>OZ005686.1:34979906-37475446 GCA_963930675.1 Gnaphalium uliginosum | reverse complement strand
AATTTGCAAGGCTAGATTTGAAGCCCGCCACTCAAGTAGCAGTACTGCCGTTCTTAGTCCCGCTGCAATCTATGGATACCTGTAAAAGATATCTGACTATACAATTATTATACAAAGCTTACAAAAGGGCAATATATCCTCTAAAGGTGGCAATACCGACCCATTTACCAACGAATGGGTCAATTTGGTTTATGTTTATCTCAAACAGATCGAATGGATCAAATCAAATAAATTAACTAAAAGGTAAACAGGCATTTGAATCAAACAGGTCAGATGTTGCCAAAAGTGTATTTTTAATACATACAAGCTTCTAAAAACGTTTTATACAGAATTAGATTATTATGTAAAAATATAGTTTTGTCATATAGTTATTTCATAATTCTATAAATCTTCAAATATAGACACAAATTGTTCGCGATCAACCTGACCCAGTGCGTTTTGTTTAGCACTAAAATGTAAGATGTTTCAACCCAAACCTATTTTGGCCCGTTACCCCTCACCCAATATGCCCATGTTGCCACCTCTAGATTTGACAATAAATTCTTCATACATATTTAAAATTACTTGCCTTTTAATCAGTGACTCATCCTCCACTTTGGTCGGACCCACCACCTTGCATGATTTGGGGTGAAGGAGCGGGAACTACAAATTGTTGTCCTTGAACAGGTACTGCAACACCTGATAATACTAAAAAAAGTATAAATATATATATATACATGGGCTGCACTAATTTATTATTAGAAAAGGAAAACATATATTTTGAAAGAAAGCAAGTTGCCTGTTGGATATGCTGCTTGAATAGTCCTAATAGACGAAGTAGATGTTGCATTCACACCCGGTCCACCAAATTGCATAATCTGATGACCGGGCAATGTGTAACCCTGAAAGCCCGTGTAGCCTTGACCACCTGGAGCAATTTGACCCATTTGATTGTAAGGATATATAGGAGTATTAGCTGCTCCATATATCTGAAGATACTGCTGACTTGTATATGGGTGGTAAACGCCCTATCAATAAGCAAAAGGGCAAATTACTCAATAGATTGCTCATATCTCACATAAACTTCCTATTTTTAGGGCTAGCAGTAGAGTTGGCGAAATAGGCTAGTTGTGTGACGGGTCATAAAAGGTTTCGCTCAAACGGATGAATTTCGGTTCAGGTTGAGTTGGGTTGACCCGAACCAATAATTAGTGTGTAAATGTGATTACAAATATTATATTATTGCAATGATAATTTAATCTTTTTAATAGAATGATCTTGGAAGACTATCGACCTGCGGATAGACGTAGTCTGGACCATACGTTCCATACCTGCACCAAAAAATCACAAATATCAGAAAAGGCAACATTGTCTCCTTAGAACCTTCGAGATATAAAAAATAGCTTTACCTTAATTCATTTATCCGTTAACTATTTTCAAGGCTTCCACAAACAAATCAACTCAATGAGAACATAAACACACGGAAAACAAACTTACGGGTATGAGGGATACAGTAATCCTTGTCGGTAGTTATAAGAAACTGGTTGCTGGTAGCCATAGCCTCCGATAGAAGGCACAAGAGTAGTTTGCATGCCTCCCGTGTAAGGCATTGGTGATGTCATATGTCCTGATTACAAGAATGTAAAACTAAAAATCAATACTTCATTAAAAGAAAATAAATTGATTTCCCTCTGGTGTATTTAGATTATCACGTGTTTGGGTTAGTTTGGTAATCTTTTATCTCGATAATCAGTTAATTTACAAAATTCCTTACCAAATGACAATGCAGGACGAGGCCGTCCAAGTGAAGCCAAATTACAGTTTGCCCGCCTACCATCAATGATTGGAGCTGGATCAGTGCATGCTTTCCCAGCGGATTCAGGATCACGAAAAGTCACCTAAACCCTCCACGAAAATACCATCACAGAAAACAAGTCACTCGACTATATGATAGCATCGTTATTCATATTAACATAGTTGATAGCTTTACTATGTTGCGGTATTCTGATCGCTATAATGACCCATGATCATGTTCTTCTATCTAGACTTTAAGGCTAAAACTCCACCATAATCAAACTATAATAGCATCTAACGATGGCAGCTATAGCAAGAAACTATATTTCGCCTCAAAGTTCATAGTACTAAACACCTCGAAACTTATCTAACTTATGTAGTGGGCTAGTGGCTAATTGTGAGTTTTGAACGCGCTTCAATAACTACAATCATATCATAAGTAGCATTAAACTAGTGATAGTGAAGTAATTCTACATAGTAACGATACCATTTTCCTCAAACCATCTAAAATAATATATAATATATAACTAGATACTGACCCATTAATTAGATTATTATAAAGAAAAAGTAACAAGAAAAAACTCACAAAACCATAACCCTTTGATCTGCCAGTGTTCTTATCAGTGATCACAACAGCTTCAAGAATCTCTCCAAATTGCTCAAAATAGTGGCGCATGGTTTCACTTTGAGTCTCCCAAGCAAGCCCACCAACAAACACTTTAGTAAAAGTCGTATCACCAAAAGGGGATTGAAACCCAGAACTTGAACTTGATCCTGAACTCAAACCTCCAGGAATTGACGCCATAAAACAATACTATTTCTAAATCTTTCTTCTTAAATCAAATTAGGTAACAGAAAAGACACAATTTTTACACAAAATAACAACACCCTTTTCTTTCTTACTTCTTAAATCAAATTGGGTTGAAAAAAAGATTTTTAAAAAATTCACATAATAACATTAACAGCGCCCTTTTCTTTCTTTCTTCTCAAATCAAATTGGATTTGAAGAAAGATAGTACAATTTTTACACAAACTAACAACACCATTCTCTTTATTTTTACTTCAATCAAATTGGTGTTAGAAAATATACAATTTTTTCACAAAATGACAACACCCTTTCTTCTGAAATCAAATTGGATTGAACAAAAGATACAATTTTTATCACATAACAACAACACCCTTTTATTAGAAAAAAGAAATTAAATCAAATTGGGTTTGGCAACAAATTTTTTTGACAAAATAGTTAAAGTTGAACAAAGATCAAGAATCTTCATTTAAGCAAAAATAAAAAAAGGGTTTTAAAATTTAATCATAAATAATAAGAGTACACATAGACACAGTAAACTAGTTGTGGCATGATGATGATTATGATGACAGCAAAGAAGGAGAAGAAGAAAAAAAGTTGAATTGGAGATGAGCTGGCAAAAAGGACGATTGATCACACTCAAGAAACACCGGTCAAAGAAAGAAATTCGAAAACGGATTTCTTTTTATCCTTTTAGAGGTGAAAATGATATGTTGTAATCAATGTACAACTTTTGATGCATGAGGTACATGTTTGTGATGAATTTGTGGTTTGGGTTTAGTACTTTTTTCATGTGAAAATGGGTTACTTTTCTTTAAGTTGTGTGGACTTTGGATTCTTCCGGTTTCCCACCTCGTCGTTTACAAACTTGTCCCCAATCATTTGGATAAAATTTATTTTTATTTTGTATTTTCTTTAAAATGACATATATGATATGATACGATGATATGATATATGAGTATGATATTGTTATAAATGTTTTCAATATTCAAATTTTTCAGAGAAAAGGCGATCTTTTTCACTTGACTTTACAATTTAATAAGAGTATCTCCTCACTTCTAAAATATTGTGAAATTTAAATCTGAAACATGTTATAAGGACAACTTTGATGATGATTTTCTTCAATAGGGTCATTTAGTTAATTGTCGAAAGTTATATCTTAATCTTTTTACGAACCAACTACAACAAAAAGTACATACGGTTATACTTCTAAACAAGTAGCGGGTTAAAAACGGGTTGTAAAGTTCAACCTTAACCTAACCCATTTAATAGACGGGTTAGTCATTACACTCAACTATAATACATTTATTTTTATGTTAATTTCGTGTTGTGTTATCATGTCAACAACTTCCACCCCTTGTGTTCAATAGATCGGTGATAGTCTGTGTCATTTCTTCACGGATAAACAACCCATTGTGAAAACGGATGATGAAATGATAGTCATTTATATGGTTATACTTAATGATACAGGTTGTGTTTGTTTGGTGCTAGGGAATCATTCAAAGCTAAATGTTGAATCGTTCGGTATTCATACGTTTAATAAATAATACTCCATCCGTTTCAAAATAATTGTCCTTTTTTTACTTTTCGAAGTCTTTCTTTTTCGACTTTGACCTTAAATATTTTCGTCTGTGTTACATAATACTTGGTACAAAATATATGAATGGATTGAGTTTTAAATGTATTTTCATTGATATAATTTTTATCAAGTATTATATAACAGAAACAAAAATATTTAAGGTAAAAATTAAAAAAAAAAAATCAAAAGATTAAAACATGACAATTATTTTGGAACGGTGAACGAATTCCCACGGTGACCAAACTGTTAAATTATTCAGATTCACGTGAGACCAGACTCTTTAGATGGTGCATATTACTGTAATACCCTTTCTTTTTCTATTGCTATCTTCTCTTTCAAATTTATCCTCTGATTCTTATTCCTTCTCGCATTGCCTGAAAGTATAATTCTTTCTCATCTCTAATCTCACAATCTTTGCAACATTTTCTATAAATTAATTGGTTTATTAAAACTTAGTATTACATTTGTTGATGACCTTTCTGCAGATTGAAATTTGCCTCGAAGTGGAATCTTGCTATGGATGTATGTTACAGTTGTAACAAAGATGATAGACAGCATCAAGATTTGTACGTTATGTTTTAGAATTTGTATTCTCTAGATAAGATTATAACTTTTATTCCCTTAAAATAGTGACACTTAGAACTAAGTACTATTTATTACACTGAAAATATATGTTATATGAATGATTTTTGATAAGTTTAGAATAACATTTATTTATTCATTCTTATTTTCACTTTGCATTTAAATTTTTTCTATTATGTACATTTAATAATTATTAACATATATCTGATTTTTATGGTGGCGATCGATCCAAACAATTAATATTATAGCGGGGTGATCCAAACAAAACTCATATTGTAGATTTGTACCCAAAATGCCACTATACTGATAAGGACCACCTGCATAATTGAATCCACATGTAACTATGTAACATTCAACGAAGAAAACAAACCAAGTATCTTTCTTTTAAAGAAGGGGCAAATTAAACGTATACTAATAGTTTAATTGATACGGTTTATAACTCTATACGTTCAATAATAATGGATTATGAAAATCGTTATGAATTCTTAACCATCTACATATATCTTAATGCATGTGTTTGAAGACGAACACAAAGGCAAATAGAACTTTTGTTTATATAAAACATGTCATAAAAGATAAAAAACTGCACGTATTAGAGTTCCGGACCAGGTCAATTGTTATTTCGTTAGTTTGATTAGCGATTACACAGCCAAATTGATTTCGTCGAATCGTAAAAATGTATGAGTATGAATACGATCATTCTGTAATTCACTATATGTTATATGTATTACGTTCAAACAGCATCAAACTGAAAATGTACAATCGCTTTTATGAGGGAAGTTTGTACAAGTGGGACATATAAGATATATTTAGAATTTGATGACCTTGCCCTTTCATAAACGACAACTAATTGAAAACTACATCAACGAATAGTAATTAATCATTTAATTTAGCTAACAATAATAAATAATAATTAAAGATAAGTTCATTGTTTATTTAAATAATAATACTTGCATTTTATAATAATCGATTGTTACTTATTTATATGATGATGATGATGATGATGATGATTAATGACTAATAATTAATGATTCAGCATACTTTTCATTACATATTTATTTAATATTAATGTTAAAAAGAAAAGATATATAATAAAGTTCAAAAAAAATGTGCAATTAATGCATTTTATATAATTAAATACTATTCTTTAACAAATATAAATTGAATGAATGTAGTTTTATGAGAATAGTAAAAATAGTACTCTATTCCTTTCAAATTAACATATATATTGATATTGAAATGTATTCATTCAATCATCAATATCTTGATGCAAATGCAAATATAATAACTGCAATACATTAATCAGTTACAATTTAAATTGGGTATCACTTTTTTCCACTCCACCCATTATTATATATATAACCACATTAACAAATTGATCTCCTAAATAATAAAACTTTAAAATTACTAATACTATACAAAAGTTATAGTATCCAACTTAGACCTTATTTTAGTTAGGGGTGTTCATGTACGGTTAACCGGAGGTTCGGTTAACCGAAAATTCGGTTCACCAATTTCTTAAACCTAAATCGAAACCAGTTCGGTTAACCGGTAATCGGTTAACCTACTTTTACGGTTCGGTTATGCGGTTAACCAACTAACCGGCTCTTATCTACTAATCATATTAAAAATAAGAATATCACACAAATACACATTCATCAAAATATATTTATTAAGTCTTAACATATATCCAAATATATTTCAACATCCATTGGCGAATATTTATAGTTAAATATGCCACCAAATTACAAAAGATACATATCCGTAACTTGCAAACTCATATATAATTATCTAAGTTAAAGTTTTTCACCAAAAAGTATTAGTCATCAAAGGGTATATAAATATACCCTTCAATCTCGATCCCCCACTTTTTACAAAGATATATTATTCTTTTTACAAATATAGTTAACAATGTTGATTATAATAAGTTTATATAAATATATATAATTAAGTATATATTTATATTTAGAAATATACATATTAAAAATAATTATTTAAATTTTTCGATTTTTCGGTTAACCGGTTATCCCTAAAGTGTGAACCGAAACCGAAAACCAAAAAAAATGCCGGTTCGTTAACCGAAACCGAAAAATACAAAAAATCGGTTCGGTTAACCTAAAATTCGGTACGGTTCAACTGGTTTGCGATTCGATTGTCCGGTTTTGGATTATTATGAACACCCCTAATTTTAGTGAAGGAGGTTAGAAATAGTGAAGATATCTGACGGAGGTTTTCATGTATTACAAAACTTTACACTTAAATGACAAAAGTTTTTTTAAAGCTTTTTCATCAAAAGTCATACACACAAACTAGTTTTTTATTTTAAAACTAAACATACACAATAATAATTAAGCTATCAAGCAAAAGTTCAATTTTGACAAACCTTCTATCAAAAAAAGTTTTTGACTCCAATGAAATAAAGCTTTCAAAAACATGTTTTTTTTTTTGTAAAAAAAACTTCAAATAAACTCCTATTTAATAGTACTTACACTGTGTTCTCAAATTAGTTGGAGAGTGGAAAAGAAAGGAAGTAAAATGATTGAAAAATAAAACTGCGTTCTTGAGTTTTTTTATGCAAAGAAAGAAAAGTAAGGGGAAAGAAGAGGAAGGAAGAGGAGGGGAAAACTTAAATTTAATTTTATTCCAACTCCTTTCTCTCATTTTTGAAATGATTAGGAGGGATCATTTTAATTTCTTTCTTTTCCCTTCAATTTAAGAACACAATTCACTAAATTACCTTACTTCCTCTTTCTTTCTTTTCTTTTGTTCTTTGTTTCTTTCTCTTATTTTCCACTTAGATTTATACTCAAAGAATAGGGTGTCGCATATACTCTAATAACCATAAATAAATAAATTTGGGACATCAAAAGTCTTAATAAAAAGTTTGAAAACAAAAATAGGTGGGTTGGTGGGTGTGTGGGTGGGGTGCACAACCCATGTGCAGGTTATCAGCCATTGATAGTGACGGCACCAAATTACCGAATACGATACAACCTCACGCCAGCGCATTTTAGTCTCAGGGTGTGTTTGGCATACACCTGACGTGAGTATTAATTCAAAAACTTCAAGACAAATGAGGATTCAAATTCAAAATTAAAAATAAAATAATTTGAAAAAACGTGAAAATAACTTTTAGTTTTAAATTTGTATTTTTTGATCACATCTAAACATTTAATATTTTCACATGTGAATACTTCATATATTTTATAATTTAACATACATTTTGTGATTTTTTACTTTTATTTGTTAATAATATGAACATTAAATAACATGTATATGTAATTTGGTGCGTTTACATGTGTATAAAAAATGTAATTTAATAATTCTCGCAGTTTTGTACCTTTTGTGATTCTCATTTGAACATAACTATATATATATATATATATATATATATATATATATATATATGATTTTGATATTTGTAGTTCTAAGAACTATATTTAAGAATTAAATTTATGCAAAAGTTGTTAGTACATTAGATTTATTGAGAACATTTATATTTTAGGGTGAATGATTATTATCGATGTACACAATTCATGCATTTATAAATTTCAAGAGTGAATGATTATTATCGATTTACAAATAATTTATGTATAAATTTCTTATTCATAAACTAGCAGCCATGTTTAACAATTTTGACACATGTATATACAACAATTATTACTATTATAAATTATAAATACATTTAGAAATAACAACCCACCCACCCCTCCTTCCGAAACCACCGCACTTCCACCACCACCACTCACTCATGGATCTCCGCCGTAAACTTCCTCCCAAACCTCCGTCCACCACCGTCAACCACCACCACCACGAATCTATCACCTCCGACAACAACAACCGTACAAATTCCGTCAATCGTTCACCGTCTCCTGTACCAAAAGCATCAGATGCATTACCTCTTCCGTTATACCTAACTAACGGCATTTTCTTCACTTTATTCTTTTGTGTTGCTTATTATCTTCTTCACAGGTGGCGCGATAAGATTCGTTCATCTACACCGCTTCACGTCGTCACGTTATCGGAACTCGCCGCTATTTTATCGCTAATTGCATCATTTATTTATCTCTTAGGGTTTTTCGGTATCGATTTCGTTCAATCTTTTATTAACACTTCACGTGATGAAAATGAATTAGAATTAGAAGATGATAATATTAATCATAATTCTACTGAATCTATTATATCTAAACCTAGAATTATAGATACAGTGAAGGATACGGTGTTATCTGCACCTGATGTCTATTGTATGTCGAAAGAGGACGATGAGATAGTCGAATCAGTGATTTGTGGATCCGTTCAGTCGTACTCGCTCGAATCGAAGTTAGGAGATTGTTATCGAGCTGCTTCTATTCGACGGCGAGCGTTGGAGAAGACAACCGGGAGGTCGTTGTTAGGGTTAGGTTTGGAACAATTTGATTACGAGTCGATTTTAGGTCAGTGTTGTGAAATGCCTGTTGGATACGTTCAAGTACCTGTAGGTATTGCAGGACCTTTGTTGATGAATGGTTGTGAGTATATGGTGCCGATGGCGACCACAGAAGGGTGTTTGGTGGCGAGTACGAATAGAGGTTGTAAGGCGATTTATGCGTGTGGTGGAGCTACAGCGGTTTTGTTGAAAGATGGGATGACTAGAGCGCCTGTTGTTAGGTTTGCTACGGCGGAGAGGGCGTCACAACTTAAGTTTTATTTGGAAGATGCTATCAATTTTGATACGTTGAGCGTCGTTTTTAATAAGTAAGGTTATTTACTTGGTTATTTTTAGTATGAGACTTTAGTGTTTATTTATATTTCATAATATCACTAGAAACAATGCCTTGAATGTTAAACAAATAGCATTTTTGGGTTCCAGATTGACTATTATTGAAAGACTAAGTGGAAAAGTTTTGATTTATGGTAACTTTATTGTACAAGTATAAGTTTTATATGAGTGGCTGTTAGGTGAGCTCGATCATAACCTTTTTGAACTATATGCTTATGTATGACATTTTTCTTTCTTGTCTTCTTATATGTTTACTATCTATTGCCATGACATAATGACACGGTGGGTCATTTGAGACCTAAATGGATGTAAAATTTCCTTGCTATGCTAGATTTTATAATAAGTTTTGCTTCGTGTGGAGCGGACATTGATAAATTATCTTGACGTGTATTTTTTGACCATGTGCGGATCTGATCTCTTTAATAAACTGTTCCTATCTTTAGATATGACAATTGGATAATTGGATACGGGTGATGGTTACTTTGTTTCTTGTCCACTTTTAATGATCATTTATTTAGCATGTGATTGTCATAGCTGATGTTGATTGGTCACCTTGTACAATTTTCATGATTTGTGATCTTTAATTGATATTATGTTTTGGTATAAACAGATCGAGCAGATTTGCTAGGCTCCAAAATATTCAATGTTCAATTGCGGGGAAAAATCTATATATCAGATTCACCTGCAGCACTGGTGATGCTATGGGAATGAATATGGTGTCAAAGGGTGTCCAAAATGTATTAGATTTTCTTCAAAATGATTTCCCAGACATGGATGTGATTGGTATATCGGGTAAGTCTTAAATATTCTTAAAGGTTTAATATTTGAAAAGATAAAACTTGGGTGGCTTGGAAGCATCGTTTTCTCCAACTTATGAATGAAATGGCAATTTCATTTTGTCCTTTTCTGTATATAAATGTTATATTAAAATTTTGAAAGCTACTTATTTTTGGGTTAGTGTTTTGACATTATATGGAACAAACGTGTGTAAGAATAAACATTTACAAAAAGTTTTTGCGTAGAATTTTGACATGTGAGTTCCGATTGAATAGGGAACTTCTGCTCGGATAAAAAACCTGCTGCGGTTAATTGGATCGAGGGGCGTGGAAAATCTGTTGTATGTGAGGCAGTCATCAGTGAAGAGGTTGTGAAAAAGGTGCTCAAAACCACAGTGCCTGCACTGGTAGAACTTAACGTGCTTAAGAATCTTACTGGTTCAGCTATTGCTGGTTCTCTTGGTGGCTTCAATGCCCATGCTGCCAATATAGTCTCAGCCATCTTTATAGCAACTGGTCAGGATCCTGCCCAAAACATTGAGAGCTCTCACTGCATAACTATGATGGAAGCCGTCAATAATGGAAAAGACCTGCACATTTCTGTTACTATGCCTTCTATCGAGGTATTCATCATTCTCATGTCTAGACAGCTCTTGTTTTCGTTTCTTGTATGAGGGGTCAGGGGTGTTTGGATGGGTGTTATGAAACTGATGCTTTGAAATTACATGATCAGAAGCAGACCCAGAGAACCATATTATTTGGATTATCTGTCAAACTGATTATTTGACACAGATCTATTTTGGATAATAATAGTAATTATAATTATAATCATTGTACCCGATCACTTTAAAAAGGATTATTGTTATAGGTTGGTACAGTTGGAGGAGGGACACAACTAGCATCACAATCAGCATGCTTGAACCTACTTGGAGTGAAGGGTGCATGCATGGAGTCGCCAGGATCAAACGCGAGGCTGTTGGCCAGAGTGGTAGCGGGTTCGGTGTTGGCTGGGGAGCTGTCATTGATGTCTGCCATATCAGCAGGGCAGCTGGTTAAAAGCCACATGAAATACAACAGATCAAACAGGGACATGGCATCAATTGCATCAACAGTTTGAAGCTTTTGCAATATCCTTTATTTATTTATTATTGTGTGTATCCAGTGTATGTATAATAAATTCAAGTGGGGAATGGGTTGTGAAGCGTTATATATAAGAGTTGGTATTTTTTGAATCATAATTATTTTCCAATCACATCTCTGATCTCTTTCTGCCCCTGTTAATTATTTCTATCTCCTTAAAAACATTTTGGGCGCATTTAGTTATGAAAAAATTCAGAAAACGTGTTCAAATGTTAGGGTTCAAATGAAGTTTTCGTTTTAATAATATGAAACGTAGAAAACCATAAATCATCGTTTCCATTTTTTTAGAAAATTTCTTGAGAAAAATCTTCAACTTAGAACACGTTTTCTAATTTTTCAGTTTTCTATTTTCTGGAAATGAATGAGTTTTTCGTAACTAAGCGTGCCGTTACTCATCAAAATCATTTTTATAACAAAAAAGTTATTGAGGGTGGTACTTGAATTGTTTTTTTGTACTTGAATTGTTTTTTTAAGGCTTTCGAGCTTAGATGCTCGACTTGACAATGATCTTGGGTAGCTGTAAAAGTTACGCAATGAAGGTTTTCGCTACAACTGTTATAAGCTTATAATGGCGGTTGATCATCAAGTACATTTTTAAAGGGCCATGTGTCGAAAATACCGATGTGTCATTCTTTTATTAGATGTGTGTCTTCATTTTTCAACAATGACAAGAAATGAGCGAATTAAAATTATACTAAGTGTCATGTTACGACTTGAATAGGTGATAGATATTGACATTTTGGGGGATTTTTCAAACACATCAATAGTCAAGTCTCTCCAGAGGCCAAATGCAACCATCGAATTTGAAATAGTCAAACTTGATTAAGAGTAGGAATCTGATTAGAACAGTTGACAAAAACAAATCATAGTAAGTTTCATTTCCTTCAACTGTGGCATAAAAACTTGTATTCAGTTATGGTCAGCCAAAGGTCGGACACCACGGTTACCAAAGATGATAGTATTTTGTAGTATTAAATTTAACATTATATCTTTAGCCATGCCATCATCCACAATCAAAATAATAAACAAAACAAAAGTTATGGAGGTTGTCCACAGTTACCGCAAAACATACTCCATTCTGCATAACCACAGAACCCAGTAATAAACACCTCATACACAAAAATAGGATGATTTACGAAGCCTTGGAATGACCTTGTAACAACCTAAAGAGTTTTAAGGAATTCTGTGTACCTTTGATATTTTCAGTAATTCTATCATAACATTTGCAGTAATTATCAAACTTTATACGAGATTGTCGAGCTGTGCTTGCAGATCTTGTATAGACACCATATTAATGTTACTCATCTCTTCCTGAGTGTACTCCTTTTTAAGCAGTGACAGTACTTGTTCATGGGCTTCTATGATATTCGTCCTGCACCGTCACAAACAAAATAGTATCAATTATTTGACTATTTCATTCCCTAGTTTGACTGTATACCTAATTGCTGTAATAATCTTGCATAGCCAAATAAGATGCCTTAATTTGTTTGTAATGACAATAATGGAAAAATAGGCAACGTCAGCTTCAAATCTCTTTAAAAAGTAGTGCATGGAAAAGTGTTGCATGCACAAGTAAAAAACACATGCAAAATTAAATCTTTTTTTGATAGTCATGCAAATGTACTTTAGGAGGTTTTAAGATTTAAAGCATTTGAACACACACAAGGCGAGTATCTACCACTAGGAAATAACTATATAATAATCCAATTCAACCTAGTTTTAGCTGAATGGGTCAAAATTGTCAATTCTAGCAAGAACATCTTATGAAGTTTTTGATGATTTCGACTTCCATATACATTTGCGCCAATAAAAGAAATTTGTAAGAATGCAAAAACACATCTTACTTGATCGGTTTGAAGAGTATTGTACGTGTCGACGGATTTTGCAGATAAAGCTTCATTTTTTCCATCACTCTTGGCAACTCATTTTGCATAGCTGCATTCACCTGTGTTAACAGAGTAGATAAATGAAATTCATATCTGGTCAACTACAGGCTCTACTCATAGGCATTCGTCTAGCAATTAAAGTTATGTGCATACCTTCTGGACAATTTCTGCAACCTTATCCGGTGAAGCAAAAGCTTGATCCTTAAGTGGTTTTCCCATAGCTGACTCTAACTTCTGATTTTGAGCACCCGATGACAATGCAACTCTGACTGCTGTCACCTACATGAAAATAAAAATAATAATAAAAAATGAAATCGTTGAATGTTACATGAGGTCATCCGTTGAATGTTACATGAGGTCATCCGTTGAATGTTACATGAGGTCATCCTCTCAATTAGTTTGCCGAGTTTGCAAGCTGACTGCATTAATCTTTCATCCCTACTGAACAGTGTTGAAAAGAGAAATGGTGAAAGACAACTAACCTTTGTAACAAAAGAAAGCATGGGATCTACTACTGATTTAGTGACTGACATGATGAACTCCTCACATGTGGTTTTAAGATTTTTCTCGAGTTCCTGCATTCAAAGAAAAAAATGTGAGCCTTTAATACAGAAATATAAAGAATTGCAAAGAGCAATATAATGTTATAATCCTTTACCTTCTTACAAGTATGAACATCACAGTGATACTATGATTAAGGAAACTTGAAATAATCAACTAAAAGGCAACTACGCACCTTCTTTGCATCAATTTGACTTTCCAAAACTCGAGGGGACAGTGTCCTTGCCAAAGAAGTTGATCTTGACCAATCAAATAACGAGGTCTGACCTCTAAGAATTCGTCTCAGGTGCTCCTGTGCAAAATAAATAAGCACAAGCTTTCAGATTCTTCTTGAGGTACATACAAGCAATATAACAACTAGAAATGATTTGATAAGCATCCAGGTTAATAGGCAACCTTGCACTGTTGTAAACCCAATATTCAAAATAATTAAGACGTTATTGACTTATAATTACTACAAAGTTCTCTCATGAAACCAAAAAAAAAATTAATTAACTACAAAATTATTCAACTTTGGCTCTAATACCATAATGGCTATTTTATCCAAACACACGCATCTCCACTCAGGATATACATTATACGGTTAAACCATTTACATCTAAATAACGACCAACAGATTAAAGTATCGGTGGTAACAATAAGACGATCTAAAAGTGACATACAAAGGAAGTTGAAATATAAATGGAACAAATAAGAAGCAAAATCACATCCAGGTGTGATAGCCATACTGAAATATGAAAGTGAGGACAGAAAGAAAAAACACTCAGATGAAAATAAAAGTTCAAGAAGATACGAACCAACAAATGGGAGAAATCCAGTTCTTTGTGCGTGACTGAGAATTCGATGTCAAAAGGCGCAATCTGAAAAGGCATACCTAAAACTTAGTGGTAAGAACTAATACAATAATGATGGACAAAGGGTGGTGCGTCAAGACCTGTTCTCTTAAGATAAGAAGATGCTTAATAAGAAATAGCTGCCCATCCATTTGTGACGATCTTTTTGCAACAAGTTTGCTTGCTTTCTGCAGCAGATAATATCATAATCATTCAAAAAATGATAAATGAACAGTAAACGTGATCCTTGGCCTTCCAAGAGTAGAAGACATCAACTTCCAGTCAAAATAAAGACCTAAGAATATAGAAATCTGAATTGTTGTCTATTACCAAATTAGCATACAAAGCTAAATCAATTCAGTTCACTTACTTGAATGGATACAGAGCAAAACTCAACTGCTTCCTGAAGGATGGAAAAACAAATGCAATTATAATATATCCAGCACAAAAAATTTATGGGAAGCGAATATTACAACATGAAGAGATCATTAAATACCTGTGCCAAGCCGGTAAAGACTGCTTGCTCCAGACAATTATATAATTTGGAAAGACATGATACAGTCTTCTCTAGTGGAGGGTACCAAGTCTTAAAAACATCTGAACTCTGGTCGAGCTGCAAAGTGATATTACATAGTGGAACTTATAAGTTGCAGTTTAATGTCCTACGTAAGAAAATTATAACACCTATATGAACATAAACCTAATGTCATGAAACAAGATGGAGATGGTTTTATCCATAGACAGTATAAGAGCTCTTCATATGACCTCATTTTATATATGGCCCAGCGATTAAACAAATACTTTGATTGACAGTACTAAACTGTTCGGTTATGTAGCCATATGCCCAATTTAGCAGTTTTAACCGATGACAGCAAAACACAACTATGACAGAATAGCAAGTCAAAGATGAATTGTATAATCCATATTGCATCATATACAATAGGAACTTTACCAAGACCTAATGGCATCAGAGGAAACTAACCACACTAAACAAAAGATGTAGTATACAATAATTTATCAAAGTGATTGAAAAACTTACAGAAATGGGATCAGAGTTGGTCTCAGCTGACTGTTCCAGCTTTCCAGGGTAATCCAGATCTTCATCCAGAGGAAGATAATTTGCTATCTGAGATGGACATGCAAGAGAATTTAAATAGCAGAATTGCTTATCCAATCATATCAAGGTTGATATATTATAAAGTAGTCTGTTTGTGCAGCGACAGCTAATGTTTAACTTCTTGGTTTGGCCCATCTAAGATATAAAAGAGGCAGTGTATCAGTTAGTTAAAAAGGTAGGCCTTTTTTCGACATGCTGAAAGTTAAGGGGTGTATCAGCTACAATATTGTTGATTTTTCTAATGAAAACTCTTAATGATCTTCCATTGGGTGCCTATCAACAATGTTTGGCATTCTGGAGAGCAAGTCACATGAGGCTCAAGTAAATAAAAACCAGCTCGATGATTTGAAAGGTTTATATGGTGCGGTTGCTTATGTTTGTCACTCGAAGATTCATCAAGGTAATTTCTTGAAGAGAACCACCAATTTTCTTAATTCCACCAACATTTATTGTTTAAAGGAAGATGGGTAGTAAGTTACAGTTCTTTTCTGTTTCTTGGTTTAGTATTGTTTAGGAAATATAAACAAGGTAGAATGTTCCATGCACATTAGAGAAACAGAAAAGAAGATAAAGTTAAAGCTGAATTCAAAAAATCAGTCCCTAATGTATGATGTATCATGCAGGTTAGAGACATATCACATACCTCATCACGAATATGTGTTCGTGCACGGAAAGTTAACCTTTCATGGATATCTGCCAAAATTCTGTCTAATGTAGGACGTATTCCAGCCAAAGATTCACTTCGTCTGCTGAGTTGTTCTCCTATGACTTCTATTTTAAGAATATCCACAAGTTCACAAAGAACATCCAAATTTGTTTCATGAATAAGCTTTGGTCGCAGTGTATCATACAAGTAAGTACATCTGCAAAGCAGTTACTGATTTTTAAAGAACAATACAATCTTCAAATGACACACATGTGACAACAAATATGTGTTGGTGTCAGTAGGCCTGAGGAGACGTAAGTTACGCAACTGAACTTACAACGGATCTACCAAAGGAGCTAAACTCGAGATATCCTCTGAAGTCGAAGGGAAGAAATGGTCGAACAGTTGGTGCTCCAGCTGACAAACCTGTCAAAGTGATTACAAACAAAGAATTAGGTACCCCATCAAACAATTCTTTTGATACGCTGCCCTTTAGCATTAGAGCATCAAGCGACTAATGCTACCCCACCGTTATAACCACAAATACCTGCATCAAGTATGCACAGCCAGATCTGGTTAATGAAGGTAAGGACTCCTTTTTGGAATACTCTGAGATCCTTTGCGATACGATACCTTTTACCTGGATGACATAAAACAGAGGAACAACTGTAAATGCCTTAAAGAGAGAACTTCATAAACTGACCGATATAATACAGAATTGAGATGATGAGATGAACATAGATCAGCTCACCAAAGATAGCCGCTGTTCACAGTATATTCTGTGACATTCTGAAAGAATCTGAACATACTCTTTCCTTGAAGATCTTCTCTCGATTTCCTCTAGCACCGGTTTAAGCTGCATACATATGTGGCTACTATTAGGTTTATTCATCAACGCAGTCAAGCACGAAGCTATGTGGTAAGCCGGTATATATCATATTGCACACAAGAAGTAACTAAAAGAATGAGGTAAGAAAGAATTTCTTATTGACAATTGACGTTTGGTTCTCGTTTCAACTAGTCATCACTTAGGAGTGACTCTTGCTATTTACATCAACAGTGAACCATGAAATCTACAGGGGACTCAGGCCTCCACATAGTAGTAACTAGTCACTACCTGAAGGGTCTCCCCTAGATAGAGTTTATGTCATCCTATTATCAAAAGGTACTGCCCGAATTCATAAGAAATACCTTTCTCATGCAGGATAAAAAACTCAATTAGAGAGGTTATTGAATCTTCTTACCTACTGATATGTTACGAGTTCAAATTTTCAGTCAAGTTGCTGACCTCTAAGCTAGAAATCTCAGGGAGTGGAGGTAACTTTGCTTAAGAGCTACTTTGGTAATAAATAATACTTCTGTTGCAGTTCTATAGCGAGTAATATGCTTACACTAGTTCTTATTATTCTACAAACCATCAGCAGAATGTGCAAAGCTTTTAAAATTTTGTGAAGGTCTAACCGTCCCACACTTCTAGACGCAGAAGCAAGTAATATCTTCATAAGCTGACATAAATTCTCAAGCTACTAAAATGGATCAAACAGAAAGTAGGATATTACCTCACTTGCAGCTGCCTTGAAGCGGACATAAATGATAGATGCCTCAACACCCTCAGAAACAGCAGTTTTGCTGCCACCACTACCCCGAAGGGCTGTTTGGACCTGTCCAACAAGGGGGGGAAAAGAGAAAGAAATAAAGTTTGTAAACATTTCTACTCTAGTAAAGCAGACGTGCTTCAACATAATCAATTGGTTTACCTGAGAAGTACTACTTTTGAGAACAGCAAGAACATGAGTCCGTATCATTCCCAGGGCTCGAGACTGTAATAACAGTAACACAATATGATCTCAACAGCGTACAACCATAAAGCAACTTCAAATTGGGGATCTAAGAAACTGATATTTGAAAGGCGAGACGTGCTACATACTTGAAGCTGACGAAACTTGACCAGATAAACACTGGACTCGGCATACTGAGGATTGTTTTCGACATACCTGAATCACCCACCACACCGATGCATTAATATATGAAACAACACTAGTCATGAACCAAGTAAAATAGTTCTGACCAAAACAAAGAACTTAGAGTTCTCAGGGGTACAACTAAGTTGCATAAGCTTATATGTAAGACCTAGTATCATAAGCAATTTACTTACGAGATGCACTCATCGAGCTTTTTAAGCTGTGGAAGGAAGTTTTCGCTTGCAACGTTTGTATTTGAAGAATAAAAGCTGGTAGCAACCTGTAACACACAGTATAATCAGCACATGTAACAACAGCCACAACAATGGATGACGACTACCCACAACAAAGCAGTTCGGAACTAGTTGACATATGCAACAAGTAACATTTTCAGAGATTTTTACTTAGATAAAGAAAATGATCCAACCTACAGGATTCATTAGCGAGAACTGTATTCCTCCACCAGCTATCTATGTCCAGTTTGCCAGTTATGTTCAAGTGATTGGTATCAGGTATCCAATTCACTTTGTATCTCCTCTCTAACTTTGACTCACAACTACCTATCACAATCACGTCTTCTAGGTACTAGTCACTCCTCGGTACAAGATCGTATACAGAACAATTTTAGAGGATACCAAACCATGGCAACTGAATTAGTACTAAGAGACTGTTTCTTTTGCATAAGAAGTGTGTCATACTTGTTAATAAAAAAATTAATAATATACTGCACTCACCAGAATGCTCTTTAAACACCTTAAACCAACATTTAAAATTATTGTATATGGTAGTTTTTGCAAGAAAGAAGTAAAAAATAAAACAAAAACGTGTGAAACATTCTCCTTTTTCCTTGACTTGCTAAAAACACACAATATGTAGTCCTAATGCCACGTAAAGTAACTACTTCACTCGTCAAGTACCTAGATTCCAGAACAGGGTTCCGACAACTTACAAGAAGCAAACAGGGATTCGAAAAACTTGGGACTTACATTTTCTAATTCATCAAAATAATTAAGTTTACTGCGAAGGGAATCTGCAAACTCGATCAATCTTTGCTTCTCTATTACCTGCAATATAGAATGAACTGATTACCTAAATACTCCGATATGACTAAATATATGTAATATATTGATCAGGAGTAACATTAACTATAAAACAAAATAGTTAAAGCTCAGATCTGTATTAACTAAGACAACCTCGCCAAGTATATAGGAGGCATGATCATGTGGTGAAAGGTTGTTTGTTTTTTAACCGAGAAAGGCTTACAGCATAAAAATCTTTAAGGCATGACATACATTATTTATTTGAACAAAAACATCTATGCCCATGTAACCCCCATATGGCATTAGGAAAATGCAACATAAGACGTAAGAAATACCAGAAGTATCCTTATTCAGCAAGAGGCAGACAGTAGGAAAAAAAACATAATAAGGGCAGTTGCTTTACACACCCACAGTTTACAAATGTAGCCAGAAAGGAAAGAACAATACTTCAACTTTGCCCATCAAGCGATAAATCATGTGCATAGACATGGAAGTATAAGATATATTCAAAAAATTCTCAAAAAACACATAATAAGTGAGAGTAATGTCATTTTTAGTTTAAAATATGTCATATCTACATAAAAGTATCCTTTACAATTGAGGGGAAAAGTTAATTTCACAAAAATTTATTGGCCACAAAAACTTTGCATTAAGAGAAGAATAAACAGGACCCCACCATTCGGTCGCATGCATCATGTAGGGTCTTGGTCTTTGTTGCAACTACTTGATGTTGCATTTGTAATTCGTTGAACAAATCAAGGGTTTCATCCACCTGAAAATTGCGGTGGTCAAGTCAAGAGTCAACTATGTCATCTTAGAAAGAAAAAATAGAGTGGTAGTTTCCACCTGGAAATTTGGAAAAATAATGTGTTTTATGGTAGAAGTATACCTGCTGAAGAATACCATCACATGTTTGTATCCTCTCAGTTAGGGTGTTAACATATTGCTGATACTTCTCTTCTGTCTACGGAATTAACACCAATCAGACTCCATGAAATAACCAGAGATTGCTAAAGATAAACAAGAAAACAACATGGCAAATAGAAAATGCTACTAACCTCTGATTTCATTGCTGCTTCGAGATCTGTAAACCATTTGTAAAACTGTATCAAGGTCAATGAGCCATCCATTAAGTCTTCAATAAAATTCCCTAATATCCAGTTTACAAATATAGCATCTGCAAGCTTGCTATACTAGACTATAATATGATGAACACTAGCGATGAATATCCACACTACTATTCCAACAAGTTTAATTATAGAGTTAAGCTAAGTTTAGATACTTGGAAACATGGACCATAAGAAAGAACCCAAAAAGGAAGAAAAGGGAGAAAGAAGAACGCATGCCACTCTTCTATCATACACAAGTTCCACTTAAACGATACAGCAGGCACCCACAACCAAAAAATAATAATAATAATTAAGAAGAAGAAGAAGAAGAAGACCGCATGCCATCCTTCTATCACATACAAGTTCCTCTTAAACAATGTAGCAGGCACCCACAACCAAAACATAATAATAATAATTAAGAAGAAGAAGAATATTTGCGACCAAACAGGTACTTTTCTACATAAGAGAGATATTCCTGAAAAGTCCCAAAAATAGGTAACCATCATATTTGCTACTGATTTAAAAGTTCATACGTATTTTAGTTTAATTGCCAAACTCATTTTTCCATAACAATTCATACTCCTGGATAATTTGATTTCCTAAGTATATATAGGATGATAAGTGTATACAATAGCATGCATACCTGTATATCATACTAAGTAAATATATATTATTTGTCTAAGAGCATGTAGCTATTATGAACAATTGAACATGGAAGAAGAATAGCCAGAGGGACACCTGTTTCATACCTGGTTTGTATTGACCAAAACACCATCAATTTCCCCAGATTCTTCCACAGTTCCAGGCTTTGTAGAAATAGATAAGCCATTATTTACTCTGGATACATTATCCTGTGACTGCAAACCAAAATATTGAGTACAATATTAAACAATTATGCTATAAAAGTGACGCACATCCAAGTAAAATTATGGGACGCTAAAGCTCACCAATTTGGAAGGAAATGGTCGCTCCACAACCGCATGAGAGAGTGCTACTATTGCTGCTTGTTGCTGCTCGGTCAGTGGAGCATTCTATCCAATAAAAACAACACCGTCTAAGCACTCACCCCAGATAACACTTTATTATTGAGTGTAGTATGTGCACAAGTAAAAAACAAGTATGTGAGAGATCTGACTTCCTTATCTAAAGCAGCATGCACATCCCACAGTAGAATATGTATGTAACTACATCTCTTCTCTCCGCTTCTATTCGTGTGCATCCTTATTGATTTACTAACTAAGTCGGTTTATACTTTCACATGCACAAATCTACACCACAGATCGATAATCAGTTACTTCATTAGCTTAGTTCTCTGTTAGCTTAGTTCTCTGGTCATGTTTCCTATACAACCTCATTAATCATTCGGGGTCCTTAAACTTTAACTGCATGACTGATATTCTTCTTTTCTCAGCTCCTTTACATTCTCAACTCTAGATTCTATACTTCTAAATTTCATTATGTAATATAACACTCACACATTAACATCCGGCAGTTGTTAGACAATATATAAATTATCAATGATGTTTTACATTGTTAAGCTTCACATGCTCACATCACTTAAATGCTACACATTATTATAACATTTGATGCTGCGATATATGTTTCCTCACATTCACCACTCACAATCACAAATCTCACTAACCTTCACATCTTCTCAAACCTAATATTCAACTTCCTAACTCTAAGCTTCACATTAACAGAACATTCATGCAGCAATCTCAACTATATAAGGTACAACTACACATTATCATAATCAACAATCAATAAACAGTAAACTACAAATAACAAATTAATAAACACAACACCTGTTCCCACGTAGATGCGAAATTATAACCTCTAGATACAGCTTCTGAATTCGGAACACTTGTTCTAGTCGTAGTAGAATTCATTTCCTTATAAATTACCTGATCATCATCATTAACAACAACAATTAGGGGGAAACAGTTGAAATGTAGGAAATTATGTAACTGTAACTGAAATTTAAATAATAATAATGAAGATTTAAATGAGATCTGAGATACATAACCTAATTGTTCGTAATCGATTTGTGATTTGTGTAAGATCGAGGTTCGCGTTAGCCGGAGATCGACGTAGCCGGAGATCGAGTTCAGTGTGTTGATATTTCTCTTAATTGAATTGAACTGAAAGAAACGGTGACGAGAAGTCCGATATTTTGAAATCAGCCCTTTATGTAATGTAGTTTGCTATAAATCCCCCCTCGAACTTTAATAATTTAAGTTTTATATAATATATATATATATATATATATATATATATATATATATATATATATATATATATATATATAACATATGTATATATATAACATATAACATAAGAATAATAATAATAATAAGAATAATAATTAAATAATAATTAGTAATAGGGAAAATACGAGGTGTTATTGACTACATATGCAATTACTAAAAAGTAAAGATAATGTGTAAATATAGAAAAAAACCAAAGGATGAAATATGTAACATAAAATGACCTTTTTAAAACTTGATCGGTAAATAACACATATGATGGGTGATATTGATAGCATAGATGATTTCTCCGTATAATATTATAATGCATTTTATATAAGTATGTCATAATTATCAAAATTAAATACATGAGTTTTAAGAGAAAAAGGTAAAAAAAATAAATAATGCATTTAGTTACAAAATAAATTCATCATGTTTTATGGAAAAATTCTAAGAAAAATTCTAAGAAAAATTAAAAATTTTAAAAATATGTTCAAGTTGAGTTTTTCAGAATAAAGTTTCTTAGTAAAGTAAAATCTTTTACTTAAGGTTTTATATATTTACTCTTTTGAAACATGAGAATTTTCATCTCTTACATTTGAATGCGTTTTCTGAGTGTATACTCTAAAAAATTGAGAGAAAAAAATATAAAAATATTTTTTCGTAACAAAATGTGTCATTGGTTTTTATAATATATCTATATTAATATATATATATATATATATATATATATATATATATATATATATATAAATAAGAAAAACCCTAAAAGAATCTCCCCCCTTAATTTTTAGATAATCCTTCATAAAACAACCCTAGGATTAAACCATGACATCATTTAATTAACTAATTGTGTAGTAAAATACTAATATGCCCTTGATTAATTTAAACTTACCATCCTCATAATATCTTGTATTAGTAATAATAAACCCTTCAAACTTCCACCTTTTTTGTATTTATAAATATTTTTTAATTGTAAAATTTAATTAAAAATATGATTAATATACTATTAAAATATATCATAATTAGTATGTATCAGATTTGGAAGATGTAATACATGAAATAATATTGATAACATACTATAAAAAGTTAGAACAAACATATTATTTTATAGCTCATCTTTACTTAATAATTGTAAAAACACATAATTACTCAAATATTCAACATTCATTCAACATATATATATATATATATATATATATATATATATATATATTCAAATTTCAAATTTCAAATTCAAATTTGCAAAAATATTGGAGACAAAATCTATAAAATCTATTATTTTGTTAAAAATATTATTACGTTATCAATAGATATAATCGCTTCTACTTGTATCAATACATCCCACATTTATGAAAATCTATTTGAACGAATCAATCAATATGAATTCCCAAAATTATTTTTAAAAATCGTGGTCCATCTAATACATAATAACTATAATGATTTTTTTAATACATTTTGGATGACTGAAAACCTGTTTGACCCATTTAAGTATTTTGTTTGTTTTTTTAGTGAAAATACATTTGATGTTAAAAATAGATAAATATAATCCAAGTTGACCCGTATGGATTTACAAATTTGATGCAGTAATTTGAGGAGTCTTCTTTCACTTTGATTTTTCATCAATTATACTTTCAAACTTCATATCAATTATAATTTCAAACTTCATCAATTATAATATAATAAAAAAATTATAACAAAGATTATGCAGGATTTATATCTGGTAACCAAGCAAGTCTTGAAGCAGGTTACATTTAATTGTCGTGTTGTTCAACGTCCTGACAATCATAAGACATCATTTAATCTTATTTTTTTAACCATGCATATAGGCATCATATTGATCATGTTTGCACTTTATTTATTTTATTTATTCATATTAGTTTGTTTGATCTAAAATTACTACTTTAAATGGTGTACATCATTATTATAAATTTATATACAAAGTTATCATCCACACAAACATATTTATTCTTCTATTCAAACATTAATAACTATTAGACTAGACATTCTTTTAACAAATTAACAACAAAATCAGTATAATAATTATAACTGTATTTCACACGGCAATAGTCGAGTATCTACAAAAAGACAACCAATAGAACATTTACCATAGAATTCAAAATATCGTTACAATGTCAATCGTAGAACTATGTTAACTTAAACAATAATTGTAAAATTCGTTATAAAATTAATACAATTTTTTTTAAAAAAAAACATGTGTTGTAGTGACATCAAACATGGTGTCTATATAATCTGTAACGTATTAGAAATTATAATTCTGGTTTGTATTTTAATGATCATACACGTATGACGTATCTCATATCAAACACTATAACTTACAATTATTTAATTACAAACGTAGTTGTAATTTGTACTAACAATTATGTATTGGTCCGCAAATTTTGCGGGTTATAATCTAGTTTTATTATAATAATAAAAACATGATTCCATAGTTTTATGAAAGTTGCTTGCATATTACTACATATTTTGTAATTAATTGAACTATAACTATGTAATGGAGATCTATTTATCTCTAGTTCCATCAATTAATTTTTTTTTATAATGATCTTACCTTTTTATATTTTTTCTCTTATACTTATAATAGCGAGTTTTCTAAAGTTTACAAAATCTTTTTTTTATATCTTGTTTATTTTATTTCATTAATTTGTTATTATGAGAGTGGTATAAGCTTTGATTAGTGCGTACATAGCCATAAATATTTGTCAGAGTTTACAAAACGATTATTCATAGACTTAAAATCAAATCTAATCTAATCTAACGTTTAATAACTGAGAGTGAATACCATATCTTGGTTTCTTAAGGTTCAATATCTAATTTGGTTCGGTAACAAAATAGGCCAAAATTTAACTGAACATTGGTTACAGTCTTACTGCATTGTCGCATGGTTTATGTTTGTGTTAACGGTCAATTAAGGCCCAAGTAAATATATTTCATCGATGACATGACCAAATAATTGATCCAATCAATACACAGCCCATTAAAGCCTCATCACTTATGAAAAAGAGTTAATCGCATGTTTCGTGCACACAACTTCACTGTCAATATATATATATATATATATATATATATATATATGTATGTATGTATGTATGTATGTATATATATATATATGTATGTATGTATGTATGTATGTATGTATGTATATATATATATATATATATATATATATATATATGTATGTATGTATGTATACTTTACTTTCTGGATCAGTAGTTGAAACACATAAAAGTTGTTGCATGTCTCGTCTCTCATCCAACCAATTTCCAATACAGAAAACTAGGACATTAAGGATATGGTAGGCATTTTAGTTGAAGGAGAGACCAAACGCGCAATAAATCTCATATTTTTAGACTACGGGTGTACGGGTGTAGTGACTGAGCAATTACGTGTAGCACATGGCGAACCGTGCAATTAACTCTATTAAAAATAAAAGTTTATAGATTATAAAGCGATCGACATAGATCGCGAGCAGTCTAATATTGACTTGATTATCATTCACTCATTCTCCTGCCACCCAATTAAGAATGCACCAACTTTTCTTTTTTCTTTTATTTTTTTGTTTCTAGCTATACATATTTAATAGTTCTATCTGAAAATTCAGAAGAAAACACGAAAAAATAAATTAACACTATGGAACACAATTTACAAGTCCAATTATAAAGGTATTGAATAATATTAGATCAAATTATATAAAATTATTTAACGAAGTTGAACGTTCGAAAAAAGCAAGAAAGTGTCATTTTGTTATGAGAAACCGTTGGTTACAACTGTAATAAAATTGTATACCTACAATACTAACTCGTTAAGTATTTTAAGCTTGTTATAGCATCACAGGATTAAACTGTCTCCGAGATGACTTAGTAGTAAGGTATCTTGACGCTCTTACAAGAAATCTATGGTTCGAAGCTCCATAGATAAATAACCTGGGGTGGTCCCCCGGGAAAGAGTTTAAAAATGGACACGTAGATACCCTAGTTATACCTCATATACGTGAGTTAAAAAACCCGACTTTCTAAACAATAAAAGTTTTCATAGTCTTTAGTGTCGATCCTTCAAATATAAAGCATAAAATTACAAAAACCGCCGTACTATTCATTTATTACTAAACATTGAACATACATATTTACATACACCAATTTGTTTTTGGTTTTTTGTTTTTTTGCACTTCATACACCAATTTGTTGAGAATCTATAGGTTCCCTTTTATTTTCCAATCACAAGTAGGATAAGATAAAGTCTTGGTAGACTTTTCATTTTCCATTATAAGCCGCCACTTCGTTGTATTACATTACATTACATCCATAACAAAAAAAAACCTTGTTGCACATTTACATTCACATTATTAAAACAAATCTAAGTATCTAACCAACCCAAATGTCGGATTACAACAACCATAACCACCAACTAGATGACACCATTTCGCCCGACGAGTTTACTAGCAACGGAGGTCCAACTCGTCGTTCACGTGGTCGTCCAGCCGGTTCTAAAAACAAGCCCAAACCGCCGGTTGTTGTGACAAGTGACAGCCCGAATTCGCTAAGTTCTCACGTGTTAGAAGTGTGTGTTGGGGCTGATATTGTTGAAAGCCTTAATGTGTTTGCTAGAAGAAAAGGAAGGGGTGTTTCTGTTTTGAGTGGTACGGGTGTTGTTAGTGACGTCACCTTACGTCAGCCGGCTGATCCTTCTAATAATGTAGTTACTCTTCATGGCCGGTTTCAACTACTTTCCATTTCTGGTAAGCTTTTATTTTTTTGTAAAGTTTTTGGAAACATATTGGAGCTTAGAACAGAAATCACGTATCATTGCACAATGTTATTTAAAACGTAAACTCATTTTATTTTATTTTATAAAAAATATAGTTGGAAAGGAAAATAATCGGGGTTTTGAAACGAGACTTTTGATCAAAAACGGACTATTTGTGTTGTTGATACAATGACAACGAGAAGTGGAACATGTGTATTGGTTATCGTTTGTTATGTTACACTTATATTTTTCTTATTATTATGAATTTATTAATATGAATTTGCTACGCTTAAAGTTGAAAACGGGACCTTATATAGAAGTTTCGATATCAAATTTTAGTTTAGTTTTATTATTTCAGCATATTTTTATTCTATAACTTGAATAGTGAAACGGATCATTTATACTTATTATGATATAAATGGTCCAGTTCCACTAGTTGTGGAATTGTAGTTCGAGCTTTGAACACTCCTACTTTTAGGTACGGTGCTCCCACCACCCGCACCTTCCAATGCTGGTGGGTTATCGATATTTTTGGGCGGTTTGGAGGGACAAGTGGTGGGTGGGATTCCGATTGGTCCATTGATAGCTTCGAGTCAAGTTGTTCTTATAGCAGCTTCCTTTTCAAATGCGGTGTATGAGAGACTATCAATTGATGATTCAGAGGAAGAAGGTGGTAATGGACAAGGTCAACCAACGGCTTCCCAATGTTCAGGAGTAACAAGTGGTGGCGGAGTGCTTAACACGACGGTGTTAGCGAACGATAATGGCGGCTCGGATTTCCCATTTTCCGGTGATGTAATGGGTTGGGGATCCAATTCAAGAACTTACTAATGTTTCAAGAAATTGAATACACGGTATTATTATTCGAAACTCTTTATGAAGGATGGTTTAGTGATTAATCATTTAGTAAATTAATAAAGTTAGTTAGGTCTCTTGTGTTAATGTTTTACTTGTTTCTAAAAAACACAATTAGTTGGATCTAAATAGAATTATTAGTACATACTTTTTTATGTATTTTATCACCTACTTAAAGTTAGGAATGTCCCAAATTTGACCACGTTTATTTTGGGCCTGTGCATGCAAGTTGTAAAGTCGATGTTCAAAGTCTGAGGCTGCAAAATTTTCTTAAAAGCAGTGAAGTTTTTGTCTGTTTGATGCAGCTGATTTTTGAAATATTTTTATCATAAATGATGATGATGATATGCGATTAATTATTGACCGACTACTGAAAAGTTGAAAATAGAAGACCGCCTAGAAAGAACAACACAAATAAAGAATTACTCCGTTGACAATCGACTGTTTATACGTAATATAATGCAGGGGACATACCTAACACACCCGATTGTGACTATGGGTGTCAGAGCTTAAACCTGACCTTGTATTTTTGACAAAAATGTCCCAGCTGCACGCAATTGAAAGTTTTATAGCACACTTGGAAATTTGATGAAGAATTATTATGTTAAATTTGCATTTGAGAGGGAAGAAACAATCGAGTAATAATAATATGTATTTTATGTACAATTAAAAAAAAACTCACTGTTGTTATCTGACGGTTTAAAATGCCTCTTAGATAAGTATATGTATAAACTATATATGGGATAATATACGTATACATATGATCAGGGGCGGAGACGTAGGGCAATGTAGACGGTCGTCTCACTAGAAATTTCAAATTATGTAGGAAAGAAAATTAAAAGTATTAATGACATTTTAAAAAATTTGCCCAAGAAAACTATAAAAGAAATAAAACTTATTTTTTTTTTACCTCCTTCATTTGAATTTCGTAACTCCGCACCTACGTATCAATAACACAGAAAAACATACATACAAATTAAATTTGTCAAAAGGCCCAGCATGTAAAAAGTTATCAGGAATGTATTCGAGTACACAAGACTTTACTTAATTGTTTTAAATAGGATAATGTCTAACCTTAAATGGATTATTGTAATCATATTTTTCACTTAACATATAAAAAAGTTAAGAAAATGTTTGCAGGGTGTAGTAACCAGTTTTTAACCATTAACCCGCCCATTTTGGCACCAAGTGAGATTGCTTGAAAGAACTACACAATATGCAGCTGCTGCTAAACTGTTGATGTTTCAAGAGAACAAAAACGGCTAAAAATTGACAAAATGTCAAGCATTATTTCTCATTTTAAAACTTCCACAAACCAGACCCGAAAGCAAAAACCACAGAATGACGATATAAGTATCTGAAATCTAACTGTTTGCCTTCAAAAGAGAAAAGAAACTCATCCCAAAATTGAGAAAATAAAATGAATCTGAAGGAGGTTCGAGTACTTTGGGTCGAGGAAGAACCATATCATCAAATGCAAGAAAGTCAGCATCCCTAGTGACGTGCTACTCTAGGCTTTGTGAGGTCATGACGGAAAGAATGTCAGTCACAGAAGACATGGCGCTCAATGCAGCTTTCAGAACGTCCTGAGAACAGCCTGGTTTCACAATCGTTCTTACCTGTAGAAATTTAAAATTATTTTAGCAGATGTGTCAAGTAAGATGAAAACCTGATTTCTGAGAACAGCATGTATTTATTCTCAATTGCTCATGATGATGTGGGATCAGTAGTCTGATGCCACATAAGAAGTCCATCGATACTTCAACGATTACATGTTTAAATGTTTTTTACTTCAGGATCTATTCAACTATGAAACATCATTATTGAAAATGTAGTGATGGGATCAACTCTGTGTCAACTTAAACTGTGTGAAATTAACAACGTTATAATCTTCTAGGACATTGTTTGTTATGTTGATTGCCGTTATTACGTATATGTGATACCCACATAGAGGTAGCAATTTCAATCCATTCACTTATGAATTACTTGATTCGTGTTGTACTTCATCTCTAAAGTGTCAAATAGGTAAAACGTCGCTCAAAGTAATTTCCAAAGCAGAATACCTCATAGATCATTTTATTCAATAATTTAGTTTATTACTGAAATAATATAGCTTTCATGATCATATTTGACAAATTAGAGATATTGTTTAGAAAATAAAAAATGGATAAAAAAATGTTCCGGGTCATCCCGACCCATTTTGACACAGACTAAAAAAGACAAACTTTGACCCGTTACCTGACCTGCCATTATGCAACTTCTGACAGACACTAAAGAATGAGAACAAAATAATACCTTATCAAGATAGTCGTTTAACTCCTTGATACGGCCCATGTAATCCAAGTCCTCCACACACAAGCTGACAGCCTTAGAATCAGCACCTGGACCTTCAAACTGAAGGGGTCCGGGGTTTCTGTAAATATCATCCATCAAGAATCTTGTTGCATTTTTTCGAAGCAGCCTGCACCAAACCCAATCAAAAATCACCAAATTTCATATTGTTCCTTCCATTATAATACTTCTTGTTAGAAATTAAAATGAAATGAAACTTCACATACTCGTATACTTTGCCTCTTAAATCCACAGTAGCAGGATGAACTACAGGTTTCCCAATTGTTGCAGCCCCTGAGCCGCGACCATAATGCTTTACAGTCATCATAGCCTAGAATGTCCAGTCAAAAGTAAAGAATACATTAGTCCATATATTGAAGTATCTATATGAGCTTCAAATTAAAAGGTACAACATAAAAGATAATCAAGATGGTCGTAATGTGAGCTCTTAAATTTTTATAAACAAACTGATTAAACCGAATAGAGGTAATATCAACCTGTTTACTTATGCATGAAAGATTCGAGTTTCTTCTATCTTTAACAGGTCAAATCAAACAGGTTGAAAGTCGTCCAAAGTAGGCTTTTATTGTATATGCCTGATAATTCGCTTTACTAAAAGTATCTGATTATTATTATTGTTATTAATATAGTTTTTGTAATCATATATAACACGTTAGGTTTTTGAATAAAAAAAGTTAAAAATCGACAAAAAGGTGTTTGTGGCTCATTCCACTCATTCTAGACATTAACCTGTCTTGACACATTAGCCAACCCACCCAACCAACCCATTTTGACGCCTCTAAAATATAAATGATTGGAAACCCTACCGTTATTGGAGCAGCACCACAGCGCCATTTGTTTGAGGGATTCTTGAGGTTGGTGACAGTTGCCATATAACCATTCAAACCAGCTGCAAGAATATGGTAACATATATGTCCAAGGACCTACAATATAATAGCTTTAAATTAAGGTAAAGCAGTAGCTATATTTACAATGGAATATTCACATTTATTGGCTAAATTGAACTTACATAGGCATAGTCACAATCAAACTTCGAAGGCAAAGAACCCCGAGCTTGGTAGCCAAAAAAGTGGCAAATGGCATTAAATTTCTTCCCCTTGTATGTACCTTCTTTCTGTTTACATATTCAAAAATTAATATTAGCATGACATTTATATATATAAACCAAGTGTAGTTTAAAAACGTCTTGCTTCAAATCACAATCATACCAATCGTTTGTTGATTTCTGCTTCCACAAGTTCAGCCAGAAGCTTCTCAGTCTCGATCTATAAAATGACGTACACAACAATCAATGTTTGCAAAACAAAGTTTGCAACAATTTTTTGGTAGTATGAAGGTCACGGATGAAGTACCTGAGACAACTGGGCTGAGTCATCTGATTCAGGATGAAGAAGAAGCTGCAACAATAAAGATTATTCATTTGAGAACTCGCATACAGGTTTAAGATATGGGTATTTTTTTAATGTGCAGCATTATGTTAAACCAGACCTGTTTCCTAATGAATGGCGGCATAAATTCAAACAAGGCAGATGCCCAGGGCGACAGTTTTGTTGATATATTATCAGCAGAGACACCTTGTCGGAGAAGACTATGAATTTCCTGGAATGACAACGCGTTAAAATCATATCATCAAGCAAAGTAAAATTGCATAGCTACCGAAACGAAATATGCAGTTAAATGTTTTTTACTGAGTACAGAAAACTCATATAAATAACAGAACAGTGTCAACTATGAGACAACAACAAATGTTAAATGTCAAATTATCCAACTTGTTTGGGAAAACAGCTAAATGAATAGTCTAGAATGTGTTTATATCTTTTTACTTTGATATTTTAAACAAACAATATGAACTAATCATTTCGCAATAATATTACTGAAATCATATCGCAATTCATATTTATATATTAACAAGGTACGTAATAGTGTGTTTTAAAATGTTTATCGGATCCTGGCTCTAATGAAAGAAGGAAAAAAAAAAACAGCCTTAATGATCTAATGGCTGGCTCATGAAACATATGGGTCATCAAGTGGTTTATTAAGTGCTTACTGGAAGAAAAAAAATTGACCCTAAATAAAGACCTGAATACTTAAAAGAGAATATCGGCACTCTATACCTGTGTGCAGAAAGAAAAAGAAAAATTACTCTGACAAGCGTTAGTTACCTGTAATAGTGCAAAAACTTCAGGGATGCTTTCTATAAGCCCTTCCGGAAGTAGGATGACACCATGATTCTTGTCTGAACGTCAAACAAAACTTAAGAGGTATGCAAATATTAAGAAGTACCGCAGTATTAATCGCAATATAAGGATTTGATGTGTTACTTGTGTTTAAAAAACAAAATAATATTAAATCTCTGAATAAACGATTTAGGTGGTTTTATGCAATAAAAATAAACTTTAGCCAACTTTTAACCCAAATGACCCACTCCCTTACTAGCCAATTCGTTTATTTGACGTATTTGAGAAGAAACGCAACCCAATTTCAACCAAACACAAGTAAGTGGGTTGATATTGTCACCTCTAGAAGCTTCAAATACTACCACATACCTTGCTCAGCTCTGGCTTGCACGGCATCACAAATCTGTTTGGTTAAGTCAAAGAGGGTAAGCTTTGAAGCAGCAACTTCTTCAGCAAGGATAACCTACAAAGAAGATATAGACGCTTAATCTGAGGAACAAGAAGCATTACAGAAAAATGTATATAATGGAAGGGAATGTAAACGTACCATGTTAGGGTGTGACTGCAGAGTGCACTCCACAGCAACATGAGATGCCTTCCTACCCATGAGCCGGATAAAATAGTAGTACTGAAAAGAAAGAAGACCGATTAGATTTAACAAGATATTGGTGTGTTAAGTAACATAGGAGCAAGAAGACACATGGAATAAGCTTCAGCATGATATTAACTTAAAGGTAGTAATTTTGACCCAATGAATCAATTCAGGCTATGTTTTATCACTAACAGGTCAAACAGGCATGATCAAAACTAGCTTAAAAGAAAATGAGGGAAATCGATCAAACAGGTCGAAAGTCGCCCAAAGTGATATTCACTAATGCATAGAACCTCTAAAATCATTTTATTCATAAAATTATAATATTAAAAAAAATATTATATTTTTCAAAATCACTTTGAGTAGCTACTTAATTATTTAAATATATAAAATTTGGAAAAAAAGTAGTTACGGGTCAACACAGCCTGTTTCGACCCACACCAAAGAACTGCTTGTTTAGGCCACTTTGCCAACTCTATATTAAAGGCATTATCACTCTATCAGTGTATTTAAGAATACCACAATTACTTGATAGGACTGCTTACCTTTTCGGCAGAAAGAGCATCTGTGCAGACGTTGCTGATGAGTTGAGAGTTAACCTAAAGGAAAACGAAACCGTTGACTACAAGTAAGAAAGCATTCTAATAACTGTTAACATCAAATCACAAAAGGATTTATGACCACAAAACTTAAGCAACTCGGTTTATTCCAGAAGCAAGTTGGTTTATTCCAGAAAATATGAATAGCTCAGTTGCTTATAATATAAAAACAACTTTCGATTTTTAAATTGATACTCATTTTGTCTGAATCATTTCATAAAAATGTGTTGTTATCATAAACAACACTAGCATACGAGAATCATAGGTCGTCACAATTGAATACACTAGAATTGTCACTATGGATGAAGTAGAAATTTTCAGATCTATACCTTGCATATAGTATCAAAACCAACATTTGCTTCAACAAACTGGTTCTTAAGATCTCCGTTCAAGGTAACTGGCACTCCAACCACCTGTGGAGATGGAAACGACGTCAACAATATTGGCATATACAATGCAAAAGAAATCATAGTATATGAGACATCTCCATCCAAATAAATAACTTATTACATTTCAAAAGATTGTGTTACATCTCCTATGAAGTATAGCCTTTTAACTTTAATCCCTAATATCGTCTCAGCATTATATAAACTTTTTATCTACCTTTGTAGTGCATTTTGCTTCTGCAAAGGTCTCAGCAAGCTGAGCAGCATCTGTGTTAGACGTTACTCCTTCAAGAAAGCATGGGTTATAAACAGCATGACAAAAAGTTATTGTTGATAATTATCTTTAATCATAGTTCATATTTGTACCTCCAACAATGACTAGGGCATCCAAGTTCAAAGCCTTGCATGCTGCCATAGCGAAATTTACTTGTTCTGTGGTTCTAATTTGATCCTTGGTTCGCCCCAACAAATCATAACCACCTTCAAAGGATTAATAGTCACAAATGCAATTACTTAACAAATAATAAAACCCATATTATAAAATTACACATTTCTCAGAAATACCTTGATTTTTGTAGGTTGCAAGGATATCATCTGTGATCTCGAGAGTTTTTTGAGCAAATAAACCTTCAGAACCACCTAATTACACGCATAACACAGTTCTTTTGAGTATATATCCCAATTTATCATCTTCCCGACCCTATAATTAAACCCACATATAGAAAACCAGCATAGGAAATGAGTAAATGCTTACCCAAAAATCCAAGCAAAGTACTCTTAGGGTTGTGGATTTTGAGAGCTTCATGAAGACCCCATACAACATTATGTCCTCCAGGAGATTGTCTACCACAGAATACCAATCCAACCCTGATAGAAATAAAAGTAAGCAGAAAGTATTGTAAGATCAAAAAATACGGAATTTGTTGGATCCGGGATTTTCAATCAGAGTATGAAGGGGTAGTAGTAGTAGTAGTAGTAATAATAATAATAATAATAAAGAAATTTTTTGAGGTGAACTATAATAGCAAAAAAAAGTAATCGTTTACACACACTAAAGCCCTCAATGAAATTCCTAGTATTCACATGACATGTTATTATTTGAACAGTACATGATACAGTATCACACATATTCATGATGGAACTGATATTTATTAAAACAGCTTTCAACTATAGAGTAAGAGTGAACTTTACTAAAATCTCCAAAGTTTTTCTTCTAGAATTGAAGTAGTGTTAACTACGATTAGTAAACAAATAAAGAAATAAATGAAGCAACCCATACTTCACTGCAGGATGCTCGCTGATAGTCTGAGCATTGGCTGTTTTAGATGTTTCTCTGAAAAAATGAGCAAGAGGTAGACCATAAGTGTGAGGAAATGATCGAGCTATGGCATTAGCACCAGAAGGATCTGCTGCAGCAGTTGCATCACCAAACTCTACTCTCACAGCAGTTCCCTATGCACCAACCCACAAAAAATAGTTAATAATCCAGTATATCATCGAAAGTCATGATCAAATAGAACAGTGTAAAAGGTGTTTGGTTGTGCATTTTGAAAACAACTACTGCCACTTCAAATAATCACAGTAAAAAAACTACTTAGATAACTATACATGTTTCTCAATAATCACTTTTTTCTTACATCAACTATTCACAATTTTCCCTGAATATCATTCTTTTAATCATAAATAACCAGTAAAACATAACCAATTAACCATAATCACCCTCTGGCATAGAAGCGTGAATGAGTCGAACATTTAACAAGCTACCCAGGCTAGCTCGTTTATCTTGAGTTTGAGTTTTGTAGTATTCAAGCTTGTACTATTTAATAATTTCACGAGTTGAGCTTAGAAAAATATATTTTCGACCTAGGCTCTTTTTAAAACTCGTTCAATTATATTGAGTCAAATGAGCCAATCGAGCTAAACAAGTCGAATGGGCCTAGTTATACAAGGGATTTAAACTCAATACCCCGAGTATAAACGAGCTAATGCTAGCTCAAGGTCAGGCCATGAAACGATATTATAGAGCTCGAGCTCGTGAACGAGCAACTCGAGTTTGAAAAACTATTTCACTAATATAACTTAAATAACTAAATAAGCATTGACGCTACCATGAACAATAACAAACTATTCAAGTTCAAGCTCGCAAACACTTTTTGAAATTTATTTAAGCCTAGTAAATATTAAATGAGTTGAACCCAAACTTTCAAATACTCAACTCAGCTCCTTAACAACCCCTCTCCGCAAACAACAAACACAGTTAATTACTTTATTTCGGTTTCAAATTAAACAAATGACTAGATATGATGTGTCCAAAAAAGTCAACCATACGTCCATACATCACTATCCCACAACTTAAATGCAATCCCTATATTATGTAAAATAATATTAAATCAATCTCTTAAGGTATAAACTCCAAAAACTCCAACCTCAACAAAAAAAAAAAAAAAAAAAAAAAAAAAAAAAAAAAAAAAAAAAAAAAAAAAACACAAGTGTTATATATCTGTTTGTGATATTAAAATTAAATATACAAACACTATACTGAACTATTAAAGCAGTCAAGCTGAATCTCAAAGTATTCAGAAAGCAACCAAAAAGGTGACACGAATAAAGAACAACAACTACTACACAAAAGGTCTCACGTGATCTGCACATGCCAGATCTATTTCAATTACATCGAATCAATGAATATTCATAACCTTTACATCCACGAATCCTTGATTCGATCCGTACTTACACTATATAAAACCTATCAAAATCAATACAATGCCTACAGATACAGAAATACATATATACATACATACAAATAAACAACAAATCTGAATAAAAACAAATATTAATAATAAACCTGAAGGCAAGGAGGAAGCTCAGGTTTGTATAACGATCGACTCTTTTGTAGATCAGAAAGCTCACGTGGAACTCCGTAATCTGATTCCATTTCGTTTGAAAATCAAGATAAGGTGTTTCTACTTCGATTGAAATTGTGTGTTTACACACACCGAGTTCGGTTTTTTTTTCAGCAACGAGAGTGTGTAATGATGTGGTGAGTTGTGATGGAAAGGGGGAGCTCGTATAGGCGATTTTACCAACCAACCAATATTTTTGTGGTTTTATATTTCACTCCTTTTAAAATGTGGTTTTTTATATTTTGGCCCCCTTTATTTTTATGAATTTTGAATAGAACCACAATGAACTTCCAAGTTCAAAAGTAAATTTATTTATATATGTGTAATTTATTGTTAAAATACTTGTAAAGAATCAAGCTACAAGTCTCGATCTATACGAAAGGCACTGGGTTTTTTCTTTCTTTCGGTTTCATCGATAGCAGAATATCCTGACTCTATAGGGGCGCTAGCGCTTTACTGAATAATGTAGCGTAAAATAAAGTTTAACGGTAGTGGTGTGGTGGAGAAAGGAGATTATTCATAGCCCGTAATGATAAATCGATGATACTAATGTGTTCATTTTGTTAGTGATGGAAAATCGAGTGCTTATTAAATGTAACGAATGATGCGAGATATATTATCCTTACGACAAATATAAAATTTACTTAAAATGAAAAATTACTAAAAGTATAAATATATACACTTATCAATTAGTTTTAGGTTTAGTGAGACCATTTTGCCCTTTGCTTTCTTCCTTTTTGTTAATGTAGAGTTACACGTAACTATGATTATGCTTTTTGTAAGATTTTTCCCGTCGTATCTTCTAAATCATACATGAGAATCTCTTTTTATAAAACTATTATAAGAAAGCTTAAATTATGTAGACATCTTAACATTAACCCACATTAAATTAATCTTAATCCTTCAGTACACTAACCACCCCAATCTTTAACCCTTGATCTAATCTTCCTAATTTGTCCATGGAATAAGTGTTACTGGCCTTAGTAAGTTTACAAAATTACCCCTAATTCAAATCTACCAAATATCCATTTAATTTTCATAACAAAAACGTTTGCACTAGAAAATCAGCTTTCACAGTAAACAACATTTAAATAATATTAATTCACAACTAATTTAAAATCTTTAGTTGACCCTTGAAATACGGCATTCAATTTGGAAAGGAGTTAATACTAAATTCAATCATAATTCAAACTTTATTGTATATAATACTGATGATGATGATCAAATCATATCATATATTAATTAACCATTAACTATATACATATGGCACAATTAAAGAAATTATCTCATTTTCTGTTATTGCAGATTTTGATTTCGAATTCCCATGACACTTTTAGCGTTTGAATTGGTTTGAATGTGACTGTTATCGTGTTAATCACTTTCAATCTCATAGCATTCTCGAATATACTGTTCATCTTCTTCAATCCCTCACCAGGTATGTCATTTCACATATCATTTATACCTTCTTTTATCACTGGATTGATTTTTATTTTTTTCAAATGGTTTATTTTGTGCAGGTATTTCATTGTGTATTCGTGTTCATCAACTTCATCATGGTATGATGAGAATTTTTTAGTGTTGATTATTCATATTGTTATATAATGGCAATTTGGTCACATTTATGGATTTAAATCTACTTATTCTTCTTAATGGCAATTTGGTCACATTTATGGATTTAAATCTACTTATTCTTCTTGGTTTGTCCATTTGATAGATACAATATTCACATGCCTATTAAGTGTTTGATGATATGTCCAAGTTGAAAAAAATGTGATTGTAGGTTCCCTATCATCTTTTTATCTTCTGATTATAACAGCCTCATACTCAGAAAGTTAGCCTCATACTCAGGAAGTTAATAAGGATCTCACGTATAGATGACTAGGAAGAATTTGAGATTACACTTAGGAATACCCTGATGTATTTCTTACTGCGATTTAGTCTTGATCTATAAAGGTATGAGATATTCAATAAATTATAACTTCTTTTGATGTTGCTCTAGATCTTATATTCTTACTTACTTACATGTGTGCTATTTGACCCATCCATGACATGTAGTAAAAATTACATAATCAGAACCATACACAAGTACATTCATGGAATCTCAGTTTAAGGTGTGAAATGTAATAACGTTGAACGTTTTTCAATTCCTTCAATTTGTGCATGAGGTGGAGGCATTATACGGAAGATTCGAAAAACTAAGCAATTTTGAGGTTGATGACAGACTAATAGGGAAGGTATATGCTCTATCAATATGTTTGCAGATCGTATTGGTAAGGTTATGTGATCTGAATATCTGTTTATATTTTGAACAAATATAAGACACCACAACCAGTGTGATTTTGTTGTGATTTTGTTTTTAATGGGGGCTAAGTTCTGATGGTAATATGAAGTTTATTTTTTTTTCTTTTTGTGATAATAGCTTTCTAGCATGCTGCATCTTACATGTTTAATAGACAAGCATCATTTAGTTTAGATCGATGTTGAATAAGGTGCATGAGTTAATATGGTTAAATGGTCATACTACATATTTTTTGTTGTATACTCTACTTAGTATTTGAGTATTATGGCATGTAAATCCTTTTAGGCATGTCACGGGCTAGGTCTAACAATTTTCTCATTGTTCAAATTGTGGTTCAAGTTTAAATGAAGTAGCCGCTCTTTTGGGTACAGATTTATGGTCTTTTGAGATTAAATCTTTTTAAGAAAGATTACTTACATGTGTGCAGGATGTTGATGCAAGAATAGGTGTAACTGACTCATCCATGCCATTTAGTCAAAAATTACATAATTAGAACCGTACACAAGTACATTCTTGGAATCTCATGTTTGAATGAAGTAGCTACTATTTTGGGTAGAGATTTATGTTCTTCTTGAGATTAAATCTTTTTAATTATTGTGGAACATGTCTCTCTTTTTTAGATCGTTTGTTCTCAGGGCTCGAGATTGAACTGGATATTTAGGTTTCTGATCTTCTTTAGTGTCTAGATTTTTACCTCATTCATTTACTTGTATATATCGAATTCTTCACTAGGCGGAAAACACCCATCTTAAAATAGTTTTTCCCGCCTTGCTCTCTGCATTGGGAGACAACGATCATGAGGTATAGTGCTTTATGTAGTTCCATCGTATGTAATAACTTGATCCTGCCCCTTTGTATTAACTTAGTTGATATTGTAGTTGGCTAATATGATCCCACTTACTTATGAGTAGGTCAATTCAGGTTTTACGTCACCTCAATGGGTCACATGGGTGATTTAAAATATTGCTTCGGAGGAAAGGGGTCGAAAGTCACCCAAAGTATATTGTTGAGGAATAAAGCCACCGCTCTTATTCAAATAACTAATTTACAATCCCCTTTACATTAAAATTATAATTCTTGTCATCATATTTGATACACTAAAAAGAACTATTAAAATATCTGGAATAGTTGTATTACGGATCTACCTGTCGTGACATGTACAACATGATACTCATATTTACTCGTTACGCAACTCGCTCAATTAATAAGTTCTATACATAATGATCTTGGTAATCGCTTCCATGTTAATTTGGCTTCTTTTTTTTGCAATACAGGATGTCCAAAATCTTGCTAAGACGACTGACAAAAACATGGTATTGGTCATTGATGACGAAGAGACTGACTATTTTCAGAACTTCTGAAGGGCGTCGGTGTACACATGTATGACTGCTGAGAATATCAAATCTCTCATCTTTTCCTTTACACACACAGACATACATATCTCACTGATGGTGTTAATACTTATAGGCTTCAATTAGGTGCAGTTCAACATATTGAATCGGATATTTTTCAAAAAACAATAAATTGTATCCCAGGATCAATGCTCACTTACACCAAAAATTTTCTCTTCATATTAATAATTCTAAGTTGCAGGTGACCTGTTAATCTACTATTAGGCGAAGACACGGGAAGTTGAGTCAGCTGTTAACCAAGGTCGACACAAACTATGATAGTGTTGCACCTGATGATCAATGGCGTGTTCAAATTCCTAACACTCAGTAGACTCCTAACATGTCCACCAATTCTTGATGCTCCTGGTCTTTTAATTATTTATGTCAACCATGTTTGTATGAATTCTCTAAGGTCCTAGCAATTAGAGTGGGGAAATGGATAGATCAGTAGTGTTTAATATGGTCACAAAGTGTATGAAGTGAAACCTATAATTGACAAATACATTTGGGTCAAGTTGGATTGGATAACTTACATGTTTATTCATTTTTTAATTCTATAATAAAATCGTTTAAATTTTGAATTCAATAGTTTTACTATTCAAATACCATTATATTTTATTAGATTAGAGCAATTTACAAGGCTTTAAATATCGGCATAGATCTTGGGAAACTATTGATCCATTTGACCATTTAATTGTTATCCAAGGTTTGAAATTTGACCCCAATAGCTCTTGTCATTGGTTGTTTTTAGGTGAGTGCGACAAATTTATAACCCTTTCTTCATCTGTAATATCTCATTTTGTTTATTAATAAGGATATTAGACTAATTTGGTCTTTAGTTTCTGGCACCCATGGATTGGAACTAGTGGTGGCACATACGTATAGTTCATATTGAGGGTATTATAGGAACTGGATTTGCCTATAAGTCTTCGATTGATAATTTCCATGTACTTGGTTTATTGATACTCATTTACTTTCTATGTACAAGTCATTTCTCTCGATGATTACATTGTCACTTTATAAATTTGTTACCAGTTTATTTTACTAGTTCATGTGTACGTGTCATCTACTATTAGTATTAGTGTTTTCTTATTTAAGTAATGAGCCTGCAAGGTTTTATCCATTTGACACGTTATAATAGCTATCTAATTTTTTCTTTGTTGTTCAACACTCTCTTACTTGTGAATATTTATAATGAGATTTCATATAAGTTAGAAGAATGCTTGTAATGGTACTATTTAGTGTATTTGGTTAATTTTGTTCAAAATAATGTATTACTATTTATATGGTAAGTTTGTTTTTATGCTCTACCTAACAAAATATGAATCATATCATTCGATAACACACTTCATTATTTAAACTCTATGTAATGACAAAAGCATCTTAACATAATAAATTTGTTTTTCTTTCAACACCGTGATAAAACAAACTATTTAACTATTACATTTAATCTATAACATACCCATCATTTCTCAACCATTTAAAATTAATGTTTCAAAACTTACTCCGTGTAATTCCATGATTTGTCTCTTGAGATCTACATAAAAACGAGACAAAGAAAACTTATATATATATATGTTATTATTTTATATACGGTGTCATATCTTAAAATAGACAATATCACAACTCATGTTTATAAACTAAGGTTGTATTTGATAGTTGCTGAATGAACTCATTCAGCACTGAATGTTGAATCGGTCAACATTTAGTGTGTTTGATAATAAAATATAAAACCTCTGAATGAACTAATGATGTTGAACGAGGTACTGAACTATTTAAAATCTGAAAATAAGGTAAACCGTTCAACATCACGTATTTACCCTTATACCCCTTTCTTCCCACACATTTTTCCTTCACACTATAACTAATTTTACCATACGAACGACTATACTACAACCAAGGTTTACAATACATACACAACGATTTTAATATATATTCGAATATCAAATTAATCATAACTGGAACAATACTATATACTTCGTTAGATGAATCATGTTACCAACACAACCTTTAATACATAAATAATGCGAAGTCACGGGTTATAAGCTAATACAAAGTGTTAAAAGAAATACATGATGTTGATTTATATGTGGTTTTTCTAAAATATTGATTAACATTATAGCTTATATAACTCAGAATTGCGAAACTATCTCGTGGAATTTATATGTAGAGGTGCTTATTCAAAAAGATATATAACAAGTTTCATATCGATGTGTGCCTTTACTCTTTACATACGTATTATGCAGAGAAGGTACAATGTTGGTGACCCTATTCTATTCTATATATATTAATTAGTAGTCGATCTGATGTGACAGGATGAATAGTAACTTTTTGTATTTTAGCACACTTAAATAATAAATATAGTTTTGACATGGAAAAATAGTCTAAATTATATACCCACCCTAGATGGTAATCAGATTTTGTTACAACTCCTTGGTTAGGAGTTCGATCCCAAGCAACATCTCTTTTCCTTTTTCAAATAGAGTAGCTCAAGTGCTCAACCCTGACCCCACCATCTTACCATTTCCTTTTTTTTTCGAAAGATTTGGTTCAAATGAATTTTCTTTTTCCTCTTCTTTTTATTTTTATTTTTTTGTTTATAAACTTACATCCCTTTTTCTAATTCTTATGTTTTATTCTGATAAAAAAAATAAGTGGCTTTTGTTAAATTCCTATCTTTTCAAATTTATTATAAATTTTATCAACTAAATTAAACCTTTTTAACATATATTCACTATGACAAGTTATTGATGATTTATGAAATGTATGTTTTCACAAATGCAATAATTCTTATGATTATTATTTGATTTGCAAGTTTGAAGAGTTTTTATATTTGCCTAAAATTATCATATTGATTTTTAGGAAAACATTTTACTACGTACGGTTATACTCCATATGGTATCTCTCTATAAACATGATCTTTATATCCATATAGGAATATTAATTTCAATATGGTAGCAAATTTAAAACAAGACAGATAAAATAATCATCAAATGTTATAGGTGATCGAAAAGATTTTGATAAAAGTTATTACTGACATATTTTCGCAGCGAAGCGCGATTTTTAATCCTTATTAAGTTAAAAGAGAGGCCTGAACGTGCATGTCAGAAAGTTAAAGCGTAAACCTTGTAAATTAAGTAATGAGTTACTTGCAAAATTGATCGGTTAACAACACAAAAGGTTTGTGTTGCCAACGCCACAGTTTATATTCATGCTTAGAGAAAAGATCATTGGAGTACAATATTTTTTTAAAGAATGGAAGTACCAATGAAAATGCGCCACGTGTACAAATATCCATTTACCCCCGAGATCTTAAAAATTAATTATCTCACAAACGGCAAATCGAAAAATTATGAAAATTGCACCATAAAATTCAGCGTTTTCTCCTCTTCGAGTAGACATCTCACAAGGTATACTTTCGACGAATTTTTTTTTTTGTTGGATTTTACAAATTACTAACACGTGTGTTTAGGGTTTAAAGTTTAGAGTTTACAGTTTAGCAGGGTTTAGAATTTAGAATTTAGCAGGGTCTAGGGTTTATGGTTTAGATTTTAGTAGGATTTAGGGTTTTGTAAAGCATTTAGGGTTTGGGGTTTAGCAAAAAAACCCTAAACTCTAAACCCCAAACCCTAAACCCTAAACGCAACATGTTAACACATGTGTTAGTAATTTGTAAAACCCACCAAAAAATGAAAAAAAAAAAACTCGTCGAAAGTGTACCTTGTGAGATGGCTAATTGAAGATGAGAAAATGCTGAATTTTATGGTGCAATTTTCAGAATTTTTCGATTTGCCATTTGTGAGATAATTAATTTTAAAAAAGATGAGATAAATGAATTTTTGTACACATATCACAATCTCAGGTTCTCCGATACTTTAAATAATTGTTTACTCTAATAGTCCATCTCTATATCCCCATCCCCATGATTTATATACGTTGTGTTTACACATCCTACATACAATTTAGTTCACAAAAATTCTTCATATTTTATTTTAAGTCCCAGAAAACCCCATTTCAATTTAAGATTACAGATTGTAAAGGCCCGAATCCAAATCCCTACTCAGATAACTAGATACCTGCCCAATTAACCTGAGTAAGGGTTCGGTAATTTAGATCAGGTGTGGCCCCACATTCGGTGGGTCTAGGGTGACGTCGTGCCCAAATAACCATTGAAGGCCTACAACAGATTGCTGCCTTCTTCAAGAGAAGAGACATGATAACTTCCTAACCGATTCTTTGACTGTCTAGTACATACTGATGAATTGGTTGAACTATTTAGTGGTCATCTAGCCTTCAACTTCTACATTAGACACCGACTCTATCTAGCCTATCAACATCTTGAAGAATATAACAGTCGATAAAGATTAGAGCTCCAATACCAAGGAAAAAGTTTAACTCCAAAATCTACTTGCATAAGTTAACCAAAAAGGTTGGAGTTACAGTGACAGTAAAAGTATAAAAGAAAAATTAAAAAGCACGGTTTCCTCCTACTGTCAATAACTATATTTTGTAAGTCAGATTTTCATCTCACTCTACTTTTTTGCTTGTATTCTCATCCATATCACCGTCACCACCAGTAGCTGTTTTTGACTCATCAAAATCCAGCAACTGCCAAAGGCCAACACCATCGTATTAGAATATGCTACAAATTGAAGTTAGCAGTTACAAAATATATAGGTAAAAGAATTGGTTGACAAGGTTTATGTTTTATCACTAACGGTTCAAACAAGTACAATATAAAAAATTAACTAAAATGAAGATGGGTCAAAAGTCATATGAAGTGTATTTTAATGCATGTACCTTCTAAATATTCAAAATACAGTTTTATAAACGAGTACTATAGTTTTTGTATTAAGATATTACGCAATTAAGTGTTCATAACAAAAATCTTGAACTGGCGAAATATATATGGGTTACCCCGTACCTGCCCGTTTAAACTAGTACTAAAAAGAACACGTTTTGACCCAAAACACGATTTAACCCAATGCCCAACCTGCCTGACCTGCTAATTTGACACCTCTATAATGGATCTTTCAAGAACACGTGCAAAAACATTTCTCATATAAATATCAACGCTTACCGCTTTGACTTCTCCATTCCATATGCAATGCGCAGCCAAGAACCCAATAACCGCAGGTACAATGTATAACAGAGCAGGCTAAAACAAAAGTCAGCATTAGGTCCTACACATTCATCTAGATAGGACCATAAGAATTTCTATTTTTAAAAGGTTAAATCCGTTTTATCCAGCATGACGATAAAATACCAACCTGTGCAGCTTGAAACCAGTTCATGACAACAATCGTAAGGATCACACCAACTGCATATCCAATGAAAGCACTCTTGAAGTAGTTACTCTTTCTTCCTCTTGAGACATCAAATCTCAGAGCCAAGGCTACAAAAATGCCTGATGACCAGCATACACATATGTAAATAGAGAAGAGAAGTACTTCTAAAAATAAAAAACTGGTACACATAATGCTCTGAATCACACAAATGGTACATCAATGATATATCACCCAGTAAGGGCCTGTTGGGGCTTATTGGACTTAATCGACTGGGGAGATTATTCAGTCAGAATATCTAGGTATTTACATAGGACTTATTGATTGATCATTGATCCTAACTTACCAAAGGACCTATCCACACATTCCCAAAACCCATGTGCTCCCTATATAGCTTTCCTTTTCCCCAAATTACCCCAACCTATTTTATTTTTATCCCCATCTCACAAGTCACCATCATCAAGAAAGACACTACCACTTAGAAGATCTCCGGTGACCTACGAGCACACCGTCGAACTCCGGCGAACTTCGTACACCTCTGTTGACCTTCGCAAAATGTAGAACTCCGTCAACCTTCGCATACCGTAGAACTCCGACAACCTTCGCACACCATCATTTATTGCTCCGGCAACCTTCACACACCTTCGAAATCGAAACCCATCACCGCTTGCTGTTCCAATGACCTTCACACACTATCGAACTCGAAACCCACCTTCACTTGCGACTCCAGCAACCTTCACACGTAACCGATCTAGAAACCCACCACCTCTTGCTTAGTTCTCGATTTGCTGCTTTTTATTATGTTGTAATCTAATAACAGTTAATTTATGACCTCATTTGATATGGGTTTAGTTGTACGCAGTGTTTGAGCTTTGATATTCATGGGGTTGTTTGTCAAACTGAGAATGAATGGTGATGATATTTGGTTGTTGCTTGAATGGTAAATTCGTTTGAATTGTAATTGTTATAATGTGTATTGTACTGCGTATTTAATTTGTCATTAGTTTACAATCATGTACATTCCTTTATAATTATTTATTTAGGTAACAATTTAAATGTTTATCGGATATAAGAAACATTCAGGTTTACATATTGATGAGTAATACAATTAGGTTTGTCATTAAATAAAAAGTAATTAATTATTTAGTTTAAGGGTAAAATAGTCATTATTATCATTCAGACCATTTATTCAGCACGAAAAGTAAACAACATTACTCATTCACTGATTACTGCATATAGTCACTCTATACCCATACTGCCATCTATATCCATATGGGACATAATCAGAAAAAATTAAACAGCCCCTGAGAATGACATACCTGGAATTACAATGTCACCTAAACCAAGCATAGAAAATTGACGTACAGCATCTCTAGTTGGGAATAGAAGCTGCAAAATAATCAGAAACCAATTCAGTTAAAGTAAAAACATCAAAATGTGATAAGAACCAGCCAATTACAACCAATATTGCTATTGTACCTTTATAGGTGCATCAAATGACTTAGCAACGCTGACCATCACTGGGGTAAAGAAAACCCAGAATATATCATAGAAAAAAAGTCCACCCTGCAGATTTAGATCATAATATCACCAGATAAATCCCATGTTTAACAACAATTACAAGATGATTGTATCCAAAAAGACCTTCCTTACCAGCAAAATGGCACCAGTCTTGAATGAGCCAAGGGAAAGCATTTCAATTCCCTGCAAAATGTAGATATCATATAAAGAAGATTAGATACTTCAGAAAAGCACAAATATAATCAAAACCAAAAGCAAAAAAGTACAACAAATTAGAATAGATTGACCTATTGACCTATTATATCATAAGAACAGATAAATAAATTTATTAGGTTTCCCCACTTTGTTTCAAACGGGAGGAACAGAACACAAAAACATATAAAAAAAATTAATAAATCCATACGCTCGCATATGGAATTTATGTGTGAATTGTAGCAAATAAAAAAGGAATAGTTGTGTAAACGTTTACACATGCTTAAAATTCACTGTACATGGCCTTTGATACCAATAAATTAATGAAACAGTCTGGTAATTATAAAGCAATATGAACTTTGTTGTTTCATATCATGGATTTATCAAATGAAGGCCACGTCGACAAAAAAGGAATTAAGATCATTTCCAATGCTCATAATCTCATACATTTCACATTTTCCTACAGATTCACTTTTCGAACACAACTCCAAAAAGACAAGCAATAATAATATATCTTCAAATTTTACTTCCTTATGGGTGAAATACAGGACACTAGTGAAACAGGTTGTACCATGATTCAGACACACAACATAGAAAAATTATATACTCTTTTTCAAAAAATTACAGTAGCATTATCAAACCTGGATGCAGAATGCAAGACCCAAAATATTGTTAGCCAGCCAATGCTTCTGTGCAACATACCACACACAGAAAAAGGTCCCAGGAATTGCAGCAACGACTTGAGACCTTGTGAACTCGACATCCATAGCTGTATAAATATTTTAGAGAAATACGTAAGGTAATTAAACAACGTCATAAGAAAACATAAGTAGCCTAATGATTTCTCAACTAACATTGCTTAGCAAGAGCAGGAAAGCTAAAACTAAAATCCAACAACTGTTTTGTTCCACAGCTTTTGAACTAAACAGAATATGATAATAAAAAATTAAAAAAAATCAACAAGATATGTGTTAAAACATCAATGTTGCTGGATGAAGAATGTATACACTGAAAATACGGGAACTTCCAATGAATAACATCTTCATTCCACTTGGTTGGTAAAAAACGCCTAATTCCAGGTAAGAGTGTTGCCCTACAGTAAAAGATTTAAAAAAGAAGGCAGTGATAAGTAGGATTAGAAACTACTATTTGCTCAACGTACATCGCTACAAAAGATAACATACGAAAGTGCTAGGATGCCAAGTACGAAGAAGTAGGATGTCAGGACAGCATTAACCAAGTCTTTTGATAGGAACTTAAAGAGCAAGAACAAAGACATAAGCATCGCACTGCCAACTAGAGGGAAACGCATGGCATGTGCATTAGACATTGTCTCCTGTGGAAAAAGATACAGGTAAGACTGCATGTCAACCACAAAAGAGCAAAACTTGGAAAGATATAAAACATGAAAGCTGTACACTTACCGTAGGAGGTGTAGGCTTCACAGAACGGTAACAACCCACAAAAACTGTGAGGCATGCAGTCAATATGACATTTACATTTGGGTCTACCTTCATAACTAGAGGTAGCAGTGTGAGACCTGCAAAACCAACATGCTATGGAAAATAAAATCTCCCATAATCAAAAACATCCGATCATTTCAGAAAAAATAAACAGAACCTGCTAGAGCAATATTCACAGCTCGTTCACCGCTCTTCATTGTCAAAATCAAGTGATTTCAGTAGAAATCCAGACAAACTAACAGATTCTTGCTAGCTAATTATAAGGATAATCTGCAATACACATTTTACACAATGTAAGAACATATATACATACACATATATCTATATCTATATAATATAATGTTATATGTATTGGGTAATAAGGTAATATCAATAAACAACTATCCTTCTACCAACTCCTACAAGAATCACACAAACTTACACCCTGAAAGTTAACTCCTTTTTAGATATCTTATCAACCATAAACCATCCACATCACAACTTTATAAAAAAAGTAGCACTAATATATAACACACATAAAACATAACAATAACTCTATACATTAGCATTAATATTATGTCAACAAAACGAGCACATTCAGATCTAACACAAAATAAGATACCTAGTATCAACCCTAACAAAAACACAATTAATTTAGGGCGAAATTATACAACTCCAGTGTACATCAAGTTCAATTAAGAACACTAACCGTAAATTATACTAGATCGATTGATAGATCGATGACGTAATCGAAGTATAATTCACTTTCCGTCTAAAAATAAAGAAATTAGGGCAAAATTAACAGAAATTATGGTGATTGATATAATTTAGGGAAATTGTAAATCGGATATTGAAATTCAAATTAAAACTGAAATTGAAATTGATTTTACCTTCGACGGCGGAAGGAATTGAGATTTGAAATCGCCGGTGAGTTCGCCGGCGGTAGTAGTGGTGGTTTTCAGAGGTTTTAGAAGTTCTGTTGTTTCTTTGGTATGTCTCCGTTATGTCTTTGCATAGTAAAATGCTTTGAACTTGTACATCTATCACTTGTATTGTATTGTATTATGACTTGTGATATTTTTATTAATTATTAATTATTAATAATTAATATTAATATTAATTAATTATTAGTTGTTGTTATTACTTTATTATTATCGCTAAATGAAACCGAAAATTAATTATCAACATCTGAAACTATTTAATTATCGGTGAACATTTTCAATTATAGCCGACATCTTATTACGAATTAGAAATATACCCGTGGTATGCGGCGAAAATAGTGAAACAGACAGAAAATATGTTAATCGATGTTCTTATTAGAGAGTTATTTTTACTATCTAAAGATGTATAAAACTACATGTTAAGAAGTTTCTTACAAAAATCACAATAAGAAAAGAAAAAAAATTACTACTTTATCATGTAGAATAGTTTAAACAGAACATTCATCTGTATTAATTTCTTATTTTCTATAAAGTATTTACTAAATATTTATATTATATTATAATATCTTATATTACAATTTATATTTACAATTAGAATTACAAGAAGGCTAAAAAAGATGATAAGTAAATAAATTAAAGTTGTCAATCAACAATTTTCATATAATGATCCTTTACCAGTTTCTTCATTAGTGAGTTTGTATACTCGCTTTCGACTATTATGAATATTAAAAAAAAAAGTTGTTTCTCTTAAAATTATCCTTAAACAAAATTTATCTTCATCGGAGCAACATTAAAACAAACTTTTAGAAGAAAGCAAATTTTGATGGGAAAAGTAGTTTTACTTTATAAGTTTGATATTTCACAATTTCGAATTCAATGATTATCTTGTCAACATGTGAGCCGATGATAGTATAATTACAACGGAAAATGAGAATATGGTGCAAGTTTATACAAGGATTACGGGTGAATTTTTTTTGTGATAGGTTAAAAAGTTGTAGTGTAATTAAATTATAGTTAAAATATGAATACTACTTATTTATGTTGTTTAATTTTGTAGGAAAATATGATGGTAACTATTGAATTCCTATTGAAAATTTAAAATGTATTAGTTATTGTGATTAAATTTAAATTTTATTTATACATATAATATATATATATATATATACATACTAGTTTATAAATCCGCGAATTCGCGGACTATTCCATAATTTTCTTTTAATAAATAGTGAATGGTTAGATCATTTGTCTAATTGATTTTAAAATAATTATATATTTTCTATGAGTCATTTTTGTTGTATGAATTATGCTCTATGAGAGATGTTGAAGTCATAAAATGTGAAAAGTATTAGAAACATCATACAAAACATATAGTATATATATCGCATTTAAATAATGACATCACCAAATGATATATGATCTAAATACATGCAACACAAACTTGTTCTTTCATCATGGTTGTAAACATACAAATTGATTTATTCTATTTGTGGTAAGTTGGGTATCTCTCACCGGAGTAGTATATAAAAATTAATATCTCGCTGGAATTTACATATTATTATTGATGAAAATATAAATAAGCAAAGATATAATAATACTTTTATTTAATAAATAAATTAAAATAATTTTACCGTGGCATAATATCACTAACAGTCAATATGGTTCAAATATAATAAAATAGAAAATCATAGTAATAATTATCGATTTAGAATCACAAGGGAATGAGTTATATGAGGGGAAAGAAGAGAAGAAAAATGTAGGTCATTGGATCAACCCTCAAGTTAGGTTAATGATTAAGAGATGTGACATATGAAAAAACTAGTGTAAATCATGTCCGATAGACGGCTCCGTAAGATATTATATACTAATATACAACATGTATGATACACGACAACGTTAGTACACGTCATATTAAATATTAGATTATATGAAAAGATTATGTATAAGTTAGTAAAAATATATCAAGTACATAAATAAATGAGTCAATTATGTGAGTTTATCGGCTCGATTAACAAATGAATTAGTCAGAAATATAATTCTTGATTAGCACCTATGACCTGTATATGCTCATAAAATAGTACTATATGGAAATGAATTTTGATAAAGTGTGCCCTAAGGGCAATGGTTTAGTTTACCTTATTTAAATTTATAGTATTAGTTAAGTTCAAAGTTTTTATGTTTATAATTGATCTTGAAATAATTCAATTTGTTTATGAAATATTTGAGTAATAAATATATATAGGAAATGAGTGTTTAATAAATGCATGAAAAATAAAAATAAAAATGTTTAACCATTGCCCTAAGGGCACCAAATTTCAAAAACCTATAGAAATATATAAGTATGAGAAGAGAGCTAATTAATTACAATGAATTATTATTGATCACGTTAGCACATGAGAAGAGAGTTTATTAAATTACAACATAGTTTGAAACATGAGCCGTAACAAACAACTAGTATAAGAAGGTTAAACGATATATTATATTATCAAAATAAAAAAATATGTGCTTGGAAGTAATACACGGAGAGAACTACTATTGAAAAAAGTAAGTGTATACATGTCTATATGTTGGATCACAAGACTAAAAACTTGAAATGGTGTTTTCTAACAATATATAGACTAAATATCTTAAAGCTGAATAAATAACATATCACATACTTGACAAGTTAATAAATAGAATAAATATTTTAATGATAACGATTGAGTAGATGATATAAGTTGGACTATTAAGTTGGCACAAAAGATAATACTCCATTAACATCCAAAAGTAATATATGGTTTAAACTAAAATAATATAAGATTGTACCGTTATTAGTAATTCACTTGCACGATTCTTAACTTTGAAAGATGAATTTACTGGAAAGACTTGCAACCTTTATGGCGTAAAAAGGGACGATTTTAATGAAGTTGTTAACTTACAACCTCATGTGAATATTTAATTTTATAATATCTCTTCATATGTTGTTATAAAATTTTGTAACATTAAATAAATGATCAATTTTTTAAAATGATGTACACATTCAACTTCTTTTCATTAATAGTTATGTTTTTTGTTACCTCACATTTAATATTGAATTGAATTATAGTATTATTTTATTCTGTCATATTAAATATAAAGTATAATTCCACATGACATGATATATTAAAAGATGAAATACGAACATGCCACATTGGATTTTAGGCAATGAGAAGACTCCACATAGAGGGAGATACTCTTTTAGTTATATGGAGAGATGAGGAGGATAGTTAAGAAAAAACAATAAAACATAAAATTTCCTCATACCACCCTCCACTATTTTCACTTTTACATTTTAGCTCAACCATTTCTTCTTTTTCTTCCTCCTTCCATCCTCCTCCCCCCTTTTTTTCAGGAATAATATTTTTTGTTGGTGATTTTCAGTCGCTTTGTGAGAAGCGAATCTAAAACTAAATACGGAGAAATTAACTTGATTAGCATTAATCAATTATTAATTTTAAATAGTTAATTACATGATTTGTTAGTGTTTGGTTTTTTGTTTTACTCTTAAAAAAATTCATTTGAGAAAATATGAATACTAATATACTGTAATTGTTTATTTTTTGCTTTCTTTAGTGAAACTCTTTAATCAAAATAATAATAATATTTTAGAATTATGTGCTAACAATACAGGTGAAACGTCCCAGATTTTTTTTTTTTATACTCATTTAAATTCTCAAAACACTTTATATATTAATATAAAGTAATTTTCACATTGTTATCACAAAACATACATTTTGTCTTTACAAAATGTTACACGTTAATATAGAGCATGATTCTCCGAGTCTCTCCTCTTACTATATTACCATAGTAAGTCCATCACTAGCAGCCCTCGGGTCGCTTTCCCGGATCCCCACCCTTCATACCTCTTGATGTACCTATCACACACAACAATCAACACGTAAGCATTTCACTTAGTAAGCACAGAAATGTACAATCACATGTAAATAATTAGCATAATTGATCACTCAGCAATTGACAATTCAACTCATACAGCTAGGCACAATTGATCACTCAGCAATTGGCCCTTATGGGTACAATTGATCACTCAGCAATTGACCGCTCAACTCATACAGCTAGGCACAATTGATCACTCAGCAATTGGCCGTTCAACTCATACAGCTAGACACAATTGATCACTCAGCAATTGGCCCTTATAGGTGCAATTGATCACTCAGCAATTGACCGCTCATCTCATACAGCTAGGCACAATTGATCACTCAGCAATTGGCCCTTCAACATAATCAACCAGTTAAACTCTTTACTCTCCTACTACTTACGACGTTCATATATTCACAACTTGCTATCCGAAATACCTGTCAAGGCGACCGTATTCAATTAACTCTGATTAACTATCAATTTACAACTATTAATTTAATCATATCACAGAACATCTCAGTTCGCAGAACATCTCAGTTCGCAATACAACTCGGTTCGCATAACCACTCGGTTCGCAGAACCACTCAGTTCGCAGAACCACTCGGTTCGCAGAGCAATCTCACTTCGCAAGACATCTCACTTCGCAAGACAACTCAGTTCGCTTCGCAATCAAGCTCTGCGAACTGAGTTCGTCTTCATGCTGCGAAGTTCGCTGCTGAACCCAGAAACTCGAACGGAAATCTTGCAAAACTCACGAATTCGACTTCCTAACATTCAATTAAGCTTCTTAGCAACTTATATACATCAAATAAGTTCATATAACATGTGTTCAAGCTTAAATTCATATCAATTCGCAAATTGATTAATTTCATAAAAACCATTATAAACACTAAATTTACTTACTGGAAATCAAGACGATGATGATGATACGAATATGATTATTACTTCACCAGCAATTACTTCGATTTTGTACTCAAATTTCGGTTCGCAGAACACTTTGAAAGTGTGTGGATTTTTGAGAATCATTCTCTGATTTCACGTATGTATATATATTTATATATATATATATATATATATATATACATTAGTCCAACCCAATACCATTACGATTTTAGTTCCCTTCTTACTCTATTGTCTGGAACCTAAAACCATTTTGCGAAATCGACAATTTTAATTTCTCATATTTCGGGGTGTTACAACCGGTTACCTAGACCACCCCTTTTATCATGTCTAAACATATCAGTTCTTGTAGAAACATAATTGGGATTTCATCAAACATTTGATATGTTTTGAATAGTTATTTCTGGTCAAAACCAATTCTTTAGTGAAACTCACATGAAAAAGTCAAAAGCTGAAGAACAATTGCAATTTAAAATAAAAAAAATAAAAAAAAATCCATGAAGAAGGCACTTTAAACTGGTTTGATCAATACACCCCACTACAATACCATACTCATATGATTAGTGAAACTCACCTCCCTTATCGAGGTTCTCCTCTGTTTGTTATATTTCACCAGGAAAGATGTAACCATAATCGACTGATTATTATCTTGATAAATATATAGGGGGTCTAAAAAGTAAGATACTCTTTATATTAGTGCTACCAATATAATAGATATGAAAATAAAATTTAAAACTAAGCAATCACATAACATTTTTTTTGTATGATTCTCTAATAATGTACATTTCAAAAGGATTTTGGCTTATAAGAGGCATATTGAAAACGCAAAATTAAACACCCTAAATGCTTTGATTTGATGGTGAAAGTATCTTGAACTCTTACTAAAGTCCTAACCCTGAAATATAAAAACAAAATGTAAGGTAACTGAGTTCCTTCTTTAATTATTTCTTAAATGGTTATACATACATGATCAGCATACAAAATAAATATAAATAGTTGATAAATAGCTTACTTGTAGACTTCAGATATCAAACCACATTGGTTACAATCAAATACCCTTAATGCCCCACATTCAACAATTTTACGTTGTGCTTTGTTTCCACATGCTTTACACGCATTAGTAAACCACCCCTCATAAGCAACACCTTAGTAACGGTAGCTTTCACCACGCATTCACACACCTATAAGACAATGGTAGAAAATGCTTATTAAAAAAAGGTGCACATTAATGTATGGTTATAATAATTTTATAGTTCATAACTACATGTGTGTTACACATGAATTTGTAGAAAGTACTTTATGCATCATCAAGTAATACTAAAAACAAAATGGTAAAGGGCGAAATCATAATGTTTCAATAAATTAATGTGTATGTTAGCTTTCAAAACTATTAGTAATCCACCCAAAAGATGTGATACATCATAAATTTTAATAAGTTCACAAATCCATAAAATAAAAGTAAATATCTCACTTGTATTTAACAGATAAAATTTTAATCTGGACATAATTGCCAATCCAAATAATATGCCAACAAATATGGAGATTATTACATGCTATGGTAGATTCTAATTAACTTTTCTAGGTTTATATAACATGTCGTTAATTTTGTAAGTTGATACTAATAAGAAAGAAGCATGTACAAATGGTTAATGGTTAATGCATATATGTATATCTTGTAAAATGGAAGCAGTTACCTCTAATTCATCTGCTTACAAAGAATCACGTTCAGTAGCCATAATATTTTATACTATAGAGTCTAAATAGCATTCGGAATAACAATTACAATTACACTCTTTATAAAAAAGATTGTACTATTAAAGTACTTCCTTAATGTAAAGAAAACAGATTTTTCTAGAATTAATCATTATTAACAACAACATTTTATTTCGTACGTTTGATATATAAAAAGTATAAAAGAAAGCTTCAGAATTTGCCACGTAAACACGAATACCACGTGTCAACATCTTAATTTTAGTTTACAAATTATTTAATTAATATTATATTATTATTTTATTATTTTTAATAATTAATAAATATAAATATAAATATAAATACTAATATGAAAAGCAGAAGTCTTGTATAAAAACAAACTCCTACAAATTATTTAATTAATGTTATTATTTTATTATTAATAATAATTAATTAAAAAATAATTAATTAATTAGAAAATAAAATACCATTAAACAATTTGACATATATTTAATTACGATTTTATATTAGTGTAATGACATGGACTTTATATATAATATTTATCATATTACGATAAACATCTCACAATGTAATAATAGTATATACCAAACACAATTATATTTAGCAAATCGCTTAATAATTAATTGATTTGATTAAATTAATAGGAATAAAAATTGTATGCTTTAAATTGTCGTGCATCGCATGGGCTTAAAACTAGTATATATATATATACTATATACTAAAGGAGTATAAAAGAAAGCTCCATAACTTACCACTTGACATAAAATCCTACGTGACAATTTCTTATAATTTTCAAATTAATAAATTAATTATATTTTAAATAGTTTAGGATAACCATAAGTTATTATCACAAGATAATTATATTCTATTATGTTTAGAATATATTTTAATAATTGTATTGGTGTATTTTCTTGATTATTTATTTTTGTATTGTGTATTTACACTACTCAATTGATAATACAGTTGATATCTAAATTTATTTACTTTTCTAAAAAAGTTCGACGTAGATTATCTTCATTTGATGTACCATAAAATTAAATAATATAAATTTGAGATTGTCGTACATCGTACAGGTTTGCATCTAGTATATATATATATATATAACAGATAGAATTTTTGAATTACATATGGTGTCTGGATGGTTTTTTATGAATATTGTAATGGATTGATATTCTTTTATCTAACTTAAAAAAAAAACCTAAAATATGCCTGACCAAAGAGAGAAAAAAGAAAAGTTCTATAAAAAATATAACACCCACCATTTTTCATGTAGTTTTGATCTATGAATTATGTTCTTTCTTCTAATTACATTTTCGGGAATCGAATTTTTAAACACCTTCGTTCTCATACTCTTTTCAAAACACACCAAGTAACATATACATTGTGTATTAGCCTCCGAGTCAAATGATATAAAAGAAAAGGTGTTCATATCAAATCAAATCAAATATCAAATATAAATATATATAATTATGATAACCTTTTCATGTTTGTGTCGTTTATCAATGTTGTGGGGATTAGCATACTTAAACACACCCCAACATTTATATCTTTTGTATATAATCTTATAACACACCCCAACATTTATATCTTTTGTATATAATCTTATTATTATTATTAATTATTATATTATTATGTACTCATTTTCTTGACATATTAGTTTTATTATCTGATTAAAAATAAATTTTGATTTGAAGATTTTTTTAAGAGTAAAATTATCTATTTGATCTAATTTGCTCTCCAATATCTTGAAATGGTCAAAATCTATCAAAATATTCATTTTGGTAAAAGATTTTGCTCCATCACATCAAGTTTGAGTGAATTGTAGTACAAAAAAATTATTATAAGTTCGCTCCAACTAAATGCGCAACAATTCGCCCCATTTGGTAAAAATTACACATGAATTCGCTCAAATTCCCAACAATTCGCTCAAATACCTTTTATTAAAAAATACACATTTCGCTCAAATGACCAACAATTCGCTTAGATTATTTCAAAATACACATGAATTCGCTAAAATGCTCAACAATTTGCTCAAATGACCAACAATTCGCTTCGATTATTTCAAAATATACATGAATTCGCTAAAATGCTCAACAATTCGCTCAAATGCCTAGGAATTCGCTCAAATGCCTAGGAATTCGCTCAAATGCCTAGAAATTCGCTCCAATTAAAAAAAAACACACTACATTTCGCACCAATTTAAAAAAAACACACTACATTTCGCTCCAAGTTGATGTGATGGAGCGAGATTCTTGACCAAAATGAATATTTTTCAAAATTTTATTCATATTTATACATAGGAGGTCAAATTTGACTATTTAAGTAATTTTACTTTTTTTTTATATCGAAACAAAAGTTGCATGGACAAGAGTATAAAACGCGTAAGAAGGTGTGGGCCTCGTCATAGACTTAGGCTTGCTATTTTATTATGGGCCCATGGCCCAAAAAGTTCGGATATTGTCGTATAATCAAACGGATGGATAATTTGATTCTTATCTTATAAGTTATAACCCATATATATATATATATATATATATTTAGGGTTAGAATATATATAATAACCCATATACTTGCTATTTTATTATGGGCCCATGGCCCAAAAAGTTCGGATATTGTCGTATAATCAAACGGATGGATAATTTGATTCTTATCTTATAAGTTATAACCCATATATATATATATATATATATATATATATATATATATATATATATATATTTAGGGTTAGAATATATATAATAACCCATATATATATATAATATATATATATATATATATATACACTAAAGGAGTATAAAAGAAAGTTCCATAACTTGACACTTGACATAAAATCCTACGTGGTAAATTCTTATAATTTTCAAATTAATAAATTAATTATATTTTAAATAGTTTAGGATAACCATAAGTTATTATCACAATTGTCAAATTATTATTAAACAAGGACACGTTTATGATAATTAATTTATTAATAATTATCTATTAATTATTATTGTCGTGTGTAGTTATATTATTTATGTTTAGGATATATTTTAATAATTGTATTGGTGCATTTTCTTGATTATTTATGTTTGTATTATGTATTTACATTATTCAATTGATAATACAGTTGATATCTAAATTTATTTACTTTTCTAAAAAAGTTCGACGTAGATGTCTTCATTTGATGTACCATAAAATTAAATATTGTAAATTTAAGATTGTCGTACATCGTACGAGTTTGCATATAGTATGTATCTATATATATATACACTAAAGAAGTATAAAAGAGGGCTCCAGAAGTTGTCACGTAAGCATTGATGTCACGTGTCAACATCTTAATTTTAGTTAATAAATTATCTAATTAATATTATATTATTATTTTATTATTTTTTAATAATTAATAATTAATAAATATAAATATTAATATGAAAAGGAGTTCTATATGAAAACAAACTCCTATAATTATTTAGTTAATATTACTATTATATATATATATATATATATATATATATATATATAATGAATAATAATAATAATAATAAAATAATAACAATCCGTTTATTTAGTTCCTAAAATCCTTTTCCTTTATTAATTCATATTTGAATATTTGATATTTGATTTATAACTTTTTATTATAAATAAATTTCTCAAAACCCTAAAATCGTCTATAGTCCTATACTAACTTCTAACCGGTTCGTTTTTAATCTGTAAGTATACTTAGTATTTCGTTTTTAATATTTTTCACGATTTAATGTAATTGCATGAGTTATACTCTCAAATATGTCTTTGCACAATAAGTTTCTGATTTGTTATATTGTTTATAGGTTTGTAATATAGCATCTCAAATTATGGTTTTCGATAATGTTCATGATCTTTTGAGCATTAAAGATGGCGTGAGTCAATCGGTTAAAGTGTTGAAAAAAGAACTCAAGTCAGAAGAAGCTACTCATGATACAATCGTTAACAAGAATTTTGTTGACAAACAAACGGAATTTGTGTGCAAAAATATTAAAGATATTGTGTTTGGATCATTAGGTCCATTTGAGAATGTTTCCAATGAAGGTTCGGGTGATGATACAATTCTCATGGTGGAAGAATCTACATTAGTATTTCCAACTACATTTGTGAGACTTGAGTTCGATATTGAGTTTGGATCGTATAATCGTCATAAGAAAGGTAAAGGTGATATTGAACTTCCTAGTGACACAAGTAGTGTGTCGAAAGGCTCCAAATTAATTGTCCACGATAAATTTGTTAGTGGTGAACTTAATATTGAGTTTGGAACGTTTGGTCACAATAAGAAGGATCATAACGAGATAAAAGATTTAAAAGATGATGAAAAGGTGAGTCGGGAAGTAGATGAAGATATGGATAGTGAAGTAACACTCGATATTCAGAACTATCTGATAAAGGCTTTGAAACTTGATCAAGAAGTAAGTCTAGATTAGCAGGATCCTTCTTTTTATTTTATTTTTTGTGCGTATCTTTGGTAAATAATTGTACTTAATGTATATATAGTTCGGAAATTTTATACCATATGTCGATTATGTGTCATAATGCAATCATAGTTATGAAAATACTAATATGTTTTTTGAATATGCAGAACAAATCTTTACCTTCATACAAAAAAGATAGAATGGAAACAAGGAGTTTTGGGTCATGTGGAGATCTAGCCGCACTTTATTACTTGTGTTCTAATAAGGTTCGTATTATTTTTAATTTTCTTTATAATTCGCTTCCTAGTTCGATATCTTGTTAAGGGGACTAATCTGCTATTTATTTTATTTAGGCGCGGAGATTTGTTGGCCAATGGATTTCGGATGACGAGTATTGTAAAACCATTGAAACACGGAAAACGGGTTCATGTGTTGAAGAAAGGCCGCTATCGGATGATCTAAGTGATAAAAAAGTAGCAGGGGAAAATACACGCATAATGATGACTGAAGAACATGCTAAACATAGTGTAAAAAGTGAGATAATGGATCTTAAAGAAGAAGAAGAAAATGAGATCGATTCGAAGTTAAAAGAACAATGTTTGCTTAAGGAAATGATGGAAGACAATGAGGCAATTGAGGAAAATAAACGTAAAGCTGAAGAGGCCAGAAATTGGGCTGTGGTACGAGATAAGAAGGAAGCCGAGCAAACAGAGATGGTAAGTTCTTACTATTTATACATTAAAAATCCGTTAAGGGTGGTCTGGGGATTCAATTCTTTTTAAATGCGGGAAGGTATGGAAACGAGTACTTTTAATGGAAGTCAAAACCAGTTTGGGTCGGGTTCGGCTCAACTGCAAACAGTTTTGATTCATTTTTTCTTTAGTTTATAGATAGTTATCTTCTTATTTGAAGATGAAAATTTTATAGATAGTTAATGTCTTGCGCATGTGAACAATGTCTATGCATATGAATACATTTCGCATAAATTTCAACATTTTTAACCCACATAACTAGAAATGTACCTTCTTTTGTTATTTACTTTAGGTGGAGAAATTTCTTGGACAGATTACGAATGATGTTGCTAGGAATTTGGTTCCTATAGAAAATGACATGAGATATATTCCAACAGTGTCAACAGTAGAAACACAAAACAAGTTTTCGTGTTTTGAAGAAAAGAACCCAGATGATCATTGTAACGAGAAAGTAGCAGGCAATAACAAACAACTTACTAAAGCCAAAGAATCTGCCAAATCTATTGTAGGACGTGGGACGATAGACAATACAGAAGAGGAAAAGGTGTATGAAATAAGTAAAGAAGAGATTGTATCCAAGTTAAAAGTTCAACATTGGTTGGTGGCAACGATGAAGGAACAAGTTGCTGAAGAGGCCCAGATGCAGGCCGAGGTGCAAGCTGAAAAGGAAGCCAAGAAAAAAGAGAAGGCAAGTTCTTATTTTATCTTTTTATAATTTTCATTTTTCTGTAAATCTAATAAGGGTCGTTTTGGGATAAAGTTATGTGGTAGTACAGGAGGGTTGGGGGGTTGGGTAACGGGTCAAAAGGACCAAGTTGAGTGCAGATCAGAAGCAGTTGGGTCAGCTTGCTGACCTGCTAACAGTTTTCGTTCATTTTTTTTATTAAATAGTTAGTGTTAAAATATGTTTACAAAACCTATATAATCTAGTAATCATAATAATCTGCCTTATTTATTGTAAATTGTTTTAAAAAAATTTATGCAGCTGAATACATTTTGGATAACTTTTAACATGTTGGATTTTTTCAACCCATTTGAACCGTTTCTCTTTTAGTTGGTAAATCCATTATAAATATTGCATAACGCAAATTGATCCATTTGTAGGTAAATGGGTTAAAAACCTGAAATTGTCACTGATAGTGATATAGCATGCCATGTGGTGTTGACCATGTTCCTTAATTATTGACAATAAACTCACATGTATTCAATACTTAAACAGATTAAGATTCACAATTATAGTTTATGATTACAAAAACAGAACAACAGGAATAACAATATACATGATTTAAGTAGTTATTGTGTTAAGTATGTGATTGCAAAACTTAATATTATAGAATTTATAAAATAAGCTACTTTAAATTAAATATTACAATAGAACAATATAGAACTGTAAGCATGTAAATACACATTATGCAACTTTTAACATGTTTGACCCGTTACATTTTTAGCTAATATGTATATCAGGCCGTTTGAATCTTGTACAACAAATTAGCCCAAATTGACCCGTTTTTATTTAAATGGGTGGAGTATTTTTCCAACTCTTACAGCATGTAATTAAATTGAAACATTGCAGGCACGGTTGAAGCGGTTAAGAAAGAAGGAAAAAAAGAAGGCAGGCGTCTCCAACAGCAACATTAATGACCAAGACGTTGCAGAGTCAAACGGGTCAAACGAGCTACATAAGGCAAACGAAACAGAACCACAACGTCTACCGTCACAATACTTGTCAAAGCGGTTGAAATTTAAAACCATCGTGTCACCTTCGACAGTTAAATTGGCAATGAAAAAGATGGTACTCTTGGGCACTTTAGTTCTAGCCTTGTTTAGTTTTACACTCATTAGTACAAATTAGGAAGATAAACATGAAATACATTTGAATCATCTTCTGGAAATATTTCATTAATTGGTCATATGATAGTTTGTAAATTTGGTTTGAAGCAACATTTAGCATATGCCAACTCTGAAGACAGTTGGAGTTGTACCTTTGGTTTAATGGGTGGTACATGCCCACATTCTAAGATTCCTTTGTAGTACCAATTTGTTTGGAGATGAAAGAACAAGTAATTGACTTGCATATGGTGAATGGGTATTGGGGACCATAAAATGGTACTATTCCTTCTCAACATGAAGCTGGCATTAGTTGTCCCACTTATACATGAAAAGTAATTTCCCTTTTATGTTGCTTAGTACATATATTAATTTATAGTTTTGTACCGTCTAGTTATATTTTCCTTGATTTATATTTGTATACACATTTATAATAAAAAATGGAGTATAATTGTTGAAACTATAATATAATTCAAAACTACTTGGGTAACTTTCAAACTATTTCACTCGATTTAAGGAACTTCTTCGATGTAACTCATTTCAAGCTACAACAAAAATCATCATTTTTATCATATACGAATAAGTATTTCACATCAATCACAACAACTACTTCTTCATGATCGTTTTGTCATTCTTTCGATTTACGCATATGCAAATTTTTGTCACTTCTTATACGAAGATATATATATATATATACATATACATACATATATATATATATATTATTAATATATATGTGGTTGTTTTTGAAAATCATGAATGTCCATAAAATGACTAGGCATTAATTGGATTAGTTGTAAAAACATGATAATTATTAACACTAATTTGAATTAAGTGTTTCATTTACAATTTGATAGAAAATAAAAGATCTTTGACTGACATTAATTAACTTGTAAAATAATATAATATTTTATTTTATTAAAAAAGAAAAAGAGACAAAGAAATAATTAGTGTTGTGGAGACATAAAGGTGACATTGCACATGTTCACAAATGCAATGTACATGTTCAACAATGTGCCTTTGCTTTTGGTTTGGCAATGAAAGACCTATTTGCCCACAATCTACTCTTTCTTTAGTTTAATTTAATTTGATTACAATGTTTAATTATTGATGAAAATTAAGCATATATTTTTTCTTTATATAAAACATTATTATAATTAAAGTTAGACTTGAAAGTAAAATTAAATTAAGTTAAATCATTATTGTAAAGTATTTTAATTTTTGAATATAATTAAAAAATAAAAGATTGTTAGAATACTTTGAAATAACTCTAATAATGATTAACATCTAAAAATAAAAAGTAATTATAAACAAAATTCTGAAAACGTATCCAAAAGGCGATTTTCACTCTCCGTGTGTGTATATACGACGTGTACATATGTTTATGCACCAAATTCTCAGAAAAGCGTATTTAGATTTCTCCTAGATTCAATATCAATAACAAGCATGTTTTTAATAATATATAAGATATAATAATATATAATATTTTTTTTAATTTTAATTGGAGTGCATAAATAATTGTGAAAAATCGTAGTATTATTTTTATATTAAGGTGGCATATGCGGAAGGTCAACTAAAAACAAAATATTAATTAAATTTTTCAATAAAATATAAATCAACTAAATTTAGATAGCAAATTTCACTCTTAATTGTCAACTTAGAGAAAATCATTAGTAACACTTTGTGTTTTTGGGTTTAAAAAATTGCGATATTGTTTTGGTTACTTTATTAACCTACTTTTCTTGCTTGTTTGTAGACAAGCATTTCCGTATTTTTGATTAATTAACAAGTTAATTATAACTAGCAAATACCCGTGTTATGCAGCGGAAACTGATGATTAAAATATTGCAACTCACTTAATTGAATGCAGACATATCGTCTTTTAACGGATATGTGAGATTGTTTCAAATACATATTTTTTATTTGGTCAACGTTTTATATATATATATATATATATATATATATATATATATATATATATATTTAGTTGTATTATATAATTTTTTATTCAAATAATTAATTGAGAGGTAGATTGGGTGATATTAGTGGTAAGTAACTATTTATTGATGTATTACCCTCTCTAATAAAGGTAATGTACATAGAATTATTACTATTAGAGAGTATTTTGATCTTTAAACAATGTCGAATACATTTTAAGACAAATGACGAAATGCATTATACATGGTTAAGATTAAGATATTTGGTTTACAATTTCATCTCCTTTATTATTGTTAAATTACTCTTTAAACCCTCTTTAAGATTAAGTTGTTATACACATACAAAACATCACTTAAATCGTTAATTCATAACGAACTTAAACCCTCTTTAAATTCTTTTTGGGACATTGTTAGTTTACTCGTAAACTAAACGGTTTACTCGTAAACTATATTAAAAATTAAAATATTTTAACGAGTTATAAAGCCGATAATATCTTTAATTAATGGCTCATAACTATTTATTTATATAAAACTATCAACAACTAAATATTGACCTTTATAATATACGAGTTTCAATCTCAATCACAAATCTCGAAAAACATCAGTGATCTCTTATTAATTAATCCTAACCGTTTACTCATAATATTTTAAAAGTTGAAACGATATTGTTTGTAGAATTTGTTTACTATTTTTACACTTTTAAATCTCCAACAAATTTGCATGATTGCCTCCATTGAATTAGGGTTTTTCCATAAAAGTGGTGTGAAAAAGGAGGTTTTGTAATTTGTAGGTTAACATATCACTGGAAACATCATATCTTTCACTCTATAGCAGTGGTGTGAAAACCGAATGTAGATATAGCAGTAGTATATCTATATTTGTATATTGAATATTTATTGTTTAAACTTATTTATGAAAAGAAATGAAAAATTAAATAAAAAAAATAAACTAAAAAACAAACCCCCATTCGGCTCGTACGACTCCACCTTCCAATTGACTCCACCACCCTTTTTCCATCTTGTTTTATCATCAGATCTGTATCTATATTTTTGCTCTCTATCTCTATACCCCAGATCTGAATTCCCCTTCTTTCTCCACTTTATTCTACAAGTTTTTGTTAGATCTGCACACCAACTGTTTGATAAAAATCCTCACTGATTTTATTTTATTTTTCATCCGGGGATGTTATGAACTCATAAAAGGTTAGTAACTCTTGCACTTTAATTTCATTTATGTATCTATATATGTGTATCTATATCTATATATATATAGCTAGTTTCAATATAATTGTAAAAGCCCTTTAAAATTTTTGGGAAAAATTGAATATGTATTGGGATGATGAAAAAAAAATTTGGGGAAAAAATTAACTTTGGTTGGTTTGATGATACTATTTTTGTTGGATCATATTAGGGTTTATTATTTTTGATGTTCAGGATGTAATTTTGTGATGATTTGATATTTATAGGAATTTGGGTTTTTTTTTAATCTGTGGAAAAAATGGAAGAGGTTGGTACACAAGTAGCTCCACCTTTATATATGTATAATACAATTGGTGGTGGAAGGTTTCCTGATGGGCATCCGATGGCGAAGAAACGGAGTTTGCCGTTTCAAAACGCTAACTTTATGCAACAGCAGCAACAACAGCAACAACAGCAGTATCTTCAGAGGTTAATTCCAAGTTTAGATGAATCTAGAAACAGTTGGAACCCTAAGAATTGGGAATGGGATAGTTCAAGACTCGTGGCTAAACCGGTAGATATGATGGAAATATCTAGTCAACAACATCAACAACATCAACAACATCAACAACAACAAAAGTCAGTTAATAATCCGGTTAATTCGGATGGTTCAAAGAAGAGTCAAGACGGTCAAGTGGATGACGATGCAAGGCTCTTGTTACAACTTGGTGGTGGGTTGAGTTCGGTTGAGGAAGTGGTAACTAGACCTAATAAACGGGTTCGATCCGGATCACCGGGTAGCGGAGGTGGTGTTGGTGGTGGGAATTATCCGATGTGTCAGGTTGATAATTGTAAGGAAGATTTATCGGCTGCTAAAGATTATCATCGACGTCATAAGGTTTGTGAGGTTCACAGTAAAGCGGGAAAGGCGTTAGTTGGAAAACAAATGCAAAGATTTTGTCAACAGTGTAGCAGGTTGGTTAATTTATTGTCTTGATTTCCTTGCTATGTGTATCATGACCGTAGTTCACATTAATTGGGAGTTATTTCTTATGAATATCTTGTTGTTAGGGTTTAAATAATCAGTTTTGTATCCGTAGCAAGAAAACTGACTATCTAATGGTTAATCAAAATGACCTAAATTATGGCACTTTAAATTCCATTTCACAAGGACGTACTTTTTTTGGTCACGTTGTCAATATATTCCTTGAATTACGAGACTTACTAAACACTCACGCATCTGATTATTGAAATTTCTAGGAACATCAACACATATAAATACTATCTTCTGCATCCCGTTTTATTACAGCTGATTATGTAATTATAATCATTCATCTTATATAGTAATCTTTTCCATAACTCGCATAATATAAACCCAATAAGTTCCCTTGTATGCCTAACTTTCTTTGTTTAACAGTGATTTTTGACAACAATATTATTTCATTAGAAGATGCACTTCATTAACAATTTCTATATTTTATTTTTTTACACTACAAAATAATACAATTTTTTCAGGGCTGACTTCTGTGTTGGTTTACGTGGTTGTGCGCATATTGTTTTTTTTCAGGGTTAGTTTTTTCTGACATATTATTGAGCTGATGGGTTAGCGATGATAACATATTATATTGCTCTTATTGTCTATAGGTTTCATCCTCTTTCCGAGTTTGATGAGGGAAAGCGTAGCTGTAGGCGTAGGCTTGCAGGTCACAACAGGAGAAGAAGAAAAACACAGCCAGAAGACGTTGCTTCACAATTATTACTTTCTGGAAATGGCGATAAAAATAATAACGGGGATATGGATATTGTTAATTTGCTAACGGCTTTAACTCGTGCTCAAGGTATCAATAAGAAACACCCTCTCTCCATCCTATCTTTTCTTGTCACTTATATTTGTTTTTTGGATATTAGGAAATGCTGAAGACATGACCAGGAGTGCATCAGCGCTGCCTAATAAGGATCAGCTTATGCAGATTCTTAACAAAATAAACTCTTTGCCTATGCCGGTTGACCTTGGGTCAAAATCACCAGTTCCAGGAAGCTTGACTAAAGAGAAATCTTCTTCCGAGATAGAAAATAAAGTTAACGGAAAAACAAACTCATCAACCATGGACTTGCTAGGTGGTCTTTCGGAACCTGTATTGCATAAAAGGAACCAGGTGATTGAAGCTGATAAAACTAACTCTGGTTACCATGACCAAACCATGGTTCTCAATCTGCACAAACAACCTGCAACAGAAGTGCATTCTGGCGGAGAAAGAAGTAGTACGAGTTTCCAATCACGTGGTGAAGATTCCGATTGTCAAGTTCTGGACACTCCGGTTAACTTACAGTTACAGTTATTTAGTTCTTCACCTGAAGACGATAGCCCACCGAAACTTGCATCAAGCAGGAGGTATTTCTCATCTGATAGCAGTAATCCTACAGAAGATCACTCACCATCATCTTCTCCACCTGTTGTTCAAAGGCTTTTCCCAATGAAAGCTTCGAGAGAAAGAATGAAGCCTGAGAGTATGTCAACTACCGGTGAGGTTACTGCACATGTTAAAACTAGCACTATGCCTCTTGAGCTTTTTGGAGGGCCAAATGCAGGAACTGATAATATTTCGATTCAAAGTTCCCCTTACCGAGCTGGGTACACATCTTCATCTGGGTCCGACCAGTCACCTGCAAGTTTGAATTCTGACCCTCAGGTTGGTAATCAGTGGATATGCGATCTAAAAAGCTGTAATTTTTTATATATGGATGTCTGATTTTATGCGTTTTGTTATTTTTTTTAGGATCGTACTGGGCGAATACTGTTTAAACTGTTCGACAGGGATCCAAGTCATTTGCCTGGTTCACTGCGTACACAGGTAAAATATTTGTCGGTTACTTTGACCAGAGTTGGCAAAATGGGCGGGTTTGGTAACATGTAAAAAAGGGTCAATTTTTTGTATGGATCGAAATGGAATGGTTGGATTTGCCCTAAACACTTTCACTTGAAAGTTCTTAATTTTGTTAATAAAATTATTAATTGTATAACATGATTACAAAGTAGATTTATTGAAGGTTTTATGTTTAAGATGTACATTTTGGGCGATTTTTAATTTGTTTAACCTTTTCTTTTTAGTAGTTATTTTATTTTTACTATGACTCTTTAGAGAAAAAAAACACAACCCTAATCGCTCCATTCATAAGTAAATGAAAGCGCCACTTTTAACTGTGACTCACACAGCTGAAGTAACATGCTTATCTTCTTTTGGTTTTCAGGTGTTCAATTGGCTTGCTCAAAGCCCATCAGAGATAGAAGGATTCATAAGGCCTGGTTGTGTAGTTCTTTCGATTTATTTATCCATGCCCTCATCTTCTTGGGATCAAGTGAGTAAATTATTTTTGCCGTTGTCTTTCCTTCCTGTAGCTTATTACTAAGCACTTACAGTGTGTTTGTGGTCTTTCTTGCAGCTTGAAGGGAACTTTCTTCAGTATATCAATTCTCTTCTGCAAGATTCCGGTACAGACTTTTGGGGATCTGGAAGGTTCTTAGCACATACTGAGAAGCAAATAGCATCACATAAGGATGGTGAGTCACCGAGTTGTGTTATTGTCTTTGTTCTTCTAGTTTTTTTAATGATAATGTATTTTGTGGTTCAGATGATAGTATCTTTTGCTGATTTTGGTCTTGAATGCTTTAAAATTCGAACATTGCTATTACTGAGGTTGTAAAATGTACGGGTCAAGCAGGTTGGGTCATGGGTGAGGTGGCAATTGGGTGTTTTGCTGTATACGTCCATTTTTTTAAACCTATTTGATACTTTAAAGATAAAGCATAACCCGAGTGAACCCATTTGTTAGTAAACGGGTCAAATTTTCAAACTCTAGCTTCTAGTTTTCACTACAATATGACATGTTGATTTTACAGCTTTAACATTTGATGCATGTGTTATCATACAACAGGGAAGATATATTTGTTTAAGTCTTTGAAAGCGTGGAGCTCTCCACAGTTAATTTCGATTTCCCCTTTGGCTGTTGTGGCTGGAAAGGAGACTTCTCTTCTTTTAAGAGGCCGAAATCTAAGGACACCTGGCACCAAGTGTGTATTTCTTTCCCTCTATCGATTATCATTATTTCTTTTGTTTTACAAAGATGTGGAGTATTAATGATGCATTAAATGTCATACTGCAGGATCTACTGCACACATTCCGATGGTTGCATGTTGGAGGAAGTGACAGAATCAGACAATCAAGAATCACCATACGACGAAATAAGCACGTGCAGCTTTAAAATTTGTGCACCTAGTGCTCTTGGTCGATGTTTCATTGAGGTATGTATCTGTTTCAAGAATACTTGACCACCTTTTCTAGAGTTGGCAATTTCGGCCCATTTACTTATGAATGAGTTGATTCAAATTATATTTCAACTAACATGTAGATAAAATAAAAGAAAAACAGAAAGAAACGGAGAATCGTCAATAGGAATTAATTTAATAGTATTTGACACATTAATCATTCATAATTAATTTTTTTGGACAAAAAGTGTTTCGGGTCTGCCAAACCTGATCCGACTCACTTTGATGTGTTTGTTAATACCAGTATTGACCCATTGACCAACCGACCTACCATATTTGCCACCTCCAATCTTAGTTTTTCAGTACATTGAATATTGAGTTTTATGAACAGATTGAGAACGGATTAAGAGGTAGCAGCTTTCCCGTAATCATAGCCGATGATGCTCTCTGCCAAGAATTGAGGCTTCTTGAGGCCGAGTTTGGTGAAGGTCTAATTGGTCGGTCAAATTCAATGAAGGAAACCGTACACTTTTTGAACGAGCTTGGGTGGTTATTCCAGAAAAAAGAAGGGGTTTCTAATCATAGTCTTACTCGATTCAAGTTTCTGCTTGTATTCTCTGTGGAACGAGATTTTTGTGCCTTGATGAGAACGCTATTAGGAATTCTACTTCAAAAAGGCTCTGGTATAAGAGATGATGAGTCCTCAATAGAGATGCTTTCTGGAATTCACCTTTTAAACAGGGCCGTAAAAAGGAGATGCAAGAAGATGGTTGATTTGCTCATACATTATTCAGTGCTCGATGGTCAAAGTACTTCTAGAAAGTTTGTTTTCCCCCCAAACCTCGCGGGACCGGGAGGTATCACACCCTTACACGTGGCTGCTTGCACATCTGATTCAGATGATATGGTTGATGCTTTAACAAATGACCCACAGGAGGTACGCCCATTTTGCCACCCCTACACTATGTAGTTCATGACTAATACTGATTGAATTGTTTTCTTCGATTGTAGATTGGGCTGCTGAGTTGGAACTCTTCAATAGATGCAAACGGTCTGTCTCCATTTGTTTACGCGTCTATGAGGAATAACAATTCATACAACATGCTAGTGGCCCGGAAGCTTGCTGACAGAATAGCCGGCCAAGTTTCAGTACGGATATCAAACGAGATCGAGTTACAGACCAGAAATGGGGATCATCAAGAGCTTAGTTTCAGGATAAGGGACCGCGTTACACCGAAAACTTGTTCGAAATGTGCAGTCGTGGTTGCAAAACACCCTAGAAGGATTCCCGGTTCACAAGGGTTGCTTCATCGACCCTACATACACTCGATGCTTGCCATAGCTGCGGTGTGTGTGTGTGTATGTGTGTTCCTTCGTGGGGCCCCTGATATAGGCCTCGTTGCTCCATTTAAGTGGGAGAATTTGAACTTTGGTTCAATGTAGACACATGCACCTAAAAGAATAAGTAGGACGAGTAATGGTAGAAATCATAATTTTAACTTTTGGGAAGATGAATAAATAAGTAAAACGGATCATTGACCGGTGTAACATTGCTTGATGAGACCTATTCCCCCGCTATGAGGGTATAACATTAAGTTCTTTTTCGAAACCGAATAAAGACTTGAAACGTGAAACAGACGGCAGGTGGGTGGTCATGGTTGTTGTCGAGTTTATGTTATTGACTGTGGCTGACTTGTTACTAGTAGCGGTTTCTTTTAAATATGTAAGTTAAGTTTATAATAGCAGATAGCGTTTGTCTTGTTTCTGTATATTGTTTTGGCAAATGGAAATGATGGTATTTGTAATTTTCTCTTGTTCTTTTTAAGGACTCCTTTTTACTACTGTTTGGATTCGAGTACAGGTGCCAGTTTCGACTCTTATTAGTGGGGGGATTCGGGTTATATTTGATACATTTTTAGATAATTAAATATAGAAAAACGTTATGTAGCCCTACGCCTAGTGTTCCTCTCTTATTAACCGGGCGGTCGAACCGGGAACCGCTAAGGAAACGGTTCATTATAAACCGGTTTTTTCCTCAATTTTGACTAGTCAACAACCGGACAATTTTCCGGTCGAACCGGTTAACCGGCGAACCAGAACCGTAATAAAACCGTTTTGGTGTACGGATGTGAGACAATTTGAAGCCCAGAATTGCTATTCTCAATCAACTTCTAGCGAACACGAAATAAAAGAAAACGGGATCGAATCGGTTCGTCATGTTCATCTATTTTAGTGAGTTGAAAATAGTGATGTAAAAGTATGCGGAAATAGTGATGTAAAAGTATGCGGAAATAGTGATATAAAAGTGTGTTTTTGAGAGAGTTTTTATGGTGATTGTTGAGTTTTTAGAGAGAGAGACCGAGAGATAATAGAGGGAAAATTTTCATTTGTTATTTGTGTGTAGTATATGATCGAAGAAGATAAACCAATTTTGTGAAGATGAGAGAGAAATAGAGATGTGTAGATGAGATAGGAAAAGGGAGATAAATAAATGATTAAAATAATGAGTTATGTGTTACTTAACTTTAAACATGGAAAAGTGTGAATGGTTCAACTTTTAAGTAGGAGACTAGTATTATACAATGGATATACAAACCGGGTTGAACTGGCGGTCCAACCGGTTCAACCGGAGCCGCTTGGGAGTCCGGATCAAATTGAAAACCAGATATCAAAACATTATTTAGTTATTTTTAAGCTTACTTTAAGTCAATTTAAATAGATTATCTTTTATTATTATTATTAATTATTATTTTTAAATAAAATAATACCTATATATTCGTTTTAAAAAAATACTTTGTTTTTGGTGAACCTTGGTCGATTGACTAGCCACGAAGGACGGTATGATAACACCAATTATGTAGGTTTTTGACATTATATATCTTTGTTTAGGTTTTGGGCATAAAAAAAGCAAAAATGGCCGGCTAACAGAGCTCAAATTTGTATGTCATCAGTAACAGACAAACACAAACATGCAGAATCTACGCCACCTTTTTTTGTCCTTTTTGTTGTGTTCATCCTTCATTATTAATCCTTAAAGCAAATCCACCACAAACTTGAGTCCTAACATAACAAAAATGGCACCCCATGAAGTTGATGACTGTAGAGGGGTGCTTAAAGTTTATAGTGATGGCTCGATATGGCGGTCCACTGAACCGAGCTTCAAAGTCTCTGTGATTGACGATGGCTCGGTTCTATGGAAAGACGTTGTCTTCGACCATTCAAATAACCTTTCCCTCCGTCTTTACAAGCCGGCTTCAGCCACAAACAAAAAGTTGCCAATTTTTTACTATATTCATGGCGGTGGTTTTTGCATTGGTTCAAGAACATGGCCCAATTGTCAAAACTATTGTTTTAAGTTAGCTTTGGCTCTTCAAGCCGTGATTGTTGCTCCTGACTATCGGTTAGCCCCCGAGAACCGGCTTCCATTGGCTGTTGATGACGGGTTCACGTCTATCAAGTGGCTCCAGTCCCAGGCTGTGGCAGCTGAGCCGGATCCGTGGCTAGTTGACTCGGCAGATTTTAGCTGTGTGTTCATTTCTGGTGACTCGGCTGGTGGGAACATTGCTCATAATGTGGCAGTCCGGTTAGGTGCTGGTTCAAAGAGTATAGGACCGGTTCGGGTTAGAGGGTATGTTCTATTGGCACCTTTCTTTGGTGGGGTGCAGTTGACTGAATTCGAGGCGCATGGTCCCAAAGACGCTTTCTTGAATTGGGAACTTATCGATAGGTTAGTTTCCCTTTACAACTGTTTGTCATTCAAACATATAGTCTTGAATATTTTTCGCCCCATTTACTTAAGAGTGAGTAAAAGAGAAAAAAAAAAAAATACCTTAGACGGGTCAATTAATTTCTTTAGCTAGAGGGGAATTAGCCAAACAGGTTGAGAGTCGTCTAAAGTCTACATTTAATAGATACAACTTCCGTAATCAGTTCATAAAGATTTATGTTAATGTTGTAACTAAGAATATTTGAATTTTTTGTATTTAGTTATCTATCTTTACCGGTTTTTGAATGTACAAAAAGGTGTTTGTGTAACAACCCTGCCCGCCTTGCCCATTTCAACCCATAGTAAAAAAACTTGTTTTAGCTGTTTTGACCTGTTATCAAGACGGCCTACCCATTCATCTTGCCACCTCTAATATGATGATTAGTAGTGTTATAATCAACTATAGATGTGTTTGTCAGGTTTTGGAGGTTATCGATTCCGGATGGGGACACAATGGACCACCCTTTGGTGAACCCGTTCGGACCGGTTAGCTTGGATCTTGAACCGGTGGAGTTGGATCCAATCTTGGTTGTTTGTGGTGGTTGTGATCTATTGAGAGACAGGGCCAAAGACTACGTAGATAGATTGAAGAGTTGGGGGAAGGAAGTAAAGTATGTTGAGTTTGAAGGTCAGCAACATGGGTTCTTCACCATTAATCCAAATTCAGAACCATCCATTGAATTGATGCAAATTATCATAGATTTCATCACTCAATATTCTACTTAGAAATTTTATCCGTCTGATAACTATCAAAAATTGTTTTGTTTTTTATCTTTATTACTTCTTTTGTTTTCTATACGATGAGATTGTGTTTGATAAAATTGAATAAACGTTGACGTTTGAATCTAGTCTACGCATTGGTGATATGGTTATGTAAGATTATTACATTTACAATTAGATAAGTATGAAAATATTAAAGTGAAATGATAATCAAACGGCTGGTTGGCCTAGTGGTAAGAGAGGAACCCTTCAACAAATAGATTGGGGTTCAAGTCTCATTTGAAGCAGTGAATTGTAGATATTCGTAGTGATTATACATGGTATAGTACGTGTGTGAAAGTGTAGATTTGCATTTCTAAAATAAAATTTGAAAATGATAGATGCTAAAAGTCCCCTAAATGCATGCAACACAAGTTTGTTAATGGGACGCATCCCCCACCACTTTGTACTAATTTGTACGCATCCCCCAAGCTTGATAATTGGTCAAAAACAAAAGGTAGTAATTTTGTGGTTTGGTTGAATTTAACATCGTGTTCATACTATGCTTTTTTCACTTTGTGCATATATAGTGGACATGATGTGTCAACATATGCTAACGTACACCTGCGATAAATAAAAGTAAAAGTATAATAATGAGTTGTTTGGAACTTTAGACAACTCTAATTTCTTATCCAAATGTCGATGCCAAGTTCCTTAATTAAATACATAAGAATATTTGATTTAATTATGATAAGTTGATCAATGTTTAGTTTACGTGATGGATTAGAGGGCAGTTGTATTTTGAGGTGAATGATAGGCACACAATCTTACATAGATTTACAACATTACATTTTACATAAAATGTAATATTGTTAAGATGTAGCGAATCTGAACCGTTAATTTTGTTCATTCTTCCCCTCAAAATACAGATGCAATTCACCCTCGAAACATGCTTTCCCTTTTCAAGTTTATATCTTGAATATAGACATTCAAAAAAGATAAAAATAAAACCAGACAGGGAAGTGATAATTTTGAGTGAAGTAGGTAAACTCACTAAAATCTTTTGTATCTTTTTTTCCCCTCCACTTCAATGTTTTCCTTTCCTTTTTCTATTACTGTTGACAGGCGGTCATCTTCTCATAACTTACATTTGTCCATTTCACCTTCCTAATCTAGCTATAAACCCTAATCATTGACAACATCAATGATTATGATTATGATTATGATTCAGTTAACTATGGTTTTACGTATGCGTTGAACAATTCATGAAGTCGGAGAAGGATGCACACTGTGTAATCATTTTATTTCATGATGGTTTGTACTTCTTTTTCACATTTCCTTTTATATTCGAATTTTCTTGTGATTTATTATTGTGAATATCCGTCACACATATTGATATTTCATTTTCATAGTTAGATTACTCTGTAATATTTGCGGAATACATGTCACACATAACTTTCATCGATGAAAATAACTTATAACATACATTGATATTCATTTATATAATATTCGTCAATAAATAAATAAATGAGTGTTAGAGCTTGATATTCATAATTGAATATTATACCTTTAAAAAATTATTTTTCAAAAAATATTAATCGAGATCCGCGTACTTATAATTTATAACATCAATTATATTAACATTCACTGATGAATTTATTATTTTTAACATTCATCGTTGTTCTCATTTAATATATTTTCTTATAACATTATAGATTTTCATTACTTAAAACAAGCTCACACACATTAGTCGTCGCACTCGAATCAAGTTTTTTTTCCTGGAAATGTTACATGATACTTCTAATTTAGCAACCAAAGAGAAACCTGACCCAATATTTCGAAAAAATTAATTAATAATACAAGTGACCCTTAATTTATCATCTTTTAGACATCCCACTACCCCTTCTTAGTCATTCTCCCTACACGCAGGTCCGTATGAGGATAAATACCAAACACAGCTACATTCACTTCATTTTCTTTCCAATTACTTAACTCTTATAATGTTGAAATTCATTTTTTCAGTAATAAAAAATTGTAATGGAGATGCAATATTTGTGGCTATTTCAAACTGATCCATAACCCGACCTTTGGTTCCAATTAACAATGTTCAACCATACATAAATAAAAATAAACCTTAATTGAGGAGGTTTTTGTGTTCAAGTTACTCGAAAAGACAGATATTTATTTACTAGAATTAGCAAGATGTATGCACTATAATCGGGTTATAATGCGATTGTTTTCAACCCTCTTACTAACCACTCCGATGTTTATCCGGTACAGCTTAAACCGAGGACCTCTTGTATAAAAATAACTGAACGGTTATAAACCTTATTAGACCGGTGCCAATGACACTCTTCGGTTGCCAACCGACGAAGGCTGGCGAACAGACGCCGCTAGCACGGCTTCGTCGGTTTGGTCTCTTCGGTTTGGCGACGAAAGGAGAAGGGTCAGTAGTGCCCACATGCGATTTTTTATTATTATTTTTATTTTTAGCCGTTAAGTTTAAAAAAAAATTAAAAAAATATAACGGTAATATATACGTTTTTTGGAAAAAAAAAATTATTTTTTAAAATCTTTTTAACTCGTTTATCCAACCCCAAACATATTATAAATGAAACACCCCCACTTTCTAAATATCATTTTATATTCGAAATATCGGAAGCGTCTGGTCAAAACATACTTTTATAATATATGCTAAAGTTATATCGTTTTAAAAACATACAACATACATCAGTTTGGGTGTTATACAGTACAAATCCCATCATAATGTATCAAAATAAAATCAGAGTAGCTGGTCGTCAAACATCCCATTAAACCAAAAGCTTCTTGCCCATCAATTAATCAAACATTAACCTGCAAGAAGTAGGGTGGTGGGATTAACACACGGCTAAGTGAGAAGAACTGTAACCAACAGTCTAACTCAGAAATAACAAATCTGTTTACAGCGAATAATCGTAAACACACAACGTCAAAGAGGACCGGTGGTTCCTGAGGTATCCTCCAAGGAACACTTAAAATCAACTGCAGGCCAATACAGTGATTAACCGATAGCTTGTTACTATCTTCACCAACAACAGTTCCTATCAACTATGTGTATAAGGAACCCCTGTTTGGCCAAACAATAGTAACTAAGCCCAACCAGTGTTGACCTCTGAATATACATCTCACATATGCCCAATGGCCAAATATCACATAATCCATAATCATCATGGATAATATAAACAACTCAGACTAAACAGTCTATCAACAGTAGTATTACATCACCCGTTGTAACCAAACATGTTACAACTAAATCACACTGAGGATCACAGATCCACTCACCTGTCGGTCTCAGTCAATCAACTCAGAAATCTTATATTACTGAGTCTTCTGCTTATCTGAGAATACAACAAATAATGAGTTAGTAACTCATTTCATAATTCGTATAACATATTTAAACAAGCAGGTAAATTCCTGAAGTCTAAGAAAACAAACGTTCAATCCGAAGCGACATCAGAAAGTCCCGAAATGAGGCTTAAAATTGAAAAATGTCATTTTCGACCCTTAGATGACCCCGAAAGGCCAAAAACTGCCTAGGCTCTTAAATTAGAGCCTTGATTATTGGGTCGTTTTCGAGTGACCATGCGAATTTCAGCCCAATCCGAGTTAGTGAAATTTGTCACTCAGTCGCAACCCTGAAAACACTTACACAATTTCAAAATTTGCAAAATAAAAGAATTACAACAAACGACCTCTATATGAGACGTTTCAAAAATCATTACATTACACAGTTAAAATGTTTACATAAGTTTTGCCAAAAGTAGAGTACGCATCTAGTACAAGATTTCAACATAATATAATGCAAGCTAATCTCTGATGTTTGTGAAAAGTATGCGACTCGAGCTATCTCCCTCCAAGAGCAAGTCTACTGTGGTTGGTTCCCTGAGAAATACATACTAAAAGGTCAACATAAAGTTGGTGAGTTCATAGGTTTGTAAACAGTTGATATAACATTGTATGGAACACAAGATTTCTGTTTGTATCATTCAACAATGATAGGTAATGTATTACAAAAATGTAAAGATAGTGTATATTGTTGCCATGAGCTCATAGTTCGAGCTTAACTGTGGTGTCGGGTCACAATCAAGTGCCACGATCGGGGTGCCTCCCAGCGAGTGCCTAATCCAACACTCGTAAGAACAAATGATAATGCGTCCGTTTGACAAGTTAGCGCTACTAACCCGGACGGGGGGAGTCAATCCCAAATAGTACTACTCATTAACATTCACGCTATAACGATACTAACAAACTATGATGTGGGGGACTTCAGGATTAGTAAAATAACTCATGTAACCGATATATCGAGTTTTGTACTTGTGTTCACATGAAAATAGCAGTTTAAAAGCAGTTGTATGTATTTTCACCCCTGTTAGAAAAAGTAAAAAGGGGCTATGAAACTCACCTGATATTAGCAAGCAAGTAGCAAATAGTAAGCAAAGCGTGTTTTCTGAATGCAACCTTCTAACTTCCTAAACGTATAAGGCTGTGTAAGTAGATGTCTCAAAAGACCATCTATAGTGATTGTATAAGTGGGGGTTAATGTCCACTTAAGCCAATCATGTAGGTGGAGGGTTAATGTCCACCTAAGTTAATCATGTAGGTGGAGGGTTAATGTCCACCTAAAATAAGTTCACACAATTAGAAATGTCCAATTGTTCAGTTATCGTTTGTGCTTAGAAAAACATGTACAGGCCGTTGGTGATATTTTGTGAAAATACAGCTCTTGATTAATTATGTTATGCGTATTTCTACTTTCCAGTTATGGGTAATTAATCAGTGTGGCAAGGGCGAAACCCATTAATGACGGGGGTCCGGGGGCAGCGCCCCTGGTAGCGGGGTCCAAGGGGTGGCAACCCCTGGCGAGGTCCAAGGGGCAGAGCCCCTGGCTGGGGTCGAGCGCGGAAAAATTTTTATTTATGCTTATATTGCTTTAAGGAAAACGTATCGATTTTTGTGTTTTTAGCGACACTGAGCTAGTGTCGCTACATGCGACACTAAGGTGTTATGCGACACAAAGGCTTGTGTCGCTAAGATGTCGATTCGGGTGCTATAGCGACACAAAGGCTTGTGTCGCTAATGTGACGGTTCGGGTGTATAGCGACACAAAAGCTGGTGTCGCTAATGTGACGATTCGGGTGTATAGCGACACAAAGGCTTGTGTCGCTAATGTGACGATTCGGGTGCTATAGCAACACAAAGGCTTGTGTCGCTAATGTGACGGTTAAGGTGTATAGCGACACAAAAGCTGGTGTCGCTAATGTGACGATTCGGGTGTATAGCGACACAAAGGCTTGTGTCGCTAATGTGACGATTCAGGTGCTATAGCGACACAAAGGCTTGTGTCGCAGATTACTGGGCTTCTGCGACACAGAGGTCTAAAACAGGTCGGTTTTGTGCATTTTATTTCGGGTTCCAAATGTTCAAATAAAAATTCAAGAAAAATATATGTTGTTCCTTAGTATGTTAACTTTCTAAATTAATTTTTCCAGAATTTTTAGGTACTCCTAAGTATTTTTAAAAATTTCGTTTGTTCCCTAAGGTCAGAAAGTGACCAATCCTGATACATGCAACAAGATCGGATTTCTGGGCAAAATCTACACATTTCTAGAAAAAGTTATCTAAACGACATTTGTACCTAACAAAATTTATGAACTTTTGGCGGTGGTTTCAGGTCATTTGGAGGCGTATATCTCGAGTTATGATTAAAACAAGAGAGGTGAAATTTCTGTCCTTTTTGACAGCCCGGACACGTGTTTTTGTAAAAATCATTTCGGGTATCAAACGAGCTCCAAAAATTATGAAACCACTTGTAAATGAAAGCTAACTTCTTAAACTTAATTTTTGCCTTTTGAATAGTCCATTTTGGTCAAGTTTTGAGGGAGAAACAGCCTCTCAAAGTCGAGCTACTTTTCTGCCCGAAAATGCATGTTTTGTTCTTGAACATTATAAGCCATGAAAAACGTTTTTATGATATATTTTGGACATTTCTTTGTTATATGAACCTTATAACATGTTCATGGAAGTATTTTAGAAGGGTTTTTAAGTTCTTACAAAGAGGAGGATGAAGCACAAAGAGATGGACGTTGAGAGCTCGTTTTCTTGCGTTTTCGGCTTTATTTCTTCTTTAAAGTATGGTGAATGATGATGGTGGTGATGGTGGCCGGATTTTTGGTGATGGTGGTGTTAAAATGGCAGATTTTTCTTGAGAGAGAGAGAGAGTAGAGAGAAAATGGGTGGAGTTGTGTGTGTAAAAATGAGGAAGAAAGGGGAAGATGAGGATTAAATATGGTGGGCTTGGGCTGCCTTCTTGGGCCGATTTGGGCCTCTTAGGGCGGACCTTGGGCCCGGTTGGGGCGGCCCAATTGGGTCCTTGGGCTTGCACATTTGTTTTCTCAAGCCCGCGTTACGTTATTTGATCGGTTAATCGTTATTCGCGCGCGTAAACATTAAATCTTTAACGTTAAAATTTTGTGTTTAATTTCTGATACAAATTCACTATTTTAATTTGACCAATATATTTAAAAATACTTTATTGATCCTTTTTTAAAATATCTGTCGGTTTCGTTCGGGTATCGGGCGCGATTCGCGCGTTTTCGTTGCGTTTGTTACGTTTTAAGCAAAACGTTTCGGTTTTTCGTGTATTATTATTTAATAACAATACTATAGGGTAAATAATTACTATTTAATTTATAAAATAGGCTTACATTATTTACGAAAGTTTATCACCAACACCGTATAGATTGTCGGACCTCGTCCGGTTGTTTCGCGTAATTACAGATAAACACATAATCACGTAAGTGTATATTCAAATATACAAGTAATTACAGATATTTAGCCTAATACCAACTAAATACAAGTAATTAGAGTTTCTAGCTAGGTTTACAATTAACCTAAAGTGTCGGGTGTCACAGCAAGAACTCAGTTCGCGAATCTCAGTTCGCTTCGCAGCAAACTCAGTTCGCAGCAATCTCGGTTCGCAGAACCACTCGGTTCACAGACCCACTCGGTTCGCGGAACAATTTCACTTCGCAGACAACTCACTTCGCAAGACCACTCAGTTCGCTTCGCAATCAAGCTCTGCGAACTGAGTTCATCTTCAAAGTTGCGAAGTTCATCGCTGAACCCAGAAACTTCGAACTGAAATCTTTCAAAACTCACGAATTCAACTTCCTATCATTCAATTAAGCTTCCTAGCAGTTTATATTCATCAAATAAGTTCATATAACACCCTTTCAAGCTTCAATTCATATCAACTCGTGAATTAACCGAATTTCATAAAAATACAATTATAAACTTTAAACACTTACAGGAACAAAGTAACGATGAGGGTGTTACTAGAAATTCGTTGTAACACAAAAGATGATAATACGAAATGATTCACGAATTCACAAAAGATTTCTTCAAGTTTTTGAATGAGCTCTCGGCTCACTTCGGTTCGCAGGAACAGGGAGAGTGAATTTGAGAAGAGTGTATAATTGTGTAGAATGTTACAGAATATACGTGTATATATATTAATCGTATCCAATACCATTACGTTTTAGTTCCCTTCTTAATCTATTGCCGGGAACCTAAAACCATTTTGCGAAAACCAAATATTTTATTTTACTGTTAACTAGTTCGATTTAAATCAATGAATTATGTATTAGTCACAATAATTCATTTATTCATTTTACTAATATTATCAGACATAATAATAGTAAAATATTTCCTAACACATTAAATAATAATTTAAAGTTTAGGGAAATTACCGGAATACCACTAGGCCCTTAAAGTGGGTGTTACAATAAATAAACACACATCTAAACTTCAATTCACACACAAATTTCTCTTCCATTATCTCAATCAAATACATTATTCCACCAGATTATTCTATATGATTCAATCGAGCTCGTCCGAAGACAAGTATATGCAACAATATTTAGCGGGCACGCAATGTTTCGATCCGGTTGCGATGCTCGATATTGTTGATACGGTGGATCAACAAGATGAAGAAGATATTGCTGAAACTTCTAGTCGGCCGCCAAGAGCACCAAGAAGATACTTACAAAGAAATCGTCACGCAACCGGCGAACGTTTATGACGATATTACTTTGCCCCAAACCCCACATTCCCGTCGGATTACTTTCGAAGACGATTTCGGATGAGTCGGCCATTGTTTCTCCGTTTATGTCAAGGTATAACATCTTACGCTCAACTACCAATACCTAGCCGATGGTTTTGATAAATATTTACACATGGGTCAACAAACATCATATGATTGTTTGGATAACTTTTGCAAGTGTTTACTTCATCCATTCTCGAGCGAATACCTTAGAAAAGCAACACTCCAAGATGTTCAACGTTTACAAGCCAAACATCAGGAGTTGCATGGTTTTCCGGGTATGCTCGAAAGCATCGACTGTATGCATTGGCCGTGAAAAAATTGTCCGGTAGCTTGGAAAGGTCAATACACGCGAGGTGATCATGGGCATCCAATCATCATGCTCGAAGCGGTTGCCTCTTATGATTTGTGAATTATTTTGATCCGGCCGGTTCGGACAACGACATCAATGCCCTTAATGAATCAGATTTGTTTAATGATCTACTACAAGATAGAGCGCCCGCATAACCGTTTATTATTGCGAGCCAAACCTTTATGAAAGGATATTACCTCGCCGACGGAATTTATCCGGAATGGGCGACTCTTGTTAAGTCGTTTAAATGTCCGATAGAGGAAAAGAATATGAAGTTCAAGAGGTACCATGAATCGGCACGAAAAGATGTAGAACGCGCATTTGGAGTGCTTCAAGGACGTTGGGCAATTATTAAAAATCCTGCAAGGCCATATAGCGTCAATAAAATTAAACGAATCGTGTACACTTGTGTTGTCTTACGCAACATGATCACCGAGGACAACAGACACAATATATATCAACTTGAGGAAGATTATCCGTCAGACCTGTAAACAGACAAAGACATACGTGGGACGAGAGGGTTGAAACACCCGACATGGAACTACGCGACCAAATGGTTCATCATCAACTTCGCAATGCTCTTATCGAACACATTTGGTACTTCCCACGTGACTTACATCGTCAAAATCGTGCTTAGTTTATTTAATTGTTTTAAATAAATGTAATATTTTTTTTAATTATTGTATTGTTATATTTTAATTATTGTAATTATTTTGATTTTAATTAATATAATGTTTTTTAAGTTTAATGAAAGAGTTTTTATTTAACCTGTGTTCGTTAAATTAATAACAAGTGAATCCCATAAAAAAAATAAAACTGAGAATGCAATTGATGAAGCAATAGAAGAAGTAGAAGAAGTAACCATGGAGAGTGTCAAAGCAATATTAAACACCCTAAAATCCTGAACTCAAGTGGTCATATATTTTGGTCGGACTCGGATTCGGACCCGGATTCGATAATAGCGCTCGAGTTTGCTCGAATCGTTTTCGGCGTATGACTGATAAATCTTTGTGCTGCACTGAAAGTTTCCGACTCATTGTATCGCACCTTCGTACTACACCCAATGGCAAGTCTCTAACTATCATATATTTATCAGTTATCGATCTTATACATGCAAATATGTATATTTGGTTGAAAAGCCTAGTGTAGAGTAATTGAGAAGGAGAATTTGGTTGAAAACTCTAGTTTGAAAGTTGAAACCCTAATTAAGTTGTTGTGACTGAAATTTGCCTATTGATGCTAGTTTAATGTTAATATATTTTTGTTGAAAGATATTATATATTAATTGTATGATGTGTATGTGCTCTTAATTGTGTTAGAGTGTTAGAATAATTTACAGTTGGTTAATGCATTGTGTTGATTTACTTATGCTATTAATAAAAACTTATAGGATGTCTTAAGCTTCTGTTGATCACTTGTGTGTTATGGTGGGTTTGAGATTATAGTCGTTTATGCTTGATGTGCTAGCAAAAAATGTTCAGAAGTCGTAGTTGGATTCCCATAACTTGATACAACGTAGAACATCCTTTAAGAATAAAAAAAGTTTATTCACATGTTATAATGCCATAAGATTTGTTTGTCACACGAAGACTACAAATAGTTAATATTCTGATAAACGAAGATTATGTTTTGTTCTTTTAAATATTTAATGTATTTTCTGTGTTGATTTTTCTTTTTATTGCTCTAGATTTTAAGTTGCTTTAGCTGCATTCTCGATTACCCAAACCAACTCATTTTGACCTTTTCATCTCAGTTTGGTTTTATGTTGACATAATATCATTTGTTGATTCTGGTTTTGTTTTGAACTGATGAACCGTGCTATCCGCAATTATTGTGTTAGAATGAAGAAAAGGAAGGTCGAGAAGACTCAGTTTTACTGCAGTTAACCGAAGCTGTAGCCACCAATCCAGACGACTCTTCCGGCCATTTTAATCTTGTAACAAAATCTTAAACCTCTACGGTTTATAAAATAATGTATTGGGTTTATTTTGATAAAAATATGTTTTTGTATGAATACAGGGTTTGTTCTTATGGAACGGGATTGAGAAAGAATCCAAGGAAAAGGCAGCTGAGCATTTTGTGATTGCTGCGAAGCTCAACCCCCAAGATGCTAACGCTTTTAGATATTTGGGTCATTACTATAGCAAAGTTTCAATTGATACTCAAAGAGCTCTCAAGTGTTATCAGAGAGCTATCACTCTCGCTCCTCAAGATTCTGAGTCTGGGGTTATAGTCCCATCCTTAACTTTTCACCTCTCTCTGTACATTCTTTTAATTTGTTTCTATTTTCATCGGATCTCTATTGTGATAGTAACATTCTCGAATTATGTTCATAAAGACAACCATGATGCAACTAAACCCAATCTTAATAATCATATACATAGTAATTAATTGGACTAAGCTACAAAATTACCTGGGAACAAAATTGGTTTTCTAAATTAACAAACTCTTATTCATTCTTGCTTGCCAGGATTTTAATTGAATGTTAATTATGGTTTTATAGTCATTATGACCAATAATCCTACTTCTCAGTTGGTGTTTGTCCCATTGTATTTGCTTTCAGGAGTCTATGTGTGATTTGTTGGACCAAGTAGGAAAAGAGAGCTTGGAGGTGGCTGTTTGTCGCGAAGCTTCAGGGAAGTCACCAAGGGCTTTTTGGGCATTTCGTAGATTAGGTTTTTTACAGGTTTTTAGTCTTGTTCTCTACTTACTTTTCCCTACTTTGACTTTAAGTTTAGGTACCGAGTCTTACTGGATGTTGTATGTACACTACTTTTACCCTAAGTAATGTAAACATGGATCTAAAGATAACCCCATTGATTGCCCAAGTGATCAACTTCTTCATACACAAAAGTGTATATCTTGGTCTCCTAGTAGGGCTGCAAACTATTCGAGCTCGATCAAGTCGGGCTCTTTTCGTGTTCATGTTTACTATTTTGTTTGTAGATGTCTTCTTTCATTTTTATTGTCTTTTATCCCTTATATAAATATAAATTGAGTTTTTAACCTCATTATAAAGACACAATTTAGCCCTATCCGTATCTGATTACAAACACCATTTCACCATTTTTTTTTATGAATCTCCCTTTCGTTTTTAAAATTTTCTTAATATGAACCTAACCTGGTGATTTATATCACAAAGATGCAAAATTCTGTTGACACGTGGGTACTGTCTATAGGTCCATCAGAAGAAATGGTCTGAAGCAGTTCAAAATCTTCAGCAGGCCATCAGAGGATACCCTACATCTGCTGATCTTTGGGAGGTTTGTTCTCTCTTCTTAAAACTTTCTGTTTTCTCATATTCTTATTGGTGTTACTTGGATTGCCTCCTCATTTTCTCATGTTTTACCTTTTAGGCATTAGGTCTTGCCTATCAGCGTTTAAGCATGTTCACAGCAGCTATTAAGGTAGTTTCTTCTATAATTAATTGTTCACTATCACTTTGGAAAGTGACACTACATTTGTTGTTTTTATGGTATCACTATTAAAGAATTAATACAAGGGGCATTATATATTTTTTGCAATACGTTATCTGCATTAGGAAAGAATCGAAATGCTATATTAAGGTGTTATAGGTAAAAAAGTTTCTGAGCAAGTCGTAAATGTATTTGATCATTTGCTGTTTTTTTTTGTTATCTAATAGTCATATGGTCGAGCTATTGAGTTGGAGGAGTCTCGAGTATTTGCATTTGTTGAGAGTGGATACGTCTTCTTGATGCTTGGTTCTCATCGAAAGGTATGTGCAATATCTACCAACATAAATTCTGGCATTATTTTAATTTTTATTCTCGACACATTTTAGCACATTTCTATTAATATTCAAAATTTTTATCTTCAATTATAGTTTGCTTCTCACTTTCTCTCATTTATTTATAAACTAAGTTTATCGGGGAGCTTAAAACAATACATCTGATGTGGATTTCACTAACTAGCTATATGGGTGAAGGGAGTTGAGCAGTTTCAGCAAGCTTTACAGATTTCACCTCAAAATGTAGCCGCCCACTATGGACTCGGTTGTGGGCTTCTTGAGTTATCCAAAGAATGTATAAGTTCTGGTGCATTTAGATGGGGAGCTTCAATATTAGAGGTAAATTTATTCCTACGTGGTATTTGTGTCGAATTTATGTAACACCTAAATAGCCTCTTTGAAATCTTTATAAATTCGCAGGAGGCATCAGAAGTTACAAGAAATGGTACATGCTTGGCCAAAAATGTTTCATGCATGTGGAAGTTGCACGCTGATATTCAGGTACACCTAAATTAAGACCGTGTGGAGATGATCGATAAAACATCAAACTCGTTTCTTCTAGTAATTGTAATATATTGGTTTTACGATTATGCAAGTACCTTGTTTTTATCTACTTACTCTCTCTCTCTTAAATTAATCTATATGCTTTAATTACAAAGGTTCTCGTCCTAGGGTTAGGGATGTTTGGATGTGTGTTTTTGTTGGTGATTAGTAAATTATGTGATTGAGTAACCATGCTAAAATAATCATCTGTTATAAAACAAACTGTAAAAGATAGTGTTTGGATTAACTATTGCTCTTTAAAATTATAATAATCAGTTAATTGGCTGTTTGAGACTTTGAGCATTAGGCAAATTCTGAGTAGTCAAAAGTTTAATGCACTAAATGGCCTTAAAGGACATTTTTGGGAAAAAAAGTAGATAATTCTTTTAATTTAGGAGTAGAAGTCTCAGAGTAGCTTGGGCATTAGGTTATTACTTTCTACCTTTTGATAATAAATTTTATTGGAGCTACTAGTAGCTGGTACGCAACTAGTTTTTATAATCTTCAACTAATCAAAAAGAAGATTTGTTATTCAAATTTCAAAACTGCTAATTGGGACTACATGCACTATAATCAGTTTCCCAGAACACAAATTTAAACACCGCCTAGTGTGATTATGAAATTTATGGTATGTATTCTTAACTTGGTGTTCTTTTTGTCATTGCTAGCTTACATATTCAAAGTGTTTCCCATGGATGGATGAAGACCCAGTCGTAGAAAATGATGAGAAAGCTTTAACTATTTCGATCCTTTCATGGAAAAATGCGTGCTCTTCAGCTGCACTAAGTGCCAAGCGTTCTTATGAACAAGCCCTGCATCTGGCTCCATGGCAAGCCAACATCTACACAGACATAGCTATCACTATTGATGTCATAAATTCTTTTAAGGAGGAGAAACATGATCTAATCCAAACGTAAGAACTTTGGCTTAATAGTCTAGTAATGTGATTGAATTTTGAAGATGTGGTGAGATGGGTAGGTTGGGTAACGGGCCATGATGGATTTGGGTTGGGTAATGGCTCGCAGCAGGTCATTCCATAGTATGGTCCGAAATTGGCCGACTTGTGTTTAGTTGACTTAGAAACACTTTTTGTGTCTATCTATTACAGTTTAGAGTAAAATGATTTTGGAGGTTATATGCATTATATAAAGACTTTGGCCGACTTTCAACCCGTTTGAGCTGTCCTCCTTAAGGCTAAATTTTTATAATTTGACCCATTTGAGATAAAACGTAACCCAAATCGACAGACTCATAATAAGCAGGTCGAATTTGTTCTGCAGGCAGTTACCTGAGAAAATGATTCTAGGGGGATTATTACTTGAGAGTTCAAATCACGAGTTCTGGGTTGCATTGGGTTGCTTATCCTGTCACGTGGAGTTGAAGCAACATGCGTTTATCCGGTCATTACAGTTGGATGTATCGTTAGCTGTTGCATGGGCATATCTTGGGAAGGTAAGTCTTTATTTCCAGAACAGGAGCAATTCTAGTTTGAGTTCTCTCATTATTGCTTTTTGAGCCAGTAATATGTAAAATAGTATATTAGTTACCATTGAAAAAGTTAGTGCTAAATTTTACCTTCTACAGCTCTACAGATTACTAGATGAAAAGAAATTGGCCCAACATGCATTTGATCGTGCCAGGAGTATTGATCCTTCACTTGCATTACCATGGGCAGGCATGTCTGCTGATATGTCCATTAGGTAAGTTAATCTATTTATGAAGCGATTTACAAATGTTAAAGTGGAAATGTCGACCCATTTATATACAAAATGTGTCAAATCAGATTATGTTTTATCGCTAATGGTTCAATTGGGTCGATCAGGTCAAACGGGGTGAATGTCATCTGAAATAAATAAATGGGTCGATTTAGCTTATTTTTTGTATATCTACGGGTTCAAATTGGTCTATTTAGCTTATTTTTTATATCAACGGTTTGAATGGGTCAAGCAGGTCCAACAGCTGAATGTCATCCGCAATGTATTCAATCACATAAAATCTTCTAAATAGCTATATTATAAGAAGTTTAGATTACTAGTGTTGCGATAAAATAGTTTTGTATATGTAACACATCAATTTTATTCAAACAGAAAAAGAATAAAGACGTGCTTGTGGGTTGGCTAAACCTGACCTGGCCTGTTTAGACTCCTACTAAAAATTACCCATCCCATTTCCCTACGGCCCTACCCATCCGTTATTGATAATACCCTCCCCTATATGAATGTGCTAAGCATTAGTTCGTTACAACTGTATTTTGATAATGCCTTTCTCAGGGAACTCAAGCCAGAAGAAGCTTATGATTGCTGTTTACGAGCTGTTCAAATACTACCGGTACTCTTTCAGTCCCTCACTCTATTATCCTTCCTCTCTCCCTCCCTCTCATCATTTCTGCCTCTGAAAGTCATTATGAATTTATGATATATGTGCATAAGACTATAAAGTATATACATTAACTTGCTTGAAATGCTTTGACCAAATTTGCTTAATCGCGTACTTCTTTTCTCTTAACAAATTATCTTGCCTCTGCTGTTTGTGGAGGTGGAAAATGGCTGGTTGAGTAACACGTCAGGACTCAGGACCAGTTCAGTTCAAATCGAGGAGTTTTAAGTATGGTCTGGTTGGTTGACCCAAAACACTTAAGTAAATACTAAAATTGATCTTTTTACTGGTGTCAAACCTAATTTAAGATTAAAAAGTCTAAATTTTAAAATTAAAATAGGAGGTTATGCATCAAAGTATATTTTCAGGGACTTTGGACCTATTTGTCTCATTTCTAGTCAAGTTGTTTAATTTTGTTCATTCACGTATATGACCTGTTAGAGATAAAATACAAGCCGAACTAACCCATTTATAATGGCTTGAAGTTGCCACCTCTATTTGTTGGTGTTCCTCTTGCATCCTTAAGAGTCTCAGACTTGAATTATCATGCAAGTTTTTGAAAAATCTTCTATCTTACTTACAACACCATTTCTGTTCAGCTTCCCGAATTTCAGATGGGACTTGCAAATCTTGCTCTGCTTTCTGGTCAACTTTCTTCTTCGGAGGTATTTGGTACTCGTTATATGTACGAAAGGATCGTCTACTCTATAATAATTGGTACATAAGCTGTTTGCAGAAATAGTACTTTAATGCCTTTTCATTATTGTCACAGGTATTTGGGCCCATACGCCAGGCCTTACATCACGCACCCCAATATCCTGAATCTCATAATCTTCTTGGGCTTGTCTATGAGGCACGATGTGATTATTTGTCTGCTATTACCTTTTATAGGTTAGCACGTTGTGCATTGAAAACTTCTTCTGGTGACTCTCAAAAACTCCTTGATATATCAATTAATTTGGCAAGGACATTCTATAAGGTAGTTATTTTTTTTTCTTTTTCTTGTTTTTCATTAAGTTTTAAATAGAGGCTGTGATATGGGCTGTTTGTAAGTAGTGGTTTAAATAATACAGGTTGGGTTGATTTGGAAACATGTTTTTGTTCATTTTTTTGAAAGTTATATAAACAGTCAATGCGTTAATTGTGCTTACAAAAGCAATATTACAACAACAATGCTCTAAATCTTTGAATAAAATCATTTCATATAGAAATGGGGAGACTTACAACCCGTTTGACCTGTTCCCCTTTTGGCTCACGATTTTACTCGTTTGTTATAAAACACAACCCAAACTGAACCCACTGACAAGTAATCGGGTCACATTTCTGAATTTTTGTATTTATAATCTGTTTTTTTGATATCTTCTTGCTACTACTAGCATATCAAACTTATTTTGTTTTATATTTTTTTATATACATTTATGCAGGCTGGCAAAGCCTATGAGGCAGTACTAGAATGCGAAGAGTTAAAGAAAAAAGGTGTTCTCGATTGGGAAGGTTTGCATATATTTGCTCTATCTTCTTGGCTACTTGGCAACAATGATCAGGCTTTATCTGTAGTGAGGATTCTAGCTGCACGTGTTAAAACATTGGAACCTAGATTGGCATTCACCTCCATAAGTCTCATATGTAGATTGCTTTATTACATTTCTGGCCGGGAAGCAGTAACGACAAGCATTCTAAAAATGCCCACAGATTTATTTAAGAGTTCAAAAGTTAGTTTTGTGGTATCTGCCATTCATATTCTGGATCAAAGCAATCAGCTTGAGGCAGTTGTCTCAAGTAGTCGTACTTCTCTCTTAAGTCAGGATGAAATCACTGGAATGCATTTTTTGATAACACTAAGTAAATTGGTACGTTCTCTGATCCATTTGTGTTCAATTTTTTGAGTTTTAGTATGCCATACTTGAAGATGTTAATGAGTTTGTATTTTATTTTCTGCAGGTAAGAAATGGTTCAGAACGTTGCCTGGGAATTCAGAGTGGAATAAATCACCTTAAAAAAAATCTCCATAAGTACCCCAACAGCTATTTGCTAAGGTAGATTATGCTAATGGCGTTGTAGTTTAATAAAATTTTTATATTAAACTTGTCCAATCTTAGGTCTTTAAACATGTGCAACTTTCTATCACAGAGAAGTTCTTATATAGCTTTAAGATAAACTCGGTTCCTGGATGCTTAGATTACCCTTGAGCTTTAAAGTTCGATTTGATATATAAATTTTCCACTTGTAATTAGTATATGTTATGTAATCGTCGTGTTTATATATGAAAGTAGACTCTTTTTAGGGATGTATGAAGTAGAAAAATGTGCGCATATATTTATATAAAATTCTGTCTTAGTATTAAGAGTTCGCTTTATAATTTCTTTGCCCCAGAGAATTTCACACTCCAAAGCATTACTCATTTCCATCCTTTCTAAGTTCTCATAATTATTCAGTTATTCAATTTCTATATAGTCATGTCTTATAACGATTTTAGTTAATGAATTTATGCTGAAATAATTTCTAATATGAATCTGTTGCCAACAGGAATCTTCTTGGTTATCTCTTATTATCTAGTAATGAACGAAAAGATGCTCACTTGTCTACTAGATGCTTTACTGTGAGGAGTACGCCTTCAAAGAGTCTCAAGGAAGAAGGTCTGCTACGTGCACCTGAGATCCTTGGTGCGAGTGCGGTCGCTTGCTATACAACCGGGAATTTAAGCAACAAACACTCTTTCCCTACCTGTAAAGACCAATCAACATATCAACACGGATCACTTAAACTGCTGCAGAAGTATGATGATTTCTGCATCTTTTTTCTTTATGAAAGTTTTCTTCTAATCCTTCCATTCCAGGAGTAATAGAGAATACTCTAAATTTTGAGGTCAACTGGACTACTTTGCAAATTTAACGTCATTTTAGATTCTGTGAATGTTCGTCAATTTTGCATATTTATTATTATTATTTCTCTTTTTTGTTAAGTAACTTTTACTGGTAGTCATTTGATCTCAAAAGCTTGAGAGTACTTCTATGGGAACTATCATAAGAGTTGATACAGGCCAGTGGGTGGGTGGGGTAATGGGTCAAAACTCAAAACGAGTACGGGCTGAAACAAGTAATTTTTGGTACATATTGTGTTTGAGTGGGTTGAAACAAAAAAATAAAATTCTCCAAATTTATAATTTGTTTTTAAGGTCTTATGCATTAAGAAACACTGGATGAATCTGGACCAGTTTGGCCTGTTTCCTTTGTATCCATTTTCTCTTTTATACCGTCTGACCCACTATCGATAAAAATTCTCTGATTCGACCCATTTGTAAGTAAATAGGTAGATATGGTGACCGATATATCATATCCTTCCAACGAAGTTCTATAATGCTGCTGTTAATTTTTACAGGTGGTGCCATCGAGAACCATGGAACAAAAATGCAAGATACTTGTTAATTCTCAACTATATTCAGAAGGCACGTGAAGAAAGATACCCTCAACATATATGCACAGGACTTGAAAGGCTAACTATATTGGCTCTTTCAGATGAATCTCGTCACTATCAAAAGTTCCAACTTTATCTTTGCGCCTCTGAGATATGTTTGCAAAGCGGGAACCAAATTGGCTGCGCAAATCATGCTATGAATGCTTCAAAACTTTCTGTATCCGATGGATATCTGTTCTTTGCCCACTTGTTATTATGCCGTGCATATGCTGCACAAGATAACCATGCTCGCTTGCGTGAAGAGTTTATGAGGTGCTTGGATCTGAGAACTGATCATCATATTGGTTTGATATGTCTCAAATATATTGAGTGTCAGTATGGGCTACAAACAGACGGAAATGTAATTGAATTGATGTTTGAGGAATGTTCAAAGGATATAAAGTATTCATGGAACGTTTGGACGGCCATTTTAAAACTGGTCCAGGGCCTGATTGCAGTTTGGAGTCAGGATTTTCTTGCTGCAGAAGAGTTGTTTGCACATGCGTGTTCGTTGAACAATTCTGAAAGTTGTCTGTTTCTGTGCCATGGTATGGTTCGTTATTGACTATGAGCTAAGGGTGGCAAGGTTGGGTAATGGGTCATAACGTGTAAGTTTTCGGCATGGTTCAGGTGGGTTGGGCTTTAGTTGACCTGAATTTTTTTGAACTTTTATATATAATTAATATGTTAACTTACAACAGTCAGATTATTTCAATAATAAGCTAATCTTTGGAATAAAGTAATTTAGGAGATTTTATGTGGTTAAAGTACACTTTGGGTGACCTTAAAATGTTTGACCTGTTTCCTTTAAGCTTTTTTTGTTTTACCAATATGACCAGTTATGGTAAAAACTTGACCTGCATTGCGCGCCATTCCCAAGGAAGGTTGAAATTCCACCTCTACCGTAAACTCAGTCTAATCACACAATACACCAGATCTTAATAATTTGTGGTTGTATGCAGGTACCATCTGTATGGAACTAGCCAGACAGCAATGCAACTCGGATTACTTGCTTCTTGCGGTTGGGAGTCTGAAGAAAGCTAGAGACACTTCTCGTTCCCCTTTACCGATCCTGCACTTGTTACTAGCACAAGCAGAAGCAAGTCTTGGATATAGAGCACAATGGGAAAAATACCTTAAGCTAGAATGGTCATCTTGGCCGCCAGGTTTGGCTCTTTTAATTATAGTTTTCATTTGTCAAATTGTGATGTTTTCGTAGAGGTGGCAAAAAGGTGGATCTGTGAGTTGGTTACGGGTCAAAATTGGTTAGGTTGACCAATAATTAAGGTTAAATATAATCTCAAGGAATATATTATTATGATAAAAATTACTCTATTTTAAATAGATTTAGTAGATTGATACACTATTGGAATCTTTTGACCCATTATGGATAAAACATAGCGTTAATTGACCATTAACTAAAGTAAATGGGTCAAAATTGCCACGTTTTGTTTTTGTTCTCTTCTAAATGTTGATTACATACGTGCAGAGATGAGGCCTAGCGAGATCTTTCTTCAAATGCATTTGCTTTTAGGTTCGTCGGAAGATGATATGCATTCATCAAGAACAAAAGAATATCAGAGAAATCCATTGAGATGGATCCTTCAAGCAATACATCTGAATCCATCTTGTTCGAGATATTGGAAAGCTTTACAGAATTCGTGATTATCTTTCCTCGGTCATAGCTTTTCCTCGTGTTAGATTATACGGAACCTACGGTATTGTGGTAAAGCGTTTATGGCACATGTTAACCTCGTGTAATGTAAAACCAACACTTTGAATGTTCTTAATTTTTCTCCGTTGTTCGACAACATGCTAAATGACACTGCTCCTGAATGCCCTTTTGTGCTAAATGATGTCGAGTATAAAAGAGGGTATTATCTTGCTGTCGGGATTTCCTCGCAATGGTCATCGTTTGTTAAAGGGTTTTCAAGTGAAGTGATGCAAAGAGAGTCAAATTAACGCGAGCATAAGCGTCTGCTCGAAAAGATGTTTAAAGGACATTTGATATGCTTCAAGGCCGATGGCATATACTACAACAACCGGCAAGAGCTTTTAGTGTAAACCATATAAAAAGAATCATGTATTCCATTCCAATTCCTTCCCGATACCTCTCAAGGAAAATCTCAAATTGGATCCTAAATTGTCGGGTTAGTGTGAGCTTATCCATGCGGTTATGCACTCTTCGAATAGGAATCCATTTTCTGAAAGATCCTGGCTTTCGTGCTTTGGTGGGTCTTCGAGATCCTTTCGATGACCTATGTTGTGTTGAAGGGATATCTATACATGCATATCGTTGCATAAAATGATTCAAGAAGACAACGGTTTCAATTTTGCCAAAAATGATGAGTATTATGTTCCTGTCACGAATATGCAACATACTTTGATGGAGAGACGTGACACATACACACAGAGAAACAAGAAACTACGCGATATAGACGTGTATGAAAGCCTCTGATCCGATCTTGTGGAACATATTTAGAGGAATCGTCAGTAGTTTAATGTTCATTTATTTATATGTTTTGTTTAATATACTTTTCATTAATGTATTTTGTTTAATGTACTTTTTAATATTTATGAACTTTTATTTAATGAATTTAATTTTTATTTTATTTGTTGCGTTATTTATTTTGTTAAAATTATTTGAATATTTACAAATAAAAAATAATTAAATATATCAACCGAACATTGAAACTCAGTGTTCTCCAATGCTTCTGATTTCAACTTTAGTGTTTTTTTAGTGTTGAACTGAACACTAAAATTCAGGACCACCATTAACCATTACCAATCCGTGTACTCTTATGGTTGCTTTCAAACGTTCAAACCAAAAATAAACTTGAGATATAGTTAGATATTAGTTTTTATTTTATTTTTTTATCGAAGCTGGTTGTCATTTTGCTTCCTAACAAAATGGATTAAAATAGAAAAGAAGGGAGAAAATCGATCTAGATGAATAAAATCATAAATAGAACTCTTTTAAGGTAAATTTTTTTTAAAATTTTCCAAATGATCTACATACAAACTAATAGTAAGCTACTTGTGCGATGAGGTGAAAATAGTATTTGGAAATCGGTAAAAAAGTAAATGATTAATCGTTGCTAAACTGATTCAATTGATATGTCTAAGATCTGACTTATAATAATAAATATGAAGTAACTTTATGGAAAGTATTATATACAAAATCATAGACAATTATAAACACGTCGCATGTCTATATATATATATATATATATATGTATGTATGTATGTATGTATGTATGTATGTATGTAGTAGGAGATTCAAATGAGAACCACATAAAATTGAGAACTTGTGAGAATTACTAGATAACGTATTTGTTCACATGTGATTTGCTCCATTCATATGTAAACATTGATATATGATAGATTTCGAAAGAAAAAAAATGCTAAAAACTCTAAAAATCACGTCGTAAAACACACTTGAACCGATTTTTTCACATGATCGTTCAGATGTGAACACATATTTGTATTTTTGTGTTTTTCGATATAATTTTAGGATTTTTTACTTTTTTATTTATCAATTAAACGTACATCAATGTTCACATACGAATGAAGTTATTCACATGTAAACAAATACGTAAACTAGTAGTTCTCATAAGTTTTCAACTTTTTAGTTGGTTCTCACTTGAACCTTCCCATATATATATATATATATATATATATATATATATATATATATAGGAGTCGGTTTCAGGAAGATAGATGTTTAGGGAGAAACAATCTGATTCTTTATTTTAGTACTATGATTCAAATTTTTACTACCGATAACTTTTGAATCATAGAAACAAAGGACTAAATCTTATTAATAAAATGTTGAACCAAAGCAATAAAATGTATAATTATATTAGAAGGAAATTTGGATCATAATAATAAAATACTGAATCATATTGTTTCTCCCTATTCTCTCCCTAAATTTCCTTCTTTTTTGATCGTCCTAATATATATATAGGTTCAATTGAGAACCAGAAAAGGTACAGAACTGCGAGAACTTTTGAATTATAAGAATTTTCACATGTTTAATGATTCAATCACATGTGATTATTGATGTAGATTAATGTTAAAAGCAAAATAGTTAGACAAAATCTTAAAATAACCTTTAAAATCAGATTTATATTTTTCGTTCACATGTGCACGTTTGACCTGTGCACATATGAACATTTCATATATTCAATAATTTAACATATTTTTAGTGATTTTTAACTTTATTTTATCAATAATATGAACATTAAATAACATTTATATGTAACTTGTTGTGTTTACATGTATAAATATAATGTAATTTAAAAGTTCTCGCAGTTCTGTACTTTTTGTAGTTCTCGTTTGAATCTAACCCGACATATATATATATATACACACACACACACACTAGTTTTAAGCCCGTGCGATGCACGACAATTTAAAACATACAAAGTTTATTCCTATTAATCTAATCAAATTAATTAATTATTAAGCGATTTGCTAAATATAATTGTGTTTATTACGTAGTATAAAAACAATGTGAGATGTTCATCGTAATATGATAAATATTTTACACAAAGTCAATGTTATTACACTAAATATAAGATCGTAACTAAATATATGTCAAATTATTTATCGATATTTTATTTTCTAATTAATTATTAATAATAAAAATAATAAAAATATTAGTTAAATAATTTGTAAGAGTTTATTTTCATATGGGACTCCTTCTTTCCATATTATTATTTATATTTATTAATTATTAAAAAATAATAAAATAATTATATAATATTAATTAAATAAATTGTTAACTGAAATTAAGATGCTGACACGTGTCATTCGTGCTTACGTGGTAAATTCTGGAGCTTTCTTTTATACTCCTTTAGTATAGATATAGATATAGATATAGTGGGAGGTTCAAAAGAGAACCACATAAAATTGAGAACTTGTGAGAACTACTAGATAACGTATTTGTTCACATGTGATTCGCTCCATTCATATGAACATTGATATATGATAGATTTAGAAACAAAAAAAAGCTAAAAACTCTAAAAATCACGTCGTAAAACACATTTGTATATTTTGACTATGATTTATAGGTAGATGATTAAATTTAAATTTTAATTTATGAGAGGGAATGTAAAACGATTTATAGGTAAGTGTAGATGATTACATTGGCGTCGTGGGCTGTTAGCTCACACAAGAATTTTTAAATTACTTTAATTAGTGTTAAGTTGATTAATTTGAGTTTCTGGCCTCATAGTTTATTGGCTAAGCTTCTTACTAATAAACCAATGGTCACGTGTTCGATTTGTTGCCTCTTTTATTTACTACCTCCTACTTCTATTATTAATTTATTCTTTTGCTCTTTACTTTCGTGTAAGTTACAGTACTTTTAAAATATGCAATTGGGGTACTACCCTTCTTAACCGGGTATGCCCCGACTATAATCGGTAAAGTAGCTTATGTGAAATTCCATGTCACCAGCTTGTCCAACTCAATCGTCCAAAGCTCGGTAACGAAATTGAAAGTTCAGTAATGAAATTAAACACTTTTGTAAAGAAACGGTAACAAACTTGAACATTTTCATAAAGTACATTAACTAACATGTGTACTTTTGTATTGCGTGACATGACGTATATGAGTGAGGTGGACAAAATGAAGACGTGGACATGAACAACTGGATGTCAAAGGGTAATCGGTTGCCTGGGTTCTCTAATTGAACGTTATTAGAAACTTAAGTTACAATTTAATCAACTACTTTGATGTACAATACCTCAATTGCATATTTCGTAAAGTAAAATAATGAATTTGTTTATTAACTCTTAGAAAAAATGTCAAAACTTTGAGAAAGACGAAAACGAAAGAATCACAAGGTTTGTTAGTCTCACATTGACTTTTGAACCTTTGCTAAACCTTATACGGAGAACTAAAAATCTGAATACAGTATTTAAATGAACGAAATCAAAGTGAATTAGTTTATTTACTTGGGTTCATACTAACATAAATCTGGTTCGTTGACCATATTATGTAAGGAAAAATCTCAATCTTACTAACTCAAAAAATTCGATCCCAATACCCTTAAAGTTCACCTCCGCGTAAAAAAAAATCTAGTACCGCCCCTGAATAGTTACCAAATTAAAGATTTATAAGACATTTTGATTTTGTGATCGAAATAAAAAAGTTAAAACTAAACCTTCTATCTTAATTCAAATTTTACTACTTATGTAGTTATGTACTACTTTTTAAATTTGTGTCTATACATGGTTCTTTAACCAATTTTACTTCTTGATACAAAACTCTTTAACTATCGTACATTAACTTAATACCATTAATTAATTAATGATTACTTTACTCTTTTATAACTAGGATTGGATTCCGTTGTCTCTACAATTGCTTCGATTTTCAAATCAAGTATTATTTTCGTCGTGACAAGGCGGGCTGTTTACATTTTCATTTTAGTTTGTCCAGTAAAAATATACACTGATAATAAACTTTCCCTTAAAATGTATGCATAAAGCAAAGGTAAAATAGACATTTGACATTTAAAAGGTACCGTAAAATTTTTATTAGGGACATGTACAATCAAGAAACACGTTCTTAAGAGGAAACTAGATCCCCTATTTTCAAGTTTATCTTAAATATCTTTAGTTAATTCTATAATTTTAGTTTTACTTTTTGCCTCATCAAATTTATAATATAGGGAAATTAGGCCGACACAATTTTTCCAACATATACTTTACCTAAAATTGTGTGCCACTTACCATTGTGACATTTTTGGACGGAGAGAGTATATAGGTTATATAGAAAGTTAGCCTTACCACCACGTAGGGAAATCAACAACGTCGCACTAAGGTCGTGCAACAGCCCGCCTTATCACGACGAAAATATTGTCCGCTTTCTGTAACATCTCGCCTTACCACCACGACAGTATTTTCCACTTTGCATATGGATTGCAATGGGCAAGAAAAAACTCGTGACTCATGGGTACCCGCCCATCGTGAGTGGGTAAACCTGCGAAATTTTACCCGCGGGGATAATTATAGGTGAAAAATAATACCCGTCGGCGGGTCATGGGAAGGTAATGGGTACACACTTTTACCTGCTGGCAAACCCGACCTGCGAACCTACGAAAATCATACAGTTACCCGCGGGTATATTTGTACGATTTATCAAATATATAATTATATATATAATGGCTATTTTTAACAATACATAATGAAGCTATTAATATAGGGAATAAAAAGGTACGGTATTCTTGTTTCGAATAGCTAAATTGCAAAACGATGAAGGAAACATATCAAATAACTTGATAGTTACTGAAATAATTGTTCGTATATTTTAAACTTTAACATTTAACTCGTTTAAAATTATGATACGTTGTTTTGAACATGTTTTAAAACACCTTTTTAGATGAGAATTAATATAAATTTTTTTAAGTATTTATAAAATATTTGTATTATATAAAACCCGCGAGTTTACCCGTAGCTATGGGTATCCGCGGGTCGCAGGTACAAGTGTAAAAATAAACCAATTAACAAAACCGGCAAGTTTGCAACTGAGGGAAAACCCGCATGAGTTTGTCTTGGCAACCGCAAATGGTCAACCGTCCTGCTACTACTTCCGCTTGAGCACACTTAATACGGAATCTGCTGTAATTGTAGCTCAAATCGCGTTGTGTATTGCAAAAAGGAAATTTATATTATAAGCTCAAGATTTCCTGTGTCCACGAGCGATACAAGATTCATGTCAATGTTACAAGTCGCCACTAATCACAAGGTCGTTGAGTTGTGTCAACCACGTCACACCAAAGTCACATTGTAGTCACATTGTAGTCACAACCACGTTGCACCGAGTTAATGTAACCACGGGGCACCGAGTCATGCTGATGTCATCGCAACCCTGTTGGTTAGGGTTATCCAGGAGGATTATACGTTTATGTTTCATAATCTGAATTTATTTATGAGATATTGAAAATGAAAACGATTTAATGGTTTTCCTTTTTTTCTTTTTGGACCTAGTACGAAAACCACCAACTAAAAAAAGCCCATAAAACCACCAGCATAAAAAAAGCCCATAAACTTGGGCTTTATTTCCAATCTCCCCAAATTTGTGCGCTATATATTCACTCTTCAATTTCATATCAGCAATTAGCTTCTCATAATTCATAAACACTCATTAACGGAGAGAAAACGGTGTAGCCACCGGATCTTTCTCGATTCTTCCTTCGCAATTCAGTCTCTAAATTTACAGCTTTCTAGGTTTTTATCGTTTTACGAAACCTGATTTAACCATCTTAGGTATAATACACTACCTTCTTCTTATACTTCTTAAATTATAATGCTGTTTTCTGTTTCTTTTAATACTATTGTATTGTATACATCTTACTTCGTGTTCGAGTTATGTTAAACTGATATCTAGTTTTGTAGTTTTGATATATTATTCGTTTAATTAAGGTTTGAGTGTGTAGCTGTGTATGTATGTGTGTATTTAGAATTGATACGTGCATTCAGATAGGGAGTGATGTTCACATCTAGGTTAATTAGCTTACTCGTGGTAGGTTAGATTGTTTTGTGTTTTGTACGTCGATGCAAAATTTATCTGAAATTAGGGTCTAGGGCAAATTTTGGTCTAACTTTAGAACTGTCAGAGATATAGGGTTGTTTTGGTTGCCTTATTTTTTAGTGCCTGAGTAACCCTAGTTTCCGGTTGAAGTATCTGATGCAGATGTTACTTGTGTTGTACTCCACTTAAATCTGTGTGTATGTGTGTGTGTGTGTAGAAAGGGCGTTTTGTGTATGTTTTACCGCTCGTTGCGGCGGGGTCGAAAAGTATGGTATTTGAGTAAAAATGGAAAAATAATAATTAACAACTGGCGCATGTTAGTAACCGGTGCACGATAGCAAAACATTTTCTTTTATGTAGCTATAAATCGCATTAGTATTCGTGTGTGACAATTCCATGAACAGTCATTTATTTCTGGTCAACTGTTAGTGATGTAACGCATGGGCTTGTATGTTGAAGGCTTACATAGTTATAGACTTATAGAAGAATCTCTTTCCTTACCAACAAACTTTGTAGGGGAAAATGATAATTTTGTCGGGTAGTGTGTACTGTTTGTTTCACTATAAATTAAGATGGAACTGCTTTTTGTTACAGAAATGGTTATTTCTTTTACATATTTGTTTTCAGGTTTTAGATGGAAACTGGAGGTAATTCACTAGCATCCGGACCGGATGGAGTGAAGAGGAAAGTGTATTACTTTTATGATCCGGAAGTGGGAAACTACTATTATGGGCAAGGTCACCCAATGAAGCCTCATAGAATTCGCATGACCCATGCTCTTCTTGCTCACTACGGTTTACTGCAAAACATGCATGTAGTAAAGCCAGTTTCCGCTAGGGATAAAGATCTTTGCAGGTTTCATGCTGATGACTATATTTCCTTTTTAAAGGGAATCACTCCGGAAACGCAGCAAGATCAGTTGAGGCAGCTAAAAAGATTTAACGTTGGGGAAGACTGCCCTGTGTTCGATGGCCTCTACAATTTTTGTCAGACTTATGCAGGTGGTTCTGTCGGAGGTGCGGTGAAGTTAAACCACGATTATTGTGATATTGCGATAAATTGGGCGGGTGGACTCCATCATGCTAAAAAATGTGAGGCTTCTGGTTTCTGCTATGTTAATGATATTGTGCTGTCTATTCTTGAACTCCTGAAAGTACATCAGGTACGTAAATTTTCCTTGTAATTTGCAACCTTTTTTCACAAAGGGGCTACACACACTCTACATGTACACATACCTTCATAGACACACACATATATGTATATCTATCTTTGTGTCACCTGAGGGCAGTTTGTTTTACTTTTATAAATTTTGACTTGGAAGTTTGTTTATGTGATGCAGCGTGTGCTATACGTCGATATTGACATTCATCATGGTGATGGTGTGGAGGAGGCTTTCTACACTACTGATAGGGTCATGACAGTTTCTTTCCATAAATTTGGAGATTATTTCCCGGGTACAGGGGATATACGAGATATTGGATATTCTAAGGGAAAATATTACTCTTTGAATGTTCCCCTTGACGATGGCATTGACGATGAAAGCTACCAATCATTATTCAAGCCAATCATTGGCAAAGTGATGGAAGTTTTCAGGCCCGGTGCAGTTGTGTTACAGTGTGGTGCAGACTCTTTGTCAGGGGATAGGTTGGGCTGCTTCAATCTCTCAATTAAAGGACATGCTGAATGCGTGAAATATATGAGATCTTTCAATGTGCCCTTACTTTTGCTTGGTGGGGGAGGCTATACAATACGCAATGTTGCTCGCTGCTGGTGCTATGAGGTGATTTCTGTGTTCCCTTGTAAGGAAGTCTCTTGATGTCCATTTTAAAGATGATTATATAGTTTTCAGCTAGTAGAATCAGATCATAAGATGTATTAAAACTTTCAAATAGATGGCAGGGCATAATATTTGGGCATGGTTCTGCTTTTTGAAGCTGTAATAATCACACGATTTGAGTGTTCTAACAAATTCCTTTTATTTAAGATATTAGTATTAATAGATTAAATGAACAAACAATAATTTTTGTGAAAAAATGAGAGATTTACCTTCAAAAGCAGTAAATTATTAATGATATATTTTAAACTCAAATATTTATTTTTGATGCAGTTGGTTTATTACTGATGTTTCAGACCTTGAATTGTAGCAGAATTTGTTTATCGGAACATCATTAACTAATTATTGTGCCTTCTAATTGCAATTATCAGATAATATATTGCAAAATGCAATTTAAACCCTGTAGTTATTAGCAAATAGTATCAAGATATAATTTATTAAAAGAATGAATGTTACAAAATATAGCATAAATATAGCATAGCTGTATGGGAAAGCTCTTCATAGATGACCTTGAGCTAGTACGGGGAGTATGTTTGACTTATATGCGATTTAATAATTACTCAAGCAGTGACGATGCTTCTTAAAACTGAAGAGTTGATGCACCCTTTATCTTTTTGTGCAGACTGGAGTTGCACTTGGGGTTGAGCTAGAAGATAAGATGCCTCAACATGAGTATTATGAATACTTTGGTCCTGACTATACTCTTCATGTTGCTCCTAGTAACATGGAAAATAAGAACTCTCGTCAGCTGTTGGATGAAATACGATCAAAGCTTCTTGATAATCTTTCTAAACTTCAGCATGCACCAAGTGTGCAGTTTCAAGAGCGGCCGCCTGATACTGAATTCCCCGAGGTTTGTTTGTGCATTTTAATCTTCAATTTGTTGTACCTATCGTTGTCATCTGTCAAGTGTCAACTACTTTCTGCACTCGAATATGTCTTATATGTCTTATATGCATCCCCTTTTGTCCAATATGCTGCATAGTGGAGTAGTTCTTTTTGGGTTGTACACATCATTAAAGACTTCTGTTAATGGTGACAAATTCAGTGTGTTCCTTAGTAACTGTATTAAATTGGTTGTTACTATATCATGTCGGTTATCTAAGTGGTTTCTAATTTAGATTTTTATGCCATTTTTTGGTTTTTTTTATCTAAAGTTATCACAGTGCATGAACAATGATAGTGGGAGGACATAAGCATTGTGTTAATACCATCCGTAATGAGCTGTTCTTGATGCTGCTAAGTGTTCTTTCTCTCTCTAATGAGAAACTAACAGAAGTGAAATTATTTGTATTCAGGCTGATGAAGACCAAGAGGATGATGATCGAAGGTCAGATGATTCTGATGTTGATGAAACTAACGAGGGGTAGGCTTTCCTTTCCAATTTTATGATAAAATGTTATCTGATTTGAATTTTCTCCTTCCCGATCCTTTATTTATTACCTTCTTTTGGTTATCTTTTACAGTAAGCCTATAGTTGGAAGGGTGAAGAGAGAACTTCATGATGTCGAGTCGAAGGACATGGTATGTGCACTTTTGTCATCTTTGAGTTCAATTAGTTAACTGTTGTTCTAGAGGTGTTAATCTGACCATTTACTTACAAATGAGTCGGTTTGGGTTGTGTTTTTTCTGAAACGGGTCAAATCCACATTTTAGCTAAAGGGTTCGTGTCTTGAAAGTTGTCAGCAATCTGTTCTTAGTGCGTACAACAAACCACCTAGATTGTATATACAAAGGTTTAGTTTGTTTTCGTAATACTATTGTTTTTTTTTTTTTTTTTGTCTTCTAATTATAGCTAACACACTAGTAGTAGATAATTTTTTCCAAAATGGACAAAATGTTGAGAGGTCAATCCAAACCGATTGACTTGTACTATAATGAGACCTGGTTCAACCTGATCCTGTTTTGACCTATTATAAACCAGCCCAAGTGATCCGTTTTTTTACGTTCATTTTTCTTAGTAAACAAACGTATTTCCATATTTTCTGTTAAAACTTCCTTGCTATTCCTTCATATTGTTTTTATATGGCGTACCGGTTGCAGTATTTGAGGTTAATAATAAGTACAATATATGTATCAGCTATCAAGAATTATGTTTCCATGTACTTGGTTTCGTTTCACCAACATATACATGGGTGATGGGAGTCTTGTATATTTAATTATTTTGTGGTCAAATGATAATATTTTGGAACATGAAGTTTTTACTGCCTGCAACAGAACTACTTGTAATTATCTTAGTTATAAAGCAACCTACATACCTCTTCTTTCCACTCTTCTTTCACTAAACATATCTTATCTTGTTCTTTTTTCACAAAGCTGTCCTATGGTCATATTATCTAGTGCTAGTTAGAACGAAAACTAAACATATAATTGTTACAACTCCAAACAGATCAAGACATCTGAATACTATTTGTTTCACCTGTTACATTACCTCCACTTACATGGTTACAATTGTTCAATATCACCTTATACCTTTCAGAAAACAAATGCAAACACCCAGTGAATAAACTTGTATCTTTTCAAGATCAGTGGCCACCTTGGTTCTCAGATCCATAAGTTCTTCTATATACTACACTACTGATGTATTTCCACATTGTGTCTGTTCAGGTCGATATCAAAGAAAGTGAACGTGCTAATACCAGAGAGATGGATGCATCTTTTGCTGAAATATCCATAAAGGTGAATCCTTTCTTCCACAAAAATGACATATAGTTATTTATGCTTCCTAGGTGTTTGAAACATTCGTATGTATTGTCAGGGTACAACTTCAGGTTCAGCACCAGTAGATGTCAAACAAGAACAAGGAAACTCAAACAAGCCGGACCAGCCAGCTTCTGAGATGAATTTATAATGTATAATATCGTAATCTTAACCATGTTTATGTTTATGTTTATGATCAGAACTTTTTACTGCAATTTCTAATAGTCTGTCTTGAAACTTATTTTGAGAAGTCATGTATTCTGTTGTACAACTTTCGTAAGTTACACCTTTTGAATAGAATGAATGACAAGACAAAAGTTAGAGCGTATCATATTTGGTTCTTTTGTGAATGAATTAAGGTTATTTGTTTCCTTTGTAATTAGCTGAAGAAATTTGGTGTTTTCGTATTTATCTATTATCTTATTTTTGCGGAAACTGACAACGTATTCTTTAACTTGTATTGTAAGTGAACACGAGATACTTTTCAAATGTTTACATCTCTTGAATTGGCAAATGTAATTATGGTTGACACCGATTGTATACAGAGTTTAAGAACACTTAGGCATTTTCGGGAATCTAATTTGTGTGTCGAAAAATATACATTCTCTAGTCTGATCTCAAGCGAATTTGGTGACAAACAAACAGTGATGATTTACACGATTTTAGCATATATCTGAAACAGGTATATAAAATCTTGTGAAGTCCTATAGTGTTTACAAGTGGATGGAAGGTATGCTGCAATCTCCATCAACTAAAAAATAACGAACACCAGACTTACACGTCGACTACTTGCACTCAAAGACAAAACAAAACACAATTCAGCCACACACCCACGAATTTTTATATTTTTTATTTTTATTTTTATTTTATATAGTACTCCCAAGTTTAAACACGTAAAACGAATCTTCACCTTTCTTCAACTAGAAACCTGATTCCCCTGCCAACTGTCTTCCAACTTCCATTTTCATTCACTCAATTCCGTTTTCTAGGGTTCTAGTTCAACTGTGCATGGTGAGCGTTACTGCTAATCGAGTTGTTGGTATTGAACGATGGCGAACGGAAACACCGCCTTACGTCGGAATCGATACCCTCCGTTTCCGTCAGTTTCAGGTTAATTTTACGTCATCATCGCTGATTAAATGTTTTCCGTTACGTTTCAATATCCTTAATACTTTAGATAAGAAAACCACAATTAGTATCGGAAAACACAAAAGTTCCGTTAAAAAAAGTAACAGTACTGTTAAAAAAAGTAGCGGTACTGTTAAAACAAGTAACGGAGGTAACGGAAGTAATGGAAGCAAGAGGATAGTTGAAGTAGAAGATGAGATGATGAAATGTGAACCGATAGATGTGAGAAGTTTAAGTAATAACGGAGATCCGTTAGGGCGAAAGGATTTGGGGAAATGTGTGGTGAGATGGATAAGTTTAGGAATGAAAGCGATGGCGATTGATTTTGGGAATGCGGAATTGCAAGGTGAGTTTGGCGAGGTTAGACAAAGGATGGGACCGGGGTTAACGTTTGTTATACAAGCGCAACCGTATTTGAGTGCGATTCCAATGCCGTCTGGGTTGGAATCTGTGTGTTTGAAAGCTTGTACTCATTATCCTACGTTGTTTGATCATTTCCAAAGAGAGCTTAGGGATGTCGTTCAGGGACTTCAGCGGAAGAATTTGGTTGATGATTGGCAGAAAACTGAGTCATGGAAGTTGCTTAAGGAACTTGCGAAATCAGGTATATTACTCGTGACGTGGTAATTAGTTATTTGCAGCTAGTTTTGAACTGATCATGAGGCGTTTTGATGTGCGTTTTGATGTGCGTTTTGAAAATTATTATGTGATATTGAATATAAGAATAGGATAACCTGCTTTAATAAATTGGCTCTAGGAAATAGGGTGTTTGCATGTGCAGCTGGATTTTGAAGCACTTGTATTTATGATCATTAGAAAGATTAATATATGAAATGACTTTTTTGTGAACAAAGTAGAGACATTTGCAAATTAGAAGTCTCTCAAATAAGGTTAAAAGAAAAGGGTGAGAATAAATAATTTAACTTTACCGTGATAATTACTTTTGTATGAAACTGAATAACTGATTATGTGACCCCTCATTTTTTAGATGATCAGAAGCAGAAGAAAAATATGTTGTTCATTATCTCCAAATAATGATATTTTGACTTCAAGTCACTGAAATCATACAATTGGTTTGAAAACACAATTTAAACAACTTCTAGATGGCCCCGAACAGTCGGATGATAACAAGCTTGAAGTAGATAGATTACCCAAAAACTAGAAACCCATACTTCAAATTATGACTTCCAAATGCATGTCCAACCCCCTTTAGTTTTATTTAATTGTCATGTAAATTCGTCGTATTTCTTTTGAGAAACTATGCCCAATTCTTGAAATGGAAATATGTATTATTGATTTTCAGCTCAGCATAAAGCCATTGCAAGGAAAGCTTCAATGCCAAAAACTGTTCATGGTGTTTTGGGTATGGAGCTAGAGAAAGTTAAGGCAATCCAGGGAAAGATTGACGATTTTTCAGAAAGAATGGCTAACCTACTTCGTGTTGAAAGGGATTCTGAATTGGAGTTCACACAACAGGAATTGGATGCTGCCCCTACAGCAGACTGTTCTGATTCAAATAAGCCAATAGAATTTCTTGTTAGTCATGGCCAGGCGGAACAAGAATTATGTGATACAATTTGCAATTTGGTTGCAGTCAGCACTTATACAGGATTAGGTGGTATGCACTTGGTGATGTTTAAGGTCGAGGGAAATCATAGATTGCCACCAACAACGTTGTCTCCTGGAGACATGGTTTGTGTGAGGACATGTGACAGCAGGGGTGCGGCTGGTGCTATTTCGGGCATGCAAGGGTTTGTTAATAATTTGGGGGAGGATGGATGTAGCATCACTGTGGCTCTAGAATCCCGACATGGTGATCCCACCTTCTCAAAGTTATTTGGTAAGAGTGTGCGCATAGACCGAATTCATGGATTGGCTGATGCAGTTACATATGAGGTAATTGTTTTAAGTATTTATGTGTGGTACATTAGTTCTTCGATCAAGAAGTTCTCACCTTTATTGTTTTTTGAGCACATGAATAAACCAAATGCCTGATGAACAATGTTACCTTGGAATTTCTATCATTTGTTCTTGTACACTCTATTTACCTTTCATTTTCCAAGACTTGTAAATGTGGTACACCATTGCATATATTCACAAGAAGATCCTAATCAATTTCTCCATCTTGTTTGAATCCCAGTTGAGTTGCTTGAAATCTGGTTATCTTATATATTCATTCAAGAATCATATCAAATCAATATATTCCTTTACGTGATCCCAAATACAATTTCCTTTGTCACAGGGTCAATAATAAAGCCGCTTATTTTGTTACTAACGTATAATAATTATGTTACTTATTTCTTATTTTCAGCGGAATTGTGAAGCTCTGATGATGCTTCAAAAAAAAGGTCTTCAAAAGAACAACCCTTCAATTGCTGTAGTAGCTACACTTTTTGGTGACAAAGATGATGTTACATGGCTTGAAGATAATGATTTCACTGACTGGAGTGAAGCAAAACTGGATGAAACTAAGTACAAACAAAGCTTTGATTCAGCCCAAAAAAGGGCTATTGCGTTGGGTTTAAACCAGAAACGGCCCGTTCTGATCGTACAAGGTCCTCCTGGCACTGGAAAAACAGGTATGCTAAAGGAATTAATTGCCCGAGCCGTAGAACAAGGTGAAAGGGTGCTGGTGACTGCCCCCACAAATGCCGCCGTTGATAACATGGTTGAAAAACTCTCGGACCTCGGGATTAATATAGTAAGATTTGGTAATCCTTCACGAATTTCTCCAGTTGTTGTTTCAAAATCTTTAGTGGAGATAGTAAACAGTAAGCTCTCGAAGTTTCGGACAGAACTCGAGAGAAAAAGGTCAAATCTTAGGAAGGATTTGAGACAATGTTTGAGAGATGATTCATTGGCAGCTGGAATTAGACAGCTTTTGAAACAAACAGGGAAGGAATTTAAGAAAAAAGAAAAGGAAACAGTGAAGGAAATATTAGGTAACGCCCAGGTTGTTCTTACCACGAATACTGGTGCAGCCGACCCAATAATCAGGCGTTTGGATGCTTTCGATCTTGTGGTTATCGATGAAGCGGGTCAAGCCATTGAACCTTCTTGCTGGATTCCAATATTGCAAGGAAAACGGTGTATTCTTGCTGGTGATCAGTGCCAACTTGCTCCTGTGATCCTTTCTAGGAGAGCATTAGAAGGTGGTCTTGGGATGTCTTTATTAGAGAGAGCGTCTAGTTTACATGGAGGGCTTCTTGTCACTAAGTTAACGACACAATACCGAATGAATGATGCGATTTCTAGCTGGGCTTCAAAGGAGATGTATGGTGGATTATTGACGTCTTCAGCGTCAGTTTCTTCTCATCTTCTTGTTGACTCTCCCTTCGTACAGGTATCACCTTTTAATTCTTGTAAATATGTATGACTAGTGGGAATAGTTAGAGGTGGAACAATGGCTGGGTCGGGATGGTTGGGTAGGAGGTCAACTTGAGTTTGGGTGAAAACAGAAAGATTTTTGTAGGGGCCAGGTTGAGTTGGATTGGCCAAAAAAAACTTTACCCAATTATGTTATCTTTTAATGCATAATTAGTGTGTCAAATATGCTTAAGAAAATCAATTGGTTACAACAATACTCGTCTTATTTTTGAATAAAGTTATGTAGAAGGTTTTATGCATTAAAATTGCACCTTGGCCGACTTCTGACCCGTTTGACATGTTCAAGCCATTTGACCTGCATCTTATTAAGTATCTGGGTTGTGTAAAGATTATATCAAATGTAAAACATATACATGAATTCCATTTTACATGTTTAAGTAGTGTGTTACGTGATTATCTTTTTGTAGTCATAGTGTCAAACATTGAACGTTTATTATTGCAGCCTACTTGGATAACACAATGCCCATTGCTATTGCTTGATACAAGGAAACCATACGGTAGTTTATCACCTGGGTGTGAGGAGCATTTAGACCTAGCTGGCACAGGCTCGTTTTATAATGAAGGGGAGGCCGATATTGTTGTTCAACATGTTCTTTCGCTGATATATTCTGGTACATACTCTTGGTTCTTTGAATTTGCAAATATATGTTTAGTTATCATTTTATAATATGAGCTCACCAAAATGTTTCATATGTTTCGGTATCAAGTAGTGTGATTTTAACATTAAGCAGGCTTTTACTATTCATAACCTAATCTGACTTCTTCTTTTTTGTTATTTCAGCTTGTATAGCAGATTTTAAATGTTTTTGAAAAAGCAGTTTATGTCATTGCCTAGAGATATTTACGCCCTCTATCCCATTTGTCCAACTGCAATAACTTCTCTTTACCCAAATTGAAAAATTAAGTGAAAAAACTCTATAGAACTTTTTCCATATCAAAGTTGTTACTTTCCTTAAAAAAATTCCTATCAACCGACACTCCGACATTATTAATTGTTTTCGTGAACTGGGTTTTTTCTTGTGGATCTTGAATTCCAGAAGTTGTCTGCTAGATGTAAAACAATAAAAATCTTAATATGAAATGAAGTTTAATGTTTGGGGATGTTGTATGCAGGTGTGAGCCCCAAAGCAATTGCAGTGCAGTCTCCATATGTTGCTCAGGTGCAGTTACTAAGGGATAGTATAGATGAGATTCCATTGGCAAGAGGCGTTGAGATTGCAACTATTGATAGTTTTCAAGGCAGGGAAGCTGATGCAGTCATCATATCTATGGTATGTCTCGAAAAAAGTAAAGCTGAGAAAGATAGTGTTTGGATACAATAATCATTATCCAGTTATTTCAAGTCTAAATAATCAAGTTTGGATATTCAGTATCATACCCGCTGCAACAAAGAAAAACTAAGTAACCCATCTTTTCACCCACTTTTTTCGTCAATGTCCAAAATTATCTTGAAATTGGGTTAAAATGTCACATTGGCTGTGGCAAAATGGGTGATTGGGTGGGTCAGAATGGGAAGTTTTTAGCAAGGGCCAAATTGACCCAAAACACTTCTAGTTGAAATTTTTTAATTGCGTTTTAGATAGTTGTAAAGGATGCAAGTATAAATACACAGGATATGACTACATAGACAAGACAGATGAATTTTCTGCATTCCATTAAAGAACATTACATGTTTGGTACATAAAATATTCACAATGACAATCTTTGTTCTTCCTTAGGTTCGATCAAACAATTTGGGAGCGGTTGGATTTCTCGGGGATAGTAGAAGAATGAATGTTGCCATAACCAGAGCACGCAAACATGTGGCAGTTATATGTGACAGCTCAACAATATGCCATAACACGTTTTTAGCAAGGCTTCTACGTCACATCAGGTACTTTGGTAGAGTGAAGCATGCTGAACCAGGCGGTTTTGGGGGTTCAGGCCTTGGCATGAACCCTATGCTGCCCTCTATAAGTTGAGGTTCTTAATTCTTCCAATACTCCGTGTACATTCTTCTTTCAGGAGATTGGGTTGTCTTGTATAAGATTATATTTGTAGCTGTAAATAACGAACATAGATATTATCAAGTGTATAGACAATCATTGCATTAAACATTGTTCCAAAAATCAAAAAATATGTTTTCATTGTTTGTTATGTACATCAAGCGTCAATAATTTTATCAGCAATGAGTCCTAAAGCTCTACTTTCTTCGATTATTATTGTCTTCCTCGCCCTGAACCCTGTGATTCTATATTGCAAACAAGGTAGTCTTTATTCACTTTTTATTCTCGAGTTTCCTTTTTCTTTTTCTTACCGACTAATTCAGAATAAAATAAAGATGTCCGAACATATACCACACTTCGAAAGCCGTTTTTAGATGAGAAAAATTGGAATTCATGAACATAATAGTTGAGCTATATTTCCAGCAGAGTTTCCATAACAAGTTCACAAGATTCTATCAGAATCACCCAAGTCTAAAAATGTAATTCATCAGACAAGATATAAGATTATTAAAAAATGATGCTTCCCAAAATTGAACATCAGATGAAGACTTCAAGATGTGCTGGTTCCCTTATGCAGCTTCACTTTCCTGATGCAGCTTCCTCGGGAGTCTTAGTCGTCATTTGGTCAACTGCATGAACGACGTTTTGCAATTCCTCCCATATGGCTTTGTATACCATCCTCTGTCTGTTCACAGCAGATTTTCCCTCAAAAGCTGAAGATACAACGTCAATGCTACAAAGAAGAGACCAAGGTTTCAAACTAAAGAAACATTTATTAACATTTCATATATATATGTCATAACAACATACGTTAATCATAACAACATAAATGAAAAAAATCACTCTCACTCAAGTATATTTATCACTTATTAATGTCAATATCAATTAACCAGGCATGAATCATTGGCATTGAGTTAACATCAACTAAAGAAACATTTATTAACATTTACAAATACAATATCAAAACTCATGGCATGTGCCTTCCAACTCCAAATTTCAAGATGATTCGTTCCAGATCTTATACGCCTATTTTTTTGTGTCTTAACGACGAGGGCTTATCGATTAGTCAACAAGTCCATTTTCGGCTATTCCCTAATCTAAAGTCACAACCACTCGAGGGATTTTGGATGTGATTATTACTTATTTCAAATAACAATTTTGGATAATTAGTTTCATAACAGCTACAACAAAGCAGATTATCGAAGTGCAAAACAAAAATACCTGTTCACCCCTTTCTAAACATGAATCAAGAGGCTATTACTCTCATTTCACAAAACACCTACCATTTTCTCCCAAACATGTCCTTTTTTGTCATGTTATCCATCAATACCTTAAACAATGAAAAACTGTCTAACAGTCAGATATCTTATTATCTAATTACTACATCTTCAACTACTAGAAGAACCAAACACTTTCTCTTATGACCCGTTTAATTACAGCTGATTATGTGATTTTAACTACTCAGTATCACGTTGAAAAGTCATGTCATCTACACAACCCTTCATGTGTAATGATTTGACATACGATATTAATGGCAGAAATCCACAATAGAGTCCATCTTAAGGAGGGTAGGAATGTTAAACACCCTCACATTAGCTGGTGGAACCTAAAAAAGTGATAACCCAATAGGGTGCCTATGCTTAAACCCTAACTAACTCTATATATAAGTACATATTGTAAACCATTTAGATACACAGATCAATATACAAAACCTTTGTGGTTCATTTGATAGCAAAAAGAAAGGTTAAAATGATGTTTATTAATTTTTAAAATAGATGAACTCAAGAAAGAACACAACTTTTAAATTCAAACTTCCGAGTTCCAATTCAATTATCAATACCTTTTATGTTATCTTGAGTAATTTCTAGCTTCTTAACGCATTAAAAGAGGCGTACACATAAGTCAACACAAAGAAGACATCTTTATTACACATTCCTAGAAAGAGCTTATAACAAAACAAACTTGAGTATATAACCAAACTACCAAAGTTTCCGTTACAACTTTCAGTTTTGATAATAACTTTCACAAACAATTTTCAAAACCAACATAATCAACGTAGCTATTTAAATTAAAGGCTCAGCTTAAAGAATGTAAGATCAAAATTGCAATCGATTTCGAGTTCTGCATATAAATTCAACATGTAATTTCAAATGCAAGATTACCTAACATGTCTTCCATCACCATAAGCATCGCTCACAGTTACTAACTCAGCATTTAATTCTTCCTTAATCTGTCCAAAATACAAGTGCGATTAAAAAATTCCTCACATTTCTTAAATTCCATTTCAATATGACAAAATAACATATTAAAATCCACATTACTCTATAATATCAATTCTACAGTACTTTCTAGGGCTTTTAATACTTCCAGAATCCAGAGTTAAGGTAGGAGGAGGCCTCCATAAATGTCACGATCGAAGCAGTTATAGATTCAATCATGGAATTAATTACTTGTAGAAATTAATTAAAATGATAAGATTAAGAAAAGTGAGTACCAACACTTTCGTACAAGGTTTGTTTTCTTTTTGTTTTTTTTTTGGCTATTTTCGTAGAAAACATAGTTTTTTTTAGAAATATCGCACAAACGGTTTATTTTTCGCATTCTTCTTAGAAAAATATCGCACAAAGCATTTTTTATACAAAAAGTACAGCAAAAACGGTTTCTTCTGAAATATTAGGCAAAAAGCCGGGTTTTTTTGTTAATTTCTCAAATCGATTCTGCTAAAGAGGGTCAAGTCGCAAACACGTTTTTATCGATTACAACTCCATACACTAAAAAGTAGGGTTTCAAATTGATAAACCTTGCTCTGCATAGATTGCATCAACGGAGAATCAATAGGTCCAGAACCGTTCGCCTGAGAAGTAACTCTGGCACTGAATTTCCGACGACCAGCGATATGAATCAAGGGTTTGATAACCTGTTGGTGCCCTAATTTACTCACTGGCAAAATTAGGCGAACAATAGGCTGAAATTGATAACGGCGAATACTACTACACCTAAATAATTGTGTTCCGTAAGCACATATAGCTGTAAAATTGGGGCGTGTAAGCATCACCTTCGCCATTGTAGATAGTGTGTGTGTGTGTGTGTATACGTACAACAATGTGCAAGTAGAAGACGACCACGCAACCATTGGAGAAAGATCAATTGGATTTTCTTGTTATTTTCATTTTAGTCCTTATGTTGCCATTTTCTATCATTTTAGTCCTCGAGTGATGTTGCATTTCATTTTTCTACCATCGTTTTTGCAAGTTGATTTATTTGGGAGCTCAAAGCTACTATAGTATTTTTCATTTGGTTGTATGTGATCATATAAATTTCCATTTTAATGTCAACATTAACAATGTAATTTTTAGCTATAGTTTTTGCATAATCATACAATTTATAAACATTTATTGCTTTGCTAAAAGCAATTGAGAGTCGTAGTGTTTTTTGATATTTTTTTCTTGGAGATTTCATGAAAATCTTATTATGGGTTCCTTTATTCGTTGGAATAAAATCGAATAAAATTACAGTTGTATTGAGTATGCGACGATGTCAATCTTGCATTATATTGTGTTATGCAAGACACGACGTCAATTCATTAACTGACTTAAGTTTGCAATTATAAAAATTAATTAATTAATAATTAAATAATAAAAAGAAACCTCGTACTCGAATAATCATACTCTATCCTTCATTAGCCATGTCACATATTGAAGCTATAACTTGCATAAATGGTTCCATGACATAGAATTAGATATTTATATGCTCTCTTTTTTTTCTTCCCCTTCTAAAAGATAACATTAGGATATTTACTTAATTAACTTATTTGAAATATTAAAAACTTATAAGTGTCAACAAAAATAAATAACCAATAATCTATTCCAAATACAACTATGAATTATGTTTTCTAGCTCAAATTTTAAGTATCATGCGTGTTGCAATTATGTTGTTTCTGAGATGAAAAGAAAAAAGTCATGTTTATAAATAAAATCATATGTTGCAATATTGAAATGAAATAATTCATATCATAGTAGGAGTAATAATTAGAAGATATATATTGAAAATAATAAAGGACTTAGAGAGAGTGTAAAATAATAAAAGGATTTAATAAATTTAGAAAATGCATCATATTATATAGTTGAAGTGAAAGACACCACTGTCATTGTAATCTCAAGAGAACTTCAATTTCTCATAATACTATAGTGAAGTTACCTAAATACCCTTTAAAATATCATGATAAATTGTCCACTTACTTTGTGAATTGATAATAAGAGATAATAGTTGTAACAACTAGTCCAATAAAACATGTTCAAACACCGGTGTAAATATGGCACATAGCATAAATATAATTTTATGGAGACATGATTATATATACATTATAACATAAAAAGGATCGGATCTACTATGAAAGTGTTTTTAATTAGGGAGATAGGAAGTCAATAGGGGAGTGATAAATGTCCCTCAAACTTCACATCATTTCCCTTCTCCCCTTCTCCCATTTCTCCAATGTTTTAAAACCCTGTTTTTCAGTCGAACCGGATGAGTGTCAATTTATGGTTAGACCGGTCGGACCGGTTGGGCCGAAAGGTCGAACAAGAGTTGTTAAAATCCGAAAACAAAATATATACATGAAGTAAAAGACATACAAAATCATGTCCACCAAATAATTTAACAGTCCAACAAGTAAGCTTTGTTTAAAGACATATAATCTAACAACAATTAACAACAAGTAAACAACATTCTTAACGATAGGATTTTGCAATTATATTTTATACTACTCCATAACAATTAATAACGCATTGTATATATATAAATTAACTATTAATAAAGCATTTTATATTGTAATACATCATCAAATAATACATATCACCTCATAAATAATATCAACAAACTATAATTTGCTAATACACCTTTAATTTTCGAATATAATATATATCATGAGTGCTGCGATATATGTAATAAATATATTTAGAGTAAATAATTATAACAAGTTAAATGTTAGATTAGTTGGTTAACAAGTCGCTATTCGTAAATGTGGTCGTGAGTTCGAATCTTGTAACCAATAATTTTATTTTATTTTCTATTTGTTTAAAACTTTAACTTTAATTTGTCCCACATAGGTGAGAATACAATCTCAACATAAGAATAACCTTTAATATAATGCCAACAAAGTCCACAATTCAACTTACTATCCAATTTAAGGTGCCCTAAAGTCTTCTTTAAGTTTAGAAAACAATTTAATTAGTTTTTTATATTAAAAACGAAAAAAACTGAACCGGTTCAACACGCCGGTCCGGTTCCCGATCCGGCTAACTGGCCCAAGCGACCCGCTGACTAGTCAAACTTAGGAAAAACCTCGTTTATTTTGTGCCGGAATTCTAGAAAAGTCTGGTTCAACTGGTCGGATCGGACCGGTGAAACCAGTTCTTAAACCATTGCATTTCTCCCCTTTATTCTTTCACCTCCTCCTTTCCCAGCCAAAGATCCCTTCCACCCTCCCCACTTGTTGGCTGACCACCAGCCACTAGCCCACTTGCTGGCGCCATATTTTGGCGATCAAAAGATGTATTATTATGATGCAGTTGAATTTTAACTATGATGCACTTAACTTTTAACTATGAAATAGTTTTTTTATTCCTTAACTATGATGCACTGCAATTATTACGATGATGTAACGTTTAGAGTATAACTGCGATGCATTTTACTTTTAAATATAAGACGCAATGTATTTATTATTATGATGCATTTGACTTTTAATTATGATGCAATACAATTATTACGATGATGCACCGTTAGAATATAACTTTGTTGCACTACTACTACAATCTCCTGATAACTTCATCATGTCAATATTTTTATTTGAAATTTATAATTGCAGCACCTCAAATATTTCTACTATTACAATTACCAAAGGTAATTTGAATTATTCATAACCTACAATAACTCACCAACTACTATACCAACTCATTATCAATGGTATATACTAACTTTTCACATATTATGTTAGGGTCTAGCTTTTATTTTTATTTTTTCTCTATCTTTTATTTCGTAAAATTTTCCTTAGAAACATATATAAAATTTAAATAGTTACACAGTTAGAGTTTAAACATCACAAATAACTAAAATTATATATATATATATATATATATATATATATATATATATATATATATTGTGTCATAAAACATTCTAAAAAATTATAAATACTTTGTATATAAATTTTTAATAGTCAAACAGTTAGAGTTTAAAAATATTAGAAGTAGAACTAAATTGTTAATTAACATATACTTAAAAAGATAAAAGATTATTTAAATGATGTAATAAGAAAATTAATTGAATGCATGTGTAATAAGAAAATTAATTGAATGCATGTAAGGTACAAACACACAACAAAGCATTATGAATTATGCAAATAAAATATGGACAAAGAAAATGAATAACTCGCTCGTAGTTACCAAAATAATAACAAGTCGATTGTATTGATATTTTATGAAATTATTGTTATGTATTGTGACAAAATTAAATTTGATTTTCACTTATGATTTGAGATCAAAACAATCTAAGCAAAAGTTGAATTAATTGCATGAATAAAATATATTTTGTTACATAGAAATCTGGATGATTCGAATTCGATGAGTCAATTTTAGCTACTAGTCAGGTTTTTAGGTTGATAAAAGTTACACAATATTACACTTTTATAAGTATAACTAAGATCAACCGACTTAAAGGAGTAATGATGTGTTTCTAACCGGTTGTCACTTTACAAACAATATGTTAGATGGTCTAGTGTCAATAAATCGTAATTCTCATTTTATATTTATAACTTGATTAAAATATTACGACCAATTAAACACATATCAAATCAAGATTACCTATCATTATGCAAAGTATAGTATAGAAAATTAATCAAAATCATCCCGTGATTATTATATATATGTCCAGTAAATAGCAAATCATTAAGAATCTAATTAGCTAATTATCTAAATTAATAAGCGAATAAAATAGCATAACGGACGAAATATATAATTCGGATAAGGTATATATATATAATTACTTTCATGGAACAGTTTAGTGAAAACTATATTGACATCACGATGTAATAACTAATTGATTCTATCCAAGGATGTCAAGGGTACTAAACAATCATTGAAACATTACGTAATTAACTTATATGCGGTTAAAAATACATTTAAATTATCTGATATGAATACAAGTTCATCAGTAAATAATCAACACAAATGCATAATTAATACCAATATTAAATCTAAACAAAATTTAATCCAGACTAAGCAACTCGGCGAGTTTATGACATAACTCGTCGAGTTTCTGTCTAAAAACCAAAGTTCAGTCACATAAACTTTAGAACAATTAATTTTCTAAATCACTTATCCATCTTCTACTAATGAAGGATTAATGAGATTATTTTTCAATCAAAAACATTACGGATTATGTCATCATAAAATAAGAAGAAATACTTTCAAAGTGATATTGATAAATTTTTTAATAAAATATATTTCATTGTTCCAATACAAACAATTAATCTACATAAAATATTATAACTAATTCATTGTACAAACAATCAATTAACATGCAAAAATCATAAATAGATAACAAGATACTTGCAAACCACACTATTACTTCTTCAATCAAATGGTTGAATGTTCCACATCCTCTTTACAATATCTGCGAATGCTTGATTACAGAGTATAATATTTGATAATATAAAGTTGATTTTTCTCTATTATGAATATAACATATTTTATTTATAGATAAAGAACTACCATGATAAACCTGACGAGTTTCTGAAATGGCTAAACGAGTTGGCATCAAATTATGATATTAAATCTATCTTATAGTGTATCTGATATCTTTTTTTTTTTTTTTTTTTTTTTGTCTTTATACATGATAGCTTCACTGCTCTTATAAGCTATCGTCTCTATCTATGAGTTGAATTTGAATGGAATATAATATTTTCTTCTCAGCTAAGTATTAAGATATTTATTTACATTGACTGGGCAAGTTCAGGGAATAACTAAGTGAGTATTTGACTAGAAATTCTCTAAAATTATATTTAAGTCCTCGAATATCTTTTTTTTCAACATATATTCTCCTATGTCCTTACAATACAAATTTAAACGAATTAAGTAAAAACTCTATAATAATTAACTATAATAGTTACAACATTAAATATAAAAAATACATAAAAACATATGTAGTTGTATACTTATCAAGTGCTACTCTCAAATATCTAACAATATATATTTTTAGACTTCCGTTGCAACGCGTATGTGAAAAAACTCATATGATACACTTGTAGTTGTAAACTTGTAACATTAATAATGTTAAATAAAATAACGCCAATTAAACAAAGTTGAGGGTTCGTGTGGTTTAACTCAACATAGTATAAGGAATTTTATGTAATTATTTTAAAGATTTAATCCAATTCAGTAAATAAGTATACCGGAGTTTATACGTGCGACAGCGGCGGTGCTCGTGAACCAAAAACACACCGATAAAACACAAAACCCCTTTTTAATCATTTTCTTGAAAAAAAATCCCAAATCACACACACATTTGATCATCGCAAGATTGTAACTTTCTGATACCCTTTTGTATCTTTAATCGAATCCATATTCTAGATTTTATCAATTTAAGTTTTTTTTATTGAATTCCCAGATCAAAATCATATTTTTTTTCTTGAATTACCCCCGGGATTTCAAGAAGAAATCAAATAGTCAACTGGGTACCAAAAATTTGTGGTTTTTATTGTTATTTTGACTACTGATTTTGGGTTATTAAGTTTGATGGATCTGAAACTGTTGTTGTTTTGTTTATGATGGCTCTAGGGTTTTAGATATGATAATGGGATTACAGTCTTCTGGTAAAAAATTGCAATTTGCTGGAAGATTATTGCATTTGATGGTATGATATTATATAAAAGATTGATACAATTTTACCGGTGAATTGTGGTTGAGAATTCATGGATGAAGTCAACACTAGTGTGGCAACATCTTCATCAGTTCCATGGAGTCCTAAACAGCTTGTTTTTCGACCTTATGAGCCGGTCAATATCTTTAACAGTGATGCAAATGCACACGGTCCGCGTGTGTTTGCTAAAAAACCTGTGAGTGTTTTTTGGCCCATCAAAATTCCTACTTGAATACATTTAAGGATGATGGTATAATAACTACTAGTATATATAATGTAAAAGCATATTGACATGATGAAGTTATCAGGATAAAGTTGAAAGTGTGTAATTTGTTATGTTTGAAACTGTGGTGACATAAAGTATTGTAATTTGCAGTTAGTATCAAGACTAACTAAGGATATAGTGGATACGTACCGAAGATGCAATCCACAATTTAAGTATTCGGAAGATTTGAATCCGAAGCGGTTTTTGACCAGCCCATCTGCTGGAGTACTCAATGAGGGTTTTGATAATGAAAATTCAGACCTTATTTTGTCTGTGAACCATGCCCTGCTTAATTCAGAAACTCAGAGAAAGTTAATATTTTTCACTGAAAGTGTCGTTTTGAGCTTAATACGAGTGTCATGTAATAATCATAATAATAACTTGTTGTGATGATTTTTCCAGATATATTGTAAAAGACATACTCGGGCAGGGGACGTTTGGGCAAGTTGCGAAATGCTGGGTGGCAGAACTGGATCGTTTTGTTGCAGTGAAGATTATTAAAAACCAACCTGCTTACTATCAGCAGGCGTGGGTTGAAGTTTCGATACTGACAACAGTATATTTTTTCTCTTTTGCACTGGCTAGGGTTTTGAATTTGGAAAGATTTGGCAGGAGGTGTTTGGATTTTTATTTTGAAAATTTTACGCCTTAAAGTTGCTAGGATAAATGTTTGTTCGGCTATAGGGGTCAAATAATCTGTTTTCGATAATGAGTATTTAACAGGTACAACATAACTGCCGAACTAAAGATAAACTAAATACCTGTTCTATAAACCCAATCGAATAGACTTTCAAGCCCATTTTGTAGAACATGTCTTTTGATCATAAAAATGTATCCTTTGGTCATTTTGACCAATACATCCTTTAACAATCAGACTTTGCCAAATCACAAGTTCAAGCAACAGAAGCACATCCTCAAATGCTACCTTGTGTGGCTATTCAATATCGCATGATAATTTTCAAAATGTGCACCCAACACCCTTTAGCTAATCACATATGCGCGGTGCCTGATTTTCTTTTATTACTTTTCAGTTAAACAAAAAGTACGATCCTGATGATAAGCATCACATTGTTCGAATATATGATTACTTTGTATATCAACGACATCTTTGCATTGCTTTTGAATTGCTAGATACAAATTTGTAAGTTTCACATAATTTTAATACAGAATCTTCTATCGGCTGTTTACTCCATTTATTTGTGTTTGAATATGCATTTGGTCTGTTTGTTATCTTACATCAGGTATGAGCTTATAAAGCTAAATCACTTCCGGGGATTATCATTAAGCATCATCCAGTTGTTCTCAAAGCAGGTTAGTTTCACTTGGACTTAATATTAGGGTTATGTTTTATCTCTATTAGGTAAAATGGAATAAACCAAAAGATTTAACTAAAAAGGGTACTGGTCGAAGTGGTCAATTGGAATGTATTTAAATGCTTTAAACCTCCATCACTCATTAAAAAAAGGTTATATTGTTATTGTAATAAATACTTTTTTGCAGTCATACAAAAAACAGAAATTATTTTTAAAATAGAAAATGGATAAGAAAACCTCTAGCGTGTAGCCTAGATGGTTCCGGAGATGGGGGCATTTGGAAAGTGTAAGGGGTTCAACCCCCACCGAAGTCAAGAGGAACCTAATTTATTTGAAAAATTCCTTGGTGAAGTTGGATCAGTTGGTTGGGGGCCGCCATTTGAAAAGGCTACTATGTTAGCTTCATTTACCTATCAAGTGATGGCCCTGGAAGGTCTGGCATGGGCCGTCTTGGGTTGCTGGTATTTCTACTTTTTGGAATAATGGATAGGAAAATGGTGAGGGCCCGTTCACCCGTCCGACCCGTTTTGACCAAACCATTTTGGCTACATCTACTTAATGCATGTTGTTTGATATATTTCTACTCGAGTCACTATTACGTGTTTCTTTCTCAATAATTGAGTTATTTTGTACTAGATTTTATATGGATTAGCTCTGATGAAGGATGCTGCTATTATCCATTGCGATCTTAAACCTGAGAACATCCTTTTATGCGCGAGGTGAGCTACTTTATATTATATATATAGGATATGTATTGAGATGGAAGAATTTTTGTGTGAGAAGCATCTCTGACCAATCATTTAAGGGCGTTATGGGCTAGTCAATTAGGTAGTTTTATTTTCCGAAATGGGCTCAGAAATGATGGTTAGAAATGCTTCTCACACTTGTCACCGAAAAAGTCTTCTTATATATGGGTTTCGTTGATGACAGCCCTAAGGGCTGTCAATAAGAATGAGTTTTATGCATTAATAGCGGTTTGTTAACACGTGAAATCAACAAGTACCTAGACATCTAACCGTAAAGTATAACAAGTTTATGCCTGAAATTCGTTCTTATTGACAGCCCTAAGGGCTGGAATTATCATCTTCCTATATATGTTGGTGCATCCCTTGGGCCTTATTTGATAGATTAGGTTGGTTGATTGGGCTCACTTGCTCCTGCTATTGCTGTTTATATTTTATTTACCAGTGCGAAGCCACCAGAAGTCAAAATTATAGACTTCGGATCTGCATGCATGGAAGATCAAACCATTTACTCGTATATCCAGGTCCTTTCTGTCGGACATCCTCAAAAATTTGCTTGCTTGAATTTTAGCTGGTTGATTGATCACTGTATTGACTATTTACATTTTCTTCTGCAGAGTCGATACTACAGGTCACCTGAAGTTGTTCTAGGATATCGGTATCCTTGAATGCTAGATATGTTGTAATATATATTGTATATATATATATATATATATATTGAAGCTTTTGATCTTATATATATATTGAAGCTTTTGATCTTATATATACATATGAGCTTCTGTTAGACCTTGTCACCTTGACCATTCATCAGGTATACAACAGCCATAGACATGTGGTCATTGGGATGTATAGTTGCTGAGCTATTTCTTGGACTGCCGCTTTTTCCAGGATCATCCGAATTTGATCTTCTAAAAAGGATGATGAAAATAATTGGGTACGTTTTTTTAAGGTTGAATGGCACAGAAGGTACCCAACTTTACCAAATTTCTCATTTTGGGTACTCAACCTTTTATTTTATTTTATTATAACAATAACAATATAACAATTTAAAGTTTGTAAGTTTTGTTTGTACCATCAACGAGGGATTTTTTTATCTTTTGAAGCATCGCAACCCCAAAAAAAAGGTTTTCGGATGGTTGTGGAACTACATTTTTTTACTTTCAAAAAGAGATTTTTAACCTTCTTTAACAAAAAAAATAAAAATAAATAATAACCTAGAGTTTTTAAATTGATAAAAAGGAACCCTTTTACAGGTACAGAAAACGTAGATACATTAAATGAATCAACAAAAAGGTGAGTACTCAAGTTAAGAAATTTGAAGTTGGCACCTTTTTGTGCATTTACCCTATTTTTAAATAATTATTTTTCTTACAGTAGCCATATCATCTATATTGAAACTGATAACCTGTGGTGCAACACCTGCTTCAAACTTGGCAAGTTTCACATTTAAATCTATTACGAGGAACATCTATCAACCAACCTCTTGATTCCAAAAGGATATATAATGGGTAGCGACAATCGTTGTGAGCCAGAATTTGTTTGTATGAGTTGGTTAGTAGCAATTGTTGTTTGCTACTACTACCGAAAAATAGTCAAGTTTCCGAAGTTGAATTCTTATGGTTTTGATTGTAACGGTTCTTATTGGTTAGTTATTCTGTCATATGAATTATCGTGTTTTTATTTACTTTATCGATTCAGGGACCAACCACCTGATTATGTGCTGAAAGAGTCCAAGAACACTAACAAATTCTTCAAGTGCGTTGGGAGCGTCAACCATGAAGATTGTAGCCAGGCTTCTTCTTCTGGAAGAAGTGCTTACCAAGTTCTAAATGAAGAAGAATACGAAGCTGTAAGTGCTCGTTTTTAGTGTAACAATAATACATTTTATTAATTGAGTTGTTATTACCTATATAATATTGACACTTGATTACTTGAATAAGTTTCATTGCTTTACCACAAATCTGAGTACTGAACTATGAACTAAAGAAGGGCATATATTTATATATATATATCGTATATTGTGGACGCTGACATTAATTTAATGAGGTCAAACTTCATGTAAGTATGTAACTGCCTAAACAGTTGCAATTGAATAAATGGTGTTGTCGGGTTCCATGATTTTCTTGATACATCTCTGCAAAAGTAAATTTTAGTGATATTATTATACGTCTCTTTATTAGGCAGTTTACTAGGCTTTCGGCGTCGAAAGCTTTTGGGGACGCCATAGATCTCTTTCGATGAACCGATATTTTTATAATAGTCCTGCTTGTGAATGTTGAGGCCTCCGTTCATAAAAGCACAATGAGAATCTTCTTGATGAAGGCCTTATAAAACGATGAGTGAAGATCCATTGTTTTTTAAGTAGGAAATGGAAATAATACTTGCTTTCATAGATCGGTTAAAGGCCAGTTCATACATATAGATGAGGGCAGTGACATGTAGATACAAATAGCGAGGGGTTGTTAAACTATGGGAAAGACGTCTCGAAGGTATTCATTAAGCACTAAAGCGGTTTCAAGGTTTTTTAGGAAGTAAAAGTACAATAATTCCCATGTCACTTGCGTTAGTTGGTATCAAAGCAATTTAGTATCCAGTGGCAAACTGTGTTATTAACGGTTAGATCCCTTTCAATACCAACAATGAGATCGTGGACTTAAATGGGTTCTGCGGTGTGCAGTAGATCTCTCAGGTAGAGTTTGCATAGCCGTAACAGGATGCCAATGACAATTATGAAGGTTGCGACTTTAGTGTTGTTCCGCTATGACCAGAGAACAACAGTATTGTCAATGGCCTATAATGTATGCTGTCGTGTATAGATGCTCAAGGTGCCGACACTGTGATGTTTATGGTTCCAAGAGTCTTGTGTTCTCTAATAATACAAGATGAGTTGATGATTGACAAACAATTTTCTGTGTTTACAATGTGCCATTAATTGTGAGGTACTGAGGTATATAATTTAATTCAATTACTGACGGTTGTAGTAATGGATAGGAATGGTAATCAGGTAGATTCCTCGACAAGGTGAGCCTGAACTCCTGAAGAGATCTTAGGCTAGAGGAAGGTTAAATTAGCTGTTAAGGAGAATCTAAAAACACTCTCTTCATTTTATAATTAGCTTTATTCTATAATTAGCTGTTAAGGAGAAGCTAAAAACACGAAACGAAACGAGGAATTGTGACTCCATGTTAAACTTTAGCTACAATCGAGATGGTCACTCACATCTCGAAAAGAGGAAAAAAGAGATGTGTTCTGTGTGAGAAGATAAAAGAATAAATGAGAAAGATACTTCTTATGATCATTAGATCAATTCTTAATTACCATTTGTAAGCATTCCTATTTAACTTTATTCTTTAACACCTCTAACAGAAATCAGCCTCTATGCCTTTTCAAATGATTGTTGAGTTTATATCTTTATGAAATGACTTTTTTCTTCTTCGAAATAGCTACAAGTGCTTTTAGCCATGATTTATATTATATTTGTGGTTTTGTTCTGTTGTTTCAGAGAGAGATGAAGAAACCTGTTGTTGGAAAGGAGTACTTCAGTCACATGAATCTCGAAGGAATTGTAAAAAAGTATCCTTACAGGAAAAATCTGCAAGAAGAAGATTTGGCTAGAGGTTAGCTCTATATCCTTAGATCAGTACAATATTTTCTCTCCGAATCCTTTATGATTATATAATGGCAATCTTATGACAAATGTACTGCAGAGAGCCAAATGAGACTATCAATGGTTGATTTCTTGAAGGGACTTATAGAATTTGATCCAGCTAAACGGTGGTCACCTTTGCAGGTTATTGAATGCCATTCATTTGTTATGATGATATTAGTATGGTTTTTAATGTTGATTGTATGTTGTACATTTGCATGGTGCAGGCTTCTAAGCATCCTTTTGTTACCGGGGAACCTTTTACATGTCCTTATATTCCTGCTCCAGAGACTCCTCGTTTGGTAAGCAATACTTGTGAACTTATAAAAGGAAAATTGCCTAGTTCATGATAACGTAGTACCACATAATTAAACTTGCTGATTGTTTTTTAATCTTTTCATAGTATGGTTATGTACAAATCACTTATTGTTGGTCCTAGAGGTGACAGTTTCGACCATATTACTTATGAATGTCTCGATTCGGCTACAATTGATGAATTTATGATAACGGATCAAATGGGTAAAATAAAAACAATAACTAAAAAAGGAACATGCAAATGGGTCAAACTAACTACATCTTATTTGAAAATTAGATAGTTGTTGGAATATAATGATAATTAGTTACCGTATGTGACTGACTCATTGTTTATAACAACTATTAATTTTTGGACAAAACGTGTTTCGGGTCAACCCAATGCGACCCGACCAGAACCGCACCATATTACCTGTTTTTTCTGTTACTTAACCCAGCTGTTTTGTCACGTCTGGTTAATCTTCCTTGGGTTTAACTATTGAAAAGAATGCTTAATTTTATATGAGAAGACTTTACCTTTTTCTTTTGTATTGTAGCGTGTTTCTCATAATGTCAAGGTCGATCATCATCCTGCTGGGGGTCATTGGTTTCCTGCAGGTCTCTCGCCTAACGTGAGTAACTGCTGCTTCTTTAGTTAAATCTCAAGAAAGGGATTTTGATATTGAGTTTTTGAACTGATTATCTGAGTATTTAGGGCTCAAACAATCAGTTTTCGATAAGTAATTTCACACCCAAGTCCCAACTACAAAAGATTACTTATAAAAACACACATCCAAACACTTTCACATTGCTACAACTGATTATCTGATTCCGACAATTCCACGGTGCTATTTCATGTAGGTCATAGGTGGAAATCAGGTTGCAATGTATAACAACTCTCATTATCAAGTAATGCCTTATGCACATGGGGGTAATTTTGGAAGTTTAGGAAGTCATGGCAGCTATAATGATGGCATGGGACTTGGAAGTAGCTATGGTAGTTATGGAGATAACAGTAATATGCTTGCATATTATTCGCCTGTTGGTCCATCGGCTATGAACAACTATGCACAAAACGTCCCGGTTCTTGGAACTAGTCCTGATGCTAGGCGAAGAATTATGCAAATTCCACATGGAAACAGCTATGGGTTTAGTCCAGCTGGAAACTTCGCACCGATGTCACTCGGCACTAGCCCATCGCAATTCACTCCACCCTATAGCCAGATGACATCTGGATCTCCTGGACACTATGGCCCGAGTTCTCCTGCTAGAGGGAACTGTCATGGATCACCCCTTGGAAAAGGAACATCTTCGGGTAATCAGTTGAATAGAAGAAAAGGATGGGGATATTCGGGGAATTTACCAACTCAAGAAAGCACATCGTCTCCGCATTGGCAAGGGCAGTTTTCAGATGTTAGTTCACCGAATTTAAATGCCGGAAGTTGGAAACAACAACAAAGGAATAGTGGAAATGCGGGTGGTCACACCTCGTATGGTTCTGGTAAACCGTTTTTGCATCCCAAGAGTGTCATTCATGAGAAGGCTGAGACTAGTACTTCGTTGCCTGATCCTGCAGATTGGGATCCTAACTACAGGTAACAGATCTATTTTCTAAATGATTGCATTACTTTACATAATCTCAAGAGAATATGGTTACATACTAACATCCTTCTTTTGTGAAATTTGGTAAATTCCATTATCTATGATAAGTTCAACTTTCTTTTTTTAATAGTATGTGACCCTTGGAAGAAACTATTGAAATGCATATGTTGCAGTTATGTAAGTGATGTAACATGGTTTTACCTATTTCACTATGCATAATTAGAGGTTGCTATTTCGATCAATTTACTTATAAACGCATATTTTTACTTAAAATTTTATCTTTAAAGGGTCAAATATGTGAACTAAAAATTAGCTGAAAGGGAATGCTTTGAATTATGCAAAGTAATGATTTTGGGTGAGGTTGTTAAGATTGAGACTTACGCTGAATCGATTTTGTCTCCACAAGATCGGGATCGGGACTGAGATCGAGAAATCCTACTAAAATACTCTATTTTATTCATGTGTGTTGTAATACATACCATGACCAAATGTCTTGCAAGTTACTGAATCATAGTTTAAACATGGATGCAATAGTTCAATACGAGTCATAAGAATTTGATTACTACATTTGTTATTATTACTTCAATGTAAGTTGTTGAACTGTTTAAGTCGAAAAATCTATTCAATCTTCTCTTACAAATCCCTTAGCTTAAAAAATTAAGGTTTTGAAGAGGCTGTTAAGGCTTGAGTTAGGTAATTGGACAAAATGAAATGGTGCTGTTATCTACTTAACTCGATATGAGTGTCAACAGCTAAAGATGGGAACATCAATAAACTTGTTTTTTGTTTGAACTTTACAAATTTTTATGCATGAAAAGAGATTACTTTTAGAAAAGTGTGGACATGAATGTCTGTACATTAGGTGCTTATTCCTATTTAGTAACTTCACATCTTTTGAAATTTACTCGTATCTGATATCTTGTTTGACTTCTACATTCAGTGAGGAACTGCTCCTGCAAGATGATTCTTCAGAATTAAGCAACATGACAATGGAGTTCAGTAAGAGTATGCATCTTAGTCAAGCTTTTGCTCCTATAGAATCGTTTGCTGGAGGTGGGCGATATAATCAGATGCCAAACACAAATATGTCTATACAAAGGTAAACCTCCATTGACCTATTAGTCTATGCTTTTTCTAAATGGCAACAAATTCTTTTTTTTTTCTGGATGCTATTTTCTGCTTCATTGATGTGTTATTTTATGCAGGCCAAACGGTCCCATTCAAGCATTTTCACATGCAGAAACGGGAGGCACCGCTCCTGACATGTATGCTCACCCTATGACAAATCCTTCCCATGTAATGCCACATTTCTCACAATTTTCACCCAGTCGGTTGGGTCAGCAACATGTTCAACGGTTCAATCATGGGAGGTCAATGGGTAGTCGTGGAGGTGAATGGAATCATGTTAAGGTCCAGCCCCCACATTCCAATTTCAACTCAGGGGGTCCTCGTTCCCCTGGAAGCAACAACAACGCACCATGGGGTAACTTAATCAACCTTCCTACCTGTCCTTCTTCTGACTTGTTCTTGTAAATTATGCTAATGGAAGAGTTAAAGGTGGAAAATGGGTGGGTTGGCTAACATGTGATTATGTTATGGTTGAAGCGGGTCAGGTCGGCTTTGGTTGACCCGAAACACTTGTCTAAAATTCACCTTTTTATAAATATTATTACTATATTTGGTGTTGGATATTATTTTTAGTAGTATTCTGTTTTTTAAAATGACTTGGGAGGTGTTATGAGCTAATATAACACACTTTGGGTGACATTTTGATCATCCTTGTTTTTAGTTTTTTTTATAATTATTTTATTATTATTTAACTGTTTGGCCGGCTGGATAAACATAACCAGATTCAACCCATATTTCAACATATGGCCCGTAATTTGGAATTTGGGTCGGCCTGGCGGGTTGGCTAATGGATCAAATTGTAATTAGCGTGCCTAATATGATTATAAACATTTACAATGTTATGAACGATTATGCAGTGAAAAGACACTTTCAGGCAACTTTCGACCCATTTCATTTATAGGTTAATATATGATTTATTGGTTTAGTTCTTTAGAGATAAAACATAATGTATATCAACCTGTATCTATGTCAAAATTGCCACCGTAAGGAATATGGTATGTTGAACTGAAAGTTTATAATATTTTTTTGTAGGGCGTAGAGGCAACCATCCCATTGCCGCCAATATTCTGCCATCTTCTCATGGAGGAAATGAATATGGAAGGATCGCCTGATAGTTGAACTTTTAAAATTATATATAGAAATATCTATTGTAAGGAATGCCGGCTTGATAATTGTTGGTTGAAGTTGCTCCTACTCTTGCATCTAGCATATTGGATGTGCAATCATAGTGATTCATTAAGTATGACTTGTGAAATTGGCTTCCTTCTATTTCTTTCATTTGTTGCCATTATTATTTGTTCGTTAGTTTCTTCCCCACGTGGATTTGTAAAATGTCAAAAACGAGTAGGCATAAAAAGGTCTGTTTCTTTTATGCTTGGTTGTTTTTCTTGAACAAAATGAATACAATGTACAAGTAATTGGTCAATGATCTCTTTGCTTGTATTAGCAGCTTCTGTTAATCTTGGATCACTCATTTTTGTATTAAAAAGCCAAAATATGTGGATTCAAGGCCTAGTGGTGAAATTGCTGGGATAAGTGTGCCCATGGCACATGTATGTTGTCTGTATCTATGAGAAGGTTCTGCGGGTGTTTGGATGCTATTGTGGTAATAGGTATTTATATATCATAATAAATCAAGGTTTGTCAAAATAATCAGGGTTTTGAGAAGCTGATAGTAACTTCAATAATTGTGTTGCTGTGAAAACTGATATTCTAGGATAGATGTGATGTTACATATCAGAAATCTTCATAATTCTGTAAATAGAAGTTGAATACCATAACTCCAACCAGTCGGTAGCCGGTGTTAAATTATCACATGCTCATCATGTGAGGTAAATTAAGGCTACATGGGAGACTATTTACATTCATAATCTTTTTTCTTAACAAGTAAAGACTTTGTTGAGGCTTGAACCTGAAATACTCTTCAAATACCCTATTTCTGGAACCAACGGACTTCACATTGGAGAAAACTAATCAACTAATATTTCGTTGACTTCATATTCTACACATGTAGAATCACATGATATTCTAATTGATATACCTCCATTAATGCATTTTTGGTGTTAAAATTGATTGACAGGTTGTATTTAAACGGTTCGGTATTATGGTTTATCAATCCAACCAATTTGGTTTGCGACATTTTGTTAACCCATATACTAAATGAAACCGATTGGCATGACCCGAACCAGATTCGCACCCTAGCTTATGTTTCGAACCAATAAGGCCAAGTTTTCAATTTGGCAACTTCAAATGCTTTTCGACTTTGGGTTCAATTCAGAACCAAACCCAAATGTGGGTATAGGTTGGTTTAAATTACTCTAAACCTAGAGGCTAGAACACAAAACATGATATAACAAAGCACCTAGTGATGTTTGCTAAAAAAAAGTAGATACTGACCCGGTATCTACTTTTTTTAGCAAACAAAGCAACTTGTATATATATATTTTTGTACATACAAAGCAGCATATACCCGAAACATAGCTAATTTTAATGATGCACCATATGTGTAATTTTGGACCCATTTCCAATTCGAATTCCCTCACAACCCATCATCATCTATCACACAATTTCTCTCTCTTTACACGCACACATACTCTGACCAATGACGGTGGCCCAGGTGGCAGCCCTAGGCGGAGCTCCGCCACTTCACCCGTCAACCGCCACCAAGTATTCCGGCAAGAATGTATCTTTTCAACACCATCATCACCATTTCTCAAAAAGATCACATTTTTTCACACTGAAACTATGTATCAATACTTCTTGTTCTTCAATTAACCCCATATTTGGAGGAAACCGACGTCGTTTTACACCCAATCTATCTTTAGAGTCCGATATCCCAAACCCACTTCATCAAGAAGACAATGAACTAAATGAGGTATGAATATTGTAAAAGATTCAAACTTTATTCCATTTTTAGTGATTCTGCAAGTAATTCACGTTGTTTGCGTATTGGGGTTTGAAGCAAAGTAAGAAAAATCTGCAACAATGGGATTCCTTGACTACGAAATTCGCGGGAGCTGCGAATGTGCCTTTTTTGTTGCTACAATTGCCTCAAATTGTACTTAATGCTCGTAATCTTATCGCTGGAAATAAGGCTGCCCTTTTCGCTGTTCCATGGCTGGTATATGTTCCTCTGGTTTCCCTGTAATTTATGGTTTGGTGTTTGGTATTGCATTTTGAAAATGATTATGCATTAATCAGAATCATATATGATTAGTTGAAGTTTGTGATAATCGGGTAATTGGTTAATGTTTGGCATATATTGTGTGTTTAAGGATTTACAGGTAATATGACCCATAAAGTATAAAGAAATCAGAATCTACATTTTGACCCGCAACACAATACTGCAATAATCATATAATCATTTTTATAGTGCAAAGCCAAGTACACTGTTATGTTCATTATTGATTATGATTTTATGGCAGGGAATGTTTACCGGACTTCTTGGAAACCTTTCGTTGCTATCATACTTTGCCAAGAAAGGAGAAACCGAAGCGATGATAGTTCAGACTTTGGGAGTTGTATCAACGTATGCAGTCATTACTCAGCTCGCCATGGCTGGATCCATGCCCGTACCACAGTTTACTGCTACATCTGTAGTGGTTGCTTGTGGTCTGCTTATTAATTTCTTGAATTATTTTAAGTTGCTCAATCACAATATTTGGAACTTTTGGGAGGATTTCATTACTATTGCTGGCCTCTCTGCACTTCCACAAGTAATACATTTTTCAATTATTCAGGGGAAAAAAATGAAAAAAATTATTTACTCTAGAATGGCTGTGAGTGTGAATTTTTTACTTTCAAATGTTTGATGCAGGTCATGTGGTCAACCTTTGTACCTTATGTTCCAAATAGTATCTTGCCTGGGATAATTTCTTTTGTGATAGCTGTTGTGGCTGTTGTTATGGTGAGTTGCAACTTCTCACCAACTGTGAAAGTGTGAATTCATCCTAAGTTCTGGTATTTGCAACTTTAGTAGTAAAAAGTAGTCTAAAGTCAAAAAGTAGCAACTTTTAAGAGTTTCAAAAAAGCTACTTCCTCGAATTCGCAACTTTTAAGTTAATGGATATTATTTAACTTTCTTTACTACTGATTTCCATATGTTAATGTTAGTTAATTAGATTAAACTTTGATGTTTTTTACAGGCTAACTCTATATACTTTGAGAATCTTTATAAATAATTAGTGTGTCAAACATGATTATGATAGTTAAGGTAGTTCATTTATTATGTAACCTTTTGAATTAAATGATTTAGGAGGTTTTATGCATTTAAAATACATTTTTGGCAACTTTAGACGTGTTAGAAATAAATCGACCCATTAGTAAATGCGTCAAAAGTTGCCACCTCTAGTTAGTTATCTTAAGGTAAATTCTTCTCGTATCTCCAAATAATCAGAAAATCATAATCATACTCACTTTTACATAACACATATAACTGATTATTGCGACTTAAGTGGCAATAATAAGTTTAAATGCACATCCAAACAGCCATTATGAAACCAAATATTGCCCCGAAAGTAATATAGTATAAGCCAATGAGTACTCCTCTTGGATGTGACCATACATGTTAAAACCAGGTGCTTTTTGTTTTGAGGAACATGAAAGCATTTCAAATAGCTGCAAACGATTACGCCGTAAAATATATAACTGAATGTCTAAGGTTGCATGACATATATGCAGGCTCGAATTGGCAAACTTCCAGAGAAGGCCACCAAGTTTGTTGGATCAGTATCCGGATGGACTGCTACACTACTCTTCATGTGGATGCCTGTTGCACAAATGGTAGCATATTTCATGCTCGTGAATCTTGGCTGATAAATATATTACACACACATATTTATATATAAATTATATTATATACTCCTATATAATATAATTGCGATTATTTAACTACTGCTTCTGAACAGTGGACAAACTTTTTGAATCCTGAAAACATCAAAGGTTTGTCATCTTTCTCAATGCTGCTTGCTATGACGGGAAATGGACTACTGATCCCTCGTGCACTCTTTGTCAAAGATCTCATGTGGTAAACTTTCTTTTCCATCATTGTTCGTCTTTTTATTTCTCATAGATCTCACTACAATTAAATGCACGTGCTGTGATTGAAATATTGATGCATTTTCTTTCTTGCCCTAATTGTTGTTCTCCGTGATGTCTAAAAAACAAATTACGACTACTGCAGGTTCACTGGTTCATGTTGGGCATCTTTCTTCTATGGATGGGGAAACCTTATATGCATGTACCTGTAAGTGATCAATAAAAGATGCAATCTTTAAGCAATATTAATTTATTTCATTATAATTATAACCATGATTATCTTTAAGCAATATTAATTTATTTCGTTATAATTATAACCATGATTATGGATTCAGTTGTGCAAGTATCAGCAAGGAGTTCTTCTTGGCTGCAACCGTTGGCTTATTTCTTTGGACAGGTTTGCCCTTTAAATTTAGGGTTTATGGTACGGATCGTCAGCGTACTTTCCACCAACATATCCTTTTTATTACCAAAGTCGACAACATACTTGTTTGAACTGTGTTGATGTCACCAACATACATACTTGTTAGTAAAAAATATTTCTTGAGCTGTTTTTCGCTCGTTTTTATAAAAATTAAAAAAAATGTTTAACAATTTGAATTTGATGACATGTCGTTGCCAACTCATTTCATTTAATTGAAAAGTCATCCATGTAAGGTTAAAGTTGTACACGTAGGACTAACTTCATCTTCTCCGATCGACTACTGTAGAATTTCCGGCGACTTTTCCGGTAACCACCATTTTTTCCGGCAAATCAAAACACACATCATCGGTTTTTTCGGACATAACCTGCAATTTCTTCAAATCAACAATTTCTTCATCATAGTTGAATTCAAGCTCATTTACATACACTTTTCGACGAGAATTTGAACTCCCTCTGCCGCCACAACTCTCTGATTAGAATTTGGACTCCCGCCACCATCCCAGTTACCGGTTAATAACTCCGAGACAGTTGTAACAACTATGTTGTTGACATTGGTAATAAAAGGGTATGTTGGTAACATTGGAACAAAAAGAAGAGTACGTTGGCAATCCGTGGCTTTAACCCCAAAACTTAATTCCATGTTGGCATTTCAAACAAATTCAAAAATGCTTATAAATGTAAGTTACCAGTTGAGCCAGTTACCGATTAACATAGGGTGACTTCGAGACAAGTTTTGAATGTATGTTGTCGACTTTGATAATAAAATTGGTACGTTGGTGACATCGGGGGACAAAAAAAAAAATATGTTAGGTGATCCGTACCATAAACCCTTAAATTTATTCTTTGCATACTAGTCTTACATAACAAGTATCTGGATTTTTTTATTTTTTTAAGTGCTTAGTATAACTTAGGGGGTGTGTGGGGATATCTTACACCCTTATAAAGGGTTTAACCCTTTTCTTCAATGCCTTGGGTGTTTAAAGAAAGGAAATGACATGAATACCCCTGTATATAACAAAATAGACTAAACTATCTTTAACTAATTATAGAAATGATATTTAGTCCATAAATAAAGAAGTGTATGCTTGGAAATTACCAAAACCCATAATTAATCTGAATTGTGACAATAATGAAAATATACACATAAATTTAATTTAAAAACTAAAAGTTTCTAACAACATATAATGAAATTACTTTATTAATACTTATATAATGAAATTAACCGAATTAAATACCCGCTGTTTTGCGCGGGTCTCTGCTAGTCTTATTTAATTGCTTATTTGCTTATACCGTACATAAACAATCCATCTTAAACTGCTTATCTTCTAATTTTATAAGGATCTATTTATTTTGTAAGTAGGTAAGCAATTTCAATTAGCAATCATATTATTTATAATAGATTTTTAAAGATTTAGGGTATTTAATTAATTATAGAGAGAGATTTGTCGTTAATAATGAGTATATTTTCAAATTGAAGCTACTTTTTACCTGTTTTTGTAAACTCATTATTTTGGTCTTAAATATATGATAAACTCTTGGTCATGATCAGTTTTGCAAATACTACAAACCAAAACAATTATTTTGTGTTAATTTTTATTTTTTGTCGTGGCAGGATATTCATTATGGAGCGATAGTAAGGCGTACGGCCATGGTTCACCATTGACTTCTTTAAAGGTGTTACTTTTTGGACCTTAGAACATTTGCACTCGGTAATGTGCTTCAAATATTCGGTGGTTGTGCGCTAAAAGTTGGATCATATGTTGCTATGTCACCAAAAGGCATAACCTGCACCTTTTCTCTGGTTTATAGAGATAGCAGTTGGTCTAGTCGAACCACAAGCTCGACTTATGCGTACAAATCTTCGAAGATGAAGAAGTATAGTATAGACGAACATTGGTTCAAATAATGATTATAGCATTCATATATTGTGTAGGTCATAAGAGTATTATATGGGCGTGTAAGTAAGTTGCTCGAACTGTTATTTAACATGTAACGTTTAACTTTTACATTTATAAATGTCGAGTTTCATAGTTTCAAGTACTGGTGTTTTGTGCTTTTCTTTTTGTACTTCTATTCAAATGAAATTCATTACAAAAAGAAGTGATTGGAAAAAAAACTTGAACAAAAATAGAAATAGGATCAAACAGTTAAAGTACTATGTACCCTTTTAAATTGATTTGTATAGAATACTGGGAAATAATCGGCCGTATAGCTAATTTGATTAATGTCGTAAAATTCCAAGTTTATTTTGCGCTTGCACATAAACTATCTACAACTAACATCATTTAGCTTCATAGTTGGTGTAAATTGCATCATATATCTCGTACCTCAGTAACAACCAGTGTTGCAACAACTCTTAAATCAATAGGGCCATTTAATGCTTCGTCACTCTCAAGCCAAGTGTATTAGATTGAGTGAAAATCGGAAGCCAAGTGTTGGATCGCGTGAAAGCAAACCAAGGTGTAACCGAGCCTATAATCAATACCAAGTTATTATTATTATTATCATTATTATATTATATTAATTATTATTATTATTATTATCATCACTGTATTACAGAGTATTTTAGTAGCACTTTGTTGTTTGCTTCTTTAAACTCTAACTAATAATAAAAAATTATTCATTGGATTTTACTAATAGCCTTTAGGACTTCCGTTAATATGCATATCTTATTTGTACTTTAAATTAAAATTTATGAGTCAACATAATTTCATGAAGAGAGAGAGTGTTAGTTATTATTTTGGTACAACTTTTAAAACAGGTCTAAAAGCTTAACGACTTAACTAAGAGCCCTAAATGCTTTATTTACTAAAACCTTAATTTATTTATGTTTTTTTTTTCTTTTTTTTTGTATAAGTTGCAAGTTATCATAAAACCAATCATTATGCGACACGTAAGCCATGAGTCACATCGGCCGGGAAAGTAAACTGCCCATGTAGAGTCGTAAAAGGTTTTAAAATTAGAAGCACTTCACCACAGTCGATCAGCATATACATACACCGATACACGAGGATACATATATAGTTATATACATACATAATTACATCACTCGCAGCACAGGCATGATCGATCGATCGATCGAGTATAATATAACTTTTCCGATTCCGAGAAATTAGGGTTAGAAATTAGTTAGATCTGAATGGGCTGGGGATGGGCGATTTACGAGGGAATAGTAGTAATTGGTTCATTATCACTTCTCGGTTGGGCAGGTTTATGGTTTTTGAATCGTAGATTATATAAAGAATACGAAGAAAAACGCGCACTCGTTCAAATCATTTTCAGTGTCGTTTTCGCATTCTCTTGTAACCTATTTCAACTCGTGCTGTTCGAAATCATACCTATTCTATCCAAAGAGTATGTTTTCGTTATGTTTCCGCATTCCTAATTATGTATTTGTAACGTTCCTTAGTTGATTTCATGTCTGTTTTATGTTATTTATCTGTTAATTATTTGTTCGGATTACGTAGTGTTTAGGTTTAGGCTTATGTCGATGTGTTTTGTTATTGATATAAGCCCTGAATGTGTGTATATCGTCTTTTTATTATTATTATGATGATGTTCAGTTTGTGAGAATGCAACAAGTTTGAAATGTCGAAAAGAATGACTAGGCTTTTTTGCATATGATAAATTGATTTATAATGAAATTTGCATTGATGTGAAGTAAGTTTTACTATACATATTTCTAGTGCATTGATTGCTATATACTTGAAATATGTAGTTCAACTTTTTGGCAGTACTTAGTAAACTGAAAAATGGTATTATGATAGTGTTGAACAGAGTGTTGTATTGGCTACTTAACTGCTTTAGGCCTCAGCTAGATGGAAATCCACGAGATTTTCATTTTTATTCTACTCTGGTTTGACCAACTTTGGTAGGAAATTTGACATTGTTTCTTGTTCATTAGACTATCTTGTGCTGTCAGACTGTGTAAGTTCCTGCATGCCTGATCCTCTAGATGCTGATTCTTTTATCTGAAGCTTAGATCTTAACCTTGTAGGGTAATTGATGCATATATTATAGTCAAGGGAAATTTCTGTTATAATACTGTTATATCATGCGTGTTAACTTATATTTAAGGATATTCCAATGCTTACGTTAGTGGTCAACATATGAACATAATGTACTAGGTAAAATTACAATTGTAGCAACTCTGATGTTGTATTCCTTGCAGGGCGAGATGGATAAACTGGAAGGTGGACTTATTCTGCTTGATAACATTGCTGGTTTTCATGTTGCCTTACTATCACTGCTACTTGATGCTTTGCAATAGTGGTATGTAATACTTGAGAATGCCTTTATATGCCTAATATCCATAAGTAACTCAGTCTAGATGGTCCTTTTTCCCACTCCCCCTGTACTCTGAATACAGCAGCAATTTCTATTGGTATTCTATGTATCAGTTGCGAATTGTTTGAGTTTTTACTTACCTATTTGCTCAATATTATCATTACAGACTGTCTATGTTACTGATTTTGGTCTACAAACTCTATTATAATTTGAAAATGAAGAATAATCTCTAATGTGCTCGCCATATTTTTTACTAGAAAAGAGTATTCTACTGATTTGACTAATACACGATATTTCTAGAATTAATATGCATGTATTACCATTTACCAGTTCTAATATACATGGGAGATGTGGAGTAGTATATATATTAAACAATTTTAACGAGCGTGTCGGTATTATCAGGTAACTAGTGCCATTGACTTCGGTATCATTGTTGCCAATGAGATTTAAAGTTATATTACCTCTGTCAGGAATCATATGACTGCCTCACCTTTCAAATTTGTGAATGCAAAGTCCTTTATATGTTGAATGGGGGTAGTGCGCTAGATGCTCGTCAACATTGGTGTAATCGACGTGTGTTTCTTATTTTGAATTTCAACCCCCTTGAAAAACTTCCCTCTAAAATTATATGTAGAACATGTTTTTATCTATTTGTTTAAGAATATTAAAATTGATCGTTATCACTTTTGCAAGCAGCTAGGGACTGGTGTGAAACATAATTCAAGTGCATTACACCTTAGTGTAATTTTGGTGAACGAAATACTGTGTTACAATCAACCCTATATTGTTCTGTTTTTACCCTTCTCTCTCTTTCTCTACCTTTTTCTTTATTGTATGCAAGTGCTATTCACTAAATCTTAATTCTGCATGTCAGGGGTGAGGAAGCGGCGAGCTGCAATGGGAGCTGTTCTATTTCTATCAGCATTTTTGTATGCTTTTTGGCGCTTAGGAATCCATTTTCCCATGCCTTCACCCGATAAAGGTTTTTATTAATTGTTTGCATTTACAAATCATTTACTAGAAAAGCACATGAATGTGATCAATGGGTTTTGGCATGCTTGTCCGGGAATGTTAAACCATCTAAAAATCTTATTTCTGCAATTTAAATTTTGTTTAGTTTCAATGGATTTTAGGACATGAATCACTATATGAATAACTGATTTCTAGCGTGATATTTCTGGGAACAAAATTTGGGACATTAAAATTCTTTTGTTCCAAGAAAATAACTGATTATAGATTTACTTGAGACGTGAATGTAGCACCCATGAAAAATTGCCGTGCTAAATGTTAAACCTTCGTTACTAGAATTCACAAATCGGTACACTTTTTTGTAATGATTTGTATTTCAAATGATAGTAGCTTCTCAAATGCAAAGAATGTAAACTAATCTCCACTTTATTGCATGTTAGCACGTTAGTTTGTTTAGCTTTTTGCCAACCTATTTAACCCTTTTTAGTGCTTTTGGAATGTGGGATCCTGTTCCTTTTTTATTATGGCATATATTTGTATAATTGTATTTTTTTTATTGTACTTTAACCAAAAAGGAACGTCTTGTGAACAGTTTATATGTTGCCAAACCGTTGGTCTCTTGGGGACTCCAAATTGACGTCTTTAGCTTAATTTTATGGCCTTATGAGTTGTGATGGACTATTTCTATCATTGTATGTTCATGTTTTATATCTCTCAAGCTGTGCTTCTCCATTTCTTATTTGTCCAGTCTGCATCTTTTAATTCACGAGAAAATGCAATTTATTGTTTTTAACATGTTAACAGGATGCATGTGTCTTTTTATCTTGATATTTCCATTTATGTCATTTCAATTTAGGGAGACTTGCTTTTAACATGTTCTTGTTCTAATCGTAATGCATTTGCTCAGGTTTTTTCACTATTCCACAGCTCGTTAGTAGAATTGGAGTAATCGGTGTGACTGTCATGGCTGTCTTATCTGGTTTTGGAGCTGTGAATTTGCCATACAGTTATTTATCTCTCTTCATCAGGTAAGATTACAATAAAATACAAGATTCCAATCAACCAAGTTTATAACATCATTTGATTACGCATCTTCAGCTCTCTGAAATTGTTATTTACCTCATTGGTGTAGAGAAATCGATGAAATAGAAATCAAGGCTCTGGAAAGACAATTGATGCAGTCTATTGAGACAAGTATTGGAAAGAAAAAGAAAATTATTCTTAGCCAAATGGAAATGGAGCGACTTCAAGGACAGGATGAGGTTTGGTTATTTTGTGATATCAATTATTAAAATCTTTTTATTTGTTGCGCACAAACTTTTGCTATGATATGCATCTTTCTTGTGAGGTCAAATTCAGTTGCCGTTTATGGCGCTGATTACATCTATACAATATGGTGCATCTTTTTAACTAGAGAAAGTAATGTAATATATATGAAAGAGGCTGAACTGGATATTAGGATTATGCGTTAATCTAACAAATGTGAGCCGTAATAATGAACACACCCACCCCAAAATATGCAGATAAAAGTGGTTGGGCCCTTAAGGATTTTTTTTTTTTTGTATAATTATTATAGTGATTTCCGTTGTATTCAGTGACACTTGTTTGTTGCAGAACTCTAAGGCGGGGTCCTTTTTCAGGCGGATTGTTGGAACAGTTGTGCGCTCTGTACAAGATGATCAAAAGGAACAAGGTTAGAGTGCATCTCATCGTCAACGATTTAGCCCCTCTTAGAAAACTATAACGATAAAGTGAAGTAGTAACATATTGTTATCACCTAAAAAGGAAACCATATCCATGTGATGTAGGTAGTTCAAACTGTTTTTCTGCCTGTAACATTCTTACGAAGTTTATGTATGTTGGAATATCTTATCTTCCTCTTCATTTTGCTTTTGTTTTCAGCATACCCATCCTACCCAACTCGTTTCCCTATCAAACTGCATTGAACTATGTTATGAGTCTGTGGAAATACTTGGGTTTCGCATTTAAACTTCAGATACTAAATAAATGAGTTTGGAACTTGTAACGCATTAGCTATGTTAAATCTACATACAGAAGGGAGTTGTTTGTATGTCGGTTTGGGTAAATAGGTTAAGTGTTAGTAAGTAACATATGAATGTATATTTGATGTATTGCTTTTGTCATATAACGTCAATACTTACTCACAATTTGTCCATAAAATTTTTAGTCTGGAGTTCTGGTGGCTTGAATGTATCTTCTGAAACTAAGTTTTGGCGGCTTGGGTGTATTTTTTGAGTAGTTTATTTATATGCTTTTGTTTCTGATTGAAGATATCAAAGGCATGGAAGCAGAGGTTCAAGCTTTAGAAGAGCTCTCAAAACAGCTTTTCTTGGAGATCTATGAGCTTCGGCAAGCTAAGGTAAATCTTGCCTTTTGCTCTTTAGATATGAGGCTTGTACTCATATATACCTTCCCTTGTTAAGCGTTTTGTTACTTAGTTTATTGGATACTTTGGTTAAATCCAATATATATGACAATATCATCAGGAAGCTGCTGCATACTCTCGAACCTGGAAGGGTCATTTGCAGAACTTACTTGGCTACGCATGTTCAGTATATTGTGTGTATAAAATGATAAAGGTATCAAATGTTATCCACATGTGAACCCTTATTGTTTACTTTAATCATGAGTAACATCTCCGTAACGCCTTTTTTTAAAGGGATTCTTTTCATCTGATCGCTTAAATTTTATTTTTGCAGTCTTTACAAAGCGTTGTCTTCAAGGAGGTGGGCATCTTAATCTATTATTTCGTTAAATAATTACTGTCTTATATTTTATTATCATCCTTTTGCGCTGTTAGATTTCTTGCTCTTTTGGTATTCTTATATGGTTCTCTTTTACAGGCTGGTTCAGTTGACCCTGTGACTAGGACAATCAGCATCTCCTTGCAGTTTTTCGACATAGGAATTGATGCATCATTGTTGTCTCAGGTTATTTTTACTGCTCACGTGTATAAGCTCATCAATTTAGTTTACATAATCCTATGAACATATCAAATAATGAACCTTGATATCTGGTCTTCGGATTTTCAATTCTGCTGTCTTTTACTAAATGAAGTGTTTATTCATGATATTTAAAATTTTGTTGGTTAGATCTAACATGTCCAATGACATCATCTTCCCTCTCTTTTTCCTATTGGACAGTATATATCCCTCTTATTCATTGGAATGCTGGTTGTGATATCTGTTCGTGGATTCTTGAATAACTTAATGAAGGTAATTCTAGTTCCTCAATAATTTTTTATTTATTTATATATATATATTTTTGTAACTAATTGACGAGACTAAGCTATCTGTTATTAGTATACTGGATTCAGATATATACAAAAGCACTGTAATTTTTAAGATAACCTTTGTGATCAATTGCTTTTTAAAATGCAGTTCTTCTTTGCGGTTTCTCGAGTCGGTAGTGGATCCTCTAGCAATGTTGTGCTTTTCCTATCTGAAATTATGGGAATGTATTTTGTATCTTCTATTCTTCTGATTAGAAAAAGCCTGGCAAACGAGTACAGGTACACTCATAATTTGATATTCAGTTGCTTACTCTGGAATTTGATTAAAATCGATTGAGCTTGAATTATATTTCCATCTTCCCCCAAGAAAATATCTCGTGCTATGTCACTTGCACTTTTTTCAGGCCCACACTTGATTGGTTGTGGAGGTGGCAAATTTGACCCATTTATAAGTAAAATAGGTCGATTTGAGTTATACTTTATCTATGCCGGATCTGTCAATTGGATAAAATAAAATTAAACTCCACTACAACGAATACAAGTAAAATGGGATCTAAAGGCGTATTCAAACGAACAGAACCGTTTATCTCTTTTTTTAAGAAGATTTAGATTATTGAAATACCATTATATTGTACTCTTATTAACACATTAGTTTTATATAATATACCAAAAATATGGGCAATCAAATGTTTGTGGGCCAACCTGCCCTGCCCTGTTTGAGCCCGTATTACTAAGTTACTCGTATTAACCATATCGCCACCTCTACCTGGTAGTAATGGTTTCCCTGGACTAGACTACAATTTGATGCTACACTTAATCAGTCATTTATGGTATGCTTTTGCAGAGTAATCATCACAGACGTATTGGGTGGAGACATTCAGTTTGATTTCTACCATAGATGGTTTGATGCTATTTTTGTGGCTAGTGCTTTCTTGTCTCTGCTTTTGCTGTCTGCACATTACACATCTCGTCAGGCCGAGAAACACCCAATTGATTGATCACGTTCATTTTCAAGACGATAAAAGTGCATTAAATATGTTGTAGTTTATAATACAATAGTGATGTCATCTATGCTTTTGCACCAATTTAAATATACAAACGATAGATATCCTCAATTATGGTTTGGCCTCAGTTTTGTACCATGATTAAAAGCCTTTTTTTTAATGTAGTTTAGGTTAAGGTTATATTATAAAATGAATGGAATAGTTAACTTTATGTCGGTTACTCGAGCTTACCTGCCGTATAGTAAAATGGCCGGACTCAAGACCTACATGAAGAGGGTGGAAGTTCTTTTGTTTCATTTTTAATCCCATTTATATGAAAACAGGTAATGGATTGTTGCTTTTGTCATTCGTAGATGTCACTAACATTCTAGTTTTTGAAAACTTTGATCGAAAAAATTTGATTGAAGTTATTTTTTTTCTTAACGATGAATTTAATGATAAGACGTGAATTCAAGTCACGAGTTTCAGAATTAAGAGAAACACAGGGCTCTTACTATTGTTTAGATCTCTAAATGCATAGTAATTTGCGCGTCTATACCTACAGAGTGAAGTTTTCAGTGAGATTGAAGTAACCAATAAGAATGCGTCATGTCACAAAACTCATTTTCTCAAGTTTTTAAAAATTAAATATCTCACAAACGGTAAGTCGAAAAATTATAAAAATTGCACCATAAAATCAGCGTTTTTTTCTCTTCGATTAAACATCCAACAAGGTATACTTTCGACGACTTTTTTCTTTCTGTTTTCGGTGGGTTTGTAAACAACTATTATCACATGTGATACTAATATTGTACAATTTGTAAACTCATACAAAAAGTCGTCGGAAGTATATCATGTAAGATATCTAATCGAAAGACAAAAAAATGCTGAATTTTATAGTGCAATTTTTATAATTTTTCAACTTACTTTTTTGAGATATTTAATTTCTAAAAACGTGATAAAAAGTTGGGTTTGATGAAAATGGATGACTAAGATTGATTCCTCCATTCTTACAAAAATTTTCATTTTCATTTTAAACTCACCCGTATCTAGATAAGTGTTATGTTTGATAATATATATTCATATTTCTATTTAACGTTTCAACATGTTGAATGATTCTAAGTATATATTATATTAAAATTAAAAATATATATATTATAAAATGAAAAATATTAAGATAAAAAGGGAGAATAAGTACAAAGTATATCAAATGTCAAACGCTAATAATAAGGTAAAGTGATCAACATGTCAAACATGCGATAACCTAAACTTGTGACAAAATTAAGATGAAATGACTCATATTAATTCCGATAAATCTTTGAGATTAAATATAAATGATCTATTCGTACACAAAAATATAAATCACCTTTTATAAAATGATTAAATATACATAACACACCATATATTTCATTAATAACATAATATTTTAGACCAATATTTAATTTAGACAAGGCATCCATTTTATATACACACAAAAACATATTTATAATTTTTGCGGATTTTATTGATTTACATAAAATGTAGAACATGTGAAATTTCACGATGTCTTAAAGCAAAAATTGTTACTAAAAATAAATGTAATAAAGCACTTTGCCTAGCTTGAAAGATAAACTTTATTGACTTGTATTCGAAAATATTATTATTATTATATTTATGTATAATCTAATGTAATAGTATGATTTACATTTACATTTACATTTATATTATTATATTATTATATTCATATATTATATTATTATTATTATTATTATTATTATTGATAGGGTTCAAATGAGTACAACAATTTTGTGTGAGAATAAGGGAATCAATCTCAACCACCTATTTACATCAAATACCCATTTCCTCATCATTTTAAAAATTAAATATCTCACAAACGACAAATCGAAAAATTATAAAAATTGCACCATAAAATTTAGCATTTTCTCCTCTTCGATTTAAGATATCACAAGATATCTTAGTAATACATTTTTGGTGGGTATTTTCGACGAGTTTTTTTTTTTCATTTTTTGGTGGGTTTTACAACTTAGTAATACATGTGTTACTGATTAGTTGTACATTTGATTTGCGGTTAGGGTTAGGGTTTAGGGTTTAGCATGGTTTAGGGTTTAACATGCTCTAGGGTTTAACATGGTCTAGGGTTTAGAGTTTAGGTTTTAGCAGGGTTTAGTATGATTTAGAGTTTAGGGTTTTGTAACCCGAAACACTAAACCCTGAACGCAACACTAACACATGTGTTACTAATTTATAACCCTACCAAAAAATAAAAATAAAAAAACTCGTCGAAAGTATAGCTTGTGAGATCTTAAATTGAAGAGGAGAAAATGCTGAATTTTATGGTGCAATTTTCATAATTTTTTGACTTGTCATTTGTGAGATATTTATTTTCTAAATTTTTTTGGGAAAGTGAGTTTTGTGACACGTGGCGCATTCCTATTGGTTCCTATATTCTCAACACTTTTATGATTATCATTTGAATCTCACCCTATTATTATTATATTTAATATTAATATTTAATATTATATTGAAGTCACATTAATATTAATAATAAACATTTTAAAGAAAAACTTAAATCAATCAAATATCAAATATATATTGTTATAAAATATTTGGCGGAAACAATTGCTTAGAAAGCAAAGTACTGAAATGTTTTGAGTGGTGATTTGGTGCCCTAACCCTAGCCCTAGATTTATCCCCTTTCACAAATCTGTAAGAATTCTTTTCTTTCAAGTTTCAACGTCATTAATTTATTTCTTTTATGTGTCCATCTATCTATATCTATATCTATATATCTAAAATACCTTTCACCATTTTTATTCATCCTTTTTTGACTCTTTAATATCAACGACGGTGTGCGAATTTATACAATTATATAGAAGTAATTGAAATCTTAGGGTTTATGTTTGATCGATCGTATGCTGATGGTTAAACCTAAGGCGGAGCGATTATCTGTAGAGGTTTATAATGTCACTGTGATCATTTTTCTGTAAAGTTAAATCAATTGCATATACATGTACTCATATTTAGGGTTAGTGTTGATCATTTTTTAAATTGTGCATTTATTTGACCTGATTGTATTGACATCATTGCCTTTGTCCAAAATTAGTTTGTGGTAAACTGAAAATGAAATTGATTTCAAATCATAAAGTTGTGCTGAATGCCGTTATGCTGATTATATGTGTTTAGTTTGCTGCTGCATGTGTTAATGCTTTTATTGCGTTGGTTATGGACTGATTGGACTCTTCATTTTACTTGTGCCTGTTTTAAATGAAGTCGTCATATGACGTGTGAATATTCCAGTGGGTCGTAGCCTTGTACGGATTCACGTTTACTTGGTTGAACATTTACTTTCTAAGATAATTGATTAAGCTTTTAATTGAAAACTTGCCAGGACTAATTTATTCTAGGCCCATTTGAATACCCTAGTACAATCTGTATGAATTCCGGAGTTCTTTTCTAGAAGTCATATTTAGCAACACTATATAACTAGCTAAATAGTGTGTTCATGATCTGACGTACTTTTGTACGTGATAGCACATATTTGGTTAGTAGATATTTTCCCTTAGTTCCATCACATTGCAATATGTATTTCTAGCAACGCTTAGTATTTACAATAAGGCACTGAAACTTGATAATTAGTATGAGTACTCTATTTGTTGTGGTTTATCTGGTTTTAATTTCAATTCTTTGTGATGATAGCATAACTAATTCCTGGTTTTTTCGGCATTCCTGATGCATGTTTAGGTGTCTTTTAAGGTGATAAAGGAGATTAAAGGTATTTCAGTGATCATTGGCTTAATTTAAAAGGAGTCTGAAAAGTGTGACGTGTGTGTGGTGCTCTGTATATATCCTGTTTGCATGTCAAGCGAGATCCAATGGAAAAGGCTGATGAAATTTCTGGTAAACGTAAAGATGTAACAACTATGGTTAAGCATAGAGCTTGTGAAAACAAACAGCAAACAACCAGTGAAACAAGCAACCTAGAGAGTGTGAGTTCGAGTTATAATACTTTCTCTGAAAATGTTGAAAGTAAAGTCAATAAGAGGACTAGGCGTATCAACAGGTTCAGTGACTCTAGTCGTTTGGAACGCCGTGATCGACCAAACATATTTGGTATTGCTGATAATGGTACTAGGTTACAAAATGTTGAAGGTACACTATCTAATGCATCCTGTGTTAATTTTATTAATGATAACTCAACCTAAAAAAGCCGATATAATGATGCATTTATCTCTTTGCAGAAAAATCTTTGCTTAGTTCTGATGAATATGAGAATAGTAAGGTTAGTGTAGGCAATCAAAAGAAAGAAGTGGGAACTAGTGGTGATGGTGCTAAGCTTTCTAAAGAACGGTCTAAATCTCCAGAACAAAGTCTAGAAGAAGAGAACACTGGAAATGAAAGTGAAACGTCTCTGCAAAACCATAATGCTGATGACAGTGATGAATCAGATGTTGTGGAGCTAGATGTGAGTGTCAAACTCTATTTCTTTCGTTGGTACTAAATGTTTGTTTGCATGTTATGTAACTAAACTTTGTAACGTCACTAAATGTATGTTTCTGAGTGTATATGTTAGGTTAAAGTGTGTGATATATGCGGAGATGCAGGCCGGGAGGATTTGCTTGCTATATGCTGCAAGTGCCCTGATGGTGCTGAACATATGTAAGTCTATCTATCACATCCTGAAGAATCTTATTTGAGTTTTTGTATTAATAAATGTTAAACTGCCCATTTCTTTTGATTTGTCAGATATTGCATGAAAGTAACCATGGATAAACCTCCTGAAGGTGATTGGATATGTGAAGAATGCAGATTAGATGAAGTTAATAATACCTCAAACACAAATAGACGGAAGTGTAGTACAGAGACTGGAACTGAAAAAGATCAATCTTCTGATCCAGCAGTTGTGAAAGTATCTGGAAAAAGACGTGCAGAAGAATTAGAGTCTTCGTCATCTTTCAAAAAGCAGGCTCTTGAGACAATCACAGAGTCAACGACAGATGTTGACCGTGGGAAAGTGAAATCCAGCCACCATTCGTCTTCTGATTCACACTTTGATGATGAGTCCACAGAGGGGTCCCATTCTCCTGCCAAACGTCCACGGTCACAATCTTTGAAAGGTATATAGCAATTTTTTTCTTTGTATGAGTTTTGTATGTGATTTTCTTTTAGTACTGTAGTTTACTAATATTTCTTGTTCAGGTGCTTTCTTCAAGTCCAATTCGTTCAGTTTCTCAAATGCAAGGTCTAAAACTAAGCTTGTAGATGAAGCTGTTCTTCAAAGGCAGAAATCGACCAAAGAACGATCTTCTTATGAAGGCAGAGAGATGGGAAAATCTATGTCATTTAGATCTGCAACCTTGGGGCGTTTTGGTCCAAGTGGCTCCAAAGTTAAGATGTTATCTCCTAATTCCTCGCATGTTCAGGATTTTAAAAGTCTAAAAAACAAAAAAGAAAGGACCTTTGAAAGGACTAATTCAGTTAAATTAAGTTCCAGCTCTTCTGCTTTGGCTCAAAAGGTTGATAAATTGCTAGTATCTCGTGGTGAAAATAATCCAGTTTCTTCGGGTTCCAACTCTGAAGCAAAGTCTTTGAAGGGTGACAGTAAATTGATTTCAGGACTAAAATCAACCAATCGTTCTTCCAATTTAGGTGCAGAAGTTTCTGTTTCTCAAGGTAAGATATTTTCCTTCCAACAGGACTGTACAAGTTATAATAATTATTTGTTGGTCCTAGACATGGTAATCTTGAGCCTATTGTTTATGAGTCGATTAATTGGATTATGTTTTATCTTTAACGGGTCAAGCATGCAAAATGTGAAAAATACCTAAAAGGGAACGGGTCAAAGTTCCATCAAAGTGTACTGTTAATGCATAGCTTCTCCTAGTTCATTTAATATAAAATATTAAATTGAATCGATATAATTTTTGTGAACATTGTTCTCGAACTAATTATCCGTATAATATTTTCTTTATAAGTGTTTCGCGTCAACCTGCTTTCATATGTTACCCAACCCACCCATTTTTCCAGCTCTATTTGACACGTGTAGCTTGCACAACATGCCTTTTGCTATGCTTCATGTACGTCCTTCATCTTGTGTATTAGGTCCAGTTAACAAGCACTTGCCATCTTCCCCCACTAGGGTTGGAACTTCATCATCTAGTGGAATTAACAATGCTAGTGAACAAACGTCTATCTCTTTGAAGGAAGACAATTCATCAAAATTGGCTATATCTAAAGAATCGGCAAATCTTTCCGACGGACCCAAGGAAACTAGTAGTAGTCACCAAGGACCAGGGTTGACCCCAGTCACATCTGGTGGTTCTTGCCAAAATAATAAACAGACCGGTCATTCTGCACAAGGGTCATTTGGTAATAATGCGTCGACTATGAGAAATTCAAAGGAGGTGAAAAACAGAGATAACAAGTTAAAGGATGCAATTGAAGCAGCGTTGCTTAAAAAGCCTGGAATATATCGGAAGAATAAAGTTTCTGATCAATCTGATGAATCATCTGCTGCAACCATGAATAATGAAGTAGCCGCTGTTGATCGTTTACCGCATTCACGGAATGCAGGGAATTTGACTACGGCTGAGGTCTCAACTGATTGGCAAGGACTATTACGAAATTCTAATGTTGACCATTCTAAACAGTCGAATGGTATCAATTTAAAGCAATCTATGATACTCTCAGCTGAAGGAAAGCATTTGACAACTGGAGTATCCAGTCATGATGATGCGGCATTGTCTTCTCTTTCTAAGATGAAAGCTATTCCTGATCATGAATGTATTTGGCAGTATGGTTTCTTCTTGCATTCAATACTTCTCTCTTTCTTATATGGATTTAAATATTAGAAATGATCTTTTTCTTTCTTTCTATTTTTATACTGACCTACTTTATACATGTAGAGGAGGTTTTGAGATCAATAGAAGTGGTAAAGCAGCTGAATTTTGGGACGGGTTACAAGCTCATTTGTCAATGTGTGCATCATCTAGAGTCTTTGAAGCTGTCAACAACCTACCCCACAAGATTCTTCTGAATGGGGTATCTCGCATTAGTGCTTGGCCATCACAATTTGAAAAGAGTGGTGTAAAAGAGGACAACATTGCAATCTATTTCTTTGCTAAAGATGTTGAGAGGTAACAAGAAAGTCTATTCCCTACTTTTTGTTTATTTAATAATACTTTTTAATGATTAATGATGTTCTTATATGCTGTGAAACAGTTACGAAAAAAGCTACCAAGTTTTGTTGGATGATATGATCAGAGGTGATTTAGCTCTTATTGGTAGTATCAATGGGGTTGAGCTCCTGATATTCCCTTCCAATCAGCTTCCAGAAAAATCCAGTCGTAAGAGGAGACTCCTTTTATAACAAATACTTATACATGTGTATATACATAATTCTACATGCTTTACTTATACCTAAGATATGTGACCTAGATTTGCCATCTGTTATTTACAGGTTGGAATATGGTTTTCTTTCTTTGGGGTGTGTTCAGAGGAAAAAAGAGGAATTCGTTGCACCAAGTTTCTAACAAGCCAGAAAAAAGTTCGATTCCTCAAGTCGTTTCCATCACTCCAACTGATAAAATATCATCGGCGGAGGATGTGTGTTCACTCGGATCCATGGACAAGGTATTATTCTTTCTTTGAGCATATGTATATATTGAACAGGATTCCTTCTATGTCAGTTACCACTGCAGTCGACAAATGGGGTCAGTATGTAATTTTTGGAGGGTTTCTGTGAAAATCTTATATACTGAATTGGTTAAGATTATGAACTGTTTTTGTTTCCCTGACGAAAATAAACTATTGTTCTTATAATAATATAGTTCGTATGTTAAGTGCATTACATAAAGATGTCATATGGGATGTTGATGTGTCAATACCCTTGATAGTTTGATATCCATTTAGAGAACAAGTACAATGTCTTTATCTATCATATCTCTGTTTAGGAAATGTTGAGCAGTAAACAACACTTGTGCATCATTTAAGTAACATGGGAAAACCAAAAGTAAGGAACATTTCTTAGCCCTTGCCTTTATTAATATCCTCTTAAAGCATAAAACTAGTGGAACTGGCTTCTGTTCTGCATTTTGTTTTTATCCCACCTGGAGAATGGACATACATGCTTGTAAATGTGAATTTTCTGCTCTTGACCTATCTTTGTCTCTCGAATATGCTATGTCTTGGCCTCAGGTGTGCATTTCCATTACAAAGGTTCTTGTTTTAAGATAAATTTCTTGATGCAATTTCTTTTTTTCCGCCACAGGATGAAAATGTTAATTCAGAGTCCCAGGGGAACCTTAAGTTGCAAACTTTTTCACAAGAAAAGGCAACCGATAACTTATCAAGTCCACTTGATGGTGTTAATAATGTAGCTCCGGCTGTCACGGATAAAAATGCATCAGTGCCAAACAAAAGTGAAAGCCAAGATGTACTGACTTCTAGTAGAAATCTAGAAATTGAACCCAAAAAGCGTGCATTTATTGATCTTTCTGAAGATGATGACATTACCACCACAAATCAACTAAACAGATGGCGTGATGTAAGTGGTCGAATGGCTGAAGAAGGAAGTGTTGGCAAGAAGCAAAAGAGTGACATGTTTGGGCAAAATGGTAATTCAGAAAACGTTTTCAATGCAAGTGAGCCGAAGGAGACCAATAATGGCGAAAGCTACTTCTTTCCTCTGACAGGGTCATCTGTAAAGCCCCCAAAAGTGAAACTTGCCTTGGATTTGAATGAAGATATATCTTTAGTTGAAGAAACAGATGATATAATAATGACGAAAAAGGACGAGGAGCATGACGTGGCATCTTCTTTATCACTTTCTCTTGCGTTTTCACCTCCAAATAAAGATGAAGAGAAGGGTAATTGCCATTCGGCTCCTTCTATGGTTTTGTTTAGAGACATGTAGACAAGTAGTGATGATATAGTTATACAGGGTTTTGTGAATAATGGTTCGTGCCAGCCCATTTCGGAAAGTATTTTTATAGTTTTTTGTTTTCTTTTACTCATCAAATGAGGTTTTTTTTTTCAATTTCTATTGTCAGAGTTTAAAAGGATGGATGTTTTCAGCTAACATACATGTCTGATATATGTTGTCCATCCATCTTCTATTAATCAGTCTGCAGGGGTCATTTGTTTTCATATGACTAAAAAAAATTAACACCAACTGGATTATGATGGTGGATCTAACAAGGAAACTGCTATGAGTTAAAATAAATAAATTATAGGCTTAAAAGATTGGTCTAATGTCATACGAAAATCATCCAAGATATTATTTTAAAATGGGTCATCTTATATAAAGTTTATGGATGGATAGATCATTTTTGCTCACCTTTTAGTCATATTTGTCATGTCTCAACTGCTATTTGAACTAAAGGTCGATCCCTCCATCGACTTGTAGAATTAGACGCCTTTTTGAGTATCAATGTTTGCGGTTTTTTTTTAGAATTAAACACCTTTTTTTATATACGTCTTTGGGTTGTAGCCAACAATCTATTATAGACGGATGTCGAGGGGTTACATGGACAATTATCTCCTCAAAAAATTTCATAATTATGCAAAGAGAAATGATATGCTTACTAACAATTTACTAACAAATATATACAGACTGATGTGGCAATACAATCTGGCATTCCACGTCATACCCATTAAGTAAAACATTTGACCTAAATAATTAAATATTTTCCACTCTTGACTAACCTAGCGCTCTCTCTCTCTCCTATTAACTTTATTTTCTGTACATAACACGATCATTATCATTCCAATTACATGGACCTCTAAACTCAAAGACAAGATCTATAAAACACAAAATCAGATCTAGTATTGCAACGGAATGTACCAAAATGAAAACAATCACGATAATGATGAGCATCATACCGATCACCAAAATCCCCATGGAATGGTATTTTCCGACAGGCTCGTCACGGTCCGGTACCCAATCGACGGTCAATGATGTTGTTGCATGATTTTCTTCATAGCCAATGGTGCTTGATTTACTATCGTCTCTGTTTGCTTAGATTCCCTGCAATTGTTGTTTTTTGTTATTTGAGGAAATAAAGGAATGCATTCATGTTGTAGTTATTAGATGTATACCAACTGTTTGATTAAAAACCTCACATATATAAATTATTCTATATTTTTGCACAGTCACTCAAAGTACCAAGTAATTTTAACTTACAAACTTAGACTTTAGAAAACTGCTATCAATACACCTAAATGATCTTGTAATCACAGAAAGTATGATTCCAATTCCTCACTTGATTTATATATTGCTCACATTGGTTCATTGATACATTCTCAAATTTTATGCAGGCTAATTTCATGCATATAACCCAAATTAACCCATATATCCGGCCATTCACTTTGACCCACTAAACATAAAAAAATTATCTACACCTTAAAATATTACTGATCAAATATCATTAGTTTTAATAATCAAAGCAAAAAAAACAAAGTCACCAAAACAAAATTTGTTCTGTCTTCTATTCGAATAACCACTCGATTCTAAACATATTGTCACGATCATGAAATAAAGTGAAGATCCGCTTAACAAAAAAAAAACAGAAGACCAGCTATGGAGGGGGAAATGTTGTATTTGAAGTGCTAAACGCTGCATTTTGAGGACTAAACAGTGATGGTTGCTGCATTTGGATAGCTAAATGTTGCAATTGTGGTGAAACTTGGTGAAACATAAGTCCATTTTGTGTAGGATATTGTTGATGTTGCATAGTATAACCCGGAATGAACCCACCATAGTGAAGCGGAAAATTAGCATTGCCACCATGATTAATAGTACTAGGAACACAATGGACATTTTGAGTTCCCTACAATCAAAATAGCCCGTTTTGAGTAGTTGTGCTGAAACAGATGAGCATAATAACAACAAAAATATATATATATAAATGTACTTGACAAAAATATATATATTAATTTGTTGTTATTATGCTCACAATGGACATTGACACAAGACTTAGTTTCACTGTCTTAGGCTGCTGCTTGAAACAAGGTTTTATACCTCATGTGTCCACTTACAATACCATCTTAAACGGTTTTATTCGACAAAATGAGACTCATGAGGCAGAGAGATTGTTCAATAAGTTCATCAAGTACCAACTTTGGGAGCCTAATTTGGTCACCTATAACATTATAATTAAAGGGCTTTGTAAGGTGGGCGATAACATTAGAGCCATTGCTTTGCTTAGGCTAATGGACAGAATAGGTGGTGGTTGTAAGCCTGATGTTGGTTCTTATAACACCATCATTGATAGTCTTTGTAACGAAGACATAATAAGCATAGATTACGCTTTTAAGCTTTTCAAAGAGATGCTTTTTCACAAAGACATCTGACCTAATGTGGTGACATACAACTCTTTGATTTATGCCCTCTGTAAGTTGGGTCGGTGGGATGAGGTCTCTAGGATGCTAAAACAAATGGGGGATAAAAGGATTTCACCAGAAGCGAAAACCTTTAATATAATTGTTGATGCGATTTGCAAACAAGGTAAGATTAAAGAAGCAGAAGCTGTTATCGACATCATGGTCCAGAGCAAGTATCCTCCTGACAGGGTTACATACAAGTCACTAATCGGTATTTACTGTTTGCAAGGTGAAACTGATAAAGCAAAGACACTTGTTGATTCACTGTCATCCAGAGGCATAAAACCTAATATCGTTACATACAACAAGGTATTGGATGGGTATTACAAGGATTGGAAGATAGACGAGGCGTTCCCTTTTTATGATAGTTTATATAAGAAAATTTTGATTACCGACATGTTCACTTTCTACATACTGGTAGCGTTGACAAAGACTAAAAAACATTATACCATCGATGACATAAATTATCTTGTCAAGTACATTTATACAACACTTATACAGGATCCTTTAAATTATGAAAGTGCAATTGTTTTGATCCATTTGTTGGATGGCAGAAAGCTAGTTTCAAATATTCAAGTGTTCAATAATCTCATTGGTGGTGCCATCAAAAGCAGGAATTTTGATTTGGCAAGACGCCTTTTCCATGACCTATTCCTTAAAGGTTTGAAACTTGACATCAAGACGTATACATTGATGATAAATGGTTTTTGTCGTGGAGGTTTACTTAAAGACGCGAGACATCCGTTCCTTCAAATGGGTAACAGGAAATAAAGTTAACAGGAGAGAGAGAGCGCTAGGTTAGTCAAGAGTGGAAAATATTTAATTATTTAGGTCAAATGTTTTACTTAATGGATATGACGTGGAATGCCAGATTGTATTGCCACATCAGTCTGTATATATTTGTTAGTAAATTGTTAGTAAGCATAGCATTTCTCCAGTAGGGGTAGAAAAATAGTTAACTATATCAAATCGATAAGGTCTCACATTTTATTTTCGCTTTAGGCCCCTAAAGACCTTGAGCCGCTCCTGTAAGCGAGCATCGAATTCGAGCTCGAACAACAACAAATTATTCGAACTCGAGCTAGTAAATGAGCTCGAGCTCGAGCATCCTGATATTCGATTCGATTCAGATCGTTAACAACACTATTACCAACTATTTTTTTGAAATTAAATTATATTAAACCACTTTCTAATTTGAACTAGTTAACTTCGTAAAATACATACAAAAATTCCATCATTAATCATTAATTGATCTTTAATTAATATAATATTAACGCATGTCAAATATGCCATTTCCTTTGATAGAAAACAAAAGTTAAATAAAAGGGTCTTAGTTTCGATGTAACCAAAGTTATATTTTTGGCAGCAAACTGTGATGGAAGGAGCAACCAAAGCCCAAAAATATTCCTTGAATTCCCCAATTTACCCTTTTCCCATCAAATCCATTTGGGTAATCTCATTTCCACTCGACACTGCCAAAAAGCCTCCTGCTTGGTTGTCTACTTCTTAACCCCATTTCTTTCTCGATCTTCAATTTTTGATCCATTCACCATCAATGGCTGCAACCACCATCATCTCACCTGCTTCAATTTCTGGTAATTTTGTAAAAAGATGACATCTTTCCTATTAAATCTTTTGGAAATTGTTTATGATATGATATTTTCAATCTTTGTTTTAATGATTTGTGGTTATATATCCTGTATTTCATGATTTCTTGTAATTTTGTTTCTTTATTATTCTTGGAACTGGATTGTGATATGTTAATTGTAATCATTTTTATCATACCTATGGTTAAAGATTTTTGTTGGGTACCCTTTTATTTTCTTGCCCTAATATATATGACTCGTGGGTGTCAAGATCAAGATATATAGTTATATCTGTTTTAGCTATTCAATTCATTTCTAGTGATCTTATTTGCCGTAGTTAATATTGTTGTATGACCTACTTGTCCTTTGAAAATTTTGCAGAACAAAAGCAGTTAAACCTGAAGCTAAAATAATGTTTCTTTAAATTTTACTTATTTATAGGTTATCACAAACTTTGGGAGATATACACAACAATAATGTGGTATTTGGATGTTTTTGAATGTTGGTCAATTAATAATCTTATGTTTAGCTCAAAGATGGGATTTTAAGTAAGTAAAATGTAATTGGATGCTGAAAACCATGGCCTTGTGAATCTTGATTTACAGGCATTGTAATTGCTCTAGAATTTGGTTTGCTCTTTAGGATGTGTCAGAAAGGGACTTAATTGTGTGTAATGCATGTTTTAAGTTATTATCTTTTTTATTTTATTTATATTTTACGATTAGATTTTTCTGTAATTGTGTTTCATCATGATACAGTTCGAAGTAGTCTTAAGGGAAATGACAGTTGGTCTGGTAATTCTTGCTTTTTCGGTAATACGACTACTCTGACTCATCAAAGAAAATCAAACCTACGAAGAACTCAGCAAAAGTTGGCAGTTTGTGCACAGTACAAGTAAGATACCTTTATATCCAGCTTTTCTGATAGCAATTAAATTTGCATGTGTTGGTTCAATTGAATGCATCAAGGTGTAGGAATATTAATAGTTATCTATTATAGTTTTGTATCCAATAACGATGTATTATCAGCCATCTCTTTGTGAATAACCGAATGAATTTAGAACCGTCTAGAAATGGCTAATAACCACATTTGAATTTTTTCTATACTTGGTTTTAACTTTCATTGGGGAGCCAACTGCCAATTTTATATTGAAGAACCCTGCTAGACGTTATGGTAAAGAGTTGAACATGTAAGCATTTTGGGAACATACTTTTATTAACTTTCTGCTTGTCACACTATATGTGATATCATATTAACAAAAGGAAATCTTATGTGGTATGATTTTCTACCAAAAAAGATTATGTTTTCCTTTTTTATTGGTCAAACAACATATAAGGAGCCGTGAAGCACAGATTTTCATTTTGGTTATTCTTGTCTTTGCCCGATTTACTTTTGGTTTGACAACAAGTAAGATACTAACTTGTGTTTTTTTTATGGGACCACAAATCAGGAAATTATAAATCCTCATAATCTGTCATCTGATGCAAATTGGGATACTTCAAATTTCATCAATAATATTTAGGCTCTATTTTATCTTTTCCACCGTGTTATTTGTGTACTTTATACATCTAACATGGTATATCATATCAAGCTTATATTTGTGTACCTTATTTGTCAATGTCAATCGATCTATTTACTTATCATATCTTTGGTACGCTATCTTCCATATATATTGTAAAAACTGCAGCTTTATCTTTTCGTAATAATTTTTTTTCTATTTTGTCTTGTTGAATAGTGACCGTAGTGGTGGAGGCGGTGGTGACTTTGTTGCTGGTTTTCTTTTGGGGGGTGCGTTATGTGGGACCCTGGCATACATATTTGCTCCACAGGTGAAACACCAATGCATGCATGCACATCTAATTAATTAATCTGTACTTTTCATATCTTGAAAAAAAACTACAACTTTTCATTAAATGCGTGAATCAAGATTCAGACCTGAATGTTGGTATTTTCGTTCGAATACTAGATAAGAAGATCTCTCTTGAACGAAGATGAATATGGATTTAGGAGGGCGAAACGACCAATATATTATGATGAAGGTTTAGAGGTGCGTTTTGAAAATCTTTATTTGGTTTTGCACCATTATGCTTTTTTCTCTAACTGTTATATTGTGGATCAACCTGGTCTTGGAGGTGTCAAGTTTGCCTCACTTACTTATGAATGTGTTGATTTCAGCTGTGTTTACGAAATTACGAGTCAAATGGGTGAATAAAAAAATTTAGCTTCAGTCAAATGATTCAGTAACCCAAGTCTAAATTGATGCACTATGTTTCAATTGCTATTTCAGTTAATTTTTTAAAGTGTTTGGGTCAACCCAACATGACCCAAATCGTTTCGACCTGTTGCCCAACATGTCCGTCTAGTCACCTCTATAGGTCCTCATTATCTTCTTTTTTCCTTTCTTCAAAATGCAGAAGACTAGACAGACTTTGAATGCTAAAATAAGCCAGCTTAATTCTGCGATTGACAATGTGTCTTCACGGTTGAGGGGCGGGAATAACGTGCCACGGGTTCCAATTGAGACTGACCCAGAAGAAGCCACCATGTGAGAATATTGGTATAATTTCACTCTGGTTGAGAAGCAAAAAAACTGATAAAAAGGATATTTTTGCTACTTGAGTTTGCTAGAAATGTGTTGATATTCTGGAAACTTTGGTTTACTTTTATCCATTACATAAAGGAGTTGTGTACACTTGTTGATCATATCTGCTCTTCTGTAGTTGCTCTTAATTCATCTGTGCTTATAATTTTTCTTGAATGAAATTTCTTTTAATTTGAATTTAAAGGTTGTTTGGGTGCTTATACATAGCTTATTAGCTTATTGGAGTATTTAAACACAGTAAGCTGTTTTGAGTGCCCCAAACAGCTTATTTAACCCAAATAAGCTGTTTTTAAGAAGCTACACATGAGGTGCTTTTTTAAAAGTGCTAGTTTGAACTCATAAGCTGATAATCTCTAAGCACAACTCATTCCAAACAACCTCTCTTATATGCTTACTTGTGCTGAATATAGGTTTGACATCAGCTGAAATGAAAATAGGTATCGATTTCTAAACCCAGCCCTTTAGATGGGTATGGAGGATTCTGTACTCTATCAAACCCATACCCTTAAACCAGACACCCCCTACTTTTCTTGCCTACCTAGCTGTAGTCATTTTTACTTCATACACCATAAGTATGTATCACGCATGTCGTGGTACATGATACGATACTGCTCCATCGACACAACTCTTCCAAAGTCATTAAGGAATACAACTATGTACTTAGTTGTTGACGTTTGGTCTATATTTGGATTTGACCTTTCTAATTTGATCAAGATTCGAAGAATCTCAAAAGTATGTATGGTTGCTAATTTGGAGATGCCTATATGTATGAATTTAATTTTCATCGTACATAGCCATAATTGAACTCTTTAACCAAATTGCAAAGCAAAATAAAATAACATAAAACATGACCCTATACTCGAATTAGGTTTATATTTTAGAAGGCTTAATTAAATGGAAATGTAATTATTTATGTTCTCACATTTATAGTATGAAACAAGGTACTTGGATATACATTGTGTGCAATGAACTTTCAATTTATTGCTATTGTATGTTTTTTTAGGATTTGTTAAATTCTAATGATGTCGTATGTCACCTTATACATCTGACACGTGAGTAAAGATACGAAAAACTCTGTATAATAGCAATGAATAATAAATTCATTGCACACAATGAAAATCTAAATAGTTCGATACACATTATGAATGTCATGACATAGATAATTATATTTTTGTGCACTTAAAGCCTTATTAAAAAACAAATATTATTTACAGTGAGTGAAGATTAGAGAGGAGAGGACACATTCGGAAGTTGGTAAATTTTAAAAAGAAAGAAAATGAACAAAATGATTACTACATGCTAACTAATTAGTGTTTAGACTGTTACATTGCATTGTAAATATAAATATATATTACGTATTCTATTTGATCGTTTTAGATAGCTCTGCTTTGGCTGTGGAGTCTCTTGGGGTTTTGTGATACAAATCCCACCCATCTTAACCCTTTTTATAAAAAAAATAAAATAGTTATTTTAATCGTTATGCAACAGTCACAACTGTTGAAATGGATACAACGGATCATGAAGGGTTACATCTATTCAGTGAGTTTAGATATGTATTCAATTACATGAGATTAAAAACACTGAAAAACATATATACAGAAATTCACTTCCAGATTCATCCGACATGTTAAATTTGTAGATTCAATAGGTTTAAGTTCTTATTTGGTATTGATTGTTTTATCCTTTAGACCGACACATACCGCACATTTCTGTCATAGGATAAATTGCAAACGCACGCCGCAGTTTCATCTTGTATACATATACGTGTTGATATATTTATACTATTATACATATATTTATTTACAAATTGTTGTTTATATTACATGGAGAGATATCACATAGCAATACAAAGGTACTCGTATTAGTTAAGCTACATAAAAAGCTCAATCGACATGGAGTTCACACTCAAATGTGTTGTAAGACAATGAATTCACTCAAATGTTGTTAGTCTCAATTCACTCTAATGTCAAGGAATCTGTTCAAATGCCTAACAATTTGTTCAAATTTTCTATAATTTGTTCAAATGCCCGAAATTTGCTAAAACTAAAAAAATGTTACATTTTGCTCAAGATGCATAAGAATTAGCTAAAAAAAGGAACACCACATTTATCCTTGTCCTTTTAATTTGAGCGAACTAACAATCATATTTACACTACAATTCACTTCAAAATTGATGTGATACAGTGAGATTGTTGATCAAATCGAATATATATCGAAAATTTATTCATATTTTGACGTAGAAGGTCAAAGCGACCATTTTGATAATTTCCTCCAAAAAAATAATACCCCGATCTAAAGTGACAGGTTATAGAAAGTTGAAGGGCTGATTGGAATCGCAACCCTTTCTTCTTTCATTTGGCTTTAAACCCTTTTGCACCACCGAACATACTCCGCCACTCACTCTCTTCTCTCTAAAACCCTCCTACGTATCTAACAGTCAGTGGCTGCTTATACGCCGGTAAACCTCTATGTTTCCTTTATCTTATAATTTTTACATATTTATTTATATAGATAAGTTTTTATCGAATCTAGATATATGTTGTGATACATGTGATTTTAGCTTATAACATTACACACGTTGATTCTAGTTTTGATTGACAACTGTTTCATGAACGTTGATCAATTCTAGTTTGGATAGATTCATATACTTAATAATAGTTGTAAGGTTTAGCTTAAACGAAAATTAAGGTGTTTTGTTGTACTTATAAGCTACTTCCTGAATTAATTGACTGTTTGATATGTAAATAACTTTATGTTTCTGTCGTTATAATAATTTAATATTTCACGTATTGTTCTGTGTATTTTCTGTTTTGAAACGCGCGTGAGGTATTTATGTTAATAAGAATGAATGTATTCGTAGTCGGTAGATTGACCCTTTTTTTGTTTTTGTATGTTTGACCGTTCTTTCGTTCATTAGTTACTGATAAAGTTGCGATTTGGCTTTATATTCTAGCCAGTGATAAAAAGGCGAAGGCTAGTGAAATATAAAAATAAGAATGGCAATGAAAGCAATGTATCTTTCTGTTACCAATCAGCCATTACTCTCGAGTCCTGCTGCTGCAAAGTCGGTGCAAGTTAGATCATTCACTGTGAGATGTTCTACTGATGCTGCCTCTACGGCTTCTGCAGCTACTGGTATTCTTCTATGTTATAATTAATGTATTTATCTGAACATGTCTTTGTTGAAATTTAAGTTTTTTGATGTTTGTGATTCCCTATTCTAGACATTCGCAATGCAATACATACTTGTTCTGTTCAATTTTACTCGTTTTTCATGCTTAGGAATACAATTTGGCATGCGGGGAAGAAATCTTCTAGTGAAAGTTTTGTAATTGATGCATTACTGGCATGAGATTAATGAGCACAGTGATTTTTGTGATTGTACATGATAATATTTTGGATAATTTTCATGGTTATGGCTTGTGTTCGAATAAGTTTGTTATAGGATGTGGTTCATACGCAAATGCTTAAGATCTCTTCACCATCACACACAATGCGATCTAAATCTTCTCAGTGACCAAATTATGATCATGTTTCTTGTAACGGTTATAGAAAATGAATAAGTGACTATGAGACATATGATAACTAATGAACAACTAAAGTAGACTAATCTGCCCAAATGAACAAGTATTGCTAACACTGGAATTACATGAATCTATCTGAGCATCATATGAGATCCAAATAACATAATTTCAGTCAGCGCTAGTTTTGTGATCACCACCACTAACCATATTATGTGAACCGTTCCTACGCATTTCGTTGTTGGAGAATGGGTTGATCTTTGGTTGTTTGATGTGTAAGCTCTTAACCTACTAATTATTTATTTCTTATATTATGCACTGATCAAACCTGAAAAACTTGGACTTTTGAGTGCATTGAAATGAGCAAATATTAACAAAATTGTGATAATTTATTGGTGAAGTCGCTGCGTCATCTTTAATAAATTGCTAAAGTTAGCTGGTAAATTATCCTTACTCATACCCCACTCTAATGTATACATTTCTATATAAAATGTAGCTCCCTGGAAGGTTGCGGATGCTAGACTTGTGCTTGAAGATGGATCCATCTGGAGGGCCAAGTCATTTGGTGCTTCAGGGACTCAAGTTGGCGAAGTTGTATTTAATACTTCATTAACAGGGTGAGATTGAGTAATGCTAGTCAGTTATATGATGTCTTTTGATTGAATTTTTCAGTTGTTTTATCCTGAGTGGATGTGAAATATTTATATTTTACTTCTCTATCTATACAACGAATTTGATATATGACTGTTTGAATGGATTGAAGCTTGAACCTTTTGACTTGGCATTTTTGATTGATGATATATGATCATGCATAGGTATCAAGAAATTCTTACAGACCCGAGCTATGCAGGCCAATTTGTTCTGATGACTTGCCCACACATTGGCAATACCGGTGTTAATATAGGTAAATAAGGTGTTACTTCTGTATTAGTGGTAGGATAAGTTTTCATTTTGTGATCTAAACAAGGTTATGTTTTTGCAGATGATGAAGAATCAATTAAGTGCTTCCTTGCAGGTCTAGTTATTAGAAGTTTGAGTATTAGGTACACTATGTTCAAGAGATCTTGCGTAATAGTTTTGTATATATTGTCCAACAGCAACTTAATCTGATTTTGATTACTGAAATACATTCTCCAGCACCTCAAACTATAGATGCACAGAATCACTTTCTGACTATTTGTCGAAAAGGAACATCATGGGAATCTGTAAGTTCTTAATCCTATCATATAAAATTGTGCAATTAGTCCACATACCCGAGATAGCTTCTAATTGTTAAATACTTATTCCGCTGTTTCTTCTGTAATAGATGATGTTGACACTCGCGCAATTACTCGTCGGTTACGAAATGATGGAAGCCTGATTGGTGTCTTGAGCACAGAAATAACCAAAACAGATGAAGAACTTTTGGAGATGTCACGGACCTGGAATATCGTGGGTAAGTGGTCTTCTTTAGAGGTGGCAAAATGAGCAGGTTTGGCAAATGGTCAAAAGGATTGAATCAAAAGTCAAAACAGATAACCATTTGGTGCGGATCTGGTCGGGTGGGTTAACCTGCAACACTTTTTGTCCAAGATTTTCAAGTGTTCCGGAAACAATCAGTGTGTCAAATGCTGCTACATATATCATATAATTTCAATTAACAATAATGCACTTTCCGTGGCTTTTAAGTTTCAACCTGTTTGACACGTATCCCTAGAGCCTTTTGCTGTTACATGTTAGAAATTAAATATAGACCTAAATCAACTATCATAAGTAAATGGGTTGAAATTGCCATCTCTGGGCTTCTATTATTTGGAACTTCTGCCGTAAATACTGGTACAATGTTGATAACTAAGTCCTTTCTGGCATCAGGTGTGGATTTAATTTCTAGCGTGTCCTGTGAGAAACCTTATGAATGGGTTGGAAAGACGGGTTCAGAATGGGATTTTAACTCCGGTAGAAGAAATGGGGAGACTTTCCATGTTAGTGTTTATACGTTAAAATTGTTCAGAATTCATGAATTATTATTGTGGTTCTAACTTGTATATTGATTCTCTGTTTAAATGAAGGTCGTCGCTTATGATTTTGGTATCAAGCACAATATATTGAGGCGATTGGCATCTTATGGCTGCAAAATTACTGTCGTTCCTTCAACATGGCCGGCCTCTGAAACTCTTAAAATGAGACCAGACGGAGTTCTGTTCAGCAATGGCCCTGGTGACCCATCTGCGGTTCCTTATGCTGTGGAGACTGTCAAGGAAATTATCGGAAAGGTTCCTGTTTTCGGAATTTGCATGGGGCATCAGTTGCTTGGTCAGGCCTTGGGCGGGAAAACATATAAAATGAAATTTGGTCATCACGGAGGAAATCATCCTGTTCGTAACCTTCGAAATGGCAGTGTTGAGATTAGTGCACAGGTATGGTGAACAACTATAAACTGTCTGAGTTTCCTTTTTGCAATTTTGCTCATCTTCATTTATCACCATTGCATAACATCATATGAGTGGTAGCCTACACATTTTTTCTTTGTTTGAGGTTGTGGGCAGGTTAGGTAACAGGTTAATATGTGGTTTTTTATAGTAGGGGTCGAAGCTGTTTGGGTTGGTTGACTCTGAGACTATTTTCTTGTCTTCACTAATGAATATTCTTAGTGCAGTAATTATTAGTATTACGATAATAGTCTAAATCTTCAAAGAAAAACGATTTTGAAGTATCAAATATTAATTTGGGCAATTTTCAACTTGTTTGACCTGTTGACCCATTCATAAGTAAATGGTACACAATTGTCACATGTGGCGAATTGATCCATGCCTCCATGGATTAATTTAACCACCATCAAATGATAAAGATGTGCAACTAAATGATGATTCTGGTTCTAATCTAAAATACATATAAATAGGATTTAGTCTACATTCAACAATCTTGTTCGGTACTTCTTGTTCACCACTTTCTTTCAATTTCAGTCTGATAGATTGACTGAAATCCACTATTTAATTTCAGGCTTATCATTTTATCATGCAATATTTTTACGATAATGAAGTATTTCTATTTGTTGCAGAATCACAATTATGCTGTTGATCCGGAGTCACTTCCCAATGGGGTAGAAGTAACTCATGTGAATCTGAATGATGGAAGCTGTGCAGGTCTTGCCTTCCCTCAACGAAAACTCATGTCTCTGCAGTACCATCCTGAAGCCTCCCCTGGACCTCATGATTCCGACCTTGGTAATTATTTTCTAATTCTATTCTTTTATGATGTTTATAATCTTATTAACTTACGTATTCCATATGGTAAAATTATCATCCTATATTCCTATCACATTTTTCTCACATTAATCAATAGGATCCACTCCCATTCCATGAAAATTCAACACTTCCCTTCTCGTATGATTTCTATGAAAGCTACAATAGTTATCTTTCTATATTTTGTGTTTCATGTTGATTTTAGTTGCACACATTTTGAAACTATGTTGATACACCTATCATGTTGTATAGTCTGATACCTAACTTCCTACCTGATTGCAGTATTTCATCAATTTATTGAGCTAATGAGAAAAGAAAAGCTAAGTGCATGAGTCGATGATGCAAATCTTGATAATGATCGTGAGTGACGAGAAAAAGAAACTTGTACTGAACGAGGTCCCAAACAGCTAGAAGTGTATCCTAGTTGGCTATGTTGATGCATAATCCTCAAAAACGTTATAAGACTTTGTACGAGTTATTTTGTTTTTTCTAACAGCGAATTTTGATAACCATGGTGCACCTCGAAGGAATAAAACCCTAACAAGAGAAAACTTTTAAAACACGATTTTAAATTAGTTGATCAAAGATTAAATTACAATGCCAAAAAGCCTATCTTAAATTATATATAGGAACCCATTGAGATGTCATCAGTTAATGATTTTCAATTAGTCAATTAGGTCCCTCAATTTTATAAAATTTTAGAAATAAAACCGATTAAAATTTTTATTTTTAATTTAAATAACAATAATTGTTATTATTATATTAAATAAACAAAAAGTAAATATAAAAACAAAAAGTGTTTGATAGAAATTCAATAAGCATACTAAATTAACGTTTTGAATTGTTTTATTTATTCTTTTAGTTACTATAATAATAATATTTAACTATTACTTTTCCATATAATTTTAAAACATCGCTTTGCTACTTACAATTCGAATACAATTGCATTACATCACAATAAGATTTAAACGAAAGAAAAATAACATTAAATAAATTAAATTACAACTAGAAAATTTGATTTATGAGAATTTATACTACTAAAAAATGTTCTAATTTATCACATATTATACAAGGATTCTATCAATTTTTATAAAAAATAATACAAATTCATTGGGTCGTGTGTATACATACACGGGTTCAGGACTAGTGTTTACAATATGGGTCTCCTTACAGAAGTAGAACTCTTATTTCCTAATTAAATAAGGAATTGGATCTAATGCAAAATAGGTTTTAGGTAGGAAGATATAAGAGAATGAAAGTAACTATGATGCACTTTGACTTTTAACTACGATGTTTGTTGACCACTAACCACAACCTCACTTGCTGATGCTGAATTATGATAACCAACGTCGCTGTCGGAGTCCGACGGCTGAAAAATATATTATTATGATACATTTGATCTTTAACCATGATGCACATGACTTTTAATCATTATGCAACCTAACTTTTAACTATGATGCATTTGACTTTTAATTATGACGCACGTCCTCCTTGACTTCTTATCTTATTAACTAACTTTTATTTTTCTCTTGAACCACCCTCGTTAACTAATAACCTAATCTGATTGATAAACCAAATCCTAATATATTATTCAAATCAAATTAATTAAATATTGAACAACTTAATCTTGTCCTCATCGCCACTATTAGGGATGGGAAGGATATAACATTCGTTTGTATACATTCTTAAGTGTTCAAAGTCTTTAGAAAACAGTTGATCTGTTGATTCCTGCATACTGAAAAAGAGTTCACCTGTTGCTTTACTGATGGCACATTTTTGAGTAAATGTAAATCTTTGTCCTTGGTTACTTCCATTTTACAATATATCTAAGTGAATAGTTAAAAGGAATATGGCAGCAATTTGAGACAAGAAACTTGACAATTTAGCACCTTTTTGGTGGTGTGGGGCTATATATCTAAGTATCAACAACTATTTATATTTGAGTAATGATATGTTCACATTAAATGTATATCTAAGTGATTAGTTTATTCATCATTTAACACATATTTTAACCGGTTTTTTGTTTTTGTGGTTTTATAAAAAATTTTTACCATGTGTCACAATCTATTTATTTATCAGACATATTTTAAACACACATTTACAAGGATTAAGTGTTTCGAAATGTATAAAACTAAGATATGACATTCATATTTGTAGTATGTAATGAACTAAATTGTGCTTTGTTCGTGTCTAATAAACATTTGATTTATTGTTATTATACGTACGTTGTTGATGTGACAATTTGTAAGGATATCACGTGACACCTTTTATAGATGTTATGTCAATAAAAAATATCATAAATTACATAAGAAAATAATGAGTAATAAGTTCATCAGACATAATGGAAGTCCTATTAGTTCGACATAGACGGTGAATATCACACTCTAATTCAATGTTGTCGGTAAATATTATAGATTGCAATTTGCATGGAGTTGCCATTAACCAAAAACGTACAAAGCAATCAAAAGGGTTTGGTGCACCCACTACCATTATCTATTTGCATGGACCATCAAGGTTCATATACTATTTTGGGGCCAAAATGAAAACATAGTTTCATCTTAATAAATGTCACATGTAATCACACTACAAAGTAATATTTGTTGGAAATTATGACAAAGATTGATGGGTAACAATGTAACATGATATATTGTTCAAAATAAGATATTGAAGGGGGAATGAAAAAATAAAAAGAGATAAATAATTAAATACGAACATTGAAAATTTGGGTGAATGGGGGACCATCCCTCTATTTGTACCACCAGACCATAACACTATAACAATGCTTGGTATTAACTTTAAGCAATTATTGAGTTGGTTAAAATTCTTAATGAGCCTCTATTCCCTCATGTGAACTTAATACATAAATAAATGAATGCATGATAATGGCATAACACAAATCCAAGTTGGATATAATCCAATAAGGGTCCGATTCAGTAGGATAGAGAGTCATGATGCAGTTAAATTTGTAAGTGTAAAATGCAGTGTTGTTATGATGCAGTGTATGTTTATGATGTAGTGTACATATGATCAGTAAATCCGAGTCATAAATTGTAAAAGTGAAGGGTTGAAATCGTCTGCCCTCTCCAAGTCACCATTTCATCCCATCTGCTCACCACTTTCCAATAAACATACATTTTAGAGAGAAAAGTTATATATTTCATAATATTTTTGAAGCATATAACTATGTATGAGTTTCTTATATACTCCGTATGATGCTACTAATTTGGTTTCGAACTATGACTCGACTATAAAAAAGTATATCTCAAAAAAAGTTCTTATTCTAGGTGAAGCCTTATTGAACATTGGATATGTAATACTAATTAACTAGTGATTAAAATCATATCTTTCAACATTTTCTCTCTAAAAATGACAAGAAATACAAACCAAAATCTATAGAAAAATCTTGAAATTGTTAGAAAAAAAATAAAATATATTATATTATTATAAGAAAAAAAAAAGAAAAAAAAAGGTAGAAGGTAAATGGGAAGGAGGTCATAGGACTGGCAAAAGATAAAGAAATATGAAAGACAGGACAGGCAGGCAGCACGCGAGAGACTGGGCATGTATGTTTGCCTCATAGTACAACTACTATTGCATAAAGTACAAATCAATCAAGAAAAAGACCATTTGCACCGACCCTAATCAAATAATTAACCTTCTTCACCTCCTCAACCCCTCATTTTTGTTTCTAACCAAAAATAATGCTCTGCTCATCATCATCATCATCACATACTTACACCAAGTAGTTATCTCTATATTCTTTTTCTTGATACTTTAATTTCAAGATTTGCATAAATTAATCATCTTTTTTACTCCACAATCACACCCAAGTGTCACATTTCTACCAGTTTTTAGCTCCATCATGTCTGCTAAATCCAAGTAAGTTTCTTTTCTTCTTCCTAATTTGTTGTTATTGTTGATTATTAACTGAATCTACACTTAATTTTCTGTTACCATTTTTGATTTAGTTCTTGATCTCTTTTCCTAAACTTTACCCTTTAGATCTGCGCATTTTATAAATTACTCTAACTTGGATCCATATTTTTTCAAGAAATATAAACCCCATTAAGGTTCCTCTTGTCAATTGCCCTTTTTTATTATATAGTTGCTAGCTTTATCTCTTTCAATCTAATTTCAATGAATTTCAAGGATCCCAAATGTGAAGGTGGTGCAGTTGTGTTTTTTTTTCAACCCCACTTAGCTTTCCTTGTTGCTTGGATATTTTTGTTATCAAGTTACTAACTTTTCTTCTAATTACAATGAATTTAAAAGATCTCAAATTTGAGAGAGCTTTCCCTTGTTAATTGCATGTTTTTGTTATCAAGTTACAAACTTTTCGTATAATTTTAATGAATATTAAAGATCCCTAATGTGAGAGTGATGCCGACATTTTTACTATATTGTTTTTTCAATGAAACAACCCCACCTACTTCCCCTTGTTAATTACATTTTCTTCTTAAAGTTACTAACTTTACTAATTTCATGGAATTCTAAAGATCCCAAATGTGGACGTGATGATATTATTATTAAAAAAAACCCATCAAGCTTCCATGTTATAAGTTACTTGCATTTCCATTTTATAAGTTACTAACTTTATTCGTAATGTATACAAATTTTGAAGATCCCAATTTTAGGTAGACTGGTGATACTTTGATTGGCTTTTTTCCCTTTTAATTTAGTATTAACATGCTTCCATCTGAATTTGGTTGTAATTTCCAATATGTTTTTGTCTGTCTTTGACCTACTTGTACTTGCATATGAATGGATCCTAACGTGTTTTTTATGTATAAGTTTGTCAATTTGACTGATGTTGAAATTGGACAGATCTTCTTCTGAAACTCCCCCGACCACAAAAATTCCGATCAGCAAAACATCACCAGCAACACCCAGAGTAAGTAAACTTGCCCGCGGAGTCGCTAAGTCGGAGACTGATTCGCCATCTCCGTTACAAAACACGAGAGCCTCAGTGGAACGATCTCCACGAATTCCTTCAAAGCCGACAATAGAACGTCGGTCACCAAAGATCAGCACACCCCCTACAGAAGTAAGTTCAATTAAGCTTCTGAATTGTTATGTTACCATTTCAATGGTTGTCCAAATCACTTACAATTGGTTTACTCTATCATTTATTTAGAAGTCAAAGAATTACAACACTAATGATCTCTAGCATATAGTGATTTTTATTTCAGAATTGACTAAGTGGTGTTTCGATTTCCATTTTTAAAAGTGATTTAAGTGATTCTGAAGAGATAGTTGGACGTGCTTTTGTTGTATGAAGTTTAATAATCATATGTAGTTGTTATTGTATTCGACATATTCTAATTATACAATAAATAAATAAATATATAAAACAATTAAAGGTATGCATTCTTGTGTAAGAGGAGGTACATCTGTCGTAATTGGAGTAAATGTCTCTTGGTCTAAAGAATGGGTAATATGTAAGCTATGAAACTAGTTTTGTTGCTAATATACTTCTTTTTTTCTTTGTGTATTTCCAGAAACCAGCACCAAGGGGTGTCCAAAAGGGATCAGAATTACAGGCTCAATTGACTGCTCTTCAAGATGATCTGAAAAAAGCCGAGGAGAAGTTACTTTCTGTTGAGAAAGAGAAAGCAAAAGCCTTAAGTGATCTAAAAGAAGCACAGAAAATATCTGAAGACACGAATGAAAAGCTTCGTGAGGCTCTTGTGGCTCAAAAGAATGCTGAAGAGACTATCGAGATTGAGAAGTTTCGTGCCGTTGAATTGGAACAAGCGGGAATCGAGTCTTCTCAAAAGAAAGAAGAACAATGGGAGAAAGAATTGGAATCTGTTAAAAATCAGCATGCTGCTGACCTGGCAGCTCTTGTTTCCGCCACTGAAGAGCTTGAAAAAGTCAAACAAGAATTAGTCATGACATGTGATGCTAAGGATCAAGCTCTTCATCATGCAGATGATGCAACAAAGATTGCAGAAAATCAAGCAGAAAAGGTGGAAACTTTGTCGAATGAGATCACACGATTGAAGGGATTACTCAATGCCAAATTTGAATCAGAAGCTGATCAAAGTAACAAGATGGTGTCCGAGCTGAATTTAGAGATCGAGTCACTGAAATCGGAGGTGAGTCAGAGCGAAAAATTGGTGTTGGAGCTGAAATCAGAGATAGAGACGTTGAAATCAGAGGGTGAAGAAAATGACAAATTGGTATCTGAATTGAAATCAGAGGTCGAACATCTGAAATCGGAGGAAAACGAGTTGAAATCAGAGATTGAAACTCTGAATCAGGAAGTCAGGAAAGCTAAAGTTTACAAGGAGAAATTGGTCCATATCGAAGCTTCGTTTGAAGAACTAAATGTTGAGTTAGAGGCTGCACGAATGTCTGAATCTTATGCACGAAGCTTGATGGAGGAATGGAAGACTAAAGTCGAAGAACTAGATCTTCAAGCAGAAGAAGCTAAAAGATTAGAAAGATCCGCAAATTCATCGCTCGAGTCAATGGTAAAAGAGTTGGAAACGAGCAACGGGTTGTTGCAAAAAGCAGAAACTGAGCTTTCTTCACTCAAAGAAAAAGTTGGTTTGTTAGAAATGTCAAATGTGAGACAAAGAGGGGATCTTGAAGAATCGGAACGTACCCTTCAAAAAGTGAAGGAAGAAGCTTCTGAAATGGCAAAAAAAGCTGAAATTTTGAAATCGGAGCTTGAAACCGTAAAGGAGGAAAAGACACAAGCTTTGAATAATGAGAAACTTGCTGCTAGCAGTGTTCAGAATCTTCTAGAAGAAAAGAATAAACTTTTAGGTGAATTGGAAACATCAAAGAATGAAGAAGAAAAAAGCAAGAAAGCGTTGGAAAGTTTAGCGTCGGCTTTACACGAAGTTTCATCAGAAGCACGAGAAGCTAAAGAAAAGCTACTTTCGAATCAATCTGAAAATGAAAACTTTGAAGCACAAATAGAAGATTTGAAACACGCACTACAAACGACAAATGAGAAGTACCAAAACATGCTTGATGATTCGAAACACGAAATCGACATGCTCATGGACACAATTGAACAAGCTAAGCGTAGCCATCAAAGTACGGAATCGGAATGGAAGGAAAAGGAGATGGAATTGACGGACTGTGTCAAGAATTCGAAAGAAGAAAAAGCTTCATTGGAAAAGGAAATTGGGAAGTTGACGAATTTGCTTAAAGAAACCGAAGAAGAAACTTTTGCTTCTAATGAAGAACGAGCTCAAATGAAGAATCTTTTGAAGGAAGCCGAATCTGAAGTTACTTATTTAAAGGAAGTTCTTGGTGATGCAAAAGCCGAAAGCATGAACTTGAAAGAAAGTTTAATGGATAAAGAAAATGAATTGCAAACTCTTGATCAAGAAATTGCGGAGCTTAGAACACGAGAAGCCGAATCTCTAAAAAAGATTGATGAGTTGTCGAAATTACTCGAGGAAAAAGCTGCTAAAGAGACGGTTGAGGAAATTGATGATGTCACCGACAGTGAGAAAGATTACGACATGCTTCCAAAAGTCATTGAATTTTCTGAACACAATGGAGATGTGCAGAAAATAGAACTTTCAAAAGAAACACCTTTGATCGAAAATGAAGAAAAGGAAACGTTGGTGAAGGATGTGAACGGAGAACATAAAGAGAGTGAGAAAGTAGAAGAAAAGGGAAATGATTCTGAAGAAATTGAATTTAAGATGTGGGAAAGTTGCAAGATTGAAGAAAAAGATTTGTCGCCTGAAAGGGAAGCAGTTAACGATGAATCTTTTGAAGATGAAGTAGATTCAAAAACAGAAGGTGGTGAAGGGTACGATTCCATAAATGGTATAGAAAATGTAGATAACGGTGGCAGTTCACCGTCAAAGCAGCAGCAACAAGTGAAGAAGAAGAAGCCATTGCTGAAAAAGTTCGGAAGCCTGTTAAAAAGCAAGAAGGCTACAACCACCACTCCTCAGAAGTAGCAGAAGAGGTATATCGATGTCACATCTGTTTGTGTTCTTGTTTTTGCTTCGGATACAATTTTTTTGTTTTTTGAATTAAAACATTGGGTAATTACGTATCATCTTCGGAGATTTGTTTGTTATTATTATTATTTTGTGTATGCTATTCAGCTATTCCCATCTTCTTGTATGTGATTTCCTATTGTATTTTAGAAAGTTAATTGGAAAGAAGTGATAACCTTTAAGAAAGATAATAGTAGATAAGCAGCTTCTTGTGGTTTGTTTTTAAAAGTTGAAATTTGTTGCAGTTGGAAATTAAGGAACAAACAGTTGACTATTTAAAAGTCAAACTGCTTTCGGGTGTTGTAAACTTGTAATAAGACCACTCTCAACCGTTGCTTCTTCAATTTTACCACGTCAGCACATTCAAAACTGATGAAAGACTAATTAAACACTACTAATGGTCCTTTCATTACTTTAATTTTGAACCCTACATTTACCAATATACTTACATTTACATATACTAAACTAAAAATAACAATACATTCAATATAAACTGGACCCCACTTTTTTCACCACCTTTCGTCGGCTAAGCAAAGAAAGGAAACCGAAGAAAGGAAGTGATGAAGCCGTGCCATCAGTGTCTAAACCGAAGAAAGGAAAAGAATGAAACCGAAGAAAGGAAAAGAATGAAACCGAAGAAGCCATTGGCTTTGGTCTAACAACTTCAATTTGAGGTTAAGCAAATTCAAAGCATGAAACTTGATGGGTACATTTCTTTTATGTACAAGAAAACAAAACAACCTGGGTTCTGACTTTTGCGAAAATACAATATATACCAAGACGTATTATAGGGTCAAATAGTACTGTTGAAAAGTGATTTACATATACGAGTAATAGAGGTATCCCGGCTATTGCGATCATTACCCGGTTACAACCTGTTTTTCTAACACATTTAAGTATGAATTTTTTAGAATACAATAAAATCTGCATAAGCATGATCTAAAGTGTTTTTTGTGAAAAATACTTGCTCAGTTGTCAACTGCATCTTGTCACTATTAATGTTTAATAATAAGTGATCTATTTACAGTTGGTCTCTGCAGATACTGATCTCAGTGATCTTCATCCCCATGTGTTTTGTGATGCTTATAAATCGTTATAAAGGTGAAGGCAAAGAGTACATGCACATGCAACTTACTTTTAAGTAACTGTCCATCATGTTCAATAATATAAACTGCCAGCATGACATGTCAGATATATTATTTGGACCATGTGGTACATCACATGTCAGTTGGGTTTCAAAAAGGGAAGCTATTCTTCTCTGTTTTTACTTTCATCCTTAGAAACTATAATGATATGTGTGGTAAAGAATGTGCAAGCTCATTCAATTTTCTATCCTACTATTTAGAAACTCTTAACTTTGTATATATTTGTGGTGAGTGTGTTTAGTTATTTACCTGTAAAGATAAGAAACAAAAAACTCAATGTGACTCTGGGATTTGGGATCTGTCATTGAGTTTTTTGTTTTCAAGTTTAGTCCCAACTCATTGTGATTTGTATTCAATAATCTGTACTCTCAATCTTACAACTTTGTGAAAATATGGTTATTGTTACTTATGCTGTTATATTCAACAAAAATAAAACTCATTCAAAGATTCTAATTTTCAGTTGTTTAGGCTTTGTCCAGATATTCCTACACAGTAACAGCAGGAAATAAGTAGACAACTGCAATGTAAAATGTGAGCAGAATACAACCTGTAAAATAATTTGGATCAATTTGTAAATTCTCATTATCATAATGACGAATTTTTACTAAATAGTCCTAAAAATTGTAGTTGATACCGAGATAACTGCAACGAGGTGATTGATCCTAATAAAAGTATCCAGCCATTCAATCATAATTTGAGGGTAGTTATTATATCCTCTCTATTTTCATGTTATCATCCAACAAATCATTTGATGGTAAAAGTGTCTCGACTATAACCGTCAGAAATCATTGTTAGCAAAATCTTCTGATGAAATATATGTAATATCCCAGTTCCCACATACCATTTCATATTTTACGTATACAAGTACTAAGCCTGGTACTAAAATAGCGCATACTAAAGTCATATCTTTTGCTTATACATTAAGGGTCCGATTTGGGCCCGGCGGTCCTAACCGTTCCTAGTTTCTTTATGAAGAGTAAATGTGCTTATTTTGAGTAACCCAACTTATCTTTATTAGGCATTAAACAACTTTATATTCACAATATGTCGTGGTCCCCCTTTCTACAGTAGTAACACATTGTGTTTTACTGGACACACGTCGGGTCAAGGGGCGGAAAATAGTGACGTAATAAGTCCTATAATAAGGTTTTGGACCAGACCTAACCTGGATTTCAATCAAATGTTACAACTGATATGCACCTTTCAAAGTCAACAGGCCTGAAGGAATAGATATGTTTGTGCATCTCTAGATAGTGTACATATCCACCTGGCTACAGCTATCCAAACATATTCAAACAAGAGTTTGTGAAACATACAAGACCTCTATATTTATGTATTATTTTCATATTCCTCACCAAATACATGAACCAAACATAGAAATCGTGGGGAATTCACAGAGGGTATTTCTCTTCTGTCACTTTACACTTGCAGAAGCTTGAAAAGATTCATAATTTTTTTTACAAAAACTCTATCCGTAATATCCAGATTCAGGCTATAACATGCGAGACATTGTTTCACTTCAAACCATACAAAGATGAAAAGGAAACGGTCTTACGGAAGGGTGTTAATGAAAAGTATGGCCATTTAGCTCATGTTCTACAATGATGATGTTTATTTTATACATGATCGCTCTCACCACCCTCAATTGTAATGCTTCTCTTGCTCTGCGTCATTGGAAGAAGGGAGCCTTTGTCTCGATACTTGACCCGTTTGGGCCCGTTCTTCTCACCCTTTTTCCATACTCTTGCAGATACCAACTTTAATCCTCTTCTCATGTACGTCATTAGAAGTGTAACGAGCTCACTGCAGAGTAAAGATCTTATGTCATCTACTAAACTCATGAAGATGATGTCATATACATTATTTTTCATAACTTGTATATTTTAGCTGACACTTGTGTTATTTCATAAAAATGTAGGAAAGTAGCATCCAGCCCTAGAGGTAGGTCGGTTCTCTTAGGCCATGATGAAACATTGTTTACAATAGCCCAATTCCACTGAAAATAAAATACTCCCCCTGTCCCAAAATAAGTGTCAGGTAGACAAAAGGTACACGGTTTTAGACAGTGATGTGCAATCAATGTCTTTTTCAAGAGTTGAAGCATTTATTAGCCTTATTAAGCACCCACATTTTTAGATCGGTCCAATTAATACACTTTTGTAAGAGGGTGGAATTAGGGTATAATCGCAAATTGGTATTTTGTTTTTGGACAAACAGATACAGAAATGTGGACATTCATGATTCATTTTGGGACGGATTGAGTATGTAATTTCTAAATTCGGCCTTTGAAATGACATAATTATCGAGATTCAAAATTTAAGTAGACACATTGCTTTGAGAAACATTAACTAAAGAATAGACTACCTCAATCCCATAAAAATAGTAATAATCTCCATAATGCTACATTTCATATTTTAAAACATCTCTAAGGTAAATTACTAAACTTACACTTTACACACATTTTCATCTCTACAAAATAAATATCGATTTTGGTCAACAAGAATCTCTTATTTTGTCCACCAAAGGGTATTTTAGTCATTTAACCAACAGCAAGACACATGTATTAAACTGTGTGTTGAGTCAAATTTTACTGGACGAAAGGACTACATCATGTCTGAATATTAACCAACGTTACAATCCAACTGATAAACTAATCTTATCACATGTAGAACTTGATGGGAGAACAAGGTTAAATTGTTTAAAAGCCCGTAATGTAGAACTTTCAATTCATGTTATGTCAAATAAAGTAAGAACAAAGAAATTATACTTACAGGGGTGAACATGGAGACCGGCCACCGTTGACATAGTAAATGAACAAGTACGCATCATAATGTTGGCCATTGATATAATAGAAACCATACAGCGTCTTTAAGCGACGAAACGACATTTTCTGGTATAAATGGATGGCAGAATTGTTATAAGAGATGACATGCAGGTAGAGCGCTCTGCAATTTGGCATACTTGAGCTAAACTTGTTCACCTCTCGAATGAGTGAAGTCGCTGAAATGTAACATAGCAACTTAATACATAACCAAAACAGGCATTTGAATAATTATCTTAAATAATGGAAAGGATAATTTTACCTATACCAAAATTTCTGTAAGACTCTACAACGCCTAGTGTCAGAATATAAACCAGAGCCTGATCTGATCTTGATTGGTCAAATCTCAACATATCTTCTATCTGTACATAATGGACCGTTAGTGGCTGTTTCAAGTATATGTAATATTGGTCGATACAGCACAAAGTAGTCGTTAAAAGTACAACTTTAACATTTTAAAATTCATATTATAAAAACGTGGTTCTATGCCTAAAAATATTTGAAAATTTTTCATAAGTAGCTATGATAAAACCGGATGTTAAATATAGTGTTTGGATGTGCTTTCGTTGTTATGAATTGTCATAATCAGATCATCGGTCGTTTGAGTGTTCAGCAAACATACCTAATTCTTGTGAAAAAAGAAGGATGTGAATTGTGAGATTAGAGTAAAACTCCCTCACACTAGGTTAAAAGAAGGCGTAACTAGTCTTTCATTACAATTCATATAATCAATTCTCTATAAGCATAATCTGTTCATCCGGAAAAAGAAAAGGAAAAAAAAAAAGAATAGAAAAAAGAAAAAGAAGAAAACTAATTATTATGACAACAAGTCGGAATAATCAGAAAATGAGTTTCAAAAAAGCAAAGACAAACAACTATTAAAGATACTAATGGCAACGAGAAGATAAAAATTTCAGCTGTAGCTAGATACCATATAGAGAAATCACCTCACTTTCTTTTGCCATAATTATTCGAGCAGTAACAAATCCAATTAGTTCATCACTTTGACCGTCAGGACGATTGCGATCAACTGCTCCCCAAGAAACTATATCACGGCCATGGACAACATTGTGGAAAAATTCGATTTCATACCTAGCATAACGAGAAAGAGCTTCTTGTTGAATACTTGTGCCTTATTTCTTTTCAAAAAGAACCACTTTATATAATTTTTTTCTAACCTGATGGGAAAAAGATCACCGTGAATTTTTACAAGAACTTCTAAATCAGAAGGTTGTATCGGCCTGTAAGATATGGATGGATGTCGAGGTATTCTCAAGTTCATCATTGAATAAGAAGGCATTAATACCCAAAGTTATTTCTTTCCATTTATGTCACTCAACCACTAGGAGCCATGCAGCAATCACCGAAACTAAAAGATAACTTCCACGTTAGTAGTTACTAACATCAAGCATATCAGAAGACGAAATAGTAAAACTTAAACTACTACGTGTTAAAATGGAATTGCTTGAGAAAACAAAATGGACATCACAATAAACATGCTTTAGTTGAACTAGCAAGCAACATATGTGTTGAGCATGCAACTAGTGTTTGGTACACAGTCAGATTTCACTACGGGTATGGATTTAGGGGTGTTTGGATTGAAGATTCGGAAATGAGGGAACGAAAAAGGAAAAAAAATAATGGTCTTTGGTTTAAGGGTAAGGTTTTTTACCAAGGATGGGTTGAGAAATCCATTCCCATTCCCATTATAACATCCATATCAATTCCATACTCATACGAATTCCTGATTGCACCCAAACACTACCTTAATAGCAAGGTGGAACGCAAATGGAAACCTCTACTATCTCAACATAAAATCTACAAAGATTACACACTATTTACTACTAAAATAGAGAGAAAAATTCAAATCCAAATTCTTTATTAGTACTAAATAATTCTGGTAAAATTCTTTATCTAGTTGAAAACAACCCAGCTAGTTAAATCTCAATGTACAATAAGATATACAAGAAATACATTATGAATATAACAAAATATAGTTCAAACAGTAGCATAAACCAAAGAAATTAACTAAACTCCCTATTCCAATTAATACAAAGTCTTGATGGCATAACTTATTATGTCTCTCAAATCAAAATCACTTAAAAATCAAATTTTTGACATGGATACTCAATCAAGACTGAAACTTTAATCAACGAGATTATGATCAAGAATTCAAGATCAAACTGAATTGAATTAAAATTGGAAAAGATAAGGTCTTACCGAATCATAAAGGTCCAGAATTAGGTCTAAACAAAGATGCTATTTTCTTGATTGTATGTAATAAGGAGAAATTGAGGGATCAAAGATGGAATTGAAAATGAAAAAGTGGGAAGAAAGGAATCTTGGAATGTGAGGAACAGAAACAAGAAACAGGGGATGGATTTGGGTTTGGGTATTGGTTTGGTCGGGTCAACCACTTTTAAATGAAAATGGGAATTTCAAGATTCAAGTTTATTATATGTTTTCATTTCATTCTTGAGTGGCAAGAGAATCCAATTTTGCTTTAACAATCTTTTTTTCCTTGTTTTGGATATGGGCAGGATCACAGAGAGAACCCATTTAATAAATACGGAGTACCTAATATGCTAATACCCACCGCCATCAATGAAATAGTAGTTGTAATTTTATTGCATTTTTTTTGTAGTTATACACTACAATATTAATAATTGATGCATAATGTATGCTGTATAATATTTCATTTGTATATTAGTGATGTACATATTAAAAAGTGTATACAGATCATTTCGTATCGAAATGCATAATATAGATAGTTATTTTTTCTGACGGTAAATGTATATTGATAGCTAACTTTATGACGATAAGTTTGTGGGGTGCGAGTAGGATTCACAAATTATGCTGTTTGGAATCGTACATAAATCCTAAGCAGAACATTTTTTGTTAAACGGATTATTCATTTCAAGTGTACTGATGTATACAAAAATAGCATAAAGTAAGTCGAAATACTTAAAAACATATATGTTAAAACCATTATGGCATGAAAATAATGCATCTAAAATGTTTTGTATGTATCTTATAATCTTATAAATATAGTAATGAATAAATATTAAAAACCTCAAATAGTTAAGATTTTTGGACATAAAATAAATGATTTTCTTCATAATATTCAATAGTAACTATTTTAGTTGAATTTTAATCATGTTAGAAATTAGAAACGGTTGAATATTCAGATTACAAACATCTTACGGGTCGACCCATTATTTGATTACAAACGGGTCCAACCCGACCCGACAGCACGTATGCAAAAAGCTGCTTAATTGCTGTTGCTAGTATATATATTTTGATTTGATAATAACATCATCACCCTCCTTCCGATAATTATAACCTCTTTTTTCCCCCAAATAATATTAAATAAATTAAATCCTATAATATCATCACCGTTTGTTAATTCCATGTCGGTTAGTAGTTTCCGTATCTTTAATTCCATTTCTCTACAAAATAAATCATTATGTGTTAGTAATTGTTTAAAATCGCGTGCATTTATATAACTTAATCGTTTTGTGATTCTATATTTCATGGTTAATTATGTATTCCACCTAGATCTCATGTAATCTTAAGAATCATAAATTCGCTCTTTTGTTTGCGTCCTGAATCCATTTATTTTACATGTTTGTGTGCGTGTTATAGTGATTTAGTGGAGATAACATGTAGTTTTTTAAATATTAATTCATGTTTTTGTTAGCTTCAAGAAAAATTGAAGTTGGAGTATGAATTTTGTTCTATTTGAATTCGATTATAACCGGGTAATCGAGCATCAAGATACATAATAAGACAAGTTAGATACTTTATAAGAATCTGTAAGAAAATAATGGGAACCATAATAGTTTTATATATGTCAAAAGTGTTTGGTTTAGCTTATTTTCAGGGCTTATTGAAATTTGAAGAAACCGATAAGCTCTTTTTTACTGGATTATGACTTATCTAAGTCTATAAGCTCAAGTTGGTTTACAAATCCATACTCATTAGTCATTACCATTCTACCATGTTATTAAACCCATACGCATAGTGATTCCTATCTGCAAATCAAGCACCACCTAAGCCATTGATCCAATTATTACCGTCTATTGTGACTAATATGCGTATAAGCTTCATTGAGTTAAATTTTAATTGATTAGAGTAAAACACTTTGTGTTTGTAGTTTGTTCTGTTTCACATGCAACTATGGTCAATGAAACTTGTACATTTATCTTGACAGGTAAGAACTGTGAAGGTCAACAATGTTTCCTTGAGTACCTCCGAGCAAGACATCAAGGAATTCTTTTCGTTTTCTGGTGAAATTGAATATATTGATATACAAAGGTTAGTTAGTTCCCTTAGTAGTTAGTACCTTAAGATTCTGGTGACACTTTTTAAAATAATCGTCATAGGTTTTTTAAAGCGTAAGTCTTCATAACATATTGATCAAAAGAAACTCTGCGCGATTTCATCATCTTCTTTGTGTATCATTTCATATGCGTTTGACATTTTTGGATCCTGGCTACGTTTTCAGTGACACTGAGCGGGCTCAAAATGCATTTGTCACTTTTAAGGATTCTCAAGTTGCAGAGACTGCAGTTCTACTCTCGGTAGTTAAAATTTTTATTTATCATCAACAGAATTTACAAGTTAGAACATTCTGCTGCTCCACCTGCTGCACACAATCTTACGAGTTTTGGTTTGACAATTTCAGGGAGCAACCATAGTTGACCGGTCTGTTACCATTGTTCTTGCACCTGAATACACTCTCCCTACTTTTGCAACTATACCTCCAGCGCAACAATCCCCCGTACGTTCTTTTTTTGAAGCTATCATTTACTTATTATGGGGGCGTCTGGATCTGCATTTTGAAACTGGATTTCAAGGTGCAGAGACTGCAGTTCTACTCTCGGCATTTAAAAACTGATTGTGACATGTATTTGCAATAATCAGTTTTTAATGTTAGGATAAACAAATGTTGCTTCTGATTATCTTCTTATTTAGTTTTCAAACAGCAAAACCATAACCAGACTCTAATCAGATAATCACTTTTTTTAAGTTGATTATGCAAATATGCCATATCACACTTTCAAAAGTGTTTTAAAATGTATGAAACTATACCCAAAATTTTATTATATGTATATTTTATATTGTATGTATTAACTTTCAATCGTTGGCTGTTGTGTGTATCCAGTGCTTATTCATGTAAGCGGGTAATTTTTTTGCTGATGTGGCTGCCATATACGTTGCCATGTCATCAAAGGTGCCAAGTCACTGGTTTACAATTCATTAGAGATCAGATACATACAATTACAACATTTGGTAGTTTGATGCATCCAATAGAAACCTTTAAAGTTGGATACATACAACAAAATTTTGGGTAATGTTTGATGTATATCAGACATTTGACCCCATTCAAAATGCACATTCAAACAGTCCCAAGAAGTACCTAAAAGGTTAGTAAATGTCTATCTGACTTGATGTGGGAAAATGTTATTTAGGCAACGGATCAACAAAGTGGGGGCATTGCTGAATCTGCGGTTCAAAAGGCAGAAGATGTAGTGAGCAGCATGTTGGCCAAAGGTTTCATTTTGGGAAAGGATGCAGTTAATAAAGCCAAAGCCTTTGATGCAAAGCTCCACTTCACTTCCACAGCGGCAGCAAAAGCCGCTACAATAGACCAAAAAATTGGTCTCACTGAAAAAATCAACATAGGCACAACACTTGTGAATGAGAAAGTGAAAGATTTGGATCAAAAGTTTCAAGTGTCAGAAAAGACGAAATTGGCCTTTGCAATTGCAGAGCAGACAGTAAGTGAAGTAGGGTCCGCTATTATGAAGAACCGGTATGTGCTGACTGGGACTGCCTGGTTGGCAGGAACGTTCAACAGGGTCACAAAAGCTGCTGGAGAAGTCGGACAGAAGACGATGGAAAAAGTGGCAGAGGGAGAACAATCTGGAAAGACCGAGTCAACTCGGCAAGAACCACTCAGTTCACCTAAAGGCCTCACTAGCTCAGCTCATTAAACTTCATTATTTCATTAAAGTGGTAGGGTATAGATTGTGCAAAACTTGTGGATTCCACGGTATGAACTAGGGATGTGTGGTTTTATTTGTTTAGGAATAGTCATAGTTGGAAATACAGTTTGTTGGTTGATGTCAAGTTGTAATTCGGATTGCCTGATACGGAGTATGTTTTATAGAATCTTCGTTGCATAAAAATTCTGCCTTTACACATTGCACATATGTTTCTTTTCGGTTGCTGGCCACTGGTATGCAGCTATGTAAATCACTTGTATCCATTTGTATACAATTCCATTTATATCATTATCGATTAATGTAAAAGTTTATTAGCTGAAACATTTCACATACGACAATTACGATATTGTTCGCTTGGCCCAGCGAGCACACTTTTTTTTTATCTTGGTGACCACATGAGCATTTCCAGTAGAGTTCTCATGGAATTTGTTGTGCTTGTAGGCTCAAAGCGCATTATGTTTTCAAAGCCCACAATGTCTCTTGTACACTAGGGATTTGCCGAGGGTGTAGCATTTAGTATTTCAAATGTAAAATAATACCTTCAAAGCTTAGAATGAATCATCCAAAACATGGTATCATACTATGATCATATTGGGTCTAACATACAAATGTTTTTAATCGTCGTCGTCGTCATCATCATTAGTGCGACATGGTTCAAAACGATCAAGAAAAGGTACAAAAAAAAAAAAAAAATTAAGAGATCTGCTAATCATTTTTCTTCCAAGATAAGCAGCAGCTAATTTCTGAAATTGATGCTGGAAAGACCCCAAACCCTATAAGCCGTTCACACGGTAGTGCTGTTATAGAAGCTTCAACCCACCGGTTACATCATCAACCATATCAGCTGGTCCTGCACGTGTATGCCCTTGAAGGTCAGTTTTGCTGCATTGGTAAGAGTAGAGGTGGCCATTTCGACTCATTTACTTATGACCCGAAATACATTTTGTAACTGTTTTACCTTTTTTATAAATAATTTGTGTGATATTAGTGATTACAAAAACTAAATTTTTACAAGAATAATCTAAGATATTGAGCAAAGTGATTTTTAAGGTTATATGCATTATAAATACACTTTGGGCTACCTTTAAGTCTTCGACGGTTCAACCCATTTGACCTGTTTCTTTATAGCTACAATTTTAATTCTCTATTTTATAACATAAGGTAATCCAACATTTCTGATCCATACCAACGTTGTACCTTTTTGGACTCGTTACCCCATCCACCCAACCAGCTCATTTTGTCACCTCTAGAAAAATATAAAAAAAAAAAAAGAACACCAGCGTCTGGCGTTGGGAGGGAGCATGGTGACTTGATGAGAAGGAAATGGTAACAACAAACAAAATCTGCACCCTACAAATATACCAGAAACTGAAAACTTACCAAGAACTGCCATCACTGTCCTTGAATCTGGAAAATAGAGAAAAATTAGATGCTTCACACAGCATTAATCTCAAAAAAAGGACAAAGATGCATAAATACAAAATTTAACATGACTAAACTAAATTATAACATTCTTAGAATGCTGAGAGCATGAAACAAGAAAAGAGAACTGCAGAGCAAATAAGTAGATATAACCATACAGAAGAAACTAACTCTGTGTATATCATATATGCTAAGGATAACAATGGGTTTCTCTTTCACTAATCTATAACTTCAATATCAAAATATGGAACCTTACTTGGAGCTATCTGTGTTCGTCCTGCATCTACGACAATATGAGTTGGTATAGCCAGTGATTTTGCTCTTTCCTGCAAAACAAAGAGTTCAAAAGTTAGCGTGAGCACTTGGAAATAAATATAGAAAAATGTCGTTTTGCTTTAACGCATGACTTGTGTTAATTTAAGATCTCCACATAAAAATACGTATGAAACTAGAATGGCAATATATTGGAAAGTTGAGGAAAGATAAACAATAATGTTATAAGATCCAAGCAATAAATATTCAAAATTATACTTGTAGTTCCAGCATATCATCTTCACTTTCAATTTTCACCACCACTTTAACCTGCCCACACATTTCCCACCTACATAATTGCACAAAGAAAACCAAACATGATCAGTAAAAAGCACATTAAAGTGCATTTTACGATATTGAAGTGTTTAATGATATGATTTACAAAGCTACCTGCTTAAAGCTTTAGGTGCTCGGTGAAGAATCTTTTTATACAGACCCAAAGTCGCATGACTGCCAAACCAGTATGAAAATGTCTTGGTGAGAAAAAAAATGCATTATCTTATTTCATTTTTAATTCTATACAGAAGCTTCCGCAAGTGAAGTAACGAATTGGAAACCATGAGACACGTACATCGAAAGAACAACATGCTAGCATTTTGTACGTTATATTCTAAACTTTTGAAGCACATAATAATGAAAGTTGTTACTCACTGTGATTCAATTTTCACTTTAAATTATATATGTGTAACTTTGATGTGTTTCTCAGATAGCATACTCTAAACTAGCAGTCAATATCGTTGGAATTTTGAAGTACCAACGTGTTTGATATTTTACATGAGCGAAATTATAGCTACCTGCATTGGGCAGCAATCTTCCCTTTTCCCATCTTTAGGTCATTTCTTACAACCAACACCTGCATAAAGAGAATAAACATCCATATAATAGCCTATAAGCTTTAAAACTTACACGCTCATGCACAAACTAAGGGTGCTTAAATTTGCTGTTTTGGAAAAACTAGCTGATAATTGCGATCTTAAATCACCATAATCAGCTTTATATGCCTCCATTTCAAAAAATTGTCTTGCTTTTCCACACAATATTGATTCTTTTAGTTCAATATCGAATAGTCACTACTTTCAAAATGCACATCCAAACAATCCTTTAAAGAGAAATGACGCTTAGAGGAAACATTACCATCTTAAAATCTTCAATAATCTCAGCAAGTTTTTCAATCTCAAGGGGTGGTTTACCCCGTCCCTTCTTACTTCCATCTACTATTGCAGCAGTTTCAGCTGCTTTTTTAATTGAAATAAACTTGCGACCCGATTTTCTTGCACCAACGAAGAATCCCAAAGCAAGACAGCCAGCCCCAACCAAGATAGCACTCAGCCATGATGTTACATCCATCATATATCCAAATCAATTCAACACCTTTTGCTCAAATCCAAACGAAATACAATTATTTTCGACACCCAATTAATTGAGAACCTACAAAAAGCATCAAATGTACAATGAGTATTAGTTGCAAGCAGTAGAGAAAGCACCATTTCAAATATCTACTATTATTTTGTCAATCTTGACTTAAAAAAATTAATAATAAATAATATAAAATAAAGGAAAAATTGCTTAGTTGCTTTAAGGGAGTTACAAACATACACTAAAAGGTCAAATGTATATTTTTTTTTAAAGATAGTTACAAACATACATATACTCATGTATCTGTCCAAAATCTATCTATTCACCTAAACTGACTACTACAATATCACTTAGATTAATAAGAATATATGGTGAAATATAGATAGTAATTGGCAGCTTGAAAGTATGATTCTTGATGGGGTTAATAGAAAAAATACATGATTTATTTACAATAAGTGTTAAAAAGGGAATAAATGGGTATTAAATAAGAATTGAATTAAGTACCAGTACGTTGATAATACACAAAACAGCATTTGGGAAATTGTTCGATCGGAGCTCCGTTGGGGATGCCTGACTGCCTGCGGCGCCCCACCACGCCTATAATCTCTGCTAATTTTATACAGTATTTTGATTTTTATTTTTTCACAAATAAAACTGGTTGAAGTTTCTACTTGTATCATACAAGATTGTACTGAAGTACATAAATGGCCCTTGTCTTTTATTTTTCTTTTTCTACAAAAAGTATACCATTTTAGGTACCATAAGTTCTTTGTTTTAACCGATAGAATTTGTAACTAAAATATGTAAAAAATATCTCATAAAGATCAGCTAAGTATAAGAAACTGAAGTAACGCAAATATTGAGTATGTGTTATTTCAACAAATCCAGTGAAAAATCGTGCATGGTCAAAAGAGTTGCGATTTATTAGTTAGTAGTTAAAACATATATAATTGTACTTTGTTGTTTAAGAAGATATAAATTTGAATAGATAGACTACCGGTGATTGGTGCATGAGAGGACAAAGAAGCGTCATGGTGGAGAGAAGGGCGTTTTTGACGCTATATAGATTAACAAATTGTCGTGACAATAATTATAACGTGAGTTAAATTCGATATTAGTTTATGTCAGTTTAAATAAGATATTATTATTGTAGTACATTATCACTCTTTGATTTATCCTTTTCATAACCATCAATTGTACCATCATCGAGTTAAATGCCAACTAGTTTAGTCTTGTCAGATAATGAACTAATTTTATCAGCGAAAAAAATCACAATAAACTTTAAACTGTAATATTTAATTTGATGGGTTAATACACGATCAATTATAGTTCTGTTTGCTTGCTAAAGATAAAGTACAAAGTGTTGATACTGTGTGTGGGACTTTGTACAAAAAGATAATCATAATAATCATCTTAGCAATAACAGAAACACGCTACTTTATCAAGACAAAATTCAAAAATAAATAGACGTGACTACTTTAATAAGGTTAAGGACTACGAGTGTTAATATTCTCAATGTTCAGGACTATTCATGTAAAGTTCAAAGTCAAGGGTATAAGAAGACTTTGCTGCAACCTCAAGTTTCCAGACCCACTGCAACAAAGTCTTCCGTGCGACCAAATTCCAAAACCCCCTTTTTTCACAAACCAGAAAAAACCTAACTATTTCATCTTCTTTCAATTTCAGCTCAATAAGGTACTACTTCGATCCATATATATAATAATTATTATACATAAATGTTATAATTTCATAGTTTATACAAAGTGATTATTAAGTACTGTATAATATGTTATGCTATCATTCATTTTTGGTTCGTAATCTGTCAATTATGATGTTAATTGCACTCATACTTGTAATCCGGATTCATAATATAATTATTTGTTCATCGATTGTTTTTTTGGTTCAACGTGATATCCGATCCTGTGTAATTACAATTGATTTCAGCAGTATATATACATATGTGTGTGTGTGTATAGTTTATGATTTTATTTTATATATGTATGTATATATGTATAATATGTATATTTAATTATCTGATCACTGTGTAGTTAAATTAGGTTGATTTTGACTGTTGAAGGTTTAGGATTTGAGGTTTTGAAGATCTGATTAACTTAAGAATCAGAGGTAAACTGTGTTACAAACTTAGGGTTTCGGAACTATGAGTGATAATATAATGGACAAAGTTAATGCGCTCGGTGAGCGTCTTAAGATTGGTGGATCTGAGGTTGGTCAGAAGATTACTGCAGGCGTGAGTTCTATGAGTTTTAAGATGAAGGAGTTCTTTCAAGGTCCAAATCAAGCTGATAATCTTGTGGAGGAAGCAACTGCGGAGACGTTGGATGAACCTGATTGGGCGACGAATCTTGAATTGTGTGATATGATTAATCATGAGAGGATTAGTAGTATTGATATGATACGTGCGATAAAGAAAAGGATCATGTTGAAGAACGCTAGGATTCAGTATTTGACTCTGGTGTTACTTGAGACTGTGGTTAAGAACTGTGAGAAGGCTTTTTCTGAAGTTGCTGCAGAGAGAGTGCTTGATGAAATTTTGAAGATGATTGATGATCCACAAACAGTTGTTAATAATCGTAATAAAGCTTTGATTTTGATTGAAGCTTGGGGTGAGTCTACTGAGGAGCTACGATATCTGCCTGTTTATGAAGAGACATACAAGGTAATGCTTCAATTTTTTATAAAAAAACTCAGCACTCAGAATGTTGTTTATTGGTTGTATTGATTCCATTGTAAGATTAGTTTCTTGTTGTTAATGTATGACAGAGTTTGAAATCGAGGGGAATACGATTTCCTGGTCGTGATTCTGAGAGCTTGGCTCCTATATTTACCCCTCCTCGTTCAATTCAGCCTCCAGAAGTATATCCTGTTCCTCCACAGCAGTTTCATCAACAAGAGATTCCGATTCAAGGCCTATCTGCAGAACAAACAAAAGAAGCATTTGATGTGGCAAGAAACAGTCTTGAGCTTCTATCGACTGTTCTATCCTCTTCACCCCAACAGGATGCTTTGCAGGTATTGTTACCATATTCAAAGATCCATCATACGTCTGTAAGCTTTGTAGAACACATCATGAACATTGCCTTACTATTATTATTAGTTTATGTTAGCACTTGATTGACTGCTGATCAGTCATTTGGTTAACTAGAGATTATCGTTTGGAACAATTATATAATTGTTGTCAACCACCTTAACAGTTAAGCACCATCTCTCTCGGTGTTAGTGGAACGTGCCATGAAGCTTCAATATATTGTTTCTGTACTTAAATGATGACATATGTTGAATAGAGACTTTTTGGTAGAGGTGGTAATTCTCGAGCCATTTACTATGAATTTTCGATTAAGGTAATGGTTTATTGCTAACGGGTCAGACAGGTATCATTTTTAACACACTAACTGCGTATAGAGAATCAAAAAATTTGTTGAACGTGTGTTTAGGTTCAACCTGACCTGTTTTAGGTAGTACAAAGAATTCATTTTGATCCTAACCTGTTTGACCTGTTACCCAATTTGTCCGATACCTCCCAAGCCTTGCATTGAAGGTTTTTTGTGGAATAAGGATCCATCGTGTGAAAAATAATCTTAAATTTTGGTGAGACTCCAAGTTTAGAGGCTCGTGTAAACATGATACCATAAATGTAATGCACCTCAAACATTATTTTGTCCACCATTTGTTAGTTATTCCATTTTTGTCAACTTTAGCGGGACTTTTTTTGTCAAGTTTTTTAACCTAACGTACATATATTTTGAAATAACAGGATGATTTGACCTCAACACTCGTACAACAATGCCGCCAGTCCCAACTTACTGTTCAGAGAATAGTGGAGACAGGAGGAGATGATGAGGCTCTGTTATTCGAGGCCTTGAGTGTGAATGATGAAATCCAAAAAGTTCTGTCAAAGTATGAAGAAATGAAGAAACCTAGTGAGGTGCATCGCGAGCCAGAACCTGCTATGATCGCTGTTGCTGCAGAGCCCGATGAGCCACCTCAAGTAGGGAAAGAAGAATCGTTGATCAGAAAGCCTGCAGGGTCTCGTGGCAACAACAACAACGATGAGATGATGGATGATCTTGACGAGATGATATTTGGTAAGAAAGGTGGCGGCTCCTCTGAACCAAAAAAGGATAAGCCATCGAAAGATGATCTTATTAGCTTTTAGACCTTTCCAGCACATTATGTCTTGCTCAGATTGTGGTGAACATGAATTTGGACTTTTATATTCTCTGTTTCATTTTTCAATTTTTTCGGTGTGGGGTCATATTTGGAGCATTACCATTGTTTTTACAAGCATTTTGTGTAAAGACAAAGCTGGTTAAATTGTTGCTAGGTTTTCACTCTATAGATAACAAAAGTTATGTGATTTGTTGTTTAAATTTTACATTACCATGTTATTATGTACCACACCCTTTCACCGATGTTCCATTATTTATGCAATTACAAGCAGGTTATCAATATCGTGATCTTGTTTGAAGACTAGTATGATCTGGATCTCAAAAAACACATATGATCCGTTATAGGATCGTAGGACAGATGATAGGATCGTTTTGACTTTTTAGTTAAATTTTCGTGTAAATAATGTACTAGTATTTTATCATCTCGATTCATTCTTACAAAATATAATACGAATTAGTATTTACTATTACAAATGGAAAAAAATAAAATTATGTAACCTTTTTTATAATATTTCCATCTTAACAACCTTCTTTGTAGCAGTTAGTTTATTAACCATGAACCAACTACTGTGCTTGTTTTGAATCTCAAGCAACTGAGCTCAAATTCGGTGATCTAGTGAACCAAACTGTTTTTTATGGCTGGTGGTAGACAATATTCATCTTCTTCAATGAACCCTAATTTCACCAAACTCACCAGATCTCCATTCCTCCTAATCACCATCACACTCACTTGTTTCTTTCTCGTTTTCCACATCTTCACCACTTCACCTCCAACCAAATCCATCACCTACTCGCACACTTCAATCTCAAACCAACCGTTTCTAAACCCTAATGTTCAGTACTCATTCGTCAATTCACTCGAACAATTTCTGAAAAAAACTAGAATTCCGGGATCACGTGACGATACTGTCGGTGATCCGGCGAGTGATGATGAGCAACGGGAAGTTAGGAAGCTAGATGATTTGATTTGGAGAACGGAAACTGCTAGGGTTTATAGTGATGAAAGCAATTTGTTGCCTGTTAGGGTTTATGTTTATGAGATGCCGGTTAAGTTTACTTATGATATGCTTTCGCTGTATCAAAATACGTATAGAGAGACGGTTAATCTTACTTCTAATGGTAGTCCAGTTCACCGGCTTATCGAACAGGTAGCTTGAATTTATCAATTTATGCAATTTTTTATATTGATTGGCTTTGTGTTATGAAAGTGATTATCTGATTACTGTGTTTTCGGTTAGTTGCTATGTTTAGGTATAATGAATATGACTACTGTTAGTTTTGTATAGTTAGTGTTTAGGAATAGTTGCAAGAAACTGATCATGATTATGTTGATTAATTAGTGGCATTTTCAGATGTAATTCGTTATATAATCGAGTTTGTCAAACACTGAACAAATGGGCAGAAGCGCATATAAAAAACACTATCTTCTGCATGCTGTTTTGTTACAGTTGATTCCTGGTTCGGTTTGTGTAAAATGGAACACCAAATACCAGCTGTCTTGTCTTAACTATCATTTTGTCTGTGTTACTTTGCAGCACTCTATTGACTACTGGCTGTGGGCGGATTTAATTGCTCCAGAATATGAAAGGAAATTGAAAAGTGTTGTACGAGTTCATCGGCAGGAGGAAGCTGATCTTTTCTATGTTCCGTTTTTCACGACTATTAGCTACTTCTTGTTGGAGAAACAGCAATGCAAGACACTTTACAGGGTGTGAGTAGATACCGATGTTTACATTTTAGGAAGATTCTTGTAAATCTGCAACTCGTTATTGGATCTGCTTTAACTTTGGTGTTTTGTCATGATATCTGGTAAATCTGGCCAGCTTTGGTGATTTTTTTCTTGTGATTTTAGGAAGCACTAAAATGGGTTACTGATCAACCTGCTTGGAAGCGGTCTGAAGGAAGAGATCACATATTTCCAATTCATCATCCATGGTCTTTCAAGTCTGTTCGCAAATTTGTCAAAAATGCAATATGGTTGTTACCAGATATGGACTCCACAGGGAACTGGTATCTTTTGTAGTCTCAACATTATACATGGATTTATTTCGTGAGCTATATTTTATAATCTTTAACGGTATTAACAATTGCAGGTACAAGCCTGGCCAAGTTTCACTTGAGAAAGATTTGATACTTCCTTATGTTCCCAATCTTGACTTATGTGATGCTAAATGCTTATCAGAAAGTGCATCAAGGAGAAACACTCTGCTATACTTTCGTGGGCGGCTTAAAAGAAACGCTGTATGATTTTTGACCAAGACTTTGAAGCTAATTCTGTTTAATTTCGTTCAAAAGGGTTGTACCTATTTGTGTTGCTAGTTTGGCTCATTTTTCTTTTGACTGCATATGTGTTAAGTTGGGTCAGCGTACAGACTGAGCCTGCTGGCAATTTCGCCCATTTACTTAGTGTGTCTATTTTGGCCAACTTTATGTAAACGACTGGTTAAAGAAACGCTTAAAAGGAAACGACCCAAATGGTCGAAAAAGTCACAAGTAGAAAATCAGAAGCAAATTATTAAGAATCAGGACCTTAACTACTGAAATAGAAATCATTTTGAGCATTAATAAAAATAGGGAAGAACTACAGTACTTCTATTAGGATTCAAATCACTTTATTTAGCATGCAACAAATAATAATTTGGACAAGAAGTGCTTGGGCCAAGGTGTACCAAAAGTTACCCTTATTTACCCATTACCCATCCCGTCTGACCTACCCATTTTTCCAGGTCTACTTCCCAGCCTCAAATAGGCATAAGCAGTAGATACTTGGAAAGTAATCTTGTTCTTCCATTTTTTTAGCCAGTTTGACTAGATCTATCTGATTAAGTTTAAACGTGATCTTGACTTATACTATATCCTAATTACAGGGAGGAAAAATACGTTCTAAACTTGGGTCAGAACTTGGTGATGCTGATGATGTCATCATTGAAGAGGGGAGTGCTGGAGAGGCAGGGAAAATAGCTGCACAAAGTGGCATGCGCAAGTACGAATTTGTCCCTTAATCATTTATTTCCACATGGAATGTGTTTTTATACATTTATTGATTTTGTTGTTCTTTGGTGAACAGATCTGTGTTTTGCCTGAGTCCAGCTGGTGATACACCATCGTCTGCTAGATTGTTTGATGCCATTGTTAGTGGTTGCATACCTGTTGTAGTTAGTGATGAACTCGAGCTTCCTTTTGAAGGAATACTTGATTATCGTAAGGTAAGTGCCAACGCCTATTATCCATCTTTTAATATGGGCCAAACCTTTAAGCTGTTACAGTATTAAGCATTTAAGCCCTTGTTTATTCCTGTACATTGCTCAGGTATAGTTAACTGATGCTTATATCTTAATCACCTGTTGCAGATCTCTTTATTTGTTTCTTCAAGTGATGCTGTGCAGCCAGGTTGGCTTTTGGCATACCTGAGAAGTATCAAACCTACTCAGATAAAAGAAATGCAAGATAATTTAGCCAAGGTTTGTGACTCTGAAATTGCCAATTTAGGAGCATGCTGCAGCATCTGTGAGGGTTTTGTGAAATAGATATGTTTTGAAATTAATTATATATTAACTCTCAAGATCCATCAATATATTTCAAATAAGTGTAGTAAATATCTCATATACAATTGGAAGTTGTGTTATCGTACATCTTTCTTAAGCTGAAACTCATTTTCTTCGTCACGGAAATGGCACATTTTGTACAACCAGCTGCTCCAGTGACCATCTTACACGCTCCAAATAGATAATTGCAGCCTGTTTTGAAAAGAAAAAAAATTGATATTTACAGTGATTCCCCTGTTCCAGAATTTTGATGATGATAGTTTTGTTTCTGTGACAGTATGTGAGGCATTTCTTGTATTCCCATCCTGCTCAACCATTGGGACCAGAAGACTTGGTTTGGAGAATGGTGTGCTATTCTATCTCAATGATACTAGACCTGACCTTCTATTTTGATGTCACAATTCCAACCCATATACATACGCATGGGTCGATTTGGGTTGCATTTTATTTCAAACAGACCAAATCAAATTAGTTGGTTAAAAAGGGAACAAGACAAACGGGTTGATAGTCTCTCGAAGTCTTTTTTTAAAACGCACAACCTCCTCAATTGTTTTTATCCAAACATTTAGATTATTGTTGTTTTGGCCCAAAAAGTAACCCGTTTTGACCTGTTACATTGTCCTGTGCTTCTATTCATTGCTCGCCAATCTGATATATTGTTTTGTTTTGTTTGTGTGTTAACAGATGGCTGGTAAATTAATGAACATCAAGCTTCACATACGGAGATCACAACGTGTAGTGAACGAGTCAAGAAGCATCTGCATGTGTGACTGCAGGCGTCCCAACGTTACTAGCCCACTGCCTCCCTGATGGGGGTTCTCATGTAATCTTTTTCATTGTTGTTCCCATTTCTAAACATTAAAAAGAAACAAATTTTTTTTCATTTTTTAATATTATTCTTTCATTACGTGTAGAAGTTGTGTATGTATTGTTTTAAATATTATTATAGAGAAGAGTTTTGAGGTATCAAAGAATCCTAGAAATGGTGATGCTGTATGTGTGTCAATCATTTAATGTAGCAAAGGGCAGAGGTTGTGAAGAAGCATCATGGGGGACGTGCAACCCACATCGGTCATATGCATTCCATGATTGATTCAATAAATTATTATTTATTTATTTATAGTATTCTAACGTGTATTATTTAACACGATCTATTCCATTAATAAAACATTGTCATGATTCTTTCACATCATCTGATTGGCCACTGTCAAAAAAGCTCCAGTATTCTAAATACAAGTTTGACACTACCAAAATTACTTCATCAAATAAATAAGAAAAAAATCACATACACGATCTAATTTTAATTTTCGTATACTTTGAAACTGAAACTCGTATGTTTTGTAAATAATTAGTTTAATTAAGTTTTTAGTATAGTTTGTAAGCTTTGTCGATTATCAAATACTATTATTATTAATTATTAATTTTGTTATTGCATGTGTTTATGTGTAGAAAATAACTAGTAGAGTAAATTTTAGTTGGTCAACTTGGTCAACGGTAACATAAAGAAGGAATATTTAAAAAAGGAAAATGGCGGTGATCGTGGGATAATAGATTATTGTCTCCGTCTTCAAAGGAAAAAATGGTATTTTTGCAATGACGCGTACTTACATGGGTTCACGTTCACATGTGATGTCGGAACCCATGGATGCCAGCTCTTCTGATTAGCAGCTTCCATTTCTTCCAGATTTAGATCTACTCTATTCTTACTGCTATAATTGCCTCCATTTCATTCCTCATTCAAACCCTAACTTTCACTCTCCAATTCATACATACACCAATCTGTATCTATTTCTAAAGGTATACATTCTACTCTTTTTAACTTCAATTCGTCAAATCCTAGCTTACACACTCTTATCGTTAACATAATTTATCTATTAATTTCAGCAATCGAGCTTAATACTTGGTTATTTTTCAACACTTTACATCCATAAACCAAATGTATCTTTATTTCTATTTCTAAAGGTAAGTTTTACTCTTTTTTAACTTCAATTAGTTTAATAATGCGTTTTGCTAGCAGTAGGCGCGATGTTTGACCACACTCGGTGTGGTCAAGTTGTACCAGTACAGTATCAAATGTGTAATTGGTACCAGCAAAATGAAAATGGATCAAAATTCGGTTAAGGTTACAATTTTCATGTCTTAGTTTTATATTTTTGTTGCAGGGTTGAATTGTAATCGCAAATATGTCATCAAACAACAACAAAACGTTCAAAGCTACTAGATCAAACTTATCGATTAGTTCCGATGCAGCGGATTCACAAAAACCGCCATTACCTCCAACGGTGACGTTCGCAAGGAGAACGTCATCAGGAAGGTATGTTAATTACTCTAGAGATGATCTCGATAGTGAACTTAGTAGTCAGGATTTTATGAATTATACCGTGCATTTACCACCAACACCTGATAACCAACCGATGGATGCGATCTCACAAAAAGTTGAAGAGCAATATGTATCTAGTTCGTTATTTACTGGTGGATTTAACGCGGTTACTCGCGCTCATCTTATGGATAAGGTGATTGATTCGGAAATTAATCACCCGCAAATGGCGGGAGCGAAAGGATCGTCATGTTCTGTTCCTGGATGTGACGCGAAAGTGATGAGCGATGAGCGTGGTGTTGATATTTTGCCGTGTGAATGTGATTTTAAAATATGTAGGGATTGTTATCTCGATGCTATTAAAACTGGTGATGGGATATGTCCGGGGTGTAAGGAGTCATATAAGAGTGTTGATTTGGATGAATTAGGTGATAATAATGGTGGTGGTGGTGGTGGAAATGGGCGGTTAGCTCAGTTGCCTCCCCCAATTGGGATGACGAAAAATGAGAGGAGGTTATCGTTGATGAAGTCAACAAAATCTGCACTTATGAGAAGTCAAACGGGAGATTTTGATCATAATAGGTGGTTATTTGAAACGAGTGGGACATATGGTTATGGAAATGCTATTTGGCCTAAAGAAGGATTGATGGAGAATGGTAAAGATAATGATGATCATGATCATGTTGATTCGTTGGAGCTGATGAACAAACCATGGAGACCTTTAACACGTAAGTTAAGGATCCCGGCTGCTATTCTGAGTCCGTATAGGTACATTTCTTGTTCCCGTTATCTTTTGACATATTTTATCTCTGTCTATTGTTTGATGTTCATGTAAAGTATTTGGTGGTAGAAAATTTAGTTAGTCAAATGCTAACTAAAAGATTTGATGTAACATTTTAGGAATCCTCGAGTTCTCTAAATTTTAGGCATCCTGTTATGTACTTTATTTCATTTTGTGATACAAAGTCAATTACTTTGTTTCAAATTGACAATGTCGGATTGTTAAATTACTGTTGATCCCCTATCTGAGTCAATCGGTTTGGGTAGATTGGTACAAACCTAAAATTAGGGGATGTGTGAATTTTTATTTTGCAGCTGATTATTTCAATTTTGTAAGTCACGTAAAGTTTTTGAAGTTCGGATGAACAAATTGTACTTCTGGTTAATTAATTAGGGGTCAAATGACCAATTTTTGACTAATCAGTTTCGTACCAGCAAAGGTTTCTGATTATCAACCCGTAAAATAATCAACTAATAGAATATTAGGGTCTTTTTAATGATTATGTGTTCGCTATCTTCTGTGTTTCACAGTATTTAAATGATGTTCTTTTCGTGCATTTTATGTGCAGGCTTCTTATTGTTGTTCGAATGGTTGTTCTTGTACTCTTCTTGATCTGGAGAATCAACCACCCAAACAACGATGCAATCTGGCTATGGGGAATGTCAATTGTTTGTGAACTATGGTTCGCCTTTTCTTGGATCCTTGACCAGTTACCTAAAGTCAACCCAGTCAACCGTGCCACTGATCTTAATGTTCTGAAAGAAAAATTTGAATTACCGACCCTAAACAACCCAACTGGAAAGTCAGATTTACCAGGCATTGATATCTTTGTCTCGACTGCAGATCCAGAAAAAGAACCACCACTTGTTACTGCAAACACCATTTTATCGATTCTAGCTGCTGATTATCCTGTTGAAAAACTTGCATGCTATGTTTCTGATGATGGTGGTGCGCTCTTAACGTTTGAGGCCATGGCGGAAGCTGCTAGCTTCGCTAACATGTGGGTCCCATTTTGTAGAAAACATAATATTGAACCTAGGAACCCAGAGTCATATTTTAATTTAAAGAAGGATCCTTATAAGAACAAGGTAAAGTCAGATTTTGTGAAAGACCGTAGAAGGGTAAAACGGGAGTTTGATGAATTTAAGGTACGGATCAATGGTCTTCCAGACTCTATACGCCGTCGGTCTGATGCATATCATGCACGTGAGGAGATAAAAGCCATGAAGCAACAGAGACAAAAGAGAGATGATGAACCTGTTGAGATGATCAAGGTTCTAAAGGCTACATGGATGGCTGACGGAACTCATTGGCCTGGAACTTGGTTGTCTCCTGCACCAGAACACTCGAAAGGCGATCATTCCGGAATCATTCAGGTAAACATAATAATCACTTTTAGCATAAATGATCGTTGTTGATAATCTATGAAGTTAAAGATTAGATAATTATGGTGTTTAACTTGTACAGGTGATGTTAAAACCTCCAAGTGATGATCCATTACAAGGCACAGAAGATGATGCTGGAATGCTCGATTTCACTGACGTTGACATACGCCTTCCTATGCTTGTATATGTATCCCGTGAGAAACGTCCAGGTTACGATCACAACAAGAAAGCAGGAGCCATGAATGCACTTGTTCGAGCCTCTGCAATCATGTCTAACGGTCCGTTCATTCTCAATCTCGACTGTGATCATTACATCTACAATTCTCAAGCCATGAGGGAAGGCATGTGTTTCATGATGGATAGGGGTGGTGACCGCCTCTGCTATGTCCAGTTCCCGCAAAGATTCGAGGGTATTGACACATCTGACCGTTACGCCAACCACAACACGGTTTTCTTTGACGGGAACATGCGCGCACTTGACGGGCTCCAGGGACCCGTTTATGTGGGAACCGGGTGTCTCTTTAGGAGAATCGCTCTTTACGGGTTTGACCCGCCTCGATCCAAGGAACACCACCCGAGTTTCTGTAGCTGTTGCTGTAGTGGTCGGAGAAAAGCTAAATTTACTACGCCGGAAGAAAACCGGGCTTTACGAATGGGTGACTCTGATGATGAAGATATGAATCTTTCTCTTGCTCCAAAGAAATTCGGAAACTCAACTCTTCTTATCGATTCCATTCCCGTGGCAGAGTTCCAAGGCCGCCCACTTGCTGATCATCCGGCCGTAAAAAACGGAAGGCCGCCCGGTGCCCTAACCATTCCTCGGGAGCTTCTGGATGCTTCTACTGTTGCAGAAGCTATAAGTGTCATTTCTTGCTGGTATGAGGATAAAACCGAGTGGGGGCAACGGGTCGGGTGGATTTACGGGTCAGTGACTGAAGATGTTGTCACGGGTTATCGAATGCATAACAGAGGTTGGAAATCAGTATATTGTGTTACTAAACGAGATGCTTTCCGTGGAACAGCTCCTATTAATTTGACCGATAGGCTTCATCAAGTGCTCCGCTGGGCTACAGGATCGGTTGAGATCTTCTTTTCACGTAACAATGCACTTTTAGCAAGCTCGAAAATGAAGATTTTGCAGAGAATCGCGTACCTGAACGTCGGAATCTATCCGTTTACCTCCATTTTCCTGATTGTTTACTGTTTTCTCCCGGCGCTTTCCCTCTTTTCCGGCCAGTTTATCGTGCAAACGTTAAACGTGACGTTTCTTGTCTACCTACTGATAATAACTCTTACAATTGTCATGCTTGCGGTTCTTGAGGTGAAATGGTCAGGGATTGAGTTAGAAGAATGGTGGAGAAACGAACAGTTTTGGTTAATCGGTGGAACAAGCGCTCATTTAGCAGCTGTTATGCAAGGATTGTTGAAAGTAGTTGCTGGTATCGAAATCTCGTTCACATTGACATCGAAATCCGCTGGTGATGATGACGATGACGAGTTTGCGGATCTTTACATTGTGAAATGGACATCTCTGATGATCCCGCCCATAACTATAATGATGGTTAACTTGATTGCTATAGCTGTGGGGTTCAGTCGGACAATATACAGCACGATACCACAATGGAGCCGACTTCTTGGTGGCGTGTTTTTTAGTTTTTGGGTGTTAGCTCATTTATACCCGTTTGCGAAAGGGTTGATGGGAAGAAGAGGGAGGACACCAACGATTGTGTTTGTGTGGTCTGGACTTATTGCCATCACCATATCGCTTCTGTGGGTCGCGATCAATCCTCCACAGGGTCAAAATCAGATCGGTGGATCATTTCAGTTTCCGTAAACTATTTGTTTATTATTACAATTATATTCTTTTTAACAAGCAGATTATGGTGGGTGGCCAGTAGAGATGGTGTAACACCATTTTCCCATATCCAATTGTATTGTTTTTGTAGTGTTTCTTCAACTCAGAAAAGAGGCTTATAGTGTTTTTGTCTAGCCACGTTGAAGGTAATATAGATGCGGACCGGGCTGTAAGCCTTGGGTCGGCTTGATGGGTTTGGTCCTGGTTTTAGACGTTCAAGCACGAGCCTGTAAAGACTTGGTTAAAAATTGCTAAACATTGGAGAGTATACAAAGATGGTTTTCTCCAACAATCGTATGATCTTTTGAACACTAGCAGAGCTTGTTGCGATATTATATTCTATAACAGAATTTGTAATTAATATACGATAAAAAAAAGTTATTAAATTGAATTAATGAGTATTAAATACAAATATTAATATTTAAAGAAATTTCAACTTTATTAAAACCCTATTAAAAAAAATGCTTGTTAAGTTCATCATAATTTACTCTCTTCTTTTTCTCTATTCTAAACCAAGGTTTATTTAAAAAAAAAAAAAAGGGTAATGTTATCGCAAGTTATTAGACTAAGAAATTTATTTTTAATATCACAAATATTAATTATATCAATATATGTATTCTAAGTATTGAAACTACATATAACTTTGATCGAACATCAATATGAAACTTCAATTTCGTTAGATTTCACTAATTCTAATACTTTACCACTATCAAGTTCACCAACAAACTTTGTTTGGTTATATTTATGTGTTAAAGATGAGTGCTTTAAATTGTAATAAAGATAAGATATTTATTTATAGATATCAATTTTGTAAGATTATATATTATATACATATAACATTAAACAAAAACACCAAATATAATTATAATTATAATTATATATGTGAAAACAAGATGATCACATAACCATAACTATTGATTTACAAGATAAAATGAAAAAGGAAAGAAAAAACATTTTTGTTAACTTATCAAAAAGTAATTTTACTAGAAATATGTTTTTTTATAGCCATCTTCTATAAATTGGATTTTTTTATCCACTTTCCAATAATCAAATAATATATATATATCGTTGGAGGATAAAAAGGAAAGAAATTTTGGGGAGAAGAGAGAGAAATCATCCTGGCCATCATATTTAGATCAAATAAGGGTATGATGGTAACTTTGCTAAAACAATTAATTAACCTCTTGACAAACTCTAACAACTCTATTCCTAATTTTTAAATTCATTGACGATTAGTTACTGTTACGAAATTTAAAACCGTTTGCAATCTAGTAAATTATTAAAGCACCATTCATACTCTATTAAAATATTATCCACTACATGCAATTGGAATAAATACGAAAATGGTGCTGACTAATTTGGATGAAAACAAATAAACGAGTAAGTTTAATTTGTTGCTTCTTGTTTAATTTTTTCTTAAGAATGACGGTTATTTAAAGACGATGATGGGTACTTTTTTTAACCCAATTATTATGATTAGCTTGTTTAGTTTTTAACCCATGGTTATCGATCTTTTAATTATGTGTTCGTTACAGAAATTCTATAAAAATCATATAATGATTCGTAAATTATAACCAAGATTCATAAAATTATAACCTTGATTCACAAAATATACCATGATTCAATAAACATGTGAGAATTTCAATAATCATCTTTCTATATGATAGATTCAGATTTTTATACCAATGATTCAAATTTTATATTGCATGATTCACTAGTTAAACAAGTGAACGATTCATTTTTATCCATAATAAAAACAGTGATTCACAACGTGTACCATTGATTCACAAAATTATTTTTATGATCTTAAAAGGTGTCTCATATTTACTTTGATTCACAAAGTATATGCCATGTTGTGACTAAAATTTCAATAATCATTTTTCTATAATAGACTCAAATTTTTATACCAAGATTCAAATTTCATACTGCATGAATCACTAGTTTGTACATATATGGAAACAAATGAACATGTTGCTTTAATTTTATAACACCCCGAAATTCGTTAAAATTGAAAGTTGTGTACTGTTGTGCGACACAAGGGTTAGTGTCGCAGGTAGCGACACAAAGCCCAGTGCGACACAAGGCTTGTGTCGCAGTGCTGGGTCAAAAGGCGGTTAGTAAGGGTTAAAAGTGTAAAACAGATGGGTTAAACCCCATTTTTCATTCCAAAATTCTCCAGAAACAAATATACACTTCCAGAACCATTTAGGTGGGTGATTTCGAGAATTCTAGAGAGAGAAAGCAAGAAAAAGGTTGAGTTTGCTAAAGATTTGATCTTTGAAAGTGTTCTTGTGTGTTTTGAAACCAATTCCAGGTAAGAGTTTGAGCTTATTACGTGCTTTATCATCTTCAGTAAATTTATTGGGTTAAAAGTGTGAGTTTTACCCAGAAAATTGTTAAAATCGAAAGTTGCTGCTGTTCTGTTCGTCATTGCGACACAAGGGTAGTGTCGTAGCTTGTGTCGCAATGATGGTGTCGCGAGTTAATACTGTTGCTTTAGCGACACAAAGATTTGTGTCGCTAGTTTCTACTGCTGATTAGTACTGTTATTTTAGCGACACTAAGAGCTTGTGTCGCAGCTTGTGTCGCTAGTTTCTCCTGTTAATTGAATTGTTGATTTAGCGACACTAAGAGCTAGTGTCGCAGGTTGTGTCGCAAAAGTGTGTTGAGCGACACTAATCTGATGTCGCCAGAAGGTGTAGCGACACTAGAGGGTAGTGTCGCAGGATTAATTGATGTTTTAAATAATATTAATTATTATTAGAGTTAATTGGGTACGATCGCCTCGACAGGTATTTCGAGTAGCAGTTCGTAAATATCCAATCGTCGTCCTCGAGGTAAGTAATGCTAGTGTTATAAAGTTGTATTGAATAACTGAGTGTATCAATGAGTTGAACGGCCAATTGCTGAGTGAACAATTGTGCCCATGTATATATATATGTTAAACGGCCTATTGCTGAGTGATCAATTGTGCCTATGAGGATGAGTTGAGAGGCCTATTGCTGAGTGATCAATTGTGCCTATGAGGATGAGTTGAGAGGCCTATTGCTGAGTGATCAATTGCGCCTATGAAGTCGAATTGAGTGGACAATTGCTGAGTGACCAATTGTGCTTGTGAGATTAAGTGAAAAGGGCAATTGCTGAGTGAACAATTGTGCCTATGTATATGTGAGTTAAATAGTCAAATTGTTGAGTGATCAATTGTGACAACTGTGTAGATGATAAATGTATGATTAAAGAATACAGACATGAAATGTCTGGTTTATTGTATTGCTGTAACTGGATTATCCATTTACTTACTAAGCGATGTGCTTACGTATTGTTGTTTACCGTGTTGATAGGTATGCCTAAAAAGATGAAGGGCGGGAATTCGGGCAAGCGACCCGAGAGCTGTTAGTGATGGACTCATAGATCATGCTCTATATTAACATCTGATGTTTTACGAAAAACAATGTATATATTTTGTGAATTATGTGGTTATTACTTTATATTAATATATAAAGTGTTATAAAAAAAAATGGGACGTTACAAGTTGGTATCAGAGCATTGGTTTAAGAGACTCGGGTATCCATCATTAGAGGTACTTGAACTTAGACCAAGAGATGAGTCTAATGAGCATGATGAGAATGTTGTGTACTATGAGTTGATATTTGAGTAGTTATTATAACTAATGAGATGTGATGATTTGTTAAAGGTCAAGGTATTGTATGAATAACATGTAATAACGATTACGTCTGACCAACGTAATAATTATTATATGAACTCATATGATGCCATGACTGTTGTATGATGTTAAAGAGAGTTGTGAAAGATAGACTAATGTGTAATGAGAATTTTAGTCTAATCTGATGTGTTTGCTGATTAACCCTTTCAGTATAAGATGGAAGGGAAGAATTTTAATGAGCATAATACCGAGAGCTCTGGACAAGAGCATGTGATGAATATATCGTCTATGACTACGAACGAGATGAAAGAGTTTATATCAGAAGAGGTTGCGTTGGCACAAGAGAAGTCTCTTCCGTATTTATTGGAAAGAATTACTGAGACTGTCAGAGATGTTCTGGCAGAAGAATTACAAAAGAGGGATATAGAGGGATCTGGAAAGAGTGACCAGATGAAAGAAGAGAAGAAAAAAGTGAGTTACAAAGATTTTGTGGCATGTAAACCTCCAGAGTATAAAGGAGAGACAGATCCGATCAAGTGTTATCGATGGATCTCTGAAGTGGAGGCAGCGTTTGCTATTTCTGAGTGTCCTGATAAATTGAAAGTAGTATATGGTGCCAGTTTATTGAAGGCACGAGCAAAAGAATGGTGGGACGTGCAACGTCAGACCATGGGAGAGGAACGTGTTAATGACGTGTCCTGGAAAGAGTTTAAAGATATGTTTGTGATAGCCTATTCACCGGAAGCTGAGTTGACCAAGCTTCGTCGAGAATTCTTGTTTATGAAACAAACGACAGAGACTGTGAATGAGTTGACAGGTGTATTTCTTGATAGAGCCCGATTTTGCCCTGAATATACTGAGGATCCGAAGAGGTTGATGTATCATTTTCATGAAGTATTAAAGAAAGAGATTCGACAGTTTGTGGATCCAAGTCGTTGGAGTAAATTTGAAGAGTTTGTGAATGAGACAAGAAGGAGAGAGATTGAGATAAATCGAGAGGATGATGGTTCCTCCAAAAGAAAGATTGAACCAGCTGGATGATCTTTTAAAAGATTCAGGCCCAGCGGAAGTTTTAAGAGAGAAGATCGACGAGAAGTGCCTATGTGTCAGAAATGTCACAAGAAACATTTTGAGAATTGTGCAAGTGATAAGAGGTCGTGTTATCAGTGTGGACAAGAGGGCCACCTAAGCCGTGATTGTACAAAAACGGTACGAGTGTGTTTTAATTGCTATGAACCTGGACATATAAAGAGTGAATGTCCGAGATTGAAGAGTTCAACAGGTTCTAGTGGGGTAAAGAAGAATGAGGAGAGAAGAGTTTCAGATTCGTCAAGAGTGAAAAGTCGATCTTTTTAATTGACTGCGGATGAAGCGAAGAATGCTCCGGATGTTCTTACGGGTACTTTTCTTATTAACTCGTTACCCGCTTATGTATTATTTGATTCTGGAGCTTCTAGATCTTTTGTCTCTGAAAACTTTAGTAAGAGTTTTCAATTAATGTTAAGTGAGTTGGATACACCTTTAGATGTTGAGATAGCCGATAATCATGTTATTTATGTGACCAAAGTCTATAGAGGGTGTCGAATAGAAATTAATGATGAACTATTTATGATAAATCTTATACCAATGGGGATGGGTGAATTCTATGCCGTTGTGGGCATGGATTGGCTGAGTAAACATGATGCTGTTATTCGTTGTGAAAAGAAAATTATTCGCATTAATGCTCCAAGTGGGGGAGTAATAGACATTTATGGAGAAAAACCTAGACAATCTTTGTCAATTTGTACTTATGCTCGTGTTAGAAGGCATTTGTCTCATGGATGTCAGGCATTTTTAGCCCATGTTGTTGATATGCAAAAGAATGTGATGAGTATTGCAAATATTCCGGTTGTAAATGAGTTTCCTGATGTATTTCCGGAAGAGTTACCGGGTGTTCCGCCTGAAAGGCAAGTCGAGTTTCGAATTGAATTAATGTCGGGGGTTACTCCTGTTGCTAAAACTCCTTATAGACTTGCGCCGTCAGAAATGCAGGAAATGATGAAGCAAATACAAGAGTTGTTGGAGAAGGGGTTTATTCGTCCGAGTAGTTCACCGTGGGGAGCACCAGTATTATTTGTTAAAAAGAAGGATGGGAGCATGCGAATGTGTGTTGATTATAGGGAGCTGAATAAAGTAACTGTTAAGAACCGTTACCCGTTGCCGAGAATTGATGATTTATTCGATCAGCTCCAGGGAGCTACTCATTTTTCAAAGATTGATTTACGATCTGGGTATCATCAGTTAAGAGTAAAAGAAGAAGATGTTCCCAAGACTGCTTTCCGAACACGTTATGGTCATTATGAGTTTGTGGTAATGCCACTCGGACTGACAAATGCTCCTGCCGCATTTATGGATTTGATGAATCGAGTTTGCCGGACATTTCTGGATAAATTCGTGATTGTGTTTATTGATGATATTTTAATTTACTCAAAAACGGGAGAGGAGCATGAAGTGCATCTGAGACAAATGTTGCAAGTATTGCGGAGGGAGAAATTATATGCTAAATTCTCAAAATGTGAATTTTGGCTTCAAGAAGTTCAATTTTTGGGGCATGTGATAAACCACGAGGGAATCAAGGTAGATCCTGCAAAAGTAGAAGCAGTGATGATGTGGAAACCTCCTAAGACTCCAACAGAGATTCGAAGTTTCTTGGGATTGGCAGGTTATTATCGGAGATTTATTCAAGATTTCTCCAAGATTGCAACTCCGCTTACAAGGCTTACATGCAAAAATGCCAAATTTGAGTGGAAGGAGGAACAAAATCGAGCCTTTAATATTTTAAAAGAAAAACTGAGTCAAGCACCTATACTAGTACTTCCTGAAGGGAATGATGATTTGGTAGTATACTGTGACGTGTCTCGCGTGGGATTGGGTTGTGTGCTTATGCAAAGAGGAAAAGTAATAGCGTATGCCTCGAGACAGCTAAAAACACACGAGAAAGGATATCCTACTCATGATCTAGAATTGGCAGCGGTGGTGTTTGCATTGAAAATTTGGAGGCATTATCTCTATGGAGTGAAATGTACGGTTTATACAGATCATAAGAGTTTAAAGTATTTCTTTGACCAACGAGATCTTAACATGAGACAGGGGCGTTGGCTTGATTTGGTAAAAGATTATGACTGTGAAATCTTATACCATCCTGGAAAAGCGAATGTGGTAGCAGATGCTCTCAGTAGAAAGGCTATTAATATGAAGTTAAAAGTAAAATCTTTTCGAATGATTGTAGTTACAAATTTAATTGAGCAAGTAAAAGAAGCTCAACAGCAAGTGCTACAGAATGGTAATTCTCGAGCAGAACGAATAAAAGGCCAAGAACAAGATTTTGTTGATGATTCTCGTGGATTGAAAACCCGATATGGTAGAATTTGGGTGCCGAGTTCTGGAGGAATGAGAAAACTTTTGCTTGATGAAGCTCATAAATCCAAGTATTCGATCCATCCCGGTGCCACGAAGATGTATCAAGATTTGAAAAGAGATTATTGGTGGTCAGGTATGAAAAGAGAAATTGTCAGATATGTGGAAAAGTGTTTGACTTGTTCGCAGGTTAAAGCCGAACATCAGAAACCTTATGGGAAAATGAAACCCTTGGACATTCCAGTGTGGAAATGGGAACATATTACGAAGGATCTTATTACGAAATTGCCAAAAACGTCAAAGCACCATGATGCCATCTGGGTAATAGTTGATCGATTGACCAAGAGTGCTTTATTCTTGCCGATAAGAGAAGCTTCGTCTTCAGAAATAATGGCTGATTTGTATGTGAAAGAAGTGGTGGCGAGACATGGTGTGCCAGTATCTATTGTCTCTGATAGGGATAGTAGATTTACATCTAGATTTTGGGCAAAGTTTCAAGAGGAGATGGGTACACGTCTTAATCTGAGTACAGCGTATCACCCACAAACAGATGGTCAGAGTGAACGGACGATTCAAACATTAGAGGATATGTTGAGGGCATGTGTTATTGATTTTGGAGGAAATTGGGATGTGTATTTGTCGTTGGTTGAATTTTTTTACAATAACAGTTATCACTCCAGTATTGGAATGCCGCCATATGAAATGCTTTATGGAAGAAAGTGTAGAACTCCAATCTGTTGGGATGAAATTGGGCAACGTGAAGTGGCCAGTACCGAAGTTGTACTGAGAACTACTGAACAGATAGATCAAATCCGAGCCCGTTTAAAAGCTGCGCAAGATAGACAAAAATCGTATGCAAATAAGAGAAGGCGTCCAATAGAGTTCAATGAAGGAGATTATGTTATGTTAAAAGTATCTCCGTGGAAAGGTATTATTCGATTTAGAAAGCGTGGGAAGTTGAGTCCTCGTTTTATTGGACCCTTTAAAATCTCAGCAAGAGTAGGTGAAGTGGCGTATCGTTTAGAATTGTCGGATGAATTGGCAAATATTCATAATACTTTCCATGTGTCATATTTGAGGAAATGTTTAGCCGATGAGACAGCCTATGTCCCAATGGACGAGATTGAAGTAGATGATAAATTGAATTATATTGAAGAACCAATCGAGATATTGGATGAGAAAATAAAGAAGTTAAGAAATAAAGAAATCCGAATGTTTAAAGTCCAGTGGAAGCATCGAAAGGGATCAGAGTTTACATGGGAACCAGAGAGTGAGGTTCACCGATATTATCCTTCGTTGTATCAGAGGTGGATTGTGAGGACACAATCCTGAGTAAGTGGGGGAGAGTTGTAACACCCCGAAATTCGTTAAAATTGAAAGTTGTGTACTGTTGTGCGACACAAGGGTTAGTGTCGCAGGTAGCGACACAAAGCCCAGTGCGACACAAGGCTTGTGTCGCAGTGCTGGGTCAAAAGGCGGTTAGTAAGGGTTAAAAGTGTAAAACAGATGGGTTAAACCCCATTTTTCATTCCAAAATTCTCCAGAAACAAATATACACTTCCAGAACCATTTAGGTGGGTGATTTCGAGAATTCTAGAGAGAGAAAGCAAGAAAAAGGTTGAGTTTGCTAAAGATTTGATCTTTGAAAGTGTTCTTGTGTGTTTTGAAACCAATTCCAGGTAAGAGTTTGAGCTTATTACGTGCTTTATCATCTTCAGTAAATTTATTGGGTTAAAAGTGTGAGTTTTACCCAGAAAATTGTTAAAATCGAAAGTTGCTGCTGTTCTGTTCGTCATTGCGACACAAGGGTAGTGTCGTAGCTTGTGTCGCAATGATGGTGTCGCGAGTTAATACTGTTGCTTTAGCGACACAAAGATTTGTGTCGCTAGTTTCTACTGCTGATTAGTACTGTTATTTTAGCGACACTAAGAGCTTGTGTCGCAGCTTGTGTCGCTAGTTTCTCCTGTTAATTGAATTGTTGATTTAGCGACACTAAGAGCTAGTGTTGCAGGTTGTGTCGCAAAAGTGTGTTGAGCGACACTAATCTGATGTCGCCAGAAGGTGTAGCGACACTAGAGGGTAGTGTCGCAGGATTAATTGATGTTTTAAATAATATTAATTATTATTAGAGTTAATTGGGTACGATCGCCTCGACAGGTATTTCGAGTAGCAGTTCGTAAATATCCGATCGTCGTCCTCGAGGTAAGTAGTAGGAGAGTAAAGAATATTAATTGACTAATCTGTCAATAATGCTAGTGTTATAAAGTTGTATTGAATAACTGAGTGTATCAATGAGTTGAACGGCCAATTGCTGAGTGAACAATTGTGCCCATGTATATATATATGTTAAACGGCCTATTGCTGAGTGATCAATTGTGCCTATGAGGATGAGTTGAGAGGCCTATTGCTGAGTGATCAATTGTGCCTATGAGGATGAGTTGAGAGGCCTATTGCTGAGTGATCAATTGCGCCTATGAAGTCGAATTGAGTGGACAATTGCTGAGTGACCAATTGTGCTTGTGAGATTAAGTGAAAAGGGCAATTGCTGAGTGAACAATTGTGCCTATGTATATGTGAGTTAAATAGTCAAATTGTTGAGTGATCAATTGTGACAACTGTGTAGATGATAAATGTATGATTAAAGAATACAGACATGAAATGTCTGGTTTATTGTATTGCTGTAACTGGATTATCCATTTACTTACTAAGCGATGTGCTTACGTATTGTTGTTTACCGTGTTGATAGGTATGCCTAAAAAGATGAAGGGCGGGAATTCGGGCAAGCGACCCGAGAGCTGTTAGTGATGGACTCATAGATCATGCTCTATATTAACATCTGATGTTTTACGAAAAACAATGTATATATTTTGTGAATTATGTGGTTATTACTTTATATTAATATATAAAGTGTTATAAAAAAAAAATGGGACGTTACAAATTTAGATTTCTACCTTATATGGATGATTCACTAATGTTAAAATAAAATTGTTTTCATATCTTAGAATGTTGATTTATTCAAAAGCACCAAGTATATTTTAGTTCATATGAAAGCTAAATATCAATTTTAATTTATGAATCATCTTTTACATGTGAAGTCTTTTTAACGTGAAAGCTAAATATGAATTATAAAAGTCCTATCTTCAAGGAAGTGATTCCTATAATCTTGCTCCATTAATAAAAGTCTATGAGTTTTGAAATGGTATATGTCGGATTCCAAAAAAGTCGATTAACACATTTACAATCCTACCCTCCATGATTTAAACAATTTACCATAATCATCTACATAATTACATTCATGCCAATAATTATTCTAAGTCATTGATTTTCAAAATCAAAGGCCATTTCTTTCTCTTCTCTCATTAGAAATCTTTCTCTATACATCCCACTCATATATATATATATATATATATATATATATATATATATATATATGACTTCTTACCATATTGTAAACTAATTTAACTACCTATTTTTTAAAAAAATTATTTTATTTTATAAAATAAATAAATAAATGAGAACTGTATTTTTATTTTAAAGATGATTTTCTTAAACCGGGTTAAACCGGTGGCCCAAAACCGCCAATAACAAACCCTACATAAACCCTGAACCACCTTCTTCCACCACTTTCATGTTTCTTTTCTTTTTTTCTTTAAATAAAAATAAATCATCAAAAAAATGAAGCCTCAATCCATCTTTCTTTTTCATCAAGCTTCAATTCCCCAATAAAAACCCTAGGGTTTTTCTAAACTTAAAAAAAAAAAAAAAAAAAACTTATTCACTAACACACACTTATATACATACATATAATTTATATCAATTCCAATGTCAAAAGCTTCAAGCCTCTTTAACTTTCCTACCTTCACTTCACCGTCACCATCTCCGGCGCCGGCTGCCGGAGCTCCGGTTGATCCTCAATCATCTCCACCGCAAAATGACGCACCGCCGCCACCGCGTGTTCGTAACGATAACCCTAGAACAACGTCTGCAGGGTTTGATCCAGAGCCATTGGAAAGAGGTGCCGAAGCTGTTGAAAAAATTGCTAAATCTAAAGAACCCAAAAAGGTTTCGACTTTTTTCCTTTTTCACCTAATTTTTTTAGAGTATTTATGTTGTGTTGATATATCAGAAATTTTTTTGCATTGAATTGAGTTTGATGTAATTATGGTGAATTAAGTTTCTTTTGTTTTGTGGGACATTTAATTATGAGTTTTGAGAATAATATGTGGTTGGTGGTGTTTTTAGATTTTTGAGTTGATGAAGAAGCAGGAAGAGACTAGGCAGGCAGATTTAGCTGCCAAGAAGGCCGAGTTTATGGCAATGCAAGCGCAGGCTGAAACTGTAAGTTTTGCACTACCCCTGTTTCCAAAATGATCTACATCTGTATCTGTGTATACGCATATATGTATTTTGTATAACTTGTCTAACTGAATTTAAAACTGATGTTTGGATTGTCCGGACTGAGTGTGATTTATGTGCATTGTAAATGTCACTTAAAATGTCTTCGTTTACATACACATACACATGCACACAAATGACATGTAATTAAAATGCTTCCAGGGTCTATAATCAGAAACATGCACTTGTATTATGTGCACGTATTTGTCATATTAACCTAATAGTTCTTGTCCATAAATGAATTGAAGGAACATTGTGAATTAAATGTTAAGAATCTTTTGAGCTATACTAACTACTGCACTGGTAGTCTTAATTCGGTCATATAAGTGTCAATTTCTTGTTTTGCATAATGTTTATTTTTCCGTTCATTATGTTTGACAGGAGAGGCAAAGAGTCATATATGATGAGCAGAAAAAGCTAGCTCAGCAACAAGCGCAAATAAAGTCACAAATGGCTCGCTATGAGGATGAACTAGCAAGGAAGAGAATGCAGGCATGCTTCACATGTGTCTTTGTAGTTTATTTCTAATGTAGTTATTCGTATCAGCATAGGGATGAACTTTAAACATATTTTGCAGACTGAAAATGACCATCACAGAACAAGAAATCAAGAACTTGTGAAAATGCAAGAAGAATCATCAATTAGGCAAGAACAACACAGACGAGCAACAGAAGAGCAAATTCAAGCACAGCGCAGACAAACAGAAAGGGAGAAAGCTGAGATTGAGAGAGAAACAATTAGGGTCAAAGCTATGGCTGAAGCAGAAGGAAGGGCCCATGAAGCTAAATTGGCTGAAGACGTGAATAAGAGGATGCTAGTAGAACGTGCGAATGCTGAGAGAGAAAAATGGGTTTCTGCAATTAATACCACTTTTGAACACATTGGAGGTAAATATTTTAATAAAAATTGCATGTACTGATGCCTTGAGTTTTTTTTTTTTTTCTTTTAATTTTATTTTGTAAGGTCATGCATGCTCCATGTAAATAAGTCTCTACGTAGCTAGTACATATACATATTTTGACTCATTTATTTATGAAAGGATCAATTTTGGTTGTGTTGGGGTCAAATCATAAAGTTAGCTAAAAGGGGAGCCTGCAAATGGGTCAGTCATAGCTCATATGGGTTGAGGGTTGTCCAACGTCTATTTTTAGGCATACAATCTTATAAATCGATTTGTTCAAAGAGTAGAATTTTATTGTAATAATATTGTTTATAAGTTACACGTTAACTATTTATAAAAATGGACAAGAAGTGGTTGTCAGTCAATCCAACCAGGCCTAGCCCCTGTTGAACCTTACTAAAAAAATGACCCGTGTTAACTGAAACTGTCTTGACCCGTGACTCAACCTGCCCATCTTGCCACCTCTAATAGATAGAATCTTTTTTATTATCTATGGTTCTTGATTAATGAGGCTAGTAAATGATCTGTTTTTTAGGTGGTCTGCGTGCAATATTAACTGATCAAAACAAGATGGTTGTAGCTGTTGGGGGTGTCACAGCTCTTGCTGCAGGTATCTACACAACAAGGTATGACATTCATTCCTATATAGTGAGTGTCTTGGTGTTCACTTAAACAATTTATAAATGCTTTTTACAGTTCATCACTTCACTGCTATTACATTTTAAGATTCTTCCTGAGCAAACTGCTGGTCTATGTCCAAAAAGTTTCACAGTGATTATCAGAATTTTCAGTCTTTATACCAATTTCTGTTTGTTTTTGTCTTTTGTAATACAGAGAAGGTGCTAGGGTGGTTTGGAGCTATGTGGACAGAATATTGGGACAACCGTCACTAATCAGGGAATCTTCTAGAGGAAAATATCCATGGTCGGGATTTTTTTCTCGTGGGTTGAGCACTCTATCGAAAGGCGGTCAAAAGGGAGCAAACTCTCAAAAGGGGAATGCATTTGGTGAAGTCATCCTTAATCCATCTCTGCAGAAGAGAATTACACAGTTGGCTAGTGCAACTGCCAATACAAAGTCTCATCAGGCACCATTTAGAAATATGCTCTTCTATGGCCCTCCGGGAACAGGGAAAACAATGGCAGCAAGAGAATTAGCACAAAAATCCGTATGAGTTTTTGCCTTTCATGTCTTTATAATTGTTCCGTATGTATACAGGTAGTTAGGTCATGTCTGTAGGTGGCAATTTCAACGTGTTGACCTATAAATGGGTCAAATAGGTTAAAAATCGCCTAGAGTCTGTTTCTGTTGATTAGCTTCATAAATCATTTTACATGAAGATCTAGATTATAATAATAGTAAGAAGAATGCTTTTGTAATAAAAGAAAGTACATATTAGTTACTTTAAAAATGACTGGTTTTAACCCATGCCCGCTTTTACTTGTTACCCAACCCAACCATGTTGCCACTTCTAGTTGTGTCCTTTCTTTGACTTATCTTTGACTTATCTTTGACTCTTTCTCTATCTTATACGGTTTGAAATGTCCCAGGGACTTGATTATGCATTGATGACCGGTGGAGATGTTGCACCTCTAGGTTCCCAGGCTGTTACAAAAATACATCAGCTATTCGATTGGGCTAAGAAGTCAAATAGAGGCTTATTACTTTTTATTGATGAAGCAGATGCATTTTTGTGCGAGTAAGTGATAAATTCCGTTGGAGTATAAACGATACAGTTTTTCTGGTGCAATTAACATAATTTTTTTACTTTTTTTTGTCAGGCGAAACAAAACTTATATGAGTGAAGCTCAAAGGAGTGCCCTAAATGCCCTTCTTTTTCGCACTGGTGACCAATCAAAAGACATAGTTTTAGCACTTGCTACAAATCGTCCCGGTGATCTTGACTCAGCAGTTGCAGACCGTATTGATGAAGTTCTAGAATTCCCTTTACCTGGAGAAGAAGAAAGATTCAAACTTTTGAAACTCTACGTAGACAAATACATTGCCAAGGCTGGTGCAAAAAAGCCGGGATTATTTTCAAAGTTCTTTCAGAAACAACAGCAGCAGATAGAGATCAAGGGTCTAAATGATGATCTAATTAGGGAAGCTGCTGCAAAAACTGATGGATTTTCAGGAAGAGAGGTTGCAAAATTGATGGCAAGTGTACAAGCTGCTGTTTATGGAAGTGAAAATTGTGTGTTGGATCCACTTTTGTTTCGTGAAGTAGTTGATTATAAAGTTGCAGAACATCAACAGAGGAGAAAGCTCGCTGGTACTGACGAAAGTAGCTAGTTAATTTGTTGTTTGTTTGGGTGGCGTTTTGTGGCAGGCAGGTGAGTTATCTGCTTTTGTGTCATTTGGTGGTCAACCCATTCGTTCAAATTTCGGTGGAATGTTACCCCCTCATATTCATTTGCCGTGAAGAATCTTGGTACATCTGATAAAAGAGTTTTATTAATATACAAACAGGAAGTATTATTAATTGGCTAGCAATGTTTTAGTTAAAGAATTGATTTTATGTTGAAGAAGATGAGCTTGCAAGCCCTGGTTTTGATTTGTAGGCAGGATTTATTGCAATAAGATGAGTAGTTCTCTTTTCATCTTCTTTTGTAGTCATGGCTCTTTTGGCTTGTCTGGCCTGGCAGTTTGTGATAATCAAAATAACTGACATAAATACTTCGATCCGTAATTGTTATGCTCATTCTTTATGTTATGAAATTAAATCTGTTCCCTCGGAACATAACTAGCACTAATTGGTAAATGGCAGATGGTTGTCAAATGTGTGTTGTAATCTATCTTCGTAGTTTTCAGAAAACTTAATGGGTTAATAGTAAAAAAGATAACCACTGAAGTATTGACTGGTTTCTGTCGCCGATAGTAACCTTAATTCACTCATAAAAAGCTCAAACTTTCATAGGACTCTATAAGAACTCTTGAAATACTCAATTGAAGGGAATCAGAGTCCAAAACTAATATGAGAAGTGGAGTATTTTACATACCATTTTCCTCTCATATGGGAGGTGAAACTGCTTTACTTGGATTACCATTTATGAAAGTTTGACCTTATATTTTAATGAACCTTAAAACCCAAAACATAAATCACTCTAATTTTAGTTACATTTTGATGCCATCTGCCCCTAATTCAATCATCCATTTACCCAAAAGTAAAGAAGAGAAGACTGTAATTTAAGCAAAGACTTTTCTGTTAATATTGTACCACCAACTATTTCAATTCAAGACATTAGTCATCAGCAACACAATGTCATTTTAATGTCAAATTATACAACCATTGTATCCTTATTTGCAAGCATTTCAAGAAACATTGTAAAGGTTTTGATGGTACATCATCTTGCTAAAATAGAAAATGGAACACGAAAGCAGGACTTTTGCCAAGTAATAAGCTGAAAATTTGCAGGGGCAATATAGGAATTTCAGGATGAATCTAGTGATGATGATCTTGGACATAGCGTAACCCGCAGTACTTGCAAACAGCTGGCTCACTCTTGTCAAGGCATATGAATTCTATGGGGTGGCCTAGTGCAGGATTGGTGTCTGCAATCATGAAAAGCAGTAAGCTGAGTAAACAAAATTTGGTACACCCAGGTCAAGAAATAATTTTTAGACTAAATTACTTGCAATATATTACTGATGCTACATAGAGGTGGCAATTTTGACCCATATACTTGTGAATAAGTCCATTTGGGTTACGTTTATGGGTCAAACACGCAGAAAGTCATCCACTCATCCAAAGTCCATTTTTAATACATACAGCCTACTAATACGAGTAGTTCTATCAAAAGATTGAGATAATTATTACAGTAATTGTTGTGTACTCATAATCAACGCATTAGTCATTTGTTACAAAAAATTTCAAATGGACAGAAGTGTTTGCAATTCAACCCAACCAGGCCCGGCTCTTTTTAACCCAAACCGTACCCATTGCCAACCCGCCTGACCCACTCATATTGCCACCTTTAATGCTACATTGAACTGGGAAAGAGATAAAACCTCCTTCACAAGCTGCAGTTCTACCCTCAACTTTGATGGGTGGGACTTCATTGATCAACTCCATTGGAGATTTCTTGGTTGTGTCCTGTCAATCACAAAGAGTGAACAACGAATTGGGTCTCACACGCCTAAATATAGCAATAAGGACTGAACTAAATCACATAGTAGACTGGACCTATGATTCAAATAAGGATGTATATATCTACGCATTACAGTATCTCATATAGAAATAGATTAACGGCTGACATACACAGACGCACTTATGCATGTGTATGTTTTTGTTAAGGTGTGTAACAAAAGAAGCATACTGCTGATAGTTGCATGAAAGCATAAAATATTCCCCAATGTAAAATTGCTCACGTCAACTAGATATAAAAAAAATAAATCTCTAATTGACTGCATTATGAATGGGGGAATTTTCACTATATTTTCATCATTGAATTTATCACATATAGAAAATTAGAATCAAAACTACTACAGGTATACCAACTGTACACTTAGATTGACAAATTTAAAATGAAACAAACACACAATCCCTCTTGGTTGCGAACTTTGTCGCATAGCGTAAAATAATGTCAAAATCGTAATACATGTAAACTTTGTCAATTGAATCTTAACATAAATGTAATACAACACTAAACATTGCTAGTCACATCAATCTCCAACAACAACAACAACAACAACAAAAAAAATAGCCTAAATACCACCTCCACCCATAGGTCTTAACTGGGCTGAGCTTGATCAAGATTCTACAATTAGATACATATATGTAACAATGTGTTGTATCTATATTAACTATTGACTTATTACGCAAAAAGATCAAATTTCTAAGGAAACCCTAACTCAGCCACTTGTAAAAAACTTGATCAAAGCTTTACTCGAACTAGACTAACCTGCATCCATTTCGCGGTGTGGGTGGTGGTGATTTCGCTATTAACAACGCCACTGAAGGGTCTTATAGATATTGAAGAAGAAGGGGTATTTAGGGTTTTCAGAAATTGGGAAGCCATGCTAAACCCTTGTTTTGCACCATTCATTGCCATTGAAATCAATTGAGAAATGAAAATGGTGGGTAATAATAATAGGGTTCAAAGTTCTTGACCTACGATTTCCCCAGTTTGTAACATCCGATCTAATACAAAGTACCAATACTTTGTGGATTGTTACTTTCTGCCCCCCTTCAAGTTTGCAATTTCACTCAAGGTCCACTAACTTCTCAAACATTGATATCAAGTCGCATAAATAGTTCATCCTACTGGTCCTCGCCTAATGATTAAATTGTTAACGTTCTCTCCAATTATACCTCTATCCCTAAATACACAAGAAACAGATAATCTTTTCAGCATATTCTTTGAAAAAAAAAATAAAAAAAATCAGCAATCTCCTCTAAATATACAACTCTACAATGTTTATCCCACTTGATTTATATTTAGTGAGCTATGTATATATATTTTTAAAATTGATAAACAATAAATATATTATTATAATATTGTTCATAATCATAATTGAAAGCATATTTATAATATTTACTAAAAGTGAAAGTATTTATGATAAGTAGCAAATAATATCTTATGAAAATATAATATAAGAAACACCTTTATGATGTCATCAATTATCTAATTTTTAATAAATCAATTTAATCACTCAATTTCATTTAATTTAAAAATAAACCCTTAAAATACCTCAAATTTGACGATAGAACATAAATAAACAATACTACGGGTCATTGCAAAAAAATTAGGATTTTTTGTTACCTATTTGTGTGCTAGGTATTTTTACACTAAACAAACCCTAACTAAAATACACAACAATATTTATTGCTCATATATGTTGTATCTCTTTTCATCCCCATGCGTATATTATTTTTTCATCCCTTGATGATGTTATTAAAATTTCAATTTGTCAACCAAATTGTTTGATTTTATCAAATTGACTAAAATTTAGTAGAAGATGACATCATGAATAACTGTTAATAATTTAATAAAATTTAAATGAGGCTAGCGAATTTGGACTTTCATATATCTCAAATTTAGTAGTCTTTTTTTTTAGTTTTTCTTTTCTTTCATAGTTATTTATTCTATTTTATTTTCGGTGAATTTCCTAACTAATTTGTAGTTCGATTACAATTTTAGATTACACAAACAGACGCCACTAATTTAAAATTATTTTTTTAAAAGGTAATTGCATGATCCAAATGACTTTGACATAAATTTACATAAATTGACATTACCATATCATGTTCTGTGTTCCAAACATGTTATAGTTCACTTGCAGTTAAGATTAAAAATAACTTGAAATATTTTTTTATTTTATTTTTATAAAATTATTATTGAACTATCGTAATAAATGAAATATGAATTATTGTATTTAATACTTCTTATGTGTTAAAATAAATATCCACATTAATTTATATTTGTCACAAAATAATTACACACTTGCAAAAAATAACTATTAAAAAACATTAAACTCCTAATTTTACCCACATTTATTATTTTCAATCATTTATTACTTAAATAAATTCTGTCAAACTTGCCTCCAATATAAAGGTAAAAATTAAAATTTACCCTAGCTATCTTTATTACAACAAAAAAAGTTGTGGGACAATTTTTGTGAGATAAAGGGAGTAGTTACTATAAAAGCCAGTCATTTTCTTTTGCGAATTATACTTGCAATTATGTAGGTTTGTTTACAACCATTTTACATATGAGTTTTATTAACCAATTAAAAAAATCTTATTTTTTTATTTTTATCTAAATCCTTTTACAATTTATTTGCAACACCAAATACATTGATATTTTCAATCACTAACTTACATTTAAGATCGTTTAACTCTATTTTATGATATACGTCATATACGACATTAAATTAATGACATGTTAGCCAAATAAAAACATTAATCTCTTACTTTTTGTTATCAAAATCAAAATACCAGATGAATCACTAAATTATTAGCTTTATAAATATCAAGAATCATCATATTCGTATCCATAAAGGTATACACTATCGACAAAGTCTTAACTAATTAAAAAGAAGTCTTATAGCTTTTAATTAACCAATTGAAAATGTTATTTTCCTACAAATTATATTTTCGATCTATTAGTAAATAAATAATAGGAGACTTCATCTTTAAAGTTTAAACAAACCACTCATATATCATGTAGGGGTTAGAATTTTTATACAAGTGACAAAATCATTTAGTTTATATATTTTTACTTCTTTCGTGATCATATTAAATCAAAAATATATACAATGTAAATCTTAAAAAAGACAACTAAGTTTTATAAGAATAACTATTTAACCTTGCATAACCCATGTGTATACACGGGTTTAAGGGCTAGTTCAACATATATAACTAATAATATTGAAATGGAGACAAGTAATATTTTTAGTACAAGTTTAACATCTAATTGAGTTTTTATTATGTCTAAGAGTTAGTTATGTGTAATTTTCAACAACTTATGTAGTGATCATGTTTTTATTAAGTTGTAATCATTGCGTTGCCGTTTAATGTAATTTGTTTATCATTAATGAATGTTATCAATTTCATTTGTATTTTTCATGTATTTTATTTTATTAGTTATATTTAATTGGCTTAATAATAATTATTATTTAATTATTAAATTATAATACTTATTAATTTGTTATTAACAATATCAACACTAAATAATATATAAGCATGACTAAGAAATATATTAAGTATATTTTGAAGTTTTTAGATGATGAACAGTGTTATTATATAGAGGAAATGTGACATCCTCTATCTCTATCTCTATCTCTAAATATAAAGGAATAGTTGGAGAGCTTTTTTCCTCCTCCATAGAATAACATTGAAGTTGCCCTAAGTCTCTTTATAAATAGTATCAAAAGATTCTTAAGTCGTGCTACATGATATTAAAAAAGTCTATATAGTTAAACTTATGCAATGTAGCATATAATCTACAACAACGTCGTAAAAAACATTATTTTTTTTAGTTAGTTACGATATCTATGTCATAGTAAACAATGACAAAACCATTAAGAACACTCGGTAACAAAGGGGTATTTCATAAGCTAATTCCATAAAGTAATATTGGCATTTACATGTCGTTTCTTAATGTTAGCTTCAATATAAAGTGATATTCTTTTATTAGATAAGTAAAGGTGAGATAAGCTCGTATACGGTCTAGTAAAGCTTATTTTAACTTTTATTTTTTGCAAAACAACAAATATTTAATTTGTTTTGACAGTTATATGTCTATTCATATGTTCGATTCACGTCTCTCGAAAAGTAGTCTCTTTACTCCTCAAATAAATGTATGATTGTTTACATGTTATCTCCTCATACTCCGTCTATGATGGGATTGTGTATTGTTGTTGGCGTCGTTATCATATCTTCAACTTACAAGGTTTTTGTAAACAATAAGTAAATTTGTATCAAAGTTGGGAAAGATTATGGTTTCAAAAATAAGGTTGAGATTTTTTCTAAATTGTAGTTCTGGAGTATAAAGGTTAAAGTAACATATTGAGCATGTTTTGCGACTCTTTTTATTTTTTATTATTTTAATTTTGTAGCTTTTGTAGAGAAGATTTGTGTTTAGACTTTTAACAGCATCTTCCCGTTCAGCAATCACACACAAACACACACAGACTCACCGGCGACAATGGCGAGCAACGGTGGCGGAAACAATTCCTCAAATTCAAACCCTTCATCATCATCACCTGCTTCTTCTCATCATCATAATCATCAAGCTCCCAAAATTCTATTAGCCAAACCAGCTCTCGTCACCGCCGCCAAGTACAATCGCGGACCTTCCGGCGCCGTCGCCGACGACTCTGCGGCGTCACTCCGTTCTCGTTTATCGTCCGTCGGTTTCCTCAATCTATTATCAGATTCCTGGGATTTTCACACCGATCGATTCCTTCCTGTATACTTTTTTCTTTATTGTATAACTTAAACTTAAATATACTTATGATATTTATATGTATAAATTAATTATTTTTTAATTATTATTGGTTACAGTTTTTGACGGATAATACTGATTTTACGGTGATCGGAGTTATCGGTCCACCGGGTGTTGGGAAGTCTACTATTATGAATGAGATTTATGGTTTTGATGCTACTTCACCTGGTAACCTTTCTTAGTACTAACATTAATTAATTATTTAGGGTTTATTGTGCACCAAAATGTAGCAAACTAATTTTATTATGTTTTGATGTACCAAACTTTTATTCCGTTAGCAATGTATTTCCGTTAGCAAAGTATGTAAATGACCTTTAACGTTGTTTCGTGTTACATCTCCGTTTTACCTTTATAGATGGTCACTTACAAGAATAGTTTGTACCATTAAACGGTGGTAAAAAGAAAAATAGGTAGGTTGTTATGTATGATGACAATATAGTGAAAGCTGTTTCATTTTGGTGCAATAACCCCAACATTTATCCTATACTTTTTAGTTTATTACTTATTTGCAGTTGTATCTACATTCATATTTATGACTTCATATGTTGTACTAGCGTTTATGACTTGTGAGAAAATATTGATGGAAGTACTTTGGGTGCGTTTAATTAGAAAAATATTTTTGAGATCTTTTTATTTCTATTTTTCTGGAGATATGGAAAATTTAAGAAATGCGCTCAAATGTAAGAGATGGAGTTTTCATTTTTCAGAATAGAAAATGTGGAAAACCACAAATCATAGTTTTCACATTTGTAGTTATAAAAAGGAAAATGGAGATTTCCCTTTTCTTACAATACTTTTCGGAAAAACACAAACTTGAACACGTTTTATAGTTTTCCTTTTTTCTTAGAAAAATTCTACAGACCTCACGGGGAGTATTATGTAACTAAACGCATCCTTAACATTTGGGAAGTTCAATGTAGTTTTCTGGAAAGGATTTTAAATATTTATTATATCTGTTAGGATTATGTGGAGAACTAGAATTTGGATCGATGGGTAGGGTGCTTTAGGTAGATAGTGATAGTACATCTATTATATCGATTTTTTAGTTGTGTATACTATTAATATTAATATCCTCGTATATATATAATTAAATGAGTAGGGTGTTTTACGTAGAATTAGGTTAGATAAGTAGGGTGTTTTAAGTAGATAGATATTTATTTTTATATATGGTATTGTTTGTAGGTAGGAGTATGATGGATGTGTGTGGTGTTTGTTGGTGGGTGTATTTATTTTTATTTTTATATACAGTATGTACGTAGATAGATTTTTATATATAAGGGTGTTGTTGGGTAGAATTATGATAGATGAGTAGCCGAGTAGGGTGTTTTGGGTAGATCTGTAACTATTAATAAAACATTTTGATATTGTTAAGTCTTACTTCTCAAAAAGAAAGTAAAATTACTCATATACCCTTCTTATACTCATGAATGAAAATTACTTGAAATAGGAAAGTTTTAATTCCCTAATTATTTCTTTACACATTTGTTACTGCTGGAATAAGGTTGATGGCTTGATTTTAGTTTATCAAGTATTTTCGATTCGTACAAAATTTAGCTATTTAGGCTCCAATAAAAAAAACATTTAATACGTTAAAACTGTCATCGTTGCATTGCACGGGCAACAAGCTAGTATATTTATATATATTTATCTCTATTATTATTATTACTATTAATTGTTTTAATTATTCTCTTTTTACTCTTAATAGTCTTTTTTGTTTTATATATGTGTGTGTGTGTGTGTGTGTGAGTTCAAATAAGAAGGCTAATTTTCTAGGATGTAGGAATGACTTCAAAAACACTTTTTAACTATCCAAAACTCAATTTTCGTCAAAAAAATTTCAATGGTTATTATTAAAATAACTTTTGAAAGCTATGATATGAATATAAATTAAAAATATTAAATTTTTTTCGAACTTTTTTTACAGTCGCTATTGTTGTAATTATTTAACATAATCACAAAATATAACATGATAATTACATGTAATTATTCTTTAATGAAATGTGATTATCATGTGTTCAACATAATCACAAAATATGACTTGATAATCACATGTTATTCATGTGATATGAATAAAAAAAATAAAAAATAAAAAAACGTTGAAATTTTTTTTATCTGAAAAATAACCTCTAAAAGTTATTTGAATAAGGAGCTACGAAGAAAATTTTGTAAAATAACGTGTTTTGGATATATAAAAAGTGATTTTGAAGTCATTCCTACGTTCCTACGAAAATTAGCCTTCTTATTTGAAGCTACATCTAATATATATATATATATATATATATATATATATATATATATATATATTACTATCATTTTATTTTATTTTTGTTTTTTTTCCATGCATAAGTATCTGCCGGAGGTCTTTCTGGGAGCAGTCTCTACCTTCGGGTAGGGGTATGACTGTCTACATCTTACCTCCCTCACACCCGCTATTAGCGGGATTGTCTATTGTTGTTATTGTTGTTGTTGTATCCTGAACATTTATTGTACACATGTTGTTATATAGGGATGCTACCTCCTTTTGCAATAGAATCAGTAGAAACTAAGGCCATGGCAAAGCATTGTACGGTTGGTATAGAACCAAGAATTACTTCGGAAAGGATCATACTTCTTGATACACAGGTTTGTGCTTTCAAATTACGCTTCAATCGGTTATATATTCATATCTTATCTAGTCTACGATGTAAGCTTTTCTATATAAATGAATTTCAGAACAAACTTGCTTATTTTTGTAACTCATTATGATTAATGCAGCCTGTATTTAGTCCGTCTGTTTTGGCGGAGATGATTAGACCTGATGGTTCATCTACAATATCAATTTTCAGTGGTGGTGAACCTTTACCTGCTGAGTTGGCACATGAACTAATGAGTATACAGGTGTGTCTGTATATTGTTGGTTTATACAGTTATTAGTATGATGAAGATACCATTATAACCATAGATGTTGTTATCTTATAAATGTGCTATTGATTCTGATCAGTTTTGTATGATTGCTATATGAACGTCGTTCATCTCTCTTTGTCTCTAATTTACTCTTTATCTTTTAACACATCCTGCAAGGAATCCTTCTAGCTTGGTGTTCTCGTGACCTCCATTTGTCACATTATATTGGTAGTAACCGAAGGGGTTCATGATAACAACATGTGGCGTTTGATGGCAACGGTATGACATCCCCTTTATGTAAATGTTTTTCATGTTCTCCTTTCATATCAGCTAACTACGCATGTTAGATTCATTTATTTGTTTATTAATGGTGTTGATTTCCATTATGTTTTATCTCTGGCAGGTAAAATAGAAGTAGCTCAAAACGAAATGGTTAAACGTGGCAAAATAGACTTTGATCTTTACCTCATAAATTTTTAAAAAAAAAAAGAAAAAAGAAATAGTTTATTATTGAAATGATAGAATTTTTTAAATCAGTGTAATAAAAAAGCTGGGCAAAAAGTGTTTCAGCTTAATCCAACCTGACCCATTCATTTTACCACATCTACTTATTCTTAGCGACTGCCTTTTATGGTCTAAACTTACATAAATTTTGTCAATAAGTTCATAATCCTGGTTGTAATTGGAATCTAATGTGCTATTATGTATTCACGTCGTACAATCTCCTGTGTGATTGGTAGGTGGATTTGTTAAAACATAACATACCCGATCCATCCTCGTTGTCCCTTTCACATCCACAAAGCTCCAATTTGGGATCCGATAAGGATATCAAAGATAAAATTCAGGAAGTTGGAGAAGAATACATGGCTTCTCCTGTTTTTGTTCATACAAAGTGAGTTGTCTTCTCTTGATTCTTTATTCTGCGTAATGGGACATGTGAATTGCATGCCGACCATTGTTATTGCGACATATAACAAGAAAAAAAAATACTTAAAAGAATCAAGATTTGATGAACTGAAAAGAAGTATATTAATATGATTAAGACATATAGCAGTTGGAACTTGGAACTACTTTTATGCTTACAATACGCCCTACTCATATAAAGTTCTCACCTTTTCTCATGGTATGTTATGGTTTGCAGGCTTCATGAACAAGATATCACTCCACCTCATCTTGTGCAAGTGAGAAAGGTGCTTAATCAGTATTTTAGTTCCACTTCTTTTAACAAACAACGACAGAATGGATTCAAGGAGAATACTGTAGTTCCCGTGAGTCTGGATGGTGATTCTGATCCTGCACCGCTCAAATCATTTTTTATCCCATCTAAACTGAATACAGATTATCCGGGAACACAATATGAGAGTTACTGTTCTTCCCTGTGGAAACTACGGGATCAGGTATCCATTTTCTCTCCCTTGTTTGTTAGAGGTAGCAAGATGTGCAGACTAAGTATGGGCAAAAAAGGGTACTTCTAGTATGGGTCTAAATGGACTGGGTTGGTTGACTGCAAACACTGTGTTTTTGTTTTTTTATTCATAAATAATTGATGTATTAAATTTTTGTTACAAAAACAATTTTACTACTGTTGTAATCTAGACATTGAAATAAAATGATTTATGAAGTTTAATGCATTAAAAGTTGATTATGGATGACTCATAAGTGAACTGACCTGTTCATTAGTAAATCCGTTAAAAATGCCACCTCTAAGATTGCACCTTTTGCTGACCATTTTAGTTTCTGGTTTCAGGTTCTATCAATGAGTGGTCCATCATTTTCAAGAACTGTGTCCGAGAGAGACTGGCTGAAAAACTCAGGCAAGATATGGGAACTAGTGAAGAATTCATCAACCATTTCCGACTACTGCAGGACACTACAAAATTCAGGCTTGTTTAGGAGATAGCCTCAACATATCATATGTTTTCGAATGCCAAAGACAAGCCTGAGCAATGACACAAGTGTAGCTTTGTTTTAACAGATTATTAGGCTGGGAGCTGATGTACTGTTGCTAACCCAAAACTGACATGGGTGGTTTTTGTAATTCTGAGTACTTCTATGTAGTCAAATATTTCAATTGAAAATTGAAAATACTATCAACAAACTTTAGTTCCAATACTTTGCAACAAACTTTTGGTGAGCAATCTTACTATTCACAAATCATAGCATTGTTTCAGAGTATGTCTTTGAACACAACCATTATGGCTCAAATTAATATCATTAACTTGTAAAAACTACAATACTTATACTTTGAATAACTTCATCATTCTTACATATTTGATACCAAAAATAACTTGGGTAGCCAACACTCTAAAAACATCTAACAGCTACATTGGCAAGCTTTGAAAATAACAGCGATTCTTCAATAGTAAAGCCTTTGAATCAATCACTCCATCATGACATCTGATGATGCCTCCGCAACCGGTTTATCTGACTTTCTTTTGTTCTTACCTGCATAGCAACACATAATAAATGTCAAATGTCAGATTACTTCATCAAACAACAAATTCAAGAGCATCAACAAGTCGTTATCAGTTCTATTAGCAGAAATAATCTTCAGAAACGTGTACCCTTCTTATCTTTCTTGATTGCTTTCTTTGATTTAATTTTCAGACTCTTTTTCACGTTAAACTGTAATGGAGATTTACTGGCTTCTTGAGATGATGTCCCTGATCCTGCAAATACACATATACAATGGTAAGAGATACAATATCCATTCATGTATATATTGCACAGTTACACATACAGAGAACCAAATTACTACGTCAATGAAATACAGGTAGGAACGTAACCAAGTCAAACCAACTCACAAGCTACTCGAGACCGACGCCAGAATTATTCAAAGTCAACTCACACTTGAATCCAATCAAGCTAATCAATCAGACGTGTAAGCCACAAACACACTCAAAACACACAAGATTTATCAAGTTTGTGTCATTTTACATTTACACATTATAAGTACTATATAATCTCAATAATACGCATTCAGGAAAAAGCCGAATTATAATTGATTAATTCATTAAACTTGAGCTCGGAAGGTAAAGCTAGCAAGGTTTTGTATGAGCATTGAATTATAACATACAAACAGTACAGATAGATACAAAGTGTGCATATACGTATGTACCATCAGCAACAGCCATCTGAATATCTTCCATAGTAATTAGTCCTTTTTCCACAGCCTCTTTCTGGTCCTGTTCAATTTACCAACAAAATTTTCAAACAATCAATATAGATAGCACTATATCTAACTGTACGATACACAAAACATTATCACACGAACAAAGTATTACCCTGCGCCATTTCTTCATGAGCTTCCGCTTACGCTTGCCGGAAATAGTGGTGTTTTGCGGCTTATGTTTAAGCTTTCCGGTGAAAGAATCTCCGTGAATCGCTCGTTTGCGCTCGGCGATGGCGGCTCTCCGCTGCTTTTGTACGACATTAAAAACGGCCATTTTGTGAAGCTCCGGCGATTAGGGTTTCAAATGAGGGGGTTTTGGGTTGAACTGTTTGTACTTTGTTTATTTGACGGTGTAAAAGTTACATTAGTTCCCCTGGAGAATTAATTAACTGTTACATTTAGTCCCACATCTTTTTTCTTTTCTCACATGTATTTAAGCTCTTACGTTTACCAAAGGTAAATAATACTATTCCTTACATATTCAAACTCACAAATGCACTATATCAACTCATTAATAAAAAAATAAATAAATAACTTACACCCTCATTTCTTTTAATTCTTAACCATTTATTCACTTCAAATCTAATTCCAAGTTTCATATTTTAACTACATAACAAATCTTACATTTTGTATATTAGTTCACATTTTTTTTCATCACATAAAAAAAATATAATTTTATAAATTGATCAAAATTTAAACTATTTATGAAGTTTAAATCATACAAGCTACATAAATTTTTTTTAAAAGTATTAAAATAACTAATACAAATCTTAAAGGAAATATATTTCATTGTCATTTATCTATAAATAAATAAGGTGTTATATTAAATAAACACACATTATTTGTATTTATTAATCAATTGTTGTATAATATATTACATAAGAATTGAAGATAATAATCAACGAAACAAATAATTTTTACTATTACTCTTTTATATTACTATTTTACATATAAGTTGTAGCTATTACCTAAAAAAACTATCAATATTAAATTTACTAATTACTATTATAGTTGTTATACTTATAATGGTATTGTGACTGGTATAAATAAGATTGTTATAAAATTATCTTAATACCCCGTGATAAAATTTGTTTTACACATTTTGCAAAATGATCCATCATTTTTAATGGATCAGACTTAAGATAAATTAAAAATCTCAAACCTCATAACATACTTTTTTCAATTATATTTTTTTTATGTTCTTACCAAACTTCAATTTCGAGTGTCTAATTTAAATATGTAATTTCCAGTGTCGTATCGAACTTGTATAAATTTCCCTCTTAAATATCAACCTTAATGTGTTATGTTATACGACGTATATTATATGTGTCATTAGGATGAATATACATTATATCGTCATGGTAGTTGAAAACTTAATGATAATGACTAACGAGTAATATATTGCATGACTTTTATATTTTGACCCTGTTATTAATTTAATAATTTAAAAATATATAACAAACGAGTCCCGCCACAACGTGTGGGTTAAAAATCCTCGTTTTTAACATTTGAGAACTTGGTAATAAAATATGTGCACAATGCAACGTAAAATAAAAATTTATAAATAATACTACTCCGTAACAAATTGTGACAATGTTATGTCAATTTTTTGTATTTTCCGATGGATTAGGATGATGAATTATTCATGATAATATACTTGTTTGACTCGTCTACAGTGTTGTTAAAATAAGGTTTAGTATAAGAGAAAATGAGTTGTTAAATGTAATGAAAAATAATTGAAATTACACAATTTTTAAAGTACATTAATATATGAAATCTAAATCTAATCTATCTAATCTAAATATTAATAAAAGAAAACATTTCTTAAAAAATTTATATACAAAATTGAACCTTATTAACCAATCAACTTCCTTAATTTCATCAAACATCCAATTGACCAACCAAATCATTTAATTTTCCTAAAAAATATAATCAATTAATTTTCTAAAAAAACTAATTTAGAAAAAAAAATCATATAAAAAATAAATCCCCATAAACCTTATCTTTATAATTTATTATATATATTAACAACAACAAGCTTATATCTTATCAAACAATATAAATATTAATTAATCGTTATTTGCTATACATCAGTGAACCATGTAAGTGAGTACGTATTCATTAATTAATTTAATATATTAAATATTAATTAATTAATTATTATTATTATCATTAGAACTCTATGAAACAAACAAAAATAATTTATTTAACACATTACATACTTACAATGAACGAATTACATATTCATTTTACAATAATCATGTGCATACATGAGTTTTTAAAAAATGATGCTTAAGTATCATTGTATATTAACTGTGTCACGTGTATACACGGTTTAAATTAAAACTTTATATATTAATCACAATGAATGAATGAAGTATTTATTTAACAGTTTTCGTGTGTATATACGGGTTTAAAACCCTGTATTAATAATAATTAAAAAACTATGCTTAAATTTCATTTTACATTAAATGTGTTATGTGTAAACACGAGTTTAAATTAAAACTCTATATATTACATACAATGAACGGATGAAGTATTCATTTAACAGTTAATAAAAGAAAAAGTATACTTAGTTTCATTTTACGTTAACTGTGTGTATACAGGGGTTTAAAACTCTATATTGATCAAAGAAAAACTATGCTCAGTACAATCAAAAACTAAAATATGTATTATTATTACATTAACTTGTGTTTACACACGAGTCTTAAAACTAGTTAAGTTAATATTTTATTAAACGCAATGTTGAAATGTTATACAACGAGAAACAATATGATGATGAATATTGTAGGTTTATACGTTCTTGATAAATGTCTCATTTATATTTGAAAAATTTAAATAAATAAATTTAGTATGACTTAAAGATATAATCATTTAAGAAAATATCATTAAAAGAATCTTTGATACTATTAAATTTATGTGACAAAATTTAGATAAATATCAATTTAACTGTTAATAAAAGTTTCATTTAATCTCATTTTTTACTTTAACAAAGTCTTTTTATTTTCTCTCTCGACTTTCTTATGCACATATACACCTACAAATTATCAGTGTTTTAAAAATCGGACCGGACTGGCCGGTCGGACCGGTTGAACCGGCAAAAACCGCTAAAAATCGGGGGAAAACCGCTAAAAACTGGGAACCGAAAAATAAACCGGTTCGATGTCCAGTCCGGTTTTCAAAACATTGCAAATTATATCTCAAATACCAATTTTTAGACAATAAAAACATCACATAAAAGTTGAAGATAAATGTGTTACTCACGTTAAAAAACAACTGTCATGATATTAAATAACACAACTTTTAATACGTAAAATCACACAAACGAATTTGTTCTATACATCAAGATAAGTCAAGATGCACAATACACTACATTTAGTATCATTCATTTTTGTGTGACAAAAGTTAGACCGACTCACAAATGAGCTGCATATCTATGATGTGAGGGATATACATTACTCACATGACTTGAACCTATAACCTTTTACTTTTTTTTTTATAGCAAATATGCCCTCACCCGTTACTAACTGAATTACATATCATTGACTCATTCGCCTTTCGCAATCGTCACTTTCAAAACACCTAAATACATATTTAATAATTTAATATTCAAAACAAGCAACAATAATCTTTATCTTACCCAAAACCTTAAATCAAATATCTTTTTTTATCCCCAAAAAAAAAGTGATAAAACCTAAATTGATAACTTGTCTTAGAGTTGTTAAAAGAGAGTGCAGATTAAAAGATTGTTTTTCTTTTTATTAAAAGAAAGAAAAATCCCTAATTGGATGGATGGGATTCTAGAGAGACCTTTAAATTTGTACTCTATTTAACAGAAAATATAATATAAAGGGGGCCATTGCTATTTGTTAAGTCAGACAGTGAGTCATCCACCTTTCTTTTTAATTTCACACATTCAAAACCCTCGTAATATACTGAAAATCGTATATATATAAATCGCAGAGTATAAAAGAGAGGGAAAACTCATATCACCAGTTTCAAAGTTTCAATCTTTTTCCTTTCTCTCTCTTTATACTTTCGTGTGCTTCAATCTGAAGCTGTCTTTTTTTCTTCATTCTTCAATTTCTTCATTCTAGGGTTTTTTTTATTGTTAGGGTTTTGAACTAGGGTTTATCTCATAAATTGTTATACGATGATGGCGGCGGAGAAGCTTAGGGATTTAAGTCAGCCGATTGATGTCAGTGTACTTGATGCTACTGTTGCTGCCTTTTATGGCACTGGATCTAAACAAGAGGTTTTTACTTTTGTCCCTATTCATTATACCCCTTTTTACACGAAACATTGATATCCATATCTATACATTATACCTCTCAATGTATATATATTTATGTGTTTATATGTACCCATATCTATACATTATACCTCTCAATGTATATATATTTATGTGTTTATATGTATGTGTATATGTATTATATGTATCTGTGTGTATTTCTGTTCCAATTTTGTTGATGTGAATTTAATTTTAGGTTTAAGGGTTTAATTGGGCGTGATTTTATCAGTATACCTTTAATTGCAGGGATGTATAGACAGTAGTTATACACTGTATTATGGTTAATGATTGTAGTACAAATAGTGGGTATTGCTTAAGAGATATATGATTTGTTCAGAAGTGGAGTGGGTACTTGAAGTCGTTGAAATTTTGTCAGGAGTGTATTTCATATTGGAGAAATCGTTTTCAGTCTTGTTATAAATCATCGATGACAAGCTTTTGGTCTTCATGCTTTCTGATGGATATACACTGCACTGGTTTGTGATCATGTATCAACTTTGAGGAATGTGCTCTATGTTATTGTGATGCATGCCAAATTGTGAAGCAAATTCACAATGATATTTGAAGTTAAAGCAGAATATATTACGTTTTTTACTCAATATTACGATTTAGAAAGTCACAAGGACAACAAAATATATGGTATGAAAGTCATGCTAAGAATTACATAGCGGTGGCGACCTATCAGTTCATTAATAAATCGAAGACACTGCCTATAATGTGCGCATTTCTTGATTTTTCTTTAACCTGGTTTCCTCTTGTGTTGTATTACTATTGCTATCACTAACCATGCTGAAATTTTTAAAGTTTCATTAGGTTCTTCTTCTGTATTTAATTGATTATTAGTGATTTGGAGATACTGTTTCACTTGAGCATCTTCGTGTTGGGTAACTTAAGTGAGGGAGTATGCATTTGAATATCAGTTCTTTGGGATGTCCCCTGATTTAGTTTTTTTTTACTTTAGTAATGTTTCTCATGCGTATCTTTTGACAACACAGAGGACTGCTGCTGATCAAATATTGCGGGAATTGCAAAATAATCCAGACATGTGGCTTCAAGTGGTTCACATTCTTTCAAACACACAGAACTTGAATACCAAGTTCTTTGCTTTACAGGTAACTATTTTTTGTCTCCTGTCACCCACTAATTGTTAGCATTGTTTTGTATACAAGCTTAAGGAAAGGGTTCATATACCTAATGAAGAATGGGTGCATTCACATATTAGTTTAATAATGCAGATAGTTGGTTTGTATGCCTGGAGTCTGATTTGTAATTTCATATATTTAAATTAGATTAGTTTCAGAATGGGTTCATTCACATATGGATTTAATTCAGTAGTTCGTAGCTGAGTAGAGTTCTACGTTTTCCTCATTGTAGTATCATAAGCAGACTTCTCATAAAGGATTCAATAAAAGGGATATCACTACTTGTTATCCATTACCCAAAAGTACTGCTGCAAAATCTTTACAATCTTATCATCCTTTTGGTTTAATTAAATAACTTTTCATGGTCTAAGAGGATATTGGAATTATCAAATAAGTAAACAGATTGTGGTCGGAGAGTTGCATTACTTCTGTGCTCACAGTTAATGTCTACTTGAAATGAAACAAGTTATAAGAAGAAAAAGTGAAGCATCCCTTGATATAATACTTATTGTATAATAATGTAAGGAACACAAGAATGCTAGATAGGGTAGATATCCACTTTGGCATGCCAATTTATCATTATGGAATGCATATGGAAGTTATTGCATGCGGTTTAATCATAAACTAACCCAAAATATGGAGGCTATTGAGCACTAATTCCAGTGTCTTGAAAGCGTCAAGTAATTTTTTTTATAAAAAAATGCAAATAACTGGACCACATAATATGACACTTTTTCGTTGTACAGGTTCTTGAAGGTGTCATCAAATACAGGTGGAATGTATTGCCTGTCGAACAACGAGATGGAATGAAAAATTACATATCTGATGTTATTGTAAAGGTGTGAATGATGTAGTTTTTATTTTTGTAATGCTTTTTCTCCCTTGTCTTACTATAACATTAAATCTAATTTTTGAAGATTTCCGTGTTCAGCTTTCCAGTAATGAGGGTTCCTTCCGTCAAGAAAGGCTGTATGTCAATAAACTTAACATTATACTGGTCCAGGTGAGCTGTCGTGCTCTTATCTTGTGCACTGTGCTATTCTAAATTTGGTCTGAATGGTTGGCTTATGAATGAAACTGCAGATTTTGAAGCACGAGTGGCCTGCGAGGTGGCGCAGTTTCATTCCTGATCTGGTTACAGCAGCAAAAACTAGCGAGACAATTTGTGAGAACTGCATGGCTATACTAAAAGTATGTCTGACAAGTCTCTCATTGATTTATATTTCTATCTCTTTTAGTATATGTAATTAAGTATAAGGTATTGTTTTCCAGCTTTTAAGTGAAGAGGTATTTGATTTCTCGAGGGGTGAGATGACCCAACAAAAGATAAAAGAGCTGAAACAATCTCTGAACAGGTAATTTTGACTTTGTTTAGGTGTTACGTTCTGGTTTTTACATTAAATGTTGATGTCTTATATTGTACTAAGATCTTATCCTATTTTTTGTTTCTTTTCTAAAACAGTGAGTTTCAACTCATTCATGAGTTATGCTTATATGTACTATCAGCATCTCAAAGAACCGAGCTTATCAGGGCTACTTTAGCCACATTGCATGCTTTCCTTTCGTGGATTCCTTTAGGCTATATTTTTGAGTCTCCACTGGTGTGTGTTACTTCTCATCAGAACTGTACCTTTGCAAAAGATTTTGGTACATTCCTCATGGATTGCAACTAATGCGATTATATATTTTACAGCTGGAAACACTCCTTAAATTTTTTCCTGTGCCGTCATATCGTAATCTTACCCTTCAGTGTTTGACAGAGGTAATACTTTTCTTTGGTACTTGTAGAAGTTGTGGATGATTTTATTGATAATGGATGTAACTAAAATGTGTTTTTTTCTTGATTGGCTCAGGTTGCAGCTCTAAATTTTGGTGATTTTTACAATGTGCAATATGTCAACATGTATAACATATTCATGGTCCAGTTGCAGGTATGTGCAAATTTTTAAGAAATGCATGCATTCTCGAGTTATTTACTTCTATGGTCCAGTTGAATTTATTTCATGGTATTATTATTTTGTTTAGACGGTTCTTCCAACAAATACGAATATACCCAATGCATATACAAATGGCTCCAGTGAGGAACAGGTAGATACTCACTCTATCCGAAAGTCATTCTCATGTTTCTTCCTCATGTGTCTGAGCCAACTAAGATTCCTAAATTTGTTATTTTCAGGCTTTTATTCAGAATCTGGCATTGTTTTTCACATCCTTTTACAAGGCAAGTTCTTGTTTTATGATATATGGAGTATGATATTATGATGGACTACTTCTGTCTGTCTCTATCGTCTGTAATTGGTTAGTCCTTATTAGCATCTGATCTATTGCTCCCGCATGCAGTTTCATATTCGTGTACTGGAATCCACACAAGAAAACATCAATTCACTTTTGGTTGGCCTTGAGTATCTCATAAACATTTCTTACGTTGATGATACAGAGGTTTTTAAGGTACTTTTTTCAGTTTATTGCTCACAAATTCAATCTATAATATGCATCTTTTTTCGTTCTTTTTTTAGTAACAGTTAGTTGTTGTCATAATATGTGATATTCTTTCTTTGATCTTCCAATTTTCTTTTCAACAGGTTTGCTTGGACTACTGGAATTCCCTAGTGCTAGAGCTTTTTGAAACAAATCACAGTATTGATAATCCTGCAGCAACTGCAAACATGATGGGATTGCAGGTGGGCCATGTCTTCTATAATCTATCTTATTGCACATTTGCACTAACATACTTGATCATTGGAACATTTCCTTTTCACCCCTATTAAGTGTTAACTATTCAGAGAAGCTGAGTTCAACATTGTTTGAACTTTTGTTCTGTTGGTAATGCAGATGCCTCTTCTTCCCAGTATGGTTGATGGTCTTGGTACACAATTGCTGCAAAGACGACAACTTTATGCTGGACCCATGTCAAAATTAAGGTTACTTATGATATCTCGCATGGCAAAGCCGGAAGAAGTTCTTATTGTGGAAGATGAAAATGGGAATATAGTTCGTGAAACTTTGAAAGATAATGATGTTCTTGTTCAGTATAAGGTAATTAACTGTTTCGTTAAGTTATTGACAAGTTTTTTGTTTATTCTTTATTGCTGAGGAAAGTTATCTTTGCAGATTATGAGAGAAACACTTATCTACTTGGCACATCTTGATCACGATGATACTGAAAAGCAGGTGTGGATTCTTTCGGTTTCTGCTATTTGTGTATCTTTACATACACGTTGATGTGGTGGATGTGTGATCATCGAATTCGTAATGTTGTTACGTTTTGTATCACTTTTGTTGCAAATATTATTTAAATAAGCTAATTGTTGACACCTACATACGTAACATTTAATATGCAATGTCGTGAATTTTTTTTTATATTTTTTTGGGTGTTACCAGATGCTGAAGAAACTGAGCAAACAACTAAACGGTGAGGATTGGACATGGAATAACTTGAACACACTGTGCTGGGCGATAGGATCTATCTCTGGCTCCATGTTGGAAGACCAGGTATATCCCCGTGCTTGTTTGGTGTACCTTGTTTTATAATTTTAGATCCCATGTGCCATATTGATAAAAGTTTACTTTTGTATTTATTTGGCAGGAGAACAGGTTTCTTGTTATGGTTATTCGTGATCTGTTGAACCTCTGTGAAATAACAAAAGGAAAGGACAATAAAGCGGTTATTGCGAGTAATATCATGTATGGTTGTTTGCCCCGTTTTTCTTAGTTTTTCAATGGTTTAAGGATTGATTATGCGACTATGAGTTCGACATTGCCTTTAAGCTGTATCCTTTTGTCTGCTGCCAGGTATGTTGTTGGACAATATCCAAGATTTTTGCGGGCCCATTGGAAATTCTTGAAAACTGTCGTAAACAAGCTGTTTGAGTTCATGCATGAAACACATCCAGGAGTTCAGGTTATATATCATATTGAGATTCATTTGCGTACCTTTTTTAGGTGTACGTGCATTTAAGTTTCTTGTTTATATAGGAGTTACTGAATGTAAAGGGCATTATATATCGTCCTAACCATGCGTTTAATTGGTGATTAATTTCTGATCTCAGGATATGGCTTGTGACACCTTTTTGAAGATTGTACAGAAATGCAAGCGCAAGTTTGTCATCGTGCAGGCAATATACTATGCCTTATTTATAGTTCTTTTTCTCCTTAATATATGGTACTTATTTAATTTAATCTGTTTAGAAATACATGATGATCATAAGTGGTTTAATTTATGTCTTGTTACAGGTTGGAGAGAATGAGCCATTTGTCTCTGAACTTCTTACAACTCTTCCAACCACCATTGCTGACCTCGAGCCCCACCAGATACATTCGTTTTATGAATCTGTAAGTCCAAGTGTCCCGGTTTTTATTTTATTTTATTATTTTACAAGAGTTATTACGTTGGCGATTTTGAACATTGTGCTATATTCTCATTTTGGTAGGTTGGTCATATGATTCAAGCAGAGTCTGACGCATCAAAACGGGATGAGTATCTGCAGAGGCTGATGAATCTTCCCAATCAGGCAGGATTTTTTGTTGAAAGATACGTTATTGAGATGGAGTTCTGGTTAGGCTCCAAGAACAACTCGATTATAGCAGCTTACGATAATTCTTATTTACGCAGAAATGGGCCGAGATTATAGGACATGCACGTGGCAATGTTGATTTCTTGAAGGATCAAGATGTTATTAGGACTGTGCTGAACATATTGCAGGTTCTTGTTTGTTCTACATATAGTGTTTGAATTGGCCTTTGTCTATTATTTATCTAATCTGTTCGTGTGTCTTTTGTTGTTTGCAGACAAATACAAGTGCTGCCACTGCTCTCGGAACACATTTCTTACCACAAATAACTCTAATCTTCTTGGACATGCTTAACGTTTATAAGTATGCTGCTCAACTTAATTATATCCATAATTTTCAAGACGGTGTCTTTGGAACATTTCTTTGTTCTTAGCTTTTGTCTAATAATTAACACTTGCTTCTTTTAAATTAAATGCAATAACAGAATGTACAGTGAACTTATATCATCTGGCATTGCTGAGGGGGGGCCGTATGCTTCTAGGACTTCTTATGTGAAGCTTCTGAGGTAATATAAAATATTTCTTGTAGAGGTCTTTAAAGTTACAGAATGAATGAATCGTTGTAAAAATATAATTTTGTCGTAACAGATCAGTGAAGAGAGAAACCCTTAAGCTCATTGAGACTTTTTTGGATAAGGCTGAAGATCAACAACAGATTGGAAAACAATTTGTGCCCCCTATGATGGATCCCGTGCTTGGTGACTATGCTCGGAATTTGCCTGATGCTAGAGAATCTGAAGTCCTGTCTCTGTTTGCCACAATTATAAACAAGTATGTTCTTTGTTGGCAACACTCATAACGGGTCTTTATCCAAAAAAAACACACTCATAAGTGGTCAAAACAGACTTGGGCCAAAATGTGTTATTCTTAGTATGCTCGAATCCATCTGGTCCAGGCGGGCTAACCCACATAAGTACTCTTTCGTCAATTGTTCAATTATCACATAAATTATGACTTCACTATTTTTTATTATGAAAACAAGGTTATTAATAATTGAGGTTTTCATTAAACCGATCTAGGAGGTTGTATGCATTAGATCCGATCCATTAAATACTTGGAGGTGAAACACAATCCAAATCGATCCAGTCATAAGTAAATGGATTGAAATTGCCAACTCTAGCCTTAAAGCAGAGTTCATGGACACAAATATGTTATGCAAACAGACTGATTAACTTGCTTTGCATAATGAATGTAGGTACAAGGGTACAATGATAGATGATGTTCCCCGTATATTTGAAGCGGTTTTCCAGTGTACTTTGGAGGTTTTACATTTTATTGGTTTATGTATATTTTAATCATAATCTATGGTATTAGATGGGCAGTGTGACATGATTTTATTTTCTGGTGGCTATAGTTATCTATGACTTGTTTTAACATGCTAGTATTTTCAACAGATGATAACCAAGAATTTTGAAGATTACCCTGAACACAGACTCAAGTTCTTTTCGTTACTTCGGGCCATTGCTACATACTGTTTTCAAGCTTTAATCCTGTTGTCACCCGAGGTTTGTTCTCATACTTTTATTCATTAAAATCATTTTGCTAATCGGCTTTATGCTTGGTTTTTCGTTCATGCTTTCAATCTCACCCCACTTGAAGTTAGCTGCCTCTGGTTTAAGTTCTGTATGTTTTATGAATCTTTTTTTCCCATGGAATTCTAGTAATCATGGCTTTTCTTGTTTCTGTATCAGCAATTAAAGCTTGTAATGGATTCTGTTATGTGGGCATTTCGACACACTGAGAGGAACATTGCTGAAACTGGGCTTAATCTTTTATTGGAGATGCTTAAGAACTTTCAGGTATGATTTGTGAGACACTTGGGTCTTCTATTTGTTTAATTTCTGTACATTTTTTGATCTTATGTTATTTCTTTTGCAGAATTCTGAGTTCTGTAACCAATTCTACCGGTCTTATTTTGTGCTGATCGTGCAAGAGATATTTGCTGTCTTGACTGACACATTCCATAAACCAGGATTCAAGTTGCATGTGTTAGTGCTACAGCATTTATTCTGCCTGGTATGCTATTGCATTTCTTGTCTTTTTCTGTTCAAGTATATATTATATAGACTAGAGTTCCTAATTTTGATCTGTTTGCTTATAAATGCGTATGTGCTGTTCCCAACGGGTTAAACCGGTATAATCTGAAAAGTTCGCTAAAAGTGGAGACATGTTAAAGTTCCTCCTGTGTGTATATTTAATGCATAAAAGTTCATATGCGTAAGATTATTATTGAGTTAATAATTTGATATAATCTTGCATTCATATGTGGTACACTAACTAGTTATGAAAATATTGTTATTATTTTTTGAGTATTTTTGGCTGACCCAACCGGTGCTGGAATTACTCATTTTTGACCCAAACTCATTTTTAACTTATTACGGTTATCAACTTATGGTGACAATGTCAGGTTGAATCTGGTTCGTTAACGGAGCCTTTATGGGATGCATCAACTGTTCAATATCCATATCCTAACAATGGAATGTTTGTTAGAGAGTATACTATTAAGCTTCTTGGTGCCTCTTTCCCAAACATTCCAGCATCTGAGGTAAGTAATGAACTTTAATTCCATGCATCTGTTTTTCCTTTTTGCAATTGTATGACCCATTCAACGGAGACAATTCTTTCAGGTTACAAAATTCGTGAACGGTCTTTTTGAGTCAAGAGCAGATCTTTCTACATTCAAAAACCACATACGGGACTTTCTTGTGCAGTCCAAAGAGTTTTCAGCACAGGTAACTGCTGAAACACCATGTTAAAATCAAAAGAGAATTATTGTTCTAATATCTCACTACCTATCTTGGATTATTTTGTTTTGTTTTGCTGATATCTTTCAGTGCTATATTGGTGTCATTAGTATTAATTGGACTTTATTTTATCTCAACTAAGGAGGTGGTAATTCAACCCAGTGTCCTAAAATGGGCTGGTTTGGATTGTACTTTATTTTCAATGAGTCAAACATGCAATATTTGAGAACTTAGCTAAGTTGAGTTGCTCTGGTCAAATGGTTTGAAAGTCTCCCGAGGTGTTTTAAATGCATATAACCTGCTAAATCACCCCCATTAAGAAACATATATAGGTAAATCAATAACTTAAAATATTAAAAAAAGGACAAAAAGTTTGATAGCCAGCCTGGCCCAACCGATTACCCGACCAGCCCATTTTCCCACCTATACAAATTCACATGTATATTTGGTTATTTTGGTTACTTGCTAGAGACAAGGATATAATTGTTTATCATATGTGTGAGGTGCTTCAATTTGTTATACTCGTTTCAATTGCATTTTATGTAGGACAACAAGGATCTGTATGCAGAAGAAGCAGCTGCTCAAAAAGAGAGAGAAAGACAACGAATGCTTAGCATTCCTGGTCTCATTGCACCCAACGAGATTCAAGACGAGATGGTTGACTCATAGAAGGCTAATATATGAAGTTTGTAGCTAATTTTCATTGGTTTTCTTTTTGTTGCTTATTATGTGGTGGGGCAGTGTGATTCTGCTACCCTACATTTGTGGAGATCTTAGTTTCGTTCTCCCTTAAAAAAACATGCATGGTTTTCTTCTGCAAATTTTAGCTCAAATTTTTCTCTAATTGCGAGCTGAGTGGTGTTTCGTGGAGGGTACAAAAGGGGTGTTTGGTATCTAATGGGCTCGGTGGTGTAGAGCGTTAAAAGTAGTATTAGCACTAGTTTGCAGTAATGTAGGATCGTATAGGGATTGGTTGGTCATAGACGATTTAGTCGATGAGAAGATGGCTGTGTTTCCAAATACTTGTAATGTATGGGAATCATTTTTAAACATATTGGTGAATGATTAGTTTTGGTTGAGAACATCTTTCCTTATTTTGGTTTTATAACGTTTATCGTTTGAGAAATGGGAGTAGTAAGTTTTGACTTTGATCTTTGGCTTTCAAAATTGAATCATCATCTTTGAAATGTGGCATCAATTCGCCTTGAATAGACCACCGTTTGATTCAGGGTTGAACACCTTTATTTTATGATCACATCTATAAGGCCAACCTGTGGTTAAAAGCTGGTCCAGAGTGGACTGAAGTGGATCATTACTAAACTGGAATTTACATTATGGAATCTGAACATTGTAGTATAGTTTTGGTTCTGAAATGGGATTGTGAACTTGATTCTAACTTGGGCTTGTTTTCGACAAGTAAGGTTTTTTATTTTCTTGTCTAGATGATAAATAATGCGGACAGAAAAATAAAAATCCTGCTTGAATCAGAGGACCCCATTTCTGATGTAAAAGCCTAAATCCATAAACCAGAACTATATGATACCAATGGTTTGGTTCTTGTTTGGCTGGGTTGCTCTTGACGATCTGATGGGCTGCTCTTTGCAGTGTTGAGTTTATAGATAGGTGCAAACATAAAAAATAATTCATCTTATATATTTTAATAAATAAATTTATATTTATATTATTCAAAGACCGTCAAAGGTACATCGACTATTCCATTATTAATCACTTTTACAATACTCGTATATTCAAGTCTACGTTCTTTGCTAATTAAGATCACTTTTACCGAGAAAAGTTGATAAATGACCACGACGACAACAATTGAATTGCGTACATTACGAGCGTATGCTCGGCCAAACATGTTACACCTTAAAAAAAAATAAAAAATTATGACGTTGATATGTAAAATCTTTCACCAGTAGGAAGAAGATTCCCTGAAGCAACGCTACCATCATATTTATTCCCCCCATCTTCCCTTTTCTTTCTTTCTTTCACAATTTCTTGTTCTCTTGTTCTGATTGCCCTATCACCTCTTTAATTCCATACAATTAAAAATAGGGTTTTGATCGTTTCTTCAATTTCATATTATTAATCATAAAAAGGTGATTGCTTGGATTCATGGGTCAAGTTTTTCGCAAGCTCTTTGATGCATTCTTTGGGAATAGCGAGATGCGGGTACTTTCTTAATTCAGTCTTTACAATTTGTTTTATATAAGAATCTAGGGTTTGTTATGAAGTTTCCATCTTTGATTTAGTTGTGAACTTGTTAATCTATGTATGCTTATTATTTATTGGTTTCAGCTATAGAAATTTTGTGGGTATGAATGATTTGACTTTATAGTTTATACTTGTGTGTATGACTTTGTGATGAGGTTGAAGTAGGTACTTTTGGTTGATGTTTATATGTGTAATCATCAATAATTGGGCTAGGTTATAGTATTTGAAGTTATCTTATAACTGTAATTCAAAATTGTATATCTTAGCATCTTAGCTACAATTCTTTCCTATTTCGGTTGATGTAATATACATTAATACATTAATGAGATCTGATAACGCACTTGTGTATTTGTTAATAATGTAAGTTATATAAATTGTTTTTTTTGGGACAACTAGGTTGTCATGCTAGGGCTAGATGCAGCAGGGAAAACAACTATACTGTACAAGCTGCACATTGGAGAAGTTTTATCAACTGTCCCTACTATTGGTAAGTCTTGTAAAAAAAACGTAATATAATTTGTTGATCTCGTTTCTATGAAATTAGGGGAAGTCCTAAACTGGACGCGCGTTTGTTTCTATTATGAAGTCCTTTTGGATTAAAGAATTGGTCGAGATTTGAGACTATTTTCCTTTGAGGCAGGTTTTAATGTGGAAAAAGTTCAGTATAAGAATGTGATCTTCACGGTTTGGGATGTTGGCGGCCAAGAAAAGTTGCGACCCTTGTGGAGGCATTACTTTAATGACACAAATGGATTGGTAAGGCTAACAACAGTTTTTATTTCTTTTGATATGTGCTATAGTTATTGCGGTTACTTAATTTATAATCTACTTGAAGACTCACAAACAGTGAGATAAGTTGATTCCTCTTTAAAATACGTTGTATACTGAGGTTATTATGTCCAGATTTATGTTGTTGACTCTTTGGACCGAGAGAGAATAAGCAAAGCAAAGGCAGAGTTTCAGGTATTATTAGTGTATTTTGTAAATTAGATATTTACTTTATATAAGTTGATCTTTATTTGTTTTCAACTTTTCATATTATTTTCAGGCCATTATCAATGATCCTTTCATGACCAACTGTGTCATTTTGGTGTTCGCAAACAAACAAGACATGGTATGCGTACACTTCTATTAAGACTATATTGCAACATTATTTCATTAGGAGAGAATCTTTATGCGTTTTGGTGGCAACAACTATGAATCGCGTATGAATTGTGCTCAAACAACTCATGCTTCATTAATTTGGTCAAGTTGATGTCCATCGTTTTCATAAAAATTTCAGGAAAATAGCCATAGAAAATCAGTACGACCTAGATGTCGCCATCAATACAAGACCATTATTGATTATACGTTGATCACTTTTGATATCCATCATGATTACTATTACTCCAAAAGACATGTTAGGTATATAATGAAAAACTCATAACTAGTAATGTAAGTAGAATCAATTGACAGGGTGATGAGATTTTATCTGCACATTAGATTCCGAATGCATGCATAAACCAAACTGACAAAAGGCATTTGGCTTATGATGGACGTCAACACATAGGCTCATTAAAAACATCTCCTTCATCCTTGTAAAACTATTCACTAAATCTTTAGCAACAATTCTAGTTATATATCTTTTTATATTGCTATTCATATCTGATTTAGCTTTGTAGACCATTATGCAGTCATTACATTTAGCACCTTTGTGAAATTTTTGCAAGTCTCCAAACACCTTTATCATGCATCAAAGTAAACTCATTTACATTGATATGAGCCTTTGAGTCAATTGGTTATTTGTTGTGACTTCCTTTAAGGAGTTGGTTCATCAGTTTTACTGTAAGTCATAGTCAGTCTCATTGAGATATGTCATAAAGTCATCATAACAAACATGTCTGCTTGGTTGTTCGTTAAGAACAAATACATTGTGTTGAGAATCTGTTTACTTTTGTCTCCACCTGCCTTTTCCAGTTTTCTCTTTAATGGATTCAATATGTTGGTCGTTTTCAAAGAAATGTAAGAGGGTGTTTGGGATTGCTTATCTAAGTGTTTATCTACTCATTGCTTAATTTGACAGCAGGTAAGCATGCTAGCACCTACTTATTTTCTAAGCAGATAAGCACTTATAAATAAGCAATCCCAAATCCCCCAATCTGTAAATGACTCTTCAATGGGACCTTGCATTTTGTTTCTTAAGTTATGGCCTAATTTTTCGTATTACCTCTAGAACATTCATCCTTATTAACATTAACGTTCGTATATAGAAGGGAATTCCCTGCCTTCAGCGGGATTGGGTATTGTTGTTGCGATATAGAAGGGAATTAACAAATGCGTTAAACTGAAATCAAGTTCACAGAGGTTCTGCCAAAAAACATGTTCCAACATACAATGATAGTACATTACTATTCAATTGTTTTGAATTCAAAATTTTATCAACCAGTGTAGTGAAACGGCGGATAATCAGGTTATTAGTCGCGGCAACAAATCTGATTATTAGTTATGTAGGGGTCATTCTACAAGTAAATCCTTAAATAACATAATCAACTTCAAAAAGCACTTAAAAGCTGAAATGTGGGTAATTCTTTTAGAAGAGTCCTACTTGTTGTTGGTTGTTTAAGGTACTTTTTTGGCGAAATGAAATAGGATTATATATTTGCATTCTTTTGGGAATTTGGTTTATCTCCAGAAAGGAGCAATGGCACCAATGGAGGTGTGTGAAGGTCTAGGACTGTATGAACTGAAAAACCGAAAATGGCATATACAAGGAACGTGTGCACTCAGAGGAGACGGCCTATACGAGGGGTTGGACTGGCTAGCTAGCACTCTGAAAGATATGAAGGCGGCCAGCTCATCGTTCTGATTAACCATGGTGGTCCAATGAAGTCAACCATGTTGATCAATAACCCAACTTTTTCTTTATGTATATTGAGAAGACATGAGCCTTGGATAGTTGTTGAGCATGGCACCCTGTGTAGTAGTACTCTTGGCATAATGTAAAAAAGAATCATCACTGCGTTGTGGGTGTTTATTCAGATCTCTAATCTATGTATTATGCAAAAGCAGAGTGGGCTAACTGGTGTGTTTGCTTCTTGTTCATATTCTGATAACAGCTTACAAGAAACCGGAAGAGTTTTTTTTGTGCGAGTTCTTTCAATGTTTGTTGAGTGATACAAGTGCAATTGAGTGTTAGTCTTACTGTAGACAGTAAAATCATAAGGAATGGTATTCTGGGAGGGAGCACTGATACAAAATGGCTAATTTAACTGAACCGATAGAACAAAAGGAGGTGTCTTTTCTTGGCCTCAAAAGTCAAAACAAAATTTTTAATTCAAAGATTTTGTCTGACTATATCATATATCCTTCATAATAATCTAGAACACACATTGAAGGTGCAGAGTTAAAACTCCTACATAGATAATGCAACATTATTTAAAGAATGCATTCTTAGTGTTCTTCATCTACAATGCACATACCCGGCAAAGTGTAATAAAATTTGAATAGAGAAATGATACATATGATTAACAAAATGAGGGTACGATTGATGACCATAAGAAAAGAATATGCGGAATACACAACAATAAAAATTAGACATGTTTTCAAGTACTAGGCAAAATTTTTAGAAATGAGCAATGATATTTTCTCCGTCATTTTTGATAAATCCATCATAAATGTGCATTAACAAATTGTATAATACAACTTGTTAATATACACTTGTGGTGAATTTATCAAAAATAATGGTGAAAATATCATCACCCTTTAGAAATATATAACAATACTTGAGTAGGTGACAAAAAATACGAGAGTGTCACATATACAAGCTCTCATTAGGCATGTTTGAAGTATTAGACTTCTACTAAATGCCGAATGATAGGACAAGATTTATAAATATATGCATTCACATGTACTTTACCTCTTGTTCTCTTTAATTTATCTATCGCTTTACACTAAATTTATAAAGTACATGGATGAATTTTTATTAGAATTAAGGCATCACTAATTTACTAAATTAATCAAGTACTATCTCATACCAAGATTATTGAAAAAAAAAAATTGATCGAACAAAACTCAAAACAAAACACCTAAGTACCACATGTACCATAATATTGAAATAATGCTTTTGTAAATTAGAGTTTATAACCTTTTCTCAAAAATTAATTTAAATTGAACATTTTTGGAGTGAGCTATCACAAAAATCTAGGATCTTTCTCACAACCCGCCAAAACTGTATAAACCCAATGTCTAATTAAGTATATATTTTTTGTAAAAAATCGTGTAAACCCCAACAAATGATGGCGTTCACTTCTGGAATCTTGGCTTTTCAAGCACCATCACCACCATTAAATCCCGTTAAAGATTCATCAAAGGTATGCAAAACCGTCAATTCTTGTCATATTTGCCGCTCAAATTCATCATCTTCAGTTTCCAATAATATTACAACTGTTGAACAACAAGATAGTGTAAAAAAATTTAGTTACAGTAGAGCATCACCATCTGTCAGATACCCTAACTTAAAAGAGCAAGAACCCACTAAGAATCATAACTCACAACAAACCCAATTGCCAATTTCTTTCACAAACCCTAAAGTTGATGTTTTGGATAATGGGTATTTAAAAATTGAAGGAAAGGTGGAAGCTTTAGAGAGAAATGGTAAAAACCTAGAATCTTTAGGCGGTTCGAGTCGTCGAGTGGCAAAGAAAATGACTAAATTAGCCTTGAAAAGAGCTAAGGATTGGAGGGAAAGGGTTCAGTTTTTGACTGATAGGATATTAGGGTTGAAAGGTAATGAATTTGTGGCTGATGTGTTGGATGATAGAAAGGTTCAAATGACACCTACTGATTTTTGCTTTTTGGTAAAAGGGATTGGGAAGTCGAATTGGCAAAGGGCGTTGGAGGTTTACGAATGGCTAAATCTTCGTAATTGGTACTCGCCAAATGCCCGAATGCTTGCAACTATACTATCTGTTCTTGGTAAAGCAAATCAAGAATATTTAGCTATAGAGATTTTTGAAAGGTCAGAAGAAGGAATTGATAGTACTGTACAAGTTTACAATGCAATGATGGGAGTTTATGCTCGAAACGGTCGGTTTGTTAAGGTTCAAGAAGTACTTGATTTAATGCACGAAAGGGGTTGTGAACCAGATCTTGTTAGTTTCAATACATTGATCAATGCCCGTTTTCGGTCCACTAAAATGGAACCAAACATGGCACTTGATCTGCTAGGTGAAGTAAAACGCTCCGGGCTTCAACCCGATATCATCACTTACAATACACTGTTGAGTGCGTGTTCTCGTGATTCCAATTTAGATGAGGCGGTCAAGGTATATAAAGATATGGAAGCAAATAAATGTCAACCTGATTTGTGGACTTATAATGCCATGTTATCAGTTTATGGTAGATGTGGGTTGGTTAATGAGGCTGAATCACTGTTTTTTGACATAAAGTCAAAAGGGTTTGACCCAGATGCAGTAACATATAATTCTTTACTTTATGCTTTTGCTAAAGAAGGAAATGTGAATAAAGTTGAAAACCTTTGTGATGAGATGGTGAAATTAGGGTTCGGGGAGGATGAAATGACTTACAATACTGTTATCCATATGTATGGGAAGCAAGGTCAACATGATTTGGCATTTAAACTCTATAAAGATATGAAATCTCGTGGTTGTGATCCTGATGTTGTTACATATACGGTTCTTGTTGATTCTTTAGGGAAAGCTAATAAGATTACAGAAGCTGCAAATGTGATGTCAGAAATGTTGGATGTCGGAATTAAACCTACTTTAAGAACTTATAGTGCTTTGATATGTGGATATGGGAAAGCCGGGAAGAGATTGGAGGCTGAAGAAACGTTTACTTGCATGATCAAATCTGGTATTAAACCTGATTATCTTGCATATTCAGTCATGCTAGATATTTATTTGCGATTTGATGCAAATAAAGCAATGCTCCTGTATAACAACATGGTCCGTGACGGGTTCACCCCAGATTTATCTCTTTATGAGATGCTAATCGAAGCTCTGAACCGTGAAAACCAGGAGGACCACATTCCAAAATTAATTGAAGACTTGCAGAAGTTATGCAATTTGAACCCACAAGTCATTTCGTGTATTCTAGTTAAGGGTGAGTGCTATGATCATGCAGCCAAAATGGTTAAACTTGCCGTTTTGGAGGGTTATGATTTGGATCATGACAACTTGTTATCTATATTAAGTTCCTATAGCTCATCAGGAAGGCATTCAGAAGCACTGGATTTACTCGATTTTCTAAAAGAACATGGACATGGGTCCCATCATATTGTAACGGAAGCTCTAATCGTGATTCTTTGCAAGTCTAACCAATTAGGCGTTGCTTTAGATGAATATAGAACGATTAAGAGTTCTGGTTTATTTAATGGGAGTTCTGTGATGTATGAATCTCTTATTGCGAAATGTGAGGAGGATGAACTTTTCCATGAAGCTTTTCAGGTGGTCTCGGATATGATGTTTATTGGAGAACAACCTTCTAAAGTTATTTATATAAATGTTGCTTCTATGTACTGTAAAATGGGATTTCCCGAGACTGCTCATGATTTAGTGAACCGGGCTGAATCACATGGAGTACCAATTGATGAGATTTCCGTTTATGTTGACCTCATCGAGTCTTATGGAAACTCAAACTTACTTGAGAAGGCGGAAAGCGTAGTCGGGAATCTTCGACAAAGATTACCCGTTGTGGATCGAAAAGCTTGGAATGCATTAATACAAGCTTATGCCTCAAAAGGTCAATATGAGAAAGCACGGGCTGCTTTTAATACCATGATGAGAGATGGGCCTTCTCCTACTGTTGAATCCGTTAACGGGCTTATGCAAGCTTTAATTGTTGATGGGAGGTTAAGTGAGTTATATGTTGTGGTTCAAGAACTTCAAGATATGGGTTTTAAAATCAGTAAAAATTCAATTGTTTTGATGCTTAATGCATTTGCAGAATCTGGAAATGTGTTTGAGGTGAAGAAGATATATCATGGAATGAAGGCTGCTGGTTATTTTCCCACCATGCATCTTTATAGAGTCATGATCGGTTTACTTTGTAAGGTAAAGCATGTTCAAGATGTTGAAGCAATGGTTAATGAAATGGAGGAAGTTGGATTCAAACCCGATCTTTTTATATATAATTCTCTGCTTAGATTGTATACCAAGATTGAAGATTATAGAAAAACGGTAAATATATACCACAAGATTAAGGAAAATGGGTTTAAACCAGATGAAGATACATACAATACTTTAATAGTAATGTATTGTAGAGACCATAGACCAGAAGACGGGATGTCACTGATGCAAGAAATGGTCAAAGAAGGTTTAGACGCTAAGTTGTCGACTTATAAAAGTTTAATTGCTGCTTTTGGTAAGCAACAAATGGTGGGAAAATCCGAGGAGCTTTTTGAGAAGATGAGACGTGAAGGGTATAATCTGGACCGTTCGTTTTATCATTTGATGATGAAGACGTATAGAAGCATGGGACACCATTCTAAATCTGAGGAGTTACTAAAATTAATGAAAGAAGATGGAATTGAACCCACAGTTGCTACGATGCATCTGCTTATGATCTCTTATGGGAGCTCAGGGAATCCGTTGGAAGCTGAAAATGTTCTAAATAATTTGAAGTCGAGTGGCGAGAGTTTAAGTACATTAACTTATAGCTCGGTTATGGATTCTTATTTCAAGAACCGGGATTACATTGTTGGAATTCAAAAGCTTGTGGAGATGAGATCGGAAGGGGTTCAACCAGACCATAGGATATGGACCTGTTTCATTAGGGCTGCTAGTATGTGCAAGACTGCAAGTGAAGCAATGATGATCTTGAATGCTATTAAAGATGCTGGTTTTGATCTTCCAATCAAGTACTAATGCATACTACTTTTGTTACCAGTGGCATAATGGATGGGTTGGGTAACATGTCAAAAAGGATTTGGGTCAGAATGTGTATTTTTAGTATGGGTCGAGATGGGTAAGGGCGGATTGGGTTGGCGAGCAAAAAAATTGTGTTCCAATTATTTGAATTGTATAAATAGTTAATGTGTTAAGCATGATTGCAAAAACTAAATTATCACCATAATGATCCATTTCTTCTTTAGGATGAAGTAATTTAAGAGGTTTATGTATTTGAAGACATTTTGGACGAACTTTTACTGGTTTGACATGCTCAACTCGTTTAGCTTTTAGTTAAATCTTTTTGCTAAACTCTTTTGACCTGTTAGAGATAAACAATAATAATCCAAATTGCTCATTTGTATGTAAATGAGTTAATGTTGTCACCTTTTAATTTTGTCCATCTATATGTCTTTCTGCTTTGCAATCCACAAGGTCATGAACTATACATCTGTGACTTCTGTTTTACAGGCTTTTGAAAAATTCAGAATCCATGGTTTTGGAGATGGACCAGATTTTGGAAGAATTGAAACCCGTGGAAGATAATGCAGCGCTAAACTTTGTAAATGCTATAGAAGATCTTTTATGGGCATTTGAGCTACGGGCCACAGCTTCATGGGTGTTTCAACTGGCAGTCAAGAAAGATGTATATCGACATGATGTCTTCAGGTAACCATACCAATCATAAAAATATAGCGAGATCTCTGAGCTTTTAACAAACTTTGAATATTCTCGGAATTAATTGATCAATTACATATCAATCAAACCTTTCTGTGACTTCAAGTCATAATAATCGGATGATCAGTTCCAAATTCAAATTACAAATCCAAACACCCCTTACAAAAGTAACATATCTATAAAATACATATCAATCAAGCATTTCAAAAGTTAACCACAACAAAACGAAATATTTTTCCTCATGCAGGGTCGCTGATAAGGACTGGGGAGCCGATTTCCGAAAATTGTCTGCAGGTGCATCTCTTGTAGGTCTTACATTATGGCTTGACCAAATGCAGGATGCATCGTTAGAGGGTTTCCCGTTATCTCCAAAATCGGTTGTTTTAATCACAGGTGTTTCGGAATACAACGGTGTGTCTTTAAACAGTACACTAAAAGCTTTTTTATGGGAAATGGGATCTCCGTTTTTGCCATGTAAAACAAGAAGCGGGCTCCTCGTGGCAAAAGCTCATTCTTTAAGAATGTGGTTAAAAGACTCGCCTTTTTGTTTGGATCTCGAATTGAAAAATAGTGTGAGTATCCCTGAAACAAACTCAATGGAACTAATTGAAGGGTGTTACATTAGATGCGGGCTCGTTCCTGCTTTTCAAGATATAACCGAGAGGCTGGGGATTATTAGGCCAAAAAAGTTTGCTAGGTTGGCTTTAATGTCTGATGAAAAAAGGGATAAAGCTATTCAGGCTGATATACAAGGGAGAAAAGAGAAATTAGAGAAGATGAAAAAATTCGGAATTACCAAGAAGACGTCTTTTCAGAAAAGGAAATTTGCAAGGCGGGAGGCGGTCAAACGTTAAAGTGGTCAAAGTTAAGATTTTGACGTTTGAGGGTTTGAAGACATGATGGCGATCTTGTAAAATTACAGTTCTTTTGGCTGCACGCCTTCAATGATACACTTTGACTTTCTGGTCAAAATGATCACTTTCGACTTTGACCGTGACAAGATTATGAAGTTCCGAGTGAAAAACAGATAGCAGGTTGCTGGTATATGCTTTTCTCTGATGATTATGAATTTGATGCATATAATTTGGGCATCTGATTGTATTTGGACCTGACCTACATGATATCAGGCTCGAGAATTTGGCTGATGAACATGTGCGTGTCGAAGAATGGAAAATGATTGAGCATTCAAGTTTAGCCAAGTGAAAGATGTGCAGTTTATTATACTTGTAATAAATAGTTGTTAAATATATGATATTGAAGCTTAATTGTAGCATTTATGAGTGTGAAAGATGTGCATGTATAGCATTGATAACAAGTATGAATCATGAATCGCTTCTTCGTCATTTATGTGTTCTTGAATAGAGTTATGATCCAACTTTACAATTATCTATATCTATACACGATTATAAAGCATTTAGATGTTTTGCTTAATGCTTACAAAAAGTAATATCGGAAATGATTTTTATGCCCCTCAAATATTTATTGCACATTTCATAATCAAAAAGGTTTCTAAATATATAAAATCAACTTTCAACTAATTTACAATACATTAATAGTATATGTAATTTTAGATATTAGGAAGGGAGATGTCGTGTGAATTGATTCATCTGAATCTGAATAACAAATAACCTAAATCGATAAATATTCACCCGCTTATAACTATCCGCCACTTTGCGCGGGTTATTTACCAGTAAATACTTAATCTAACTAGGTTTCAGGTTTCTATTAGAAGAAGACATGACATAGAACGAAAGAAACCAGGCCAATGAAACCGGAGGAATATGATAACTAAGCCTACAATGTACCAATAATTGAAGCTATAAATTGGGCTTTTAGCCCACTATTTTTAGTCTGTTACAAGAGCCCATAATTCACCAAGGGCATTTTAGTCACAATGGTTTACAACGGACACATTTAAAATACTAGCCGTTATTTCATCGCCGTCACAAACCACCACCAAATCACCATTACTAAACCCTAGTTTCACATATATAAACCCCCGAAATTACCTCTGCATATTCACTTAATCGCTCTTAATCTCTCTCTTTCTTGCAATCTAAGCAACTGACGATCTCATTACGTTCTTTATTTTCTGTTTTATTAATCTCACTTCTGTTTATATTGCTTTTTTGCCCTAATTTCTTTTTTGCAGGATTTCATTTTTTTTTATATCTATAATACGTATATATCTCTGTTACTACTAACATTATGGATGCAGGATCTGTAACTTCTTCAGCTTCAAAATCACAATCACGATGCCCTCTTCAGGAACAATTCCTTCAAAGACGCAATTCTCGCGAAAACGTAATCTTCTTTTCCGTAATTTAGGGTTTTTTTTCCAGTTATTTCGTGAATTGGGTACTGAAATAGGGTTTATTGTTTGTGTGATTGATTAATGTGTAGTTGGATAGATTCATACCGAATAGATCAGCTATGGATTTCGATTACGCTCATTACATGCTTACAGAAGCGAAAAAAGGTAAGGAAAACCCATTGAACAGCTCGCCCTCCAAGGAAGCGTACAGGAAGCATTTGGCAGATAGCTTTAACATGAACAGAACCAGGATTCTTGCTTTCAAGAACAAGCCTCCCACGCCTACAGAAGCTATTCCTAACGATTGTTCGTCTTCAGTCCAGCACTCGAAACCAGTAAAGGCCCGCAGATACATTCCTCAGGTAATCATCTATAATATCCATTACTTCTTTGATTAAAATTTGTTTTGTTTTCAAGCCCCAGAATCCGATTTCATTACAAGATCCCTTCTTTTGTTAGATTCAAATATGTGTATTGTTGTCAATCACAAAAATAGTTAAATGTGGTTTATTTACAAGATTAATTTGTTAGATTCAAGATAGTATCTTGTAACCTGTTTTCAAGCCCTAAAATAGTGTAATGTTGTTTCTTCGCAAGATGTTTTCATTATTACATTCAAATTGGTGTGTTGTACTTATATCTTTATAAATAGTTAAATGTGGTTTCGTTATTAGATTTAAATCTTAGTATTGTATTTTGTTTGTGCCATATAGACGTCAGAAAGAACATTGGATGCACCAGATCTTGTTGATGATTACTACTTGAATCTAATGGATTGGGGAAGCAGCAATGTTCTTGCGATTGCTCTCGGAAACACAGTGTATCTATGGGACGCAACAGATGGAAATACATCAGAGCTTGTGACCATTGATGATGAAAGTGGTCCCGTGACAAGTGTCAAATGGGCACCCGACGGCAGCCACATCTCAGTCGGATTAAACAATTCTGATGTCCAACTATGGGATTCCACCTCTAACCGATTGGTAATGATCTGATCTGTGATTTTGTAATTTCGTGATTTGACCTTATGTTAATTGTTGACTAAATCTTTTCGATTGAAACAGTTGAGAACATTGAAAGGCGGTCACCAATCTCGTGTTGGAGCATTGGATTGGAACAACCATATTCTCACAACCGGAGGTATGGATGGTCGGATCGTGAACAATGATGTTAGAATAAGATCACATATAGTTGAGACCTACTCTGGCCACCACCAAGAAGTTTGCGGGTTGAAATGGTCAGCTTCGGGCCAACAATTAGCCAGTGGTGGAAATGACAATCTTCTTCACATTTGGGACCGCTCAATGGCTTCAGTGAATGCCCCAACCCAATATCTTCACCGGCTGGAGGATCACACTGCGGCAGTGAAAGCCCTTGCTTGGTGTCCTTTCCAGGCTAATCTTCTTGCTTCAGGCGGTGGTGGTGGTGATAAGTGTATCAAGTTTTGGAACACACACACCGGTGCTTGCTTGAACTCAGTTGACACAGGGTCACAAGTGTGTGCACTTTTATGGAACAAGAATGAGCGTGAGCTGCTGAGCTCACATGGGTTCACTCAGAACCAGCTGACTCTATGGAAGTACCCCTCGATGGTTAAGATGGCTGAGCTCACAGGTCATACGTCACGAGTTCTTTTCATGGCACAGGTATACATACATTTCTTATATAGTAGTCATAATCATTTTGAACAACGTACAAGTTAAATAGCTTAAGCTTTGCCAAACACCCCCTTAGTCAAAGTATCTCTAACAATAAGTCCATTTGTTTGCAGAGCCCAGATGGATGTACAGTTGCATCTGCAGCAGGAGATGAGACATTGAGATTTTGGAATGTTTTCGGGAGCCCAGAAGTGGCAGCAAAATCTGCACCCAAAGCCGCCCCAGAGCCGTTTGCTCACTTGAACCGCATTCGTTGAATTCTTATATAACATCATGATTTTGTATGTAATATAGAGGTGAGGAGAAATCTCTTATTGATCCCTTACAAGATTTGTTGTTGGCTACTTTACTTGATCAAATATCAACTGTTGACATTTTCTTCTTTTGGATGTAAGTAATGACATAAATATGATTCGAATAATAAACTAATACACTACGTGTTTAATCCATCCATTTCTTAATTCTTGATCGGTCGTTGCTATTGTTTAAGGTCTATATTCTACTCTAGAATCTGTAAATGGGCTCAGAAGCCGGAAAATGTAGGTTAAGATTTAAAAAGATGTACAATGAAATGAAGGCAGGTTGGTTACTCCGGTATGAATCTTTATGTAACAATGGTTGATAAGCCAGTGAAGTTGGACAAATCATTCCACAAATTTTTAGAAACACCATTCAATTACACCACGAGTTTAAAGGAAACAGGCAAAAGCTTACTTACTCGTGGCAAAATATCCCAGAGTTGAAATGTGAGTTTAGTGGTGTAAAGTTATTATCAAAAAGATATATACATATCTTGGCAATAAGTATAAAATTATGCAAAAAAGTCTTTTATAGACATAACTAAATGTAGTGCAAATTTTAAAATTTATGGTAAAAACAAGAGAAAAACGTCTCAAAATGCGAGACTTTTTTGCAACTTGATCCGAGTTGAAATGAGAGATTAATGGTACGAATATAGTATCAAATGTAAATATATGCACATAAACAATAAATCTAAAATTGAGGATTAAAAACAAAGAAATAGTAAAAATCAGGAGAAAAGAAAACAGACAAAAAAAAAAAAAAATCTTTTTGCGAGATATCAAGGAGGTAAAGAATTAGAGTTTGGTGGTGTAAAATTAGCATCAAAATGTATTTGTATATATTGTATTGTATAATGTATATATATAATATGGTACAAATTTTTAAATATATAGAAAAAGCATAAAAATAAAAAATTCAGGAAAAAACTCACAAAATGCAAGACCATTTTGCGAGTTGCGACCTGATCCATGAATTGAAACGAGAGTTTAGTGGTGTGAAATTAATATCAAAATGTAAATATTATATCTTGGCAACAAGTGTAAAATTTCGGAATAAAAAAAAAATAAAAAACTTGCAAAAATATCAAATTTTTTGCAAGATAATATCAATGGGGTAAGAAAATTAGAGTTTAATGGTATGAAATTGGTATTATATACATATATATATATACACACACACACACATATATATATATATATACTATAAAATTTAAAATTTGTAAAAATAAAAATAAAAAACTTAGAAAAAGGTCACAACATGCGTGACCTTTTTGCGACCAGATCCATGAGTTAAAATAAGAGTTTGGTGGTGCAAAATTATTATCATAACGTAACTATATACATATATCTTGACAACAAATATATAATTTCGGAATAAAAACTAAGAAATAGTAGAAAATCGGAGGAAAATTAAAAAACTAGCAAAAAAATAAAAAATTTGCGAGATAATATCAATGTAGTAAAAGAATTTGAGTTTTATGGAGTAAAATTAGCATCAAAATATCTTTGTATATATATAATATAGTATAAAATTCAGAATTTATAGAAAAGTCAAGAAAATTATATACTAAAAAAGAACTCGCAAAATGCAAGACTTTTTTGTGACTTGATCCATGAGTTGAAATGTGAATTTAGTGGTGTAAAATGATTATCAAAACGTAACTATACACGCATATTTTGGCAACAAAAATAAAATTTCGAAAACAAAACAAAGAAATAGTAGAAAATTGGGAGAAAATTAAAAAAAACTCGTAAAATAATCAAACATTTTTGCTAGATAATATCAATGATTGTAAGAATTAGGGTTTAGTGGTGTTAAAGCATCAAAATGTCTTTGTATATACATAATATAGTACACAATTTAAATTTTATAGAATAAAGAAGAAAATAAAATATTAGAAAAAGTCGCAAAATGACTTTTTTGCTACCGGATCCATGAGTTGAAAAGTGAGTTTTGTGCTTTGAAATTATCATCAAAATGTAACTTTACACACATATCTTGGCAACAAAAATAAAATTTCGGAATAAAAACAAAGAAATAGTGAAAAATTGGGAGAAAAAAAAAAACTCAAAAAAAATTAAACCTTTTTGCATTAAGGAATTAGTGGACGTCGGTTAGGTGATATAGAGTACATATCTGACTAATTTACTAAATATCATGCTCAACCAAATGGGTGTCAAGGGGTCGGGCTCCCTTGTGGGGTCCTAGGAGGCGCAACGCCCAAATGACTAGATTCAATTAACCATAAATGACCAGATTCAATGAATTTGAAAAACGCTTTTGGACAAATAACCGTGTTGTAACCGCAAATTTTGGTGGCATTTATTTATTTACCTTGTTTCAAACACAAAAACATTGAACACGTAAACACTCTGAAATCTGATTGTGTGCCCAAACAGATTCGAAACTCGTCTTATTCCAAAGTGAACTTCCTAAACTCAGACATTTTATAGGGTCGAAATATCACTTTTGGAAATCGATCATTTACACGATTCGAGAGTATATCTGGTTGAAATCGTTCCCTGTTTTCACAAAATTTCCTAACAAAATATTCGCAAAAATATCAATTTTTTTGTCAGCTAATATCAATTGGGGTAAGAATTAGAGTTTAGTGGTGTGAAATTACATCAAAATGTCTTTGTTTATACATTTTTAAAAGACTTGGCTCTTTTCGTGTCACCCTCCTGAAAACAAATTCTGAGGAGCTCATTTATGTTAGATGTGGGCTCGTTCCCACTTTTCAAGATCTAGATCATCCCTGCAATCATGTATCGATTATTTGTTAATTCAACAAATAAATAAATTTATAAATCATAAAGAGTGTATTAAAACAGTTAATGAGTTTAAATCCACCTCAAACAAGAATAATTTCACAAGTGACAACATTTTACACATTGGATGAGATATTTATGACAAAAAAGCCTTACTTGCATTCAATTATGTTTACTATTATTCCTTCCATTTCACAAAAATTGTTCCACAATACTTTTTATATACTTTTTAAGTAAATTAAGATAAATTGGATAAAAGTCAAATTTACCGGTTACCCTTATATTAAGGCAAGTTTGACTGAATTTATGTAAGAAATAAATTATTGAAAGTAATAAATGAGGATAAAATAGGAAGTTCAATGATTTTTAATAGTTATTTTTATAAATAGACAATTATTTTGTGATAGATATAGGTAGTAATTTAGACATTTATTTTGAGACGGTGGGTATTATGAATGCAAAATTGATTTTTAATTAACTCTCGAGTTTTTAGTTTGGTTAGGTTCAAATAAGTAATTAGATTTTTGTACGATTTTGTAACAAGAGGTTTTCTTTGGCAACGTTTTTTTCTGTGCGAATTCATTTCATTTTGCGAGATTTTGTTTTTCGCTTAATTGTTTTATTTATCATTGTTACGCGAACCTTTATTTTTTTCGTTGGGCTCGGCCCATTAAACACACACCGGCCCTGAGGGTATATTAGTCAAAATACGAGTAGTTTACAACGGATACATTTAAAATACTAGCCGTTAAATCACCGCCGCTACAAACCACCACAAATCACCATTACTAAACCCTAGTTTTTACCTCTATACATATACACATTCATATATAAACCCCCTAAATTATATCTGATTAATTACACAATCACTCTTCTCTCTCTATATATCTTTCAATCTAAGCAACCAACGATCTCATTACGCTCTTCAATTTCTGTTTTATTAATCTGATTTCTGTTTATATTGCTTGTTTGCCCTAATTCTTTTTTGCAGGATTTAATCGATTTGTGTATATTTTGTTTATATATATTTCTGTTACTACTAACATTATGGATGCAGGATCTGTAACTTCTTCAGCTTCTAAATCACAATCACGTTGCCCTCTTCAGGAACAATTCCTTCAAAGACGCAATTCTCGCGAAAACGTAATCCTCTTTTCTGTAATTTACTGCTTTTTTTTCAATTAATTGTTGAATTGGTTACTGAATTAGAGTTTATTTGATCAATTCTATGTTTGATTGATTGGACACTGAATAAGGGTTTTTCTTTGTTTGATTATTGTGTAGTTGGATAGGTTCATACCGAATAGATCAGCTATGGATTTCGATTACGCTCGCTACATGCTAACAGAAGCTAAAAAAGGTAAGGAAAACCCAATGACTAGCTCGCCGTCCAGGGAAGCGTACAGGAAGCATTTGGCAGATAGCTTCAACATGAACAGAACCAGGATTCTTGCTTTCAAGAACAAGCCACCAACTCCTACAGAAGCGATCCAAAGTGACTGTACTTCATCGGTCCAGCAGTCGAAACCCGTAAAGGCCCGTAGATACATTCCCCAGGTAATCATCAAAAGGATCCGTCGTTATTTGATTATAATTTATGTCTTGTTTTCAGTCCCTAAGTTGTGGTTTCATTACAAGATCCATTCTTTATCAGATTCAAAACTGTATCTTGTTCTCTTACAGCAAAATAGTAAAATGTGCGCTTTTTAGAAGGTTAATTTGTTGACTACAAAAAAACTTCTTCATGCCCTAAAATAGTCAAATTTGGTTCTTTACAAGATACATTCATCCTTAAATTCAAGTTAGTGTATTGTTTTTGAGCACTAAAATGTATAGTTGCAAGATCTATGTGTTATTAGACTCAAATTTGAGTATTGTTTTCAATTCCTGAGATGTTGTTTTGTTTATGTTATGTAGACTTCGGAAAGAACATTGGATGCACCAGATCTTGTTGATGACTACTACTTGAATCTATTGGATTGGGGAAGCAGCAATGTTCTTGCGATTGCTCTTGGAAACACAGTGTATCTATGGGATGCTACAGATGGTAATACATCAGAACTCGCGACCGTAGATGATGAAAGCGGTCCAGTGACAAGTGTCAAATGGGCACCGGATGGCAGCCACATCTCAGTCGGTTTAAACAATTCTGATGTCCAACTATGGGATTCCACCTCTAACCGATTGGTAGTTATCTCATCCTTGATTTTCTAATTCCGTGATCCAATATTATGTTTTGTTGTACTTTTACTAAATTATCTTCAATTTGAAACAGTTGAGAACGTTGAAAGGTGGTCACCAATCTCGAGTTGGAGCGTTGGATTGGAACAACCATATTCTCACAACCGGAGGAATGGATGGTCGGATCGTAAACAATGATGTTAGAATAAGATCACATATAGTCGAAACATACTCTGGCCACCACCAAGAAGTTTGCGGGTTGAAATGGTCAGCTTCGGGCCAGCAATTAGCCAGTGGTGGAAATGACAATCTTCTTCACATATGGGACAGATCAATGGCTTCTGTAAATGCCCCAACTCAATATCTTCACAGGCTTGAGGATCACACTGCAGCAGTGAAAGCACTTGCTTGGTGTCCATTCCAGGCTAATCTTCTTGCTTCAGGCGGTGGTGGTGGTGATAAGTGTATCAAGTTTTGGAACACACACACCGGTGCCTGCTTGAACTCAGTTGACACTGGATCACAAGTATGTGCACTATTATGGAACAAGAACGAGCGTGAGCTGCTGAGCTCACACGGATTTACACAGAACCAGCTTACTCTTTGGAAGTACCCCTCGATGGTCAAGATGGCCGAGCTTACTGGTCATACATCAAGAGTTCTTTTCATGGCACAGGTAGTCAAAATCAAAAGTATAGTAAAATTTGTTTAGAATGTCAAACAATTGGTCTCTAATCATAATAATTACAATACGTTTGCAGAGCCCAGATGGATGTACAGTTGCATCTGCAGCAGGAGACGAGACATTGAGATTTTGGAACGTTTTTGGGCAACCTGAAGAAGCTGCAAAAGCTGCACCTAAAGCTGCCCCTGAGCCATTTGCCCACTTGAACCGTATTCGTTAATTAATAGTGTACATTGGCCCAATAGACTGTGAAGTTGTATATATTGTAGATACAAGAGAAAAAATACTTGTTGTAATCCATCTCATATAGAGATTATCTTGTAAATCATACTTCGATATAGCGGAAGAAGTTCTTGGACCCTTTGCTCCGGTGGTTTTTTCCCTTCACTTGGAAGGTTTTCCACGTTAAAAAATATCTGGTGTCGCTCTACTTATAACCGTTATCTACTTTCATTATAGTTGCTATAGTTGCTCAAAATACCTACGTCCGTTTTTCGTGTTTGTCTTTTAACACAAAATAAGGAGTAATGTATAATTTTTTTTTGTTAAAAGTAAAATTATCAAATTAATTGTATTGGATTGGGTGCAACATGAAAGTGATCGACTTTTTTTCGCCCTATGAAATAAACGGTTGTAAATCAACTTATACACTAGTCGTTCGGTTGTTTATTTAATCCGTCAATTTCCAACTTTTGGTGGTTGGTAGTGTGTTTACATGTAGTCTATATTTGGCGATTTAGAGCATGTGGAGTGAGTTTAGATGTCCACCGTGGTCCACCTATCACGGTGATGTGATGACTTCGTTGTCGGCAAAACAGAGTTGAGGTTGTGCCGTCAACAACAGTGAATTTTTTGTTATATAATAATTTTTAATTTAATGTAAATTAAGTGTGGATGTGTGAACTAATTTGATGTAAATTAAGTGTGATGCTAATGAGTGACTTATAGTTCTTTAAAAGAAAAGTTCAACGGTTAATCTTTAATGAATACTTTTTACAAAGCTTTTTAATGCGAAAAAAACTTTAAAACTTTTTTTAATAAAAAGTTGTAGATTTCTCATGTAATAGTGAAATACGTTTTTGCTAATATAATATTCAATTTAACCCTTATTTAGTGTAACTTCGATTTCAATAAAAGATGATATGTTATAAAGTAAAAACTTTTAAATTGGAGATGCTCTCCGTCAATTCCATCACCCCGGAATCTTATCCTTGAACTTTAATCCCCACATTTTCATTATAACTATTAAGAATATTGTAACATCTTACTTTTATTAAGGTTTTCTCTGGCGTCACACACGTACAAAGTCAAATGTTCAAATTAGAATCACAAAAAGTTATAGAATTATAACAACTTTTAATTTATAGAGATTTTCGTATGTGAGTAGATTCAATCACTTGTGAATATTGATGTAGATTAAGGTTAAAAGTAAAATAATTTGGAAAACCGCAAAATTACTATTAAAATCAAATTTATATTTGTTAATAATGTGAACATTTTGTGATTTTTAACTTTTCTTTGTCAATAATATGAACATTAAATAACATTTATATGTAATTTGTTACGTTTACATGTGTAAAAATCTTGTAATTTAAAAGTTTTCGCAGTTTTGTACATTTTTGTGGTTCTCGTTTGAACTTATATATATATATATATACTAGGTGGAAGACCCGTGCAATGCACGGTAAGTTATTAGAATTATTTTAGATATTACGTGATTAAATGATAATTGTAGTACATATTTTATAAAATAATATTAAATAAATAATTTATAGGACTTTGTTTTCGTATGTGACTCATCTTTCCATATTATTATAATATATGTAGCATTTATATTTATTATTTATTAATTATTATAAAATAGTTAAATAATAATATAATATTAATTAAATAATTTGTTAACTGAAGTTAATAGATTGACACGTGGCATTAATGCTTACGTGGCAAATTCTGGAACTTTCTTTTATACTTCTTTAGTGTGTGTGTGTGTGTATATATATATATATATATGTATATATATATATATATATATGAGTTCAAATAAGAAGACTATTTTCGTAGGAACGTAGTATTGACTTCAATAACACTTCTGTACTATCCAAAATACATTTTTCTTCAAAAAATAATTTCAGTGATTATTATTAAAATAAGTTTTGGAAACTATGATATAAATATAAATAAAAAAATATTATTTTTTTTGAAAAAAAAAATAATTAAAAAAAAATACAGTCACAACTATTGTGATTATTTAAAATAATTACAAAATATAACATGATAATCATATGTAATTATCATGTGTTCGATATAGTCACAAAATGTGACTTAATAATCACATATTATTAATGTGATTATTAAGTTATAAAATGTTATATTTTTAATAAAAAAATTAGTAAAAAATAAATAAAAAAACGTTGAAATTTTTTTTATTTGAAAAGTAGTTTCTAAAGTTATTTGAATAAAGAGTTACGAAGAAAATTTTATATAATAACGTGTTTTGAATATTTAAAAAATGATTTTAAAGTCATTTATACGTTCCTATCAAAATTAACTAAGTTTAGAGCTGGTTTAATCGCAAAGGGTGTCAATAGAGTCATGTTGGGTTAGGTATATTTTAACTCGGGTCAAGTAAGTATTGTTGTTTCGACTTAATAATTGAATTCTAGCTCAGATTTGAATATTACTATATGTGGTTTAACTGTTGATATGTTGAAACAAAGTATAGTTTTTCACTAAAAAAATGTGAAATTAAGAAAAAATTTCACACTTTTTTCATAAAATTTCTTTAAGAAAAGTAGAAATAAGAAAACAGTATAGATTTTGTATTAAAAAGGTGAAATTAAGGGTACGTTTAGTTACGTAAAACTTTTGTACTTTTTTCGAAAACTTATTTAAGAAAATTAGAACATAAAAAAACGTGTTCAAACTCAAGTTTTTTAAAAAACATTTATAATAAAAGGAAATTTTCTATTTTTTTATAATTAAAAAGTTGAAAACTAGCTTTTATGATTTTTCTAGTTTTTCATCTCTAATTTTTCTCGAAAAAGTAAAACATCATCCTCTCACTTTATCTATACAACATTTACTAAAGGTAAATAACACTATTCCTAACCTATTGCAATTCATAAATAGTGATGCAAATAAAAATAAATAAATCACATATGTATGGCATAACATACGAGGTGGTTGGTTTGACTAGCTAGGAAAAAAAATAATAACTCTCACCCTCAATTCTTTGAAGTTTTAACATACCTTCTAATTCATTCTAAATTCTAAGTTTCATATTTTAACTACATCATAAATTTTAAATTTTGTATATTAGTTCACATGTTTCTATCCCATCAAATATTACAATTTTTTAAATTGATACAAATTTAAAAACTATTAGGAAGTTTTAAATTTTATGCAAACTACATTAAAAATGTTAAAAGAATTGATATACATTTTAAAGTTAAATAAACATGTTTATTTTATATATTACTAATTTTGTTATTTTATAATGTATTATCAAAGATACAAATAACTTTTATAATTATTCCTTAATATTACTATTTTTACATATAAATTGTAGCTATTACCTAAAGAAACTATCGGTACTAAACTTGCCAATGTTATAGCTATTATATTTTATCGTTATTGTAGTTAGTATAAATAAGATAATTGTAAAATTATCTCAATAATAAACTTTGTTTTATACATCTTTACAAGATGATCCATCATTTTGAATGTATCAAACTTAAGGTAAATTATAAATCTCAAACCTAATAACATATTCTTTTCAATTATATTTTATTTATGATCTCTATTTTTTAAATATCTACCTTAATATATTAAATTCTATATTATATCATTATTATATATTATATGTGTAATTAAAATGCATAGGCATTATCTCATTCTGACATTTGAATAAGTTTATGATAATTTCAACTTTAATTTAGTATGTATCACAAATAATTAATATATTTCAAGACTTCTATATTTTGACATTTATTTTTTAAAAGTTTATATTTTATAATATGCAACGTCAAAACCCCGCTGCAATACGCATGTTAAAAATCCTTGTTTGAACACGTTTTCTAAATTTTTGTTATTTTTTTAGATAATTATAATACTCTTCATTTTTTTAAAAGAACAAAAGTAAAAAAGTTATAGATCTCGACATGCGCATTGAATCAACTAACTGTATTTTTAAGGCAGTATTTGTTTGTTTAATCCGTCCAAATTCCAAGCCTTCTATTGGTCCCTGATATTTAAATTTAAGTTTTAATATGAATATATTAATATTAATTAATTGTTGTATTTACATATTTTATATCTATGTTGGTCCCATATGTGACCATCGAAATTTGAAAACTATGTGTATGTAAACCACCTCAGTTACATCACATCTATATTTTTAAAGAATACCATTTTACATATTTAATAGAAGATGGTGACATGTTGTTTTTAGCATCATATTATTTAGATTAGATTAAATGGTGTAATTAAGGGCTTATTTCAAAAAATATATAATAAAAAATATGTTTTATATCCTATATAACTTATTATGTGTTGACATGAGTCATGCAGCTAACAACACCACCTAATTTTTTATAAAAAAGGTATGTCTATGAAAATACATTAAATAATTTCATTGATACATATATCAGATTAATGTATACAATGAGAAAAAAAACGTTAAAAACATGTCAAAATATATACGAATTAAGCACAGACTTAGGTTAATATTTTAAGTACATTTAACATTAATATAATATATTTATTTTAAATGTCACATTTTTTTTATTTTATTTTTTAAATGACAATCCTACAACCTAACTCACTCACATATTATGTACAACTACAAAATCCACAAATATATACAATCATTGTCTCAAATGAGACTTGAACCTACAATCTAATGTATAACTCTCATTCAGCTAGGTCAAGAGCCATTTGATTTTATACAAGTAAATGTCACATTTACTTGAATAAAAGTCTAAGATGTCTATACATCAATATGTCAAAAGTTGATGTTTGATAAATGAGTTAAATAACGAATTAAATACTTTATCTGTCTCATAATAATCGTCCCCAATAGATACAATTTAACTAAAAATAAGTTGATGAAATATTAATGTTACCCTTATATTTAAAATATGTATGAATTAAATTGATTTAAAATTAAATAATTAAGACTGATAAATGAGAGTAAATTGGAAAGTATAATAATTTTTTATAGTGATACAATTTTTTGTAATAAATAAAATAGTAATACGGGGTGAGGTTCAAATGAGAATGAAATTTTTTGTGAGAATGGAATAACCAATAGGAATGCGCCACGTGCCACAAAACTCACTTCCCCTACGTTTTTAAAAATTAAATATCTCAAGAATGGCTCATTGAAAAATTATAAAAATTGCACCATAAAAATCAACATTTTTTTCTTCGATTAGACATCTCACATGATATACTTTCGACGACTTTTTTTTAATGATTGTACAATATTAGTAACACATGTGTTACTCGTTTACAAAACCCAACGAAAACGAAAAAATAAAAGTTGTCGAAAGTATACCTTGTGAGATCTGTAATCGAAGAGAAAAAAATGCTGATTTTTATGGTGCAATTTTTATGATTTTTCGATTTACCGTTTGTGAGATATTTAATTTTTTTTAAAACGTGAGGGAAAGTGAGTTTTGTGACACGTGACGTGTATTATTAGTTCCTGCATTCTCACAGAAAGTTAATATACTCATTTAAACCTCACTCTAGCAATAGAGTTACAGGGAGGATAAGACGGAATGAGTAAAAATTAGAGCGAGTTGAGTCATATTGATTTGTTAATATCTCTTAATCTATTAAAGTCTTTAAAAGACTATTGTCTAATTAAAAATATTTGAATATTCAATATTTTTCAATTGTTTATGGAAGGGTTGAATTATATATCCTTACGCGTGTATTATGCGTGTGTCCACGTCATGTTGAAGATCTATACTAGGTAACACGTAACGGAATATGTAACGGAATATACCTAACGGCGAAGTCAGACGTGAGTCAAATAATAATCACCGGCGAACATTTTTATTTATTTATTTAATTATTAATTATTTAGGTGACACTATCACGATCAAGACCTCCCCCAAAAGTCTCGTTCGGGATACAAATCACACACAATATGTTTGTTTTTTGCAGCTATATTCACACAAACTATAATTAAATATTACATATCTTTCCTTCTATATATATTTATATTAACATTTATCCTACATTTTTGCAACATTTGTAGTTTCTACCCAAAACACAAAATTCATTTCATTCAATGTGGTTTTTATACTACTACAATAAATAGGCGTTTGGATGTATGTTTTTGAAATACTTGACTTACATTATATATTAGAATAAGGAAAATGTTCAAATAGAATCGCTTCTTGTGATAGGAACGAACTCTTTTTAGTTTTTATTCTAAGATTAACTAAATAAATAGGCATTTGAATGTATGTTTTTAAAATACTTGACTTACCTTATCTTTTAGAAAATAATCAAATGATCACCAAGACGTTTTTTAAATGATTTCTTACTATTATATTTATTTGAACACCACAAAGCTGATAAAACTCAAGTTTCGTCTAAATTAGCTGAAATATAAAAGTACTATGCCACAATATATTACGAGGTATATTTCTATCAACATACATAAATTTGCGATAAATATGTATTTAAATCCATCTAAGCCCCTATTATCACATTACAAACAATATAACACTAAATTATAAAATATTGATAAAGTCTTTGATAAATACATTACACATTACGCTTCTTATGTTCATCATGTCACCAAAATCAAACATCAAATAAAGACTTACATATGATGAGAGCTTAAGATGAAATCCAGAATCAATCATTTATAATTTAGCCAATCTTAGTAACCTTTTTGATTTCTAAAACTATGTCACTCAGTTTTGCAATAAACGCGTAATATAAGTATATTTAATAATTGTGACACATTCAGAAGTTCTCGTCATAAATCAAGTTTTATTATATTATCATAACTCTATGTTACGAACAAAAGAACTTTAATCATCTCGCAAAATAACTTACAATAAACATACGATTAAAACGTCCATATTAATACTTATTACGAATTATGATCTCATATCATACAGTTTCAAACTATAGTGCTTGAAATGAAAATTTACAAAACCCCAATATCGTACCAACAATATGTCTGTATATATTAATTAATTAATTAAAAAATATTTAAAAAATATTATAAATATGGAGACAAACAGTTTGGAGAGCACATACAAATCACACCTACCCTTTTCTTCTTGATTTCTACGCCTATTTCTCTCTCATATTGTCCACTTTTTTACACCGGAAAATTAACTTTATTGTATGGCCGCTAATTCGCAAAGCCGATCAATCGCGAGCTTAGGGAAGCGATTTGTTAACCAGATTCGTACATCATCTGCTGTTGATCAAAATCTGATTTTCAGGTATACACTCACACTAACTCACTATTTTTTCATCATTCATTTTCGTACTTATATGATTGAATTCATGTATCACGAGCTACAATATGCTGATTTCATTATTATGAAGTTAATTTTCTTTCACATTTGTTCTTCAATTGTTACTTTGTTAGTGATTATATAATCTAATTTCTCAGTTAGATATAAATATACGTATATATCTACATATATAGCTAATAGCGCCGTGTGTGGATATAACTTACAAGTGTATTGAGCTGCAATTTTTATGATTGACAGGTGATTAATTAACTGAATCTGACAATTAGGTATATGTGTGTGTTTAATTGGAGTAATATTTTAGTTTCATTTTTAGATATAAAGATGTAACAGAAAAAAAAGCAGTTAGGTATATGTGTGTGTATTTGAGCTGAATGTTGTGTAATAATACGATCTTAGATATATACAGATATATCTATAGATAGATAGATATAGATTGGAAGACATGCAACCGAAAAATTGATTACGGATCGGTCAAATAGTCAATCTCTGTGAGATTTTGCTGATACTCAAATTTGATTTAAGTAGATATAAGAATTAAGAAGTGTCTGATATCCTTTGTTAAATTATTGAATTAGTTTGAGAGAAAAAAGAAGATATATGATCATGTAGGCATTAAAGTTCAAAAGGGGAAAGAGAAGGTAACGTACACTTTTTTAGAAGGATTAAGTGACAGTGTCATGTCATAGATCCAATAATTATCAAAATGCTGGGGCCATTTTCATGTCGTTTTGTTTGTTTCCATCAAAAGTGGCTGGCATTAGATAAGCTTTGGACCACAGTTTGTTGAATTCTGGTTGAGTGATTAAGACCTTTCAATATCTTTATGTCCACCCTTATGTCTTGGAGAATCTGTGTAGTTCAAGACAACAAAATAACAAATTGCAGCTCTAATACATTGCATAAATTATTTCCTACCGTTACGTTCAAATTGCAAGCTAATTTAATTACCAAGAAATAAGTAACAATTAACTGTATACGAGTTTTAAGACACGGGTCATTTTCAAACATTATATACGATGAATGTTATGTGGCATTAGACCTATCTTTACGTCTATTTTTAGGTATACGTGTCATTTATTTTCAGAGAAAGTAATCTCCATACGAGAAGCTACATATTTGTAGTTAGAACCTGCTCCCCTGCATATCTAGTTTTGCCCATAATAGCTTGTCCCTCAAGTGTCATCTTTTATTAAGTATATCCAATCTGTGAATCATTAAAGTAAACAACTTAAGAGATGTTTTCTACTAACAATTTAACGAAGCTAGTGGTTATTGCATATTGGAATTCATAATTAATGGAAGTTTTAAGCGATAATGTAGTGGGTACATTTTGTGTGACTAAGACCGGTTCGTCCCCTTTCAACCATCAAAACTGTCAGGGATAAAAGATAAAGGATACGTTTGGGTAAACTTTTTACCCGTGTGACACGGGACACATTAACCTGTTATAGATAACTATATTAGTCATTTCATGTATAAAACTGAAATAAATAGTTTCTATTTGTATGATTTTTTTCAGGAGGGCAGTGCATGTGTCGGTGTACGACAAGAACATAGACGATCAGGTCCGGCCAACTTTGGTCCCAGAAGAAGCGATTACCCGAGCTGAATCTGAAAGCGACTGGGTACCACACCCCAAGACAGGGGTCTTCGGGCCAGCAGATGGGCAAAAGGCAGCTGGGTCAGAGCCAGCAGCAACGAATGGTTCAGTGTTGGAGGAGAAGGCCTTCTACCGTCCACTTGAGAACCTCGAGAAACCGGCTCACCCGTGAGAATTACTTAAATCCCAACTTCCCTAATTCTAGTAGTAATATTGGGAGGTAGTCACTATGGTTATGTATATGTATGTAGCAAGGAATAAAAAGATGGTGGTGTAGTAAGACAGTGGTCATGGTATGTGGGATGTAGGTATATTGGCATTTTATGAAGCATGGAATATGTATGAGTGTTTGTTGTGTAACTTTCTATTTTGGTAGGCATAGTACGTAATATTAACCAACGTTTTCATATAATTTATCCCAAAACTTAAGGTGAAAGAAATGAAATATAAAGTTTTAGTTTTTATACTGTAATAATAAAGGAATATAGTTCCCCTTGAAAAGGCATACTTAGTGAAAAGTTTATATTCTAACTTCATTTCATATATCTTTATAACGTACATATGCTGATAGACAATGATATTAAAGTTTTAACGTCCCTTGATTGTTATGAGGCTTACATATATATAAAAAAAAGGTAATTTGGTGGGTAAATTGACTCCCGTTCTGCGTCCGCTCCACCCGCAAGGAACATCAACGCCGGACAAATCATATGTCCACAAATCACCCACGTATGCTGAAGATTGGATTCGAACCCCTGACCTAGTCAAACATGTATCTGGTTGTTTGCGGTGACTGTAACACTTGAACTGTATACTCAATTAGTACGAGGCTTAAATGTAAAGACCACAAGACTAACATTCGATTTTGATTGGGGGATTTATGCGGACCGTGATATTTTAATGTTAGATGTTGCGATTTGATTGCGTTAAGAATCATGTTGGCCTTTTTATTTATTTTTATATAATTATATAAATAAAATAAAATACGAAAAAAAAAATATAAACCCAATGGGTTTAAAATTTATTTTCCGGTAAATCAATAACGAATTTTTTTTCTAGAATCCGCGGAATCACAGCCTATTTAACAGAAGAAAGAAGTTTTTCGTACCACGTAAAGACATGAATTTAATGTCCATTTCAAAAATTAACAAAAGTTTACACCGTGTGCAAGAGGTAGCTTTTGAATTCAATAAAACCCGGAATATTGTAGAACAAATACTCCATAATTTAAGATCAGGTCAAAGTATGAAAAGGAAGAAAGCTTTGAAATTGATGACATTAGAATAAAGAAAAAAGAAGAGGTGGTATGCATATGTGGTATATATATATATTATAATATAAAAATCAAGAGTCGGTTAGCAGATTCACCATATATAGACATGTACATCCTACAATATCCATTACAACAATTTTCATAATTTCATCAACTTAGAAAATCAAAATCACCCAATGGCAAGTAAACTCATCATCATCAACAAATATTCAACTCCATTTTCATCTCCTTCATTGTCTTCTTCAACTCTCCATACTGCCAGCAGGTAACTTTTAAATCCCACCATCTTTTTATTTCATTTACATATATATAATCTGATATTTTGTTTGCTAATTTGATGTATTTTAGGAGGAAATTGCACGAATCGGCTTATGAGAAGGAAGTTGAAGACGAGGTTGAGGTCGAGGTCGAGGCTTTTCCTGTTGAAGATATATCACATAAACCCGAAGAATACTGGAGGCCCGATCCAGAAACCGGAGTGTTCGTACCGGCTGCTGAACAGAACTCGGAGGAACCTGCGGTGACATTAACGACAGATGAAACAGTGTTGGATGAGCATGCGTTTTTTCGACAAAAGGAGAATATAGAAGCACCTCTTCCCGAATTGTTTACGTGCGAAATACCTCCCGTTGATCCTTTTGCTGAATAATTTTATTAGTAGAATGGTTATGAATAAGACTTGCCACGAGTCAATGACTCATGAGGATACATGTATTGTTTATCCTAAAGTTGTTTTAATTTACATAAGTAGATGTACCAAAAAGTACAAGTAAAAGAAATACTCGAAGATATATGTTTTTGTGTCTTTTTTATAGTAAGTTTGTTGTTGATAAACTCATAAAAGGGTTGAAACAAGGGTTTTTTTTTAAAAAAAAAAGTGTGATACATAGGTGATTGCGTGATTCGAGTGGGATGCCACCTGCATTTTGAGTGAAAAAAGAGCAGACAATCTCAACTGTTAGATTTACGTGATTCAAAACATTTCAACACTCGTAAACTACATAATATTAATTAGCTCGAGCTGGCTTTGATAAGATCGAATTTCACTTATGAGCTTAGTTTTAAGTTCGAGTTCGAGTTCGATCTCGATTAAAACTCGAGTCAATCAAGCTTAATCTTTAAAACTCGATTTCACTTATTACCTGTTGTTGTTGCTTCTTATTTCTGACTTTTAAGCTAGTCAATAATGTTTTGTTTGAATAACCAATCAATGATCAACACAAATCAAACAAATATAATACCACACACTTAATAAATCATCATCAAATATAAAAAAGATACTTGAATTATAAGTCAAAAATACAGGTGGCAAATTTATACGAATATAAACTCTAAAAATATCAATGGGTCAATCAGTCAATGTTACGCATTTAAACGTCTTAAATTATTGAGTTTTAATAAGCATTAATTTTTTATTATTATCAGGGCAAAAACAGGAAAGACAATGTAAGCAGCTGTTCTCTCTTCAAAATGTATATAATATAAATTTTTATTATTATTGAGAGTTTTCTAACTTTTACCCCGATAAAATCAATAAATTTATATATTTAATTTTATGGCGTCATGATATTTGCCCATTAAGAAAAATTATTTTCTAGCTCCACCCTTTATTATTAGAGTATTATTTTGCATATTAAACTAAAAAGATGTTTTTTGAAGTAGTGATCTTACGGAGTATGTGTTTTGATAATTCAATTTATGAGTTTGCATGAAACATATGAGTATTCAATTAAACTACATTATTAAGCATAATTCATTTACGTAATCAGTGAATAAATAATAAGTTATTTTGTTTAAGTGAAACATCCACTACTATCAACCGGTACCGTCACATCAGCTGACAAATCAACTTTTTTGTAAAAATTACTTTTCATCACTTTTATATCACTATCGACTACCACTTAACTAAGAAAACTAAATTTACTTGCCTCTTTTACAGTACATGAATAAATAATAAAAGTAATTTTTATTTATCTATTTATACGAAATGAATTTTGCATGTGTTTCACGTCCAACACAAATACTCAAACGACCCCTCATGGCATCATCATCTACATAAATTGTGGACTAGAATGGTCTAAAAACAATAATTCATTATATTGATCGGATCCATTAATAATTCATAATATCTATAGCTCTCCCGGCCACATTCTAGCTACCACTCATCTTCCCTCCATTATAATGCTCCGGCCACCATTATCCGCCGTTCACCACCACCATCCGCCGCCATTCACATTCCTCCAATCAATGTGGGACATCACTACTCTTTCATAAAATTGATAACCACCAAATACTACTAAAATGACAAACAATTTTGCATCAATGTCGCGTAATTTATCAAACAAAAGTAGAGAAAGATTGTTATCTCGAAAGGGTTATTCGGACCTTGGGCTATATACCGACTCAAGTAGTGCCACGGAGATCGGCGAACCTTCATTTCTTGATGGGATCAAGAAATGGTGGGCTGAGGTTCAAATGGTTCTTGTTAAGGCTTATGAAATGGGTCGTTCTGATCCAAAAAAGGTCATTTTTGCTGCTAAATCGGGCTTGGCGATTGCAATTGTTTCTGCACTTATATTCTTTTCAGAACCTCTTCGTTATGTTAGTGAAAACATTATTTGGGCAATCCTCACTGTCGTCCTCATCTTCGAGTTCAATGTAGGTAAGTTATAACTTTAATTAATGATCTTGTTGATATATTATGTAATTTACTATATAGTTTTTGTTTGCAAGATCATTACTCACTATTTTTGGATCGTAGAATCTGCTATCAATAAAGTTAATATGATCTTTGAAGTAGGAAGTGGATTTTTGTAGCTAGGATTGCATAATTAGTTTAGTTTTAATTAATTGATTGCATAATTAGTTTAGTTTTAATTAATTGAAATAAGTTAAATATCAATATATAGTATCCAAAAGGATTCCACGAATTGGCATGCCAAATAATTTTACATATACTTATTATTATTTTAATATAAAAGCAATTAATAAAGGCTTTTGTCTATAATTTGTTCCTTTTAATACTTGTTTAAGAATAATGAAAAAATATGTAACAAAGAAAAATTTTAAGGTATTAATTGACATTTTAAAAATTTTGTCCCCACAAAATTATAAAAGAAATAAAAAAAAAAATTTCCGCCCCTCTCCATATAAATCTTCTGACTCTGCCCCTGATTTTAAGTAAGTATAGCAAATCATATTGAAGTATAAACATTACTCTCTCCGTCCAACAATTTTTATTTTGGGATTTAAGATATGTTTATTAAATGTCAGTTTTATCTAATATTCAAGGTAAATTTGACTGAATTTATATAAAAATAAATGATTGAGAATAATAAATGAGAGTAAAATGAGGAATTTAATAATTTTTAATAGTTATTTTTTACAAGTGAACAATATTTTGAAATATATATAAATAGTAACGTGAACATTTATTTTGGGATTGAGAAGGTATTCTACAGCTGAACTTAATAATTTTAAATATATGTGTACGATTTGAGACTCTAAGATTTGATTGTCTTGTATTTTTGTTCTTATTTTTACATTCAATACAACCATATGAGAAGTTTTAATGAATCAACTAGGAAAATTAATTAATTTAAAATTAAAAAATGATTTTGCTTGTTGATGTTTAATTTTACTATTTTCCTATGATAGATTTGGTTTACACGTTCTTCGGTTTACTATATACAGATTTATAGATTATAGATTATAGATTCGATTTACACATTTTCGTATTTATCAATTGGTATTATATCTAGTTTTTAATTGATAGATTAAGTATTGTTTTTTTTTAGTTTGTTTAATAATTTAAAATCTTGCTAATAAAAGATAAAGAGTTGGTTTTTAAAAATACTTTAAATCAAACATAACAATTATACAAAATATAAAAATTTTTAGTCAAATTTTTTTAACATATTAAAATAGAAAACATTAAATAATTTCCCACCATTAATTAAAACTAGCAGAATGCTCGCGCGCTGCAGCGGGTAAAATATATAAGCTTCATTTCTATTTGATATGTATTGCGTAATGTGTAAGTTACGATGTCTGAAATCGTTGGTTAGGTCGATAATTTAACCATCAAAATATTTTTTTACTTGGGCATTAGATACTATGCATTATTTACGTGAAATTGAAATCGTAAAAATTGATCAAAAATTAAAATTCTCGAATATAGGAATTGAATGTATAAATACAAAATTAAAATGTAAATAAACACTTAAATTTATAATTTAATAAAAAAAACTATCGAGAGTTTGTTTCTAATTTTCTTAAAACACATAAAAATATGTGAAATTGGGAGAAAATTGATTTTGGAGGCTTTAGAGATGGAATTTGACAACAAAAGATTGACAAACTGCTTTTGGCAGTTTGTTAACGGGATTGTCTCGTTCCGACCTTTACGTCGATAATTGACACGTCCCGTAACTTTTTACGGTTAAAAAGTTATGTCATTTATTTATTTGCTTAAGTTTTAATGGTTGTATTATAAATTATACTTTAATATATGTAGGTATATTTTTCAAGTATATTTTTCAAATAACAAAAATAATGTAAGGGATAAATTAGTAAATTCACTCTTGAAAAAATATACAAATGTATTATATACTACTATAGATATAGATAGATATATATAAAGTTTTAAATAATTAGAATTAAATGTCACATGTTTAATACTTTAAAGTTTAATAACGATAGTATTAATGAGATTTTAATACATGTAGAGATATGTTTGTAATTTCAAGTGGGTTCAAATATTATTAGTAATATTAGGGACATATTGGTAATTTCTCTCTTAAAAAGAACATTCAAAATGTATTATATATATTAGTAATAGATATAAGAGATTAAGGTAGGAGTTGTGTAGAGATTGTAACTTTTGAATTTATTACAATACTTTAAAAATAATAAAAATAATAATAATAATAATTTGTATTTAATTTAAATCTATATAAACAATTACAAATTACAACAATGAATTCTTTTTAGTTTTTACAAACAAAAGTACAATCCTTTAACAATTTTGTTTTCTACCAGAAGTATATTTTAAAGATTAAAAAGGTGATATCTTTTTAATGGCGGCTGTCAAAAAACAGGTGAGGTATCTTTTTAATAGCACAAGGTTAAGGTTAATCCACAAATTAGTCGTTGACATGTTCGGATCATAGATCTCAAAGTCAGACATATATAACTCTTTTAAATTATGCTTACCCATTACTCAAACTATTTCCCTCCGATCACCACCCTATTTTTCCGATCAATTCTCCGGCCAATTCTCCGATAACCATCCATACCCAACTGGGTGACTTTATTTTCACAAAAAGCTTCTTGCTTTACCAACAAAAACAATTTTTTTCCATCTTTTTTTAATCTCCGAAAGGCGAAAGCTGTCCATATCCAAGAGGGTCGCTTTAATTTCGTAAAATGTTTCTTGCTTTATGAACAAAATACAGTTTTTATAAATAATGGCAGGAAATCTTGGATCCATGTCACTTAAAGAAAGATTGTTACCAAGAAAAGGGTATTCAGAATTAGGGTTCTTTCCTGAATCTTATATCACTAATACTAACAATGACGATGACGTGTCATTTATTGATAGGATCAAAAGATGGTGGAACGATATTAGGAGGTTTCTTGTTAGTGCTTATGAAATGGGTCGATCCGACCCGAGACAGTTTATCTTTGCTGCTAAATCTGGTTTAGCACTTGCTCTTGTTTCTGTACTTATATTTTTTAAAGAATCATCCAGTTATGTTAGCCAATATTCTATCTGGGCTATTCTGACTGTCATAGTTGTGTTCGAATTCAGCATCGGTAAGCTATAAGTAATCCTTAATTCTTATTAGTTAATTTTTGCTTTCTAGGTTACATTTTTCGAATTTTGGTATTTGTTATGAAGCCTTTATAATGTGGAATTTGAATGGGGAAACCTAGTTGGTTAATCATAATGGGTGGCATTGACTTTCTTAGTTTGACTTGATTGATCTTGTTCCTGATTTATTATAGCATTTGTTATCAAGTAGTGATTTATACAGCCTGTTAGATTTTTAAATGTGCAGTTTAGGAATATTACTTGCGATAAAATTCTTGTCCTATTCGTTTGTTCAAATTTGAATACTTGGAAGGATATATATATATATATATATATATATATATGACATTAATCCTTTTGGTGTAGAAATTGCTTTCAAGCTAACAAAATGTGCAATTTAGATTGGGAAAACTACTTGCTAGTTGCAATAAATACGAAGCTTGAATATTCATCATAAGGCATTGTTTACTTTTTAGGTTGAGCCTTGAACTGATTGATCTTGATTTGTGACTTTGTTATCAAGTAGCGATTTTGCAGTCTAGCTAGATTTTAATGTGCAAATTTAAATGGGAAAACTACATGTAATAAATTTTTAGGTTAGTCAATCATAATGGATGATGTCATCGACTTATTTAGTTTCATCTGATTGATTTTGATCTTGATGGTGTTTGAATCTGTATAGGAGCAACACTTAGCAAAGGATTTAACCGTGCTTTAGGGACGTTTTCTGCTGGTGTGCTTGCATTAGCTATTGCTCAAATATCTATGTGGTCCGGGGAGTGGCAAGAGGTTGTGATTGTAGTCAGCATCTTTATAGCAGGTCACTATCAATACCTTTTCCATAAATTACTTTACCGTTAATTAAAAGTTTACTGGATACTCAAAATTAGGTTGCTGTTTTCTTTTATATGTTCAGGCTCTATTTCAAGTTATGTGAAACTCTACCCGTCAATGAAGGCATATGAATACGGGTTTAGAGTCTTTATGTTGACTTTCTGTATAGTACTCGTTTCGGGTACTTCACATTTTGTTCAAACAGCTGTTTCTAGATTGTTGTTGATTGGAGTAGGGGCTGGTGTGTGTTTGGTTGTAAATATATGCGTTTATCCGATTTGGGCGGGTGAAGATCTGCATAAATTGGTTGTCAAGAATTTTAGGGGTGTTGCTACTTCTTTAGAAGGTAAAGATTATATAAACAACCTTTCTGTATCCATGTTTGTCAATATACAAAATGGGTAGTATTAGTTACTAAATATTAATCCCTTTAATTTGCTTTTTTTAGGATGTGTTAATAATTACCTTCAACATTTTGGGTACGAAAGGATACCTTCAAAGATTCTAGTATATCAAGCTTCCGATGATCCGTTGTATAGTGGATATAGATCAGCAGTACAGTCTAGCAGTCAAGAAGATGCGCTGGTATGGTTTTGTTGTTTATTTTTGTTTTGTTAGTTGAGTTCTAATTAGGATATGTTATTGTCGAGTAGCTGATATATTTTTTTGTGTGTTTTGAAGCTGGCGTTTGCTATTTGGGAACCGCCTCATGGACGTTACAAAATGTTGAAATATCCATGGAGTAATTATGTCAAAGTTAGCGGTGCACTCAGGCATTGTGCTTTTATGGTCATGGCGATGCATGGTTGTATACTTGCAGAAATACAGGTAATTTTAAGTTCGTTTTTCTTGCCAAGATAATGTCTTTGGTGGAGTAATAGGTGCATCCATTTGATTGGTACAAATCTTAGGCTTTTTATTAGTGATCTACCAGATTAGATATCATTGGCATGCAGGGGAAGAATGATTCGTTCGATTCAGATGACATCACTTTGTGGCTAATATATATATATTTTTACCAAAGACATTCTAACGTAACTATACCTGGACCAATACAAGTCTGCATGGCATACCATCTTACCTTCTATTTTGACATAATTATTACAGTAGTAAACAAGTTTGTGCTGCGTGCAATTAATTGCTTCTAGAATATGACCACAGAAAGATCTAATTAGGGAAATGTACCGTTTCTGTTCTGATTCTTTCTATACTTGCTCTTCAGCTTTTGTCCTTTGAACTCCTAATAAGTTAGTTCATGGAAAGATATATTGAAACAGTCTCGCAAAGATTTTTTCATGTGCAATTTAGCTGTTGAAAGCTCGTCCTACGTTTCAGTATTTAAATCTAGTAAACAAAATGGATAAATATATAAAAAAATTTTAAAATCAAATACATCTGCCCACTGTAACTACCCACAAATTTGCAGACCTGTATTACTGTGTATTCATTCACACAATTTACTTCCAACATATATATAGCTGTCAGAATATAATAATGGAGTTCAATATGGAAATTATATTAATCTAGCATACAGAGTATTAGCGTATCAAGTAAAGATGATTTAGAAGGTATCACCGTCATATATGTATGCTGCAGGCTTTTAGCGTTATTATACCTTATGACTTGTAATTAAGTCGTGTTTTGATGCTAAAATATTTTTTCTATAATAGTCCATTTATCCTTATTGAATTAATTTAAAATATCGGTAAGCTGACTTGCTTTTAACTGTAAATGCTTATAGTGTTGACTGTAAAGTTAGGATCTTTTTTCCAGATAGATTTGATCCCATTTTCCCATTGAAAATTACAACCATTTTCTTGATGGAATATTCTATGAAGATTGCAATTTTTTGTTTGATCTGAGCTAAACCCTTCTAATTGCATTATCTGAAACTTTTTATATACACGTCTATAGGCACCATCTGAACTAAGAAACATGTTCAAAAATGAGATCCAAAAGGTTGGCACTGAAGGCGCGAGAATATTACGTGAGCTAGGAAGCAAAGTGGAAAAGATGGAAAAATTAAGCCCAGATATCGACTTGCTTGAAAAAGTGCACGAGGCTGCAGAGGAGTTGCAAATGATGATTGACCAAAAATCTTACCATTTAGTCAACTCAGAAAAATGGGCAGCTGGAAAACAACCAAAAGAGTTCGAAGATGCTGATCGTCTTCAAGAACTAAAAGAAGATGAAATAAAACCGAATGTTATCAACTCTTTAAGTGAAGCGAACCTAAAACCGCCACTTCCACCCAGTAAAACTTTAGACCGTAATGTTACAAATTTGTCAAACCATCCTTCAATGGTGCACTGGGGTTCCTCTGAAGATATGCTGAAACATCAAATACACTGGCCTTCACGGCTATCAGTTCTTGGTGACCAAATTTTAAACGTTCGTGAAGTGAAGACATATGAAAGTGCGAGTGCTTTGTCCCTTGCCACTTTCACATCATTATTGATCGAGTTTGTTGCAAGGCTTCAAAATCTTGTTGGTGCATTTGAAGAGCTTAGTGAGAAGGCTAAATTTACTGAACCTGCAAATCCTCTTGAAGCCAAGGAGGCAGTTAGTCTTTGGACAAGATTTCTCAAGTGCATTGGCATCAAGTGATTGGCTGATTGTTTTTAAGGTTTGAAATTTTGAAATTTTGGTTGGAGTACCAAAATCGACTCGTTTGAAAAAATCCGTATCTGGTATTTTTGGAGTTACATTCTGGTGCTTGTTTCTGCTGTGTTGAGTATTGTGTATTGTAGAAATGGAGATGAAGTTGGGGGGAATGAACTCATTTTTTGTTGTACATTCAAAGTTTTGAAAACAGTAAAGTTTATTGTGCCAAAATGGTACTTGAACTCTGAAAGGGTATTTGGAATTGCATTATGAAATTGATTATCTGATTATTGTGACATAGCTATTTACCACTGCATAAGGTGTCTTGCTTTTTTATAAAAAAATAATAATAATAATAATAAAAATACTTCTGTTCATTACTTCATTTATCATGTTATCCATCAAGTTGTAAAATAATATAATCAAACATTTGATTATCAACACTATTTTCTGTAGTGTTTATGACCATATATATTATATGTATTGAAAAATGTTTAAGGTTGATAAAATAAAAGAATTCGATTTATGCATCTGGATGAAGATACAACTAGGATGCCATTATATATTTGTGAATTTGTCAATTTTCTTTCAAACGGATAATGATACAAAACTTGTCACACTTCAGTTGAGATAATTAATGATAAACTTCACGACCCGAAACTTGACACAAAGATAAACAGCTTTGGGTTGAGATTTTTGACCCGTCAACCCAAATACATATAAAAGATCGTTTAAATTCTTTAATGTGGTTCATCGTTTGAAAACCTTTGTTGACTTTTAGGTGCACTTGCACTTGCATACAGCCATATACATATACTCCCTGTTTGTTATGTATCTGTATTTGTATGTATATATATGTATGTAATAAAGTTTGGCATTTAGAAAGAAAAAAACATTAGGAGGTTGAAGAATTTTGAAGAATCAAAGATCGTCTTGATGAAGAAGAATCATTTGAATAGTGCATTTCAATTCTTGAATTTCAATTTGGACATGTTTTGGTAGAATTTGAATTAATCATGTTTTCGTATTGAATTTGGATGAGCACAATAGATAATACGATTGTTTTTGAGATCTTATAATAATTTTTATGCTTATTACACACTATATAATTTTAGAAAAGATTGACTCATTTGACAACCGACGTAACCAAAACCAATATGTTAATCTAAATTGACACGTCTACCAGATGACCAGATTATATAAACACGTTACTTGCATCATGTCCCGCTTAGCAGTTTACAGGTTGAATTGACATACTCATCCCATTTATCTATTATGTTTAGGTTCGAGTTGACTAATTTTGATACGCCAACCCTAAGCTGTGAATTATTCAACTCATATCGTTCAAATTTTAAATTTAAATAGTTCTACGATTCTTACAAGAATGATCCATAAGACTACAAGTCATTCTCAATTTGTTATACCTACTTTTAGGATCATCTAATAGACATATCTGTCATTTTTCTTCGTACGAAATACTTAATTTTTATGTGACACTTCCTCTAATGCATTTTCAAGAAAGCAACCAAAAACTTAAATTTATTTTGGCAGTTTGCATTCAGTATTCCAAATCTAAAAGAACTTCTGAACAGAAGTACTTTTAGGATATAAACCAAACAGAGACCCATTAGAAACCAGACAGAAAAGCATGTTAAGTATTCTGGAGGTTAAAGGTAATAATCAAACTTTACCATTAAAGCTACAACCTTGAAATCGTTGTAACGGTCATGCACTGGATCCAACATCCACCACTATGCAGTAAATCAAGGTGGTTTAGCAAATACATACAAGTGGCTTGATTGGGGCCTCTAAAAGAAATGAAAGAAATCCTTTGAGAAAAAGACGGGAGAAAAGGATTCAACAATCAACAAGCAAATACAATAGCAACGCAACCAAAATTTCATTCATTGAACGATTGTATCCTACAAGAGGCTCAAAATGCTAAAGCATCCATGTCTTCTACAGATTCATCAGGTTTACGATAACAAATAGAAATTTAAACTCAACACTGGAGCAATTTAAGATCTTATAACCCTATGATGAAATTCATCCTGTCTTTCAGCTGTCACCAGGGAGAGACTTGATGATGTCAGAATCACCTGTGTCAACAATATGTCAAAATGGGTGTTATAAAGAACTATTAAAATAATGACAATAATAGAATCGAACCAATTTGATAAATAGAGTTACCTGCGTCGATGATGCTAAGGCATGACACACGGAAATACTTTCCACATGCGGTCCCAAGATCCACATTGTCTGAGCAATAAATAAAAGCAAAAATCAACAAGTTTGATTCTCAGTTATATAAGTTATCTGTCTCATACTGCCTCTATATAGGTTGGTTGTACGATCAGTTGAAATATATTCGTGGGTTCAAAAAGATCATAAAAACTTTATTGTGATCACCAATTTTAAATATATGATCCACTATCTCTTCTTCAGAAGGTTTTTGACGTGGGAAGTGGGAATACTAGACAAAAAAAGAGATAGCATGTAAAACTCCATTAAATAAAGGATTATGAAGAAAAAAAAGCAGCACCTATAATTCATGAAAGCCATTATCCCAAATTATATACTACTCTTAGTTCTTCCAAACCTAAATGTTCCTAAGAATTGCATTCTATTTAAAATTGGTAAAAATGTACGTTCACTAGAAAACAAAAAAGTATGAATAAAAGCTGAGAATAGCAACAAGTGCACATACTTCCGTTGTAATGATGAACTCCAACTTTGGCGAGCATAGCATAGTACTCGATTTCAGACTTCCTCAAAGGAGGGCAATTGTTTGAAATGATAATCAGCTTACCTGCAGTTTGCATCCAAACGTAAAAAAACCATCAAAACCACATCATAAGATACAATATTAACTTTTATGTTTGAAGTGATTATGGTTTTACAACATTTAAATCACTACTTCAATATTCTACTGATCAATCAATTTAAGTTTCTCAAAAACCAGACATAATAGCTCAAATAATTCAATAAAAGCTACAAAAATAATATCATTTCCATACTGTATTACACTTTTCATGAATCTTAAATAATTGTTGAAATGAAGTAAATTCGTATAGGTTAGCATCTACATATAAAATCAAGAACCAAACTAATAAAACTTAACTACATCATATTACTTCAATTAGTGTATATTACTGTAATCCAAGGTATCAGAAACAATAAAGAAATTCAAGCTTTGTACTCTCCAACATCCAGTACACCTAAGGGCCTTTTAGAGGGATCAAAATATTATATTAATTTGTAAAAATTAATAAACACAATTAAATCCACATTTGTTATAGGGAGCAATATTCTACAGCAAAGACTAAAAATTCATATTCATTATTCACATACTTTAATTTAAATTTAGACAAATTTACATACAAACATTTTTATACCTTTTGAGCTCCTGAGAGATTCAAGCACAGTCTTGTATCCAAGAGTGAATTTTCCACTCTTCATAACAAGAGCCAACCTATTGTTGATGCTCTCATGAGTCTTCTTCTGTTATCCCAAACAAATACACACAACATAATCAATAAAAATACATAACATATATATAGATTATAGAGATAAATACGTGTATGTATATATTACCGTCTTCTTTCCTGACACCATTTTTTATCCTGCAACTGTGAAATTGTGTCTCTCTGTGAACAAATTAGCAAAAAGGAATTAGCTATCAATTGATATACAGAGATAAAAATATGTATGTATATATTCGGAATTAGGGTTTGCTCACCAGCGGCGGCTAACAGGATTTACACCAGAATTGTGAGTGTGTGCGAGTCTATGAGGTATTTATATGGGCTAAAAATGAGCTGAGGGTTTTAGATTAGCCCGTAGTTATTCGCCCATTTTGGGCTTTGTTTTAAGGCCTATTTTAAATTTAAAACTGGTTAAAATTTGGCTCGTTAAGCTTTTTACTTATTTGTGTTTGAAGGCCCACAAATTATCTCGTGAATTTCGTTAGGCATATTAAACATTATCTTAAGAAGATAATTACCTAGCCTGTCCCATTTTAATTAGGCAAGGTTCAGAGCCTCGGAGGATAACCCGTACGTGAGGAGTAGAAGGGATAACCCGTACGTGAGGAGTAGAAGGGACAATCAACTTTTCATTTTAGCCACTAATTTTAGTCATTGAGTTTTTCGATCAACGTTTCAAATTCACTGTATTTTAAATTCATTGCATTTTAAACGTAAAACAAGATGTAGCAAATCTGATGTAAAATGTAGTGAATTTAAAATAAAGTAATGAGCCAACAAATACCAACAATGAATTAAAAAATGTGTAATGACAATGTACTTTGGCTTGACATTTTGACTCCTACATGTTTACCTTAATATACATATTTTATTATTTTTTGATATTTTCTATGCATATGTATTTTTTTCCATAAAAATCAAGGCCTGTACAAGCTTGGTTGGTTCCTTTTAATTGGTTGTCAATTGAAAACTCTCACATTTAACAAAAGCTAAATATTTGTTAAACCATTTGAAACGGAATTGCTACTTTTTTCTTGTTATTGATAGAGTGGTATTCTCCGCCCCTGTCAAATAAAGTAGAGGGAGAGTATTTCTCCAATGAGAATAAAGAAACTCTCACATTTAACAAAAGCTAAATAATTGTTGGAGCAATAGTGAATTTGATGTATAGTTACTATTGTTCTTTTTCGTTTTTTTTAAAGTTACTCATTATTATTATATAAATTTTATATGATATAAGTATTTTGTTGAATTTTAACTTTCGTATTTTACTATCTAAAAATATATTTTTGACTAATACACTTTATTTATAGTTGTAATATTGTATGTTTTACAAAATATATATACATATAAATTACCTTATATAAATTTCGAACGCCAATTAATCAATTTGTTGTCTTTTAGTTAACTGCTTGATTTGGAATAACAAAAGTTATAATATTTATGTGTTTTATTTAACGCTAAATATTATTTTATATTTTGTCATTTATATAAGTTAAAGATTTGTTGATATTAATTGTGATATGTGTTATATGATATTATGAATTTTATCACTTTCTAATATGTCACATAATCCATCTAAGTTATTATTATTATTAGTATAATTTATTATTTATACCACCCATATAGTGGTTTTACCACGAAATATATCGAATTTTGAAGATATCCTGTTATGTTATTTATTACATATGTACAAAATTAAATCTATAACCATATCGTAAGATATTATCCAATAATATTTGATATAAATTCAGACAAGTCTAAATGACATAAATTCAATTTGACGAAGTGTAAAAAATTACGAAATTTGCTTTGAAATATATATAAACAGAAAAGATAACGAATCAAATATATTTAAAAACAAAAACTAAATAAGGTATTAAAAATGTATCTTTTTTATTTTATTTTCGTCACAACGCGCGAATAATCGGCTTGTTTTGACATATTTAATGGTTGGAGATTTATATATCTAAAAATTACTTCATGTATTAGTTACTTTTGCTTTTTTGGTGTCGTACTATGTTATTGTATATGCTATAAATGTTATTGTACTTTTGATGTTAAAACTGATTTTTAATGTATAAATCATCTCCCGTCTTACCTGGAGAAGGAACTTTAATTTGACTTTGCGTTGTTGAAGTAATCCATCAATCATGGTATAATTACTTTGATAAAGTTTGATTATTTCGAAAATGAAGCAAAATAGATAAACATGGATTCAACCATATACTTGAAATAACATTATTTTTAACGACATGTATGAATAACTGTCAATTTTCAGGAGCCATAGTCTCATAGAGTTTGTTATGATTTGGGTACATTGGCAAAGACTGATAACAGAATTTATACATTGAAAACCAAGGTTCATGGTTTCTGATTTGCGGCTGATTGGGGGTGACGGTGATGTGGTAGATCACGGTGGAGTATGGAAGTTTCCGGTGACTGTTTTAGTAATATTTGAGTTAGGTGAGAGTTGCTGGTTTGGTCTGACTAGTTGCACCAAAAAAATAAATTCCATCCAACCCCCTTTGCATCTTCAATCAATGTAGTTTCCTCTTTTCAAAGAACTCTAGGCCCCACTACACATATTTATGTAACTCATTTAATTGTTTTATACATAAACTCAATATGCAAATTTACAAATATAAATTTTATGTAAGTAGAGTGTTAGTTGAACCATGAGAGAAATGAGACATTATAGCGTTGTCAGCGGCGATACGCCCGAGAGAAACATGGCTGATGAAGTATCTAGAATCGTCGAACAAACTAAAGAGTTGCAGGATGCTGCAGCATCTTTAATTTCTCGAACTTCAGTTGAGGAAGCATCCCTCAAGCAGCGAGCTCTAGCGCTTCGTTCAAATATCAAAATGTTAGGATCATTTGTTGTTTCTTCAGTCAAGAAAGGAACTTTGGATTCCAGGAATGCTGAAAAAGTAATCCATACAAATACCCACAATTTATTTTATATTAATGTTTTGTTATAATATTTCATATATCATATTTTATTTTTTTTATTCAATATTCAATTAATTGTGTGTTGATGTTTAAAGTTGGTTGAAGAATTAACCAAGGTTGGTTATACGTTGGGTGAAGGTGATGCAGCTGCATTTCTTCCCTGCAAATCTCATGGTTTGTTTATACTTTCTCTTACTGAAGAATGTTACAAATTACATAATTATTGTTGGCATTGCATTATGCAAATGATTATCTAATTTTGCCTTTTCAAGCTAAGTAGAAAATAATTAGTTTCTTTGTGGTACCATGAAACTAATATTGATAATCTCATTTCTTATGGGCCATTTTACACACTTTAAATAATCGAACTTTGTCAAGTAGTTATCCTTAACAATCTCTTACAACCCGTTTTATTACAACTTATGATCTTATATTATTTAACTAATAATCACTTTCAAACGCAATTTGAGAAACAAAGTTCATATTTTGGAGAGTTTGATGGGTGTGTGATTTGGGTAGGACGATTCTTGAGGATGTTTCTTGGTCCAACAAATGTTCGAGCTAACAGGAAAGATGTTCAAATGAAAGTGAAAGAAGAGTACAACAACTTCAGGGTATAGTTTATATGACCCATTGCAATCCTTTTTGTAAAAGAATTTTATTTTTCTTATTGTATTTACTTGCAATAATTTTCTATATGCAGGATACCACTACATACTTGTTTCTTTTCTTCCCATCGTTGCTACTTTTTCTGCAATCATGGATGTGGAATGGATGTTTTCCTGCATTCCCTGTGCAGCTTTACCAGGTACATAACTTTCTGTTCGGTTGGTATTTGGTAATATATATATCCTTGATATTGGAATGTAAAATAGAGAACGAACAGTGGACAAAAGGATAACGTGTGTCCTTTTCAGGCATGGTTGCTCTTTCTATATGCAGGGTTGTCTTTTAGAGAAAATATACTTAGGGTCAATGGAAGCGATATCCGTCCATGGTAATGTCATTTCTATACGTACATGGTTGTGACTTTAAAATTCAAATTTTTATGATTGCATCACCTTTTATGTTTTTAGGTGGATTCACCATCACTATTGTGCAATGACTATGGCACTAGTTAGTCTCACTTGGGAGATTGAAAGGGAACCTAATTGTGCCCAGAAGCAGGTTAGTATAAACTGTATATCTTGTTAAACTTATGTTGCAAAATTTGTTTACCATAGTATTTGTCATCAACCGGTTTTGCAGAAAGGTATACAGTTGTTTTTGAAATGGGCAATCATGCAAGGAGTCGCAATGCTTGTACAGAATAAATACCAACGCCAGAGACTATATACGCGTATTGCAATGGGAAAGGTGCTACACATTCGACCCTAAAATAAGCACTTTTAGAATATCTTTTTAAGACTGTGTTGGCTACAGCCTACAGATGTCCATTTCGACCCATTTACTTTTGAATGGATCCATTTGCTTATTCTTAATCTCATAAGGGTCCTATAACAAAGTTAGCTAAAAATGGAATAGGTCAAAGGAGTTGAATGGGTCAAATAGTTAAGGCCAGTTCAGTTGTATTTCTAATGCATAAGTTTTAAAGACATATAACTTTGTGATAACAATCTTGTATTCATAATCATATTAATACATTAATTATTGTTTAAAAACAAAAAAAGGAAAAAAAGTATTTTTGGGTCAACACAACCGACCAGTGTTGATAAGTACTTAAAAAGGACCCGTTTCAACCTGAACCCATTTTGACCTGTTACGTCACCTGTCCTGCCCATCATAGGAGGCTTTCAAGGGCTATCAATTTCTTTATTGTAGGCAAGAAGAATGGATGTTGTGTGGGGCGAAACATCTGGAGTAGAAGGTCAACTGTGGTTATTGTGCCCTATGCTTTTCGTCTTGCAAGGTTTTGAAGGTTATGTTGGTGTACTATTACTAAAAACTGCCATGGATGGTGTCATTTCCGAATGGCAGGTAAAAGATTTCTATAAAAACATCCTGTGGACATATAGGCATGTTATTATCATTGTATAAACCAGGATCGTTTAAATTGTATTTGGCAGGTAATTACCTGTGGAATCCTTTTGATAATAATGGCTGTTGGGAACTTTGCAAATACAGTGGAAACGCTTTTATCAAAGTCGCGGTTCAAAGCAAAAATGAAGAAAGGTAAAGAAAGAGAGATCTAAGTCATAAATTCATATTGATGACTCCTAGTTTTAGTTAGTTGCCATTGTATCAGACACATGTCATTTCACGTATTTGTAAGCATATTTGTCAATGAGATCATCAAGTTTGTAGTTGAGCTACATGAATTTATTGAAGTACGAATATGGGTACAATCTTGATGGTTTGAGTACTGAGTTTGGTAGGGTGGTTATGATGTTTTATATTTCTTCATGAAAGTTGGGTAAGCAACCTAGACATTGTAGCATAACCTAAAGTATCTTCTGTTATGATAGTGCAATTCATATATATATCCTTGTTAGAGATAATGCCAAAAAATTAAAAAGATTCATCTACTTGCATTTATTTTATTACTTCTGCATATTTTCAATGGGATTATCCCAACAACTATAGGCAGATCTCATGTAAAGCGTCTGAGAATTTCGAAATTGGGGATTATGCATATGGTTAAATGGGTGAATATTCGAGTGTCGTTTTGAAATGGATGTGTTTTATGTTTTACGTCTTGGTATCGACACATTTCCATGTGAATAGTTACAAACAATAAAAAAGGAATCTTACTGTTCTAAGTTAATACCATTAATTCTTTCGAACCGTGACACTGAAAATAAATTATAGTTTCAATATACATTTGAAAAACCTCCATATCTGTAGATTATATAATACTAGATATTTTAGGTGTTAATAATAAATTTCTACAATGGCTTATTTGGATATATGTTATATAAACAAAGAAAAATGATTCAGGTGCTGACAATTTCGAGAAAAAGTGGAATATAGTGTCAAACGGATTAGGCATATATTTAGGCACATTTAGCATTACAGATAAACAAATGGAACATTTCAGTTTCTTTGTAATATTATTGTAATGTAATGCGATAAATTGTACATTGCCAATTTGTTGAGATGTAGGTATAGTTATGTTTGCATCATCGTCTTCAACTTTTACACCAAGACTCCACAATAATTCAAAAAAAAATTAAAGGTTAATTGTAAGTCACCGAAAAAGTAAGATCAAGTTACAAGGTTTAAATAACTTGAAACCAAAAGACCCAGCTGAATGATTCCTTAAACGAAAGACGAAACCTATGAATCTGTTTCTGTTGGTTTGATCATTCCATGAAAGTAGACCAATTAGCATGGTATATTAGTTACATGAACAAAGAATATGCTGCAAGAGGACGGCAGACCATGAATAAGACAATAACATTGTTACTCATTAAATCAACATCTAAACAATATCACAACTGGTCATTGTCGAATAACAAACATACAAGACAACGACTGTATTTATCTATCACATTCTATATTACAAAGTCGCGGGAATATTCGCTCAAGATTCTCTGATACGTCTTTAAATACATCAATATAAACCATATAACTAATTTTTTAACAATTAACACTCTCTGGTTAAGTTAATTGCATGCACAATGAAGAAAGATAGCACAACAGAAATAACAGATGACGAAAAGTTGATTTTGAATGATAAGCCATTGCCTTTTACTAAGCTTTTAAGTTATGCCAATTCACTAGATTACACTTTAATGGCTCTAGCGTCATTGGGCTCTATCATTCACGGGCTTGCCCAACCACTTGGTTATCTACTGCTTGGGAAAGCTATAGATGCGTTTGGTAACAATATAGACGATGATATTGGTATGGTTAAAGCCCTCAAGAAGGTAAACAGATATATTTACTTGCCTATTTGCGACTCTAACAAATTAAGCTACTTGTAACAAATATGCTACATTTCTAATTTTGTCTATTATTTTCAATCAGGTTATACCGTTTGTATGGTATATGGCTTTTGCTACATTTCCTGCTGGAATAATAGGTAAAGCTAGTTTAGAAGTACGTAGTGATTGCTCATGCATGATTTAGAGAAACACAATGCTTAAACATGCTTGATTTGGCATCTGCAGAAGTTGGAGGATGGATGTATGCTAGTGAAAGACAAGTTACGCGACTGAGATTGGCGTACCTGAAAGCTGTTCTTAAGCAAGAGATTGGAGCTTTTGACACAGAGTTGACAAACGGAAAAATCATTACGGGCATTAGCAATCACATGAGTATCATACAAGACGCTATTGGCGAGAAGGTAATGATCTATGCTTACACTTAATTGTGTACTATTGTTTTATACAAGAAATCATAGAAATTAATATTTTATGTATGTGATAATATAGTGGTTAATGTATTAAACTTTATACGTGATTGCGTTAAACATATTTTATATAAACATTTTGGGACATTGTCATAATGTATAGTCTGGTTAGACCAGGTTTGACCTGTTTAACCTTTCCAAACCAAATTTAGCTACTTTTTATAGTTACCCGTTTGACCCGTTTGTTAATAAAATATAGCCCGAATAGACCCGTTTCCGTTTTCAGCTCTAAGCTTGATGAAAATCTATCATGTACACAGCTTGGCCATTTTCTATCATGTTTTGCGACCTTCTTTACCGGAGTTATAATAGCTTTTATATCATGCTGGGAAGTTTCGCTGCTCACTTTGTTGGTTGTTCCTATGATTCTTATGATTGGAGCCACTTATACAAAGAAAATGAACTCCATTTCAGCCACAAAAGCAACATACCTTGCAGAAGCCACAACAATGGTAGAACAGGTAATTACTTAATACTCCAACCAGGTAATTACTAAGCTCGATTAGGAGTTGTTTTATAAAAAAGTCAACATGGTCAAACTTAGCAACACGTCATTAATTTGACCAGGTAGCTAGGCCAAATTACTTTGAAGTATCTTTTTTGGAAAATTGATGGTTTATCACAAAAAATTTAAGCTCGAGGGCTTTTATGAACTTTTTTTGAAGTAAAGATGATCACCTAAAACAAAACCAAAAAATAAAAACTTAAAGAAAAAGTCAACATGGTCAAAGGTGGTCACGTTTTAATATGTAATAACCTGCCCGTTTATTTCAAAAGTGTTTTGAAACTCCACTTTGATTTGTTGCAGACGGTTTCCCAGATTAGAACAGTGTTTGCTTTTGTTGGAGAAAACAGTGCCATACAATATTTCTCAGAGTGCATGCAAAGACAGTTGATTATAAGCAAAGGAGAAGCCTTGATTAAAGGAGTTGGGACGGGCTTATTTCAAACAGTAACATTTTGTTCTTGGGCTCTGATTGTATGGATTGGAGCCATTGTTGTTGTAGCCAAAAGAGCTCAAGGGGGAGACGTTATAGCTGCAGTGATGAGCATCCTCTTTGGAGCCATGTAAGAATTATATAATGTGCAGTTTACATCTTACAATATTCATATTTTATGTCACATTTATGGTATTGGGTCATAATGATGACTTCTAAGTAACTTTGACCATGTTGACTTCTTCTTTAACCGAAATTCGGTTACCTTATAATGGGTGAAAACAAAGCTGGTAAAATAAGACCAAAGTTTTTTACTTTTTTATGCAATAACCTCTATGCATATTGGTTGAATTTTTTCATTTTTGCCAACCAGATCAATCACATATGCAGCACCAGATATGCAAATCTTTAATCAAGCAAGAGCTGCAGGAAAAGAAGTGTTTGAGGTGATTGACAGAACATCTGCTATAAGTTATGATTCAAAAGGGGAGACACTTGCAAAGATAAATGGGAATATCGAGATTCGTGACGTGCATTTTGCTTATCCGTCACGTCAAGAAAAAATGATCCTTCAAGGATTCTCATTATCCATTCCTGCAGGAAAGGTTGTGGCTTTAGTGGGTAGTAGTGGGTGCGGGAAAAGCACCATCATCTCTCTCGTGCCAAGATTCTATGATCCCGAAAAAGGTTTGCATCCACCCCTGCTTTTTGAAGTTTAGGTGGAAATTTCGACCCATAATGGAGTTATGTTTTATTTCTAAGGAGTCAAACGCGTAACATTAAAAACAAAATAACTTAAATAGAAACTGGGAAGTCACGTAAAGTATATTTATAACTCAAAAAATCTCCTAAATCATTTTACTCGTATGGGTAAAAATTACTCAAAGTGTAATTTTAGAGCATAAAACCTCTTTAAATCATCTAACTATGATTAATGAATATTACACATACGTAATCATATTTGGCACACTAATTATTAATAAAGAGGTCAAAAAGTTTGGTGAAAAGGGGTTATCGGTACCTGCCCTGTTTCGGCTACATGCTTTAACTTGAACCCATTTTAACCCAACCCGTCCAATTCACCCATTTTGCCAAGTCTAGTCAAACAGTACTAAGAAGATATTTAGAATTTATCGGATTCACCTTATGACGGTCAGGTGAGGTGCTCATTGACAACCATAATGTGAAGGATCTTGACATAAAGTTCCTAAGAGAAAATATAGGAGCGGTTTCACAGGAACCAGCACTTTTTGCTGGTACAATAAAGGATAATATGATGGTAGGAAACAAAGATGCAGACGACGACCAGATCCAAAGAGCATCAACTGTGGCAAATGCACACACTTTCATATCCCAACTCCCAAATCGGTACTTAACTGATGTAAGTCTCTTTAACTTATCAACTCATTTATCATAATACGTCTGACGTGCATGTAAGTTTAGCTTAGACAAGACTGGGTTGTCAATCATAGGGAGTGTGAATAGAACGTCGTTACTTGGACTTTTGCTAATGCTTAGTTATTAGAAATTTTTGGTTTTGTTTCAACATTCTAAAGTTGACAATAAATGTAAATTTTATCCTAACAAGCAACTGTTTTAAACTAGCAAATAAGTTTGTTAACTAAAATGAAATGATATGAATAGCAAATACGAAACAATTAAGTACCACCAACATGACTTTTGGTATTTAAATCGGCTTATATGAGACCAATACCGCGATCTAAAAAGATGTATAGTTTAGACGATATCATCAACTTACTTTCAACCCTCCTTAAAACAACATTATACTTCCATTTTTCGAGTTCTATGCCATGTCATTGCCCATGTGGATATTCCCTGACACTTGGATGCTGACATGGATTTTTTTCTTTCTTCCTTTTTTTTTTTTTTTTGTTGTTGTTGTTGTAAATTTTAGGTTGGACAAAGGGGTGTACAGTTATCAGGTGGACAGAAACAACGAATTGCTATTGCAAGAGCTATATTGAAGAACCCTCCAATTCTTTTGCTTGATGAAGCAACAAGTGCACTAGATTCAGAATCTGAAAAACTGGTTCAAGATGCACTCGAGAGTGCAATGAAAGGAAGAACAGTCATTTTAATCGCACACAGGATGTCGACTATTGTTAATGCAGACATGATTGTAGTTGTACAAAATGGGCAAGTCACAGATACGGGAACACACAGTAACTTGTTACAAACGAGCAAGTTTTATAGCAACTTATTTAGTATGCAGAACATCAGCACAGAAAGTGAATCGAGGTTTGTATTAGCTACTGTGTATCTTCTAAATTGCCAGTGCCAAAATGGGCGGGTTGGGCAACGGGTCAAACTACTTACCGGTCAAAGCATGCAACCATTTGGAACAGGTTGAAACGGGCTGGATTGGGTTGCCCAAACACATTTTGTTTTCATTTTTAATGAATAACTAGTGTGTCATATATGATTTATTTTTAGGCGGTATTTTTGCGATAATAAGGTGATTTTTAATAATATGATTATCAGGTTTTGTGCTATAAAGATATACTACGAACAACTACCGACCCATTTCCTTTTTTGCTAACTACATTATCTTATCCTTTTGACCCGTTAGATATAAGATATAACCTGAATCGGTCCGTTTATAAATAAACAGTCAAAACTGCCAAAGGGGAAATTTCGTACTGATCTAATTTATGTTGTTTTGCAGCTCGGTAAATCACAATAAAGAGACGGAAATAATATATGAAGAGGTTTTTGAACAAGTGGGGCAATATGGTACGCCTATAGAAACTAACAAACTCATTGAAGATACTCCCAAGAAAGATCAAAAGGATGAAAGTGTGAAAAAAGATATATTTTTTAGAATCTGGTTTGGTTTAGACAACCAAGAGTTTATAAAGGTTGGTATTGGCTCTTTTGCAGCTGCATTTTCTGGAATCTCAAAACCTGTTTTTGGATTCTTTATTATAACAATCGGAGTTGCATATTATGACCACAGAGCTAAAGAGAAAGTTGGATGGTATTCGTTATTATTTTCTGGAATCGGTTTGCTTTCACTCTTCAGCCAGACTTTGCAGTATTACTTTTATGGAGTAATTGGAGAAAAGGCAATGGCAAATCTTCGACAAGCTTTGTATTCAGGTATTCTATTCATACAACTATATTCTTACCCATCTACTAAAGAATGGGTCAATTTGGGTTATGTATCAAGAAACTGTGCTTAAAAGGAAACGGGTCGCCCAAAGTGTTGAGTTTCTTCACCTATAAAAAAGAATCAAACTTGCATAAATTTTGATAAATAGGCTCAAACATTCAAAAATATCATTGACAGTTGATGCATAAGCAACTTTTTGACCATGTTGTTTCTTTTGATAACTTTATAACGGTCAACTGTGATTACCGTCAACTTGAACCAACCCGAACAAAATTAGCCTGTTTTGACATGTTACCCAACCTGGTTTACACCACTCTATTTGGCACCTATATTCTATATGCACATTTTACTTAAAGTAAAAACAACATAATGGCGTGATTTTTTGTATCTTATAGCGGTACTTCGTAACGAATTAGCATGGTTCGACAAGCCAGAGAACAGTGTCGGTTCCCTAACTCCACGAATCATAAACGACACGTCCACAATCAAGACCATAATATCAGACCGTATGGCAGTCATTGTGCAATGTGTTTCCTCAATATTAATAGCAACTGTCGTTAGCATGATTGTTAACTGGCGAATGGGCCTAGTAGCATGGGCTGTTATGCCATGTCATTTCATCGGTGGTCTAATTCAAGCCAAATCCGCCAAAGGATTTTCAGGCGACACAGCTGCAGCCCATTCAGAAGTTGTTGCACTTGCTTCCGAATCAGCAACTAACATAAGAGCTGTTGCTTCTTTCTGTTACGAAGAACACATACTAAAAAGAGCTAAACTTTCACTCGACAAGCCGTTAAAAATAAGCAGAAAACAAAGTTTATGGTACGGGTTCATTCAAGGTGTGTCACTTTGTTTATGGAACATAGCTCATGCAGTTGCTTTATGGTATTCTACGGTTTTGGTTGAAAAACATCAAGCCAGTTTTGAGGATGGGATTCGATCGTACCAAATTTTTTCGCTTACAGTACCTTCCATAACCGAATTATGGACTCTCATTCCAACTGTAATCTCAGCTGTCAATGTATTAACTCCTGTATTTCAAGCTCTAGATCGAAGAACCGAGATTGAACCAGATGAACCCGAGAACCCACCTTCTAAGAAGATCGTAGGAGAAATCGAGTTCCAACATATCGACTTTAGTTATCCATTAAGGCCCGAAGTGAAGATACTCGATAATTTTACCTTGCGGATTGAAGCTGGCTCGAAAGTGGCTCTAGTGGGACCAAGTGGCGCCGGAAAGTCGTCGGTTTTAGCCCTTTTGTTAAGATTCTATGTTCCATCAGAAGGAATGATATTAATCGATGGAAGAGATATAACACAATACAATTTAAGAAATGTAAGGAAACAAATTGGGTTGGTGCAACAAGAACCATTGCTCTTTAGTTGCTCGATTCGGGCCAACATATGTTATGGAACAGAAACAGCTTCTGAAACTGAAATCATCGAGGTTTCGAAAGAAGCGAATATTCATGAGTTTGTAAGCAACTTGCCAGATGGGTACGATACGGTTGTTGGAGAAAAAGGATGTCAGCTTTCTGGTGGACAGAAACAAAGGATTGCGATTGCGAGAACATTGTTAAAGAAGCCAGCAATCATGCTTCTTGATGAGGCAACAAGTGCGCTTGATGCAGAGTCAGAAAGAGCTGTAGTGACTGCAATGGAATCGATAAACAGGAATGGAATCGGTGGGTTACAGTCCACACAGATTACGGTTGCACATCGGCTTTCGACTGTAGTACATTCGGATACGATTGTTGTTATGGAGAAAGGTAAAGTGGTGGAAATGGGTACACATTCATCTTTGGTAGCAGTTTCTGAAGGAGTTTATTCAAGATTCTACAGGATTCAAAGCATGAAGTAGATATACAAAATAGAAAGAACAACTTCATATCATGTGGAAACAACTAGTCTATACTTCACTAATTTGGTCATTTTAGTATGTTTGTTTCAGCAAGTTTTGTAGTAAAAAATATTGTTTTTAATGGAAAACATAAGTTCCACATAAGCAGTTTTTTTTTTTCCTTTTTTTTCCTTTTTATTTTTTTTATTTTCAGTTTTCTGTTGTTGAATATCAAGAAATGCAGTTTCAGAGCTGTTAGAGGTAATGATAAGTTTCAGCAAGTTCTGTTGTTTCATATGTTAAGGGGATTTTGAAGTCATTACCTTCAAAATAGCAACATGAGCTAAATGTTTAAATAATAATTGAAGTTAAGTAGTAATTCAAGTGTTAGCTACAATGATAAGCATGGTTTCTGTTCCTAATTGAAAAGGTCAGCTCAAGCATAGATACATTGAACTTGGACATAGTTATTCCCATTCTATGCTTATAAATAGCCCAACAAAACACACATCAATCTAACCTCTACAATGGAGGAATTGCAGAGGAGAAATGAAGAACTCGAGAGAGAGTTGAGGAAAAGCCAGAAACGAGAAGAGAAGATGAAGATCGAGCTGCAAACATTGTGGGAGAGAGTGCGTGTCGCAGAAGATGCAGAAGAACGACTTTGTTCCCAGCTCGGTGATCTTGAGGCTGAAACTGTAGATCAGGCACAAGAATACAGAGCGCATATTGTGGCATTGATGGAACGTCTCTCGGCTGCTCACAAGCTCATTGAATCAGCATTTATTGATCCTTAATAAGTGTTTATCTCTTGATCAATGTCATGGTGGTTGTGTTATAATGGTTGAATTGTTTGATTGTTTGTTTTTCATTCATCATTGGTCTGTCTTTGTAATTTATGATAATAAATCTCTCTTTAGAGATTATCGATTTTGTATATCGATATTGTGCAAGTTTTAGTATATTTTGAGGAAATCCAAATACCAAATGAACACAAATCATATTAAGAAAGAGCATATTCTCTAAAGATATAAAATATCTTCAATGGTGCCATATGTTATTACATAAAATTGAATTTGCTACCAAACCATAGATCTCTTGTTGTTTTCGATTCTTCTTCTTGTACTTGATCGTCCTACATTGACTTGCTCCTACGCCCGCCTACCACCTTTCTTCACATCCTTGTTCCTGCATGATCAAATGAAAACAGTGATGCTCAATTTTCAAACGTTATATCCTACAGCCTGCTTCATTACATTTTCTAATTAAATAACAAATAATACATATTACTTTCAAAACTCTGAAGGCAAACCACTTCCCCTAATACATGTAAACCCAATTAAGAATAATATTGGAAATGGTTGGATATAGCATAACCACAAATCTTCACATTGTGACCTTTTCGTACCAAAGAAGAGGCAAGATTAGTACTTTTAAATATGATCAAAATCTCAAACTAATCCATTTAAATTATATTAATAACTGATATAAATTTGGAATTTGTGGCTGTCGCATAACCATCATCAGTCTTTAATGTCACCTTTTAAGAATACCAAAGGGGCAAGATTCATACCTTTGGACATGATCAAGAATCACAAGTCTTGGTCCAGGAGGGATTTTTACGTCTCGCAGAGCACTGATTTATATACAGCAAAAAGATAATCACAAGTTAGGAAAAGAGTTGCAAAGTGGGCCGGTCAGTCAGGCAGGTCGGGTAACGGGTTTGAGTCAAACGGGTTATTTTCAGCACTGGCCATATCTGGTTGGGTTGACCCAAGACACTAAGAGTGCGTTTAGTCGAATAAAATTTGTCTAATTTTCCATCTCCATTTTTCTAGAGAATTTGAGGGTTTTTCTTTTTATCTCTAGAAAACTAGTATAAATTTTGAAAACGTGATAAAATGTTTTCAAACATAACTGGATCCCACCAATTCATAAGTAATTAGGTCGAAATCCAACTTCTAACTACTAAGAGATACAAACTTGCCTGTCATTAAGCAGCGGCAAAGTTCTGTCGGTTAACAAGCCCTTTTTGAAGTTTTTCTCATAACTCTCAAGACCGAGTGTAGACAACATCAATTTAGTTTCACTGTACAACACATCTTCAACTGGTGGCTTTGAGAACTTTTCCCCTACCTGCACAATTATTACTCCAGTTAATAACACAAATTCAAGTACAAAAATCTATCAAGAACATGCTAGACATGTGTGCTATTTAATCCATCAACACATGGATGCGAGTATTGAAAGTGATTATGTGAGATTAAGTAATCTAATTCCAATATTCAGCTGTAATTACAGACTGCAGGATATAATTTTCGGATGCACTTCTGTTGCTTAAATGTTTGAATGTTTGGTAAATTAAGAGTAATCACAAGTTCACTACGCAAAGGGTTAAGTGTATGAAAATGTATCAAACTTAACCTCAAATTCTGTTGTATGCACCAAAACTTTAAAGCATTTTATTGTAAGTATCAAATTACAAAGTTTTCTGTCGTGTAGTAAGTAGTAACTATGTATCTGACCTCTCATAAATTGGAAATGGAGAAGTGGCACTGGTAATATTTATTGACGTGACATCGGTAATTTTTATTGACGTGTCATGTCAAGAAGTCATTGGAAACATATTGATACAGTAGCAATAACTGAATGTTGGATACATATGATAGAATTATGGATAACAATACATCTTCAAATATTTAACTCTAGATAAAACGACTAACAGATATTATGAAAAGAAGATAGACACTTAGTGAAATGACTATAATAGTCTCTTACATTCAGTTTAAAAAATGAGTAAATATAAGTAATTGAAGTTTACCCTATGAAACTGAACATTTGACCCCTAAATAATCATATGTAAAATATATTTATCCAAATGTTAAAACTGCAATAATCAACGGGACCTTTACAAATGCAAGCACTTTCTTAGTAAATATGATTACCTTAAAGAGTCCACCCTGAACAAGTGCAAAGAAAACGCCAGATGAGAGTACATTGGCAGCCTGATTAGGACCTCCCATGCCACTAACCAAAGAAAACATGATTCCAGAACCGAAAGCTGCTACCATACTGCAACAATACGTTCATAACAACAGACTTAAGCACTGTGTGTTACATAGAACAATATTTAAGAACTCAAAATACAACTATCTTAACTTACGTATTTTTTTAATAAACTTAGGAACATAAAATATACAGTTACCTTGTTTGGACATCTTCCTTGCCTCTTAATCTTTTCATGACACATGATATGCCTGCATTAACACCCGTCATAACAGCAAAATTACGGGCTTGTATGAAGGGCCCACCTGCAAGAGCCTGTAATACAACAACCGGTTTAATGGAACACAGCGATACGAACATTCAATACTCAATTTCAGTTACATAATTTAAGCATTAATCATCTTACATATTGGATTATGAAATCTTATACAGGTATAATAACTTATCCTAGTTAACAAAAATCATGCTTCTTTCCAACTCAAAGCTCATTCCAAAGTCCAAACATACATTATCCCGATAAAGTACTCATTTCCAGACCATTATATGACCAAACATACATTATCCTTTGCAAGAAAGTAAATACACTTCCTACTTTAGATCTTGGATGAGTTAACTATGAATGTAAAAGGTAGAAACCGATATTACAACAACAACAACAACAACACTACCCAATCCCGTCGAGGCGGGGTATGGGGAGGTAGGATGTAGACAGTCATACCCCTACCCGAGGGTAGAGAGACTGCTTCCAGAAACACCTCCGGCAGACTCGTATGCATAAAGAAATACAAAAATGAAGTAATAATAACAACAACAACAACAACAACAACAACAATAATAATAATAATAATAATAATAGTAATAATGATAGAAATAATAATAATAATGATGATGAAAAATAGTGATAGTAATAATGCTAATGATAAAAATAATAATATTAGTAATATAAGTATTTGTATTAATAGTAGTAGTTAATACAAAACGGTGGTAATAATAGTATAATAAAAGAGGATACGTAAATAGATAATATATATGTATATATAATAGTCATCATTATGTAATATGAAACAATCAGGTCGAACCAAAACGGCCTGCAGGAGATAGTGTTTGAACATGTGTATATTAGAATATAGAAGTTGCAACAATCAAAATTATCAAATAGCCAGCTATTGAGAATTTGGAAAAGAAATTTTTTAAGGTAAATCAGGTGTGTTGCAGCTACTAATCAACCGATAATTTTACTATAACCAGATAATCATAATAAGTTTCCACATACCAAACCTGAGATTTCAACGCGCAATTATCACATAATCACTTTCAAAACTAAATCCTTAAACCCATAAACTTATAATAAGTTCTTCTAACACAATCTTTATCAAGATTTCTTAAACCCTAACAAAATTTCCAGTGTTCTTTCAACAATGTCTATTCTAACATAGTAACATACACCCAATTGCCAAATCACACTTTCAATAATCATGGTAAAAAAAATCTAAAAAAAAACAAGATTCCCGAAACCCTAATTCCAAGAAATACTATATTAAGTCAAAATTAAAACCCAACCTGTGCTTGTTGAAAAGAGGCCATAGCTTGTGAATTAAGGGCTGCGCCGGAGGGTGGGGTGGCCGGAAAAGTGGAAGCGGCGTCGTTAGTGAGAGTACCCATGAAGCCACCGATGGCGGCGCCCTGGGCGGCGCTGGTGATGGTGACGACGGCGGCTTCAACGGGTAAAGATTGTTTAGCAAGCCAACCCTTAAACCCGTTTTCTAATTCTTTGTATTTAGTTTGTAGTTGTGTGATTGGGTTGTTTTCAACAAATTCTTTTGTTGTATGAATTACTAATTCGCTTTGCTTTCCTGCCCCCATTTTTGTTGTTGTTGTGAAGAGATGATGATGATGATGATGATGGAGGTGGGTTTTGGATTGGGTTTTCTTTTTGGGATGAAATAGTAGCAGACTTGCCTTCCAATGTGCCGGATTTAAAAGGGTTAATAAACAATATGTTTTACCATGTACTTTGTGTAAATGTAAATGTTCAAAGTAACTATAGTATTAATTTGTTCTATTTTTATATTAAAATTAAACTTTTTTACATTGTATTATATATTAAGTTAAAATTCATAAGTTAAGTCAATTGACCCGAGTGTTAATATTTACAAGTTAAGTAGTAATTCAATCGAACAAATTAATAATCCAGTAATTTAGTTGAACATTTTTATATAGTACCCGATTTAAAACTCTCTTTTAATTTTTTTATTTGATATTTGATGATTTATTTGATTATTTTATCAACTTTTTTGATTGATAAGTTGTTTTGATTTTTGAAAACAACAAGGGTAGTCGGTTCCGCACTCCGTTGCGGATTTTTAAACATTTTTTAATGTATAAGATACATAAATAAACACAATGATATAAATATAGTACAACTTTGATTTATAAATTTACATTTGAAAGAAATAAAAAATTTGTTGTAATTTGTAACATTGGTTGATTCACAACGTATCTTATATCTTTATTCTATCGAGTAGAAAATGATATAGAAATGTTTAAAAAGAATATTTAAACGTTGTTTATACTCTTTCCGTCTCACAAATATAGTAGATGTTTAATTTTTTAGACGTTTCAAATTAATTGTCCACTCTTAAAAATAAATAGGGAAGTTCGATCGTGATTACCATATTACCCTTACTCAAAATTATTATTACGAACTTTAAAAAAAAACGGCAACTAATTGTTTAGGGTAAAAATGTCATTATGTAAAAAGTAAGAAAGAGAATGCAGTAATGATTATACTTTTTATAAACTTGTGTTTTTTATCGTGTGACAATTATTTTGGGACGAAAGTAGTAATATTACAATACTCAGTGATATATGCTAACGCTCATTCATTAGTTACAATAAAATTATAGTAATTAATTGGATATGGTAATAATTATTAATTTGAGAAAATATTACATAATCAAACTTTAAAAAAATATGAAGGATCTATTTTATAAATAAAAAGAAAAGTGTGTGAAGTTTGTAAGCTGAGTGGTAAAACTAAAAAATAATAAACAAAAAGGTGAGTAAAGATTCAAATTTTCCTTTACCCTATATGTTGTCCCCCAAACATGTTTGACCAACTCAAGTTTACTAGCTAAGTTAGGTGAGTATTTTGTAATTAAGTCGCACATAAATATCTTTTTTAAAGAAATATTTACCTAGAATGTCTATAATACCCCTTATGAAGAGTAGGTAACGATGACCCTTGTTACATAAAACGACATCAAGATGTACGGCTGATAGCATATATAGGAATTTGATATGATTTTTTGATTTATCTAATTGTTAAATCTATATTTTCAACAAAAATTGACGAATCTATGAAATAGTATTCTACTTAATTTTTTCCTCTCTTTATTAAGCCGTGATTTTGATACCACCTTTACTGATCACTATTCCACGTAAATCAAAACGCTACAAATATTTAATCGAGATAAATCTTTTTGACAAAAATTGTTTGCACTGGGTGTGATTTGAACCATGAACTTCCCAAAATTAACCACTTAGCCAACCTTCGAGGGCTAGTTTTATCTCTTACCTTTTGTTTTAAGGTAGAATTTTTAATAATAACAAAATGAATATTTAAGTTTTAGCACTTAGTATCGCGGTGTATTTCAAATCTTTTATTTTGAACTATTAAAGTATCCACATTTTACATCGTCAATTAACAAGAATAAAGCACCTTGACCGACAATAATAGTTACGGTACTCGGTAGTTTACATGGAACAGAAAGTAATATCTGTTAGTTTTGGTTTGATGTCGTACCATAAGTGATTTATTTTCGCTCAATGTTCTTAAATATTATCATGAACTTTTAAACTATTATAAAATTTTAATTGTGTTTATAATGATTTTTATGTAATCTTAAAAATCATTGTAAATTAGATACTTTTGAGCAATTGAATGCTTTAATTGTAAGGTCAAATATGTGACATAAAATATGCATATGATATAATATTAGTTATAATTGATAATTGAAAAATGTTTGAATTCCAGATTTATAATTTCGATATCTATTTAGTCAATATATAGTAAATTATGATCTTTGATTTGATTAAGATAACGAGGATAATATGTAAACCATTTATAATATGGTATAGATAACTTAGAAAAAGATTGAGTTAGAAAATAGAAATTACTCAATTAGAGCTCAAATTAATAGTTGTTTAAATTTTTACGAGTCACGAGTCGGCTCTTACGAGTCGAGTCATAAATCTAAAAACGAGGCAACTTGACCCTCAACTCTTAAATGACTTTGACTCTTACGAATTATTTATTGACTCTTCCGAGTTGTATGCGACTCTTACTAGTCAGAAAGTCATGTCAACTTTTAGTGTAATGTAAGAAATAAAATGACAAAATAGAAACATAAATGACTCTAATCTACCTTAAATTAAACATTTGTGTTGGTTAACAACTTAATTACCGACTCTCACAATGTTTTACTTTTTCCAATAACAAAAATGTTAAACAATAATATACGTATACATATAAATATATATTTATTGTAAAATAGTGACTCTTACGAGTCGCGTCATGAGTCACGATTTGAAAATCAAGATTCTGAGTCATGAGTCGAATCACGAGTTAACTACTAGTATGCTAAAATTGTAGCGGAATATTTTCAACTTTGGTTATAGTAGTAGCAAATCAGTAATCGAGACGCCATTTCGGTTTCATTATTATCATCAAGTTATAATCGTTATGTAAACCATCATTTATTTGATTAAAAATAGAGTTTATATGTACTTTCTTGAAATTTTGCATGTTTTAATGTGGTACTTAAGTTTTAATAACACGTTAACTAAATATAAGTTTATCCAAACACCTTATTAGATTAAACAATTTGGTTTAACATCATTTGTTGTATTTAGGTAAGATCCATGCTTAGTTTTTTTCGACTTCTTAAACGTGTTTTGTGGTTTTAAGCACATGTAAGTTTGTTACAAATTCAAGTTTGTATTGTTGTTTTGTATCCCTAACAAAAACTAACATGCTTACACATTAGTGGCCTATTAAACGTGTTGACTTTAAAAAGAAAATAAGAAACAAAATTTTCAAATAACCAATAACCAATATTATTAAAAAAAAAAAAAAACACGGCCGGCTTTCACAGTTGAACCATCATTGGTTGAAAAACAGATCACATAAAATAAAATCTGATCTAAATCTAATCTAATACTAATACTAATAAATATAAATAATTAATAATTAATTAAATTAAATATTAATAAAAGAAAACTTCTCATAATAAAATTTGATGAAAAGGTGATACCTATTTACCAATCAAATCTTTTTATTTCATTATACTTCTAATTTACCAATCAAATAAATGTAATATAATATATTAATAATTTATATTAGTAAAAGAATCTTTCTTGAACTTATCTTATTATATGAATAAAAATAAAATAAATGTAATACACTAATAACTATATTAATAAATAGGTGAGTTCAATGAAAAATGCTAAAAAAATGAAGAATGGGGGAACCAATAGGAATGATTATTTTTCTTTAAAACCTCAATTTTCACTCGAATTTTTAAAATTAAATATCTCACAAATGGCATGACTAAAAATTATAAAAATTAAAATCAACATTTTTTTCTCTTCGATTAGAGATCTGACAAGCTATAGTTTCGACAAACTTTTATTTTCTTCCTTTTTGTCGGGTCTTAAAAAATGCGATTTATATAATCACATGTGATTTATGTATAATCGCATGTGATTTATGATAAAAATATAATATTGGTACACAATTATTTATCAATGGTGGATGTTAACTCACACATGATTACGACTTAATATTCATTCACATAAATAAATATAAATAAGATTTTAAGAATTGCATTCGTTTGCGGCGAAAATCACATGTGATTATTGATTTGAGGTTTAATCACATGTGTTTTTCAAATGAATTATGTGATAATAACTGATAATTCACATGTGATTTCACCTTTATATTTATTTACATGTATAATTATAAAAAAAATATTTGAAATTCGTATTTATTTACACTTTATTCACATGTGATTATAATTAAAAAAAATATGAAGGTTTATTAAATTATCAAATAAATTATTTTTATGTGATTTTAAACCTATAATTTGTAACTTTGATTATTCACATGTGATTATAGCTAGTGACTTGAAACTTCTAATTTGATTGTAAATATATTCACATTTGAGTGTTAAATCACATGTGATTTAACATTACGAATTCCACATGCCCATTAGAAAACGAAATAAAAAAGTTTGTCGGAAGTATGTCATGCGAGATCTCTAAATAAAGATAAAAAGACGCTGATTTTAACGGTGTAATTTTTATAATTTATAAATATACGATTTGTGAGATATATAGATTTTTTTAAAAAAATGTGAAAATAAGTAATTAAAATGGAGCAATCCTATTGGTTTCTCCATTCTATATTTTTTTAGCATTCTGCGTTGAACTTTCTTCTATTAATAAAACTTAAAACACGTCAACTATTGAGTATTGATATACGGAGGTGAGTTCATTGTAGAATGCTAAAAAGTGAAGAATGAGAGAACCAATAGGATTGCTCCATTTCCTTTAAAACCCAATTTCCACTTGTATCTTTAAAATCGAATATCTCACAAACGGCATGACCAAAAATTATACAAATTACATATTCGAAATCAGCGTCTTTTTATCTTCGATTAGAGATCTCACAAGCTATACTTTCGACAAAATTTTTTTTCATTTTTGTTGGGTCGTAGAAAATGTGACTTATATAATCATATGTGATTTTATATATAATCACATGCGATTTATGAGTAAATATAACTGGTACACGACTATTCATCAATTGTGGATGTTAACTCACACATTATTACAACTTATTATTCATTCATATAAACAAATATAAATAAGATTTTAGGAATTACATTCGTTTACGGTCAAAATCACATGTGATTATTGATTTGAGGTTTAATCACATGTGTTTTTCAAATGAATTATGTGATAATAACTGATAATTTACATGTGATTTCACATTTATATTTATTTATATGTATAATTATAAACAATTATCTAAAATTCGTATTTATTTACACTTTATTTAAATGTGATTACTAATTTAATGTTTAATCACATGTGATTATAACTAAATCTTTTTCTGAAGGTTTATTAAATTATCAAATAAATTATTTTTATGTGATTTTAAACTTATAATTTATAAATTTGATTATTCACATGTGATTATAGATAGTGATTTAAAACTTATAATTTGATTGTAAATATATTCACATGTGAGTGTTAAATCACATGTGATTTATTATTACAAATTTCATATACCCATTAGAAAACGAAAAAAAGAATTTCGTCGAAAGGTATGTCATATAAGATCTCTAATTAAAGATAAAAAGACGCTGATTTTAACGGTGTATTTTTTATAATTTATGGATATACGGTTTGTGAGATATTTAAGTTTAGAAAAAAAAGTGAAAATGGGTTAATGGAATATATTGGTTCATTCATTCTACATTTTTTTAACATTCTACATTAAATTTTACTCTTGATATACGCTTGTGTATGTATAACTAAAAAGCTATAAAAAAACAATATAGGTTTCTCTTATTATTATTGTTTATATTTCATCATAATTTTAAAGGTTATATTAATTAATACAAAAATGCACATTTTTTTTGTAGAGTTACTGATTCCATTATAAAATAATAACATAAAATTGAAATATATTTATTTATTTTCAATGAAGTGACTACATATCAATTACCTATGCACGAGTTTATGTAATCAATCGATTACTTCAATTTCATTAAACATTCAATTAATCAAAATATATTTATTTATTTTTGAATGAAGTGAGTATGTATCAATTACCAACGCACAAGTTTATATAATCAGTCGAATACTTTACTTTCATTAAACATCCAGTTAATTAACCAATATACTCAATCAATTAATTCACGGTCAAAATATCACTATTGAAGGTCAATCAATTATAAACCTATTGAAGGTCAAAAGCTAATCAATATTTTTTAAATTATAACGAGTATGTTAATTCTATGAAAAAGAAATACATATTATGTTTCTTCGAAAGATATCCCCGTCTGATGGATTATGAAGGTAATAAGATAACAAATTACTCTGCTTCGACACCATGTTATTTGAAGCAAATATAATTTCAAAAAGCCATTTTCTTTAATTAATTAGCTTCACTCAAATAAGACTCAAATGGGAAAAAATAAAATTTGACATTTAAATGAACGAAAGATATGTTTTATTCAATATCTGTGTGTATTCACGGGTCTAACATTCGTATAAACGGAGATTTTTTTATTCGACATCCATGTGTATTCATGGGTTTTAAATGTAATTTGGTATTCTATCATTATTTAAGGCTTTTATCATAGTTCTATTTACAAACATACAAAACTTAATATTAATAGTACACTAATAAAACGCTTGATATACATATAAACTTAAATAGTTTAATAGAAACAAGTTTACGTAAATGATGCGTGAATATTACGGTAATTGCAATTATAAATGAGTTTTAGTCTTTAAGGTAGACTTATAACTTTGTAAAAAGATTCGGTAATAATTACTAATCATATAAACTATTTAATATATTAATGAAAATCAAATATGTATTCAATAGCCCGTCATAGTCATCAAATATATATTAATTAAAATCTAGTAAATATAATAATAGAAGTCATAGTCAAATCCTCAATCTTGAGAATGAACGATGGATGATATGAAATTTAAAGAAAATAAACAGTGGGTGGAGTCTGCAAAGAATTCACATATGGAAGTTGCCCTTTTTATAGTTCATTATTTTGTTTATAAACAACTTCACATTTTATGGAGTCTGCAAAGAATTCAATGGTATTTGCGACCACCCAAGAGCGTAAAGTTTCACATACAGAACAAATTCAGCAAGACGAAAATAACGCCTCTACATCTATCAGAGAAGATCGAATGTAATTTACAGCTAATTAACTAGCTATTCTAAGTGTGTTCTCTTGATCTCTATGAGTTATGGGGTGAATCAAAGAAGAAACTGACTAAATAAGGTTACATTTACATATGTACCACGTACATTGATAGAAATGAAACTAAAATGAGACATATTGATACAGAAACTCGTAAACTGGTGCTTGACGATGTGTTTGTTCTTGTAGAACCTGATATCCTGCCATTTTTCATATGTGGAGCTATTAACGGCCCAGGCTCAATGAGTTGCTCCATCCTGCATTGCAAATCAAAACCACCGAAATTAAGATAGATTAGTTACAATTAGTAATAGTAGGAGTGGGAATTTTAAACCTTTCACATACAAATGGGTCGATTTGTGCTGTGTTTAATGTCTAACGGGTCAGAGAAGTAAAATTAAAGATTATTTTTAAATAAACAGATCAAAAGTTACCCAAAGTGCTTTTTTTAATGCTTACAAGTTACAACCCCCGGGAGCATTACTTTAATAAATAATGAGATTTTTGAATTAATACAACCTTAGACATCTCTTTCTGTATGACAAACTAGATTATTGTAGTTATAAGGTAACTTTAATAAAATTATATAGGCATTAAATAGAAACCAGGTATTTTGGGTCATCCCAACGGAACTAGAAACTAACCATTTTAACCTGAACCCATTTTGACATGTTACACAATCTCCTCAACTTATCCATTTTGTGACCTCTAGCAGCTAATGTGTGGAAACAATGAGAAGATACATGTGATATAAAAGATACCCGTTGTTGTTGGCATTGGGACAAAAGATAATGGCGTATTCATACGCATTGCAAGTAAATGTGCTGGTGCCATCATCAAAAGCGTAGCTGTAAGCTCGTGGACAAGCTCTCTTAAAGATGCTAGAGTAGTATGATGGTTGACATGTGTTTGGATTCGCATACTGCCCGCTACAACAATACTGATCTATTCCAAATGCACCACAAGCACTATTGCAAGCAATCACCCCACCTGCAGCTCCACCACCGTCCCCACCAACCACTTGAAGCTCTTTCGGGCAGCCTGCAGTTATCAAAATAGATTAAAAATACATACATAAATCAAGATGAAAGATTCAAGATTTCAAGATTCAGGACTCACCCATGTTAATATCAGAAGCACAGCCAGTGGCATTACAACTACTAGCTGTGGAATGTGGTACGACAATGATAGGTAGATTATAACCGTCCACAAGACTAACGTCGTAATAATCCAAATTATTGTAGCCACCGATCGTTATCTCAAAGAGGGACGCTGGTGGGGTTGCACCCATTCCACCACACTCGATCTTGCCACCACAATCTGCGGTTTCACATTTACCAACACCAGTTTGATCAAACGTGCAGCCCGTTCTAGCCCATACTCTCCCAGACCATTTTGGAGTGGTAGGAATCTGGGCACTTTGGCCCGAATTCAACTGAAACCCTGTGGTTGGAAGTGGGGTTGTTCCTGCACCAGAAAGTGTAGCGGGCCATATAGTAAACGGGCAGTTGTTCGTTATGGTGAATATAGCAGCCGAAGAATGCTCCAAAAACAACGACAAAAGATAGATTATTAAGATGAACTTTCTTCTTAATACTGTAAGCATGTTAGACTATTGAATGTTTGTTAATTAGTTATTTTGTGTTAAGAAATGGTCTAATTTGTTCATATATTTGCATTATTGAGGTTGCCTTGATAATGGGTGGCTTTTGTAGTAAGTAATGCCTTTCTTTACTTATTACATAGGACCCAAATGACTCATAATCAAGGGTATGTTAATGGTGGGAAAATGTATAAAATTGGTGAGTTGAATGAGGCGAGTTAACTCAGTATCCTGGAGTGTGGTGTAGGTTGCATAAAGATGGTTGTAAAAAGGGCAATCTAAAGATTTCTTATATGTAGATTTCAAAAGATACCAGACACTATTTGGGGAAAAAAGCAAACAAAATTCCATTGACTATAGTTTGTATACCAGACACTATTTGCTAATCAATGTCATATACGGAGTATTACGTAGTACGAGTAATAGTTTATATACATTTTTACAAAAAAAAATAAAAATAATAATAATAATAAAAAGTTCATTTAAGCCAAATGTAAATTTTACTATTTCTAAACTATTCAAACTCATATACTACTATTGCAAGTGCAACTCAATAATAAAAATAAAGTGATAAATAAAAGGTTGGACACATATATATATATATATATATATATATATATATATATATATATATATATATATATATATATATGAGGAGGATACAGGGAGAATGAAAATTTAAAAGAGAAGGAAGAGAGGAGATCTTACACCTTTAATTTTTTCATCAATGGTTTAAAAATAAAGATAAAATGAAATTTAAGTTTATCAATATTAATAGAACTTGTATTAATTGAGAGGGACAAAAAGGTAAATTGAGACTTCAACTTTTTCCTTTCAAAACCGTCGATAATCAAGGAAAGTAGGGGAGCCAGTTATTATTTCTAAAGTATAGGGATTATTCAATTAGCATTATAAAAATAATCACAATTGATATTTTCAACATGAGCTCTCAAGTAATGAAATAAAACCCAGGAAATTTATAAATGATATCTTATATATTAATCATTAAATCAGCTACGTACTTTGTGAATCATAGTTATACAATTTTGTGAATTATTGTTTAATACGTATAATAAAGTGGAGTATTCGTTAATTTTATGATTCAGTTTTCTAATTTCTATATTAATTTATGTTATGGAGAAAATATAAAATAATTTAATACGTATAAACTTGTTAATCACTAGTCAATTTTGCGAATCAATTTCGCACTTGGCAAAAGAATAAGCAACAATTACTTACTGCCATAACAATTGAATTTATTGATTTTTGAATCAATAATATGTATTTTGTGACTCATAATCGTATAAATTTATGAATCAAAAGTATGTTTTTTGTGCACTGTAGTTGTATACTTTTATGAATCAGAGAATGTTATTTGTGAATCATAGTTATATAGTTTATGAATTAAAGTATGCCTTTGTGAATCATAGTTATGTAATTTATGAATCATTGAATATGCAATTACATATATTTACCATTTGTAAATCATCAATTAGTCGTTATATTAAAATACTGAATCAATTTGATAAAATGGTGAATCAATGTGAAAAATAGTAATCGTTGTGAATAAATCACATATGCCACACCATATTAAATTATGACCTACTTAATTTAAAGATCTTTTATACCTGAAAGGTTAAAGATTGCTATGAAAAAAAATAGAAGAGTCAAATCAAGTTTTCTGAAGAAAAAAAAAAAGATGACATACACGTTGAGGAAAACAAAAATTATTCATTTTTGATAGAGAATTATTTGTTATACTGGATGAAAGAAAATCATCTTTAGTAATGATAATTGATTTAGAAAATTATATTAATAATCACAACAAAAAGTTAGTAACTTTAAAGAATGTAGAAAAGTAATGATGATTATCTACAATTTATGGAGAAAGAATGCTCCACCAATTCAAGATACTAAATGATTCCAATATCGAAGAATGCTCCAATGAACTTTTTTAATTTGATTGTGCAGACGATGAAGCTATAATATAATGGTGATTTGCTTCTTTTTTTTTTAATTTGTGAAAGCTATAGAGGATGGAATGTGTCAAATTAATCCTGTGGGTGAGTTTATGGAAGACTAAGTCTTCTGCATTTTAGGAACTATTTAATTTTGGATTAAATGAATCTATATTTATTATTATATTATATAAATTGTGATTACCTATAATATCCTTTGACCCTAAATTTAAATGATTGACTCATGTTGTTTCTCCATTTTCTCTCCTTAATTTTTCTTCTTTTTAATCCCCCTTAATATATATATATATATATGTATGTATATGTATATATATGTAATATAATATTGCAATTTATAATAGTAGTAGTAGCAACAATAAAACCAAAATACAAAAAATCATATCATAAATGTCTATATACTACTATTGCAACTAAGGGGATGAACATGCATATATATATTTTTGTGTATATAATATAATATTTCAATTTAGAATAGTAGTAATAAAAAAAATCAAAATATAAATAAAACCAGAAATATCTAATAACATTCAAAAGAAGAGAAAATGTTAACATCATATAATATAATCCCCACTTTAACAAGATAAAATTATGACTGTGAAAGTTAATAACAACGTATTAAATAAAAACATATAGTTAATTAGAGTATAATTATATTGCTATCAATATAGTCAAATGAAAAATGTAGTCTGTTGATCTATTGAAATGTAAATTTCGTCTTCACAATATACCGTTATGAATTTGAAGAATTTGAAAATTAATCAAAGAGGTATTAAATAGAGCAAGTAGTTATTATAATTACATTGCTACAAATATTATCAACATAGTCAAAATATAAATTGTAGTCCCAAACAAAATAAGTAATTTTTTCATTAAATAATACAACTATGGAGGTTAAAGTACTAAAAATAAAGTTTAATATAAAAATATGTGATGTGATTATAAAGTATGTTAAAAGTACTATCAGCTAAAACTAATTTAAGATTGAATTTGAAAGGAAATCGATCAAAGATATTATAAGATTTTTAGTGGATATCTATTTGTGTACAAATTTCCCTCCAAAGCCTTGAGAGAATCAATATTAGTTTCGATAAACACTTTCTACTATCATGACTTGAGAATGAAGGTCTTTTACGTTTTAAGTTCCGTTAAATAAGCAATTAACCTAAAAAATAATTACATTCGTGCTTCTAAAAATGTCGTATGCTGAAACACCCGGTGAAAAAACTTCGTTTTGAATTAAATTAGAAAACGTATGAAATATTAAAACACTTTTTCTAAGACTGCTCCCTATGGTTCGTCGGTTTGGGCATCGGTTTGGACCGACGGAACCGACGCCATAGGCACGGTCCGTCGGTTCCAAACCGTCGGTATACTTCTTCGGTTTGGCGACGGGAAATGGTTTGGTGTGGGGCCTGCGTCAGTGTGTAACGGTCAAGAATATATATATATATATATATATATATATATATATATATATATATATATATCCGTTGGAGCTTTTCAAAAAAAAAAAAAAAAAATTCAACCTCATTTTTACACTATATATATAACATCTTCAAATAACATTTTTCATACATTCAAACACAACATCCATACACACATAAAACACAATTTTCATACATCCTAAACACAATTTCCATACATCCAAATTCAACTTCACAAAAATGAGGTGAAATCAAACAACTGAAAACGATATGTGGAACAATTTATTAAACAATCTCATTCCGACCCCAACCCATAATCCAAATTCACCAACGGCCATGTCTTCCGCTCAATTGAGCAACTCGTCACCAAGTCAACCGCCCGGGTTTTCACCATACGCAACACCGACTACACCGTATCAACCCTTTGGCATCGGTTACCAATATTACCACGGGTTTTCACCATACGTTCCATTCCAACAGACCCCCCGCCGTTTGAAAACCCACAATTTTTAACCCAACAACCATCCTCGGGTTTCTCTCCATTTCCACCGACTTCAATTAACTATCCACAATTCGGAAACATCAACACTCCACCCGAACCCGAACCCGAAGCCGAGCCTGAGCCCGAACCTGTGCCAAGCCTGAACCCGAAGAAAGGAAAAGGAAAAAGGGTTCAGGTTAAATGGTCCGACGAGGAGGCGGTTATATTATCCGAACGTTGGATCCATCGTTCCGAAAAAATCAAAGAAAGGGGTTTCACAAAGCTTCGAAGCTTTTTGGGACAAAGTTTTAAGAGATTATAATTCGGTGGCACCTCAAGAACGTACTTTGAGCCAACTTCAAGGAAAGTGGAATAAAATTCGTAGCGATTGCAAAATTTTCATTGCAATCCACAAACATCTTAAGAATCCTCGTCAAAGCGGGGCAAGTGACGACGACATTGTTAAATCGTGTCGTGTTGCGTTTAGGTCGCAACAAAAACGCGCGTTCATTTATGAAAAATGTTGAAATGTACTCAAACATTGTCCGAAGTTTATGGAAAATGATGGAGTCATGAGCAACCGACAGCCAAGCCAACCCGATCTCGAACCGATAAATCTTGGTGACGAAATGCCTACTTCCGAGCCTCTTGCAACTAACATGGAACGGTTGTTCCAAAACGACACAATTTGTCGCCCGCCCGGTCGTACTACATCAAGGAAAAGTAAAAAAAGTTCGGGTTCGAGTGATGCGGCTACTTCTTCAAGGTCTTTGAAAGAATAAGAACGTCTTGCGAATATAAGAGCCGCGAAAGCACAACACAAAACGTTGTCCACGATCGACCAAAATTCGACAAAAAGATTATCATGAAATTGTGGAAAATGTTATATAAAAAAATACCATCAGGTCTCAAAAGTAAGGAGAAAAAAATGCTCAAACAAGTGCGAAAAACCGTGGTTGATAATTATGAGTCGGATTACAAAACGGTTTTTGGTCACGAACCGGGTTCGGGTTCCATCCAAGTATCCGATTCGGACGAAGACGAACACGAGAATGAAGACGAAGGTTCGGACGATTCGGAGTAGACGACTAGTTGTTTATTTATTTTCAATAAATGTATTTTTATTTTTTTAGGAATTGTAATATTTTTTTTTAGGAAATGTAATTTTATTTTTATTTAATGTAATGTTTTTAATTTTAATGAATATGTTTTATTTAAGTTTGTGTTTTAAATAAATAAAGAAATTAGTGTGTTGGAAAAAAAAAAAAAAAAGTGACGTTAAAATGACGTTCATCGTTGGCAGTGAAACTTCGTTTGTGTCAGTTTTATGCGTCAGTAAGCCTAGGCACCCCTGCAATACGCAGTTTTGAAGTCAGTAGATTTTGGTGAAAATTGGTCGCCGATGCAATCGTGTCACTAATAAAGTCAAAATCACATCTTTAACACCCAAAACCCTAGATTTCAATTCCATTCACTATCACCATTAACCCTAGATTCAGTTATACATCATGATCTTTAAACATGTATTGCTATTCATCTTCACATTTCTATACATATTCTACGATAATTGGGTCCCAACCCCATCATGTGACGTCGCTCCTGATTCCGACAATCAAGAAATTCAACACGAAAAGATGGATGTTGATCTTAAAGTTATGATGGTTGCTGATTTGTTGTTGTCGGGTCATGATTCTGGGTCCGGGAACTTGGATCTACACTTCAAAGATTACTACTTTACAAGATTCTTTCAAGTACGTTTCATTTTTTTGTATTGCACACCAACTATTTGATAAAATGTTTCTGCAAAAGACTTGCTTTGATTTTGTAACTTGATTAGCATTTTGGCATGTTGGATTAGTAGAATGTTACATTGATTAGCATTTTATCATGCTGTATTATTTTCGTTGTATTATGTTACTTACACCTCTGTACTTGAGCCGGGTCGAGTAGGAAATTTGTCTTGATCTCGTTCCAGCCATGATTTTCAAACCCAAGCTCAATTAACTAACAATACTTTCGAGTTAGCTCCATCTGACTCTATTGGTAATTAAAATGTTAATCAAGGTTAGTACTTATTGATTCAGTACCTTCGAGCTTAAATGGACTCACCTTGATACTTGTATGCTCGAGTCAACTCAGAATTTGTTAGAAAGTGTGATGAATATATATATATATATATATATTTTTTAAATTGTACATGACAAAGGGTGAAAGTGTAAAATGACACAAGCTTGTTATTGCTTGCAAACTACATGAGCCGGGTATTTGATTACTTGAGCTCGACTTGAAAGTCGACTAGAGACTCGAGTAGCTCGAGTTCGACTTAGTTACACACTTACACCCCTATGCATGTAACATAGTTGGTTCCGAGGAATAACCGATTTACCCAAAATTCATTGGTAAATGTGGATTAGTTGGGTGGGGTTACCATCTGAGCGGGTTGCTAGATGAGCTTGATTTACCTCCCACTTAGGAGCCACATGTAGCCCAAAGGAGTTAATTGAACCTAGTAGCTGAAGTTTTATTATTGTCATTTATGTTTGAGTATTATTTTAGTACAATTTAAGTTTTGAACTCCTTCATCATATTTAATACAGTACTTCTTGTAGTATGAACCCACTAGAAAATTTTCTAGTTGTGTCTCACTTGATAGGCCTAGAGCGGTCAGCGGTGTAGTCTGAGTCGGTTGGGGTTGCTAGAAAATCAACCTTTTGGAATGTTGTATTGAATATGGATATTGTAGTGATTCAGTTGTTGTGGTTATTGATATGTTTTTATTGTTAATATTTCAACCAGAAATCATTTGAATTATTGAAGCCTGATATGCTGATTGTATTAGGAGATGTATCTGCTCAAGGAGCAAAGTTGAGTCAAAGCAAATGGTCAACTGTGGTACAACAGTTTCACAGCTTATTGGGTCCGTTTCTTGATCTACCATATCATGTCGTTCCTGGAGATCGAGACATTGGAGAATGCAATGGTCTGAACGAGATATTCGTTAATAAGATAACTAGAAGTTTTCCAGGATTGGATTCTGCTGGTTGTGGCGCGTTTGATATTGGAAGTGTTAATTTTGTCTCGCTTAATTCTGTGGCATTGCTCTGTGATAATGACTTGCGGTTTAGTGTTGAAAAGGCATTAGAAAGAGAACATATAGAATTGCAAATGGAAAATGAACGATTGACTAATGTGATGAAGGAGTCTTCTAGAATCTCGATTCCTAGACATGATCTTAATTGGAGAGAAAATGATATGTCATCTGGGTCCGGTCCTGTACTCTTGCTTCACATTCCATTGCATCAAACAGTTGATGGTGTTCATGATGGAACCGTTGGAAATATGCAGGATAGCGCAGAAGCATCGGGAAACAGGTATAACGGAATGCATATATAAACCAGGGCTAATAGCATAGAAAAAGTTGCCAACTTTTATTCCGCAGTTATTTTTAGGCTAGGAAAAAAAACCATCTAAATTTCAAGAATCTCGATTTAAGTTAAGTTTGTCAAAATGATGATGTGGCATCTGAATGTCTGAACATTTGATTTGTTTATAATCTTCTTTAATCTTGATTTTTTTTTTGAAACTTTGATGGTTTTTTCCAGGGTTACTCGTATGAAAATGTATTAAACTTCATACAAATTTTTATTATATGTCAGTATGTGTCAAATTTTATTAGTTCCTCTTATAATTTCTAAACCGGTTTTGATGATGTGGCAACTTATATATGGCTGTCACATCAGCAAAAATCCAGACACTTGATGAAGAAATCATCTAATACATTGAATAACAGTAATTAAAAGTTTCATAAATACAATAAAAGCTTCTATATTTTGATACATACAATGATATTATCACTTGACCTTTTTTCTGGTGTAAAATTATCTGTTACCTAAAATACAAATTGATCCAGAGTTATGACAGTACTTTTTTATATAATCAGCCCTGTAAGACAGTAGTATGAAGTATGGGTTATTTGTTCTTGCACGTTATGATTTTGTTAATATCTGTGGTGTCACCTAACATGAACTGAACATTTCTTCAGGCCATCTGTTGGGACTGGACCATACGAGTTATCACAAACGCTTCCACAGAATGCAACAGAGTATATATTCCATGTTCTTAAGCCCAGGATAGTTTTCAGTGCACACACACAAACATTTTCTGATAGGACTCATGTGGACGGGACCCGCGAGATAGTTGTTCCGGCCATGTCATGGGATGATGGAAAAGGCCCTGCTTTTGTCGTTGTAACCTTCAGAAAGAACGGTACGTCTGCTATTGTCAGCCATTGCAAGCTTGCTGGAAGATCTCATGTATTACTTTACTACATCTCGCTTTTCGTTGTGTTGTTGTTAACTCTTCAAACATCTTTAAGTAGTTGATATAAACTGGACTTGTTTAATCCTCTTGTAGTTCTGTGTTGTGATTTACTAATAATAACAACCAGGGAGGATTAAGGGGCGGCATCGGTAGCATGTACTATTAGTCAGTTACGTCTAGAAAATGTAATATTTTTAATTATTATTTTTTCCCAATTTTAGTGTTTTTACAGATTTTTTTTTTGGTGGTGCTGGTTAGTTTTCAATAATTAAACTCAGCTTAACTCAAGGTTATGACTTGAGTTCTTGCTACATTCTTTTTTACCATTGCATTATCCTTTCTTTTTTTCTTCTAAATTTTTGGATCAGCCACTAATTCAAATAATTTAGTTATAAAATATGTTTAATGAAATTTATGATATAATCCATCCAATAAGAGTTTTATGGTATCACTCTGGTATGTTTTAATCTTGATCAAGAAAGACTTTAGAGTATAAAAGTATGATCATATAATTTTATTTTATATTTATTTTTATACAAACCACACCATGTTAATCTAATTCACAAAATTCTTTTATCTGAAATGATGGTTTTATTTAGTTAAATAAATACGACAAAAAGTTTAAGAAGTCAATGTAACTTTTTTTTTTTTTTTTTTTCTTTTTTCAGGTCGTTTCTAGACAATAAACAGACCCATATTTTATGTTTGTCTCTTTTTTATTTGTAATTGTAAAATCTAATTATTTTTATTTGTAATTGTAAAATGTAACAAGATATGTAAAATTGAAGTGGTGTAATTTGTTACACAAAAAAGTAATAACTACAATACCATCCATTAATTTGTAATTTTTAATAAACAATTGTATTGAAGAAATTAGTAAAAGTGATGTAATTTCTTATAATATAACACCCTTTTAAAAAGTATATGCTTCAAAGTTCAAAAGTCGAAGAAACGTCATTAAGCAGGCTAAATTATATTTTATTTTTCCAATTTATATATAACTTGAGAAAGATATTTTTTATTTATAGATAGTGTAATGTAATATTATAATTATAATTATGTAGTTTATGTATTTGTTGTCCCATAAAATATAGCTACATTGACCAACACTTTATTTATTCTATTTATATTTAATTTAATTATTATATACTTTTTTAGTTGAAGTCAAATAAGAATATGGCTGATCAGATCAAGGAATGGTTGTCGGTTGTTTACTTCATTTTTTTTAATAAGACGTATTAAATTAAAATACTAGTAAATTGATAGGCGGTGCTCGAAAAGGTTCATGTTGCCTTTTGTAATTGGATACTTATGTTAATCGACGTTTGTGTCTTCTTTTTTATTCTTATTTGGCACAACAACAAAATTAAAAATAAATATATAGAAAAAAAATCAGTTATAAGAATCAGTGAAAAACTTCTCATGTTTGACTATTAGATTGTTTGTCTTCATCGTCGATGATGTTGTCACAATTAAAATTCTTTCGATTGACCTATAAATAACTTGTAACCTATTTCGATGATAAGTTATGTTGGTTTCGACGATGCAGACACAAAAGTCACCACAGTCTTCGCTTTTAGTTTTTTTTTTTGTTTAAAGATATCTAACCAAACAAGGACATTGTATACTTTGTTGTCACCTTATTAAAAAATTGAAGTTCAAATTAGAACCGACTAAGAAGTTAAAAACTCGTGAGAACTACTAGTTTATGTATTTGTTCACATGTGATTAACTTCATTCATATGTGACAAATCTGAAAAACGTTAAACAAACTTTGCTGAAAAAACGCTAAAGTATAGATTCAAAAAGTGAAAGTGTTGGATGATGAATCGTAAAATAAGATTTGTAAGTTTTGATATAAAATTCATGAATATAATAAATTTTAAAGTAGATTAAAAAAAGTTTGAATGCAAAAATATAGAATGAGAAAATTGAAGTATTTGATAAAAATTTAAATATGTAGATGTGTCGAAAGTATAAATACGAAGATGTTAAAAGCTTTAGGAGGTAAAAATTAACTATTTATTATTGTTAATATTATTATGATTATGATTATTATTATTATATTTATAACTATTTTTATCATTTTTCTAAAAAATAGTAATAAAGAAAATGAAAAAGAATAGAAAAAGAGTCACCTTAAGAAAGCTTGTGGCTTTCCTAATATATATCTTATTAAGATAAGATTAAAATTAAGATTAAGATTAAAATATGATTAAGATTAAAAAGAATAAGAAAAGCGGTAATCGAGTTTATACTGTTAGGAGGTCTTGTTAGTATTCATCTTTATTCCTTAACTAATAAAATGTCTACGCGATGCGGCAGGTAAAAAGAACTCAACTTCATGTTAATTCAATATATAGTATATAATGTATAATCTTAAATAAAATTTATATGACAATACACTATGATATGACTGTAACACCCCGAAATTCGTTAAATTTAAAAGTTGTGTTCTGTTATGCGACACAAGGGTTAGTGTCGCAGGTAGCGACACAGAGCCCAGTGCGACACAAGGCTTGTGTCGCAGTGTCGGGCAGAAAGGCGGTTAGTAAGGGTTAAAAGTGTAAAACAGAGGGGTTAAACCCCACTTTTCGATTCCAAAACTTTCCAGAAGCTAGTAAACACTTCCAGAGCTAATTGTGTGTGTGTTTTTGAGATTCTAGAGAGAGAAATCAAGATTTAATCTTTGAAAGTGTTCCTTTGTAATCTGAAATCATTTCCAGGTAAGAGTTTGAGTTTATTATGTGCTTTATCATCTTCAGAAACTTATTGGGGTTAAAAAGTGTGAATTTTACCCTGAAACTTGTTAAATTCGGAAGCTGCTGCTGTTCTGTTCGTCATTGCGACACAAGGGTTGCGTCGCAGGTTGCGTCGCAGGTTGCGTCGCAGGTTGCGTCGCAGGTTGCGTCGCAGGTTGCGTCGCAGCTTGTGTCGCAGTGACGGTGTCGCAAATTAATACTGTTGCTTTAGCGACACAAGGGTTTGTGTCGCCAGTTTCCACTGTTAGTTACAATTGTTGTCATAGCGACACTAAGAGCTAGTGTCGCAGGTTGTGTCGCAATATTGTGTTGAGCGACACTAATTTAGTGTCGCAGGAAGGTGTAGCGACACTAGGGGGTAGTGTCGCAGGATTAATTGATATTTCAAATAATATTAATTATTATCAGAGTTAATTGAATGCGGTCGCTTCGATAGGTATTTCGGGTAGCAATTCATAAATATCCGATCGTCGTCCTCGAGGTAAGTAGTAGGAATGTAAAGAATATAATTGGCTGATTTTGTTAATACTAATTGTGTTACAAAGTTACATTAAATAACTGAGTGCATCATTGAGTTGAGAGGCCAATTGCTGAGTGAACAATTGTGTCTATGAGATTAAGCTGAAAGGGCAATTGCTGAGTGAACAATTGAGCCTATGAGATTGAGTTAAGAGGCCAATTGCTGAGTGAACAATTGAGCCTATGAGATTGTTGAGAGGCCAATTGCTGAGTGAACAATTGTGTCTATGAGAATAAGCTGAAAAGGGCAATTGTTGAGTGAACAATTGTGCCTATGTATATGTGAGTTAAGTGATCAATTGCTGAGTGATCAATTGTGTTTAGCTGTATGAGTTAATGTATCATTGAAGGGTAACGACATGAGATGTCTGGTTTATTGTATTACTGTAAATGTGCTATTCCTTTACTTACTAAGCGATGTGCTTATGTATTGTTGAATGCTGTGTTGATAGGTACGCCTAAAGGGATGATGGGCAGGGATCCGGGCAAGCGACCCGAGAGCTGCTAGTGATGGACTTACTATAGCAAGATAGTAAGGAGACGGACTCATAAATCATGCTCTATATTAACACGTGATGTTTTGTAAATAAAATGATATAATTCGTGTTGAACCATGTGGTTATTACTTTATATTAATATATAAAGTGTTTATGAGAATTTAAATCGAGTATACATTGTTTAAAAAAAAAAAATCTGGGACGTTTCAATGACGTTTTTTAAAAGTAAAAATCACTTCTTTTTCCATTTATAAAAAATAATAAAATAAAACAAAATATCCTCCAAAAAAATATTTAAGAAATGTCATTGCATACTCAATGTTTGGGTTGTGAACTATCAGATTGCATATTCATATGGTCAGGTGTAAGTTGTGATATATGAAGTATTATGTATGTAAATTTTAAATCGTAAAATTTGATCACAAAATTGAAACTCTAAAATATAGGAATTGACAGTATAAATAGTACAAATACGAAATTAAAAATGTAAATAAACGCGTAAATTTATAAATTCATAAAAAAACACCATCAAGAGTTTATATTTAATTTTATACAATAACACTTAAAAAACATCTAAAATTGGATAATATTTGATTTTGGATGCTTTAAAGATGGAATTTGACTACAGACGGCGGACAAACCGCCTATGACAGTTTACTAATATGTCCGTCTCGTTCTGACCTTTCTGTCTATAATTGATACGTTTCGTAACTCCTTACGATTAAAAAGTTATGTCATATATTTATTAATTTAAGTTTCACTAATAGTAATATAAATGAGAATTTAATATATATATATATATATATATATATATATATATATATATATAGAGTTATGTTAGTAATTTTAAGTAGAGATTTTCAATTTTATTAATAATGTGAGGGGTAAAATATTAATTTCTCTCTTAAAAAACATCACAAATCTTAAATAAATATAATATATGATTCACCTTTATGATGTCATCATTCAAAAATTGAGATCTAATTAAACAATTATGTCCCTCTATTTAGTTATCTTTTTTGTTATTTGAAGGCTTATAAAATTTTTGTTGTATTTGTAACTAATATAAAAATATATAAAGGATACAATAATAAAATATTTCGGACGTTCTATAACTTCTATGTACTTGTAATATAATAAGTATTATTAAAAAAAAATATTTAGAATACATGGATATGTATTATTAATTAATTAGAAATTGTATTAACATGGTAATTGTTATAATAAAATATAGTATAATAATAATAATAACAATAATAATAATAATAATAACATATATACATGGATTTATTGTTCAAAATGTATTAAACTACACACTTATACTATTGCATGGAAAGTGTTTTGAAAATTTATATCGTATGTATTTAAATTCTAAAAATATGTATTTGTATATACTTAACTTCTTATTGTATGTATAAAACTTACTAAAAACATGTCTATTTATTTAGAAAAATATGTCCAAAATGCATTCAATATACGTTTTATAGAACTTAAATAAACACAATATAAATTTTTAAAGTTCACCACAATTAACTACAAAAAGTGTAATACTCAATAAACCATAAACGTTTTTAAATTTGGTGAAAGTAATGAACTAATATTCAAAATCTTTAATATTTTATAATATACTATCTTTAATATATATATCTTTTTTCATAATCAAAATGATAATTACTAATTAAATTTTTAATTTTTGTTATATATAGTGAATTTATCTATCAAAAGTAGGCATACGGATATCCCAACGACTAGGGGTGTTTAATCGGTCCTGTTTCGGGTTAATAGTCTGGTTTGGTTTATTCAGATTTTGGTCAGCTCTTAATCCACTCGAGAGTTAAGACACAATTCAAACTATATGTCACCCAATCCAAAGCAACCAAATAAGAGTTTGGGTTATTCGGTTGGGTTTCGATTTAGCCAGATAAAAGTCTTAAGTTATGAGTAGATTTTTTTGATAATTGAATTGCCCAAATACTAAGTAAAAGCATTTTAATTGTTCATATTGGGTCATTTGGATAAATGAATTTGTATTTGAGTTAATTGAGTTATATGAGTAATTAGAGTTGTATGTCGGCTATCGGAATTGAATTATCAAATATAAGTATTAACTATTGATGGTTATTCGATTTTTCGAGTGGTCCCTAATTGAAAATATTCAAATAAAAACCGAACCATTAAACTGATTCCTTATCTGGTATCATCCAAAAATCAAACCAAATCCAAATAACCTAATACAAAATATTCAAACAATATATGGATCGGTTGAGTTATTCAGTTAAACTAGATAATAAACACCACTACCAGTGATAATCAATGGCATGCAAAATCACATTAAATATTATTTGTAAATCATGATAACAAATAAAAAACTCTTTACAAAAAACTTTAAAACTCTCTTACAAATATAATACTAATATAGTTATGCTTGCTAAAGTAATATAAAAGTTACATTATGAATAAGATATTACGTGTGATAAAAATTCACCGAGTACTGTTTTATATTCAAATTACAAATCAATGGTACATGCGTCCTAAAAGATCTATAAGTTAGTAATTAGTATTATATTATAATTTATTATTAGTTTAATCGATACTTTAATCTCTCTTTACGTCAATATTTCACTTTCAAAGTTCATTGTGTGTTTAAATTTATGTGTGTTTACCTTAATAACTTACTTTTATACTCAGGAGCATCTGGACCGGTCCAGTTTGTTAGTGAGTGTGAACTCTAACACTAAGTTCAATATTAAAAATAAAAGATCGGACTTTAATTCTCTTCATCCACTATTGTTTCATAAAGATTGATCGTTTCTCTTTGTTAACTACGTCGATTACATAAACGTTTATCATCTATTTTAGTTATGAATATTATTAAAAAATAAATACAAATTCAATGGTCAGTGTGTATATATTTCTCGGGTATTGACCCTTCACGAAGAAAAAGAAAAAGAAAAAAAGCTCTAACGTTACTCGTGCGTTTTTTAAACTTGTATCTACCATTGACACAAATAGTTACTTTTTTTTTTTTAAAGAAAAACTATTCAAGCATCATTTTGCATTATTAAAGAAAAAGGAAAGGACAAAACATATCACAAATAATTTATTAGTGTTTTTTATTCTTTAAAAATCAAAAAGTAAAGGGTCATATCTTAAATTTTAATCTACGGTCGCTTGACTATATTCGTGTTCCTTTTTGTATTCGTGTATTTAAGAAGGAAAATGTTCTGTTAATTAATTTGTACGGTAAGGGCTATATAAATTGTAAAATAAGTTTTTCCTTTTCTTTTTCTTTTGTCAAGTATTAGATGGTATTTTTAGTCGTGTTAAGCAAAGGTTTATGATAGTTTTTTGTAGCTTTCTAAGGATACGTATATCTATATCTATATCTGTATATCTATATATATACTAAAGGAGTATAAAAGAAAGTTCCAGAATTTGCCACGTAAGCATGAATGTCACGTGTCAATCTGTTAACTTCAGTTAACAAATTATTTAATTAATATTATATTATTATTTTATAATAATTAATAAATAATAAATATAAATGCTACATATATTATAATAATATGGAAAGAGGAGTCACGTACGAAAACAAAGTTCTATAAATGATTTCATTAATATTATTTTATAAATTATTTTATAAAATATGTACTACAATTATCATTTTATCACCTAATATCTAAACTAATTCTAATAAATTACCGTACATTGTACGGGACTTCCACCTAGTATATATATATATATATATATATATATATATATATATATATATATATATATATATATACTAAATGAGTATAAAAGAAAGCTCCATAATTTGCCACCTAAGCATGAATGTCACGTGTCAATCTCTTAACTTCAGTTAACAAATTATTTAATTAATATTATTTTATTATTTTATAATAAGTAATAAATAATAAATAATAAATATAAATGTTATATATATTATAATAATATGAAAGAGGAGTCACATACGAAAACAAAGTCCTATAAATTATTTAATTAATATTAATTTATAAAATATGTGTTACAATCATCATTTAATCACGTAATATTTAAAATAATTCTAATAAATTACTGTACATTGCACGGGTCTTCCACCTGGTATATGTATATATGTATTATTCTATTGTCATTAAAAAGAAAATCAAAAAGGCATGGCACTCGTAAATATTCCTAAGTATGGCACTCGTAAATATTCCTAATATATAGTATATCATGAACCAAAAAACTCAAATAACACGCTATATAAAGAGTAATATTAAATATGTTTAAGATATATATATTTTTTAAATCGAGACTTAATGTATACACATATGAATATTATTTATTCTCTCTTATTTTTATATAAGTTATTTTATCATATATAACAAATCAAATATGTAGCTCTAGATTTTGGCATACAATATATAAATCCAATACAACTTGCTTATACATGACAAATATTAAACGGGTATGCGTACTAGTTACGTTGCGCGTGTACTATGACAATCTAGTGATAAATAAATCAAACAAATAAAAAAAGTTATAAAATAACTATATTATTTATTTCTTTTTTCTAAAGGCAAACTCACACAACCTACTTATCACAAATATGTACAATTTTTTTTACGAATATATACACATGTTCACCACTAAACTTAAACCTACAACCTCAAAGTCGGAGGGTCACCACGATACCGCTAGACTAATGACTCTTTGATTATTTATTTTATATTTATAATTATAAATAATAAAAATAATAAAACACCAAACGAATATAAAAGCTTACTGTATTATTCATACATAGTACAATATAACCACTCGTTGCCATTGAAATTGAAAGCGAATTATGCGCCATAGGCACCGCACAAACATACATCCAATAAAAACAAATAATTTATAATTATTATTCTCTTCAATTTTTTATTTTTTTTTAAATTAAAATAATAATAATATAAATAATCCCACATTGCTCATCATCTTGAATGGCTTCAATGATATAAACCCAGGATGCCCCCACACCATTTGATTCTGTTTCTTCATTCATTAGCCATTTCCATCATGTATATATTCATTCAAGGTAACCCATTATAAATAACCTTTTAAATATAAACTTCTCAAATTCACCCGTATTTTTTGTTCAAGATTTTGTATAATTTCATTATAATTATACTTATATTACTACAAAACAAACATAGGAATCATGGGAAGGACCAACAAAGCAATGACTAAAAGAAGCCCATCAAGAATCAATAATTTTGCAGACCCAAATGGTTTTTCTTGTACAACTTTCAATATTCTTGCTCCAATTTACAAACGCTTGATTTATGAGGTAAACCCCAGATTAAAGTTTGTATCTTTTTGATGTTTTTGTTATTGGGTTGTGATTCTAATTAGTAAAGTTTTGATTTTTTTGAAAGAACAGGGTAGGGCTTGTAGAGAAAGTGCAATTAGGGCTTATTGGTTGAATAGAAATGAAAAGATATTGGATTTGTTGTTGCGTGAAAGATCATCCATTATTTGTCTCCAGGTTTTTATCATTCCCAAATATTTGTGTTTCAGAATCTGTATGCTGAATATTGACATTATTGAATTTTAAAGTGTTGATTGTTGTTGTTAGGAATTTTGGGTTGATAATGAAGAACTTGTTGATATGTATGACACAAAGCTTGGGGATGCAGGGTACATCAATTTCAAGCTTCCAAGAACCAATAACCGTGGTGACGGTACGTTATTAGGGGGGTGTTTGGGATTCCTTATATTAAAGTGCATGTCTGCTTGAAAAATAAGTACCAATTTTGAAGTCTTTAAAATAAACAGATTAATAGTTTTCAAAACATGTGTTTGGTATTGCTTATCTATTCTAAAGGAAACAGTAAGCAGACAAACACTTAAATAAGCAACCCCAAACACCCCATTAGTTAAAGAATCATTATATGTATCGGTTTAAATGTTTAATTATAGGTTGGAACGGGAATGGAAATGGGAATCAATCCAAACACTATCTATCATTCCCATTTCCAAACCGTCAAACCAAGTTTTTTACTTTGAATTGTAAAGTTTGCTGCATGTATTTGAATTTAACAGGCTTGTTAACGGCTGTGCATAAAGATTACTTTCGTGTAATCGACCATAGAGAGTTCCTCTTCAATGATTTTGGAGATCGTGTTGCTCAACTTTTGCATGTTGAAGTAATCGCACCTTTTGCACAATGTCGATCCAAGAATGTATGTCGAGAACTTCTTATAGTCAACACTCACTTGTTATTTCCACATGATTCAAGCTTGTCTTTGGAAAGATTGAGACAGGTAACAACTATCTTTGACATTCTGGTATTTGTCATGTTTTTGTGTCATTTTCACATCTTAATTTGACCTCTTATCGGGCATTGTCTTTAGGTGTACAAAATCTTGCAGTCCGTTGATACATATCAAAAAGAAAACAATCTGGATCCTTTGCCAATCATTCTTTGCGGGTAAGGATAGTTGTTGGTATTGAAAGTGATTATGTGATACTCAATGAACAGATTTAGATGATTAACTCGGATGTATGAGTGTTTGGTAAATTCTGTCTACTTCGAGATTAATAAATAAAATGACCAAAAAGGACTCTCTTTTTTTGTGAAAAATTAATTATGTATTATATGAAATGATACTAGAAGGCTCTCAAATTGATTTAGAGTACGAACTAATATATTTCTATTCCAACACTTAACATGTAAGTATTATATCGTCCAAAAACACAAATCCAAACATCCCTTTAAGCTTTCGTGTTATTGTTGGGCCATACCTTTACTTTCTCCTTTTTCTTCAGTGACTGGAATGGAAGCAAGAGAGGCCATGTTTACAAGTTTCTAAGGTCGCAGGGATTTGTATCATCATACGATACTGCTCATCAGTATACTGATGCAGATGCACATAAGGTCAGTATTGTTGCAACTGTTTGGATTATACGTGCACGTGCCATCTGTTTTAATCGATCAAACGTGTTTATTTTGATGCAGTGGGTTAGCCATAGAAATCATCGTGGAAACATATGTGGTGTGGATTTCATATGGCTTCTTAATCCAAATAAATATCGAAAATTGCTCAAAACAAGTTGGAGTGATGCAGTCTTTGGGTTGTTTAAGGTACTTAAGAATATCCCATATTCAGTTTTTTGGATCAATAATTTTTTGTCATTGATCAAGTGAAAAGATCTACAGCTATGATGCAAAAAATGTAGTTTGAAGTTGTACTGAAGAGATGATTAGTTGTTTGTGTGTTTGGAAATTCTAATAATTTAAAAATTAATAGGTAATTGAAGTTGTACTTTGTGAAATCAGAGTACAAGTCTCACAAATTTGTTTGTATATATATATATATATATATAAGACCACATAGGTAAAAAAAATTTTACACTTGTAGCTGGTATGAAACTAATTATCCAAGATTGGTCAAGGGTAAAAGGAAGGTTGTTTTATGTACATTTGTATAAGTTTTAAAGGTAAAAAAACTATTTTAGCCTTGATAACATATAAGTTGTGTGCTTCTAGCAGCATACATTATTTTCCATGTATATATATATATATGAATACAATTGCTTAATTTTCGTTATAATTTTCTCTTTTCAGTATCAAGTGAGTCGGGCCTCACTTACCAATGAAGATGCATTTGCATTTTTAAAGGCTGTGAGCGATGGTGATCATATTACTTACTCTGGATTTTGCGAAGCATTGCGGCAGGTATCATAAAAAATCTTATATAATTGCAAAAAAATGCATGTTTGTTTGATGAATTTATAACTTTCAGTTTGTGTTGCTTCAATGCAGCTTAATCTTACAGGCAATATGTACGGCCTTAACGAGGAGGAAACAAAAGACTTGTGGCTTCAAGCAGACGTTGATGGAAATGGCGTTCTTGACTATAAAGAATTTCAGCAAAGGATATGGAATTCAATGTGGAATTACCAAATTGAAAACACGACTCGTGATCAAGAAGACAATGTGAATGGTACGCATGCCACATTAGGATTAGGCGTAAAAAATGCAGAATTATTTCCAACAGAAACTGAAAACGGATCATGGCCAGAAGACTATTCGTTATCAGATCATGCCAGCCTCACAGTTGTGTTTTCGCCCGTTAGAATGACATGTTCTCGGCTGGTTTCTTGATGGTTTTGCCGAAATTTTGAAGAAACGATGAGTCAAATGATGATATTGGCCGCTTTCGACACAAAGAATGTTGAAGTGGACACCTTTGAGGGTGTGGGTAGACTGGGAAAACTTGATAAAAAATGGGATCTTGAATATTTCCTCACTGCCTCAGAAATGTTACATGTGTATATCAATCTGTATTTGTATTTTGCTACTGTACAGAAAATATACAACAACAATGATTTGAGGATGATACAATACAAAATATGATATATTTGTTTCTCCATTTATCTTATTAGAGTCTATGGTTACAAATATTTACTAAAGTTTTAGTTACAAGATATCATTTACAAGGTGGATCATGAGTTAAATTGAAGAATATCCAGGTTATATTTTCCATATCATTTTATCTTTTCTTACACAAGTGTAACATTTCTGTTATTTTATTTCTTTCCTAAACATTAAATCACCGGCAAAATTTTGCAGCGTGTCATCATGTAATTGGTTGTATGACTTTTCCTCCCTTATCTTCTTCCTTAAGCCTTTTGAATTTTTCATCCCAATTTACCCCTACCCACCACAAGACAAAATACCAATCATATAACCTTAAAGCTTCCAAAAGACAATGGCATTATCGTAATTAACCATTCATTATAGGCTAATTAATATACGCGGTATATACACAGAATTAAAAACAGGGTTCTCTCTTTTTCTATGAACTTTCCTCTTTTTTTCAGCTGATGTTTTCTATCAAATTATAAACAAAGATTCAATCTTTACAAAAACCAATTAGATTTCTCAAAAAGTTACAGTAAAAGACATTAGGGTTTCTTGCGTAATCACTTTCTTGATTTCAATTTCTAGTTTTGCAGCATAAAAATTAAATCTTTACACGAACCCAATTAAATTTCTTATTACAAAAAACATTAGGGTTTCCTGTGTAAATCACTCTCTTGATCTCAATTTTACATAAAATGGACACCTTGCCTGCAAAATCACTTCCTGTTGGTTACAGGTTTCGTCCCACTGATGAAGAGTTAGTTAACCATTACTTACGGTTGAAGATCAATGGATTTGATAAAGAAGTTAGTTGTATTCGTGAAGTTGATGTTTGCAAAAAAGAGCCTTGGGACTTGCCAGGTTTATTTCTTGATTCTTGAATCTTGAATCTTTATTATTGATTAATGATATATATGTGTATAGTTGTATTAGTTTGTTAAAGTTTTTACCTATTTTGATGATACCCAGATTTGGAATATTAATAAAGTTGGTGTTTTTTGAACTTGTAGATATGTCTGTGATTGAGTCCATAGATAATGAATGGTTTTTTTTCTGCCCGAAAGATCGAAAATATCAAAACGGGCAGAGATCGAATCGGGCTACCATTTCTGGGTATTGGAAGGCTACTGGAAAAGACAGGACCATTAAGACTAGCAGGGGAAGTAGTGTGATTGGAAAGAAGAAGACTCTTGTTTTTTATACGGGTCGGGCTCCGAAAGGGGAGAGGACCCATTGGGTGATCCATGAGTATTGTGCTACTGAAAAGGATCTTGATGGTACCCATCCTGGACAGGTATATAAACCTTCTAAAAATATTTTCTTCTTTACCATTATAAGATTCTAGTTTTGATTCTTAAACATATACTAATATTGGTTGTGCTTGATGTCTGCTTAAGGGGGTGTTTCGGATTACTTGTTAAAACTACTTATTGTGCTTTGATACAACTGATAAGCTGCAAACTGCTTATATATTATTGTTTTTGTATAATCAGTTTGGGAGTGCGTATTCATAAAGCATAATTAATAATCAAGCCTTAAAACCGATTCTTAAATAATGACGGTTGTTAGGATTCACATTTTAACATGTTAATATTATTGCAGAGTCCATATGTGCTTTGTCGTTTATTTAAAAAGCATGACGGGAAGGAAGAAAACGGTGAAAGTTTAGAATGTGTTGATGTTGATCAGAGTGAGGACTCCCCTCCTTCAGTTGTAAAGTCTTCTACAGAAGATGCTCAATCAGAGCCCGCAACTCCGATTTTGACTGTTCAGCCGAACGTCCAACCTTTAACCAACGGAATTTTGAAATTTGAAGACGGAGAGAAGAACATTGACCCTCTGGATTGTCTTGATGACATTGACTATTCAAACTATCAAATGGTATGTACATTTTGGTATTATGATTATTTATTTTATCTTCTTTACGTGATTATGTAATGTGCTTTGTTTGATGTTCTGAATTTTTATTTAGCAGCCAGATTTGGATCTAGAAGAGGCTCTAAAAGGTTTTTGGGATCCTTCACCGGAGCATTTTGATTCAAAAATCTTCTCCCCTGTGCATTCCCATATGCAAATGGACCTTGGATCTCAATATTTGAATAACTACGGAATTGTAACCTCTGGTAACGAACAGTATGGAATGCAGAATCAATATGGAACGAATGGAATGGAGTTCTTGAACAATTTCTTAGTTGATTCAGATCAGGTTTCATTCGATGATTCTGGTTATAAAACGAGTTCACTTGCTCAAACTTCTATTCCCGAAACTCGTGTGAAGGAGCAGGAATATAGCAGCGAATCAGATGGTGAAGTCATCCAAGTACAGGTACATCCATATGCGATGCACTTTTCACTTTTTACTGATATATGCAACATACTTCTCCTTTAACTATTTAATGCAACATACTTGCCATTTCTTATCAAAGTATGTAGTTTGCTGCATTATATGGTTATAAAATGGTAAATATGTTCCATTAACTGGTTTAAAAAATGTAAGTGTGTTGCATTGAATGGTTTCAAATATGGTAAGTATGTTGCATTAAAGATAAGAAAATACTATGTTACATGTTGCATTGTGTTTTTCATGCTGTTGTAGTTTCCCCTTGAAAATTACCAACTAAATCTTGTGTCATCTTGTGATTTGTAGCCTAAAGCTTTTGAAATTGGGATTGGTCAAAGTTCTTACGTCCAAAGCACTAAAATCGAAGAAAATGTCATGTCTTACATTCACCCCAAAGTCAAAGAAGATTCTGATACAGGCATCATAATAAGGAGTCGCCAACCTCAAAGGGTCGCTGATGGTGTGAGCTTTAGTACCCAAGGAACCGCACCAAGAAGAATCCGTTTACAGATGAAACTACAAGCAGGGTCGGTTAGCCATGGCGAGCCCGAAAAACCAATGGTGACTGAGGTAGGTTATTATATCTTTATTTTTTCCCCTAAAAAGGAAGTTTCTTTTTTTGAAGTGTCAATGTGTCTGAAAATGTGTATTAAAATTTTATGTATCAAACTTTCAGTTAGTTATCGTTATTGTATGTATCTGATGACTTATTCATTAGATAACCAGTATTTTTTCTTGCTGATGTGGGAACTATAGAAGTTGCCACGTCATCAATACCACAGGTTGACAAGCTATAAGAGGTCGGATACATACAATAGTAACAATAATAATTGGAAGTTCGACACAGTAGAAATTTATGTAAAGTTCAATTTTCAAACATCTGTACATACTAAAAGAAATAATGCTAATTTCAAAACTAAACATTTACAGGAGAAAGAAGCCAATGAGAAGCATAGCCCAACTATTAGTGATGCTGGCTCGACGATTGATGGGGAATTTGATAAAGAATTCAGTTCATTAAATGTGAAGCCAAAAGCTGATTATCTTCTTGGCGTTCGTGTGCATATGCATAAGGTGCTTGTGGTTCTGGGCTTGTGTATAGGAATTGCTAGTTTATGGAAATGTTTAGTTTATTAAAGAGGTGAGTAGGAAGAGCTGACTGTTTTTTGTTAATCAGTAGGCTTAGATGGGTGGTAACTGATGGCTTTGTGTTCATATGACGTATCTATCGGTGTTTTATATTATATATGGTAAATCTTCAATAATAAAACGACTTGTTAGATTAGTGTGTATCTGCTCGTTTTATAACCAGTCTTACCGGCGTTCTCTTTCAAATTGATTTTTATGCATCCGGTGAGCGAATTATGCAGCATCGCTTTCGATTTGATTTATGCATCCGGTGAGCGAATATGAAGCATTGCTTTACAAGTCATAGTATTTCATAAAATGCTAAAGAAAAGAACAAGGCTGCAAGTTATCGAAGATATGCTGATTTCGGCTTTTCTAAAAGATTAGATTAGGCACACGCGAAAAAAAAAAAAAAGAGAGGCCCGAAATGGTCTCAATTATTGATCCAAAAGATGATCCATCACTTCATATGATCTCATGACATCACTCCCCTCTATTATTGCATGATCATTCCAAATAACAATTTTCAAGACATAAAAAAACACACTAAATTCACATGGAAATGCAAGGAAGTTGGGTAAGTTAGGCACGTAAAGTTTGGCAAATTATATGAAATTGTAATCTCAATTCAAATGTCTATTTTTGATGACTCGCCTTTGGTACCCCAGAAAGGACCTACAACATGTTTTGTCATAAGGTAATATTTTATGGTAACTCAAGCGTAAAATTCTACATGATTCTTGCTACCAGTACTATACATCTTGTGTACAGTTACATGTTGGACCGTGTATAGCCCATGAAATATAAACTTGGCCATGAGCACTCACCGCGTAACAGTCGGTCAAATGTATCACACTAGCAGCACAAATCATATCCCCATATACATTTACCGATCATCTGGTTACTATTCATAACGACTCCCTGCCACGCTTTCTATAGCGAGTTGTTTTGTTCTCTAAATGTAACAAACTGAAAACTAAAAACCACATGTGCCCATACATATGATGCCCCACCTTTCCTAGTCCCTCCACTTCATTTTATCATTCAATTTCTCGATAAATTTCAATTTTCCCCTTAGAAACAATAGCAAGTCAAGAGAAATAACATGCTTAGACTGGGTGCCATGGTGGAGCTTTTTGAAGAATACCAGCTGATAATGGTGATTTTGACAGAGCAATTGTTGCCTCATTTTAGGCAAACCAGTATGCCGCTCAGCCCTTCTTCATCATTTATCTCTTCCATAGACTCCTCATTTTTTCTTGTTTTCTTTTAATCAGTTATGTGCATATACACAGACCAAATAATGTAGTTTCCTTCATCTTTTTGAGTTCATATGCAGATTGATATTGCATTCTTTGCTACACCTTGTTGTAACCATTGTAGATGTCTTCTGTTTTATACATTTATGTACGCATCAAGAACACTTCCAATAAAAACATCATTTTTCTTACTTTTATTTCCATATTGACGAATGTATAAGGAAGGATAGTTTCACCGCAAAAATCATCTACTTGTGTAAAATCGATCAACCCCGAAAAATAAAGAATTTTGAACTTCAGTGCTAAACTGTTTCTCATAGTTGGAATGTAGTATAACTAATCAGTTATAATAATACTAAATGATAGAAGTGCAGAATACAAGTGCACAAGAGATGTTGCAAATAGCAGCAAACAAAGCATGTTGGAAGGTGTCCAGGTGAAGGCAATAACATAAACAAATAGTAGTATATAAAAAACTGTGACATGATAAATTAACTTGACACAAAATTGGTGACATTGTGACCCATCTGGCCATCTTTGCCTTCTATATCTTCAACTTTATTCCTTTAATCTAAAGATGAAAATGGCCCAGTACTTATGAAAGTCAGGCCTTGACCCGGCCCTTCATATGTGGGGTCCCTCACTCAAATATAAGCCCGTTTAAGGCCTATCGTTCCATAACCTGTCTGGCCCGTTCTGAATTTTATTGATACCTAATAAAAAAGTCATTATTGTTAAATACTTTATTAAAAATATATTTTGGTTTTCAAAATCTATACAACTATTTTGATCAACAACAAAAACATCCAATACATTTAGTGACAGCATTGATCACTAATGTTCGAAATTGTTTCCAATAGTTGTCACCACTACCATCAAGAGTTGATTGTTTAGAATTGGGATTTGACTTCACTGGATTTCAAGTATATCTTCTCTTAAGTGGATAAGTCCATATACAAGCATTTGCTTATCTTGATAGCATTCACCATCATCATGAAGCAAATACATATTTCTTTGTATACTATTTTATCCGAGCGGGCTTCAATCGGTCCGAGCCCTAGCCAGTAGTAGAGAGGCATGAACATAGACCGAACAAATGTAGAATCTGATGGCTAACTGCTTCTTTTGGATTTCATGCAACAAGTCAACTTCAATCAATTACAAAAACCATCTACTACTACCAACTCTCAACCTCTGCAAAATTCAAAGGACACCCTGACCCAGTAATCCCCCTGGGACTTGCTATAGTCTCCTAATACACTATATCCTGATCAAGTCAAATACTATAATTTAATCTAAAATGATGCCTATCAACATGCCACTAAACAATTGTTTACTATAAAACACCAATCTTGCATTATAAATAAGTCGACAACTTATCATCTATAATTTGCCATACTAAAAATGAGTTCCATAACCTTGGCTCATGTTTATACAATTTTCATTTTGGTTTTATTGGGACGTGTTGTTCACTTAGAGGCCCAGCTTCAAGTGGGATTCTATTCGGGTTCGTGTTCCATTGCTGAGTTCATTGTTAAAGATGAAGTTCGTAAAGCGTACTTTCAAGACAAGGGTCTTGCTGCTGGTCTAGTTAGACTACATTTTCATGATTGTTTTGTAAGGGTAAGATCGACTATAAGACTAAAAAGACTGAACCTTTCTTGTTTTTTTGATGGTTTTAGTTCATATTATTTGTTAACATGAGATTTTGATTGATAGGGTTGTGATGGATCAGTTTTAATAGATTCGACTCCTTCAAATCAAGCAGAGAAAGATTCGCCAGCAAATAACCCGAGTCTACGTGGATTTAATGTTATTGATAATGCAAAATCTAGAGTAGAAGCTTTATGTCCGGGAGTTGTTTCTTGTGCTGATATAGTTGCACTCGCAGCTAGAGATAGTGTCGAAATAGTAAGGAAAAAATGAAAACTTTATAATTTATTAAAAATAAACTGCACCTAAATGAAACGTGGTTTCTATCAGTTTCAATATTTGGGTCGTCCATTCGATCTACAGTCTTTGAACATTAATTTAATAGTACAATCCTATAAATATAACTTGAACAAAAGGGGGCTTACAAGCATATCGTTGTTATTGTAGACCGGGGGACTTGGGTATGATGTCCCAGCTGGGAGAAGAGACGGCAGAGTTTCATTGATATCGGAGACTCAAGCATTACCTCCCGCAACATCTAATCTCAACCAACTCACTCAGATATTCGCGAGCCATGGATTGTCACAAGAAGACATGGTTACTCTATCCGGTAAAGCTTCATTCATCTCTTACTGTTGATGTTTTACAGGTAGCAATATTGAGTTGGTTACTTCTAAATGGGTCGTTTGCGTTTAGTATTATCTCAAACGGGTGAAAAAAACATGACTAAAAGGAGAACATGTCAAATGGCTCGTCTAAGTGCTTTTTAGTGCATACAAACTTTTGAGTCGTTGTTGTTGTAAACTTTTGAGTCGTTATAATCACATATTTAGATTATGTGATTATATAGCTTTTATGATTATATTCTAGGGGAAATTATGTTTGCATTTGTAGTGCTTACAAACTTTTGAGTCATTATAATCACATGTTTAGTTTATGTGATAATGTAGCTTATATGATTATATTTTAGGGGAAATTATGTGTGCATAGTGCATACAAACTTTTGAGTCATTATAATTTATATTTATACTTATAATCACATTTTAAAATAATGTGATAATATAGCATTTATGATTATATTTGGGATTAGAATCTGCAAATGCATTCAACTTGTACTAGATGTCTATTGTGTGTATATGGAAACGCATCCGACTTATATTTGGATGTATTAAAAATATCAGACGTAGGTTAGGTACACACAATAGACATCAGGTACAAGTTGAATACATTCCGAACACTAATCCCATTATATTTTAGGGGAAACTATACGTGCTTAACTGCAGCCAAATGTATATGAGGGGTGAGTTTGTTTAGGTAAGAAAGGTAAAGGATACAAAATATAAATAACTTTTTGTGTGATAAACCCTTTATTTAATGACTTAATTATGAGCAAAACATTGTTGATGGGTCGACCCAACCCCTTACCAGAACTTGAAAAGCTCATTTGGACTCATTACCTAACCCACCCATTTTGCCACCTCTGTTGTTTCCGAAAACATGATCTGTTAAGCTTTGAACTGAAAAGATGAAATTACAGGTGCGCATACCATTGGCCGAGCACATTGTACTTCCTTTGCTAGCAGACTGTATAACTTCAGTTCCTCAGTAAACCAGGACCCGAGTTTGAACCCATTATATGCTAGTAAGCTAAAGCAAGAATGCCCCAAAGGGAGTAACGATGTGAACTTGGTGGTACCAATGAACCCTAGTTCACCAACTATTAGTGACGTAGGATACTATGTTGATGTCTTGAATAAAAGAGGTCTGTTCACATCAGACCAATCTCTATTAACGAGTGCATCAACTGCGAACCAAGTGAATCAGAATGCTATGGACCCGTTGGTTTGGAAAAGAAAATTTGCAGAAGCAATGGTGAAAATGGGCAAGATTGGTGTTTTGACAGGTCATCAAGGAGAGATTCGGACAAAGTGTCGAATGATTAACAAATAAAGAAGACAATCTTGTGAATCATGCAAACATTTCCAATAATAATTGTGCTTCAAATATCAACTACTTCGTGCATGTATTGTCCATTTCATGTAAAATATCAACTTCTTTGTGCATGTATCATTTTCCTCATCTTTTCTTTACCATTATATAAAAGGTGGTGATATTTATACCATGAAATTTGACAGACACACCACAAACTGTGCATTAAACAGTGCATTGTATGGATTAAAAGCATGACTGTAGGATCCATCTATCAAATTCATAGCATATTCGACCTCATAAATTTACCAATTACACTCCAATATCATAAAATTGTATTTTTATGATGGCTTTTTGATCATTTTATCTATTGAATCCTTGAATATGTGTAATTTGACAAACACTAAAAGACTAAAACGTTAACTGGAAGAATAAATAGGCCATAACAAAAACAAAACATATGACAACACCTACGAACCTAATAACAGACAACATGACTGCATTTATCATCTACTCCATATATATTAATCAGGTCTTTTTCATAGCAGGTATTGAAAAAAAGACTATAAACAAAATGATTTCAGCAACTGCAACCTTACAATTGAAAAACATAGCATTAAACATCGTTTTTTATGAAAACTAATTCGGGTTGAGTAGCTAGAAGTTCAATATATTCTCCCAACGAGAGTGCACCATAATCAAATGAGACAATAATTTCCAAAAACTCATTTTCAAAAACTAGAGATTCTACCTAAGTAGTGAGCTCCATGATAGCACTGACTATGTCCCCATTGTGAGTCTTGAGAGCCTTGACTGCCTTAGGCCTTGAAACACCTGCTTGTGTCATTACCAGATCAATGTCACGTGGCTCGACACCTGTCTCATCGACTTCCTCCTCTTCTTCATCTGCCTGAACGGCAGCTGCTGCAATTTCGGATTTGCCCATTACGGATCCCATGTCGGGCATTCTAAACTGTTGGGCAGCTTGAGTTTGCAGTTGTGAGCTCAAGTCTTCAATCTTTGCCTCTCCAAATATGACGTATGTTTCAGAGTTTGGACTCTTGAATACATCCGGCTTTGAGATGAAAAACATTATCTGTATCATCAGAAGGAAAAAAATGGTTTTAACATCATGCCACAACTCAGCCGTAACTGAACATTACAGAGGAGTGGGTATATGCACTTCAGCTGTTTAAGATTGTGATACATAAATAGTTGTCCACGTGTTCAGCAAACTTTGATTAGTTAATTAACTAATGATAAAATGGCAAAAGCGGACATTTTTCATACACTCTTAATATATCCAAGTTTAACAATTTAATTTTCATCAGCTATAATATTATTGTTCTAATTACTTGCACGCCAAAATGTAGATGAAGGTCAAAAGAACTTGGGAATTGGTTTCAAAGAGGGTAAGTAGGCACTTTAATTTTTTTCTTAAACAGATTATTTCACCCCTAAATAAACAATCAAACGTAACTAGAAACGCTTTTATCTCGACACTAAAACAATGACTATGGCAACCTCATGTCAAAATTATCAGAAAACTTAGTTTCAAATCACACATCCAACATCCCCCTCCCCAAGAAAACAAGGAGATCTGCTTACATTTTTGGCTCTTTTAATGGTGACCCTGCTAACACCAAGAACAGGTTTCATTCCCAGCTTCAACATTGCCTTTCGGCTCTTTTTCTCACTCCTGCTTTGCTTGGAACTCTCGCTCCCAGCTGAAATTTAAAATACACATAAACATCGTGCAAATAAAAAAAGACGAAGAATATCAAATTATTTAAAGAAAGTGCATACTGTACCAAACTGCCAAAATTACCCCCTAAGGCCCTACCTGTTAGCACTCTAGGTACAAAATTCATTCAGAAATTCAAATCCAATAATTCTAAACCTTAAAACTCGGACAAACCTATAGGAGATACAAAGAGAAAACTATTGGCAGTTTCAAACACAAATAAGGATTCACAGGGGTTGGTACCAAATTCATTGAATCTTCCATACCCTCTACGGGTGCATTTGCAAACGAATCAAATGAAATCCTAATAGATACAATACGGGTACTACACACATATACTTCTAAAAAAAGTCAAAGCAGCGAGAAGAAATATACTAAGAATATATAGAATAGAACTCACAGTAGCTTTTAGACTTACTGCATACACCTCCTTCAATATCCTTATTAACTTACATTAATAATATTCTATATTATCACTAGTCATTGGACATACCTAGTTACCTAAAAAGGGTAGTACTTACTAGCTTAATAAGCCCAAAGAATAAGCACCTTCGTCCTGGCTTCTCAAAAACAAATTTTCTAGCTCAAACAAAACATAAGTTGTTTGGCAATAAAAAAAACGGCTTATTGCATCTACATAATGCAATAAGCTAAAAGCCCTTTAAAAAAAAGGTAATACAACCAGCACCATAAACCCTAACAAAGTAACAAGTATATGCTAACATTAACCAAAAACTCCACAAAGCAAATAATAATTTCACAGCAATCAATTAAGTATCTAAATCAAATAAACAAACACAAATAACCAATCAGAGATCATAAAACCCTATAATAACAGTTTAAATAATTACCTAAGGTACCGTCTTCTTTATCATCCTCATCATCATCTGAGTCAGCATCCACGTCATCATCGTTATGGTCGTCTTCTTCCTTAACATCCTCCACAACACCTTCAACCACTGGAATCTCTTCCTGTTGTCAATATAATCAGCTACACTTTTTAGTAACAAGTATAAATGAAATACGTATTATTATAATTAATAATATAGATATAGAATAGAATTATATATAAGAATTGTACGTCAACCTTCTTCTCGATTTCAATTTCTTCGACGACGGGGCCCGGCATGTTTAATTTGATAAACCAAACGGTGAGTGATGAAGTGGATAGATAAGCTTTTGAATGAAATGCTTGTTTGGATATAGAGATAGATACATAGATAGATGCTGATTTTACTCACTAGGGTTACTTTCTCGTATTGGGCTTTTTCTTATTGGGCTTAGCCCAACTCATTGACACGAGTATACAGCTAAAAGCGCGCGCATTGGAGATTTGGAGATGGCCTTAACCTGTTATATGAGTTAATGAGTATATAGGTTGTATATAGTGTTTTATGAGTCAAGGATTTATGTTTGTGTTTGGTTTGGACTTGTAGTAAACATAGCTTTCGACCGTTCAACAACCATGAGAAAACTAAAATTCATGATTTGTATTCGACGAAAATCTCTGAGTCGTCAAATACCTTAAATGTTGGATAGAGGGTTGTGATACCACTAGTCCATTAATGGCATGTTAACATTTTCATCATTTTTAGACGTGTTTTGCTGCAAGCAGCATACAAACTAGAGTTGTGTTCAAACTTCACAATTGTTTTTGATCCATTACATGTTGTTCACGGTCGTATGCGCTTATAAAACTAAAACGAAGCAACATTCCTGCTCAAATTTGCAAAGAGACAAGTGATTCAACTCATCAATCAAGCAAAGAGACTTCATTCCAAATCAAAGAGAAAACCAATCCCATGGCAAGTAAATAAATGATCTATTCAAATAATCACCTTTTACAAAAACACTACATTAAACTTTTTTTGCAGAAAGAAAGTAAAATAAAAGGCAAATACCAAAGAAGCTCATTTTCTTACTCTTTTAGCAAAGTTTGTACATGTTACATGAAACTAAATTCATTGTTTGATCCACATCCATAAAGTCGATAACAAAGATAAGCAACACTAGAAAACATAGCAGCACAGCATAAATTGCCCACAAGTATATCTTGCATAAGCATATCATTTGCTTTGAGTTGCTTATCATCTAAAATCAGAAAACTTTATACACTATTCAAAAAGAGAGCGCCAAGATTTGGGTGGTCATCACTAACAGCATATAAACACTAAAGCTTAACAAGAATATAGCATTTGGATACGACGACAATATTCAGAGATTCCGGCTCTTTCTCATTATTTTCCTCACATTCTTCCAACCTTCATTGTCAATGGCATGACAATGACCACCACCTCCAGTCCATAACTTGCAAGGCGCAGCAACATCGCACACAAAACAGTAGCACTGCAATTAAATAATAAACATCATTAGCATGAAAACCATCATAAAAGACTTTAATCTAGCGCGAAAGGAAGATGGTTAATCATACAAGATGCAGCATAAGAGTCTAATTAATCCCCAAATAACACACTTCGATCCAAATATAAAGCTATGATTGAATTTGTGGAGGCCAATCATTATACCCACAGAAAACTAATGGTTCGTCAAAAACGCCACATTATAAGAATTTCTATAATGATGGGTTTCGAATAAAAAATACATAATGGGAATAAAAATATAGATCTCGACCGTTATAAACCTTAAAGACCTAATAGTTCATGAAATAACTTCCAAATTAAGAGTTTAATTTAGCACCAAAATGACAGGTTTCACAAAAATCGTCAACCCATAACCCAAATTTTCAGACCTTAAAATTGCACACCCTAGCCACAAAATCACAAATTTCAAACAAAATACACTATATAAACAAAAAATTATTAATTACATGAAAAGCATTTAAAGATTACCAATTTACAGTAGCTTTCATGAGGTGTAGCCTGGAATGGATGCTTCACACATAGATGCCTAGAATGTGGGTAATCTCTACAAGCCACCTACAAACAAAACCATCCCATTAAAGAAAAACCAAAACTCATTATTAATATCACAATTTTATAATTCCATAAATTCAAAAAATTCAGAATCTTGATTTTAGGGTTTGAGAAGAAATAAATAAGGACCTGGCCTTTTTCAGCAATCATACAAACATCTGGTGAATCTTGAGGATTGATTTGATGACGCTTTTCATCATTGATTTTATCAAAATCCAAAGTATCTTCATCTGGATTAAAATCAAGAATAAAGCAATCCTCTTTATCATCATACTCTCTAATGGCAGATTTCCGTTTTAAACAGAAAATGGGTCTTAAGGGTGTGCTGCTATCCGCATCCTCAGTATAATCATCATCATCAATGTTAAAGCATGTGGGTGCGGGTTGTTTGTTGGTTTTTGTTTTTGGTGTAGAAAACGGTGAAAGTGAATCAAGATTTTGAATATTGGCCATTTGAATCGAAACTCAGAAAAACCCTCGAAAGAAATCGAGTAAACGAATTTGATTGTATTGGGTGTGAACTGTGAAGTGTTCGAACGGTTTGAATTTTGAATACCAGATGAAAGGGTTCTCAGTTTGGGCTAATTGGCTTGAAAGTTTTAAATTGGGCCTCAAGTTCGGACCCATTATACGTCTTGCAACAAATCAACCATGTTTGATTTAAGAAAAAAATAATGTTTGATTTAAGAAATAATGACATGGAAAAAGAAATGATAGACTTCGTATGATAAGATAAAAGTACTATTCTAATTTTACTGTCCATATTTTTTATTTTTTATGTGCCAAATTTAATGTTCAATTTCCAAAGTAGATGAATATAATAAAATAAAGTTCCCTTATTTCCCCTAATGTATGTGTACTAAAAATGTGGGTAAAAGTAAAAGTCAAATTAATAACTTACTAAAAAATATAATGTAATAATTATATTTTTCTAAAATTACATATTTTATTTATGAACAATACATTTCAAAAATTTAATATATAAACTTACAAGATATGCTTAACATTGTCGACTGCAGCTAAATGATTTGCATGTGACCGAGATCTCAATTTCGTGAATCTCGTTATCATCATTCTCCCCGGGAGCTTATTAATTAGGTTAATATATAAACTAAAAGTATGTATTAACAAGTTCTACAATACAACTTGTTAATGTTTATTTGTGGTAGATTTTTTTACAAAAACTACTGGCAAATTTTTTATAATTACCCTAAACAAAGTAGCTTTTCTTTAAAATAACTTTTATAACAATATTGTTCTAAAATAAAAGAAATTGGACAATAAATGAAAATACTACTTTTAGAATAGTAGTACAAGCGAAAATATAGGGTCCACAAATTGACATGATGAAACACTTAATAAAGGAGGTGCACGACTACTTAACGAGTGAAATTAATGTTGTGTAATTATTATTTAGGTCACTAAAAGTGTACGTTTGTGTCGGAAGTATCCAAGAGATTTTTGTATATCTAGTTACATTAAAAAGGGCCGGTGACTTGTTTTAATTTGACGGAATGATCTGTATACCATCAATTTTTTGGTAACGGATTCTTTTGTAGATGAATGGGCAGAGCGTTCCCGATCTCCCTTGGCAATAGTTTACCTTTCTAATGTTCCGTCTTGATGAATGGGAGAAGTAGCCAATTAATTAAGATATCACTACTGGCATGGACTGCGCAGGAAGTTGTGATCCTATAATTCACTAGAAAAATGAACCGCTCATTACCAAATTAGACTCCTAGTTTAATTAACGTCGGTTTATCTGTTAGCCGTATTGGGCCTGCCGCTCAATTGAAAATTATAGTGTTGCACAGTATAACACAATAAAACACAGTTAGTGGTGTACGAATCATCACCTTTCAATCTATAAACAATTTCCATGATGTTTTCACCTACAAAAAAATGAATAATATCGTATATGCATAAAATATGAATATTTAAACAAATTTCTGATACATACATTGTTTGATAATTCTTTTACAATTTCTTTTACCTCTCATTCTAACATGTATTTCGATTATTTTACTAGTTACATATTTAGACGAGTGTTTCGTATGTTCATTTGATTTGAGATATTGTATCGAAACTATTACTATTGTTTATAAATATAACAAACATCGTTCATTCAAGTTATTAAGAAATCTAACAACATTAGTTACACAACGGATTAGGAATCAAGATTGATCGATTAATGTCGAAATAGATAATATGAAGAAAATATTGCTAGTTCTTGAAGAATTCTAAGCAATTTTCTTTTTCGAGATCTCGACTCCAAAATTTCTTGTAGTATTCTGTATATGTAAAATTTCTAAAAACGGGTATTGATCCATCTTTTATTAGTTCTTTGGGAGCACTAAGGACGGAGTCATTACAAGGACATAAAAATGAAGCGATCGACATTCTTGGTTTGTCTGAGTTGACAACAGCACGGTGCCATATGCTCTTGTATTCACCGTTACTCACCGCCTGTTAAGGAAAACAAGGCTATTTAGGGTTTGTACTTGTTTAACAAAAGATAGATTCATAGGGGTCAAAAAGATGCACATAATACATACCCCAAAAGAATTTATCATTATGTTGCTAAATGAAAATTTAAAAAATATATATGCAATGTAAATACACTTTCAAATCATGTTATTAAAGAACGGATGCATACATTAGTTAGTTGGTGTTCGGTAGTATTACTTATTTTATGTACTTATCTGCTTTTAATATAAAAATGTATTTAAAATAACTCATTCTTTTATCCATATTGATAAACAATTTTATTTGAGTGTCGTTTATCTACTGTTAAAATAAATAATAGTTATATAAACACTTGAGATAAGCAATCACAAACACCTTCCAAAATCTCTGGATGATTCATCCTTCAACAAACTAAAGCATGTGTAGTTAAGTACCTCCAATTGGTCGCCAATGTTGATGACAAATGCATTTGGGTGTGGTTGTATGCCTAACCATTTGCCATCTTTAAGAACTTGAAGACCGGCTACAAGCGTATCTTGAAGGAGGATAGTGAGTGCATTTGGGTCCGTATGACCAGGCAACCCGTACGTTAGCTCGGGTTGAGGGCATACCGGATAGTGGTTGATAGCCATATGTTGACCTTGGTCTCCTAATATCGTTTTTATTTTGTCTTTATCCAAATCTAAACTTTCGGATATGAATTCCAATATTCTCATTCCCAAATCTCGTATCGCTATACAATAATCTCTTACGTATTCTCTGAAAAATAAATCATTGTATTATTAAGATAGAGACAAGCCAACCAGCATCTATACTTGGTGTACAAAATTCAAGGCTATGACCAACCAATAACTTATACAATATATACACAAAATGTGGGTCATGAAATTTGTGATGTAAGGAAGCGAAAATGACTTTTGAACCATAAAAGGAATCGATAATTTTAAAAATGAAAAAAGAAAACACATTCGGATGATCTCAACACGTGTTTTATCGTATGACATCATCATACCGCGTTGGACGTAGCCCATTTAACACGATGAACAAGATTGGTGGACAACTGCAAGTGATTGAACTACCAATCAATCATGTGTCACATGGTTGTCCTCATGTTTTTTAATATAAACTTTTATTTTATTGTAATAAATAATTTCTTACTGAAATTCAATTTAAAAATAAGTTAAATGCATCTCAATTTCAATAACAGAGATCTAGTCTAGCATAACATAAGAAGTTGTAATTATAATTTATAATTACCAAATTAATTACAAGACTTTAAAAGAAATGAAATGAGGTTGTAAATTACATTTTAATATGAAATGTGTAAATTGTGTGTCAATTTTAAAAAACTAACAAAATAACTGACGAGCTCATTGTTAGTAATTTTATTATGTAGACAAGAACATCTGCAATGAAAAAAAGTTTTTCAAAACTTTTTTATATGACACTTTTGAAAAGGCTATACAAAAGCTATTGGTGCAATTAAAAAAAGCTTTTTTAAACAAAGTGAATGGTTGATATGTAAAAGAATTGACGGGAAAAAAGACAAAACTTTGTATCAAAAGCTAAAAATCTCAAACGTTTGATAAAAAGTTTTTCCTCTAACGAAGATAGCTTTTCTAAAACCATTTCGTATAGAAAAGCTTTAGCAAAAGTCTTCGTCGAAGATACGCTGACTAACCCACAAGATCATGAATGATGGTTAACAATAAATAAATTAGTTAATGTTGAATCATTAACCTTCCCAATATTTTTGTATTATCTCAATTGATAATGATATTTTCAAAATTACAAAATAATAATTCATCTCTTCCACTTGTTCACCTTACTAATTTGATTTTTTTCAAAGTAAATATATTTCATATTTCAACATATTAAAAGAGATTAAATTGAGTAAAGATGATATTTGATTGGTGAATAATATAATTAGTGAAAATTTATAAAAGTGTGTGCATTTTTAAATAGAACACTTTAATGGGACGAAAAGAATATTAACAAAGTGAAGCGTATCGTACACCGTCAAAAAATATTCAATATACCACAAATTATAAATTATAGTATTGTATCGTGCAATATATAAAACAACACGGACAGTGTATAAATAACTTTTAGTAATATACAAATCTATCACCTATTAACAAAACAGTCTCATGTGACATCATCCGAAATCACCATTTCTGACGTCACATACAATTCAGCCAATCAATTTTTCGATGAAATATTAGCGTGGCTGATGTCAGCATTGCCACAAATTTACTAAAATTATTCTTACGGAAAATTTAATTTGACATTTACTAACTTTAAATCTCTAAAATATAAACAAACTGATTTCTATTTTTAATCTAACGGTGCATAAAATTCAATGTTATTAGATGTAGAGATGCTTATATTTACTTTTATGGACTACCATGTTTTCATTTCGTTTTAATTATAAAGCTTAATTTTAAGTTAATTAATAGTGTTTTCAGTTCGATGATAATAACGTAATTTATCATTGTATCATTTTTAGCTTAATGATATAATCGATGTTACGAAAAGAACCTTTTGTGTAATTATTGAATATTAATAATTTTACTTTATATACAAAGAAGCACTCTTATAAAAATGGAAACATTATAATTATTGACTGAACTTCAAAAACGAGTACAATAACATTTAATTAGAATAGATGAACAAATAACAATGCGTGTGTCACAAAACTCACTTTTTCTACATTTTTAAAAATTAAATATCTCACAACTGGTAAGTCGAAAAATTATAAAAATTGCAACATAAAAATCAACGTATTTTTCTCTTCGATTAGACATACTACAAGTTATATTGTCGACGACTTTTTTCTATAGGTTTTGTAAACAACTATCACATGTGATACTAACGACTATCACACATGATACCAACGAGTATTACGCGTGATACCAACAACTATCACATGTGATACCAACGAGTATCACATGTGATACTAATATGGTACAACTTGTAAAACCCATAAAAAATCGTCAAAAGTATATCATGTGAATAATCAAGGTTCTTGTAAACATCATTTTATCTTACACATGATAACCTTTTCAACTGTTGATTTAATCTATTTGTTGGATTCCTTCTTCCACTCAATACTGAAAACCCACTTACTTTCATGTCTTTCACCATCCAACTATCAACACTGAATTCTAGTGACCATCCCACCATTAGCTATTCAGGCAACCTCCCACTACCAGCATCGATCATTTCATCTTCTCTGACGAATCGTTTTCATTTTAGAGGTTAAAAGGGAGGGTTTTAGAAATATATTTTTTAAATTAAAACATACAATATGGGGTTAATTGTTAGGGTTTTTGAATTAAATATGCATAAAGGAGTTTATGGTTAATTCATAGGATTTTATAATTGTTTTTTAGATGCGTATCAAATATAAAATAAAAATAAAAAGTATTTGAACTGTTTCTATAAAATTACTCTCATATTATAGAGCATGCAATGTTGATTAATTTGATATATTGTTTTATTTATATAGTTAACAATAAATCGAATTTAAGAAATTGAGTATGAAAATAGGGTTGGAAAGAATGGAGAAGAAGGGAGGCGGACAAAAAGGAGAAGGATGGGTGAACACGTGTAAGATTCTGATTGCTACGTTGACTGTTTATTTTAATTTACTATGTATTTTAATCTTAATCTATGTGAGATGTCTAATCGAAGAGGAAAAAAATTACTGATTTTTATGGTGCAACTTTTATAAATTTTCAATGAGCAATTTTTGAGATATTTAATTTTTAAAAACGTGAGAAAAGTGTCTTTTTATGACACGTGGCGCATTCTTATTGGTTTCCTCCATTCGCACCAAAATTCTCCTTTTCATTTGAATATCACTTTATAATATATAATAATAATAGAGTGAGGTTCAAATTATAATGAAAATTCTTGTGAGAATGGAGAAATCAATCTCAACTATTCATTTTCATCAAACCTAACTTTTTCTTACGTTAAGTTGAAAAATATTTAAAAATTAAATATCTCAAAAACGGTAAGTTGAAAATTTATAAAAATTCCTCCATAAAATTTTGTGTTTTTTTCTTTTTGATTAGACATCTCACATGATATATTTTTGACAATCTTTTACGGGTTTTACAAATTGTACAATATATTATCACATGTGATATTGTGTAATATGACATGCGATACTCATTGGTATCGCATGTGATACTATGTAGTATCACATGTGATATTCGTTGGTATTACATTTGATAGTCGTTGGTATCACTTATGTGATAGTCGCTTACAATACCCACAACAAAACAAAAAAAAAAGTTTATCGAAAATATATAATGTGAGATGTCTAATCGAAAATATAAAATGTTGTTGTACTCATTTAAACTTCACTCTAATAATATAACATATAAAAAGTTCTTGACCAAATGATAGGCATCAAAAGCATAAATTTATTTTAATTTAGTATAGCTTAGGGATGAGCATTGGACGGAACAGGTATCGAACTGTATCGAACCGGTTGGTACCAGTTTCCTTTTTGGCTCTAAAGTGGGTACCGAATACCGGACCGTTTGAAGCGGGTTGGTACGGTGCGGTAAAAGTGGTACTATACCGGTTTGGTACCAAAAATATAATACAAGAATAACTTATGCGTATATGAGTGAACCTATGTTTACGTATATCTTATATTCAATAAAAATCAAAGACGATAAATATCTATTTCATCATTTAATGACATAGAAAAGACATTGACAAAGAAAAATGTATAAATACCACAACATTTCTTTGTACCGTGTTATCTGATTTGGTAATAATACAAAGTCACGGACCTTAACTATATATTAATAAGCAACACGTTTTAAATTCGATTTAACAAGGGTGCTAAAACGTGAATTTTTGTGTGACAAAGAGTACTAGCTAGACTTCAATAAAATTACAATTGTATTTATACGTGATGGTCAACGTTGATTTCGTACTTCTTACTCACCAACAAATATCATTCAATTCGGTATTCGGTACCGGTACGAAATTGGGAATATGGTAGTAATGCTTACTACTAGTACAGCTTGTGTAAATTATAGGCTCAAAGTCAAACACGTTTAATATGTTATAATCAAGTCATATAAGACAAGAAGATGAATATAATATTTTTAAAATTTTGTTATTATATATTATTAGTATTATTATTTATTATTTATTATTTATTTTTATTTTTATTTTTATTATATTATATATAAAATAAAATAAACTAATAGAGGTAGGAGAACCAAAACTCAAATAGACTAGAGTTCCCATACACTATTTTATCTTATTCTAAACCATCAAGTCAAAGTCCACAAGTAAGACCAAGATATTTCTACTCAAACTATCAAAGCTTATCATCTTAAAAATAAACTACTGTTTATATATGAAACAAAAGGGAAGTGATTTGTTTGTTATCAATTTCTATCCATTCAGCATTAAATATGTTTTGTAGTAAAATATGTTTTGTAGTAAGTATTGACACGTAGAATATCATAAAACATGTTTAGTGACAGATGAAAACGTAAACTATATAATACTTTAGTCATTCATCGAACAACTACGACGAAAATTTATATCAAAATAGAGAGAGAGAGAGAGAGAGAAATTACTTGAAATGAGGAGGATTAGAAGGCCATTCAGGAGTGTATTGATCCAAAGGATAACAATGAAGCCTAAGAAAATCTCTCCAGTTATGAACTTGTTCTTTTTGAACATTAAAACTAGTCGATAATCGCATTGTTTTAGTCGGATCCTCGGAATACAACTTCATCTTCTCCTCCACAGGAAGCTCGAAAAATTCCCTACCTACTTGTTGCATTTTCTCAACTATTTCATTCGGCACACCGTGATTTATCACCTAACAAAACATCTTTAATGTTAACAGACACATTTTTGTCGTTCACAAACAAAAAATAATTAAAAAATAATAACTGACATTTAACCTAGCAGTATCAGTATCAGGTATCTGTATAACTACCCATCAACCACATGGTATAAACTAATAAACTAAAGAATGTGCGACTCTGTTATTTAATTAAAGGGTGTTTAGGAAAGTCCTTTTAGTTTATTATGTTAGAAAATTGCAAAAGCTATTTCAGATGTATGTAAAGAATGGGTTACATGTTTTTTTAAGCTCAAAAGCGTGTTAAAAATAGGTCATGAAACAAAACCAAGAACCCTATAAATAAGCTAATCCAAACATTTTGTTAGAAATAAATAAATGGGAGGTGATTTTCGTACGTAAGAAATATATATTTTTACACGACGTAAACAACGTAAATCAAATTGACACGTAACCAGAGCTATCAGATATAGTATAGTACTACAATAATAACAAACACTGTAATTTTTGTGTACAAAGTAACTTTTTACGTATCTACTGATCATCTCTCCAAATTAAACAAACAAGAAATTTCATATATCTGACTTTGAACCTGAAAGAATCCATAGTTGCGACAAGCATCACCGATTTGCTTATTTATGAGGGGTCTATCACCACAACCTATATCGATAACAGGAACATCGTCACAATCGGACATTTGTGATAGATTAGGTCTATCGTTAACGGGACGAACGTAGCCTTCCGGTATGGTAGTGTACCGGAACCCGTTTGAGATGACTTTCGCGGCCATATGGGTTGAGATGGTGGCCGGAGAATTGTGGTGAGATTTGTAGGACCAGTGAGATTATTCTGTTTTTAAGTTCAGGAAATTGCGAGGTAAGTGAGTGCCATGTGAAGTGTGGTATTTCGTATTTATAAACATATGTTGAATGCATACGTCATTGTTCATATTTAATGTCTAATTAATTAATGCTTAATATAGACGCCAGTTGCTAAATACAAAACTAATCCAACAAGTCCAATTTTTGAACAATTAAGCTTGTTTTAACTAGCGCCGCATTTATCGAGCAACTCGAGCTCGGCTCAAGCTTGAGCTCGTTCGAGTCGAGCTTTTATCGAGTTCGAGCCCGATCTCGAGCTTAAAAGTAGAGCTCGAAATATACATCGAGCCGAGCTCGAGCCTTTAAGAGCTCGGCTCGAGCTGTTATCGAGCTTTTCGAGCTTTAATTAAAATGTATATGTAATTTTGAATCTATAAATAATATTATTATTATACTTTAAATAGTTTTATACTATTTTACATAGTTTTAACTAACTTTCACACTTTATTTGTATTTTCTATATATTTGAAATGATTTTTAGTATTTATTTTTATTTTTAATCTATTATAAAAAGAGTTTGGGTATTAAAATTAATTTTTTATAAGAATATTCGAGCTTTTCGAGTCGAGCTCGAGCCATCCTGAAACACTTTCGAGTCGAGCTCGAGCATTCATCGTGAAAGCTCGTCGAGTTATCGAGCCGAGCTCGAGCTTACTCTAAGTGAGTCGAGCCGAACTCGAGCCCTGTTGAGGTCGAGCTCGGCTCGACTCGATAACAGCCCTAGTTTTAACCCATTTTAAAGTTTGATGTTTTTATCATTTATTTTTATTGATACACGTTACCTGCGTCATGCAACAATATAAAAATAATTTTTAATGGTATTCTTGTTAAATTACATGTCGCTTTTTAATAAAAGTTGAAAAAATAAATAATATTATACGGAGTATCATTTTATAAATTTATTGTATACATTATATTTCAAATTATTATAATTAACGGTGACAATTTTGACAAATCCCGATACAAAGTTAAGTTATTTTTTAAAACTCAGTTCATTAATATATTTTGCATCAAGTATTATTAATACAAACAAAAATATTTAAGGTTAAAGTTGAAAAAGAAAAATTTTATTAGTCAAAATATGACAGTTGTAATGAGACGGAGGGATGTAATGAGACGGAGGGAGTATATTGATTTTGATTATGATGTATTAAAAAGGAGACTACTCCTACCAATATTAATATTGTAGTGGTCATTGATTATACTTTCTTTCTTTTATATAGTTATTTAATACAAACAACTATAACCAATGATCACTCAAATTGACATTCACCATATATATATTTATATATATATATATATATATATATATATATATATATATATATATATATATATATATATATATGCATAAATGGTCCTGAAGATTTACTCGTATTTCATCATGTCACATTGCTATCATGGAATATATCCTCATATACAATTGACGTGGTTTTAAACATGTGCAGATCCTTGCAATGGGGCAGATCTAAATACAATGACCCTTGCACCATAACTTTACAATTTACATAGAATGACCTAACACCACAATTCAACCGACACGAATCCAACCCCTTGATTTCAAAAGCACACGACCCTACAAATACTACATCAACAAGACACATTACCACGACCTTCAACCACCTAGAACCACCAATCATACACCCGGAACTGCCTACCGGCTACCACCACGACCTAAGACCACCACGAAACATCAACCATCCGTAACCTTGTATCACCACAACGACCTTAGTCCACTCGAAACCTCCTACCACGATCTTAGACCACCTGAAACCACATGCCATCAGCCCACCACGACCTTAGACTTCTAGAAACCAACAACTTGAAACCTCCTATCACCACGACGATCTTAGACCACCCAAATCCTCATACTACCACAACCTTAGACCACCCGAAACCTTCTACCACCACGACCTTAGACAAAACTGAAACCACCTACCACCCCACCTTAGACCATCAGAAACCACCAAACGACAACCACCCGAAACCTCCTATCATCATGACGACCTTAGACTACCTGAAACCACCTACCATCACGACCTTACACTGAAACTACCTACACCACAACCTTAGACCAACCGAAATCACGACCACCATAAACCACTAAACATCAACCATCCGAAGCTTCCTATCACCACAACGACCTTAGACTACCCGAAACCTTCACCTGAAACTTCCAACTGACCCAATCAAGTACTGGGGTTATTATGCATGTACGTCTTCGATTTGAGTACTTTTATTTTCTTAACACAATCATTACTTAATTATACGTCAATATCACAATGGTTATTAAATATAAGGAACTTGTCCATTCGAAGCCATCTGGTGACTTGTTACCTATTGACATCCGTTTTTCAATCCACGTAGGCTCCACGTGAGATCCTCATCAGTGATTTTTCCATGTCAGATGATTTTTTCCATGCCATTTAATTTCTTCCACGTCAGTAAAACCCCACCATCCCCAAAGGCACTTTTCCCCGTTTAATAAATTAGGGGGTTTTCGTATCCTTATAATCGAAGGCTTACAATTCTTTATAATGACTGGCTACACTCAAATTCCTTGTATGGGTGGTGAATTAGTTCATTTGAGGACTTCATGGACGTTTAATTATATAAGGGTCGTGTACCTTCGACAAAAATTAAATAAAAAAACTACATATACAAGGGTTGGTTTGTGACAAACGTAACTATGACGTTCTATATATCACAATCTTAAACCATTCATTATCATGACATGAAAGACTGAACATCTTAACTATCAGCTTAACGCTACGTCAGTTAGTTCTCAGGAAGTGAATAAAAATTGAACACTGCCTAGGATAACGTGAAACACTAAATTTATCTGGCCCACTCATTATCAGTAATACATTTATCATATAACCAAAACAGAAAAAACGAAGAAAAAACGAAGAAAAAAAATGAGTATCTCTCACACAACGAAAGCAAAAAAGACTTTGGCTAAGACTTGATTGTGCATATGATGTCATCCTAAGCCGGAAGAAAGACGGATCTTAGGGAGTGGTGTTAATCCAAACAAAAGTTTTTTGTTGCATTTTATCACTAATATATATATATATATATATATATATATATATATATATATATATATATATATAGCCAAATGTTCAAATAAGAATCACAAAAAGGTACAGAACTGCGAGAACTTTTAAATTATAGGAATTTTAATATGTTTAACGATTCAATCACATATGAACATTGATGTAGATTAAGGTTAAAAGTAAAATAGTTCGAGAAAACATCAAAATAACCTTTAAAATCAAATTTATATTTTTCGTTCATATGTGCACATGAACACTTCATATATTTTATCATTTAACATGTATTTTGTTGTTTTTAACTTTTGTTTGTCAATAATATGAACATTAAATAACATTTCTATTTAATTTGTTGCGTTTACATGTATAAAAACAATGTAATTTAAAAGTTATCGCAATTCTGTATCTTTTGTGGTTATCATTTAAACGTAACCATATATATATATATATATATATATATATATATATATATATATATATATAAAAGTCCGGATCCAGAGATAATCACTATTTTTTTGGGAAGCGGGGAAGCTACACATTCATCAATAATGAATGTTAGGGAATTCCCTTAATATTCATCATATAATATTATAGGTTATGAAAAATAGTTTATTGATCAATATTAGTAGTTATAACATCAGTTTTGATTAATATTTATTGGTAAAATATATTTTTATACGTTTTGATTATCATTCATCGTGCACGAATGTTAACGAATAATTTTTCAAACAAACTGATAATATCCACGTTGGTTAACATTAATTAACGCTGAATGTTAAAAAATTCCATTAATTCATCATATGATATTATAAGTTATAAAAACTACTTTATCTATGAATATTAATAGTTATAACATCGGTTTAATTAATATTTTTTGATAAAAATATTTTTTTTTACGTTTTGCTAATAATTGCATTTACGTCAATTTAATTTAATTCGATATATGTTAATAAGTTGATTGATTTTTCTAAGCATGTTACATCTATATCTATATTATTATATATACTAAAGGAGTATAAAAGAAAGCTCCAGAATTTGTCATGTAAGTACAAATGCCACGTGTCAACATTTTAGTTAACAATTTATTTAATTAATATTATATTATTATTTTTTAATAATTAATAAATATAATATAATATACGGAGTAAATACTAATACGCAAATAAGGAGTCCTATATGAAAACAAACTCCTACAAATTATTTAATTAATATTATTATTTTATTATTATTAATAATAATAATAAATTAAAAAATAAAATACCATTAAACAATCTGATATATAGTTAGTTATAATCTTATATTTAGTGTAATGACATGGACTTTGTATATAATATTTATCATATTACGATGAACATCTCACGATGTAATAATAGTATGTACTAAAAACAATTATATTTAACAAATCGCTTAATAATTAATTTATTTGATTAAATTAACAGTAATAAAAATTGTATGTTTTAAATTGCCGTACATCGCACGGGCTTAAAACTAGTTATATATATATATATATATATATATATATATATATATATATATATATATATATATATATATATATATATATATATATATCATAGAATGAATTGAACTTGGCCAAACAACTTAAATAAAATGAAACGACAAAAAACACACCATTTGTTAAAGTAGCTACGTGTTGTGTTAAATAGACATGACGACGTACGTCTTTATTTTCAAATAGTAAAAGGTTAACTTTTTGTGAGGATCTAGGCTAAACATTCTCCTTTAGTTAATAAACTTTCATATATTATAGTCTTAGTCACTACTTTAATAGAAAGTATCTTTGTTTGTTGTTCTTGTACGCAATGCTCACACATTATTTCATTTGATTACAAGTATTAGCAAATTTCCGAGCATATAATGACGCTTTAAAGTAACTAAAACGTCGTGAGTATGCCGTTTGATCCATGTTACATGTAGCTTACTTACATGTGAGTATTACATACCGACTTTATTGGCTAAAAGTTCTTCTTAAGTAGTCTCTTTACTCTTAGTTAAAAATATAATTGTCTCCATCTCACCTCCACAATATCCCGCCAAATGAGCTTTAATATCTTATTACTAAACAAAATCTAAATTTTCAACAATTTTGCTTTAAGAGTTTACATTATAGCGAATTTTTTGAAATTGATATTGGGATTTCGCTTTTATTCCATTTACCTACGCTTATAAGCGAAAATTTTGAAATTGTTCTTGGAATCTCGCATTTAATAATATTAAGTTAAGCGAAATTTCAAACATTAAGCATAGAAAGGTCATATTGATTGACCGTTGAAGTAATTTTCCCTTAATTAAACATGTAAGGAATGTATGTCATGATAATTAATTTTATATTTTATATCTTTTTTACAACCGATCAAGCTTAATAAATAAATCAAGCCACATGAGTCACGTCTAATTACACATGGTATAAGTCTTTTTCTAAACAATTCATCATTTTTATTTTTTATGTATAAAAAAATAGAGAGAACGTGAAGCTTCCGTCGTCGTTTACGTTACTCGCTCCCACTATCTCATCTCATCTCGTATAAAATATAACCATAAACAACGTCATCAATAGTACGATCATCACATATATATTCACATCATCTACATAAGGACATTACAAAAACATTACTTGTTTTCTTATAAAATAACGATATAGATAGATGTTGAAGGTAACCAAGTATAGATGTCGAAAGTAGGTTTTGTTAAGATAAATCCTCACAACAACAAAATTATCGTATAAGTAATAATGAAATAGAAAAAACATAAACACACGAGAACCACGGAACCAGTGGGTCACTTAACTTCCATTATGATATGAACGATATTACAAGAACATACGCTTCTAATAATACTCTTGAATATCATCAGAATCCTCAGATCACTATCAACGGTGAATTACAATAACGGAGTCGTCAACGTTATTGAATTAGTTGAGACTCACTGCTTGGGACGGAGGTAGACAAACAAATCGATTCTCATCGAACCCCTCTATTAGATGATGGATTAGAATGGACTAGGTCATTCTAATCTATCATCTAATACTCTCTTCCTATCAACATACTCACCTAAACGTAACACCCCAAAAATTGAGGTATTATTATATCGAGTATAAATTAATCCTATTATAAAATATTGTATGAATTGTATACGAAATTGTTAACCGGGTAATATTTTAAGCTATTTAATTAATAAGAGTTGAGGGGCTAATAGTGTAAATACATTTTAATTAAATAAAACTTATATACATATATACATATACATCGATATACATACATATATAGATACATAAGAAATTAGCATGGAAAGCTCTAGAGAAAAGAGAGAAAGAACGGGAAAAGAAAAAGAGAGGCAAAATCAAGTAAACTTGTTGAATTAAACCTTGAGAGATCGAATTGTAACTCTAAGAGTCATCCCTAACAAATTGGTATTTAAAGCTTGACGAATTCGCGTGGTCGTTGAATTGCTAACTTGCTTAAATTTCAAAGGTGAGTATATGGGAATTTATTGGGTAAAGATTGTGTGATTCCGGATTGCTTCCGAGCAAGAGGGTTACATAATCAAGTGGGATATTGTTTGTATTTGATCTTGTTTCTAAGTGTTGGTGCTTGTTGACGAATTATGTGAAACGAGCGAATATGTAGAGATTAGCTAACCTTGTTAGCATAGTGTTATTGTTGTTGCTTTGGCATGCATACCGACGTTGTGTGGTGCTAAGTGATTATTGGCCGTGGATCCACATAGTGCAATTAATCTCTACGAGTTGCTCATTAGTTGTTATTTATACTTTTATGTTTATTGTTGATATTTATTGGTTGCAATGATGTTTAGTAAATTACCTAGTTAATTACTCATATCCTCACTAAGCTTATTGCTTACTTCTTTAAGATGTGTACGTTGTAGGTGCTAGCGGGTCAAAACATTTGAGTAGGCATATGGAAGGCAATGTCATCATAAGGGAATAGTGTGGATCAAGACTTGCTATACATATAGGTTTGGCAAGTTAACTCTCTTTTGAATTATCGTTTGATCACCATGTTGTATAAATCGTCCGACTGTATTTTGTGAAAGTTCAACCAAATGATGTAATGATAATATACACTTGTTTTGATTATGAATGCTGAATCTGATTAAGTATAAAATATATATGATTTCGGGTCAGGGTCAAAATGGGTCGTGCATGGGTCGTTTTGTTAACATGAGTCAAAATGATGGTTTGAATAGTTTTAGTGTTAGTCATTGTGTTAAGATATGCAATGAAACTTGCTGGAATAATGATTGAGTTGATATAGTCAAAATGTTGCAAACTTTGGTTTCTAAAGAGTAAAAAGGATCATATGCGGATTTAAGCCCGAAATCACCATTTATGTAAATTTCGTAAAAGTGCTAATTAGGAATTTCTTGTTATGTCATATGAGACATAATTGCAAAATTTCGAGATTTGATTTGAAGCAAGTCAAAAGATAGGCGCATTTGAAATTGAGTCCAAAAGCTGAGTTTCATGAATTTTGCAGAAGTTCAGCACAGGTACGCGATCGCGTATCCCTCCCAGGATCGCGTACCTTCTGCTAAAATGAAATCAGAAACTTTTATGTTGATGGTACGCGATTGCGTGACCCTCCCGGGATCGCGTCTCGTGTACTAAAATCTGAACAGAGACTTCCCAAGCACTAAGTACGCGATCGCGTATCTTCGGGTAGGATCGCGTACTCCTCTTTCTTTTCGTTTACGCGATCGCGTATCATACTCCAGGATCGCGTATATGTAAAAAAATAAAAAATAAAAAAAATTGAGCGTTTCACTAAACCCTACAAAATAACCTATATTTATCACCAACACAATCTTGTCCATCAAGTTTTTTATTATCTAAGATAACCTGATTTCTAAACCTACTTATTTAGGATATCGACTAATATCCCAACAAATCTCCTGTTGATTCGAATTCTCTAAATCTTCATTGATGATATGGATCTTCTCTTCAACGATTATAAACATGGTATATCATCTTGTTTCCACCAACTCGCTATGGGAACACGTCGTCAACCATCTCATTATTAGAAAGACTACAATAAAAATGTCTATTTTCATACTTTTTTCTTCAGACTTTCAAAAAGTTTGAACTTATTTGTTAAGTTGTTAACACTTATAAATGTGTACAAAATGTTCACATATTTAAGTGTGAATAAATTTTAACTAATCACAATATTTTTTCACTATGTTCACATTTATAAGTGCGAAAAAGTTAAACAAAGTCTACACTTAAAAGGTGTGAAAATAAATTTGTAACACTCAATTTCTTCACGCTTGAGAAATATGACGAAATTGAGTGTTACAAATTGATTTCCACACTTTCAAGTTTTGAACTTATAAGCTTTATCAAACCCGATAGTTCTCCTCTGAATTGAAAGTTTGCTAAAAAAACCTCTCCGACAACAACTTCGGACAATCGTGTCTCTCTATTTAACGGTCCGATAATTATCAAATTTTAATCGCAAAGTGGACCTAGATGTCTTGAACCACCTTTCCAAAAACCACGTTGATCGAATGGATAATGAACCCACGTTACTTGTTTTACCAAATTTGCGCTGAAATCTGCGTATTTAATGTACTAAATTTCAACAATATATATCTCTCAATCAAGACCACTAATCAAAAATCGCAACATTCAAATCGTTTAACCACATCTGATAAATGCATAGTTCAAATTTCACAACAATCCAATGATTAAGGAACCTACACCGTCAAATCCATTCTCCATATAAGTGTATTCGAAGTTGATGTAATTGTATTCATCTTCTTTTATATAACTAGCGCACTCAACGCCTATATGCAGGCTGAGATAAATAATGTATTAAAGTAATATGTTTGTTAGTATTAAATAATATAACTTTCTTTTTATATACATAACATTTCAAGTGATTTTAGTCATTTGTTGTAAAAAAGAAGAAGTTACAACTACTTCAGCTAGCCGCATATGTGTCTAAACGAGCCAAACTATTTACGAGCTACTCGAGGTTGACCCGTTAAAAACTCGTTTCATTAAATTTTGTATTACTTAAAATATTAATATTCTAAGACCGTTTTATGAATATTATATTGAATTAGTACGTGATTCCAACTTTTTTGTTTCTAGGTATTTCAAGACAGTTAAAATAATAATTAATTAATTAATTAATAAAAACTGATGTAAAAGATTCCATCCAATATAATCAAACAATATCGCAAGACTTGCCCAGTGAACACTCTAAAAGTCGTTGATAAAGGCTTAAAATATGTGACTCGGAGCTCTTCTGATGGGACGGTGACATGCATGTGTCACAAGATGTCGACTTACAATAACCCCACTCCACATAATTCATGTTCCGATAGTAAGATTCGTTACGTACTCAACGTCTTCTTTACTTCGAAACTGAAAATGCCCATTTTTAATTCATTATCTCTAAACTAATAGGGTATCTACGCAATACAACGGTATCTAACACATAAAAGACGGTAAATAATGTTTATTTTTGAAAGACAACATATCTTATTCATATTGAATAGCTAGTGAATGATAAAATATATGGTTGTAGTTATGATGAATCCAGAGTTGTCGTTTTTGTTGTGAATTTGTGAGTGTTTTGATTTACACTTATATGATGTGTAATGTGAGTGTCTAAGATGAATATTATTAATGTTGTTAGTAATGAAGGTGTACGATTGATAATTAGACACTAGTTAACATCGTGTTTGCGTCAAACATTTGAGTTTGAAATTTATTTAGGTATTTATTGGTTGTTGGTATATTTGATTTGAAATTTAGATTTTGATAGTTATATTTTATAACCTTTTTTTAAAGAGTTTTTGAATTTTAGGGTGTTTTGGTAAAAACTGGATAAAGTTGAAGGTGTAGATAGAGAAGTCTTTAGGGGGTTCTATAAGTTATTTGAAGTAGCTTCTATTTAAGGACTTTAAGGCTTATTTTTATAAAAAGCCTCATCAAATTTGGTTTGTCAAGGATTAATTTTTTTAGGGGCTTGGGCTATGTTTGGCGACGAGCTTTTCGAAACTTTTTAGAGCTTTAGCTTTTGATTTTCAAATAATAAAGCTACTTCTATTTAAACCTGTGTTTGGAAATACATAGCTAAAAGCTTTTTGTTTTATTTAAAAGCTTCAAAAAGCCAATTTCTCTAACGCTACTAGAAAAAGCGTTTAAAGCATATGTGAACTTTTTGTGTGTAAAATTACGTAAGTGCTCTTGTATCCATTACAATACGTTTGTTTATTTGGTAAACGCCTATAAAGTGTAAGCCATTATCTTTTTTCATTTTATTATTATATTAATAGTTAAATAGTTAAATTAATAATTAATAATTAATAGTTGTGTAGTATTTTCTTTTTCTTGTTTTTATTCTATAATAAAAATATGGTTTAACATTTTATTTCGATATAGTTGATATAAGATTGTAAGCAATTAAATAAACATAATACACATGTACAAATATGTATGTATGATTAGAAAAAGGAAATACAATTATTAAAAGATATATCTTATAAAAATATCAATACATTAATTAACCTATAATACATTTACATATATCTTATCTTATATGGATCTAAAAATAATTATATTTAGCTATGTTTATCATTCATTATTATATTGACGTCAATTTGTGTCATGTACACTTCAAAGTTACAGCTACAGCTAGTTTGCCAAATGATTTTATACAAATAAAGTTACAGCTTATAGTTACAGTCTAAAGCTACAGTTTACAGTCTAAAGCTACAACCTAAAGCTACAGCTTACATCTACATGTTACGGCTATTTTACCAAACAGACCCTTGAGCTTCTAAAAACTAGAAGCCCAAGCCCTTAAAACTCCAAAAATTAAGGTGCCAAACACGCCCTTAAAAATTAAGAAGTGGTTTAGAGATACATTCTACGTAATTAAAGATATTCTAATAGAGTTCCGTTAATTAATAATTTCAAGTATGTCTTAACTTCAACCACTACTATAAAATTAATAATTCTTCTTTTGGTTTGAAAGTAGATTGATTAATGACCAACTTGATCTAATAAAGTGATAAGTGTACTAAAATTTGAAAGTTTAAACCTTAAAATTTTAAGGAATATTAGTGTGTATGTTTACAGATACTTTGCAAATGGTTGTAAGATGTATAATATTAATATTAATTTGGGGTGTTAACAATCAAATCAAATATTATATTCAAAACTTATATCAATCTATTTCTATAGAAGGTACAAAAGTCAAGGTTTCGATTTCAAAAATAATGTAGCAGCTTACATAATCTAGCTATTTTATTATTATTATTATTATTATTATTATTATTATTACTAGATTATAGGCCCGTATATACACGGGCTATGTAAGATAAATTAATTAATTACTTAAATATATTGTATTTGTCGTTGTTAATACGTATTTAGGTAGAAATATTTCAAATTTAATTAGTTAATTGAAAGTAAATAAAATCAAAAGATCCGATTGGGTAATAGGTCTCTATTTTTCAAAAGTTATTAATAACAAAGGTTTTTGTTTATTAATTTTATCATTTTAAACCCGGCTTTTTTTTTTAAGATTTCAATAGCAAATTAAGTTTTTCGTTTATTAATTTTATTTTGACATTATAATGGATACCTATGATTTTAATTGGAAAAGATAATTGACAAGGAGGAATGAAAAAAATAATTGAGTGTGTATTTTTTTAAAATGGATACCTATACCCATATATATTGATATTATTATGATGATAGTTTTTGAATATGTATATGTATAGGATTTTTATTACAAAACCCGTAAGTATTATTGTTAACTTGTTAATTTTTTATTTATGCAATATTTAAGTTTTGTTTATTAATATTTAGAGAGGTCGATTCGAAACTCTACTTGAGTAGCTCGAGTTCATATTTAGATACACCTGGATGTTGGATCAAACTATCTTTTGTTAATGTGAATGTTAAACCCGTGAATATAATATACATGAATGTCGAATAAAACTATCTCATTTATTTAATTTAAACCTGCAAATTCATACATGTGTCGAATAAAACTATATTTTGTTGTTTGAATGTTAATTGTTTTTTCTTTCTTTTTTTTTTTTTAAATACGAAGTGTCAAGAAGAAAATATCTTATTTGTAGCTATAAAAGATTTTTATTTAAGATAGCCAAAAATGGACATTCAAAAGTTTACATTGAAATTATTAAATTTTGGGACATAAGGCTGATATAATTCATTGTATCAAAAACTGGGGAGGACGTAAATATGAAGAACTTATCATCACATCATGTATGTGCGGCACGACTATGCTATACGAAGGATGATAAATTTATTAAATTAAATTAAATATATATATATATATATATATATATATATATATATATATATATATAATATAAAATGAAGGGAGATAGAACTTATGTGTATTGTTAATCTTAAGAATTCGAATTTGGGATAAGGTTTTTTTTTTCGGATAATCAATTAATTAGATTTTTTAGGAAAATTAATTGATTTAATTGGTCAATTGGATGTTTGATGAAATTAAAAAATTTAATTGGTTAATAAGGTTCAATTTTGCATATAAATTATAATTTTTTTAGGAGATGTTTTCATTTATTAATATTTAGATTTAGATAGATTAGATTATTATTATTATTATTATTATTATTATTATTGTTGTTGTTGTTGTTGTTGTTTCTCTCTTTGTTGTACCTACCTTTAGTTAGGTTATATGATATTGACTAAACCTAGGCATGATACATCACACCCTATAATATATCAAAGTCTCTAAATTGTCGTTGGAAACAATAACAAAGTTACATGAAAAACTATAACATAAGTGCATATGATAATATAGTATGTTTTAAATATATATTAAAATTAAAATTAAATTAAATTAAATGTACTGTTGAATGACAAGTAAAATGAGTTAAGCTTATCAAAGAATACCCCAAGAAAAACAATAATGTAATAACCAGTAATTGAAGTCAAACATCATAGATTCATAGGAAACCCTAGTAAATCAAATTTTGTAACTTATTTGAGTTTATAAAATTTCCCGGGTAAGCAAATAGCTAATCAAATAAACTTATCCAAATACAAAATTTCAATCTTATTGTATTACAATAAGCAAATAAGTCAACAAAACAATTCAGCCCTCCCTTAAAAGTAATTTCTACAATTAATTACCATATATTTTATCCTAACAAAACGAGAAAGGACTTTTTTTTTTCCATTGTCATTGTAATCTTTGATATATATGAGTATATAAAAGGGGTGGGGTTCAAATGAGAATAACAAAAGTGTGAGAATAGAAGAACCAATAGGAATACGCCACGTGTCACAAAACTCATTTCCTCCCACGTTTTTAAAAATTAAATATCTCAAGAATGGCTTGTTGAAAAATTATAAAAATTGCACTATGAGAATCAACATTTTTTTCTCTTCGATTAGATATATCAGATGATATACTTTCGACGACTTTTTTTTTATGATTGTACAATATTAGTAACACATGTGGTACTCGTTGGTAACATACGTGTTACCCGCTGGTAACACATGTGTTACTCGTTTACAAAACTCAACGAAAACGAATGAAAAAAATTGTTGAAAGTATACCTTATGAGATCTCTAATCGAAGAGAAAAACCGTTGATTTTTATGGTGTAATTTTTATGATTTTTCGACTTACCGTTCGGAAGATATTTAATTTTTAAAAACGTGTAGAAAAGTGAATTTTGTGACACGTAACACGTTCTTATTGATTCTCTATTCTCACGTAAAATTGCTTTACTCATTTGAAGCTTACTCTATATTTTAGCTCAAATGTTTTTAGTTAAAATATACAACAGTTTATCTGTTGTTTCCGGACATTACATATGCTCGCTAGTTGGGCTTTATAAAGATCTTTAGTTAATAATGACCCGTTGCTATAGCCCAATATTGAGGCAGACCTAGATCCATCTTCTCACTTTGTTTGGGTATCCATGGGAAACAAAATGGCCCAACCCATATCAAAGTAGATACATATTTCGTGAGTTTGATCAAACTACTACCTGATTATGTGTAAAATAAAGGGTCAGTGTAAAGAAAAATAAGATATAAGGTAAATTACTGAAAGTATCCAGTGGTTGTTTATTTTTACAAGGATCGAACTTTAATAATATCAGTTTACATCACTAAACTTTGTTAATTTCGTCTCAAGTTCCGAATGCTACATTAACTCACAAAAACTGATTATTGATTATATAGCATTAAAATAACATACACGTGATAAATATACATAACATGTTATACTATATACATATGGGTTTAAATCATGTTTGAGATCGAGGTATTATGAGCCAAAGTGTAGCTCGAGCAATTTTTTTTTGTTTGATTAAGTTTACGAGTTGAGCTAAGTAGTTAATATTTAACTAGACCTGTTCGAAAGTTCATTCATTCAAATTTTTCACGTCTAATGAGCTATCAAGCTTGATGTCAAGTCGAACTAATCGAACAAGCAACTACTACATAAATGAGGTTGAGCTTTAGCATTACCTATAGACTGTAACATTTCATTTCTTCATAAACATGCTTAGTTGAGTTTAAGCATGATCCAAAAAACGAGCTAATCAAGCCTAAACGTATAAATGAATAATTTAAGCTTGAATGCAGCTAAAGGAAAAACATATTCAAATACTCAAACGAGTTTCTAATTTGGACTCAAATAATTTATTCGAGTACAAGTCGAAGATCAGTACTTTAAGCCACAACTCGACTCATTTAATAAACAATATGATCACGGTGTGTTTGATAACATAACTTATTGGAAATTATGAAAATTCAATTCTATAGGGCTCAAACTACTAAAATATTTAGTTTAAATGAAATTGAGTTAATTGTTTGTACATGTATTGAACTTGTTACGGATTTTTTTTATGCATAGTCTTCTAAAGTTCTATTGTATGCATCGAACTTACTAATCACTCTTATTATATGTAGTCATTAATTTGAAACCAGAATTTTGCGTATGTGGCACCGGTTAATCCACTTTTGCCCACGTCATATGCCACATAGGTGCCACATGGGACTACAAAATGCAAGAAACTTTTCTAAATATACCAAACTTTAATTTTTGATCCATTTCATCCATTAAAAAAAAATATGCCTTCTTCTAGCAGAAGAGTTTTAAAAAATTGACCACGTGTTTGTGATTGTGACCATCGGTTGTACGTGTCTTGGTGGTGTTACCAAAAAATATGGTGTCGCCAGAAATAATAGTGTTACCGAAAAATGTGGTTGGAGTTGTAGATGGTGGTGATGTCGAAGATGGTTGTAACGTAGAGAGAACATGGATGTTGGTTAAGGTGGTGATTGTGGTGGTGTTGTCGGAAAATATGGATAAAGTTAGAGATGGTGGTGACACCGGATATGATTGTTAAGTGTAGCTAATAGGGATGTTGGTAAAGGTAGTGGTTGTTGTGGTGTTACCGGAAAACATGATGTGCTCCGGAAAAGATGGTGTTGCCGGAAAATGTGGATGAAGTTAGAGATGGTGGTCACATCGAAGATGGTTGTAAAGTAGAGATGATAGAGATGTTAGTTAATGTAGTGGTTTTGGTATCGCCGAAAAACTGAAAGATAGAGAGATGGCTTTCTAAATGAGATTGAGTTCCACGAATACAGGCTAGAAAGATTTGCTGCTATTCTATTTATTTGTGCATCAAGTAGTCACCAAAAAATATTGTTGAAGTGGACGAGATGATGTCAATGTGGTGAAAAAAATGTATCCAACTTTGTTGAGGTGACAATTACTTGGCAACGACAAGAGCATTACCCCTTGCTTCCGGTTAATGGCTACATACAATATGAGTGATTAGTAAGTTCGATGCGTGCAGTAGAATCCCTAGAAGATTCATCTATATGAAAGAATTTCGTGACAAGTTTGATACATTTACAGACAACTAACTCAATGAAATTTAAGAGCTTACAAAAAAATAAACCTAAGAAAAAAGTTTGGTAGATTAACTTTTAAAAGTAGTTTGAGTTTACGAAACTCACATATTTTAAATATAATATATGAATTAGTTGATTTTGTCATTAAAAATTCAATTGACTAATAAAATTATTTGATTTTTTAAAATTAATTAAAATTAAGGAGATAGATGGCATCTATTAATTTTAAATAAATAAACTATATAGATAAAGAATGCATCTATATTCTATATATAAATTTAAAAGACATTTTTATTACACTATTACGATTACGATTAAACGGTCCATGTGTTTACGTAATATAAAATCATTCAAAGAATAAAGAAAAATGACTCTCTCATCGAATCCTCATATATTCATAGTTTCATACCACCACTTCCTTGTTTATCTTTTCCTCTTTTTCACCACCACCATTACCAACCACAAATGGCCATACCCAACTTTCCGATCCATACACCTTCGTCAACCCACTAACCACCACATGTCTCCACTACCATCATCACTCACCAAACCCCATCAAAACCCACTTTCCGATTTCATCTTTTCACTCTTTAATTTCACCCCCAATTTCAACCCACGACGTCGTTTCATCAAATTCCCCATTATGCCCTTAACCACCACCAAAACAACCATCACCACAAACCACCAATTCGCCACCCCACAATCCCTTTCCGATTGGCTCCAAACCCGTCTCCCATCGGACTCGTTTTCCACATGGGGGATCCGACCCGGAACCAAAAACATCCATAACTTATGGCTTGAACTCAATGACGGCGAAATATCACTTGCTGACACAACCCCACCTGTCCGTACAGTCGAAGTTGTAGTAGTTCGTGTTAGAAATGATAAAAATCGAATCTTGATTGAAACCCATCAAGAATTATCAAACGGTGTCGTTAGAAATCGGTTTAGACCGTTATCCGAAAAAATGAAACCTAACGAGACTGTTCAAGATTGTGTTTTTAGGGCAGTTAAGGAAGAATTGGGGTCTGTTATAATAAAGGGTAGTGAAAAAGATGCTAAATTTGATGAAATGGTGAAGATTGTTCCGAATTCGTATTCGAGTAAAGTCGAAGAAAAGGTGTCGGTTTCGTACCCGGGGTTGCCTGCTTGTTATGTTTTGCATAGTGTGGATGCATTTGTTGATGGGTTGCCTGATTGTGAGTTTTTTAGTGAAGAAGAAAGTGAGTACCAGAATTTGGAGGGAAATTCTGAATTAGCCGTTTCTTGTAAGAAGCATTATTGGAAATGGGTTGACTCTGATACAATTTCATCTTGAAATAAAGGTGAGTTTGAAGTTTTGTTTATTTTGATCTAGATGTTATGTTTGTAGTAGGGAATTGAAGGTTTTTGTTGGGTTACAAAAGGTTTAAACTTTATGTTTTATGGATATGATTGTTATACAAATGGAATGTTGATCTTTTTTGTATTCTGTTATTATATGTGAAGATGTTGATAATTCAGTATTTGTTGTAATTTTGATGCATAGTTCATGAAAATATATGGCTCTGTTTGGTATAGATTTTGATAAGTTTGAGTGTTTTATATGAGAAAAGTTTGAAGTTTGTTGACCTAAATAGTAATAACCAAAAGATATGTTGCCATTCTATGCAATCTAACTCTTATTTAAGCGCGAACTTCTGTGTGTTGGGGGGTTGTTAGGATGCTAATGTTGACAGTAGTGTACCCAGAAGGTTTAGGAGTTGATTTCATAATGATAGTTACGATAGTAGTTGAGGCCCCCTTGTGATCTACCATGGAGGACAACTTTCAACATGGATATGAAAAGCAAAATAAGATACCCTGTGCATGAAAATGAGTGAATTTTAAACACCCTAAACAATGGTCTTTGTGTATTGTTGTTAGTTAGGCCTCAAATGTGCAATATTCCAAAAAGAGTTGAACTTTAAAATGGCCTCCCAGATGTGTATTTAAAACATAATGGTCCCTGTATCAGCTTAGTGGTATATGTTTCTTTTTCTTGTACACACATAAACCCCTTCCTTTCTGTACAATTCTTACGTGTTTCTTTCCAGTTGCTATGTGTTTCTTTCCAATTCAATGACTAAGTTCATGACCCTAGATTTTCTCTAGTTAATTATTACGATCTTAGTTAAACGGGTCTTGTTCCAATTGAAAGGAACAACATAACCATATTTCATGAGAATTTTATTGGTTTCTTGTTTCCGCTTTGATTCTGCGGTCAGAAGCATATTATACTTCCAAGGAATACTTTTAATGAAAAAGAGACCCACCTCCTCTAGGATTACTTTAGAGTAAGTAGTCCTAGGTTTCACCTCCAGAATATTGAAGACTGCACAAATGCACCAAGAGAACTCTACAATGCTACTACATGTACAAGATTATAGAGAATGTTAAATTTTTACATGTGTCCATAAAGGTAGCATGATGGGTGGGGCGGGTGACGTTTCAAAACAGGGTTGAAACATGCCATTTTTTAGAACATGGTGGGCTGGGTTGAGTTGGAATCTAACTTCAACTATTATTACAGAGAATACCTAACGTTACATAAGTTAGGTACTGCATAGGAAAAAGAACAACTATATATATAATCTTTTAACTTTCTCACTTAAACAAAATTAACCTTCATTTACTTTTCCATTTTTTCAATTTGACACATCTGATCCGTTTGAATAAAACAAAATCCAAATGCATCCATTCATAAGTAATCTGGTTCGAAATTACCACCTCTATGTTTCCCTGCACGAGCACACTAGGTGTCATTGGACATTTGCTTCATTGCTTGTATTCCATCTGGTATTAGATTAATCACTTATACTTTCTGTTAGACCACGGGTTGCTATGCTGATTTAAAAAGGAGGAAAGGATGTGATTGCCACCATTAAGTTACTCCATAAAAGCAATCATTGTGAGTTTTTGGAAGTGATTTTGCTTTTGTGAAGCGTTTAACCACGTGCTGCTTGAAAACCCCACGTCTTTCTTCAGGGCATTTTTGCAAGAACTATTGAATAGAGCATGATAGGAACCAAACATGTTAACTGACTAAAAGTATTAATAACATAAGAATAATGTTGACTTACTTTGCCAGAGGTCGGCTTGCTTTCAAGTGGTAACTTCTCTCCCAATGATGCCTAGTATCATTTTCTATTATCAATCAAAGTAAGCATACTAAATTATATCTCACGACCCTAATGTAGAATTATTTTTATAATTTTTTAAACAGAAAGGCAATAACTAACGCACAATAATCACGAATTTATACAATTTTCAGTTAATATATACATTTGTCCAACCCTAGTACTTGAACCCACAATCTTATGGTTGGAGGGTCAACTTGATAACACTATGTCAATGACCTTATAGAGTTATCTAGTTTTGGATATGATATGAGTGATCATGTGTAATCCTTCACAATTTGGTAAGCCCAAAATATGTAAAGCTAAATGTAGGATGCTAAAAGACTGCCAAGAGATTGTTGGAATTTACCATGTACCATTTTTTGTGTCTGAATTAATTGATTTACTATGATGTTGACCATACATCAAAAAGATCAGTGCCTTTTGCATTATGAGAGTTTGTGGAGATTGGTGTTTAATATTGATTGAAAATGTCTGCCATTCTCTGAAGATAAAGTAGTTTCGTACTTGCTAAGAAATAAGGGGTACCAATTATTATTAATTTGAATCCAGTGTTCGTAGATTTTGACTCATTATTCGAGTAAAAAAGTGTTCTTACAAGATTACTGGTGTATTGTTATTTAACTTATTTGAGCTGTATAGAGTTGTCTCTGAAATGATTTACAGAAATAGTAAGGATTAGAGGTTGCATTTTTGACCATTTATTTACGAATGGGCCAACTCGGAATTTGTTTTTTTTTTTTTTTTACTTTTACCACAAATGGGCCAAATTACAAAATATCTAAAAGTGGGAACGGGTCAGATTGGCTGAACCGGTTGAAAGTTACCCAAAGTCTATCTTCAGTGTTCCTAAATTGTTTTATTCAAAGAAGTGACTGCTCGTCATCCTAACCTGCCGTGGCCCATACCCAAAAATGACTAGTTTCACAACCCGTGTTGTCTTGTTACCCAGCCCGCCCATATGTTAATCTCTTTTAAGGATTTCCCCTGGGACCACAAGACCCCCATTATCTTTTTAATACCTCTAAAGGACTTGGACATTTATAAAAAGGATATCCATTGACATTAAAATTAATATTAATAATTTTCTTTTATATGAAAACATCATATTCAACTTTTTTATACTCCCAAATGAAAACTATCAAAAGGTAGAAATCCACCACTACAGATCAAATATTAACTATCTCATTATATCAGGCTGAGAGATAAAAACAAAAGATAAGATGTACAAACCAACCATAAACACTTTACTATAAGTTTACATATATTCAATTAAGAGAACTCATCATAGTCGAAATCATGTCCAAACTATATGTGTAGTATTTGGTGATCAGACTGTAGTCAAACAATGACTCCCTTGCTTTGAGGTCAATGGACCTGCAGGTGCAGATGAACCAAAAGGCAAAACCGTAACACAATTTACGTTAAACCTATACCGGCCAGTAACCCAAGTTCCCACCTTCCATCTAAGTTGTCCATTTGCCTTAAAATTCAAAACTAATCTTCCCGCCATTTGATCATGACCCATTTCAGAACCGAAAGCTGGATCTACAGGTAATCCGTTTGCAGCCAAAACCATCGATAAAAGATTATTGTCTTTATGTTCTTGATAAAACGGTGGGACAGATGAATCAAGGGTTATCTGTTGACCCTTGTAGGAAGCATAAACTTGGATCTCATCGTAGTAAATACCAACTTTTTGATTTGGGTTGTTTGAAAGAAAGGTGATTTGAATGGATGAGTTGAGAAGGTGTGATCCCGAGAGGGTAAGTTGGTAAATATCGGCTTCTTTGAGGGCAAATTCCGGTTTAGTAGGGTGGAGTATGAACCATACAAGAATTATGAGCAAGAGGATTGAGAGGAAGAAGGTGGTGAATGTGTATAATAGTTTCTTTTGATGTTTGCTGATATTTACGAGTTTCTTTTTGGCACAATGTTGTGGTGATTTTTCAGTGATTTGAGACATTTGTGTGAAAGGGAGGAAATTTACAAGGCTAAGTTAAGGGTGGTGTGGAAGGTTATATATGAATAAAAATGTTGAGGTTAGAAGGAGAAAGTGGCAACTAATTTTGGACCTTGATATTTTGACCTTTAGAGCTCCTCAAACATGGTATAAAAGGTGGTTGATATAAACCATTTTTAGGTTTTGTAGGTAACTATATGAAATTAAAAAATTGGAATAGAAATATAGAATCAACTACATCAAAAACATGTTATTGCGAACAAAATCTTAACAACCAGATAATTAGTTTCAAAACACAAATATTAACACACATTCTGCAGACTTTTGTTGTAACTTGTAACAATGGAAATTAGACTGCAGAAATGTATGATTGTTGGCTTATTATTGATTGATACTAGCACTATAAAGGGTAGTCTTTACAAGACTAATATCAAGTAGGCTCTTGAAGTGGTCACAAGACATGATTAACCTTTTTGTAAAGAAAAAAGCACACTAGATATCGAAAATGATGGTATTTACTAAATAATTGCATCCCATTTAATCATGAAAAAATTTGCATGATCATCTTTATGCTGCTAAAAAATCCCCTGATTAACTATATAGAAAGTTACTTGCTTGCATCTGTCATTTTAAGTTCATCATATGCAATATATATACACGATTTACCATGTCTACTTTTAATCACTAAAATAATCCATGTGTTCATATGTGTGATTCAGGTACATGTTCAGTATCTACAAGTTTATTAAAATGATGGTAGATTGAAACAAGGATATCTGTGGTATCAAGCAAGGTGCAACAAGAATCTTGTGAACTTTTTGAATAATGGAATAGAAAGTGAAAAGCTTTTCAAAGTGGCTAGGGATAAAATAGTCAATAGTTTCTCCATTTGGTGAAGGTTAATGATCTCTGTTTTGTTTTTGAGTACTACACAATACTGATTGAAAATTTTGAGTGAAAAATAAGAAATTAAAAAAGGTGAGAAATTGACTTTATGTGGCAGTGGGGTTAAACATTGACCAATTGTGTCTCAAACTCTTTGCCTTTTATGTTAAGAAATGAGAATTTTATGGCTTTTTAGGGGTAGTTGAGCAGCTTCTCATTGAAGACAGTAAAATGAGTTCTGCATGGTGTGGGTCAATTGTTATATAGTGGCTAATGAGTAGATGAATGTCAAGTTCACATTTTTACAAGTCTTTTTCAAATGGGAGTAATTTTAATTGAGTTTTAAGACAAAAGCCTGCCAACCTTTTGCCAGATTGAAATCCAATAACATATAAACATTTTGAATTCATTTGGAATTACAGTACTCTATTTGTGCTTGATAACCACACATTTTTCCCTTCATATATCCATGATGATATGTAGCAGAATAAATTTCTTCCTTTTTGAATATCAACATGCATGACAATATATTTGTAACCACTTTCTAGAACTAACATAAGCTTGGATTTAATGAGGATCAGGCTTTGAAAATGCACAACCATTCTATTGAAAGATTTTACGTGTTTGATAAATAAAATCCATATATTCATAAATAATACTGTAGTAGTTTTCTTGAACAACAAAGACACGCACATCCTTCTCTATGCATGTCACAAACCAGATTTGAAGGTTTCAGAAGATACATACGTTGAAATCTCGCTAGGTAAACATTTTGGAATGGTCGGAGAGAGAAAAAGTCCGACTTTCTCGGGTACCCTGACAGAGATCCTCTCCGTTTATTCATTACTCGTATGCCATTTTTTTCTTCATTTCGGTAACAATTATGTAAAATACTCCATAAGTTTTAATTTTGATGAAGACAAGTTGTTGCAAAATGCACAATAAACACAATCCATCTACCACCTGTATGCTAAAACAAACAAGTGTCTTAAACATAACCATTTGAATCCCTTGGCATGAAAAAACAAGACATGGTATATCAATTTCTTGTGCTTATCCGTACCAATATGCCATGCTGGCATGATTGCATTTGACTTTCTACAAACAAACCAGGATTCAAATATCTCGTTCCTTTAAGAAAATAATATAAAGAAATAAAGAACATTAAAAGCAAATAAATATCATACAATATTCATAGTAATCCACGTTTTAGTGTGAAATTATTACGCCAATTGCGCAAAAATTTTAACATTAAGGATTTGAAAACTGTATAATAATCTAAATAAATAAAAAATACTCTCTTTATATAAATTTAGATTTGTAAAAGATTTTTCAATAATTTATTAGTAATTCATTTATTTAATTTTGCAAGAAATGGACAGAGAATGAATAAATGTATTGGGCCTTAAATGGTCCAGTATCATCCACACTACCAAGAAAACAAAGAATAGAGTGGCCCAATGGGACCCAATGTTTATTAGAATCTGCCACTATCATCTGCATATTATCTGAATCTGGATAATGATTCAAAAAAATCAGAACAAATTCATGATTCTTGACTGAAATTCCCCATTTAAGCATCTCAAAAACCCTAATTTCTTACTGAATTCATCCTACTGCTTACTAAAAATGGCTACTTTTTATTCATCTCCAACTCAAACTGTACAAATAACAAACACTCATTTACCGCAATCTTCATTCCCATCTTCAAATGCTGCTTCATCACTCTCTTTTTCATCAAGTAAATCAAGTTTCTTGAAATCAAGCTCATTTTTCAAGTCTTGTGTTAATTCTGTGCCTAAAAGGTGTATTACAAAGCAAAACCCTTCTGTAATTAACATGTCATGGGATGGTTCTTTATCATCTGTGAAATTGATTCTTCAAGGCAAAAATCTTGAGGTGATGTATCTTAATTCTATTATGTAGAGGAAAATAAGCTTAACTAAACACCCCCTTAACATGTATTTAGAGGGTGTTTGGGTGATTTTGGATGATGAGAATTAACTATAATAAAATGGGTCATACTGTCATAGAATTTGAGTTGTACTAATAATTTTTTGGCAATTATGTGTTTAGTCGAAATTGATGGATAAATTGACCAAAAAATGTTATTTTTGTGATTTAAAAAATAAATATTCTATAAACTAATTTTTGCAGATGATAATAAGTTCCAAAATGTAGATCCAAACACCCCCTTTAACCTACTTTGCTAATTGTGTGGATTTTGCATCTGAATTTAGAAAGTATTATGTTTAAGCAAGATAGATGGTATTTCATATAATTACTTGGTGTTTGAAATCTGAGCAAAATTGATGATGTATATATGAAACAGTTATCTGAATCTGTCAAGACTCATGTGGAGGATAAGGTGGGAAAGGCCATTCAAAAGCATAGCCACCTTGTTAGAGAAGTCGATGTCCGTGTTTCTGTTAGGGGTGGAGAATTTGGAAAAGGCCCTAAAGTTCGCCGAACTGAGGTCTGTTTCTATTTATCAACAACTTTGTTCTTTATTATCTGAATTTTCACACTCGTATCTTGCTTAATATGAATTTTCTTTGATAAATAGGTTACGTTATTCACCAAGAAACATGGAGTTATTCGGGCAGAAGAAGAAGCAGAAACTTTGTATGCAAGTATTGATTTGGTATCTTCGGTGATGCAACGGAAATTAAGGAAAATTAAGGAGAAAGATTCAGATCATGGTAGACACATGAAGGGATTCGATAGGCTCAAAGTTAGGGACCCACAGATATTTATAAATCAAGATTCGGTTGCGGTTCCTCAAGAAGAAGAAGTAGAAGATGTTAGTGAAGGTTTTACAGATGATCTTGTCCCTGAGGTTAGCATATGCATCCAATTTTCGTTACGAATTTTTATTTATGTTTTTTAGTGTGTAGCTCACATTCAAAATTTGGTCAGATTGTTCGCACGAAATATTTCGATATGCCCCCTTTGACTGTCTCGGAAGCAATTGAGCAACTAGAGAATGTTGATCATGACTTTTATGGCTTTCGAAATGAAGAAACTGGTAAGATATTGTGGTCAATTTATCGACTTCTCTTTGCTTTAGTATTGATTTGGATTAGAGGTGGCGAAATGATGGGTCGGAGGGTTGGGTAACGGGTTATACCAGGTTATTTTTAATGCGGGTAAATAGGGTCGGGTTGGTCCAACCCACAAAACACTTTGCTGTCCATTTCTTTAATTTTATAGATAATAACGTGATAGCTAATTGAATATGATTAGAATAAACTAGATCATTACCAAAATCTAGCTGATTTAATTTAAGGATTAGTAGCTTCTCATTAAACATTTGAATATCCTTGGATGACTCTCAACTTGTTTGACCCATGTTGGAGCAATTACATAATCCAAATCGACCCATTTATAGGTATATGGGTCGCAATTGCTACCTCTACTTCAGATGATATGGTATTAACATGGATGATTGTTTGTTTCAGGTGAGATTAATATCTTGTACAAAAGAAAATCTGGAGGCTATGGGATTATCGTTCCCAAAGAAAATGGCGAGACAGAGAAAATAGAGGACGTGGATGCTGAAATGCTTAGTCAACATTAGTTGTAAGAACTGAGACTTGATGTTTAAAAGATGGTGATTTCAAGATGTTCAAGTTTAAAGACAGACTCGTGTGGGCATTCTAGATTTCAAGATACACTAAAGTTTGAAGCTTTAAAATTCAAACATGTTTATTTTCTTGAAACAATGTTTTGTATGAATCTTGCAAGAAATAGCAAACCCGAGTCTGTAATATTGAAATCCCGACCAAGTAAATATAGGTTACGTTTCATCTTCATTCAGAAATGTCGTTTACTCTTTATTTAGCAAGGTAAACACAATTACTCTATTGAATTAACCAACTAATTATAAACGTCAACATGAAAAGGTTTCTGCTTTTCTTGGCTGGACACACTCAAGAACAAGAAACATTTTATTTCAAGAAAACACGTACATCTTTGATCATACAGGTGCACTGCGAAGCATTTAAGGGCCTGCGATATAAACGGATTCATACATTTCATCAACAGCCCTGTGATACAAAATGGATTCATACATTTCATCAAACAGGTGCACTGCGAAGCAGCTATACTCCAGATCTGTAATTAATAATAAGAACGAATCAATGCGTTATATCAAACATAAACCGTTACAATATTTCATCGGAACACCTACCTTACAATGTGTAAGGTTAAACATTTGTTTAAGAATAACTAATTATCTGATTCAAATTTAATATTACATGCTCAATTTTAAGAACATATCTCCAAACATTAGAAAGAACCTATGCGTTCGATATAACTATGAACTTAAGATTTTGCAACTCTTCCATCAAATGTAGGTAAATTAAATAACTGTTTGAAATTCTTGTCTAAAAGATTATAACTTTTGATATTATCATGAACTGCAACAACCATGAATGTACCTCCTTCTTCTTCTTCACTTCTAACGAAATCAAAAACTTTAAAATAGTCATAATAGCTCCACCTATCGTCATTGGTAAAACTTATGTGCGGGTATGTGGCATCAAGCTCATTAAGATCCACTTGGTACATAACAAACCAACCCGAATGATTGTTCAACATTTCATACACATTCAGGTGTAAAGGTCTTTTGCGATCAACGATATCCACCAAATGTAAATGGCCTCGAGAATCCTCAAAGTAAACTGGCAGCAGTACGCAAAAACTGTAAGATGCCTGCATCCTCTCCGACAGCAATGGCAACAGCAACTTTTGCACAGTTTCTTCTTTGAGCTTAAAGTACAATGAATTTAAATAGGTTCTCGCCCAATAAATCGCTCCATTTCAATACACTCCACATGTAAAAGGTCTATAATGACCGGTAAACTTCAAATCTTTATTCGCTATAACAAAAGAAAGGCAATTTATCAAACACAGAGTGCTGTGAACTTACATGTAAATTTAATGTCGCATGCAAAATTCAACATGACAGAAAATGACCTGCAGATCAATCAATTATACTTTCTTTGGATCCAATAGACAAGAGTTGCCAGTTTACCACATATCTTAATTCCATACTTTTGATCAATTTAACTTAGTTCTCAGAGAATCAGCATTTATCAAATATATGTAAAATTAAACCAAAAAAGACATCCAAAAGTTATCTTAAACACAATCTGTTTGATGCAATGCCAGACCCATAAAAGTGATATTTTTACGAACATCAGGACCTCCAATGACCAATGGGATGACCGGGAAAATTGTTTAGCATTAGGATTAAATACGTCGTATTTACGACTGCGTTCCGTTCCTCTGTCGCTACAGCAAAGCAGTAATCCGTTACAAGATTGCATAATTTTGATACCATGGAGATCATGATTGAAATCTGGGGTACGAAAAGGCGGACTAGAGTTTTCAACGTCAATCGGAACACACAAATCACGATAAAAAAGACCACGTGAGATCAAACGGTTGTCATACATGAGAGTGAAACGATAGTGACTCAAAAGCAATAGCCAGTGTTTGGAAACAGATTTGAATCGAAAGATGGAAGTAGCCGGAAGCCGACGAAAGATTTCGGTGGTAAGATCATCATTCGAACCAATTAGTTCTCCAGATTCACTAGGTCGATGACGGACTCATGTGCCACGGGAGCAGCCTACTGATAACCAATGCGAAAGCAATGTTAAAAAGCTAATGATGAAAGACAGAGCCGATAGCCAGGTTAATATTTACACCCATTTACATAAAGGATCTAAACGGTTCAACAATTCTACATTTGGTTACAGCTTACAAACACGTGCCAAATGTACATGTTTACATTTGTATCATAAGTAAACTTAAATACTGTTCCACAACATCACATATTTATGAAAATTTATACATTAGAAAGAAGATATGAGTTCGCTATAATGATGAACATCTGCGTGCCCGATTGGTATATGGAATAAAATGTTAGACAGATCGAATATATGTTTAAAACTCTTGTCCAAAAGATCGTACCATGTGATATTCTCAGGAATTCTCACCGCCATAAATGCATCCTCTTCTTAACCTCTAACCACATCAAAGACTTCATATTGATACTTTGGCGGATCTTGGTTGCTATTGCTACGTCTCATCTCAGGGTAAGCGGCATGAAGCTCATCAAGCTCCACTTGGTACTTGGAGAAACCACCCCAACCGATTGTTCAACATTACATACAAATTTAAGTGTGAATGGCATTTGTGACGTCGTGTAGCCCTCACAAAATGCATATGGCCTCAAGAATCCCCAAAGTAAAGTGGTCTATTGTAACGACAACCAGGCGATTGCATTCTCCTATTTCCACAAGTTCTACATCAAGCTTAAAGTTTACTGGATCAAGCCAACAGGGAGCCCATTGAATCGCTCCATTCCAATAAACTTCGTACTCTAATTCTATTTTCCTTCCGTACATGTTATAATAATATCCCAAAGAAATATTTGATTTGAAATCTTCCATGTTCCTGTATCAGACGAATAGATTTGAATCTTATACAACACCTTTTGATCAAGATATCCCTTTGGATTTGGATTTGCACAATGTATGCAAACAATTTTGTAATGAATACACTCAGTTTGATGAAAGGCCATGCCCATATAAAAGATATTTTTACTAAAATTCAGACCTCCGATGATTGATGGGATGACTGCATATAGCTTGGTAGTGGTATCGAATACGTGTGTGCTCATTGCTACAGCAAAGTAGTAATCCTCTACACGATTGCACAATTTTGATACAACAACGATCAGTGGAGAATTTAAGACTACAAAGAGGATCGGAGGGGGGCTTCTGTTTTCAACATCAAAAGAAATTTAACAAGAACACCATGAGTCGTATAAGAGGGTAAAATGTTGGTCACTCAAAAGCGATAGCCAGTGTTTGGATTCACATTTTGAACCTAAGGATTGAAGTAACAGGAAGTTGGTGAAGGATTTCGGTTATAAGTTCATCATTGGAACCGATCAAAGCTTTCACAATGGAGGCCTGGGATAAGGAGGTGGTTTTGAGGGTGTTTTGTGTTTTCTTGAAACAATATTTTGAATGTCATGCAATCTTGCAAGAACTAAGTGAACCTCAAACCAGAGTCCGTAATGTTGAATCCCAACTAAGTAAATATAGGTTGCGTTTCATCTTAGTTCTTAAATGTTGCTTACTCTTTTTTTAGCAAGGAAAACACAATACTATATAGAACTAACCAACTAATTATGAACGTTAACACGAAAAGGTTTCTGCTTTCTTTGCAGGACACACTCAAGAACAAAAAACATTTTGATTCAAGAAAACGCGTACATCTTTGATCGTATATTGGTATCTTTACTTTGTTTAATACATGTTGATGCTATATTGTGGTAAACAAAGTTGCAATCTTTTACAACGTTTTATTTATTTATAGATAGAAGTATAAAGTAATGGGGTTTAAGGTTATTGTGGCGTGGAAAACATGGCTTTGTGGCTGACCATGTGAGAAGTTGGAACATGCCTAACATTTGAACATTGTTTTATCACACAACTAGTAAAACCCACCTTGTATTCATCGTCTTATGTAGCGTTGATTTCTAATCAACGGCTAAGATCATTTTTCAATCCTTAATCCTCATTGGCGATTCTTAATTCCCCTTCTTCCCTGCCATCTGTTATCCTTATCTTTTTAGGTTTTAAGTATTTTTTTCCCTCTAAACTTCTCATAAATCTCATTTCTTTTACATAAAGATTTAATCTTTTTATATACCCATGTCATAAAGTATGAATCTTGTTGAGTCTTTTTTTCTGATTTTAAATACACCCATAGGTGGGATTCTTGTTTTAGAGATGTGGGTGTTTTTGGGTTTAGTTTTGATTGCTGTCTTGATTGGGATTATGGTTGGATGGGCATGGAAGCCCAGGTGGGTTAGCTCTGCTAATTGTACATTGAATGATTTGGAAGTCAAGAATCAAACGGTTGAGTCAAACCAGAACCAACCGTTGGTTCAAGCTGGGACCCGTCTTGATTTTGGGTCAAGTAGTAGGGAGGATAGAAAAATGGACAATCCAAGTTGCAGGTGAGTCTAGTCATGTTTGTCTTGAATTATGATTGTTTCTTGATGTTAGTCTACTTTCATGAAATTCAAGATTTTGATCAAGACGGTGGATGCTATTTTCTTGAGTTGAACACATATAAAAGAATCAAGATTTAACTTTTAATTGAAGTAAAACCTAGAGGACTAGAATATGAATATATATGAACCTGTGGAAGCTACCAAATATTCTAAACCTACTATTGAACCACTATGTTAACAATATGTGTAGTCTATAAAAACTATAATAGTTTGACAATGAAGACGTTACCATAATGAATTGATCTTACCAAATCATGTCGATGGATTATCAATTTTGAAGGATTATTTGTTCGTGTAGTTCATCGGTAGTCAAGAAAGAGGAAGAAAATCTTGTTACAGATGACGACTTAAAACATTTATGGCATCTTGTGGAGAAGAGAGATGGAGGTCCCCCATGGAAGCATATGATGGACCAGTCAACTTCTAAAATGACCTACCAAGCATGGCAAAGAGATCCTGAGGTATTTTTGTTTATTTCATTGAGAAAGTTATTGATTATGTGCAACTAATTGTTTCTTGATGCCAGTAACAATTATAAAGCTGAAATAGTTGGTTTCTTTTGAATTTGATAATTTGACAGTTCTTATTATTTCGATTACGTAAATATGTTGTAATTGGTATAAACTTTTAGAAACTTCAATTTAATTCAATTGGTTTGTTCTTCTCTATGGGGGTATGGCAGACTGGTCCTCCTCAATATTGCAGCATAAGTGTTTATGAAGATGCTACACCTGAACTATTAAGGGACTTCTTTTGGGATGATGACATGCGTCTAAAGTGGGATGATATGCTTTTACATGCAACAACCCTAGAAGAGTTTCCCGCCATAGGAGCAAGTGTCGTACATTGGATACGCAGGGTTAGTCGAGTCTTGTTCATCTTTATCACAAAAGTTATGTATTCGACATGTGTGTTCTTATTTTTACCTGTCTGCGCAGTTCCCTTTCTTTTGTAGTGACAGAGAGTACACAATTGGCCGTCGCATTTGGGAATTAGAGGGATCTTTTTACTGTGTTACAAAGGTAATACAAGTAATATTTCACAATTACAGGTTTTTTAATATATACCAATTTACTTATGAATAAATGAACTCTGGTTATGTTTTGGCATGTTTTCTTGAATCCCATTGTTTCTTGTTCTAGGGAATGCAATATCCTTTAGTCCCAAGAAAGCAAAAACCAAGACGAGTTGATGTTTATTATTCGAGTTGGTTTATTCGATCAGGTAATGTGTTCTTATTAAGCAACATATATAAAGTATACAACATTTGTGATTTTTGTTTATAACTTGGACATGTATAACAGCAGTGAAATCAAAGAAAGGGAACAGCCAGCCTGCATGTGAAGTAGTATTCTTCCATCATGAAGACATGGGCATCCCATGGGAAATTGCAAAATTTGGAGTAAGGCAAGGGATGCGGGGAACAGCCAAAAAGGTTGAGCGAGGTTTTAGGTGGTACCAAAAGGAAAGAGCGTGTTCGAACATGATATCACATCATGTAGCAATGGCTCAAATGAGTACAAGAATCGATCAAAACTACTTGACCCATTTAGAATCTGATGAAGACAGAGACATGTCTAAGATCGAAACAGAGGTCCAGCAAGAGAAGCAAGGAGGGTTAACCATGCCTAAGCTACTAGTTATTGGTGGGGTGGTCATCCTCGCTTGTAGTCTTAACCGTGGACTATTAACAAAGACTGTTGCATTTGGTGTTGCTAGAAGATTTGGAAACTTGGGAAAAAGAGCATTCCCCCCAACACAGTTGTGATACACTCGTACACATTATAATATGCCGATGTTATTTGATTAGATTCTTCAATGCAGCATGATGGTATGTATATACAGTGATGAAATACAGAATATGAATTGATAGTTAGTTAGCAATAACTAAAATCATTTCAGGTGAACAGTGCTATGATTAGCTCGTAAAAAGAACAAAACAGAATAACAAGTCAGGTTATGCCTCCATTATTTGAAGTTCTGGTAGTCATATATTTAGAGACACGTATCAATATAATATAACTGCTCTTAAACTGATTTATCTAACTAATAATCAAGCCCCTAAATAATCAACAAAAACATTTAATAGCCACATTCTGTATCTTTGATATAATAAGTATCTCCATAATCAGTTTCAGCGAAATCAACTAAACAACCCAATCGACCATTACAACCTTTTAGATCTCAATCACTTTAACCCGTAAAGTATGAAGATAGGACTCAACTTAGGGTTAGAATTGCTAGGTTTAAAAGTGAAGTTACACTAGAAAATAGAACTCAAATTCAAACTAACCAAGAAATATCATGTCTTATGTGAATGCAAATGGTTAATAGTAACAATGTAAGAATTGAAACTTAAATGTATTAACGATCAAAATCAAAACTTTCACTTTGCTCCCAATTGAAAACTATGTGAAATATCAAATTCAAGTACAAAATCCCGAACTTTGAAATACCAAAATACATAAAACAACTATCAAATAGTCTCCAAAAGTTTGTCAAAGAACCATTACATTGTTTTGTTGAAACAAGATTTCTAATCGAACAAGCTGAATCCCATATCATCGTCACTCTCTTCCTTTGCTTCTTCCTAAAACACATTCAAACCGCAACATTTTGACAAAACATATAAACAAAAATCAAATAGATTTTCCAATTCAATAGCATATGTATAGATATATTGTACCTTCTTTTCTTCAGCTGCGGGAGCAGCGGCAGCTGGAGCACCAGCACCGCCGGCGGGAGCAGAGACAGCTACGGCAGCACCACCACCTCCGGCACCGACGTTCATGATTAGGTCATCGAGGTTTTTCTTCTCACATAGCTTGGCAAATAAACTCGGCCAGTATGATTCAATGCTTACATTTGCTGCACTTACTAGTGTAGCAATCTTCTCAGCCTACAGATACAAAATCAAAACCCTAATTATCAACTAAAAAATTGAAACCCTAAATATCTCAGACAATTAAAAATATAAAAGTAAATTTAGAGAAATGAGAAGATTAAAATGTTTACAGTGATTGCGATTCCATCGTCGTGAAGGATCAATGAAGCGTAGGTACAAGCAAGCTCGCTGACCGCCATTGATACGGAAATTTGTTGTTGCTAATGTGCGGCGCGAATTTTGGGGAGATATGAAGATGAATGAATAAGGGTTGAATTATAGATTTAGCGTTGTTTATATAGGTTGAGATTTAGGGTACGGACTTCATTGGGCTTTTATTTGTATAATGATATGACATTTAGAAGCCCAATTAGATCTGGGGCCCAATTACAATATCCATATTTTTAAATATTTAAAAATAAATATACTACAATCACCACTGTTCATAACATGAAAATAAAAATAAATATTTAAAAATAAATTAGATTTAGCGTTGTTCATTGGGCCCAATTACATAACATGTATAAAAATAAATTTAAATATTTAAAAATAAATATAAATATACATATTTAAACTACTACAGTCACCAGTGTTCATAACATGTATAAACTCAGCTCCTGTAGTAGACTCACAGAACTCATTGATATTGTAGCAACTCAAGAAGACCATGGGAATAAACCTGAAAATGAAACACCAATTGTACCTTGCCTTGCTGTGTGATTTGGATAAAAGACCCATCCTTTCTTCACTTTATCAACCATACCCATTACACCACTATAATGTTCCCCCATCCCCATCAAATAATGGACACATTCTACAATATACAGTTTGTTTTTCATTTTCTTTTCAAGATTTTTCACCGTATTCATGGAATGATTTATTCTTCAGCACCACAGTAAGCTATCAGTTAACATCCTCAGTCTTTTGTAATTACATAAGGTTCCATAACAATTTGCTTTTGATTCGGAAAATGATGGCCATCATCGATTATAAATTTGGTCATAGATGGTTTTTATTGATGTACTTTTTGTATGGAGAGGATGGTAGCTCTTACTCATGTAGGTTTAACTTCTTATGTAGATTCTTTATTTCTTATTCAAACTGAAGAAGACATGTTCATGGTTCTGTTAGATGTATTTATTATTTAAATTTGTATATATGAATTTATCGTCATAAATGATTTCATGTTAGTTTAGAATTCATAGAACTCGAGAATGGATGGATCTTAATTTTGTTAAACACGCATTACGCGGACTAACATTTTAAGGTATTTTGTATTTAGAGATGGTTTCTTATGAGAAGAATCAAAAAGGTATCTTAACCTACTAGATATTGTAACAATTATACAAATGATTATAATTTGTTATAATTTCTCAACGTTTCAGATATTTTCAATTTACAAGTTCACAAAGGAAAATGTAGAGTATTATGGTTCCCAGATTGCTCAATAATCAGGTAAAACCTTTTTAATCCTTTTTTTATGAACAGGTTGATACATATCGATCCATGGGTTTGTCTCAAACAAACTGATTAAAAGAAAATTGGGTAAATGGGTCAAACGAATCGCAAGTTGCCAAACTGTATTTGTCCAAACAACAATAATTTTTTCTAATCTACGGCTAAAAAATTGTTTGTGTGTTAGTTGAATCCCAGACCCATTTTACATGTACCTAATAATGATCTGTTCGTATCTAAATTATAGCTTTAATGGGTATGAGTGCAGCTAGAATCTTTCACTTAAAAGGAAATAAGTCGAGTTGGGTTTGAATGAGTCGAACGAGTTGCATTTTATCCAAAGTATATTCAAATTCTATAAAAACCTCCACAACTGTTTTATACAGATACATAATATTACTTTTGTAATGATATAGTTTGTTACATGTTTTAACATATAGTTAGTTTATAAGACTAAAAAAGTGGATACAAATTGTGTTTGTGGTTTGGCCAATTCACTCAATTTAACCTAACTCTATTTTAACTATTCTTCAAATATATATGTTAAATGTAAGCGTCTATATTTTGGTATTCTTACGTAGTTTATTCACTCAAGTCGTTTGTATATAACATGCTCTCTCTTTGTTTTGTTATTCAAAAGGTGCTTTTCAGATAGTGATATTTGATTTGGTCATCATTAAGCTAACTCTGAATTTTATATGGTATGAACATGTAGATATGAGAATTTATGGTTATGTCTTAATCCACGATGTTTTATATATTAGGATACTTAGTTTTGGTTCTCCTGCCTAATGTTCCTATACCTTTTATTTCAAGTTTGTAGATTAATATGTTAAGTTACCGCATTTAATACGAGTAAAAATTTAACAAAATGAGTACACATCTTTAGACCCGTTGCGACGGGTAAAAAGACTCGTAATAAATACAAATGAGATATTAATTGTAAATGAAACATAAACACACAACCTACTTATTGGAGTAATGCTATATATACTTAACTAGTATGAAACCCGTACGATGCACGAGAACCTAATGTTAAGTAGCTGATGGTGACAATTTACAAAAGAAAAATAGAAAAAATATCATCATTTGTAAGAATAAATAGATAGCTTATAATTAAACAATAAACACTGTATATCGAGTATTAGGACTTTAGGACTTTAGGAAGGTAAGATGATTAGTAATCAGAGTATGATGATTAAAGTGTAATTTTAGTAGATATTAGATTTGAATGTTACATGTAATATAAAAAGTTATATATATATATATATATATATATATAGCTTATAAAATGATTTGCAAAATTAAAAATCTTAAAAGTACCTTCTGAGTTTAAGAGCTTCATCAAGCGATAAGAACACCTAAAGAAGTAGGCAAGTCAAGAATGTTGACACAGAAGCAAAAATCTCATTTAATTTATTACTTATTAGAGACATAACTCTAAACTCGTATAATATAATTATTTTTCAAATTATGTATGTATAGAACATTGTCAGTAGTAAAGGGGAGCCGGATATAATTTCCTAACACTTTATATTTGGATGATTAATACACAAATTATCCATAGGTTTACTCCAACCTAAATTAAGATATGGTCCATCAATAAGTCGACATTAAACATTAAATGGATAGATCCAACTTGAAGAATGAGATTTATTTTCAATGTATATTTGAAATATTGAACAAGGGACTTAGTATAAAGAGAAGTAAAAGTTTAGGAAACAAAAAGAAGAAATTTTATATAATAAGGTTGAGGGGAGGATTAGTTAAAGTGAACCTACTACAACAATTGCTACATGCTAATATAATACTTCATAATGTATATGCTTCAAGACAGTGAAAACCGAAACCCCATAAAATGAGACCAAATTTTTGTACAAAAATTACAATATAGGAAAACAATAGCAAACTAATCAAAGAGTTGTTACTCAAGATACAATTAAGACCATGTTGTTACATTCAACACTAAAATGTACAATTAATTAAGACCATGTATCGTAAATACTAAAAGCCATCATGTTGTACAAACAATTAAAATTTTGGAAGGCTTTGCCTTTGTTGTACAGATCTTCCCTATACACTAAAATTGGTTTGTATAAAGTATGAAGCTTATGGATGAGATCTTTAGCCATACTATTTACTTAAAACAGAGTGAAAACTATACACAAATTGACAAACATAAAGGTACTTGAATGTTAAACAATAAAATTAAATAAAGAAAAAAAAATCTTATATTGTGAACTATGAATCTCATCCTTAAAATTTTTTACACCAAGTCAGAATTTTCAATCAAATCTAATTTTTCCTTGAGTCATTTCACCAAACTGTTGATACACATAAAATATAATAACTTTGTTGGAATTGTATAAATGCCACTTCAAGCCTGTAAACATGAGCATTCAAAAGTAAAAAAATTTCACTTATTAGCGAGCATAAACATAAATATCATGTGATATTGAAATTCAAATGAAGAATTAAAATCATAAATAAAATTTTACATCCATGTTACAATTGTGGGATAGTGTAACCAAAATAGAGAGTTAGAAAACATACCTCAAATTTGATCTAAAAAGTTTTGTTGGAAACCTTCATCTTTAAATAAGTGATCCACGTTTGATTCGATCAATAAAATCTCGTAAACGTTGCATAACTAAGGAAGGAAGATATTAATGTGAAGAAACCCATGAGGTGATAACAGTAGAAGGTCCCTCTATTTTCCTAAACCGATTTCAAGCATAAGTGACAATGACACATCATCAAAGTGACATGGCATTTGAAAATAGGAGAGAAGATATCATCGCCAACTCAGATAAGCAACCGAGAGATCGACACATAGGTTGGGGGATTCCCAGTTGGTATATAGGGAAGAAGCTATATCTAATTTATTGATTGATTGATTGATTGTTTGTTTAAGACATGTTTTTAATATTTTCGGATTTTCTCTATTTTTATTTCCACCCTTAGATCTCTTGTTTATCATCATCTTCTTGTTAGTCGTGCATTTCAAGTATCTCAACCATTTTTCATTTGATTAGAAAAGAAGAAAAAAAAAGCTATTTTATTTGAAAATTTTAACGATTCCAAATGACATTTTTTCGAATGTATAAATCGTGTTGGGTTCGAGTGGCATTTCACCCTAACGACTATTCATTCGTTGATTCTTCAACATTAGTTGGTACGGATCTTCACTTACTTTAGTGGAGAGCGTACTATTTATTTACATCCATTGGTATGTAAGCGCTTCAATGCAGACTTTGACGGGATCAAATGGTTGTTCATTTGTCTTCATGTGTCTTCATGTGTCTTTATCTTTGGAAGCTCAAGTAGAGACACAATCACTTATGTTTTCTACTTGTTCTACGCAGATCCTTTACAAAGCAATAACCGCCTTGGTTTGTTTAGAAAAATGTGGCTCGAGGAAATATATATGCATCGACTAAAGCACCCATTTTTCCAATTTGGCAGTTCGATCTATAATTTATCATTCCCAAAGCTCATAAGATACATCCATTTAGAAGCACCTTTGATTTTGAATAGCATAAGCTTAAAATTAAAGGCGAGGTTCAAACAAACTCTAATTAGTATTTGTAACATGGCCTAAATAGACATTCGTATGATCTACACGTATTATGATCAAGGGAAATAGCTTTTGGAATGACACATAATTTCTGAAATTCAATATCAACTTTTGGCTCTAGCTACACTAAATTAGCCCACGCCATCCAAAAATGTGTCTTTTTTCTGTCGAATTTAGACAACCGATATTGGGACTTGCATGCCCAATTTAATCAACTATTGCATCGATTTGCTAAGGAAATATATATCACCACCATGTTAAGTCTTGCCAAGAGCATAATAACTAGACAAAAGTCCAGTACTGTAATCACAAACACAGAAATTTCAACAGTACCATAAACAAACAAGACCAACAATCTGATGGGCTTCTAGAGGTTCATGCAATAAACATATCATCCTAAAACATATTGATTCGAATAAAGTTCCCTAGTGATTCCTGCTCTTTGGACGTCCCACCTGAATAGGCTGCAAAAGGCTGATGGAGTTGGCATTGTCTCATGGACTTTGCACCTGTGAACAATATAAAAAAGCACAATTAGATGCAACTAGAGTAAAAGATGTTTCATTGATATTTACTATTTAGTAACCACTAAATTGCTCTTGGATGGAATATATTTGTTAAAACATACAACTATTTTGCATAGCATGTACATGACTTCATTGACAACTTCTTTAAGTAACATGTGTTATACCTTACGGGGTGATGCTGACTTGGACCTTGACCTTGACCTTGACCTGGACCTTGATTTGGATCTGGCTCTGCACCACCAGTAGATAAGTACAAAATAAGCTGGTAGCTTAGTAGGGCCTGGCTCAGGTTGAGCCCAACCCACAAACAATTTTTTCTTCTTTCTTAAGTTTTCTTATACAGTATTGTAATGTGAGTAACCATATTACAACAATAATCTTAACTTTTATTAACAAACAGATGTAGAAGATTTTAAGCATTTGAATATTTTACCATAACCTATTTGACCCATTAGAGATGAATTTAACAAAATTGAGCCATCTTTGTGTATATAAATAGGTCGAGATTGCCACATCGAGTGACATAGTCCTTATCAGGACACAAGATGCATGTCAAATATAAATACGAAGTTAGATTATACCTTGTCGGCTTCACAGGAGATGCTGATCTAGATTTTGATGGTGATCTTGAAACAGATCGATCCAGGGATTTACTGGGGAGAACAGAATATTTTAGAGAAATTGCTAAAATATATAAAGTAACCAAAAAGATTTTTTTATGCGTACCTTCTGCTGCGGCTTCTGCTTCTGCTTTTGCTTCTGCTGCGGCCTTTGCTTCTGCTGCGACTTCTACTTCTGCTACGACTTCTGCTTCTGCTGCGGCTTCTGCTTCTGCTACGGCTCCTTCTGGGACTCCTAGAAGGACTCCTATCATACTTCCTTACCTGCAATTGTAAGATAAATACATAACTATCTAGCTTATTACAGTGAATAGGGAGTAGCAATCAGGTCCCAATAAATTAGTTAAAATGGGTTATCATTTATCACAAATCGGTGACATCAAAAGATTTAACAAAAGTGAGTGGGTTGAAGGTTGACCCAAGTAGACGTTTTATACATACAGCCTCCCAATCCGTTGCATTTAAAAATTTAGATTATTGTTTTATACATATAGTTTTTGTGACTGTTATTAAGCATTAATAATTTATTAAAATTTTGTCAGTCAACCCAACTCAACCGTTTTGACCCAGTCAAATAGGAAACGAAAAGTATAGTGTACAATCTGAATGTTTCGGTACTTATAAGGATTATATTGAGTTCACACCCCACAAAGATTAGATAAATAAACAAATTACCTGAATATAGGTCTTAGTCCACGGATTCCTGAACTCGGTGTCATCAAGCTTCCTTATCTAAGAGCAAAGAACGTATCAAATGTTAACGGACAAAGTAAAGATGTAAAATACGTTGTAGATATACCACAAGTATTTCACCAACTTACAGCATATTTCATATCCTCGGAGTTGGTATAATCAACAAGACCAAATGTTCCTACATATGATATTTTGGTTAGATAAAAAATCCACAGTAACTACTATGTAAACATAGATGTGGCAAATGGTCAGGTCTGGGTTGTATTGGGTTGACCAAAAATATTTTGTGACCAAATGTTCCTACAAATGAAATTGTGGTTAGAATAAAAATCCATGGTAACTATTATGTAAACATAGATGTGGCAAATGGGCAGGTCTGGGTTGTATTGGGTTGACCAAAAACAATTTGTATTCGTAGACTTTAGACCTTCATTAGATATTTGCTGTGTCAAATATGATTACAAATGCATGTTATCGTTTAAGCATTAAAAATACATTGTCTGCAACTTTAGGCCAGTTCAGCCCATATAACCAAAATTCTTTTAGGCTACTCTTTTTGACCCATTTTGGGCTGCTCTCAGTTCTTGAGCATGCTGGGGGATTAGGTGGCAGTTAAAAGAGCTGCTCGAAAGCTTGACGAACAAGGAAAAAGCCAATATATTCTACTTTTTGGTACAAGGGCTTTTTAATAGTCAACTGGTAATGTAGGGCGCTATTCGATGAATACAACATATTTTATAGAACTGGTTCAGGTAGTTCAAAGATCAAACATGACCTGAATTGAACCATTCATAACTAAATGGGTCAAAACATGACCTGAATTGAACCATTCATAACTAAATGGGTCAGCCATATCTAGCAAACCAAGAGATAGTGACAAGAACAAATAAATAATTCTATGATTTATACCCTTGCTATCACGTGAAACTTCAGCAAAACATACATCACCCGCCTTACGCATGTGATCCTGAAAATTTTGTTTAGAGTCATTAAGGTTTCACAAGCTAAGACTACAGAAATAGAACAAACTAAAAGCATTAGAGATATCGTTACCTTAAGATCCTGCCACGAAGCAGATGATGGTAGCCCTCGTACAATGACTGCACACAAAAAACGTAACATTGAAAGAAAATCTTAGATGACCAAACAAGGCACTTGTTAAAGAACCAAATGACAATTAAGAAACTGCATCCCTTAGGTTATAATTAATAAGTGATTCTGATCTAAGGTGGCACCTCGATACTCGGAATGTTTTGAAATGCCAAAGCGTCCACTACCACTGCCACGACCACGGCCACCCCCATAGTCACCACGACCATCACCCGAAGATGATTGTCCACGACCGCCATGAGCGAGCTCGACCTGCACCAAAAGACATATCAAATGTTGTTAATAATATAACCATAGAGATGGCGACCCATTTTAGAAATGGGTCGATCAGAGTTACATTTAATCGGTAATGGGTGCAATACGTGATAAAAATAGCATTAGCTTAAAAGGAAAAAGGCAAGTTGAATGAAATGAAGAGGTCAAAAATTTGCCGGAGTTTATTTTTAACACAGAAATAAGTGGCACACTAGTTATTCTTCAAATGTTTAAAATGTCGGACAAAGTCACAAAACCAGATTCACATCAGTGCAACTCGACCCACGCCATGAAATTACCCGTTTTACCCAAACCATTCTGGCATCATACCAACTCCCCCAGTCCCCCACCAGTTTACCTCAATACAAACATGATTAGTACATAAAAGTATTCAAAATTTATTGTTACCCTTAGGCGACAACCATCAAAGTTATAACCATCCCTGCCCTTAATTGCATCTTCAGCGTCTCGAGCATTTGCAAACTGCAATTTAAGCAACACCGAAGAGTCAAAACCATTGTAAGAGTTCGCTCGTCAATAAAATGAAAGAACTTGAGTGAATGCATCCAAAGTGTTCAAATTACCTCCACAAAACAGTAACAAGGAGGACGTGGTGGAATCTTCAATTCTATGTCCAGTATGCGCCCATACTGCACGAAGCAAAAACCAACTTAAGAAAACTTGAACATATTTTCCAGATCGTACTGAGCTGGTTTAAACCATCAGAATCAAGCCTTTGGAAAAAGTACTCAAATTTGCCCCATGAAGCATAGCACAAAAAAACAATTAACATAAATGTGCCCTTCAATTCTTCAGATATGACTTCAACTTGTTACAGTATTATATGCGTAATTAAAAAGCCTAATCACTTTAATAAATAAAAGCATCAACATATAAAGTCGTTATACAATGAAATTATTAAAAATTGGGAAAATGAGATTGTTTAGACATCTCAACCAAGTGCTTCCATAGTCTTCTTCTGTTTAACACGTCCAACATATAATATACAAGATGGTTGAAGTGCCAAGATGATGGAAGCAAATGACTCAACCTTGTGCATCTTTTCGATGCCTTTCAAAAATGTATGTACATTTTGGTAGTTTAACTGATAAATTTGGGTTTGAAGTGATGCATGTATTTTTAGTTCTTCGATGATTTTTTTTCATATGACCTTACTTTATCCAACAACTTTTGCAATTCAACAAATATAATTTCCATTAGATTTAAGTTCACAGATTTTTCCCATGATATGACGCCGTTATTAAATTCAAATATTATTTAATTCAAATTTGTATATCACTTTCAACACTCATTTAGCTCGAATTTGAAGGATGTTGCTAATTCTAACCAAAATCTAATTTGAATATTACTTTTCAATAACCACCATATTCTAAGTTGAATTCAATGGAAATGCTAAACAAAATTGAATTCAATATCAAAATATCTATATAAATTAGTAATTTCGTATCAACTTGGACAACTAGATATGAGATAGGGAACTCGGAACAGACAAAGGGCATAAACAAATGACACAGACCTTATAGAAAAGATCTTCAACTTCCCATTCTCTTATATCCAGGGGAAGGTTCCCAACATAAATCATGCGTGAGAAGCGGCCACTCATTTTCAGTTGCAAATAGACAGCTCAGAAAATCAGCCCAAATCTGCAAAGAAAAATAATCAGAACTCACAAATAGGGCATAAAGTGATGCTTCCTTGTTTAACACTGCTAGTGTGTGCCTTCTATAGAATGTTCACTGTCATGCGGTATCCAACAATTAACAAAATAATCAAAACAAAATCATGAAGCAAACCAAGAGAGCACTCCTCATGATGAGCGGTGCTCCACAAGCTCCAATGCTAAATGCACTCCAAGAAGCTCCACACTCTAAATTGCTCAAAAGCGTCAATTCCCTCCACAGCTAAACATTTTGAAAATATATTTTCGGTTTCTCAAATCTCTATTTTTGTGCAGAGAGGGTTTGCAATACTTCCAACTATATTTATAAAACCCCAACTCCAAACATCCTAATCCCTGTTTACATCCTACGTATGATCCCAATTCCCATGGCTCATATTTGTCCAAGCGGTTGACATCTATCATAAACAAAGCATCTCAGTCATAAGATAATGTAATATTACTTGTAATTCTTTAAACTCTCACTATAAGTCCCTCACTGATGTGTTTTTGAAGTGAACGTAAACTCACGTTAGCTTCTTTTAAGAAGAGGAAAACAGAAAACATTACTATCGACACTTATATTTCAACCAGGTGCAAAAGATTACGCATTTATTTAAATATAAACAAGTAGTTTGTCCTTCTCACCTTATCGTTCTTTTTCTTGAAGCTGCAATAAGAAACAACTTAAAACCAGTTCTTGAAAATGCATTAATGCACCTCTATCTCATAAGCACCTTTAACTTACATAACTCCATCTCTTCTACGACATACATTTCAATATAGATACAATTTAATTTTTGAACCTAACAGACGTTTAATCCACAAATCCAAAAATGAAAACTTGTAAACCCTAATTATATTTCACTGGTGAAATAGTCCGATTACGAATGAGCATGGCTAAAAATGAAGAAAAAAGCTCACAATTATGACATCAGAATGAAATTAAATCTAAGAAGCATAAATATTTGATGATTAATTCCAAGGTGACGATTAATTCTTCCTACCTAGAATATTACTTTAGCTAGGGTTCCTTATTCTGGCTATTTTGATTTACCGTAGATACAATTAGGTACAACGATCAACAATAACTAATTGAACATTATCTTAATAAGCACATTGAAATATTCGAGATTAATTGGTAGAACTATGAATCGATTATTACCTGATCGAATTGAGCGGCAAAGCAAAACAGTGTCGTGTGTGAGATTGCGGAATTGTGCTAACGAAACAAGGCTATAAACACACAGGGATAATTATTTTGGGCTTAGTGGGCCTATTTAGCTGTTTGGGCTTTGTCTTGTATATGTATATTTATAATTTGTAATTATACCTTATATTCAATATTCAATTAGCAAACTATATCTTCAAATTATCTTGATATATTGGATGAGTTATCATGATTTTATGATATCTTGATATCTTATGAGAAAAATGAGTTCTTTAAGAATAGTACTGTTATTTCCTTTTAATTTTATCCTCACTTAATTAACAATAAATATATAAGGTCTTTTTAAATTTTATTAAACCATTTCATTTACATTTCTCTCTCAAAGTCATTTTTTCTCCCTTCTTTCTAAGCCATCACTCAATAACAGATATATTACATTTGTTTAGATTTCTAGGTTTATGTATTTTATTTAAGTTTTAAGGTGTTTTAATCTTAAAATAAATAAATAAATAAATATTAATCCACGTACTTCATAATAATACATTATTTTCACCAACTATTTGAATCAATGTTCTTGAATATAATCACTCTTTGATAGTAAAAAAATGGTAAGTTCTTACTATTTAATAAACTATAAGTACGTTAGCTACAAATAAAGAAAAGGATTAGAAATTAGTTAGGAAAGAAATGCTCATAATATATGAATATGAGTGTAAATCTCGTCCGAGGAATGACTTTAGAAATACAAATACTCGTTTGAAACACAATTAGTGAGTCACAATGAATACTACTATAATTATCAAATATAAAATTTTGACCTATACCACAAAAATCAGTATTTTAATAGTATTGTAATTGATGTTTGAAAAATATTTCAGTATAAAATATATTTGTTAAATTTTTTCTGTTAAGTTAAAATCATTGATCACACTTTTATGATAAAATCAACAAAAGTTTCAAAGGTTTAGTAAACTTTCAATTAAGCAATTGTTAAATCTAATAATAAAGATTTATCGACGATTACCTATCGAGTTATTGAGCTCAAATTTCTCCTATGACAACTAAATGTGTACTTTAATCTATAAAATTGAATAGTACCATGGAAATATATAAGTAAATCTTTTTAAAAGTATAATAAATAGCTGAAACTAAATATCAATGAACTAATTCTATACATAATTGATGCAAAAATTGAATATAAGATTTATAAATGCTCGTAATATTATACCGACTGAGCAATGAAGCAACTTCAAAGTGTGATGAATCTCTTTTTCGTTTTAATATTTGATGATAACACTTGACGGACACAAATCACAAACCTAGATCTTTATTAATGATATTAAACAACAACTTGAAGTCAAGTTTAAACTAATTATAATGTAAAAATATATATTAAAACTAAAGAAAACTATTGAATCCACATAATGTTTGTAATTGAGAAAAAAGATATTGTTAGTGACAATATACTTATTGTCATTATTATTACCCAAACTCTCTATATTCCATAAGTAAGATTTATTTTTCTTTTTCTTCTTGTAATATAAAGTAGTCATGTAAATTAGGGGTTAGCCTTTTAGCATATAAGTAAGACATGATCAATAAATTTTTTTGTTGCATTTATATTGAACTTTAAAAAACACTTCGTTTATCTTTTGTACATCAATTTTTTTTTATAATTATATTATATTGTGGAATGATCAACAAAACTTGAATAAATAATGATGAAATGCTATTAAATAGGTTAAGATTGATGACATGATGTTTTTGACTTGAAATGCAACTAAATCATGTGTTGCTTTGACTTTTAGGCTGATATACTATATTTACATATTTGGGCTTTGGCCATATTGGAGTCTAAAAACAACAAAAATAAAAATAGAAAATTGATGAATAAAATGGTGTATGAATAAAATTTTTGGAAAAATTGTAACTAAGAATACCGTCACATTTTAGCGTTACATCACCAATTAAATTAAACTGCAAATTACTATACATTATAACAATATAATGCATAATAATAGTGTATAAATTACCACTCTTATTTTATCTTTATTAAAGGATGCTATTATTCAACTATGTGACATAAGAATGACGATAAGTTGCTTGAACTCTGATAAATACAATTTTTATGCCATTGTCAAATATTCCCTAATTAATATATTCTTTTTAAGGTTAATCGGTAGCAGATTCAAAAAAATATCTTTAAGGAAGAATTTTATATATATCCCTAAAAACTTCAATAATTACATATATATCCAACTAAACTTCATAATTACATATATATCCTTACAAAGTATTTAAACTATCATATTTATCCATTCCTCTAATTAAATAAATAAATACATATTAACATTTAGTTTAAAATAATATTTTCATTAATGACATTTGAAAACATGAAAAACTCAAAATCAAAGTCTTGAACAGCCCTAGTAAATTTTGCTTTGTAATTTTATTGACATTAATCTAACTTATAGGTACTAAAATTTTCATCTTCATGTACATTATCTCTACTATATATGTGGTCCTACTTATTTCTTGGACGAAAACTAATTTTCTAATTTATGGCTTTCACCATTTAAACATCTTTTAACATTACAAAAAGCAACACTGCCATCATCAAATAGTTTTCATGCAAAGACTCGTAAACATATAAAAGTAGCTATATAGATCTTATTAAACTCAAAGTGATATCAACATGTTTGTAATTCTATTCTTAAACAAGCTCACCAAATTCGACCCGTTTAATCCAACACAAAAAACACGCATACCCGTAACTACTAAAAGTAGCTACACAAATCTGATTAAACTCAAAGTGACATCAACATTTGTAATTTCGTGCTGAAAAAAGTAATCAAAATTGACCTGTTTAATCTAACACCAAAAAGCTCACCAAAGCGAAAGTGAAGTAGTTTATAAGAATTTAACTGTATTTATTTAATTAGAAGAATGGATATATATGAGAGTTTAAATAGTTTGTTAGGATATATAAATGTAATTATGAAGTTTGATCGGATATATATGTAATTTTAAGAGTTTATAGGGATATATATGAAATTCTCCGTATCTTTAAAAAGGCGAACTTAAATATATATTTTTGTTTGATTTTAAAAGGAGTGTATATTAAAAAATAACACTAATAATATTCTTTTTACCTTATATAAATTTTTAAAAGTGAACGGTTGTCAACATCGTTCACATCATGTCTCTGCCCATGGTTAATGTTTAATTTTAAGTTTTTACGAAATAATCGTAATTATACTCCAAATTTTAAGTTTATAAAATATTTTATTATTTTAAACACAACAAAATATACTCCAAATTTTGATTTTCCTCGAGATGTAAAGAGTCCAACTCATCACAAACAAAATAATTTAATTCAAAATTATGCGATAACTAAGAAAAAAAAACCGAAATGTGAAAAGGGTGATGACTAAAACCGGTTTAATTTAAAGACACGAGACTTTTTAAAAGGTGGTATCCGGCGCCATGTGCAGACAAAAACAAATTATCAGTTTGTCTTTTTCCTACTAAAAAATATTTATTATTTCTTTATTTATTTATGACTATATATATTCATTGAACCTTCTTTCCTTTTGAACTTTACAATACATTTCAATTTTTGTTTTTCCTTGCAGGGTTTTGTTTAGGGTTCTCGCGTTGTTAATGTTTTTACATTTTAATAAAAAGTAAAAATCTCCGGCGACAAAATGCAGCAGCAGCAGCAGCCACCGCAAACTCAGGCGGCCAAGTTTTCTCCAACTTTAATCACCACTGAACAGATTCAAAAGGTTTTATTTTTATTTTTTACTGTCATTCATTTGTTTGCACACAGATAATATGTTAGTTTAGTTGAATATAGTATTAGGCCAAATTTTAGGTTGATTTATTAGGCATGTGTATCGGTAAGTATCACTCTAAGTTAAAATTCTACAACAATGCTTTTGTTTTAGACATGTTTTTATTGTGTAAATAAATAATAATGAAGTTTGATCATTTTTTGGGACTCATTTGAAATGTAACAACTGTAAATTTGGGAGGGCCTTAAAAGGTTACAATTTTTAGGTTTCTTAAACAAAAAACGTAGTTTATGGTTCAAATTTGTAGTAATGTGTTGTTAAAGGGGATGTTTGAGTAATGTGATTTCTGATTTGCAAGTTGTTAAAGGGAATTTGGGGATGTTTGAGTAATGTGTTGTTAAAGTAGTTTATGGTTCAAATTTGTAGTAATGTGCCATTAGAACTGAGCTTATCGGCTTTTTTCAAAAATCGCAATAAGCCCATAGCCGTAAAAATAAGCTTAACAGAACACCGCTTATTCTTTCATTGACGATTAGTGTTTGGGATTGTTTGTTGAAACAGACTACACTTATAAGCAGCTTAAAAGATAAAACTAGTAATTTTGAGTCCACCAGAAACAGTCTCTGTGATGAGCAATATCTCAAGTTGCTTATCGAAAACGACTTATAAAATAAGCAAATTAGCATAAACATTGTTTGTTTATCCAAACACTCAAAAGTATCTGTTTTCTAAAAAAAAAATATACACAATAAGCAGATAAGCTGTTTATAAGTAATCCAAAACCATGATTTATGAAGAGTCAAGAATGTATGTTTGGGCATTTGCCTTACAATATATGTGATGTAGTGGTGGTTGTGTTGATCAAATTGCAGTGTCTTGAAGAAAATAAAAGATTGATTATGGCAATTATGGAGCATCAAAAGCATGGGAATTTCCAGGAGTGTGCTCAGTAAGTTGTTTGACGAACCTTATCGATTCAACTTCTGTTAATGTTTATATCGTTCCACTTGTAGAATGATGGTATTCTCATATAATGAGTGGCCTGCATGCTAGTAATTTTGTGTATTTGCAGACTTTTACTTAGGCTAGATAAGACATGGGTTTTTATAGATTTGTTTTAGTAAAATCACCCCTCTCAAATCTCAATTTATTGAATTCGACGCACATACATATATATGTTACAAAGGAGAAGGATCAGTTGAAAAAGGGCTCTAATGTACAAAAGTGTAGGGAGGAATATGGTGCTGACACGTGTCCCGGTACACCAGGGACCTTGATCCACAAAACGAGTGCATCAGTTTTATTAAAAAATGGTGCATTATATTGAATTGTACCCATGTTACAAAAAATAATATAATATATAATGGTCCAGTTTGGTTGGTGTGGTTTAAACACTCGGTTTTACAATAAACTGAACCGTACCCCATGGTTAGCAGAAATCCAAAACCAACAACCTGACTCCGCACATCCCAAGATTAGTTACTGCTTGTAAAATGATATCATATTATAAAAAGTACTCTGTACTATTTAATGATCAACCTCGTGATAATGCAACTAATTCAGGTACCAAGTCGTGCTCCAAAAGAACTTAATGTACTTGGCTGCAATCGCTGATGCTCAACCACCAACACCACAGATACCACAAATACCACAACCTTGTCAAGTAAGTTCCAGCTTTGTTTATGTCGTTAACAAATACAAATATTCTCGATTCTAATCTTCTTTTTACTTTCTTTTTTGTAGGTAATGCAGATGCAACTGAATGCGATACCACAGCAGGGAAATAATTTCATGCAGCAACCTCAACTTGTAATTCCACAACAACTTAGTGGTGGTGAAAGCAGTGTTCAAAAACTACCACTTCAACAACAACAAATGTTGCATTTTCAGCAACTGCAACAGCTTCAGGCGCAAATGGGCGCGAGACCCAGTGGTCAGAGTGGCATGTTTGGGATGCATCAAGCGATGCAATCTGCATTGGTGGCGAATCCTGGTGGCAAGCAAGATGGATCTGCGGCTGGTTTTGGTAGTGATGGCAGAAGTGTGTTCCGTTAGGATTCATACGCTGTTTTGCATATATATTATAGAAAAACTTAATACTGTCCTTTTGGTTTAGTCGATTAAGCAAATGACAGGGGGAAATATAGAAAGCAAAAGATAGCGTCTTTATATCTTTGTTTATAAGGGTGACTTTTTTGTCAATGAAACAACTCTCTTTTGGAGATCATCTGGATGTTTTATTGATCAGCTTCCTGTAAAAGGACTTGAATTTTCTACTGTGAATTGGTATGGTATGCCGGCCGTGGATTTTGGGGCCCTGTGCCAAATCAAAAATATAGGGCCCTAAATACGAAAATTGCCATTAGATTTCATATACACGTTTACGTTTTATGAGAAATTCTATATTTCTTCTTTTAATTTTTAACACGTCTTTCATTTTGTTCTGAAAAGGAAGTACGAGTTTTACAACTTTTTAGTAGAATCTTTTAAGTTTTATTCATTATTCTGTATAAAATTAAAGGCGCGTAGTAGTTTTATAAAATATAGTTCCCGTCAAAAAAATTTGTTGTTCATAATTTGTATTCTAATTAAAATGATACAATACAACTACATATTTAATGGAGTGTTGTTAAATTTAATGAACAATTTGTATTGAGGGGTTAAACTGAGTGTTTTTGAAAAAGGTAAATAAAGACAGTTTAGCCCAAACACGGATGAACCATTTTAATTGTGTGTAATTCTTTAGTATAATTGTTTTTTTTTTAAGATAAAAGACACATTCATTTCTAACCACACCACATATTGTTTTTAAAGCTATATGTATTACCTTGATACTGTAATAATACCAAAATAAGTTATGTAAACTTCAGGTTCAGCAGCAATGCAATTTATTAAGGAAGACGCGTGCCTATTTTTTTCTTCTGCTGATATTTCCAAACAGCTACTTGGTGCGAAAATGCATTTTTTTTCTTCTGCTGATATTTCCAAACAGCTACTTGGTGCGAAAATGCAGACGTAACTCATAATCTATATTGTTTACCTGTTGAACAATGTTAATGGTTTATTCTTAGAGATGGATCATCCTCACATTTTTACTTTTAACTGAACTTATATTGGTAGAAGACTGAAGAGCATCCAACATCAACCAAAACCAGCATTTCATCACTCTTGCTCCATTTAAGAATAAACCCAATAAATACTCAACTTGGCCAACCCAGATTAACAGCAAAACAAGCAGTCATACCAGATCATTTTTTGATGGTTCGGCCAAGAAACAAATTCTTAGCCCCGTATAAATCTGGCCAAACCAGACAATGGACACCTTTAAAAGACACGTACCTTCCAAAGAAACAGTCAAACACAACGTCAGTTTCTAAGGAATCTTATTCCTTGAGCAATACGCCGTTCCATTACTAAGTGGTAACCAAGCACGTTTTATTGATTTCATTCACCTCCATTGCAATCTACCAAACGATACCTGAGTTTAATCCATTGAAATCATCATTGCACTAGAAGAGAGACAGATGCAAGCACAAGTTGAGACTAACACAAACACAAATGACACTTTGTCAACAAAGGAGTAAAAGTTTAAATTATAAGCCCAATTCCAGTTCCAGTTCCAGTTCCGAATCCAATAACAGCAGAAAAAAAAAACATCCTGATTACATCATTACACTTAAAACTGCCTTGTCTCGTCTGCTTCCATCACCTTTCAATGCTCGCACATCCAAAGAGCCAAATTCATGTTGACTCCACATCCTTAAATATTGTCTACAATCTCTCCCTGTTCGCTCAAAAATGGAAAAACATACGATTATATGTTAAATGCAACTATACAAGCAAGCCAGACTACAGACCTGAAAAGTAAGGTCTTAAGAAACATTTCAAATTCCCAAACACCCCACAAATAACATCTTCATACTAGACGATTATTTACAGCTTCAAAATTCAAGCTATTAATTTCCTTGTCACCAGTAAAAGAAAGCACCTAAAGTGGATGGCAGTACTATGCAGCACCGTGTGCTTAGAGCATTAGGACAAGAAAAATATAACTTTCGGAATGATCCTTTTTGATAATAATATATCTGATCACATGATTGCCTATTAGCCACTCGTTTGACCAGATAGAATACCTACATGCTGAAAAGAACTGTCATGTGACATGACTATTATAAATCAAGTTAAAAGTGTGCACTTACTATTTTCTGGAGCCCAGCAAACCTCCAGTAGACCTGTCACATGATAGCATACACAATACAAGATTCAATCACGAGTAATTATGTAAATCACAATTAACGAGACAAGCTCAAAGAGAAGCTCTTGAAACAAGAAAAGACAGAAAGGTGCAGAACATGTCAAATGAAATGATTCTTAAAATTAGCGAAACAGGTCAAGTCCGTTTGATTAGATACATGCTGTCCGAAAAATGAATCTTTTAAAACCAACTATCGCGTCAAATATAATCAAAATAATTACATAACTTCAATTATGATCTAACGTCATGGATAAAATGACTTGAGATGTTTTGTAAGTTGGATATACACTCCGGGTGACTACCATTTGACCAAATCCCTCTTAAGCTACTTTATCTTATTCTACCAGCTTGACCCATTAGAGATAAAAAGATTAACTCAAATTGACTCATTCATAAGTAAATGAGTCAAAACTGCCACCTCTACATAATCATAATCTTCTTATAGATGCTAAAGGTAGTAAAATAATATTACCTCCCCTGCGGTTTCCCATGGTAATTTGAACTAGGCCTCCCATGGTTAATAACCTTGCCTTGAGACCCCATATTAGATCTATCAACATTTATTCCATTACCACTTGCCACATTCATTTGATCACTGGGTTTACTCAGAACTTTCACACCTACAGGATTGAATGAAACACCATTCTGGTGCTGTAACTCAATAAACCTGTTCTTTTCAGCATTTGCGTAACTAGAATTGATAGATGGGCCCCTTTTCAGTCGAGTTTGGGCCATGGGAGTGACAGCAACAGACGACAATAATGATGAGTGAGAAGAGGCTGCAGAGGCGGCAACAGTAGCAGCACGGACTTTTGCACGAGCCACCATACCAGCTATGATTTCTTGTGCACCCTCTCGCACCTGAATATAATCTCCTTCTATCACAAATAACTGAAACAAAAAAGAAAGGATAGCTTAAGTTACTCATTTCCCAGCATCTATACAAAAAAAAACATAGTCAACCGTCAAGACACAGGAGCTCACTTCAGGATGACTTGCTAGAAAAGCATCAAGCTTTCCATGTTTATTCTCGTAATCGGACCAATGCAGGGGTGCAAGCATTTTTGTAAGCCTACTCAGAAGCTGTTAAATAGGAGACATAAGAGATATTAGTGACAAAGCATCAATCAATCCAAATGATAATGTCACAGGTCTGCTGTAGGCACAGGTTTGCAGGACGTGCATTTTAAAGAGATAATTTGATAAAAAAAATATATAACTGTAGAAAACGGGTAATCAGTTGCAAAACGCAATAATCAGGTAATCAATTACAAAACGCAAATCCAAACACCCCCAAAGGTTATTGTCACAAACCGTTGAGCTGATTTGTATTCTTCCTCTAGGACCAGGTGGTATTGTTCGAACAACACAAGCCAGCAAAGTTTCTTCATCAAACAGAGCCTTCACTGCAGTCTTTCCTACTAAATAACTATTCTGCGGAGCACTTTCCACCTTGTTTGGAGTGGCTTCACTGACAAATGCTGAGCGAGTAACTTCAGATGCAACCACGGAAGAACCAAGCTTTTCGGTACTTGAACTATGAGGTTCAACTCCATGATTAATCAACATATTTGCATTTTGTTCCTAGTGCTCAGAAAAAGTGAAATCAGCATGACAACTTGAAACTAAAGCAAATAACACAAAAGAATTCGGCAACAGAACACAAACCTGATGTGTGATGTCATTGCCAGAATGGTTCAGCTTTAGAGAGCTATGGAACTGAGAAGAGATTTGCTGCAAACTCTGCTGCAAATTATCAATTGAATCAATAACATGAACATGATTTATGCAGATTTACAAACAACATGCCAGACGAACATTCAAATTTCCATATAATACCTGGTCTTCCTCATTTGGGGAAGATGAAATAACAGAATGGGACTCCAGCCCTTGACTGATATCCAGAAAATCAGAACGCAAAGCTTGCCCATTTATAGGTGCTTCATAGTTGTACTTAGTTTCTGGTCTCAATGAATTCTGATCAGTTTGGGAAGGGTACTGTTCATGACTAGGCATCTGAGAACCTTCCGAGAACACCTTTAATAGAGTAAAAAATAAGTATATAGTAGAGTTGCTATGAACACCAGTAAATTGGATGTACAAATATCAATCTCATTTGCTTAAAATGGAGTCAATTTGGGTGAAGTAATATCTGTAACGCTTCAAACAAATAAAATGAAATATAGATATAAATCAAATGAGTCAAACATGATAAAAGTCACCCAAAATGCATTCAAACACTTGTATCAAATTATTCAGAAGCTTAACACTATTATTATAATAAAATGGTTAAAGTAATCATATTTAAAAGACTGATAACTTGTAAACGAAATATAAGGTGGACGGAACGTTTGCATGTCAACTGACCCATTTTTTCAGCGTAAATTCGTGAAACATAACTCAACCATCAGACTCGTATGGTTTGCGACCCGCACAAAAACTAGATAGTGCAACAGAAACTATCTATATGTACCTGTTGATTCTGCCAATGTGGGATGGGTGAATTAGTAGGTAATGAATGGAATTGGCCAGCATGAGATTGTACGAGATGTGAATTCACATTTTGAGGTAACCCCTGATGATGCAAAAAAAATGGATGCAGAGCTGCCAGTTGTCCAGGTGGAAAGTAATTTGGCATTCCATGTAGTGATTGGGGAGTCATTTGAACAGCAGGAATATTATCCGTCTGAAATAAGCCCAACCATATTTTTTAACTTCATACTCCACAGATAAATGTACAATCATTTCATGTCAATGCACCATATTGTATATTAAACTTCAGATCCAAATATTCTTACTTAACTTGAAACCCAAAAAATTTTATATAGTTTGCAAAATAGATATTAAGTAGACTTACCTGTGAAGAGACGATTTCTGCATCCCCGTTTTGGAGACCCCTTGAATCAGCAACACTGCTACTCCCTCCACTAGCCTCTAATTGGCTTCCATTGCCATGCGCAAAATGAGATACATCTTTCACTTGTGTTTTAGCAGTACGTGATCCTTCAGAGTTAGTTCCATTCCTTTCTCTTGCCTCAGACAACTCACTCTCAAGCTGTTGTACTGTCTGCAGATGAAGCCTCTCCATCTCGGCAAACTGGCACAAATCAATACCACATTGCTTTAAATAAAAGTACGTGAAATAAACAATTACAGAACAATCAACAACAACTGTCTGTATATAAATCAATCATTGCTTCAGAAACATAACAACCTGTCTCTGACAACCCACCCAAAGCTGGTTGTATTGTTCTATTCGCTCTCTAAGTTCAGCTTGCAACGAGTGATTTGTAGTTGACTGCAAGGCATCCATTTCCTGGACTCGTGTAATCCAAGCTTGTGCCTCCCTTATCTGTTCATCTTTGTATATGATAGTTTCTTGAGCAACTCTATGCTGAGAATGCGGAAAAAATCATTTTAAGAAATACTATTCACAGCTCAAAATGACTACACCGTGAACAAACAAATAGAAAGGGACTCAATCAAACAAACAAGCTTTGGAGTGTTTCTTATGCCATTTAGATTACCGAAGCAAAGGACATACTAAATCATAAACATACAAAATAGATACCTGCTCCTGTAATTCTATGAACTGCCGTTCCTTTTCTTGAATATGTTCTTGTAAGTCATGGATTTTTTGAAGATGTTGAGCCCTTTCAGCTTCAGAATTATCAAGCTCTCTTCTGCAAACACATATACGATAACTCAGATTACAATCATTGAACATAAAATTGAAGCAAATCTCACGTAAATTGATTATATCTACAAATACAAAAAACACAGGTAAATGGATTTGAAGATGTACCGAAATGTTGCCAGCTCTTTGTTTTGCTCCCGTAGGAGATCCTCTTTCGCCCATGCCTAAACCAATAGAGAATAGAAATTATATCAAACATTAAAACAGGTAAAGGAAAAAAGGTTTAAGTTCATACCGCTTCATGGTCTAATCGAATCTCATGAAGCTCTTTATCTTTATCATCCAAAGTCCTTTGTAACTCCACCATGGTCTTTTCCATTTCATGTAATTGCTCCTATATTCACCCACATTCTTATAAGCCAAAACTTCCTTTTTGTAAACAAAAAAAAAATAATAAAAAAAACTTCACAATCAAAACATTCTTACACGCACCTGAAGTTTAACATTTGAAGTAATATGCTCATTAATCTGCGAATCGAACTGCTCCTGCATTCCCAATACTTCTGATCTAGCTATAAGTCTAGCTTTCAAATTAACCTCTAAATGCTGAAGTTGTTCTCTTTGTTTCACAACATCATCAAGATGCAATTCATCATCAGAACCACCATTTACACTCTAACAATCAACAAAGCACACTAATTAACTCACCTTGCCCTAATTTAGACCAGTCAACATCCTAATTACATAAAAATTAAGTAACGTATAATATAATACAATATATATGTGCATACATTCAAAACCCTAACCTCGTTGCCGGAATTTTGAACAAGATGATCGGATACCACGCGCCATTCTTTCCGTGAAGACTGAGACGAAGGCATCGTCATCGAAACACCGCGTGCTGCGACGGCGACACTAGCGGCCGCCTCCATCGGGAATTAAACTTAAAATCCCCGTTAAAATAGTGTCGGAAACCCTAACAGTGAACCGAAAATGAAATTGAAAACCCTAGGTCAAATTGAGTACGAAATTAGTGAGATTACGATGAAATCTAAGTGATTAATGTAGTAGTGACTATAAATTAGGGCAAAAGTGTGTTTGATTCTAGCGATTGAATCCAAGGGTTTTAGTTTAATTTTTTTTTGGCAGTAAAAAATATTAATATTATAAAGGTAGATAATATAATAAATATAAATATAAATAATAAATAAATATAAAATAAAAAAGGATGTAGATACAGATATGGAGAGATGATTGGGGAAGAAAATTTTGACGGAGGGTGAGCTCCCGCCATTTATATCCATGGCGATTTGGATTATTTTTATGTCACGCGCCTTTTTTTGATCGTGTATGATACTTGCTGATTTTTTATTTACTGTTTTGGGCTTTACGGTTTAGCCGTGTTGGGCTTTTATTGGGCCGGTATCTATTTACATACCCTTAGCCCAAATTTATCAAAAGGAACAAAATCAGTAAAAGTATTAGCTTTAATGTTCAAATCCTCATGACTTTTGCTTTTTTAAATTAGTAAGTGCAACTAATAACCCGTTTTTCATTGTCGATATTGAAAAGCCTCTAATCACTGTTTCCATTTTAGTTAATTGTGTTTTTGTGGCCATATTAAGTATTTAGATAAGATTTTTATTTAAGAGTGTAATGTAAGAGGTTTGTACACTACTTATTTTTCTCCATGTACCACTAAATTTGCTTTACATTGTTGTAACTTGCTATCCTCTTACCTAATATGCAAAGATTTACCTCCGTGAAAAAGATGATTCATTAGGATCAAAGTCCAACTACATTGCATTGCCAACATCCATGTTGTATATTTGAAAGAGGTTTACCTCTTTGCGTCTCTCACGGTACAATCCTCTTCCCGCCGAGTCCCCTTTCTCCTCGGTCCAGAAAGATGAAATGGAGGACTGGCGCCAACAGTTCATCACGAAAAAAAAATGACTCACTAAGCTGGGATCATCATTGTATAATATTGTAAAACACAGATTGTGGTGAACAAATAAAATAAGATAGTCTACAAATCGTTCTCCGTAACATAATTCACAATTCATTGCAAATGGAACTTGATTGTTGATTTAATCGCATTTCGGTTGGTGTTTAAAAAGTTAGAAAATTGGTGAAAACAAGTTGGTGCCTTGTTGGGTTAAAATTACGTCAAATCAACTTGAAATGTCATGTGTATATATCTATATTTATGATGAAACGTTATTATTGTTCAACAGTTCATTTTCACTTATAGTAACTCTAGATGTGAGGTTCCATGTTTCCTATACAATCATCATCAATATCAACTTATAGTAACGAGGTGTCGATAATTATTATTGTTCAACATTTCATTTTTCACTTATAGTAACGAGGTGTCAATAATTTAGACATGGTCCTTTTTGAAAGTATGTGGGATGAACGATTACATATGAATTCTGAGTTATAGAGGCCTCAAAATTTGTGTGTATGTATATATATAGACTATATCTATGTACATTTTATATATAAGTTTTAATAGTTAATTGCAAAAAGAGAAAACACAAGAATAGACTATTTCAAAGATTCTACTTATTTTGAAGTTAATTCGGTCGCCAAGGAAGTTTATAGACTTTTTTTTTGTAATTGATGTTCCTTATGGACTTTCAAAAACTGAGAGACGGTCTTATCTTGGAGCATAATATTTATTAGATTCATGAACTCGTTTTGCTATAATTTCTTGACCTAAACAGGCATGACTTGCAACCCCATGGCTTTTGATGCCTTCGAGTTATGAGTATGGGATTATGTCTCCTAACAAATTTACCAAAACTACAATGGCCTAGACGGGAAGTGGGGTACATTTTATAAATTCGGCAATTATCAAACACAAATTTTACTGTTCAATTTGTTAAGAAAATTAAATTATTTATTATAGTTCGATACAATGTCTCTTTTATTATTCTGTAGTGAAGTTCATACCCGTTTAATAGAAGTTCCCGACTCCACTCCTAATCTACGTAAATAACAAATATGCTTATGAGTATTTTGTTTATTTGAAAACAAGGTATTTGAAAATTGTGGTTAGTAACAAGCTACTGTCTTTACCTTAAGCTATCATAGAGATTAGAGAAACCAGAAATATGCTTTTTCAAAAACAAAACAAGAACAATAACGATGTAACCCAAGGCTTTTTTCTCACTTCCCAACACATAGTAGGTTCCATAGAATATTCTTAAATAAAAATAAATAAATAAAAAACTTTTAAACAACAAATCAACAATGCTAAGTTGCTAACCTTCCTATATCAATTTCACTTTTAGATGTGAGAAACTGAAATTCTTTAAATTTCTTCATAGTATTGCTGTTAATTATTACAAGGACAAAGAGAATACATCATGAGATTTGAACCTCTACATATGAAAACTTAGGTGTATAACACTATTCTCATTTGTTAGTATTACTAAAGTTCCAAATTCTATGATTTTTGACTTTCTCTAGTTTGAAAAAACAATTTTGTACACCAAATGATCGGACGTAATGGCATATAAAAACCTCATCAATAGAAAGTTGTAAAGTTGTAGGTTCAAGTCACACATGAAACAGTTTTATATATGTTTTTCTACTATATGAAGTAGATTGTAGCGTTGACCTTCTAAAAAAAATAATAGTGCACGATAATCTTTGAAAATCTACATAATCTTACTTGGTTACTTATATTGTGATTGTGATTTAACAATGTTTACTCTCGACTTTTATTACGTAGCCCTTAAAAAGACATGAAATACATAACTTACATCATTTTGGAAAGAAAAAATCTCAAGTTAACGAACATGTTAATAGCATATCATTTGTTTTAGAATAATGAACAAACCGATTACTGGTCAGGTATGCCCTAGGTTATGGATAGGCAACCGATTCTCTATCGGTTTGGGTTGGCAGTAATTAACATTTTGCCACAAAAGGTGTCCAACATGTCTAACATTCTTTTAACTCATTTTTTTGACATTTCAACTTTTCTAATAATTAGCTTTATGGTCAATAAATATGTGAAAGTTATATCATACAGTATTTACAGCTTTTTGGACTCAACTTAAAACGTTACTCCCTGATCATTTATATAGTCTGTATTATTACAATCCACTAAAGTCAATATATTTATAAATTTGAATTGAAGATTCATGCAACAACTAATAGTAATATTTGATCATCATTTAATTCATCCTCTGTTGGTAGAGCCAGGGTTGTTTAATGCTTGTTAAATGTTCACAGGTTTTAAAATTAAATGTCTTTTTACTACTCACTACATTCAAATAGTTACAATTATTTTAAAAATAAGATTTAAAAAAAAAAAAAAAAAAGTTCACAACTTTAAAAAGTAAGGAGTAACAAAAATCTGTTCTTGAAATCATCTACACAAAATAATACTATATATCTACACTTACGTTAATAATAATGTTGTAGTAACAACATTTGAAAAAAAAAGTGTATATATAGAATCTATATCTATATATATAGTTCGCCGGCCGGAGTAAATATCTCCGGTGATGGGTCATTGTTGTAGCAAAGGTGCCACCAGGAAAGATGACATTAAACTTAAACCAACCAACAACAACAACCACCATGACCACAGGAAACCACCAACGTCTCCGGGGGACACGCCGGTATACTCATTCACCGGAAGTCCATGGCAGATGCCGTACCCGGAGGGAATTGGGTCAACGCCATCACCGGCAGTGACCCCCCGGAGAATGTTTAAGTGGCCGTTTCCACCGCCGTCTCCGGCGAAACCAATCATGTCGGCCATAAGGAAACGAAGGCAGAGTAAGAGAGGAACTCCGGCGCCGGTGACGGAAAATGAAGTGAAGGAAAAAGAGAAAATAGTGTTGGATAAAAGTTTTGGGTTTCAAAGGAATTTAAGAGGAAAATATGAGTTGGGAAAAGAAGTGGGAAAAGGGCATTTTGGTCATACTTGTAGAGCCAAGTGTAAAAAAGGAGCTATGAAAAACCAAACTGTTGCAGTTAAAATAATTTCAAAAGCTAAGGTACTATTGATGAATTATTGGAGTTGCACACTTTTGAGTCTTTGAATAAGTTTCAGTGAATTGCGGTTTCTTGTGTAAATTCTTGAACTTTGATGAATTTTTGGAGTTACCCACTTAAATCATCGTATAAAGTTAGTTAACTTCTGTTAGTTTACAATAAATTTTTCTAGTTTTGATAAATTCTTGCACCTGTCCACTTTGTTTCTTGAATAAAGTTAGTGAATTGGTGTTTCTCTTTGTGCAAGTTTTTAAATTTTGGACTTGCCCAGTTATTTTTTTTGAATAAAGTCGATAAATTTCTGTTATTTTACCTACTTCAATTCGCTATCTACTTCAGTGAATAGCAGTACTTTGATCATTGAATAAGTTCAGTGAATTATTGTTGCTTTCTGTAACTTTTTGAATTCAATCAATATCTCAATCGATAAGACCTTTTAGTACGAAAACAAATATAACTATATTGGTGTTTGTTGCTTACAGTGTGGTTATCTTTGAGCAGATGACAACAGCTATATCGATTGAAGATGTACGTAGGGAGGTCAAGTTATTGAAAAGCTTATCTGGGCATCAACACATGGTCCAGTTCTATGATGCATTTGAAGATGATCAGAATGTTTATATAGTCATGGAGTATGCAAAATCCCTCTCAATTTTCCACCTTATATACAATAGTATTTTGCAATTGTATAATTACACGATAATATGATCAATAACTGCACTTTTTCTACACTTTGACAGACTGTGTGAAGGGGGAGAGCTTCTTGATAGAATATTATCCAGGTTAACTTCAACCAATTAATCAATCTTGTTCCATATCATAGAGGTGGCATGGGTCAGGTTGGCTACTGGGTCAAACTGGGTTCGGCTTGAAACAGTCAGGCTTGCCTGGCAAACACAATTGTCCATTAATTCATGCTTTTTTTATGATTACAAAAAAAGGAAATAAACAGATAAATAAATAATTCTGAATAGAACTGTTTAGGAATTAGAATGTTATATACTTGTATGCATAAACAATAGCCTTTGGACAACTTGCAACCCATTTAACCCGCTTCTCTTTTAGCAAGATTTGACCCGTTTAAGACACAACCCAAATCGACCAAATCATAAGTAAAAGGGTTGAAGCTGTAACCTCTAATACTATTATGCTACAAATGTGCATATGCTTTAACATAAAGTTTATTGCAGGGGTGGAAGATATACCGAAAAGGATGCTAAATCCATTGTTATGCAAATACTAAGTGTAGCTGCGTTTACTCATCTTCAGGGAGTTGTGCATCGTGATTTAAAACCAGAGGTATCCGTTCTTTACAAAATCTTTCATTTGGCTATGTTGATTATCACTTTATTTTGATCAAATCATGTTTTTTAACTTCATTTATTCATGATGATGCTTGGACAGAACTTTCTCTTTAGTACAAAAGATGAAGATTCTCTAATGAAGGTTATAGATTTTGGTTTGTCTGATTTTGTTAGACCAGGTAAGTTGCCTTTGACACGTGGCAAAAAAATTATAGCGATTCAAAGTATCTTTATATAGTTTTTGTAATAATATCTAACTCGTTGAGTATTTATAAAAAATGGCTGTGGAACTACTCAACTCAACCCACACGAAAAAAAAACATTGTTTTGACCTGTCACCCAACATTCCCTTTCGCGAAATAGGAAACTACAACAGAACACTAGCTATTAAAAATTCCGAAAAAATGAAACGGGTCAAAAGTATCCCAAAATGTATTTCATGCAACAACTTTAGAATTATTATTGTAGTACTATAGTTTTTGGCTTTTTGCGATCACATCTAACCTATTATTTATATATGACAATTGGGAAAAAAAAACGTTTGCAGTCAGCCCAACCTCATATAACCCGTACTAAAGTTACCCACTTTGGCTCATGATGCAACCACCCATTTACCCACATCTACCTCTAAATAAAAACAACCATATGCTAAATGGCCCGTTTATCGGTTTCAAATGAAAAAAAGATTTGTTCTTGTTGACCTGCAGATCAACGTCTTAATGATATTGTTGGCAGTGCTTACTATGTTGCGCCTGAAGTGCTCCACCGATCATATAATGTGGAGGCTGACATGTGGAGTATTGGTGTTATAACGTATATATTATTATGTGGAAGCCGACCTTTCTTTGCTAGAACTGAATCGGGTATATTTCGTTCAGTAGTAAAGGCTGAACCCAATCTTAATGGGTCACCTTGGCCTTCTGTATCATCAGAAGCCAAAGACTTTGTCAAAAGACTCCTTAATAAGGATCACAGAAAACGAATGACTGCTTCCCAAGCTTTGAGTAAGATATATTTTTATAAAGATTATACCTTTACCTTATTTAATGTCAACTATTAAAAGTCAAAATCCACTTGCAGCTCATCCATGGTTAAGAGACGAAAAACATGATGTGCCTTTGGACATTTTGGTCTACAAGTTGGTCAAGTCGTATGTTCGAGCCACACCTTTAAGGCGTGCAGCACTCATGGTATATACATGCAAATTTCAAATTTCAAACATCGAGTAGTATGACTAATCTATGTTCATAACAACCAATATGGGCCTGGTCCCGGCCTTTAGGCCAACATGAGCCTGAAATCGCATATCGGTCATAATATTTGACAAAAAAAAAATCGTTATAATAACTTAAGAATATCATTTTCTTAATGAACTAAAGTATTCAACCCCAAAAAAGTGAAATCATTTGGGATTATTTTTTACTGTTGCAGGCTCTCTCAAAAGCTCTAACTGAGGATGAACTGATATACTTAAGTGCTCAGTTTAATCTCTTGGAACCGAAAGATGGGTGTGTTTCTCTCGACAATTTTAAAATGGTTTGTCGCGGCTACTTCACTTATTTCATTATTTAGCAATTAATCTAAAACATAGCTCTAAAACATAGCTCTAAAACAAGTCAAAAATCGACTTCAAACACAAAGAATCTATATGGTTTTGGGTCTTGATTATACAGAATACACGTGCAGGCACTTGTGAAACATTCGACTATTGCCATGAAAGAATCAAGGGTTTTCGATATTTTAGATAAGGTAAAACATCATCTTGATGTCGTTTACTTGTTCTTGGTTTATACCTATTTTAAATATTGCCTTCGACTCCCAGTAACAACATTTGTGGTTCTATGATTGCAGATGAAGCCACTATCTTACACTCAAATGACTTTTGAGGAGTTTTCTGCGGCTGCAATCAGTCCGCATCAACTTGAGGCTCTTGAACGATGGGAAACTATCGCAAATAAGGCTTTTCAATACTTCGAACTTGAAGGAAATCGTGTCATTTCTGTAGATGCATTGGCTCAGGTCCATCTTTAAACCTTTCTATATACAGTAAAGCAAATTGCGCGTAAAAGACGCTTACTTTCATTAAATATCGATTTTAGAACGCACTTTAAAAATCGACGATGAAGAGTTTATGTTAGACCACTCCCAAGTCCCAATGGTGAACACAAACTGATGTATCAGTTTGTGCCAAATTAGCGTCACGTCAGTACTTTTTAAAATTGACACTACACTGTTAACAGTAATATCACTTCATTTTTTTCTGGACCTCACACATTTTTTACTTTAATTATTTAAACTACAAAATTAAATAAAACACTTTCATTAAAAATGTAACGAACAAAATACTACAATTATTATATATAAAATAATAATAATAATAATAATAAAAGACATCACACTTTTGAAAAACTTAGAATTCTAATATTTAAGGCTTATTTCTTTTTATTTTAATTTTTCAAAATTTTTTATCATTAATAAAAGGGTGTTTTAAATATTAAAAAAAAAAAGATGAGTGGTTTAAAAAAGTTCTAACTCTCCTATTCTCCTTCTTCACTCACCATCGCAGCTTCCAATTTCATCCCAAACAAAAACTCTTTTTTTTTTCATTTTGTTTAAGATCCTCAAAATAAATAAATGAAAAATTGTTTGTTTATTGCAAATGGCCCCACTTCTTCCGTCAGTTCCCGTCGAAAAATAGACGCGAAAAACCGACGGCCGTAACCGACGCCACTGTGTCAACGGCGTCGGTTTCGTCGCCGATAACTCTGGTTACCGGTTGAAATTGAAATTGAAACTTATACTTAAAGTAAATTGAAATTCAGTTTCCCCTTTATACTACACTCTCCCTTGTGTTTAGTAAGAGAAAGTTTCCCCAAGTATTTATCTTTAGTTGTATAAAAAAGAGAGATATTTAACGTGTTCAGATATTTAAAGTTCTCTAAATATGGATAGGAAAATAGTTGAAACTTGAAACTACAACAAGTTTTCAAAAGTGTTGTTATAAATTATAGAAAAGAATTTTCGATTTTCAGATTTTTTGTTTCTAGAACAGTTTTATTTGAGGTTTCATACTTTACTTAAAATATTCTTTGAAAAACATGTTCACTTTTCTGTACCTAAATGTACCCTTAGTGTACGTACCCTTAGTGTTTTTTTTTTGAAGTACGGTATTTTGAGAATTTGATGCAGGAAATGAATGTGGGGGAATCGGCTCACTCGACACTGAATGACTGGATAAGAAGCAGCGACGGAAAACTCAATTTTCTTGGATACACCAAGTTTTTACATGGTTTGTCGACTCGCAGTTATAACACAAGACATGTTGGCTCGTAGCTATAACAATAAGACAACATACAGCAATAACAATATTTTTTAGATGGTTAGCGATTTAGTTGCCTGTTCATTCATATATGTATCTTTATAATGTTGGCCATCGTGGCCCATATATAATCGTCGAGTTTGGTATCAGAACCGGATGATAAAGTTCTTCGGAAGTTCGTGTGATCGTATAGTAGTATGTGACAATATTGTTCACAATACACGTACTGAAAGAGAACAAATTCGATGGAAATGATTGACACACCATTAACATCTTATTAAATATCCACCCTCTAAATAAGGAGACATTGTTATAGTTGACGATATTTTTTTATATTGAATTTCAATTAGCTAAAATAATAAAGGATAATCATTAACTCTATCGTGACAGTTCGAATTTGAACTATGTACGGTGAATTAGAATACATAACACTGGTCAGTCAAAAGGTGAAAAAATAAGTATGTGGTAAAAAAATTTCATCAAAACAAAAGTTAATACACAAATGCAGACAACGAATAACAAATTTTGACATCAAATCTAAAAAATGGTCTCATAAAAAAATCACAAAAAAATCCTACATTAATGTTAGATAATATGAATGAGGTGAAATTGGAGAGAAATTTAGAAAAAGGTGTCATGATTGTGGAGGAGTTGGAGACGATAGATGATCAAATAAGTGATGCAATGAATTATTTCGTGATATATAAACACTTAAAAAAAAAAAAGTATACTAAAAAATTGAGTAAAACGTGATACTTTTATGTGAAATAGTCAATGAGGTGAAAAAAGAGTATAGAGTAAAAAATTTTGCATCAAAATAAAAATTAATACACAAATGTAGACAACGATTAAGAAATTTGGACATCAAATCTAAGAAATGCCTAAAACATGGTCTCATCAACAAAAAAAAATCGCAAAAACATCTTACATTAATGCTAAATAATATGAATAAGGTGAAATTGTGAAGGAGTTGGAAACGATATATAATAATATAAGTGATGCAATGAATTATTTCGCGATATATCAACACTTAAAAAAACATAATTTTAAAATATTGAGCAAAATGTGATACTTATTTGTAAAGTAGTCAATGAGGTAGAAAAAACTATTGGGTGGAAAAATTTGCATCAAAATAAAAATAAATAAATAAATGTAGACAACGAATAAGAAATTTTGGCATCAAATTTAAAAAATGGTTAAAAGATGGTCTCATCAAAAAAAAATTCGCAGAAAAATCATACATTAATGCTAGATAATATGAATGAGGTAAAAATTGGAGCAAAATTTGAAAAATAGTGTCATTATTGTGGAGGAGTTCGAGACGATAGATGATCAAAGACGTGATGCAATGAATTATTTCGCGATATATCAACACTTAAAAAAAATGTATATTAAAAAATTGAGCAAAATGTGATACATTTTGTGAAGTAGTCAATGAGGTGAAAAAAGAGTACATGGTAGAAAAATTTGCATCAAAATAAAAGTTTATACACAAATCTAGACAACGATTAAGAAATGTGGACATTAAATCTAAAAAATGTCTAAAACATTGTCGCACCCCCAAATTTACTGTGCAGCGGAAGTCGGGTCGGGGCGCGACTAATCAGGAATCATTACATAAGATTACATTGAACGACCACTATATGCGTCGTTTGAAAACAGTACGAAAATAGTACATTGATATTCCAAGTGTTTACAATACTCTATGAGTTCGCGAATATTCCAAGAGATTCTAATACATAACTAATAATATAAAATAGTAATGCAAGAAAAATCTCCGATGTTAGTAAATTATGCGACTCGAGCTAGAGTTCCCTGTAGGCCATCCTACTGTTGCTGTGAACCTGAGAATACATACTAAAATGGTCAACAATAATGTTGGTGAGTTCATAGGTTTAGTTATCAAAAGTATAAATGTGAACCACGAGATTTCAATGTGTTGCACGTATGCAAAAATATGTATACTACTGCCATGAGCTCATAGTCCTAAGCTTAACCGATATGAGTTTGCCTCCTGCAGGTGCCTAATCCAGAACACCCGTATGAACAAATAATAATGCGCCCGTTTGACTAGTTAGCGCTACTAACCCGGACGGGGATGGTCAATCCCAAATAGATCTATTCATTAATACTCGCGCTAAGATCCATACTAACGAAACTATGATGTGTAGAGGACTTTTGTGTGGATTAGAAAGTAAAAACCACTCATGCAATCCGTATATGTGTTTCTGTACTCGTGTTTATTAAAACAGTGTATGTATTCTCACCCCAATAGTTAAAAACAGTAAAAGTGGGGCTGTGAGACTCACCTGAGCCTTGAAAGCGAGCGTTTATATCAATAAACGTGTATCCAATATGTAACCTTCTAGCGCCCTGAACGCATAAGGTTATGAGTAAGTGAATGTCTCAAAAGATCATTCATGCTAGTTGTCCACTCAACTAGTTATGTCCAAGTGTTTGTTTATAGTTCGTGTTTAGAAACATGTACGGCCCGTTGGTGACATTATGTAGTGATAATTCCCGAAGACATTATCATTATGTTGGTTTTCGTTGTATACTTATGAGAGTATATGTGTTGCGTATTCAAGTAGTGTCGTACATAACTATTCGTTGTTACGCGTTTTTAATACTTTGTGAAACATGTTCTAAGTTTATTTTAAGCGACACTAGGTGCGACACTAGGGCATATTGCGACACTAGGTCAGTGTCGCAATTATCTCGAAAGTTTGGATTTATGCGACACTAGGATTAGTGTCGCAAGTTGTGATTTCGATTTTGTTTTAGCGACACAAGCGTTAGTGTCGCAGGGTATTGCGACACCAATTAACACTGTTGGTTAAAATCATTGCGACACAAGGGTTATCACTGTTAGTTCAAATTGTTGCGACACTAGCTTAGTGTCGCAGGTTGCGACACTCGAATGGTATTGCGACACAAGGTTAGTGTCGCAGATTAGTACCGTTTTATGATTTAGCGACACAGGCTTAGTGTGGCACCCGATTTGGGCCTGGTGCGACACTAAGGGTCTGTTGTGTGTTCGAGTTCGGGAAGTTGGTCAAACGTGCTCGGTTTGACCCGAAACTTTTAGGGAAGTCTTAAATATGTTTTTAGAGCTTAGAAAAAATTATCGTTACGTTTTGTGGTTAACCCGAAAGTGTCGTTTCAAAGTTTATACAAAATCAGTCCACGGGTCATTTTTCCTTAAAATTATACTTTTTTCGTGGCTCATTTTGGCTAATCAAAGTGTCGAGATAAAATCCAAGAAAATTCTACGGTATTCCCCTATGTCTTACCTTTACAAAACATATTTTTACATAATTTTTGGTCAAGTGTAAGTCATGAAATCGTCCAAGAACCAAACATGTGTCCAGTGGGTCGATTTCCTGACCTTTGCTCAGTGTTTAGTCCATATCTCACGATTTACAAAACTTTAGAAAGCGAAATAGTACTACTTTTAAAGGTATCAGAAAATGTGAACTTTCCCAAGTGGTTTAAGTCGATTTGTGTTTGTAGATCTCGAGATATGCCTTCTCAAAGTTGGTCAAATTTTCTGTTCAAAAGGACAATCCGGACACTTTCTTTTGTAAATTCGTTTTCCCATATCAAACGACCTCAGAAAAATACCAAACCACCTGGGTTCGAAAGCTAACATCCTAAACTTGATTTTTGGCTCAAGAATCACTCGATTTAGTTGAGAAATGAGTTAGATATCGTAGATCAAATTCGGGTTAAGTTTTTGTACCACGGTTAATCGCTTTACCCGATGGTTTTTCGTATTATCCAATGGTTTTCGGTTTAGATCTTGGACATAATCAGTATAAACGAACCTCTAACATGTATATGAACGTTATCCAAGGAAGATAAACAAGTTTGGAAGAGATTCTTACAAGGAAAAACGTGATCTAAAGTCGAAATGAGAAGAGATGGCTGCTGATATCGCTCATTTTGTATATATTTATTTCGCGTGATATCATTGTTTTTATATTTGTTTGAGTCAATGTTATGAACTTCCGATACTTATTACGTTGGAAAATTGATTTCAGGTACAAATATCGGGTGATTGGCAAAAAGAGCTTAGGTGTCGAAGACATGGAGAAAAAACTTAGGATTCTTTTAAAACAGGAAGTACGCGATCGCGTAGGTGTTAGAAGTTCGCGTACTTATAACTAAAAATGTCACAGAAGGTCTCTAGGTACGGTACGCGATCGCGTGAAGATTACCAGTTCGCGTATGTTGTACTGAAATCGAAGCAGAAGGGTCCAAGAACAAAATACGCGATCGCGTATTATTTGCCTGGATCGCGTACGAAAGAGTACTACGCGATCGCGTAGCCATTAGCAGATCGTGTAAGTATAACTAAATTGGTTACAGAAGGCACGAGGCTTGAGGGAGTGGATCGCGTGAAGATTAGCAGATCGCGTGTAAATGGTTATTACGCGATCGCGTATACCATAGTGGATCGCGTAAGTTGTCGGATTCAGCAGTTTTTCGAGGAGAGTATAAATACGAATTTTATATTAGGTTAAAAAAACTTTGGATACCACACCTGGAGGCTACGAATTTATTCAGACTATTTTGAGTATTTCATTAATTTTGGAGTTCTTAGATTCGGTTTTAATCATTCGGCTTCGAGTAATCATCAATTAACCATTGTAATCATTTCGTGAACCTTTTATTTCAACATAATCATGTTTCCTTTGATTTCAACTATTAGTTTTGATTATTTTTGCTTGATTATGAGTAGCTAACTATTTAAACGCTTGCTTGGATGAAATAACTAGTGATTAGGGGTGTAATCTTAGAGTTATTTGCAAATTAATTTACGTTTAATCGAAACCCTTGTGTAATTGGGATTTAAACCATTGTTAAAGCTTATTGATGATTTAATTCGTAACTATAGCGAATGTTTGTTACAAAGTTATTTCATTTATCAATTATATGTCTATGTATGATTGACTTTTGATTGCGGACGCAAATTTGGTATAAGTTAGACAACTAAACTCGATTATGCAAGTTAGTCAAATTGGCGAATGTCTTTTGCTAGATTAAATTGTAAGTTAACGAATCAAGATTATGGTTTAGGTTATAGCGAACGTTAAGCCTAGTCTAATTGAGATGAACAAGTTTTGCTAAATAACTGATTTTAATTACACACCCTGAAGTCACTAGTGAAATAATCCAAGTAAGTGTCATTTTATTATCTGAAAGTTAATTCAAACCAATTTGACTCTTCCTGAGTCCACTCATTTTATTACTTTCGTTAGTTTTAAGCAACGTGACAATTCGGTCACAAAACCCCCACATTTACTTATTTGTTTAGATTAATTTACACTCGAACACGATTCTTGAATTCACATTCCCTGTGGAACGAACCTGAACTTATTGTAGCTATACTATAAACGATAGGGTATACTTACCTAGTTGTGGACTAGTTAACTGTGGTATTTTTAAGTTTAATTTTATAACTAGATTTTACACATCAGCTGCTGTGACTCGATTCGGTTCCCTTGCTCGTTCTTCCTCTTCGTATGATGTAGATGAGGATGGTGGTGACTAGAACTCTTGGAGGAGGTGGGTGATGAAGATTATGGTTGGTTAGGGACTGATTTGCAGCAGGGGAGGAGGAGGAGAGGTAGAGAAAGAAAGTGTGTTGTTTGTTTGTGAGGATGTGCAAGTAAGAAAGGAGTAGGATGGCCATTTAGGTGGGGGTGGGTCTTGGGCTGGCCTTTGGGCTTCGTGGGCTGAGCCTTGGGCTCAGTTGGGTCGGCCCAAATGGAGCCTTGGGCTTGTATGTTTGTTTCTCAAACTCGTGTTACATTCCTCGGTCGGTTAAACGTTAATCGCGCGCGTTAGAATTTAATCGTTAACGTTTAGTTTTCGCGTTTTGTTTTTGATACGTAATTGTTATTTTAAATTAACTAAATATTTTTAAATGCTCTATTGAACCTTTTCAAAATATTTGATGGGTTTCTTTCGGTGTCGGGTTCGATTCGTGCGTTAAACGTAAAACGTTTAATATATGTTAAATAACGATTATTTAATGTTGTTACGTTATTTAAGAAATGTTTTTCACCAACTTCCGTATTTATTGTGTCGGATTCCATCCGATCGAATTTGCATAATTACAATTAATTACTTACGTGTGTATAATACAATATAGAAAGTGTTACTGTACTTAGTCCTATTTCACACTAAATACAAGTAATAATGACCTATCTTAGGTACAAATGATGGCCTAATTTGCCGGGTGTCACAAACATGGTCTTATAAAAAAAATCATACATTAATGCTAGATAATATAATGTGGTGAAATTGTGAATGAGTTGGAGAGGATAGATGATCAAATAGGTGATTCAATGAATTATTTCGCGATATATCAAAACTTAAAAAAAAAAGAGTATAATGTTGAAAATTTTGCATCTAAATAAAAGTTAATACACAAATGTAGATAACGAATAATAAAATTTGGCATCAAATATAAAAAATGGTTAAAAATGGTCTTATCAAAAGTATTTCGAAAAAAAAATCATACATTAATGCTAAATAATAAAAATGAGATGAAATTAGAGGGAAATTTGGAAAGTGGTGTCATGATGATGGAGTAGTTGGAGACAATAGATGATAAAGTAAGTAATGAATTTTTCAAAATATATCAACACTTAAAAAAATTTATTTTTAAAAAAATTGAGCAAAATGCGATGCTTTTTTTGTGAAGTAGTCAACGAAGTGAAAAAAAGTATAGGGTGAAATTATTTTCATCAAATCAAAATTTAATACACAAATGTAGATAATGAATAAGAAATTTTGGCATCAAATAGAAAAATTGGCTAAAAATGGTCTCCTAAAATTTTTTTCGCAACAAATCATACATTAATGTTAGATAATATAAATTAGGTGAAATTAGAACGAAATTTGGAAAGTGGTGCCATGATTGTGGAGGAGTTGGAGATCATAGATGATCAAGTAAGTGACAATGAATTATTTCGCGATATATCAATACTTAAAAAAAACGTACACTAAAAATTTGAGCAAAATGTGATACTTTTTTGTGAAGTAGTCAATAAGGTGAAAAAATAGTATATGGTAGAAAATTTTGTATTAAAATAAAATTTAATACACAAATGTAGACAACAAATAAAAAATTTGGACATCAAATCTAAAAAATACCTAAAATAATTTAAAATATAAAAAATTGAATTACAAACTTTTAATCTAGTTATTTAACTTTAGTAGTTAAATAAATTATCTTTACAAAAAAAAAATTATTTGCTTCAAATGTTTGTACTATTTGCATTAGATGTTGTACTAATAAGACGGTAGAATAGTAACTTCTATTTTTAAGACTACCAAATGACCAAACTATTTTATAGCAGTAATAGTATAATTTTTATGATTACTTGAAGGGCAAATTATCTAAAATAGAAATGAAGTATTGACTAATTTTAAATTATAGAAATGCATATCAAACGTATCAATAATAGAAAACATATATCATTTTTTTTCATAATTCTAGTAGTATGGCACATGATACGTCTTATATTTTATGAATTTCGAGGTAACATATTGCTAAAAATATGATGAAAATGATTATTTTTTCGATAATTTTAGAAATCTTTTGTTTTTTGGGGGATTTTTTGTTTTTTTTTCTTTCTATCATTTTGGGGGATCAGAATTTCTAAACTCTCACTAATTACCTTAAAAAATTATTTTTTCGATAATTTTAGAAATCTTGGGGGCGATTGCCCCCTTGCCCTCCTCTAGCTTCGCCCCTGGCAACCGACATTTTAATATGCATTATTATGTTATGTTAGTTACATAAGTTATAATTCTAAATTACATAATTTTGAAACTAAAATTGATTACAATATATAAAGTTATTATTAATTCTATTGATTTAAGTATTTAACTGTACATTGACTGTAGTCATATTAATGAAATGAAGATTAATAAAGTGAAAAGTAAAATAGTAAATTACTCTTTCTCTTTTTAAGACTTTGGCTCAAATGTTTTGTGAAAATATCACCGACATCTTTGAAACTCTGGATTTCCCCTCAATTCAGCTTCATTTACAGTTTTCCAGCTTTTTCTACCTTCGTGTGTCAATGGAAACTCCCATTTGAAAACAATTTCACTAGTAAAATAAAAGGTTAGAAATTAAAATGTATGATCTTAACATTAATAGTTTTTCACAAGCAATCCTAATTTCTAAACTACCTCTGGCATGCTCTTTGCCGACGTGATGGACATCTTTACCAACATATGAGGGATTAATATTAATATAAATAATATGCCGCGGCATTGACAAATTCATTTAATTTTATTTAATAGTTTCATACGTCTATATGATATATATATTTTATTTATTTATAATAATATAATAATAATAATAAGTCAATCATGACATCATTCTTTTACCTTTTCCTTTAAGTTTAGATCCATTACTTGAATGTAGTTTCTTTAATTAATTATACCTTCTCTAGTTTCTACCTAAATCCCACTTTCAAAATCATCACCTAATTTCAATTTCACAAGTCACACATATCAAAACCTTTTCTCCACATAAAACCCATTTATCAAATCTACTCGATTCCCAAAAAAAAATAAAAATAAAAAATAAATAACCACTTATTTATACAAGCAAATATGCACATATATTACATTTGATCATCCCTTTTCAATCAAGCTACATACATTCACAAACCAATCTCTAAATATAATCGATAAAGTTACAATTGAGTCAACAACTTAAAGGTCAAGACATGAACAACAGTCAATCTTTGAAGCAACAAATATGGTGATGATGATGATGATGATTATTATGATCTTGATCAATCATACCTTGAACATTATAAAAGTCTTGAACATGACAAGGAATATTAATTGGACCTTGATGATTAAACCCATACTCCTTTTCGGCTTCATCCAAAAGCTCGATAAATAACGGATGATTCATGTATATAATCGGTATGATAAACTTTTTTTGCTCTTCATCTTCATGTCCTACAATCACTGCCACACACCCTTTTGGTATATCCATCTTATGATGATGATGTTGATGTTGATGATGATGATGATGATGGAACATCAAGAAATGTTCACTAACTCCCATGATATATGTATGATCAAGATTCAAGAAAAGAAAAAGGCCAAGGATCACAAGAGGAAATAGAAAATAAAAACAATGTGAACAAAGAATCTGTTAGAGATTTTGGGATGTTGCTCATTACACCATATGGATACTTGTTTTAATTTTGTTTTGTTTTGTTGAAAAGGAATACAAATTAGTGTCTATATATAGGATAGGAAGGGATAAGGGTAAATTGGTAATTTTCATTGGGGGAGGGTGATTCTAGGATGGTATTGAACATTAATTATACGCGAAGGAAAGAAGAAAAAGGGGCGGGTTTTAACTGGTCACGGAACCGACCCAACCCGTGGCAAGACCGGGTGGGCAAATTTGGTAATGTTTTATAATAGAATTAATATTTAACCAATTAATATTATGTCGTTTTAAAGTCAAAATTGAATTCTTTGGCTTTCATTGTGTTAATCTAAAATAAAAATTTTGAAATTTCTAGACGTGATATTAAAGTTGTCTTATGTTACTTATGTAGTTATGTAGTTGTGTGTGTATAACATTATATTTTTAATAGTCACTGTTAAAGTAAAGGAAGTCGTTATCATGTGTTCAGTGTTCAGTTCAGAATTCAATTGAATACTGAACAATAATACTGAAGCTAAAATAAGGGGTATTGGTTAACACTGAGGTTCAATGTTCCGTTGATATATTTAACTTATAAAACAAAACAAAATACATTAAACATAACAAATAAAAGTTCATAAAAAAGTACATTAAACAAAATACATAAATTAAAGGTACATTAAACAAAAGACATAAATAAATAAGTATAAAACTACGAACGATTATCTCAAATATATTCCACAAGATCGGATCGGAGGTTGTCGTGTATGTCTATGTCGCGTAGTTTTTTGTTTCTCTGCCTCTATGTATCATAAATAACTATTAAAAATATAAATAACTATTAAATAAATAAATAAATAACTATTAAAAATATAACATTATATTTTTAATAGTTACTGTTAAAGCAAAGGAAGTCGTTGCCATGTGTTCAGTGTTCAGTTCATAATTCAATTGAATACTGAACAATAATACTGAAGTTAAAATAAGGGGTATTGGTTAACACTGAGGTTCAGTGTTCAGTTGATATATTTAACTTATAAAACAAAACAAAACAAAATACATTAAACATAACAAATAAAAGTTCATAAAAAAGTACATTAAACAAAATACATAAATTAAAGGTACATTAAACAAAAGACATAAATAAATAAGTATAAAACTACGAACGATTATCTCAAATATATTCCACAAGATCGGATCGGAGGTTGTTGTGCATGTCTATGTCGCGTAGTTTTTTGTTTCTCTGCCTCTATGTATCACGTCTCTCGATCCAAGTACGTTGCAAATTCGTAACAAGAACATAATACTCATCGTTTTCAACATCCTCGTCGGTTGAAGGAGGATCGTAAAATTTAGAATCATTCATTTTCGTATTAATTTGTTGATTGAGAAAGAAAGAGATATGTGAAAAATCCGTATGAATTGTATGTGTGTTTATAGAGTGAAAAATGGTTTGAAAAAAAAATAATTAAAAAAAAATCGCCGTTTCTAACAGCTAGTTTTTTATTTTTATTTTTAATTAAAGTATCGTTGAACGCCGGACTTGAACGCCGGACCGGTGCGGTGAACGCAAGATCTCGGCGTTCAAGGGATTGAACGCCGACAGTTTGTCCCCCCACTCGTTGTGCTCTTAGTATTTAAGTTGTTGTGTTGTAACTTTATTTGATGATATTTAAGACTTTCACGTTCGTAACGTATTATTAAAGTACCGTTGAACGACGGCTTTGAACGTCAGACTACGGCGTTCAAGGACTTGAACGCCGACAGTTTGCCCGCCCCACTCCTTGTGATCTTGATAATTAAATTGTTGTGTTGTAACTTTATTTGATCATATTTAAGAATTTCACTTTCCTAACGTTTTAATATTATAATAGTTTTTTTAATCTTTGAGTTTTATATAAGTTGTAAACCAACCATAAATACAGCATATATGGTAATCACGTTTGATAATACAATTATAAAATGTGATTATACATGTGTTGAGATTAATTAACAAAAAAATATTAATTATTTAAAAAAAAAATCATTTATTCAAATAAGAAGCTACGGAAAAACTTGACTTGTCATTAGGCAATCGGGCTCTATCTATACAAAATGCTATGACTATACGCTATTACGTTCTAAATGAAAAATAGGGTAATATTTATGCAAAAAAGGTCCTTTATTTAATTTTAAGTGATGTATTAATTATTTGTTAATTAATTGATTACTTAAGCCTTACTCTTAAAATCTCGTTAGATATTTAACCTTTTTCCACCCTCTTGACCTCATATTTGTTACGTTCCTATTTGCCTCCTACGTTTCTTAATTAGCCTCCTCATGTTTTAAATTAATAAATTCCATTATTTTTAACAACTTTTCAAAATATAAAATCGTCAACTTAAGTAAATTGTAAATCCAAACAAACAAACACACATAGTATAATGATGTTACAATATACAAAAGAGAAGTACATAATACTCTTTCAAATATGACGTGTAAATTCAATCTTATAAACGTTAAAGACTTTAAGAGGCAGCTGCATTTTGAGGAGAATAAGCGGCAGATAATCTCAATCGTTGATTTATGTGATAAACAATCAAAAGTCATCGCATTTTAACAACATTGTAATTTATTTAAAATGCAGTGTGGACGTAAATTGTAATTTATTTAAAATGCAGTGTGGACGTAAAATGAACTGTTGATCACGTAAATAAACAACTAAAATCATGTGCTCTCTTTTCCCTCGAGATACAACTGCTTTCTATCCAACACCTTAACCTAAATACATATTCTCATTATATTGCAAAATTAACATTTCTCCTAATTATTTTAATTAAATTATTTAATATATCTAACTCAACGGTAGTTAGACTCCGTGTGAAAATAACTGGAAAAAGAAAAAGTCCACGTGGTATTGCAAAATGTGTACGTGTATAGAAATGTCACGTGGATTTTCATGCTAGGTGCCACCTGTCATCGTACATGTCAGCTTGCTTACGTGTAATGTCTCACATTTTATTTTTGGATTACTTGAAAGGTTTACGTTACCCTTTATATCCAAACTAATTGTGTCAAATCTAGACACTTCAACAATTCACGACATTATGTGTTTCTTCAAACTACCTTTTTCCCAATATTTAGTAATGAAGCCAATTTAGTTGACTAACTTGTTTATTCGAAATGTTAAAATATGGAAACAAACAATAATGGTTTTTGAATTCGTTGCAATCTTTGTAAACAAGCCACCACGTTACAAATGACTAGTCTAGCGGTAAGAAGAGTCTATGACTTCCTTCTTTCAGATCATGTGTGATACCCGGCAAATTAGGCTGTCATTTGTGTTTAATCATAGATCATTATTACTTGTATTTAATATGAAATAGGACTAAGTACAGTAACATTTTGTATATATGTAAATATATATATATATATACACGTACGTAATTAATTTTAATTACGCGAATCCAATCGGATGGAATCCGACACAATAAATACGGATGTTGGTGAAAAATATTTTCTTAAATAGCGTGACAATATTAAACAATCGTTATTTAAATTATATTATTACGATAATATATAAAACATTTTACGTTTCGTATAAAACGTACCGTACGCGACGAAAACGCGCGAATCGCGCCCGACAACCGAACGAAGCTCGAGTTATATTTCGATAACTTAAAATGAAGTGTTTTAAATAAAACTTCAACCAAAATATACGCGAATAAATCGTTAACGAAAAACATAGATAATAAACATTTAACGTGTAAACGAACGACGAAACGAACGGGTAAATGGGTACCGCACGTAACGTAAACTTGGGGAACAAAATTTAGGCAACCCACACCATGTGGGGGCCCACCAAATCTGCCACCATCCCCAAGCCATGCCCAAGACACCCCATTCCATTCCCATACTCACCTCACCCCCTCATTCACTCCAACACTCCAACAATTTCACACACAACCTTTTTCTCTCAATTCTCTCATCTCTCTCTTGATCTCTGCGAATCCCAGCCCCAAGCAGCCCCCAAATCACCACCACAAACCACCAAAGTCATCACCACAACCCACCATAACACCACCTCTTCGGTTTGCAAGAAAACGAGCTCCTAACTTCCATTTCTTCGTGGTTTCACCAACTTCTTTGTAAGATACTTCATCTCCCTTTTATGTTACTTGAAACATACATATAAACATGTTATAATGTCCATATAACAAGATTATATCCAAAAACAAAGTCGAAAAACGTTTTTATAAAAACAAAATATCAACAACTTTCTGGGCAGAAACTTGACCCGACTTCAAGGGAAAGTTTCGTGCTCAAAAATTAACGAAAATTGACGAATCAAAAGACAAAAATTAAGTTTAAAGAGTTAGCTTTCATTTCCAAGTGGTTTCGTAATTTTTCAACACAGTTTGATACCCGAAAACAATTTTACAAAAGTGTGTCGCAAATCTGTCTCGGATGGCAGATTTTTGTGCCAACTTCTCGGGTCCATAACTCGAGCTACACAACTCCAAACGACATGAGGTTTTCGCCTAAATCTCAAAAATATTCGTTAGCTTTAAAAGTTATATGATTATACTCTCTGAAGTTTTGTAGATTTTTCTCAGTAATTCAATCTTTGAACATGTGTCCAGATTGGTCAAATTGGACCTCAGTGGACAAAGGGAATTATTAAAAATACTTAGACTTATCCAAAAATTCTAGAAAAATTATTGAAAGTAGCCAAGACATAGGGGAACAACTGATATTTTTCTTGGATTTTATCTCGACATTTTGACTAGTCAAAACGAACCACGAAAAACGTATAAATTTTGAAGAAACAAAGCTCCATGGACTGTTTTCGTATTAAATTAAAAACGACACTTTCGGGTTAACCACAAAACGTAACTCTAATTTTTATAAGTCCTAAAAACATATTTAAGAGTCGTGTAAAAGTTTCGGGTCAAACCGAACACGTTTGACCAAGTTCACGAAAACGAATAGATTCAACAGCCACTAGTGTCGCTATACCAACCTCTGTGTCGCCAAGAATAGCGACACTAAGCCTATGTCGCTAAATCATAAGACAGTACTAACCTGCGACACTAACCTTGTGTCGCAATACCATTCGAGTGTCACAACAATTTGAACTAACAGTGGTAACCCTTGTGTCGCAATGATTTTAACCAACAGTGTTAATTGGTGTCGCAATGCCCTGCGACACTAACGCTTGTGTCGCTAAAACAAAATCGAAATCACAACTTGCGACACTAATCCTAGTGTCGCATAAATCCCAACTTTCGAGATAATTGCGACACTGACCTAGTGTCGCAATATCCCCAAGTGTCGCACCTAGTGTCGCTTAAAATAAACTTAGAACATGTTTCACAAAGTATTAAAAACGCGTAACAACGAATAGTTATGTGCGACACCACTTGAATACGCAACACATATACTCTCATAAGTATACAACGAAACAAATATAATAATAATGTCTTCGGGAATTATTATTGCAAAACGTCACCAACGGGCCGTACATGTTTTCTAAACACAAACGATAACCAAACATTTGGACATAACTAATTGAGTGGACAACTAGCATGAATGATCTTTTGAAATATTCACTTACTCATAACCTTATGCGTTTAGGGCGCTAGAAGGTTACATTACGGATATACGTTTATTGATATAAACGCTTGGTTTCAAGACTCAAGTGAGTCTCATAGCCCCTCTTTTACTGTTTTTAACTATTGGGGTGAGAATACATACACAGTTTTTCATGAACACGAGTACAGAAACATACATATACGGATTGCATGAGTTTCACTTTCATAATCCACACAAAAGTCCTCTACACATCATAGTTTCGTTAGTATGGATCTTAGTGCGAGTATTAATGAATAGATCTATTTAGGATTGACCCTCCCCGTCCGGGTTAGTAACGCTAACTGGTCAAACGGACGCATTATTATTTGTTCATATGGATGTTCTGGATTAGGCATCTGTAGGAGGCAAACTCATATCGGTTAAGCTTCGGACTATGAGCTCATGGCAGTAGTATACATTATTTTGCATTCGTGCAACGCTTATTAAATCTCGTGGTTCACATATATGCTTTTGACAATCAAACCTATGAACTCACCAACATTATTGTTGACCATTTTAGTATGTATTCTCAGGTTCACAGCAACAGTAGGATGGCCTACAGGGAACTCTAGCTCGAGTCGCATAATTTACTAACATCGGAGATTTTTCTTGCATTACTATTTTATATTATTAGTTATGTATTAGAATCTCTTGGAATATTCGCGAACTCATAGAGTATTGTAAACACTTGGAATATCAATGTATTATATTTATACTATTTTCAAAACGATGCATATAGTGGTCGTTCAATGTAATCTTATGTGATGATCCATGATTAGTTGCGCCCCGACCCGACTTCCGCTGCACAGTAAATTTGGGGGTGCGACATCATGGGTTCGAAACTTGTCATGGGTATTATTTTATCATAAAAGTACCTTCCACCAATGAAGCGCATGACCCACAACGTTAAGACTTAATCCGCGCAAGTTCCGACTCGAACGTTATGGTATATGTGATGGAGGTGATTTGCCCGACGATATTGGACATTGGGGGGGGGGGGGGGGGGGTGAAACGTCCCTTTTTTTTTTTATACTCAAATTAACTTTCTCAAAACACTTTATATATTAATATAAAGTGACAACCACATTGTTTATTACAAACCCGTTTCTCATCATTACAAAATATTACACGTTATTATCGAGCATGATTTACGAGTTTCTCCTCTTACTATCTCGTCATAGTAAGTCCATCACTAGTAGCCCTCGGGTTGCTTGCCCGGATCCCCACCCTTCACAACTCTCGATGTACCTATCACACACAACAATCAACACGTAAGCATTTTGCTTAGTAAGCACAGGAAAGGTACAATCACATACGAACAATTTAGCACAATTGATCACTCAGCAATTGGTAATTCGACTTATGCGGCTAGGCACAATTGATCACTCAGCAATTGGCCCTTATGGGTACAATTGATCACTCAGCAATTGACCACTCAACTTATACAATTTAACTCTTACAGCTAGGCACAATTGATCACTCAGCAATTGGCCGTTCAACTCATACAGCTGGGCACAATTGATCACTCAGCAATTGGCCGTTCAACTCATACAGCTGGGCACAATTGATCACTCAGCAATTGGCCGTTCAACTCATACAGCTGGGCACAATTGATCAATCAGCAATTGGCCGTTCAACTCATACAGCTGGGCACAATTGTAACACAATCAGTATTAACAAATTCAGCCAATTATATACTTTACATTCCTACTACTTACCTCGAGGACGACGATCAGATATTTATGGATTGCTACCCGAAATACCTGTCGAGGCGACCGAATTCAATTAACTCTGATAATACTTAATATTATTTAAAATATTAATTACTCCTGCGACACTACCCTCTAGTGTCGCTACACCTCCTAGCGACACCAGATTAGTGTCGCTCAATGCATTATTGCGACACAACCTGCGACACTAACTCTTAGTGTCGCTAAAACAACAATTCAATTAACAGTAGAAACTAGCGACACAAGCTGCGACACAAGCTCTTTGTGTCGCTAAAACAACAGTACTAAGCAACAGTGGAAACTAGCGACATAAACTCTTGTGTCGCTAAAGCAACAGTATTAACTCGCGACACCATCATTGCGACACAAGCTGCGACACTAGCCTTGTGTCGCAATAACGAACAGAACAGCAGCAGATTCCGATTTTAACAAGTTTTCTGGGTAAAACTCACACTTTAACCCAATAAATTTACTGAAGATGATAAAGCACGTAATAAGCTCAAACTCTTACCTGGAATTGGTTTCAAAAACACACAAGAACAATTTCAAAGATCAAATCTTTAGCAACTTCAACTTTTTCTTGCTTTCTCTCTCTAGAATCTCGAAATTTCACACACAATGGTTCTGGAGGTGTTTTCTAGTTTCTGGAAAGTGTTGGAATATGATTTATTTGTAATTTCACACTAAATTACACAATTAACCCTTCAAAACCGACTTTCTGCCCGTCACTGCGACACAAGCCTTGTGTCGCACTGGGCTCTGTGTCGCTACCTGCGACACTAGCCCTGTGTCGCATAACAGTAAACAATTTTTAATATAACGAATTTCGGGGTGTTACAGGGGGGGGGGGGGGGGTTCGGGCGTGCTCCATTGAAATATGAAGCGGCTCCAGTGAGTGGTCCAAATACCCATTTTTACATTTTGATGTTTATGGAAGACGTAAAAGACATATGACACGTTATCACCACGTCACAGAGACACGGAAGACCCAACTTTTTTGGATCTTACTATGTACGTACATTATGTAGAAAGACAGAAAATGCATCGGCCTCACTTTTACTTTAAAACGGAGCGTCTCAAACAGACGGCATGCTGTCAATGGAGACGGGACAGAGGACGGTGAAATACAGCTCGATAGTGAGAACCCTACTTTTAGAAAAAATACTAATTAACACCAATAAAATTAAGAACAATAATAAAGCTTTCAATGAACAAATATATATGATGATGATGATGTATGTATTTACAAAGGGATAAGGGCATAAGTGTAATTATTATAGTGGGTAGGGGGGAGGGTTATTCTTGTTCTGGGATGATTAGGAACAATTTCGGGTTTTAAATGGTTACGGAACCGGATGTGGGCAATTCAGTAGTATTTTTTTTTTTCAAAGATAAGATGCTTTTAAAGTCAAATTGATATCTTTGACCGATTACAACATACTAAAAATGGCAAGTTTATAAATCTAACATAGACTTGTGTTATTATATTTATGGAAAGTTTTATAAGATAAAACATACACATGCTCATTCTTAAAGGCATGTTGTATTGGTTTATTTAATAAAGGCATGTTGTATTGGTTTATTTGATTTGAAGCATAGTGTTTTACTTAACATTTAGCCTATCCTATTTCAACTAATACCCCGACTAGTGACTCGATTAGAAATTTGACACGAACCCAATTAGAATATAATCAGGTTTGGGTCGGAATTTTTGAGGTGTCAACCCGTCAACCTGAACCCGCCTACCTGATATTTTTTCGGGTTGGATTCGGGTCAGCAAATGAATTTTCGGGTTGAATCTGACAATCCGAAATATATTAATCTTATTATAAAAATATTTTAATTTAAATATAACACATTATTTGGACCTTTTCATTTACTGATCTATGACTTTTTCTTTGATATCTTTATGTTTTGGTAGAAATTGTAAATTAATAACGTTCTGATAATTAATCCAACTTAATATAATATGTATTATGATTACTTTTGAAATTTTGTAAGCTTTTTTATGATCATAAATGGTTATGCGATTAGCTAATCTTTTTGAAACGGTTGACATATGTGATACATTTGACCTAAGTAACTTGAAACCGACCTGAAAACTCAAAAATCACTTAATAACTGACCTGAAAACTCGAAAATCAACTGAAAACCTGGTACTACATTAAAAATGGGGTAGTTAGGTTGAGTCCGAGTTATCGGGTTTTAGGTTTGGTTGAAATACTCAACCTAATTATAAAATCATATTGGTTACGGGTTGACCATTTCTGACCCGTCAACCCGCTAATCCAAACCTATTAACCGGACCCAACCCGAATTGTCACCCTTAACCCCACCCACCTAGTGTGCGTTTAGTTAAGTTATATATACAATTTTATAAGAAAACTGAAAAATCGAAAATCTGTTCAAGTTGAGGTTTTTTCGAAGAAGTTTTCTAAAAAAATGGAAAGTTATATTTTTCCTATTGTGAAAAATAAAAACTTTATCCCTTACATTTTTATTTTTATGTGTTTCTAAATTTTTACTAGTTTTCAAAGGAAACAAAATTTATAAAAACGAAAGGGGAAGATGAAGATAACTTTTCGTAAATAAATGTGCATTTAGCCTTAAAATGAAAAGGGAAAAATGAAGATCTAGCCTTCCTTTTTTATTTATGTTATCTTTTACCAAAATCAATATCTATGTCAAAAGTAAACAGCAATAGTTTTATCTACTTTCTGCATATAACACATCATCATAAAAAAATAAAAAAAGGGTCTTTCTATAGTTAAATCTTTCAAGAGAATAATATGAAATAGACCCAGGCCCAACACCGGCCCAATCCAGTTTACTATTCATATTGTAGTAGTTGGGCTAAATTGATTTTGATTTTGTGATAATACAACCAAGGTAGTTGCAGTTGAAGAATATAAACAAAAGTTATACAAATGTCTTGTTATGATATATATAAAACCACCAAACTAGTGGTGTAACATTGAATGAGATAAGAAATTGAATCATCTTTTCAACTCTTAGATTACAAAGCACAGAACAAACTAGGCAAATTTACCCAATTCTCTTGCAACAAAATATCTAAAAAACAAAGACTTGGAACAAATCTAAGGATGCTCGAAACTGGGTTTTTGATAATAAACTACATTAACATTAAATCAAGGAGATTTCGTATTCGAGTAGGCTTTGACTGTGAAAGCCAATCCCAATATCAAGAACGGTACCAGAAACATTAATATTGTGACGACGAGTTGTGGATTTTTTTCTAAATTGTAGATCTTTTCGGTAGTAGATACAATGAACGAACGTTTAACTGGAATAGTTGATTCGTCTATATCACCAACGTAATATTCTTTCATCATTTCTATACCTTTTTCACTATGACCAACGTCTCCAAAAGCAACTGATGCATCTTGGCCTGTAGTAATCCAACATAGACATTAAAAACTTATCTTTAAAGAAGTCATTTTGACTCGATATCGGGTTTAAGTAATGGAGAAAACGTACCAGTTGCTAATCGCATAACTTCACCACCGCCGGGGTGATCATCCATAAACGGGGTTACATCATAAACCTGTTACATTTTAGATTCATCACTATTAATGAACCTATGACATTTTTCACAATTTTAATACAATATCAAACTTGACAAGCTACATAACCTCAAACTCAAACGTGATTAAGTTGATCGAATTAATTACGACATGCTAACAAAATCATAATATCGTAAACTATACATAAACTAGTGTCCAAATTCTGTGAGATTATAATCAAATCGTATCAAAACACGACGAAATACCTTTCCGGATATGATAAGCCAACAATCGTCGGATTTATTATGCTTAGCGACATCATCAAACACAAGTGTTTTCTGTTGTGATGCCATATTTATATCTGCTTTGTACTACATAAACAAAACCCAGATTAGAGAAACAGCATAGTAACAGTTCAAAACACTTAATTGATGCTCTGTATGATTTTTAATTTTTTAATTATATAAACAGGAATAGATTTAGAAGGAATGAATCTGCTTACGTTTGATGAAGATACAAAGCTTTTGCAACACGAATACAGTCTCTCTTTGATAAGAATGAGCTTGATTTTACAAAACCAGATTCAAGGATATATAATTGTTATAAACATATGTTTTAATTTCTTCTTTTATACTTTTAAAATAATTTGGAGCTGAGCACACTCATTTTGACCCAAAGGATCCCTCTTTCCCACCTTTTTCCAAATATATATATATATTTCAATAAAGTGCAACTATAATATAATATAATAATATATTCTTTTCGTCCCAAAATTATTGTCATCGGATAAAAAACATACGGTTTAAAAAAAATGCATTTATTACTGTTGTTTCATCTATACCATTTTTAAGCATTTTGATTTGTTAGTTTTAAAAGAGGACAATTATTTTGAGACAAATCAAAATGGACAGATGGACAAATAAATTGAGACGGAGGGAGTAGTAGAATTTTATTAGTCGTAAATGAATGCAATATTTATTCAAAAGCACTTAATTAATATTTATGTTGGTATATTTTCTCATGTTTTCGAGTATTTTTAGAAAAGTGGTGATTCGTATACCGCCTTTTTTATTCGTACTCCGTCAAATATGCTTTATATTGTTTAGTTTAAAGCATATTTATTGGTGTATAGTTAAAAAATAGTGGCGTACGAATCGGTGACTTTTTTAGAATGATAATTATTGGTATGTTTACAAATGAAAATTATGCTAGTATAAATATTTAATTAGTGAGTACTTCTGGATCAATGAGTAATTATAATCCATGTTTGGTTTTGATAAAGTTTTCTTGCTCAACGACTTGCAATTTTTCAACCAAATATAAATCATCATAAAAAGCTAAAACGAATTGTTCGTTGGTTTATATGCCACGGGAACACCATCTCTGAAATTTAATTGTATGTGTGGCTGACTTACAAAACGACAAAATTATAGTTGTTTGATTTTTTTTTTTAAAAAAAAAATTATATTTCTCATTGGTTTATATGTACATATTTGTATATATCTAAACAAAGACTAAGGACAACGGCTTTATTGAATTTAACAGTTTTACACATCACGTTTATGTGTATTTCAATTTAAATATTAAGATTGTATACATATATTGTAATTTCTTTCATTATTTTTTTTATTTAGATAAAAATCTGTAATAGTTACTTCATTACACATGATAAGAAAATTATAAAGAAATGACATATTTCTTCATTCATATTCATATTGATAGTATTTTTATTTTATTTTAATATATATTAAAATAAAACTGATTATAATTGTAACATATTAAGATGTGGGATTAAATGAGCAACTCATATATGAGAGGCATATATAATCCTAGCCTTTGACTTTTTCGAATTGTTCAGATTCACTGCATTTTAAATTCACTTCATTTTACGCAGATTTAATGCATTTTAAAGTCAATGCATTTTAAATTCACTTCATTTTACGTAGATTCAATGCATTTTAAAGTCACTGCATTTTACGTTTAAAATGCAATGAATTTAAAATGCAATGATCTAGACCGTTGATCGAAAAAACTCAGAGTTGCTCCTCATATAGAAATTGCCCCTCGAAACCTTATCCATTCGCTTAATATTTTATTATGTGTCTTGAAGCACGCATTAACAAAATCCATCGTAGAAAAAAAGAAAGATTGTAGTCTGGGATATCGACTAATTAACCCAAATTAGTATCGCCAAATCCATCATAGGCAGCCCACGTGTAATGGCAACAGGCCCAGGCCTAGCCCTCCGCAGCCCACATTTGGATTACGTAATAAATTTATTTAATAATTACAATAAAAGATATCATATCACTTGTTAGGATGTTCGAATGCAACACTTCTTATAGTTAGAAAAATAATAAGAACGCATATTTTTATTATTTTTATTTTAAAATTATCCACTTATTTTTAAAAAAATTATATCAAAATTATTAAAATATATAATGTTTAAGATAATTATATATATATATATATATATATATATATATATATATATAGGGTTAAGTTCAAACGAGAACCATAAAAGGTACAGAACTGCAAGAACTTTTAAATTACATTGTTATTATACATGTAAACGCAACAAACTACATATAAATGTTATTTGATGTTCATATTATTGACAAACAAAATTAAAAACCACAAAATACATGTTAAATTATAATATATACGAAGTGTTCACATGTGCACATTTGAAACGTGCACATGTGAACGAAAAATATAAATTTAATTTTAAAGATTATTTTGATGTTTTCTCAAACTATTTTGCTTTTAACCTTAATCTACATCAATATGCACATGTAATTGAATCATTAAACATGTGAAAATTCCTATAATTTAAAAGTTCTCGCAGTTCTGTACCCTTTTGTGGTTCTCATTTGAACCTTTGACTATATATATATATATATATATATATATATATATATATATATATATATAAGGAGGTTCAAATGAGAACGTAAAAGTTGAGAACTTGTGAGAACTACTTGTTAACGTATTTGTTCACATGTGATTCGCTCAATTCATATGTGAACATTGATATATGATAGATTTAGAAAGAAAAAATGCTAAAAATTCTAAAAATTACGTCGTAAAACACATTTGAACTGATTTGTGATCGTTCACATGTGAACACATATTTGTATTTTTGTGTTTTTCGATATAATTTTAGGATTTTTTTGAATTTTTTATTTATCAATTAAACGTACATCAATGTTCACATATGAATGATAATCACACGTGAACAAATACATAAACTAGTAGTTCTGACAAATTTTCAACTTTTAGTTTTGTTCTCATTTGAACATTCTCTTAATATTGATATATATTTCAATTGCATATTTAAAAGTATAAAATTCTATATTATTTATTTTGTATATAATATATATATATAATAAATTTAAAAATAAAAAAGATAATTCTTACCATTCCTATAACAAAAAATAATTCTATGATAACCATTCCCACTGTTACTTCACTTATTGAATAGTTGAAAACAAAACGAACAAACTTGTCATCCACACAATAACCATACGTGTCAAATATTTAAAGGCCACAACCCACACTTCCTTTCTGCTCCACTAAATTCTAAATTTACCATTTTACCCCTTTTTCCATATTTTTCCTTATTATTATTATTAAAACATTTATTTATTTTATTTTCCAAATATTTCCGTTTACATTTCTAACGAACCTCTGTGGTTGTTCCACCAATTCACCACAGAGGTCGAGGGAGAGGTGTCTGTTGGTCAACGGTTAACCCTATTTTCCGACCACCGGCAACTCTCCTTCTCCCTCCATGGCCAAATCCTTCGCCGCCGCCGCCGCCGCCGCCCGATTCCCTACGCATCTCACCCTACCAGAAAATCCGTCAGATCTCGAGTTACACGAAAGCGACGTCGTTTGGTCATCAGCATCATCAATATCATCGTCCGATGAAATTGCGGAGGTTCCGTCACCGGCAACGAACATATCAAGTTCACCGCCGGTTAACCGTGGATTCAATTCCGGACTCTACGCCGCGTTATCCGACGATCAGAACACCTTCGTCAGACGAAAACCTACTATGAGTCCATCGGAATCCGCCACCACGGCGGCGCGTACGATACCTCCGGTGGCGGTAAAACGTTCCTCGGAACATTATCATCAATCGGCACCGGTGAACGTGCCGGTTTGGCCGAAGAATAATAAAAGTAATTATTTAAGGCAGTTTGATGACGTGGATGATGACGTAGCGGAGAAGGATGATGAAGATGATGACGTGGCGGGAATTGTACCGCCACATGAGATTGTAGCGAGATCTTACGTAACATTTTCTGTATTTGAAGGAGCTGGACGTACGCTTAAAGGAAGGGATTTGTGTCGTGTTCGTAATGCGGTCTTTCAAAAAACTGGTTTTCTTGATTGAAAACTAATAAAAAAAATTAATTTTAATTCTAATTTTGGTTATGTAATGTAATTTATTATTTATATTATATCGATTTTGTACCCTAATTCCTCTTCATATGGAAATAAAATTTTGACATTATGAAAGTGCTTATGGTTGTTATTGTTGCTGCTGCCACTCGAATGTTTAAGTTTTTCGAGTCGTGTTTATATGAAATTTGAATCAAGTGCTTATTGCTTATTACGCTTTTTAAACGCTAAAATGCTAAATGCACATTTGAAGTGTTTAAATGATGTGGCGTTTGTTCTTGTTGATTACTCGTCTGGTTTATAATATTTGTCATTTTACAAGGTTTAACATGGTCCAGATTGATTTGGCCGGTCGTTGTGCACCTTGTAGGCGTAGCCCGTAGGTACTGTCCTTTTCTTTAATTTGGGTCCATCAAGATATGTTTCTACACTTACTAAAATTGCATACTTATGAAATGAAGCGATCTGATGAGACTTTTGTGCTATTGTCTTTATCTGTTTCACGGTTTATGATTATTGAGTTGTCGATTTCAAGGTTACCATGAGCGAAAGTGGGTACTTGCAACTTTAAATGGTGCACAATCAAGATGCCTTTTGATCATCATACGTTCTAATCAATCAATTCAGGTGAAACAGACTTGGAACAATGTATAGAGTCTGATTTCTGTTTTCAAAATTTTACACTGTAATGCCAAATGCAGCATTATGAGCCTCGTTTGGTAATTGCGTTGATGCTTTAAGTACCTGATAGATGCTTACGTTATGTTATTAGTTAAGTAAATCGTCGTCAAGTAGTTTAGCACTTCTCTTCGTACCCCAGAATGGAAAATTCATTTCTAATTTAATATGTTGCTGAATCCGAATAAGATGACTTGAAATATCATATCTTTGTGTATATTCTGCTTTGATATGAAGCTATTATTGATGATGGTTAGGCAAAAAGTAAGTTAACTTTCTGGCTTGTATTACAGTATGAAGATATGCTTCTGATTTTGTTAGTTGAAAAGCATATTAAAATGTGCAATTTTTCTGCCAGATATTTCCTGTAGCATCTCTTTGGCTTTACTTTTTTGAATATTTATGTGGAAATTAGATAGAGATAGAGCATCTTGTGCTTGATGTATATCAAGACTAGATAGATTCATTCATTTGTGCATTCATCTTTTCATCTCTCATTCAACTTGATGTTGACTGCATTCTAACTTGTGATTACTGCTTCCTTTTAATAACAAAGTTTACTACTTATATAATTGGTAGGACACTAGTACCATTAGCTAATAGCCACTACCAGTGGTGGCAAAATAAGGTAGAGCTAGCGGGTTTGATAACGAGTTACAACTATTAACTTTTGTACGGGTCAAAACAGGTCGAAATGGGTTGAAATGAAACGTTTTTGTCCAAAACGAGTGTTTTATCTAAGAAGATTCAATAAAATGATCCACAAAGGTTCAATGGTAAACAGGTTTCTACTATTTGAATACTTGAATGGTACAAATTACCAACAGAAAATTGTGTGTATTACAATTTCTATATTATATGCTACATGTACACATACAGACTTCTAAGCTTCTATTCCCTAAAACAAAAAATGCCAAGGGGTATGTAATTGCCCTGAAAAATTTCCCAACTTCATTAGTTTTTTGTAGGCAAAAAGCTCATACAAATTGGTGGCCTAACCCCTGCCAATGCAAGAATTGATGAAGGAAGAATCCATAATCCATCACCGCAGATCAAACCGGAAGCAACTGCAGGAACCATCAAGTTCGCCTTTTGTTTATTAATGGTATGCCATACAAAAACGACTAAGCTTCCCATGCACATGTCGATAGCAAAATACGCTCCTACAAGAAACGGTACAGCCATAGCCATTGGTAATGGGACCCATTTCCCTATCTTCTCAGGTGACGTGTCACGTGCTAAATTTGCCAGCATGGCAAATGCAAAAAACCCGTAACATAACTGTAAACAATGATGTGGCAGTGCAGAGAACCCTTCCACGCCTAAGATTGCCATGTTGCGGTAAATAATAGCATACGGAGCTTTATATTCTCCATCTGGATTCCCAATATCAAACGCTTTATAAAATAGGAAAAATGTGAGTGGGGCCACAACACACCCGATGGCAGTCCCTATAGCTTGACTAACCAGCATGGACCTTGGTGAAGTCAAAGTCAAATGACCAGTCTTGAAATCATGCATCAAATCAGAGGATATTGAAACGATTGATTTAATCAAACCACACCCAACGAGTCCAGCAACCACACCGTTGTCTTTCCCCGACATTGCAGCTAGCACAAAAAGTGCCACCTTTCCATAGTTATATGCCATGTTCATGTCAGTTAGACCCGCACCATAAGCATTACAGAAGCCCAGAGATGGTGCGATGACATAGGCCACAAGAACGTAATACCATTTGAGCTCTGGAAACATGATTGGGATAATAATAATGGAAACGATAGAGAAGATGATGTAACCAGTTGCTGCAACCCAAAACGGAATGCTTTCTCTTAAGAACACCTCGTTTCTTTGGAGGTTATCTTGCGGTTGATTATTGTCATCTGGGTCTGTATTAACATACAACATAAAGTCACTAGTATTCATAAAAGTCTGAAACTTTTTAAGAATTTTTGTATGATTTTGTAGTATTTAGAACTTACTGGTTTTAGGGTTCTTCCTTGAGGTGGCATATATGTTTCTAGCAGTGAAATATGTTATCTTGAGAAAATTATACAAACCATCTCCTAGGATAAGTGCAATCGAAATGAACACCTGTAAATACAAGAAACGTTAGACCTCAAGAGTTAAAATTATAGGTGGCAAAATGAGTGGGTCAGGCAGGTTTGTGTTGAAACGGGTTAATTTTAACCCAGGTTAAGATGGGACACATCAGATTGAGTTGACAGGTAACACTTTTTGTAAATTATTTAATTTTATTACTTATAATGAATTGTTAGTTATTACAAAAATGATTTCAAGAGCTTGTATGCTTAAAATGGGACATTGAGAGACTTTCCACCTGTTTGACCCATTTCCTTTTAGCTAACTTATAGTTTCACCTATTTGACCCCTTTGAGATAAATACTACCCATAATGACCTGTTTGTAAGTATATGTGTCGAAATTGCCCTGTGTAGTCAAAATGTAATTTATATGAAGAGTTATTGTCAGCTAACCTTGTAACCGTTTAGACTCTTCATGCTACTTTCTGGTAAACTTGAAGGAAACCAATCGTCTTTTCGATCACCTATTAGTGGCCACATTACTCCATACGAAAGCACAGCTCCTGCAAGTAACGACAAGTTCACGAGATGTGAACAAATCATTCCTGCTCCTATGTATGTCATACTAAAATCAAAATAAAACCTGCACAAAACCAACATAGTTATATCAACACTAACCTTGCAATAACATCGCATAAAAGTGGCCAAAAAGTCTAGAAGTGAAATACACACGAGTTCGCATAAGCTTTTAACCCGAATGTAGGGAAGTATGTGAATCCACATTTGCCTGAACCCGAATAAAACCACTGGAAAAAAGCCCACAGAAAACTCCCTGTGAAGAATTTTGCAAACCCGACTACTTGTTTCCTGCATAAAACCAACAGAAGTTTTACTTAGACTCTTAGAGTGTTTGGATGCGCGTTTTGTAAGTGATAATGTGATATAAACAAAAGTGAGGATAATAATTCATTAAAACACTTTGTGCGAGATGATATTTGGATGTGATTTTGGCGTTTGAAGTTGTAAAAATCCAACAGTGATGTTTGAAAATTTAGATGAATTCTTATCATTTAACGTCGGCTTAATTGTCAACAAATGTAAAATAAAACACAAATTTTGACAAACTCTGTTGTATAAAAGTTCTGTTCATAAGAAGGTAATATAAATTCAATTTCTCACATTTAGTGAAATGTAAAATTGACGGTTGTTTAAAAAGCTAACATAATATTTGGGTATATAGAATTATAGATTTGCCTTTTTTTGTCACATAGCATTGTGAAGCTTGGTATTTTATGGCGGTTCTTCAATGGTACTCTAATTGTGGGGGACATGTAGCATAAAAGTGGAAGTCATGGGTTCAAATTCCATTCACATGTCCCTTTAACCATCGGCATCGGCAACAAGAAGCCGAATCTGTTTATCTGACAGTATAGATAAGGATATTTATATAATCATATCTCATCAGAAGCCGAATCTGTTTATCTAAATCTTGCAGACTAATTATTGCTATTTAATATTTATATACATACCTGGCCATCTTGTCTCCCTTGGGAGTGTGGAAGCCATTGATGAGCACAGCTGTAGCTGTTCCACTTGGATATGTTAATTTATAGTCTATGATCATAATCTGTAAAATAAATAAATAATTCCAAGTTATTTCCATACCCAAAAACTGGAAAGTAGCTAGCTACAAGTCAAAAAACACAAAGTAAAAACAAACAAACAAACCTTTCTAAGAGGAACCAAAGCCAAAAGACCAACAAAACTACTAACAAACAAAAAACCAGTCATCCAACAAATCCCAGGTTCTTTGTAACTCCCAGGTGAATTTCCTGGTGTATCTACTCCTGCTTGCTCATATGTCTTTTTGTTTAATCCCAACAAATATGACCCAAATCCACCTACATAAAAAATCCTTAATTAGATCAAATCAATACATATACAATCCATAACTTTACCTAATTATCAGTAAGTTAGCTTGTTAATTGCACCAAATAACAACATATTTTCACACTTCTATCATTAATAATCACCACATAGTTCTAGTTATCATACATATATCAATATATATCAGTTTCTTACCTATCATAAATTCACAACAACTACTATTTATTTTATTTTTACAACTCATACCGACGTATTTTCATATTTTTTACAACTCGTAGCGTGAGACTGAGTACGTCTGAGTAAAAAAGGCTCGACTTTTAGCAGTGATATTGTTAAAAAAGGCTAAAAATAACAGCTGTTACTTGCTATTATTCAGAAAAGAGAGACTTTATCTGATTAACTTATTTGTGTACCTTACTATTTTTACCTGTTATTTCACAACAATTTATTCTTCTAAAAACATAGGTAGAATTAATATCACAAAACTGAAATAATCATCTAATTAGTACCACTAATTGGTAACATAAATATGAAATAAAACCATAATCCCGTTAAATTAAAGTCTCAAATGAAAATAATTAAGTAAGTTGCTAATTATAACAATAACAAATTATCAAATAAAATAAAATGGATCAAACAAACCTCCAACAGAAATGCTGTAACAAGCAACAGCACAAGTCTGAATAATAGTGTTCTCTTGCCTACTAAACGGCGTCGTTGTAAACCCAGCTTTATGTAACAATTTAGTCCATGTTGATATAAACACAAACGCCAAAAGTGCAGCTGAAACATTTAAATTAGGTACAAGCCCAGTTGTCAAATTCAGTTTCATTACAATCACACTGTACATTATTCCGATCATTAAACTCGCCACTAATCCTCGAACCGTTAAATGTTGTGTCCACGGTGGCGTTCTTTTTATTATTCCGACGTCGTTTTCGCCGGCCGGAATTTGGTCCGGTAACTCCATCTCATTATCTGTAATCTCTCTTGTTGATCCCTGCATTTTAGGGGTTTCAGAACATGAATGAATCTTAGATACTATTTTTATTTTTGGGTGGTGTAAGAAATTGAATGAATTTAAAGATGAAAAATGGAATGTACTTTTGGCAGAGTGTAGTACAAAATGGGAGGAGTTGTTTTGTAGTACAAAAAGTTTATTATCTTTATTATAATTATTTATTATTTAATTATTTATTTATAGAATAATAAATAAATAAATTGTAAGTTTCAAGTAATGGGTTGAAAATTACTCTATAATATGCCTAACTAGCATCAAACCCGCAGTTGAAATAGTTAACTAAGTTTCATAACTAACTAAGAAAGTATTAATTGATTTGCGTTGACACGTTTAACTTGTATACCACTCGATATTCATGAATATATTGTTAAATTAAGTTCCTATAGTTTCATAAATACATGAAGAAAGTATTTATTAATGAGTGTATTATTTTGATTCACAAAATAAACTTTCAAAATAATTGCATCCATTGATGGCCAAGTTCTGAGAGTTCAATTGCGAGTTGATAGGTACGGAGTCGTTGACCGGTCACGAAGTTTTGCTTTCGTTGACTTTCAGAAAAAATAAAATATCTACCGTATTATGATACTAAGTATTATAAATTGTAAATTGTAAAAAACATAATATGTATTTTATAATACGATAAATTATAATCCTAAAATTTGATCGAACAATTGAAATTCTCGATTACTGAAATTGACTACGTAAAAATTAAATTAAACATGTAAATTAAAGTGTAAATTTATTATTTCATAAATAAACACATTTAAGGGTGTGTTTTCTATTTTTGAAAAACTTAAATATGTGTGAAATTTAGAGAAAGTTAAAATGGAATGTGTTAGCGGCGGACTTTGACTACAAAACGTGGACAAAACACCTTTCACAGTTTGCATATACATTCGTCTCGTTCCGACCTTTTCGTATATTTGACACGTTATATAACTTAATAGTTCAAAAGCTATAACACGTTATTAAAGGTTGAATGATGATAGTTTTAATAAATGTAGAGGTATTTTTGAAAGATATTATTTTCTATTTTTAGGACTTTAAATTTTAAAAAAGAGAGTGTGAAATGCTTTATAGGTACAGGTAAGTATAGATATTTATATAGATAATCTAATTTAATTTAAGTACCAATATATCAATGTCAAATTTGCTGTTGTTGTTTGACTTTCTTTATGTCAAATGGGAAAAAGATGATTTGGTTGTAAATAGTTGGGAATTATTTATTTATTTATTTTGTATTTTTATGTGTTATGTAGCGTAAATGGCTACATAATTTCAACATCAAAGAATCATACTATTCTTTTTCATCAATATCATATATATGACATGTCTGTCCCGTAAATCCGCAAATTATAATATAATTGTATTTTAGATATAAAATATATTTAATTGTATGCAATTTGTAACTTTACCCTACATAACTCTGTTACTGATTATATATATAAAAAGTGTTGAATTAGTTGTAGCTAGAACTTGTTACAATATTATAAATTATAATTATAAAATATAATAAAAGGACATCAAATTATGAATGAAGGCGTATAAAAACTTGTATAAGCTTATATGACAAAGAAAACTTATTTAAGATAACTTTGTTAAAAGCTGAAACTCTTATAAGCTTGCATCCAAATAGTAAAAGATCCTTGCATATTTTTTTACTACCTCAAAAATCAGGATTTTGACCTCTATCTTGCATCCAAATTGTATGGAATTTTTGTTTTTTTTGTTTTGTTTTCCTTGCTAAAGTAAATTTTAGATTATGACACTGGGAAGAGTTATTATATAATCATTTCTTATGGCAGGGAGTCTGAAAACTGTTTTTTTCATTTTTAGTTTTAATATATGTACACTTTTTGCACACAAAAACATATCAAAATTATTAGAACTCTATTCTCTTTAATATGAGATTGATTTAAAAATATATATACATATATATGATATACAACTTAAAGTTGTGTATCACAACACACAAATTTTTTTATAAGGTGTATCACATTTTTTTAAAATACTATCTAAAATCAAAGAGCATAAAATTCTTTTTTTTAACGGCAGATTATATTGAACAACTAACAATAAGCTAGAGCAAGAAAATATATTACATTGTTGAGCTCAATGGATTTGGATCACAAGTCCAATCGGTCCGATTTACATTCGCTTTATGAAATCTACAATCAATCCAAAGAAACGAAGTTAACCTTATATCATCCCGATCGCTTGTCTTCTTGCTTTCTTTGGAGTGAAGGTAACCTCATTCCGGTGTTTTCAAAGCATCCAAAGTGTTGTACGAACCACTACATCGAATAGAACACTATGATTACTGGTAAGAAAGATTGATGTTGAGATGTTAAGAATGTCACTAATGTGAATTGGAGGTGGTTGAAGCTTCCACCATTTGAATATCGCGGTCCAAGTCTCCCTCGCCACTTGAAGAGTAGCAAAAACGTGATCTTCCGTTTCGAGGTCTTCATCACACACCGGGCAACGAACCGAATGTAAATCAACTCCTCGTTTGTCTAGATTTGTTCTAGTTACTAGCCTACCATTAGCTAATCTCCATAAGAAAATGTTCGTTTTCATTGGGATGATCTTACGCCACTTATAATCACGCTCCATCATGTTTAGATTTGAAATAATCCCACTTGACATCTCCATGATATATGTACGCATCCTCTTGACATTAAACCCCCTTGCGGGATCAAGTTTAAATATCCAAGAGCCTTCCATGATATATTATTATTATTATTATTATTATTATTATTATCATTATTATTATTATTGATATTTATACATATACATTAATAAATTAACATTACTTCAAATTTACCTGTTTATTCATAAGAATGGTTGTACTATCTTAAGTTTTTTTCATACCTTATATATTTTATTGGATTAATAATTGTTAATAAACTTACAAATTTTATTTAGAAGTATTAAAATACGATTATTTTAGATAGTTGTTAGATTAATGGTTTTGTAATAAATGTTTGATATTTTAGAGAACTTCCTAGATGAATATTATTATTCTGCCAGCATATTTTTGTTTTCGATAATTGTTTTATATTATACTTTATTTCATTATAACAATTAGCATTATGATATAATTTATAATTAATTAATAATACATATCCATGTATTCTAAATAAAAAAAATCTGATAATACATATTATATTACAAATACATAGAAGTTATAAAACGTCAGTAATATTTTATTATTGTATTCTTTATATATTTTTGTATTAGTTATAAATACAACACAATTTTTATAAACCTTCAAATAACGAATAAGATAGGTAAATAGAGGGACTTAATTGTTTTATTGGATTTCAATTTTGAATGATGATATCATAAAGGTGAATCATATATTATATTTAATATGAGTTTGATACGGACTCATATGTATGTTAATCATTTTTGTTCATTTTGTATGTTAATCACTTTTGTTATTACTTATATGATTATCTGTTCCATTTAAAGTTAATTTATTTTATAGTTTAAAAAATTATTAAAGGTTGACACGTAACATTTAATCCTATGTGACACATTTTAGGGTTTTTTTTTATATTCCTTTATATATATATATATATATATATATATATATATATATATATATATATATATATATACTTGTGAATTAGAATCACAAATCACACAAAATCAAGTCTCTTATATCTCATATCATAAATATCGATATCGATGGTGTTTGCATTAAAATTAAAATATATATAAAAACCATGTAAGAAATCACGAAAACATAAAAATCAATGGATGTTCAAGAATTACTTTGTAAGATTATACATTGATGTCGTAGTTATTAAAATCATAAATCGCAAAGCATTTATTTAATGTATTTTATCGATCAACAAATTAAACCCAATTAGCTTTTCAAAATATTTTAAAATCCGGGAAAAACTATAATCAACCATTTTGAACTGTAATTGAGTCGAGTTAAAGTGCTCGATAAAAAAGTGTACTTAGTTTAACTAATTTTAAGTAAATTACTTTTGGACCACAATTGGGCCTTAAGCTGCTATTGGGCTCGCATCACACACCCATCATTATATCCAACTATACGATACAAGGGTGTTACAAATAACTGAACCCAAATAACTAATTCGAATCTGAACGCGAATAATCCGAATTGAAGCTTATTCGGCCACCCGAATTCGAATAACCCGAGTCTTATTTGAATCGGGTTTCGGATAAATATTTTACAATTTGGATAATCCGAATAACCACAAAAATTATTTAATATACAAATATAACTACATATATATATATATATATATATATATATATATATTAGTTATTTATGATTTATATAAATACATTCATATATAATATACATATAAGTTACTTATGATGATTTATATAAACTATTGTTGTAATAGCCACTTATTATTTATACTAGTTTTAAGACCCGTGTGTAAACACGGGTTAATATAAAAATAATACACATTTCATATTCTATTGTACTAAGCATAGTTTTTCTTTGGTCAATATAGAGTTTTAAACTCGTGTATACACATAATTAATGTAAAATGAAATTAACTATAATGTTTCTTATATTAATGTAGTGTTTAAACTTTGAACCCATTTGCACACGAAAACTGTTAAATGAGTAATTCATCCGTTCATTGTGATTAATTATAGAATTTTAATTTAAACCCGAGTTTACACATAACACAACTAATGTAAAACGAAATTTAAGCATAGTTTTTTTAATTATTATTAATATAGAGTTTTAAACCAGTGTATGTACACGAAAACTGTTAAATGAATACGTCATCCGTCCATTGTGATTAATATATAGAGTTTTAATTCAAACACGTACATACAAATGACACAATTAATGTAAAATGAAATTTAAGCATAGTTTTTTTTAATTATTATTAATATAGAATTTTAAACTCGTATATTGATACGCCCCAAAATTTTTATTTATTTATTTATTTATTTTTTATACTATACGCGATCCTGGTAGATATTGATGGGTTCTATTCCCTTACTAGATTAACATACAATGCGGAAATAACAATTAATTTAGGGCATGAAGGAAACTAAACCCTAATGGATCTTAACTTAATAATAATAAGCTACAAAACAAAATAAATAGATAAATAAAAAAATACTAACCTTTGAGAAAATCGGATTTCTCACACGCAGACCTTCCTTACTTGGAGGCGAGTATTCAAACTAGAGCACCTCTAATGTCTCACACCCAAGAACCTAAGAGAAAATTTCAACTCCTAAGGTCCCGAATTTAATCGTGTAACAACTCTTACAAGGAGTCGGAATGAGAAAGATAGAATTGAACTTGAACACCTTGAAGTCATGGCCTACCCCCTATTTATATAGGGAGGGGGAGACAAAAGTTTGTTCCATGGCCGATGTGGGACAACCTGGTTTTGGCCTCCAACTGCCGGTTGGAATATCCAGCTGCCGGTTGGGCTAGCTTTCTGCCCAAGTATCCGAGCCACGACCCGCGTGCTCCACTGCCATGCTCCAGCCGTCGGTTGAACATTCCAACCGCTGGTTGGATTCGACTTCCAGAATTTTTCCTTTTTAGTTTCTAATTAATTCATCAACTATGATAATTAATAAACCAAATAATTAACCATAATATTAATTCCAATTAATATTATCTCTCATTTATTTCTCTTTAACTGTTCGTTGAGGGCGACCCAAAAAGGACTCTACTTTTAATGATATACTTACCAATTAGTTATGAGCTTGGACACTATATTCAACAGATATACGCGATCGCGTACATTAATACAACCCGAGAGTACGCGATCCTACCATAGGGTACGCGATCGCGTACTCATTACATGAAAAGCTTCAGTTCAAATTTTAGTACGAGGTACGCGATCCCGGTAAGGGTACGCGATCGCGTACCTACAACGTAAAGGCTTCTGGTTTGATTTCCTCAATAGGTACGCGATCGCGTGACCCTTACGCGATCGCGTACTGGGTCCTGAACAACAAATTCTGCACAACTCAAGTTTTTGACCAAAATTCAAACGCGCATAACTTTTGACTCGTTTACAATCAAGACATGAAATTTTGCGGACACATTCAATATGATGAAATGAAGGTTTTCCAATTTGTAATTTTCCAAATTTCACACAAATGACGGTTTTTGACGTTTAACCAACTTTCGACCATTTGGACACTTTAATACCTATTCTTGCAACCATACCAAATGACACATTTTACCATTTCCAGAGTATGTGTCGATATATTTCGACTCAGTTACATACAACTAAACAACCCAACCCATCGTTTCGTCAAATTTAATAAAATGACCCGTTTGAATGTTTCCACTTTAACCCATTTGAAAATTCAACCAAAACTATAAATTTCCATTCATGTCACTTTCAACTTCACCCAAAATTCACTTACAACATACACCCAACTTCGTGAGACCCCATATTACATACAAACGATATTCATATTACATTTTATAAGTTCATATCAAAAGACACTAGCAAGGGCGATTTACTCATCGTGGTAATCATAACGATAATTTAAAAGAGGGTAGCTTGCCAAACCCGATTTGCAAGTATTGATCCACGCTATCACTTTGAAATCGCTTTACCCTCCCTTTGCCCACCTAATTCACTTGAACCGCGCGTACCTACAACATCAAGCAACTAACCGGGTAAGCATTATGCTTAGTGAGTACATAGGCAATTATATGAATAATGCATAACAACAATCACTGGCAATCAACAACTAAGCAATTGTAGAGATTTCAACCACTTAATCGGATCCGCTGGCAACTCACAATTGTGCACAATACGAAACAACTCGCAACAACATAGGCTAACATACGTTAACCCATCTCTACAATGCATAATCAACAACATGTAACACATGAACATCAAATAAACAAATCCACTCGGTTATGTGAACCTCTTGCACGTATGCAATCCGGATCACACAACCATTATCCATATAACCCCCATATCACTCACCTTGATGTTTTAAGCAATTCAAGTCAACGATCAATAGTGAATGCAACGTCTTTTAGCACCTAACAAATAACACATAACATAACAACACATTTAACATCTAACCATCATCATAATCAACTAATCAATATCGTTAACCCATCATCCCCTTGGGTTGACCATGTTTGACTTCTAGTCAAACCCAGTAAATTTCTCACCTTTCATAATCATAATTAATTCAAGTGTTTAACTACTTGATTTACTACTTTAATCACCACTAATAGCATTATAATAATCTTTCTAACTAGTAATTAGTGTGGGTTAATAATAATTACAAGCATTTGAACAAAACCCACCTTAATTACTACACTTACAACTCAAATTGTTAACTTTTAGATTGAATTAGTGTTAACCACAATGTTTTCTACTCTTATGAATCACTACTAAGTCAATAACAACTCTAATTTCGTTTTATATGCAATCACACTCTCAAACTTCCCCAAAACCCATTTCTAGGTCAAATTTGAGAAGAACAAGATCATACCTAGGTTAGGAATGATTATGGATGCTTGAATTTGACTTCCCCTAGCTTCAATTTGATGGTTATAGACTTAGGCCTTATTTCTCCTCTTCCTGGTCTCTCTCACGTACGTTCTCTCTATTTCTTGAGGTTTCTAGAAGTGTTTGGATGATGATACATGTATGTATATGTGTATATAAAATTTACATCTTGGTCCCTGTAATAATTAGTCACTCATAGTTCTACCCCTTTTTAGTTTTAACATCTTATAATTTAAACACTTAACTAACTATTCCCAACTAGTTATTTGTATCACTTCAAATATTTTATAACTACTAATATTTTATACATTAATTAATAATTATTATTTTATACCTATTAAAATAATACCTCAAATTTCGGGGTGTTACATATATGCACACGATTATTGTAAAATTATTATGTGATTCGTTTATTGTAAATATGTAATATATTAAATAAATATTGTAGTTTGTTTCATAGAGTTGTAATAATAATAATTATTTAATATTTAATATATTAAATTAGCTCATGAATACGTACTCACTTGCATGCTTCGCTGATGTGTAGCAAATAACGTTTAATTAATATTTATATTGTTTGATAAAATACAAGTTTGTTATTGTTAATAAATATAATATATTATAAAGATAGCGTTTATGGGGAATTGTTTTTGACATCATCTTTTTTTTTCTAAATTAGATTTTTTTTAAAAATTAATTGATTAGATTTTTTAGAAAAATTAAATGATTTGATTGGTCAATTAGATGTTTGATAAAATTAAAAATTTTGATTAGTTAATAAGGTTCAATTTTGCATAGAAAATTTTTAGGAGATGTTTTCTTTTATTAATATTTAGATAGATTAGATAGATTAAATTAGATTTAGATTAGATTATATCATATATGTGCCAAGTTTACTAGCAACTAATCTAAAGGACCATATCGTTAAACCATAGAAAGTTGTGGACTTGGTTTGTAATCTCTTTGAACTTGAAATAAGAGATGATTGTTAGTTACTCTCTACCGATGTATACTACGCACGATCTCAATCATTAGGATACAACACACACAAAATAATAACCCTAGAACTACACGAGTGTGAGAGGCTATTAGAGTGGCAATAAAAGCCGTGATTGTGTTTCGGTAGATACTCGGTTTCGATTTTCGTTTCGTTTCGTTTAAGGCAATCTTTGTCCCCAGTTTTGTAATATACGTACTAGTTACATACATGGACAGCTATATTGATTGGGTTTTGAGTATTCTTGATTATATATATATATATATATATATATATATATATATATATATATATATATATATATATATATATATCATGATGATTGAGTTAATTAATATTCAGTTTTAGTATTCATATCAAGTACGTGATGTTTAAATGCTTCATGTTGTAACTTGTTTGTAAAATAGTTTTTTCATAATCGTTGCAATAATGTGAAATTGTGAAAATTGAAATTGTTATTAAGCTTATCGATTATCCACTCTCTCAAAAATAATGAAATCGTATAAAAAGTGGACTAAAAATTGGATGAAGAACAAATAGCGGGCTAAAAACAGTGGAAGAAGAACTAAAAAGTGGGCTATTAAACAGTGGACGAAGATAAAAAAATAGATTATAGGTAAAGGTAACTACGAGTTGCCATAAAAGAAAGGCGAATTGAAATAAAAAGATTTGATAGAGATTGTTGGATTAAATCGTTAATGCTTATGACAAATTGACATTGAAAAATGTTGTTAACTGCTTGTTTGAAAAGTTATAAATGTTTTCGTGAAGAAAAAAAACCCGCCTTTAGCTGACCCAAATATTTTTAAATCTTTTGAAATTCAGGATAGTGATCGAAGGATAAAATGTACAATATACTACTCGGCAACAATATTGAAGAATGCTATAGAATAGACGCTTCTGCTGAATTAAGATAAAAAGGTAGAATCGTTCCATGATAAAGTGAGTTGTTTCAATTAGTGTCACTTATTAAAGTTTAAGTTTTGTTCGAGATGCGAAAATTTAAAATATCATCTTATTCGAGTTTAAATGAATAAATCAAACCCAAATAATCCGACCTTATTTAAATCGAGTTACGGGTGACATTATAAATTTAAAAAACCTAATAACGCGAGACCCGGTTAAACCAGCCGATTAAACCCTACTACACCAAATCCAAAGACTTGCTAACGACGAAAAGGGTTGTCGGTTAAATCAGCACACGTGTACGTTGCATTCCATTATCTTCTAACCAAATCTATTTCCACCAAACCACGTACACACTCAACAAAATCCAATTAAACCCACTGTAAAACTTTGAAAAAAAAAGTAATCGGAAAAAAAAGGATGAAGGGATCATCAACCGAAACAAAGTTTTTACAAGAACTTGTGTTGTATGCAGCGAGCGCAGCCCTAAGTTGTTTGGTTCTGTTTGCTGGGTTGAAACATCTTGATCCTAATCGAGAAGCTTCTAAAAAAGCCCTTGAACAAAAGAAAGAAATTTCTAAGAGATTAGGTCGTCCCCTTATTCATACTAATCCTTATGAGGTATTTTTATTATAATTATTATTCTAATCAAATACTATTATTATTTTATTCGTTTTATGCTTGTAGGGAGTTCAGTAGTATTTAGGATTTAGGGTTATGATGGTGATACTTTGATCTTGAAATATTTGATATTGTTGGGAGAAATTAAGTAGAAATAGAATAGTAGTATTTTATGTTTTATCATTTTATGTATATGTTTGTATGAATGTGTATTGGAGAAATATAAATTTACTTGCAAACATGAGACGTAGGAATTAGCAAGTATATATATTTCATGTTAAGGGGGCGTTTGGGTAAGTTTATTTTTCCGGGTTAGGGACTTGCTGCAATTTGGATAATCGGATAAGCTTAATTTTAAGGGTTTAGGAGCTTGCCCCAATTTGAGCTTATTGGTTGTATAAAACCATAAGCTTAAGCGTTTAAGCTCATAAACCGCAGAAACTGAACTTATTAGCCTTTCCATATTTTCAATAACCCTATAAGTTGTAAAAATAACCTTAGCCAATCACCCCCGGTACCATTTTTATTTGCACTAAGTGGCTGTAAATGTATGCAACTCGTCGTGTACTGTGTACTGTTATTGTATCCAGCTTAAGTCCGAATGGTCTTATGTGTGTAAATAGCTGTCAATTCTCGCTATAGTATGTAACTATGTATATGACCTCCGATAAAAAACAGAGGATGTAACATGGTTAGGATGACATGCAGCTTGTATGGCTGCCACGTTAGTAAAATATCCTGCAAAAATTGAAAATTACTGTTTTTCCACTTAGTTCCTTTTACTTTATAACACCCTTTTGTGTTGTACAAGAGAATCTTCGAAGAAAGGGGTGTTATGTGCAGAACAAGTTTAATATGCAATAAATTGTTTGATTAGTTTTTGCTTATGTTTGATGTATAACAGGATGTCATTGCATGCAACGTGATAAACCCTGATCACATTGATGTGGAGTTTAACTCCATTGGAGGGTTGGAATCCATCAAGCAATCACTATATGAATTGGTCATATTACCTTTACGTAGGCCCGAGCTTTTTTCTTACGGGAAGCTTCTTGGTCCTCAAAAAGGTGTTTTGTTGTACGGTCCACCTGGTACAGGGAAGACTATGCTTGCAAAAGCTATTGCCAAAGAGTCGGGGGCTGTTTTTATTAATGTGAGAATATCAGATCTTATGAGCAAGTGGTTTGGAGATGCACAAAAACTCGGTGAGCGTTCGAAGTCTTTCTGAATGTGTAGGTCTTTTGTGTAGGGATTTAGGTGGTGCTTATGATTGCTTATTTAAGTGCTTATATGCTTATTTTAACAGTAGATAAGCAATACCAAACACACTTCTAAAAACTGGTTATCTACTTATTCAACAGCTTGGTTCCTACTTATATTTGTAAGCAGATTGGCTCTTTATAATTGACAATTCCAAACACCCCCTTGGTGGAATACGAATCATATTTACCTTACTTAGTGGACAACCGTTGTGCTTTTCTATGTATGCATCAATGTATAACCCGTCTGTAAATGGATCAAAACCCGTTTGTGTAACTACTATTTCGTTTTTCTTATTTTAATGCTCCCTTTTGATTGCAGATAGTTATTTTTTTAGTATTGCACAAGATATTTTTTCCGTATCTTAGATATTTTCTCCCTTTACAAAGTATTCACTAGTGGTGATGATCGTTATTTGCAGTGGCTGCTGTTTTCAGTTTGGCACACAAGCTCCAGCCTGCCATAATATTTATCGATGAGGTTGATAGTTTTCTCGGTCAGCGCCGAACTACAGACCATGAAGCATTAACGAATATGAAGACCGAGTTTATGGCATTATGGGATGGATTTACGACAGACCGTAAGTGTTTTTCAGATAACCTTCATATCTCTGTTTTCTAAACACTATTCTTTTAGGCAGTGTCTTACACTCTTACTGTTTGTCCCAGCATAATGATAAGAATCGAAAAAGATAACTATATAATAACTATAGAATAAACCCAAAACAATGTAAACCTTCTTGCTATTCGAGATGCAATCCTCTCCCAAGTTCTATGACTCCAAACAATTCAATGCCCCTAACAACGATGACCCCTAATTATTTATACTAATCCCTGACTTGATCAACAAGCTAAAATATTAATTAAAGAAACACAATCTAAAGATAATAAGGAAACATAATCAACTAATTATTCTTGAACCCTTGTTAATTAATTAATTGCCCAAAGGCCCTTGTTGTTTGGCTTGTCTCTTGTACCACTTTCTCCACCTTACCTGATTCGTATCACATAAAGTCCAGGCCTAGTCCGTTCCCTAAGTGAGCCCTGTTCTAAAATGCTTGCTAAAGTAGTCCTTTGCTTGGAAAAAGGGACTATATATGACACTATGATAGTTGAAAAAAAACTCCAAATTTGATACGGGTTTTTGAAAAATTTAAAAATAGAACTCATTTTACGAGGACTATATATCCTGTTAAAAAGTTACTTTTTTTGTAAGGCATATAAATATACAAATAGTACAATTTTGTACATGTGAAAATACGTGACCTGTATAAAACATTAAAATAGTATGCGAAAGTTGGAAATCTAGGAAATTACATGTATATTATACTTTTAAGGGGAAATTTTGTCACACACTAGGCTTTACGAGATTGGGCCTTTGGTACTGGAAATTCAGGCCAGATCGTTCTTAGGACCAGGTTTTTGATCAATTTTAAGGACTGAACGCACATCTAAAGCCTAGAAGGCGGGATTGTTTTTAGCCAATCGCGGGCTCAGGCCATTTGTACATCTTCTTTCTATGTCCCCTGTAGCCTTCTATCTTTTCAGTTGAAAGTTTGAGGAATTGTTTTATGTAGAGAATGCACGAGTGATGGTTCTTGCAGCAACTAATCGTCCTTCAGAGCTTGATGAAGCAATACTTAGACGTCTACCACAGGCATTTGAGATTGGGGTACCTGACCGCAGAGAAAGGGCTGCAATTTTGAAGGTGATCTTGAAGGGTGAGAGAGTAGACGACAACATTGACCTTGACTCCATAGCCTCAATATGTGAAGGTTATACTGGCTCAGATCTTCTAGAGCTCTGCAAGCAAGCGGCCTATTTTCCAATCAGAGATCTACTCAATGATGAGAAGAAGGGGAAGTCGTCAGATGTTAGTATCTCTCTGTCTATTATATCTTTGAAACAGTCAAGTTAATGATTCAAATGGGCGGGAAGTCTCCCAAAGTGTGTCTTTAATGCATACAACCTTCTAAACTGTCTAATTTAGAAAGCTAGATTATTGTTATCATAATAGAGTTTTTCTGATTATATTATAAATCACACTAATAATTGAGTATTCATTGGAATATTATTTTTTTGGGGTGAATTGTGTTTTTGGTCAACCAAACCCTACCCTTTATTACTAGGAAAAAAAAATCATCAATTTTGGCTTGGAAACGTTTTGATTACTTACTTGAATGGCCCATAGTGTATGGTTCGTTCAAAAAGGTAGATTTTTCTTATCATATTTATCACACTAATTATTTAATGAAGGCAAAAAAAAAAAAAAAAAATAGGGCAAGAAGTGTTTCAGGTCAATCCCAACTTGATTCGTTTTAATCACAACTAAAAGAAATAAATCTGTTTTAACTCGTTACTTGAACTGCCCATTTTGCCCCTTCCACATTGTAGTGTACTTGATGCATATTTTGTGAACGATTCATTTGTATTGGATATAAAGAACTCTTCGACTTTAATGGAAAGCTGATATTGATACGTTTCCGTTGTCTATATTCAGTGGCCAAGACCATTATCCCAAGCAGACCTGGAGAAAGTGGTTGTTACATCCAAAAAGACAAGGGTTGCAGCAAGCGAGTACAGTGGCTTGAACTCACAATCAGAAATATGGTCGGTGCCAAGGGAAACCGATCAAGTTCAAGCTGCCATCAGCGAGCTTTCCAAGATTGTCGTCTCCCAGATTCTGAACATTAGATCAGATATTCAAGATCAGGAAGATAATTGAATAATTGATATAGGTCAGATATTAAAGATTTACTCTCCCAATTTTGAAGAGTCTGTATTTTACGTGATAATGATGTACAACAACACGCATTTGATATGCACTCCATTTTCCATAGTCTGGATGATATGCAACTTCTAGAGCTACGTTTCGTTTGCCCCGAATTCTGTATCTATGTAATAACAGAATCTTTTATGGGTTTATGATATCTGTAACCTGTTTGATATGGTCAAGATTCGAATGTGCACACTTTGTTCAGGTTTGGTTGGTAATATTGAATCCAAGATAAATCAACACAATTTAGTATGTTACTAACGCCTTGTTAAAACTATGGTCAAAGAGGATTGAAGTAAAAACAAACACACATAGTTGTCTGTTTTCTTGGACGTTACCTGTTTAACAGTGTTAGAACTATGGTCAAAGATAATTTACTATCTTTTTGTGTCTTGCTTTTGTGAGGTTTTCTGGTCTTAGGTTGTTAATTCGTATCAGGGAATAAGGCTACGAGTGTTTATTTCTGATTGCTTTCATTTCCTGGTCTGTTTGTGATGTTTTTGTGATATCTGATGGGCCGAGGCTTGGTTGGTTGCTAGTCGAGGTCCGAGGACCTCTTTGAGATCTATCTGCAGTTTATATGGTTATGTGTTCGTTATGTTCTGCAGCTTCTGCTTGTTTGGTTGAAAGCTACATTGCGCCCGTTCTATAGGTTTTGGTTGAAATGAAATTCCCTTTCTAGTTTCTGCAATTTATGGTTTTAATCAAATCAGAATGATTAATGATCAAGTGGTATTATATGTATATATTTAACTATGGTTTTAATTAATAATTAATAAGTAATTATTTGGTGGAAAAGTAATTGGAAGCTGTATTTGTACACTAGTTTTATATATCATTTTCTCATAATGTACCTCATGGAATGGATTATTTTAATATCTAATGACGTTTGGTGTTAGGTTTGTTATATTATATTATATGATTTATTTAATTTAATTATTAATTGTTATTAGCTAAATTGGTAAGTTAGGCTTATGAGATTCTTATCGTAGCATACCCAAATATTAACTTACATTAACATATTAGTCCTGTCGATCATCAAAGTAACTTTTCAACATTAGGCATCACTTTGACCCATCACATAGCTTTGAAACGACACACAAGTTTTTTACAAGTCAAAGTTTTGACTTCTTTATACTTTTTTAATATATAACTAATTAACTTATCATTTTTTTCACTTTTCATAATATGTCATATTTCATTTCCATTTATAAGTTTTAACAATAGACGTAACATCCCTGTTGTTAGCTACACGAAAGTTATATACTGTTAGAAACAAATAAATTTGAAAAGGTTACACTTTACATGATCACGTCCCTCATTATAGCTGAACAACATACAACAAAATTAGGTGTTGTTAGCTTCACCTGATATTTTTTCCCTTTAACAAATACATTTATTTGCTTCGACTTTATAACACTCATTCGAGTTAACGAACCAACCCAGTGTCACCCTTACCTATTCTTTTACTACCTCAATAGTCAGAATTTTGACCTCTATTTTGCTCTTTATACCATGAATATAATTCTTTTATCATTAAAATTAAAATAATATATATTTAGACAAGTATGAGTTTGTTAAAATGACTACAAAACAAATTAACTCATTAACATGACACAAGCACACGTTTATAGACCAATCAAATACTAATTTAATTCCAAACACATTCTCTTCCTCACACCCTCCTTTCTTGACTCACATTCACATGTCTAACAAATTTAATAATATTCAAATATCTATTTCTAATTAATTAAATTAATAATTTATTAATAAATAAATATATAATATTCGTATCTATTTCTTGACTTGTTGGAACTTTTCATCATACTTCACTTTATATTCCTATAAATCCGTTCCTTAAAAAGCTTATCCCACAACTATCTTATTCTCCATCTTTTTCATCGTCAATTCATCATCATACTATACACAAATTTTTCTATTGTAAGAAATTAAATTATGTTTCTGAAGACTTTTACGGCGGTGGTGGTTATGGTGGTGACTTGTTTCTGGTTGATTCCGCGAATATTATCGCGGACGTCATCAGGACAAATTTTAAAAGATAAATGGAAATTATTTGAGGAGTATTTTCATGCACATCAGATTTACAAAATCCCTAAATTCAACCAACACATGCAACAAAATCAAGTTTACGTCAAATGTTTCACGTACCTTAATTCATTACCTTCAGCTGAAGACTCCGATTTCGTTAATCTGTTTTCAGGTAATACGAAACCTAACGAGATTAATCTCGTGATCGATGATACACAGCAGACGTTTACAGATATGTATCTCGGTTCACGAATCTTCTGGAAGCTCGAAAGAAGTAGTTTAGTATTGAAAATGCGACGAAAAGAAAAACGTCGAATTTTATCGTCTTACCTTCAACATATTCATGACGTTGTAGACGAAATCGAACAGAAATCAAAGCAGATTAAACTATACATCAACGCGGAAACTGATCTGATCAAAAACGGAAGGTGGATATCGGTTCCGTTTAATCACCCAGCAACGATTGACACGTCAGCGGTTGATGCGGATGTTAAAAGTAAAATTAAATCTGATTTAGAGTCGTTTTTGAAATCCGAGCAGTATTATCATCGTTTAGGTCGTGTTTGGAAGCGGAGTTACTTATTGTACGGCCCATCAGGTACCGGAAAATCGAGCTTTATCGCCGGAATGGCAAAGTTTTTACGATACGATATTTACGACGTTGACTTGTCAAAAGTCAGCAACGATTCTGATCTGAAATTGCTGTTGTTGCAAACAACTAGTAAGTCGATGATTGTACTTGAAGATTTAGATCGTTATTTAGCTGAGAAATCAACGGCTGTGAATTTATCTGGAATTTTAAATTTTATGGACGGAATTATTTCATCGTGCGGTGAAGAACGCGTTTTGGTTTTTACGGTTAGTAATAAAGATCAAGTTGATCCAACGGTTATGAGGCCCGGTAGAATTGATGTCCACGTGCAGTTTAAGTTGTGTGATTTTACAGGTTTTAAAACACTTGCTAATAGCCATTTAGGGTTAAAAGAACACAAATTGTTCCCACAAGTTGAAGAGATTTTTCAATCTGGTGCAAGTTTGAGCCCGGCTGAGATCGGGGAAATTATGGTTTCTAACCGCGGGTCACCTACTCGAGCTTTGAAAAACGTTATCAACTCGTTGAAAGTCAATAACGATACGAAAGTGAATGTTGCTAGTGTTGCTTATAAGGAGGAGCCTTTGAGATTGACACATAGTATTTCGGTTGGTGGTGCGCTTGGTGTACCATCGGGTTTGCTTGGTCACGGTGGGCCCGTTGGGTTGCCACCACGTTTGATGTATAGTGGTTCGGCCAGGACTACTCAGGAATCACATGGTTCAGGTTTGTTTCATCGGGAGAGTATCCCGACTGTTAAAGAGTTTAAGAAATTTTATGGATTACTGAAGTCGAAACATAATAAGAAAGACTTCGACGGATTAGAAAAGGAAAACTCTCGACATGAACTTTCGGTATATTAGGATATAGGCTTTTGTCTTGTTTTATTTTAGTATATGTACAATTTCACAAATTATTTGATAGATAACTAAATGTACAAGATCTCATTTGTTCTTTCTTTTAGTAAAATGACTTATTAATCATAAATTTTTGGTTGTGTAATTTTGACAAGACTATTATTATTATTCATAAATTTTACAGGCTTTGAACAAAAAAAATGTAACATTTGATATGGGTCAAAAGTCAAAACTACGTACTTGAAGAATTAGTCCAATGTTGAAATTTTTAGGTCAAACTTCAACACATTTCAACATCTCTCATTAGTTTAGTCAAGAAAATGTGCTTGCTCTGACAATCAGTGTTTTAAAACTCATTTTTTAAGTCGAACCGGATGAGTGTAAATTTCTGGTCGGATTGGTCGGACCGGAAGGTCAAATTGGAGTTGTTAAAATCTGAAAACAAAATATATACATGAAGTAAAAGACATACAAAATCAACAAACTATAATTAATACACCTTCTGTTTTCGAATATAATATATATCATGAGTGCTGCGATATAGGTAATAAATATATTTAGAGTAAATAATTATAACAAGTTAAATGTTAGATTAGTTGGTTAACAAGCCGCTATTCATGAATGCGGTTATGAGTTTGAAACTTGTAACCAACAATTTTATTTTATTTTCTATATGTTTAAAACTTTAACTTTAATTTGTCCCACCACAAAGGTGAGAATACAATTTCAACATAAGAATCACCTTTTATATAATGCCAACAAAGTTCACAATCCAACTTACCATCCAATTTAAGAGGGCCTAAAGGCTTCTTAAGTTTATAAAGTAATTTAATTAGTTTTTTTTATAATAAATAAAAAAAACAAAAAAAAAAATAAATTGAACCGGTTCAACACGCCGGTCTGGTTCCCGGTCCAATTCGATCCGGCCGGCCGGCCCAAGCGGCCCACTGACTAGTCAAACTTTGAAAAAAACCAGTTTATTTTGAGCCGGAATTCTAGAAAAATCCGTTCCAACCGATCGAACCGGCTCTTAAAACATTGGTGAGAATCACTATTGTTTTTATTTATTTCAACGCTCTCAATTAATGTAGTTTTTTTCGTCTCAGTCAAAGTATACATTTTGACTAGGTACATAGTTTTAAAGATCTTCATTAACTACGCATTTCACAAGTTAAATAACTTCTTTACGAACTAAAGTTTCTTTTGATTATTTAATGTACACTTGAAACGACTCAAGCAAATAAGTTCTGCATTATTTAGTGTACTCGATGTTTCCTATTGTTTTGTTGGTTAAAAAGTACATAAGCATGTAGCTAGCAACAAATTTTGTCTAGTCACCTTGTGACTTCCTTACTAGAAGTTACAAAAAACGTCCATGCATTATATGGGAATAGCTATATTTTCACTTAATAAATAAATAAGTACTTTCCGTCCCTTAGTAATACGCTAATGAATTTCAAGTTAATAGGAAAATCAATAAGGAGTTCTTTTTAGAACAATCTTTAACGAGTTTTAGGTTTTATAATAATAATAATAATAATAATAATAATAATAATAATAATAATAATAATAATAATAATAATAATAATGACTAGGTGGAGGTCTCGCGACAACGTGGACTAGGGCCATTTGATTTTTAAAATTTTTGATTTCACGTTGCGAGATAAATTTGATGAAAAATAAAAGTATAATATTAGTTTGGAAAATTACATAAGCATAATAAATTCAGGGTAGCATAATCAAAACCAGTAAGGAGAGCTACACATTGTATATATATAACGAATGATAATTTCTATTGGAAAAGACAATCATTTTATTAACTATTAAACGAAATACATGTACATCATGATCCAACGCATGAATGAGCCAAACTCAAAACCCATGCATACTCACTTTATTTACACAAAGCTATACCACACACCCAAACTAAATACACTAAACAATACAAATTATTCACTTCACAATGATCAACATGACCCTCCAGACCATCCGCTGCACCGATCACAACCCCAACATCACAAGAAGACAGTGGCTAAATCTACCCATTTAAGTACCACCATGTTACTACACACTGGCCCACCCAAAAACCCATTTTCATTTCAATATTTATCATTTTGAGATAAAAACACCCTTTATTATATAGTGATGTTACATACATAATCAAATTTTATTCATAACTATGTGAAATTTTGTTTATCTTTTTATAAGATTTGTTTAACTAACAATAACATACTCAAACATTGAAAACAAACTTATTCAACCCTTAGCTTCTTCATCAGGATATGTAAAACATATCCATCAACAAAATTATTAGCAGCAAAAGTTAACACCAAGATCCACACAACAAAATAAAAAAATGAAATAGATCAGATAGGTTAAAAGTCGTCTATATGTGATTTGGAGGTTCTTACCCTTATAAATCAATTTTGTAAAATAAATCACATATCCTTTAAACAATACTAAACATTAGTTATTGATTTCACATAAGGCGAGCAATACTTTTCACAATTTGGAGACGGCAAAATCAACCCACATGAGACCATATGTCATAATAAAATAAAGAAATCTGCCATTATCAATTATTAGAATCTTTAAATCATTGATGGTCGAAGGTGTGGAGGTAAAAAGGAAAAGAAATCACACTTGCCATGTGAAATGCGTGCCATTCATATCAACTTCAATATCTGCCATTCATATCAACTTCAATATCTGAAACAAATATATAAAGAACCGTAAGAGGGCAAAAAATTTCTAATCAAAATAGTGAATGCTTTACTTTGTCAAAGTGATGATAGGTAAATCCGGATCCATCATTAATTTGTTGCAACGCTCGGAAGAGCATGCGAACAGCAAAAAGAACTTATGTTGGAAAAAACAATGATCAAACCTAAGTTATAAATCTGAAGAGTCAAAATCTATCTCAGTTGTATTCAGGAAAAACTTAGTGAATTCCTGAGTCTGTATTTCTGAGTCTGTGCTGCACAGACTGAAGAATCTCACAGACTGAAAGCCTTGCTCTTCTTAAAAGACTTATGGATTCATCATCTGAAGAATGAAGATTGAAGACAAAAGACTTCACAGACTGAAGATCGCAGACTGATGATCACAGATTGAAGATCACAGACTGAGAGCACAGACTGAAGAGCACAGATTGAAGAATGAAAGTACAATCGTACAAAAGAAGTTCTTCTTTCCCAAGGCTATGGTACAACTGAAGAGATGTTTGAGTAAAGTCAAACATTGGATAAAGGTTTACTTTTTCAGCAAAGAAACCTTTTACCTTTTGCTTTTTCTATTTCCAAGAAAAGCAAAAAGGGTAGAGTGCAAAGTTGCCCAAGATGAATGTGTTATCCCTTGGACAACTGACTGAGCTGGTTAATAGAAATTGATACTCAACTCTATAAATAGCAGCTCAATAGCACTCTTCAAAATATCCAAGTAATTCAAGCTCTCAAAGAAAAATAGTATACAAGACCTTTAAGCTTAGGCTCAAAACATTACCACACTAACTGTTAAAGTTTATAGTGATAATTGTATCTTAATATACTAATACTTGGATCGTATTCAAACCATCTGTGTGGGTTTGAATACTTTGTCATCTGTGTGAGACAAACACTTTATTGTGAATAATACTTTGATTCATAATAAACTCTGTGTCAAAATTAATCTTGTTTTCCGCCTAGATTAATTTAAACTTGTTTGATATAAAACTTGGATATAAACTAACACGTTAAGATAACTGTTATTTAATCTGTATCTAAGTTTTGGGAACATTGTGACCCAACAACTTAGTTAGAAATTTAGAATATGATTAGAAAGTAATGAAAAAGAGTATGGCAAGCTCAACCTTGCAGCAGGAAACACGCCCATAAGCTGATTAAATGGTTTGAATAGTGAACCGAGCTCAAAACTTATAACTAATTCTCCAGGGTCCTTAAGATCAGAAGCAAATCTGAATGAAAGATATTGCCGAGTGCATATCAGTAAAAGACAATTGTTTTGATATCCACAAAGTTTTGGCAACACGTATATGAGAAAAAAAAGCAACTGAAAAATGACAAAAAAAAGAGAGCTTTGGGTATGCTATAAATAGAGGTGGCTTGATTGATAACCTGTTTAGTGTATACCTCTTTGTAGACCGATTTGGATGTTAAACTCATGGGTGTAAGTAAAAACAAATAGCTTTTTTTCGTTTACTTTACCCACCACACCCATTTTGCCAATACAAATAACCGACTGAAGATATTTTGCTATTTTAGGCATATATTGTATAGGGATGTGAATTTATAGAGCATATGTGCAATTCTTGTCCCATATTTAAATGTAACATATTAAAAAAATGGGAGCAAATAATCAAGTACCACGCATCCTTGATCACGAGCAACATCAATGATACTCTTTCGCGTGATCCCCAGTAAGATGGTCCCTTTTATGTCAGGAGTGGATATAATTTTGCCCTATATCACATTCTAGGAAGATAATTTGAAATGGAGGTCAATTACAAACAACAAACAAAAGCTATTATCTAATAGCAAGTAAGATGAAATTTTAGTTATACCTTTACAAAAAAAACATTGCAAGATGAAACCTCTTCCAAGTACTTCTTGTGCACACTGTCGATATACAAAACATCATAATAGCCTTTAGCTTTTGCTGCACCTTGTGCCTTAAGGACATACAAAATATGAATAAAACATAATACAATGTCAAAACATAAATTAGTATATAAATTTTTATCTAACATAGATATACTTACCGCAACATAATTTCCAATGGTTTTTACCCCTCCGATACCTCCAAAGGTTGCTCGATGCATTTCGGTCTCTATTAACAAATTTATTGATGACAAACCTTCCTGCCATCATAAATAAAAAATGCACAATTTTTAGCTTCAAAAAGAGACAAAAGTTTCTACAAAGATAAAAGACTTTATATGAAATTCATTGTCGAGCAGTTTAGCTATAATCTGAAGATAGATCAATAGCAAATTCAACTATATTCAATGGTAAAATCATTGAATAACATCAGTACGAATTCTATCTCATCCATGAAAATATAAAACAGTGATCACATAAATTAGAAACAATAAAAAAGTGGGATTTGCAAATATTCTAACGGACTTGGGCTAAAATTGCCACCTCTTTCATATTCGGATAACTATACTCTATATTGCACAAATAAGTTGTAATGGGTCAAATTTCATGATGAGCATAAAATATGATTGCGATTGTCCGAGGTGAAATAGATGGGTCTTTGGTCATTAAAAAAAGTAGAACCTTATATTGTGGTAGCAACATATTTGTGGCCTACTTCAAGATAAGTATTCACCAAATTGAAAGTAGCAGAATAAATAGAACTATTAACATAGAAAAGTAAAAATATTATTGAAAAATAGTACCTTATAATCAATAAGCATAATATGTAGCTAACATACAGACATGCCATAATTAAGTTCCATATCAAGCTGCATGTCAACAATTTCAGTTCCCAAACAGTTCTTGGCAGCTTAACATATCGTACAAAGCAACACATTCATTTCAAATTTAATAAAGGCCACATTAGAACTCATAACACCAAGTAGGCTTACAAAATTGAGTAATTCAGGTTACCTTACTGAAAACCATTTATGTACTTTTCTTTAGAAGCTCCACAACCTACTCAACTAAAGCATTATCCATGAAACCCTATATTCGATTGCTTGTAATATGAGATCAACAAACTGATCCTGTGAACAACCCCTGCAATCAAATACAAATTTGATATAGCAAATTACACATAAGTTTACTGAAGCATAGACATATCAAATTAATAAAAGTGTTCATATAGATACAAAAATATGTAGCATTTGAATTAGCACTCACAGTTTACAAATTATAATTATACATTTATTTATAATTTTTTAGCAAGATATTAGTGAAATATCTTTTTAAAACAACTGTACACTATAAAAACCTAAAGCAATGAATTATAAGATTTGCGCAAAACAATGATCACATTAGAGGTGACAATTTCGACTCATTTATTTATGAGTGGGTTAATTTGGGTTTGTACAGTTTCTAAAAGCGCAAATGGGTCAAATCAACTTATAGCTTCAATCCTGGAAGTATGTTTTGTAAGCTGAAAAAAGTGAACTATAATTATCACAACACAATGTACGTAATATATATAACAAAAATTACAATATCCAACCAATTGACGTGAGCATTAGCATTGGCACTAACATTCTCAAACTCACAGTTGACATTCGCATGAAACTGCCCGTCAGTAAGCATCAACGTTACAATTTCCGACAAACGAACCAACATTATCAAAGTTAGTAATCAAGAAAATAATGACTAATTAGTTGATAAGTAGCAATAGTATATACCTTAGGATCATACTAAATACATACACTGAAACAAGTTATGGAAAATAAACATCGATAATTGATAATAATCTATAGAAAGACATCACAAAAATGAAGACTTGGAACCTTACCATCATAAACTTTATGAGGAAACACATAATATGTAGCTATCTTATTGAGGCCATAATGAAGTTATATGGTGAGCTCCATGACAGCAATCAAAATTACAATAATAGTTGTAAGACATGCACAAATCATTCATTGGAAAGTATAATTACATTAAACAATCAACACGGCTAATTAACGAAAACAGGAAACAAACCTTGTGGATCCACATGTACATCTTCATCATCATCAATATATCCAAACACTCTCTTTGCCTACAATCAAATAACCTTAAAACCTAAATCGCAAGCAATTAGATCGGAATTCAAATGCACTTCTTGCTTTACTTTTTGATAATTAGTTCAAACCTGTGATTTTCGAAGGTTACCACCACGGAAATCTCTAGCGATATCCATCATCCTAAAATTTAAGGTCAATGAGGTAGAAGGTTAGGAGTTTCTTAAAATTAGAATATGCTTCCCTTTTTAAAATAAAAAACTTAATTATGATAAACATTTACCTACAAATCCAGAATAACATACATATATTAATTAAGATCAGCTACCAAAGTTCTTGAACTTCTTTGTGGAATTTTATCGAGCAGGTGGTGTGCACACATCATACCTGAACAAACACATATAAAAGCTTTGATTAATAAGATCAACAAAAAGCAAAAACCATCCAAAGCTTCAAAAATAACAATTTAAAGCATTATTAAACCCTAAACTAATAAGAAGAAGGTCAGAATTGAACAACAAAACACCAATACCATAATAATTAAACACCAAAAGCCCTAAGAAAACTAAAAACACTAAACTATAAACACAATTGAAACCCATATACTTTGAAATACAGGTTTAAAACCATTACAAATCATAAAAACGAAAATATAAATTAGTAAAATTTAGAAGCTAGAAATTATATCCAAATCTCAAACGATGCAAACAATAATCTCAGAAAAATGTGGTTCAATTCTTAACAAATAAGTTGAATAATGATGAACCAAAATCATAATCTTGTTCTAGTTCATCGTATACATATACTATGTTTATCGAAAATCGATTTCAACTAAAAAGGAATGAATTACCGGTTAAGATGAGCAAAGAAGCATGGGGTGGTGAGAAGGCCGTGATGTTGATGCCAGTGGTGGTTGTTAGAAGCAGCGTGGGAATTAGGTGAGGACAGTGAAGGTAGGGTTTTGTGGAAGTGTGATGGCCATGAGTTTAAGTTAGGGTTTTGTATAGGTTTTTTATATTTAAATGTGGCCGGATTATTATTTAAATTTAAAGAAATATAACAAATTAATTAGGGGTTAAAAGTTTAATTATGCATAAAAAATCTAAATCGTTAGATTGTAAAGAAGGAACCCAATCAACGGTCAAGAATCCTCCATGATATCCTCTTTTAATTATATATATAATATAATTTAAATTTAATTATATATAAAAGATAATAATAATAAAGACTAGTATTGCTTAAAATAAAGACTACAACTTAACTTAAAGGTATCAAGTATTTCACCTTTTCTTTTGGTCCAAATCTCCAAGCAATTTAGTAAAGAAAAATATATTTTACCCACTATTCCCTATTCATCTTCTTCTTCAAATTTTAACAACCAAAATATCAAATTACATAGGTTATTGGATATTCTTGCAAACCATGATCTTCAGCATGACAAACCACCTCATTTTATACTTTATTTCCCTTTGTCCAAAGAAAAATCTTAGACGTGAATTGTCTGTAAAATTAGATCCACAACTGATCTTCGATTTTACTAATGATCTCACAGTGATAGGTGTTTCCGGTGGTACGTGCCAATTTATAGTGTTTTGATGTGTTTGGACAGTTTATTTGTTTGTTAATTGTTATTGAAGCGAAAACGACAAAAGAAATCCGACAAAGTTGATGTCGTGATGCGTGATTCCGGCGTTGAATAAGTGTGACGAAGGTGAAGATCAAGATCTAGCTCCTGTTACGATGTTGTTCAAGGTCACCGGAAAGTTCACCGGCCATGGAGTTTGAAGAAAGTGTGAGTAGAAGTTTGCGTATGGAGAACAAAGAATCTTAAAGCCCTTCACGAGTGTAACGAAAAAGACAAATATACCCTCCGCCCAAATTTAAGTAGCAGCTATGTTTAAATCGGAATATTTAAGTAATTAATATAAACAATTGATTGACTTGATATAAAGGTGGAGATTCCAATTCTCCATTTTTTTTAGTGGTATTCAGTGAACTTTTCTCTTATTACATTATTACATTTGAGTGAAAATGGAAGAACCAACAAGAATTTGTTATGTGTCACAAAACTAATTTTTTCTCAGTTTTTAAAAAATTAAGGATCCGTTTAGTTACGGAAAACTCCTTCATTTTTCTGTAAAATTTTCTAAGAAAACTGAAAAATTAGAAAACGTGTTCAAGTTGGAGTTTTCCGGAGAAGTTTTCTAAGAAAATGAAATATATGATTTAAGGTTTTCTACCTTTCCTAATATGAAAAATGAAAACTTCATCCGTTACATTTGAACGCGTTCTCTAAACCCCTTATGATTTTCAAGGGACAAAAAAAACATATAAAAATAGAAAAGGAAAAATGGAGATACTTTTTATGTAATTAAACGCGCCATAAATATCTTACGAATGGCTCATTGAACAATTATAAAAATTGCACATAAACATCAACATTTTTTTCTCTTCGATTAAACATCTCACATGATTTACTTTTGACGACTTTTTTTATGATTGTACAATATTAGTATCACATGTGATACTCGTTAGTAACACATGTGATACTCGTTGGTAATACAGTTGATACTCGTTCGTAACACATTGGATAGTCTTTGGTATCACATGTGATAATTGTTTACAAAACTTAACGAAAACGGAAAAACAAAAGTCATCAAAAGTATACCTTGCGAGATGTCTAATCGAAGAGAAAAAAATGCTGATTTTTATGGTGCAATTTTTTATAATTTTTTTACTTACCGTTTGTGAGATATTTAATTTTAAAAAACGTAAGGAAAGTGGGTTTTGTGACACATGACCCATTTTTATTGGTTATTTCGTTCTCATGTACTCATTTGAACCTTACTCTATTATGTTTTTTATTATTACTGTTATCATTAATTATTATGCTTTTCACATAATTATGTATTTTTGTTTTTACGTTGTTTATTATATTTTGTTTTTGTTATTGTTATTATATTTGTAAAACCAAGCTATATTATTTATTATTTTTTTCTTCTTCATATTTTCACTCTAATAAGTTGTTACGGATAAAACAATTTGTAATATTGATCTAAACAAATTTAAATTGAATGATTTACTTAATTTTTAAGTTACGAAGTTTTGTTTTGTATTATAAAATAGTTGGTACAAGTAAACAACTATTAAAATATACCGATGAAATACAACAACAAAATCGAATGCAATTTACATTTAAAAAATGATAAAAAACAGATATCTAAAAAAAAATATCCCACCAAAACGCGCGGGCATATAAAACCCTCGTTAAACATCAGTTCACTTTATAAATGAAACTTCTTAAAACTTTTGCAAGTCTATCACGACTCTTTCTATAGAATATAATAATTGGGCCCTATATATAAAACTGGTCCAATGGGCCAAAAACCACGCGCCACTGCGTGAATTCGTGACTACAGCCATCTGTCACTTTTTCATTTTATTTTTGAATTTATTATTTCACTATTTTTTTAATTTTAAATTACTGCCATAATCAACTCGCCAGATCATTTTCTCTATACGCAGATCCGGCCATAGTTTTCTCCGATCAACGTTCCGGTATGTACATATATATGTCATCTCATTTCAATTTACATTATATATTATATATATACTTATAAACTAGTTAATTACGTTTTTGAGTGGAAGTTGAAGGAAATTCTGCTTTAATTTTGTAGTATTAGCCTGTTAGGGTTTTAATTTACCACACCGGCATGTAATGTGTTAACATAGTTCTTTCAATAGCTTATACCTGATATCTAGATACATATATATAGATGTTTTTGTTTAGCAGAAGTAATCTGTTGAAATGAGATACTATGATGTTATTATTTAGGTTTTAAGACCGAGTTTAAGAGAAGAAATTCGAGAGGAGCTGAAATCGAAAGTCTGCAGAATGGTAAGAGCTTATCGAAATGCGAAAACTGTTGTTGTTGCAATGAAATGTGAATTGATCTGTTTGTTTTTTGTTGATCAGAATTATATATTAGGGGCTTTTAAGCCGGCCTGTAATATTTCAATCACTCTTAATGATGCGAAGACACGCAAGCAGGTATGTCTTTTTTTTTTTCTTGTTTTTGATTCTAGATAGATAATTAGTATACCAATTTTTAAGCTGATATATGTATAGGTTACTCCATTTGCTTAGTATGTTTTAAATTATACTCCGTATGATTTCCTACGTGTATTTCAGAGTTCGTTTCCCAGAAGCCCTAATTTCATGTATTAAGCATGACAGTCTCGTGATTTTATGATATCTGTAAAAATATGAAGTGGTTACGCTACATGCCTTTTAATTCTACTGTGTACTCTTTCGTGTTGAAGTATGATACTGTTGGAGCATTTAACTGGTTGAACTACGTATAAGCTTTAACTATAGTATTAGATATGTTTGTGCTTCTAATGATGCTTCTATATAACTTTTCTGTATTAGGTTCCATTGAAGAAGGAAAATGGTCAGATGGCATTGGTCCCCCTTTTTCAAAGTCAAGAAACGATTGCTGGAAAGGTATTATTTGTGATGTTTTTGTTGGGTACTTAATGTTAAGGACCATGCTACAGGTTGTGTTACTTACAAATTTATCAGAATTGATTATAACATGTCGTGTTTACTTATGTACTATATTTCCAGATTTCTGTAGAACCAGTGCAAGGGAAGAAGGTTGAGCATAATGGTATTAAGATAGAACTCCTCGGTCAGATTGGTAAGTTTTCTCTTCAGTCTTCACAATTTTCTTTAAATTTTGATTAGGAAGGATTGCGTTAGGATGTAACATAAGTACATAACTTACCACACTTTTAACATTCCTGTATCAAGTAGCAACCTTGGAAATAAGAAAAAAAAAGTAAAGGAATAAATAGTATGTTCCATTTATGGGAAGTACGTGGCTGACAAACCAGATAGGTTAATGTGACAAGACGTCATGAATTACTGTTGCTAATTAAATCTAGTCATATTTGGTTACCTGGTTTGCTGTATGTTATCGTGGACATCAGTATGATATGCTGGACTTACTGCATGAAGGTAATTATAACATTTCACTCTAGTTTATTTTTTTAGGTATATGGTAATTTGATTTCTTCATATGATGTCACTTTGACCCTGACTGCATGGAAAACTATACCCTTAATCACTGCAAGCTTTATATTTTTGTAAATATAGCATTTTCAAAATGATTTTTTCCTTTGTAGAATTATTTTGGAAAATTTCTAATTTGTTTCCTATATACGTATGTTTCCTATATACCTAGTTGTCTTTACAACATTTTAAAATTGTTTGTTGCATATAACATGCTTACTAACAGTTGATGACTTGTAGTCTGTATAAGCTATATTCACTACTTCAGGCCTATCTCTGTTTATATCATTTCCTGTAAACTATATAAATGTTTGTAAAAGCAGTTCATTGAACACTTTCCCATATTAATTCCTCTTAAAATGTTGAATTATTACCTCCTTTTGCAGAAATTTATTTTGACAGAGGCAACTTTTATGACTTTACCTCTCTTGGTAAGTTTGTCTGAAGCGACAACTCTTTTGTTGTTTTGTTACATTTTTAAATGAACATTATTCCTTAGTATTTTACTTATATTTATCTGTATCAACGTTTCATCTCATATTTAAATATACTATCCTACGTTTCATCTCGGATATAAATATATTATCCTTTATCTGTGCTATTCACACTCTTACATTTGCCATGCAGTTCGTGAATTGGACGTTCCTGGTGACATATATGAAAAGAAAACATTTCCTTTTGAATTTTCTACTGTTGAAATGCCATACGAGACATACAATGGTGTGAATGTGCGACTTAGGTAACTCTTTTAATTCAAGTAAAAATGACACTAAAAGTAGCAAACCATGAACACGATTGCATTTACTTCAGTCACTGGGATGTTGGTGGTTGGGGTTGCAGTTCTGCCAATTTCTAGTATCATGAACTATTCATCGAGCCTCCCATCTTAACAAACTATCAACTTCAGATTATCCCTCTTCCATTAACTTGCTGTTGACTTTAGCGTGGTTTCCAGTGTATATCTCTTTTTTTTAAAAGTGATTTCATGGTCTGGTTATCTATTAACAAGTAAAAGAATTCATCTGTATGGAGCTGGCCAACTGGTTACCATAGGGGTACTAGATGCTTTAAGGCAACAGATTTTAACCTTGTTTTGAAAATGGATCCATTAAGCGCGTGTTTTTGTCCTATTGCACCATATATTCTTTAGTCAAGATGTGATGATGAAATAGCCTTTTCCCGCTCCAGGGATACATCCACGTTCTATGTCCTGAATATACTACTTCTCTTGAAACTTGCTAAAGTTTCTTCGTTATCCTGTCTCAGGTATGTTCTGAAGGTGACAATCAGTCGAGGTTATGCTGGTAGCATAACGCAGTACCAAGATTTTGTGGTGAGAATCCCTATCCGTATCCTCCCTCGTACACTCACTTTGAGAGCTAGAGATTGAAAATGGATGCCTCTATTATGTTCGTGTTTACACTTCCGTATCAAAATAGTTGAAATTTCTGCATTTGGCAACACTTTCCCTGTATTCGGAAATGGTAAAACTTGTTGTCACCTTTTTTAGTTATCAAATAAGCGAATTGGTCATTGATACAGCTAATAATAATCTATATAAAAGGGACATCATTTTTTTATTTTGCTCAGCGTGGTAGTCTTTCACAAACCGAATTTAATCCTTCACTTATCGTTTCCCTCATAAAACACATGAGGATGAGATACCAGGTTATGTCAGTGTTACATTGTCAAGACTATTGTATTGATTCATTCTAATCTGTTATGTGTTCCTTTTTTACAGGTTCGCAACTTTAGCCTGCCTCCATCAATCAACAACAGCATTAAGGTCAGTGATCTTCCATGATATTTTCGTATTTTTGGTATATATATATATATATATATATAGCAGGAGAATTAATTCTATGCTTGATCATGTCTAGAGGTGGCAATTTCTGTCCATTTTTTATGAATGGGACAATTTGTTTGTGTTTACTTTCAACCTGGTCAAATGAGTCAAATAAAGGAAATTTAGCTTAAAAATGGAACATGTTAAATGGGTCGAAAGTCACCCAATCTATATTTAATGCAGACTTGAATCATCTTATTAAATATTTAGATTATTTTTGTAAGTATATTCTGATATTCATCAGAGTAATTATTTCCACTAAAGTTTAAAAGAAGCAAATTAAATGTTTCAACCCGTAGTGACCTGCACTTAAAAATTACATTTTGGACCCAAACAAGTTCAATCCCATTACCCTTACTCGCTCGACCCATACCTTCTTGGCACCTCTAATAACGTAATACAATATTTTGCGATGGATTCGTTGCAACTGATGAAGTTAGCACATCATGCATGCTGATTTCTCTTATTCTTTCGCGTGTAACCTTGGCAGATGGAAGTTGGAATAGAAGACTGTCTTCATATTGAGTTTGAGTATAACAAAAGCAAGTAAGTCTTAAAGACTATCAAACTTCTCCTAGACTTTTCTCGGTAATAACAGTAAATGTCCGTCAGTCATAAATCGATTTTCTTTGCAATTCACCATGGTTTTATCTCATTACATCAAATGAGGGTTACGATTTGGGTTGTCTTCTATCCCTAACAGGACAAATATGTAATTTAAAAAAATTTACCTCAAAAGAAAAGATGGCTGATGGAAAGCCACCAAAATTGTATTTTTTATGGATATGCTATAATCTCTTAAATCGTTCAAAAAAGTTAAGTAGTTATGTTAATAATATAGCTTACTAGTTATATTAGATGCAATTATTCTAAAAACATTGATATATGCTCGCAGAACTAAATAGGGTACCAATTAAAATCATATTTACCGTGTCTTGATAATGATTGGGCTAACAGATATGTTCAAATTTAGGTATCATTTGAAAGATGTTATCATATTCTAAAAACATGTTATCATTTGAAAGATGTTATGATTTGAAAGATGTTCAAATTTACCGTGTCTTGATAATCATATTCTAAAAACATTGATATATGCTCGCAGAACTAAATAGGGTACCAATTAAAATCATATTTACCGTGTCTTGATAATGATTGGGCTAACAGATATGTTCAAATTTAGGTATCATTTGAAAGATGTTATCATCGGAAAGATATATTTTCTTCTTGTTAGAATAAAGTTGAAGAATATGGATCTTGAGATCAGGCGACGAGAATCCACTGGTTCTGGTGCCAACACTCATGTAGAGACAGAAACCCTAGCAAAATTCGAGTTAATGGATGGTGCTCCTGTTAGAGGTATGACTTGTCAATAGAGGTGGCAAAATGGGCAGGTTGGGCAGGTTGGTGATGAGTCAAAACACGTTTGGTAAAATTAGTTTGGGTCCGTCCAACCCAAAAATATTTCTGTCCTCGCTTTTTTGGTTTTATTGTAAATAATTAATGTGCTAATTATTATTAATAAGTTATTTTGTTACAATACTAATTTAATATTTCTTTTTCTAGTTTTGCAAGGGCATGGATGAATTCCGCCTTGAAAAAATTAGGAGAGGTTTATCCATTTTGAATACACTTTGGGTGAATTTCTACCTGTTTTGACCCATTTGCATGGAGCAATTTCTTTTGAAACTTAACTCATTTGGCCCTTAAAGGGAAAAATGGGATCCAAAATCAACCCATCTACCTACAAATGGGTTGAAATGCCACCTCTAACAAAACTCTCATTTAAGTTTATTTTAGATATCTTTTAACATTGCTGTAAGTATTTGTACGAGTGAGTATCAATGCAACATAATATGTTTGCAGGTGAATCCATACCAATCAGGCTTTTCCTGAGCCCTTACGAACTGACACCAACACATCGTAATATCAACAACAAATTTAGCGTGAAGTATTATCTGAATCTGGTACTTGTTGATGAAGAAGATCGTAGGTACTTTAAGCAGCAGGAAATCACAATATACCGCACTGCCGAAACTTCTTCCTGATTCACCAGATCAAAAACTTTTCGCTGATGAAAGCATGAACCAGCAAAGAGTTATGAATCCGCCTGCCCGGTGGCCATCCTGCTGCCCACTTAGGATATGGACATCTTTCAAGTTGTATAGACGAGTAAAGTTATGTGAAATGGAATTTGCAATTGCAGGTAAAGGAGGCGTTAAACATTACTTTGACTTATGTCCTTGTTCGTTCAGTGTTTATGTTAGGCAGTGAAACAGCAAATAAATATTAGAAATGGATGGTTATTATTCTGGGAACTCGATAGTTAAAACTTAAAATCTTTGATCTCTACTAGAAGAGAAATCCAGTAAAATGAGGATGCGTGGTTGTTTCTACATTATTATTTAATAAAACAACGTTTGATTTTTTGTTTATTATGGACAGTTGGATTAGATAATAACTATTGATTTGAAGATGAATATAAAATAATCGAACGAACATTAAGCAAGTAATCATCTGTATTCGAGTTGTATCTAAGATGTAAGATAATAATGCAACCAACACGATGAAATCAATCATATACGGAATAAAACATTTTTCAATCTTAGGGTGCGTTTGGTTTACAGCATAAATCACTAGAGTGGAGAAAACGGGTGAATGAAACAAACATGAGGCAAACAATTTCAGTTTTATTTCGTCTTTCATTCGTTTCATCACTAATTGGATTACTGTTTGAAACCATCACTTAGATATACGAGTCTATATATAAATCTTTTAAGCTTTATCATTACAAAGTGAACTGATTAAAAACATATCTTTATATAATTTTTATTGAAACCAATTCCAAGACATAAATCAAACAAACTAATGTGCCAAAAAGAGACCCATGAAAAAGAGCGGGTTTGACCCATTTGAACGTGTGATCTATATAAAGAAAATTTGTCAGGTTCATATAGGATGTTTTTGTTTATAAAGTGAAAACAGATGATTCACAAAAAGAACATAAATGACCAAAACATTAACATGTATATGCTTATCAAGTTCAAACAACTCGTATCTACACAGCGAAAGATTATATCTACTGTCTAATTTCAGGTTTCAAATCATATTACCTTTTACCATCGTTTGTAGACAGCAGCGCTAAAGAAGACTTGATCAAATTCTCCAACTTGCTACTTAATCCAGCAACCGTATTTACTATAACTTCACAAAACTTCATCTCCTCAAATTTGAAATCGGTGCCTTGTAAAACCTTGAGCTGGTTTTCTAAATACTTCCTAAGACTAGCTTCCGCTACATTGATCAAACCGAGAGACGCATTTGTATGCATAATTTTTGTAACTACTAACCCTGCTAACATCACTTGATTCGCCTTCACAAGCTCTGAAATATAAAATGGCAAGAGAATCCTTTTGAAAGCAGACCAAGTGTCTTTTTCATCCTTGCTACTTTCATTCTGTAGTCTTGACAAATGAGCTTCTTGATAACTTCGAGAGAAACTTCCGACCATATAGTTTAAATATGAGAAAGTGTTTCCGTATGAAGGTTTTGTGATGATGGTCGAGATCAGTCCTGAGGATAGCAGAGAAACAAACAGCTCATGGTCGTTTAAGACCGATCCTGGTATGTTTCCCAGCTTCAGTTTATCCTCAACAGCACCTAAACACTCCAACTGTATCTTCTCATACGGAAATAAAAGGAAGATTGTAAGAGCTGTAAAGCAATCTATCTCGAGTAATGACAGGCTTAAGTTGCGTGTAGCATCCTCGCTTAAAAGTACTCCATTTCCTTTTGGACCAGATTGGTCGATAATTTTCATCATGTCCTTGAATTGAGATAATGATGACAGCTTCTTGAAAATCTCTGCCCAGCACTCGTGTAATGCATGAATCGAATGGGTACTATTAACGCTTTTTGTTTCTTTCTCTTGCGATTCTTCTTCTGGAAAATCGTCCCATCCTTCATCCCAACCATCGTTGCCCCAATCAGTCACGACAGCATCATCAGGTGTATGTTCCGAACTTTTTACCTCCTCTTTTGCACTTGTGGTAGCAAAAATCCCTTCCCATTCTCCTAATACAGCTATCAAAACATCAACATGGGATCGTGAAACAGCGTTATCAGACAACTTTAAGAAACAAGAAACTGCGGAATCGAGGGTCAAAAGGTCGTTTGGAGTTATCTCGAGGTTAGAAGAGATAGTTGACAATAGCTGTGATGATTTAAGAGCAACCAAAGTATTTGTGAACCTATTTGGTGCATCTTCATTATCGCCTGCAGTTTCGCAGTTTGAGCTTACACTTCCCGCACCATTCCACCCATCCCATGAGATGACGTTGACTTGAAGATCGGTAGAAAAAGAAGTTGAATTTGCACCTGACATTGTTATAAATTGCATGAGTTCCAGCATATGAACGCGAACATGACCCGGGATTTCCATACTATCAGAAAACCGGGCCAGTCGATCCCAAACTGTACTTCTGATCTTCTTAAGATCCTCTAGATCACCATCCAATTCACTCAAACTTGATAGGACACGATACAGATATTTGTGTTCTTGAGAGCCACGCGCTAAATCCTTTAAGATCGTTTCCAAGATTCTTATGTAAAGATGGGGGAGATCCATGATATTTTCATAATGTATTCGAGTCTCACTCGACAAACTCGTGTCAGGAGAAAATCGTGAAATCGCTCCATTATAAACATAGGATATTGCTTTGAAATGGCACCCAGAGAAAATCATTGACCTGCAGAAATTGAGAATTTCTGTATAAACATCACCCACAAGACCGAAGTTGATATATGCAAAAATAGATGCCCATCCCTCATTTATAGAGATTTTTTCCTCTTTGACCAAGTCAACAAAAGCTTTGAGACAGATCATCACACATGCAGGAGAGAACTTCCCTTCGAGATCATTCGATGATACAAACGTCTGCAAATCGTCAATCAATCTGAGCCAGAAATTTAAAAGCATAACCAGATCATCCTTCCATTTTGGATCCCATGACAAACTATCAAAACTGTCATTCATTGATGGAGTTATCTTAAAAAACTTCTTCATTATGCCCATCACAGAAGCACCTGGATAAGAAATGAGTTGGATATATTTTTTGCATCTATCATATGTACTCTCGAGTTCATTGATGAATAACCGAAGGGTTTCAGGGTCTTGAAAATGGACTTCTGACTTTGCAATATATTCAAGAGCTGTTAATGAACTAGATATATAATATCCGTACACGTATGTCCACGGTACGAGACCCTCGGGAACCTGATTTTTAAATATCCCGGTTAGGGTTTTCATCAGTTCTGCAAGTGCTTCAACACTCGTTTCGTTTACATGGGCGTACACTTCATTGGTAACACACACTAAATTTGGACCAAATAAACCCGCAATATTTTTGAAGTTCAGGTCCTTGATGAATGAAAGTTTACTACATTGTTGCTCCATGATCTTGTAAAAACTATCGAGCTCATCAATGGTTAAATGGGTTGGATCTGGAGCGGTAATCGATATTAAGTCTTTCTTTTCTTCAACCCTTGAGAAGCAAATGAAGAGGAGGTTATAAATGTAAGCAAGTCGTTCTTTATCCTGACCCTCGATTTCTGGGTACACAGACAAGGCGATTGTTTTAAAGACTTCCTTGGCAGAATCAAGTAATTTGCTTTCAAATTGTGAAATTTCAACTTTGATATCATCGACTGTCCAAACCTCAGAAAGAAGGGTTGAAGAAACGAATTTCAGCAACACCTGAATGTGAAGGCCAACAAAACATTATTAGACAACAAAAAAATTGTATTACAAATCCCTGTTAGGCGTAGAAAAACGGACAGGTTGGATAACATGTCAAAAGGGGAACTTTTTAGTATTAGTTGAAACGGGCTGGGGTGGCCTGCATGCAGATACTATTTAATTTATACTTTAAAAATTATTGAAAAAAATGTGTTAACTATAATTGCAAAAACTTTATTATTACACTAAGAATAGATTCTATGTTTAAAAAGGTGATCTAAGAGGTTTTATGTATTATGAATACAGTTCGATTTCTTTTGATCTATTTGACCCACTCGGCCAAGTTAACCCGTTGCTTTTTAACTATATCTTTGATCTTGACCCATTTGAGGTTAATAATCCGAACGAACTCATTTGTATGTAAATGGATTGAAGATGTCAATTCTACTATTATATATATAGCAGAGATATCTGCATACCTTGCTTTGATCCAATTCATAGTCCGAGGCTAATTTCAACACATCTTTGAGAATTCTCTTTTTCTCTGTTTTTACAGATTCAACAAAAGAGAATACCACACTCTCCATATAGTTGATGTCTCCAGACAGAAAGCGTGCTGTTTCAATACCAGGTATAATTTGCTCAATTGCTCTTGTATGATCAGCAACTCGCTTTTGTTCCTCCAGTTTTGACTTCCATTCTCTCCAAAATGAGGACTGTGCTTGGTCAATCTTGTTGCGTTCATCTACGTCCAAAATAGGGATTTAAAAAACAGCAAACTCATGAATTGTTCAATTGCAGCAAAAATATGCAGATTCACTTGCAGACAGAACTTTGGAACAAGAGAACTTCCAAGAATTTAAAAGAAATATGCATCAAATATTAGAGGTGGCAATTTCAACCCATTTACTTATGAACAAGTCCATTCGGGTTACGTTCTATATCTAACAGGTAAAATGAAAGAAAATTAGTCTAAAAGAAAGTAGATTCAACTAACTGAATGTCTCTAAAGTGAATTATTGACGCATAAAACGTCCTAAATCACTATCTTCGTAGAAACATATATTGTTATTTTGCAATTATACTTGAACGCTAGTGATAAAAAATGAATTTTAGAAGTCTGGAAAAATATATTGTGTTAAACCAACCCAGCCTGATCCATTTCGATCTGTACCAAATTTCCACTTTTGACCCGTTATCCAGCCCAATTTTGCCACCTTTACAGCATATGGAGATTTACCTGAACTTAGTGAAGTGTATTTCTCTTGGAACTTTCTTAGCAGCAATTCCCTCCGTTGAGCTGGATCGTCACACTCACCTCTGGAGTTGTGCAACAGACTATAAATCATCCCCAGATTCATCATACTACATATTTCATTGTAGTCTTCCCTTGATTTCACCTGTTCTTCTATTATTTGAACACCATAAAAGGCATCATTAAGATTTAATAGAAAAGAGCACCCTAAAATGTCTTCTTCTTCTGTAACAGGTGGCTCCATAATTGCTTTTGCTAGAGAAGCAATCAAATTGTCCTTGGGAGAAAAATCATTTCTGGCCAACCAGGACAAAACAGTCGCAATTGCTTGTGTTCCAAGAATCTTTTTATCAGTTTCTGCCTCTTGACTCAAGTCAAGCAACCATGGGAGGCGGGAAGCTACAAAACTCAAGATTTTACCATTTTCTATTAAAAGAGAGTCAAAATCAGAAGCAGTTTCTGCAGAGAGTAAGTCAGCTACATCAGAGAGTGTCGTTTTTATGGTGGTGAAATACGGATTTTGTTCTTCATAAAGATTCACATTGACCTGCCCGGATGAATCTATCAGGTCAACCATATCATTTCCTGATAATTCTGGAACATCTTTTCCGGTCAACATAGATAATTTTTCACACTGGTTTAGCATATCCAGATCTTTCCATGCATGTAAAAGTTCACCAATTGAATCTTTATCACAGTGGCTCAAAGCAAACCCTAGAAGTTGTTTCCGAGAACTAAGATCCATGTTTTCAAGGGCGGGACCCCTTGCAAGTGCAGTACACAAGTCCCAAACGGGACCGTGACCCTTTTTGGCCATCATAAGACACAGATCGAAAGCAAGTTGGAGATCACCAGCAACTGCTGCTTCTCTTGCAATAGCTTCTTGGACCGATGAGATTTCATCCTGAGAGTTGAGTCCAAGAAGCTTGGCTATTTCAATAAGTTCATCAACGTTAAGATAAGCTCCATTTTGACTGGTGATCGCCAACTTAATGATTTCCATTGGGTCTTTAATTTGCCTAAATTGCATTGGTAAAATGTAAACCCCTAGTCTTGGGAGTTTAACAGTAAGGGCATCAATGATATCTGACTCTATCATGACGTTTCTACTACTTGGAAGAATGTTTAGACATTCCTTGGCCTTCCAGATCTGAAATTTTTTCCAAAAGGTTGGTTAATTTAAATTACAATGACCAGCAATCTAGCATGACAATTACTTCTGTTTAAAACATTTTCTGATCTTATTATCGTAAAAAAAACATTCCATCTATTAAATTAGAGATCAAACTTTATAGAGTACAGATAATCTTTAAATTTAACTCGAAGAACTATAATTAAATTTATATAAATCACCTGTAAATGTGATTTACAATACTGTCAACGTAATATATTACTCAAATAAATTACTTTTTAATAGTTAATATTATATGGTTTCTTACACGTTAAAGCTTCATTCTTATCAATTTGGCATTTGATGAGTTACTAAAATATCTATAATATTTTATTGACAAATAATATAAACTATTATTAAAAGTTAACTTCTCAGAAAGATGAAGATTTCAGAAAGTTTCGTTGCACCCGGGACGCAACGGTGTTGCAGCCTGCAACAATGTCGCAATCTGCGACAAGACCTCAAAAATTGGCAGGATATTGGATGTTTTTCAAGTTGCTGTTGCACCCTGGTTGCACCCGCGACACCCACCTGCAACAAGTCCTTCGCACCACTGTCGCCCTGCAACAAAGGTTTGTTGCAATCCACATCCTGTTGCTCCCTGTAAGAAGTGTTTATCGCGGCTGCAACCCTTATGTTTCAATTGCTTTTGACCACCCTTATTTCTTGTTCATCTCTATAAAAAAAATTTAGATAGTTTGTAGGTTTTAGAGAATCGATTCCTAACTTTCTAGCTTTCTTAAAGTCATGTGATTTTCTAGCTTCTAAGTTATCAAGACATGATTTACCTAACATGTTGCATTAATCGAATGTTATTAGTTCTTACAACTACTAAAGACACATGTAACTTACTTCTGAGCAAGATAGACTTGAAGCGGAGAAAAAATATTCTCGTGCTGCCAGAATGATGATATTTTCAGCCTTTTCTATTGGCAACACCAGTGAACCAGAGCCTTTTAGATAGTTCCGAGCAAGTGAAAATTTTCCAGCTTTTAGTAGGCCCCGGCAGAACTCCATTAACATGTATTCTAATTCCATAAACGGGAATGCTGTTTCATGCAGAGACTGGAAATCTCGCCACATGTTTGCCCAGTCATTATCCGTTCGACTGGGTTGTCGACGGATAAACTTTGAAAGTATAAGACGAAGAATCTGTTTCACGCTCTTGCTATCTGATTGTGCCTCAAGGAAGAAAGCGATCGGTTTTGGAACCTGAAGATACAAAAGTAAACTAATAAATTTAAAATCTACACCATGAAATTTTGCAATGGCTTGCAACTAGCTTACATCTCGTATATGCATTTTTAGTTCATTCTTATGGTCCATCTAATCTACAGGTACTAGAGGTGGCGATTCCGACCCATTCACTTACGAATGGAAGATTCGAGTTATATCTCTGATGAGTCAAACAAATAGAATATAAAAGTCACTTTAGAGGAAACAGTTAAAAAGTCACCCTAAGTGAATTCTTAATGCATAAAACCTCCTAAAATAATGTACTAAGAAATAGACTATTATTGAAATGACAAAATTTCCGTACCAAAAATACCTGTTGACACATTATCCAACCAACCCGACTTACCCATTTTCCCACCCTAATTAGATGATACCTCACAAAAAGGTAAGCTTACAAACGTAACACTCAACCGAAATTCAAGAGAATGACTACAAGTGTTCCATTCGCCTAATAAACCTGCAATGATTTGACTTGGAACATAGCTTAAAGATATTGTTTGACAATTTTTCAAATGATTGAATCAGCCTTCGATAAGAGAAAATAAAAGAGTATCCATCCGTCTGAAATGATGGTACACGTAAACCAACAAGCTGACAACTGATTAAAAAGGTTCAATTTAAAGGAAGATTCTCTACTGGGCTTGTATGATCAAATGTGAATGAGTAGAGCTAAAAACTATGATCTATCTAAGCTGAAAACCAGCAGTCACCATAAAACATAAATGTATACCTGGTACAACGTCAAAAGCCTTCCCGCCTCAACATGACCTTCTGCAAGTTTAAGTTGCTTTTTAAGGCTGTCTACTTCAGAACCTGCCGAAATGCGATGTTGTTAGACTATTTCAAGAATAACGGCCCCCAAACTTACAGATCATAATTTTATGCACTCCTCACAGTACATGAGCAAAAAGAATGCAAAATGAGAGGCAAAGAATATGTATAAACCAGTAGCACATGTGATCGAAGATTCACGAGAAACTTCCAAAACCATAGATATTTTCTGATAGCCAGAAATCAGCAACAGATAGGTGCAAGATTGTGACCCTATAAGACAGTTACTGTTCTTGTGAAAGAGAAAGGCTATGAGTGTGTTCAGTGTGTACAATCTTTCAGTTTTTGTTTGTGTAGTTTTATAAACTTTATAAAACCAACAGGTGACATGAGAACATTTGATATCCTTGAACATATCCAACATCCAAAATGACAATGATTTTACTATAAAGATTGCTAAGGTAGAAGATCAATGGGGAGAAGTTTACATTTGCAGGTATTATATGATAATAAATCCACTAATAAAAATGCTTACCGTGAAAAGCTGGAAGTTTAGACAATAATGAGGCCATGGTACTCCACTTATCAGTAGCAGTACACAAATACAAACAGTGAAGAGCACAGTCTACTGCTTCACCTTCATTTCTGAAAAAGTTACTTCCCCTAAACTCCTTGCACCCCTCTTCAATAACTATCAAACAGACCTCGATCTTATTCTCCATAGCAACTTCTTTCATCCATCTAACCAAAAACGAATCAACAGTACCATTAACCACTTCCTCCCCACATTTCTTCCACATAAATGGTACTGCTCTATCACATAATCTTTTTATCACATTTTCCTCATTGAAACCCTTAAGCATCAACTTGAACTTTTCATAGTCAGACAACTGTTCCCATGTAACAAGGCTCATGCTAAAACTCATATCATGATGATGATCATCATCAAAGTAAATAAGCTGGTGCAAATGAGAAATAAGCTCGTGGAACTCTTGTAATTCTTTGATACCCTTTCGGCAAGCAGAGTCAACCAAAGATAGACAGTTATCTAACTGCCCACTTAGGGTGTCCATGTCTCTAGCTCGATGTTTGTACCAGATTGATAGTTCATTAACCGATGGCCATGTATATCCCATTAGCTGCTTCACAATTGGTTCAGTTCTGATCTGAATGGCACTCTCATGAATTTTAGGGAGGGATTTAATGTAATTTATCATATTTTTACGTTCAACCCAGTCTTCTTCTCTTAGAGCGCTAACCTGAGGAGGAGAACGTCCAGGAAGAAGCTGCCCATACGTCTGTACAGGCACTGTTTCAGGGATAGCAGCTAAAACTTCAAGCATGCATGGAGATACAGAATACGGATGGCGCTTGAAGAGAAGATTTAAAGCTCCAATTTTCCCACTTTCTGCAAGTGCAGTAGCAGCTTCATTGATAGGCAATGACCGAAACTTTCTATAATCCGGCGCAGAAAACCTGAGAGAGGCTAAGTCAAAGTGTTATCGTCAGTAAAACTGCCGAGATTATTAAACATATTCATTGTTGGTATTTGACAAATTCAATCCATTAACTTATGAATGGGTCAACTCAGATTATATTTTCATATCTAACTGGTAAAAAATAAAAAAAATTTAAAGGTTGCTCATCTGGAATCCATGCTTATGAAAAACCATATAGCATATATAAGATTATGCACCGTATATAACTAAGATGCAATTAAGGAGATGAATTGCCTCTGCTTAACTAATTCTACACAGCGTTTACCTGCCCATGTTAATCCCAATAAATGTCTCCAGCCTGTCTCTGAATTGTAACATCTTAAGTCTTGTTAAACGGAAATCCCAAATTGGGCTACCCTCTTCATCTTCCACCTCAGAGAAAGAGTAACGATTTGTTAGGCGCAGACCATAAGTAAGTAAAGCCCTCGCTGCATCTTCTGTAGGTCCAACTCTATCTAAACACTCAGAAAGTACAAAATCTTGATCCCTGATAAGTGAAAGTAACGTATTGATTTCACTAGTTCCCTGTATAGAATGCAACCACTGAGCTTTCAGCACTTCATCTTTGTCCAACCCATGATGATCAGCCAACTCTGACGCGGCCTGAAACTGCTGACTGCTAATCAGAATATCATAAAGTTCCTGAACAGATCTTTTTAAAAACGATATCAAGCTCCATTGCAATTTAGCACTGTCAAACTGCTTATATTTTTCCATGGTAACTGACTCAAAGAGAAGCAAATCTGACAGTTCAAAATCTTTTTCAGATGATCTGCTTTCCAGAATAAATATGGATCCTGCCAACTGTGGTACTCGTTCTAAAATAGGCAAAGAGTATTTACAATCATTTTCCAAGACCTTCACACCACTGTCAATGTCAATCATAGTGATGTTGTCACTTCTATTAACAATGACAAAGATATGATCAGTCCACCAAGTAAAATCTGTTATATTTTTGAAGTCATGCTTTTCTTTGAAATGAACTGGTGAAAGCAAGTGTTCCTCGTTTAGCTTATAGATGACCAAGCATCCTCTTAAATCCAATGTAGCAACAAACTCTCCTTGTGGTGAGAATAAGACCTTTGGACATGATAGTCGATCTGCATAACCTTTTGTTTTGGTATAGAGACCTTCAAACTCAGCAGAAGCCACTTGCTGTAAGCCTGATTGTCTACACCATTGCCAAAGAGAAATACTGTAAGGTCCTGGAAGGGATGGGAAAGAAATGAACATTTAATCAATAAATGAAGGACGTCTTAACTAAGTAATTAAATGGATGTATAAAAGGGGATATAACAACTGGTTTTATGGTACATCACTAATATCATGTCAAATAATACTCTCTAAGTCACTCCCAACCTTCGGAGAGCTGAGGAGTCCATAGATTAGAGACGTAATTAATTGGGATATGGAATTTATCTAGTTCCTACTTTAACTAGTTTTAGTATATATCTAAATTCTTTTTCTTACCTATCTTTTGTATTATAAATTGGGGTATTCCGATCAAGAATATACACACAAATTTCTCTCAACTTCAGAGCGATCATAGCGCTAGTATTCATTTTTCAACTGTCATCAACTGATTTGAACTAATTTCTGTATTAGAAAAATATTTCAAGATTCACTAAGGTTTTTGACTGAAATTAGTAAGATTCTACTTATGCTCTTCAGTATTGATTGTAACTTGATGGAAGACACCACAGAAGAGGTTGAAATATTACAATTAAATGGATGGATGATATACATGTGTGGTCAAGATGTAGTGGAGGAGATGAATTTGAAAATTCAGATGTGTAAAAGAAGAACATGAATAGACGAAAAAATGCCTGCTTTACCCCATTTAAAAGTTTCTTGTGCCTCGCACATGACTAAAGCTAACAGGTTAACTTTAAACAATATGAATGTAGGGGTCTATCTTGGGAATGATTTTCAATTGAGAGGCTGCCAGTGCTCAAATGAACCAGCCAGTTGAAAACCACTTGAGCGAAAAAAAATCCTGATTTACACTTTCAGTTATATATTGGAATAGTCAGTTTCTGGCCCTTCCACGATTTGAATTAGAGTAGAACGTGAAACTAGAATTGATCAAGATAAGTGCTGAATGTTACCAATGATAACGCTGGAGGTCGACGTGATGCTAACAGCACTACTAACTACAGCAAGCAACGAGCTCTCTGGATGATATCCACAACAAGAAACATTCTGAGGGAACTGCTTCTGTAATAATGAGCTATTTGGGCTGCTCATAGTGGAAATAGAAGCACTGGGGTCCTGACTAATCTCAATATCATGAACTGAACCATCTGATGCAAGTATGCTAAATGTACACCTGTAAAGATAATAATAAAAGCACTAACAAATTAACCAATTAAGCATGCAAGTAAATTAACACAGCTCAGCTGGTACCTATAATTAGGTTAGAGATTGAGCCAGAGCTGTAGTACTTACAAACAAGATTTTTTCGTATCCTTATCATCGTGAACAAAAAGACTGATGATGGGCAAAGGCGCTTTTAAATGCTGCTTGGTAATTCTGGTTATCTCTTCACCATTTGCTCTTATAAAATAAAGGGTATCGGTATTGTCAAAAACTCCCAAAACACCATGATCCTCGGACCAGACTCCAAACATGAATGTGACAGGGAAGTTACCTGATTTAACAGAGCAAAAATTAGGGTGCCACGTTATAAAAATAGGCATGAGGAATAACTTAAATATCAGCTGCAGTTGGTTCATAAAAAAACTTGTTTAAAGGCTGCAATTGTAAAACAAAAAGCATTCAGAAATGTCCAGGAATCTTACTAGTAAATATGCCACAAGGTTGTTGGTAATTATCATCCCTCTGTAAGATGGTAATCTGGTTTCCAACTGCTATAGCCACATGTTCGCCAGTTGGAGAGACAAACATCGATGTCCATTTGCTTAACTTCTGTTGATGTCTATTTGTGGTCCATTTTTCTCTAAGCTCACTCAGACCTTCATGTTACAACAGAAGCAACAAAGGCATAAGAAGAGAACAATTCTCTAAGCTCAACTTCTTTAAAAGAAGCAGCATTGTATCTAGTAGATCACATTGAGCAGCCCACTCACATGTAACAGAACATATCGACTTATTTGTAAATCATATATGAAGAATAAAACGGAAAGAGAAGGAGCAACCTGTGTTTCCAAAGCAAGGGACAATAATAAATCAGATTTACATCCAAAATAGTACAATGCGTGAGAATGCTACCCTCAAGGCCAACCTATTCATGATACAATTACTTTACGGACGTCACATCACGTCTCACAGTCCCAGCAGCTTATGTTAACATTTCAACATCAAAGAAATACTTTTAATGCATAATATGCATTCGATGTTCACCTACTTTAAGGCACCATCAAAGGTAGAAGCACCTTGAAATTGAAACATAGAATACACATGTAACATGTTACTGATATTCAAAGTAATAGGGTCGGCACCTTCAATTCCCTTGAACAATGTGGCTATGCATTCTACTCCCATCAACATTTAAACAAAATACTCAAAACATTATTTCGGTAGTTAAGATCTGAAGAGATCCAAGCCAATAATTCTAATTTGAGTATATGAACTTGCTCCTAATAATTATCAGCTTCATCTGTTCCAAACGAAGAACTAAACATTGATTGTTTCAAGCCTAATACCAATCAATAGCAAAATTTATGTTCATCTTTTTCCATATTATGTACAAACGTAATTCAATCTCTCTTGTACTTCTTATCAAGCGGAATGTAGTTAGCAAAACCTACTTCATAAAACTTAACTCCATATCAATATTAAACTTGAAAATCAGCTCCTAATTGCAACGATTTCATCCTACCACTAGAAAACGCCAGCAAATGAAACACTTCATAATATTCAATTTCAAAATCTAAACACAATTAAACAAAATACTTAAGATCGAAATGTACCTTTCGTTGAAATCAACCTGAATAAACTACCTTTGCTGCTTTCATTCAGCTAAATTCAAATCAAAATTCCGAATTAAATTCATAAAACACAATCAAATTTCAATATCGAATCCGTGAACTAACGAGTAATGATTAAAAAGACAAAAATCAAACCTGTTGATGAATCGGAGGATAATTAGACGAGTAATTTCTAGAAGCGTGATGACGTGTCTCGTAGAGAACTTGTGGAACGTTTTCATCAGTCTCCATTATTTTCAGATGATACAAGCAAGTTGTTACGGTTCGCGCTAACTGATATAGTGCTGCTAAAAATTAAAAACTGGTGGTCTCTTTTTTTTTCTACCGGAGATCTCTCGGAGAAAAAATGTTGTACGGAACATGAAACGGATTCCGTTGAATCACGAACCGGGTCGTGCAAACCGGTTTGGATTGTTTTTCATTCAAGATCGAAAAAGTTGGTTGGATCCGGTTGACTGGCCCAATGAGGCCCAATCTTGTATTTCAATTTCCAACTTGAATCTGTTGGCCCAAAGATAAGTTTTTGTTTAGTCATCGAAATAGTAAGGGCATTTTCAGATTAAGGGTTTAGATAAATGGGAATCGTTGGAATGATACATAATGTTTGGTTGACGGGGATGAATTTTAGAATTTGGGAATGAATTTTATTCTGAGGGTTCCTCGAATCCATCTGGTATGTTTAATTTCCAAATTTTAAAGTGACCATACTAATTTCCATTTCATCCTACTATCAATATTATACGGATAGTGATTCTTTTACGTAAACCAAACGCGCCTTAAATTTATGTGTTATTGTATTGTTAAAAGTTGTGTAAGTTTCTGTTTATGGCTTTAATTAATTCAGAAGTCAGGGTACTAAAAGTATAAAATAAGTGCCAACATTTTCATATATCGAAAAATTAAATTAATTTCATGGCTAGCATATAGAAGTTTTTTAAATACTTAAATTTGCATCTGATGCCCGTGATATAATTCAAAATTCAAATGCATGTCCTTAAGAATAACATGTGATTCTTTTGTGTCGTTTTGTAGATATGCATTGTTTTTCTGGTAAGAATCAATTCCTTCAAAGGTTTGAAGAATAGTTATGTCCTGTAAATCTTTCATGAATATTTAAAATAAATAATGAAAAATATTTTTTTATGACCGTTGATTCTAATTACCTAAAATATAGCGATTTGAAGATTAAGTAATTTTCGTAACAAGTTATTTGAAGGACAAGATTGCGGTTGCCTGTAGAAGGAGTAATATGTTATGTTTCTAGGTGATGAGGTTGAGAGAGAAGAGATCAAGAGTCTTATTGGGAGTTTCTCATCTCTAGTGATTCAATAGCGTCGATGGTGGCTCTGTTATTGTAATCTATCATTAACAGTGGTGTGAGAATATTCAGGAGTGTCAAGAGTTAAGCGTCTCTAATAATAGCTTTAATATAGTAAAATACCGAATTAAGTTTTTTCAATAAAGGGTATTCTTGTTTATAACAGGCTCCTCCGGGGTTGCCGAGCTTATGCTCTTAATGTACGGACCTAACCGTTGTCGTGGCCGGTTTCGAACCCTCCTCTGGCCATATGGTAAATGTTTACAAATAGATAGATCGAACTCGTGACCTTTAGGAAGTCATTCGGGAGCCTTTACCACTAGGCCATCACCAAATGGTTTATATACTAGTATGATTTCTTCTATACTCCTTTGAGAATTAGAGGACTTTTGATTGAGCGGAAAAAGAAGAATTTTTTTTTGTCTACCCTACTTTGTTTATTTTAAAGGTTTTGTGATATTTACTTTCTCTTAAGAGATTTTTCACGTTAAAAGTTTGTATATTTCTGTTTTTTCTGTTTTCGTATGTTTACTATTCGCTTTGAATTGTTGTTGTGAGATTTCTTGTCGATGCAAATCAATCACCACAATTTGTGTGTATGAAAACGGTCAAATTCAACAATGAAGGAATCTAAACCTATGTAGACTAGAATCCACACTTTAATTAGGACAAACTAGGCCTTTTTACAAGTAGAATTGTCACAATAAAGTATTTAAAAAGTAAAATAACGCTATAGAAAATAAAATGGATAAGTAGACCTCTCTATAAAGTATTCAAATGTCCTTTGTCATGGACCAATTCCACATAAGAGAACAAATTAATGTGTCGGTAATTTAGTGTATTTGTTACGTGATACAATATTTAAGGGGAATTGATGACTGCTATTACATCGTTTTTTAAGATTAATTAAATAATAAACAACCTATTCTGTCTAATATCATTTTTTATAATAAAAATAAGATCAACTCAAAAGCCATCTCCTCGTCCAATTTTTTTCTTAAAATATTAAAATTGGAATAAAATATGTGGTAAATTATTTAAATACATTCAAGAAGAAGCTAATGACATGAGAAACCTCTTTTAAGTAAACGAGTAAAACGAGAGGGATTTCTGTTCAGCCTACTTAGTAAAACTCTACAATTTATTTGACTCGGATGAAAAACGTCTTTTAAATGGTATAGGATATGTAATTGACAAATTGAGAAATAGTAACAAACTGGAGTATTAAGGAAATTAAGCATTGGATACTACTCTAAATCTAAGGTTATTATTTCTTAAATTGCCAAGTCAAGAATCTATCATAGATTGTGAAGTGATAATTAATTTTATATTTATATAATTAACAGAAAAACTAATTAATTAATCAAGACTTTATTTATGTAGTATGTGGATTCGCAAATCTTGAAACATGATCATTGATTGTTTCATTCTTACTAATCATGGATTTTGGATATATAATAATAATATTTTTATGGTTTTAGCATCTATTTTTTCTTTGTCAGTTAGAACGTATCAATCACTTGCTCGACTTAAACCTACGATATTGCCTATAAAAGGGAGTAAGGACCACCTCTCAAAATCATCAAACACGACCTTATCGTTTATCATGAAGTCCATGACAAAGAAATAGACATGGCGTGATATTGGTCTGGCTCATCAACTTTGACATTCATTAATATTATGAAAACAAATCGAAAATGAGCCGAACCAATATCACTCTTGTATGTTTCCTTGAAAAAAGAAATTTGATTGATATGCAAGAATGCTAGTTGTCTATGTGAGTAACAGGGCATGAACCATTTTCAATTGTTCTTGTATTTCTAAAGAAATATTGATTTCGTGTTTTGGATCCGGCTACATTTGTCTTTCCATTCATAAGTGAAGACTAAAATGAGGTTCGCTTTGCATACTTTGATAGAGTTCACCGCGATTGAATCCATGTAAGTATGTCTATGAATTTAAGAGAACGCTTCCTTTCATGATTTTTGATAAATGTCCTTGGTGAAATATAGTTTGAAGTCTATATAAATACGTACACGAGTATGAAACATGATAATGCTTTTCATATTTGTAAGTGTTGGTCTTATGTCGTCAAACAAATACAAGATAACTAAATAAAGGGGCATTTGGCTTAGTGCTATGTTGACAATCTATCACCAAGAGATTATATATGAGTTCAAGTCTCACTTGAGACACTAACATAATACCCACGCAATGCAATGATAAATTTGATTGAGTTGGTTACGATGTGGTACTGGTGATAACATTTATTTTATATATTTTGTATGAAATCTTATTTTATTTGTATGTTTATATCAATATAATAATGAAGAATTTTGAATTTATATATAGTAAAATAGTAATAGTTATATATTATTAATATGGAATATGTTTATATTATTTAGAAATATTATAAATATAAATGAGTTAAGGGTAATTTAAACATTTATCTTTGTTAATTCTATTTTTAAGATAGCTTAACGAAATATTTTAATATTTTATAGATAGTAGAAATAGAAATAATATACTTAATGTGTGGTGTGTATATGATAAAATATGAACATGTATACATTCAATCTCAATTGGTTTTGTTTAGAATAGGATTGTTTTTGTATAAGGTTTTCATACGCATGATATTTGGTAAAAGAAGAAGTTTGGTGTGCTGCAATTAGTGATATAACTTTTGCGGTTACTTTGTAAAACTTCACAAATGCATGGGCCAAAAGTGACAGGTTCAAATTCTGAAAATTATATAAAGCTTTTATTGTATTTTATTCTGAAGTCGGAATTTTAGATATGTTTTTGGCAAGAGGTCTTTCTGGAAGTAATCTCTCTACACTCGAGTAGAGATATGACTGTCTACATCTCACATTTCCGTACCCCACCAATAACGAAATTGGATTGTTGTTATTTTACTGTATTTTATTTTCGTTATTATTTTTTTATTATTGATTTTTCTTATCGTTTTCTTCACACCTGAATTAGAATTTATACTCATTGACATGCTAACATTTACCAAAGGTAATTGACTATTCATAACTTATTCCTAACTCATCACTATTTCAACTCATATTTTTAATATAAAATTACTTTTCCTTTTACTTTTCTCATCCCCTTTTATTTAAACTACTACATTCAAAATTTTGATAAATAATGTTAAATTTTGTAATAGTTTACATCTTTTTCATCCCATCAAAAATTATAATTTTTTCAAATTGATGTAATTGAAAATTATATATGATGTTTAAGTTTTATGCATGCTAGATAAAAAAATAATTAAATGAAAATGTTTTTTAACTGCATAACAAATCTTAAATTTTGTATATTAATTCACATCTTTTTCATCTCATCAAAAATTATAATTTTTTAAATTGACAAAAATCTGAAAACTATTTATGAAGTTTAATTTCTATGCAAGCTACAAAAAAAATTAAAAATGTTTAGAAATATAATACAAGTCTAAAGTGAATTATATTTCATTTTAACTTAAATATAAATAAGGTGTTATATTGAATAAACACGTGTTATTTGTATATATTACTCATTTGTTATTGTATAATGTATTACGTAAGAAGTGACGATAGTAATAAAAAATACAAATAAATTTTGCCATTTTCTCATATTACTATTTTTACATATAAGTTGTAGTTATTACCTAAAAAAACTATCAGTACTAAATTTACTAATGTTATAGTTGTTATATTATATTAGTACTGTGGTTGGTATAAATACGATTGTTGTAAAATTATCTTGATAGTAAAATTTGTTTACACATTATTGCAAGATGTCCATCATCATTAATGAATCAGACTTATGATAAATTAAAAATCGCTAACCTCATAACATACACTTTTTCAATTATATATTTGTTTCCTGATCATACCGAACTTTTATTTCGAGTGTCTAACGTAAGTATGTAATTCTAAGTGTCATACTGAACTTGAATAAATCGTCATTTTAAATATCTACCTTAATGTGTTAGGTTATAGTAACTATGTTATATGTGTTACTATTAGGATGAATATGCATTGTATAATTTTTGATAGTTGAATAACTTTACGATAGTTTTTATTTTACTTTAGTATATTACGAGTGATATGTTGCATGACTTTTATATTTTGAATTTTTTTTTTCAATTTGTACAACGAGAGAACCCCGCCGCAACGTGCGGGTTAAAAATTCTCCTTTGATACATTATGGATCTTGTATCGATTCTTACTAATAAGAGTGAAAGAACAACATATATGGATCTTGTATTGATTCTTACTAATAAGAGTGAAAGAACAACATATAGGTACATCAGCATTGTGTCACTACAACTGAAAAAGAACTTTTTAATAATTAAACACCATCTATCAAGACATGTGCATAACTTGTCAATTGAGGTTTTGAGTGATGTACTGAGGGTTTTGTAGTTAACAGATTTCGATTCTTAGTTGTTTTTTAATTGCATTTACGCGAGTTAGTTCCATTAATCTTTAGTGTTATTTTGTTGATTTTTGCTTGATTTATCATTTCTTTACGATATAACGTGTAGGGTTAGGTTCTATTAGGTATTTGCCTTAAAAGATGTACTCCTTCTATCTCAAATTAATTGTACCCAAACAAAAAAGTATATAGCAAACATAATCATTATACTTCCTTACCTTTTATTAATTAGTTAGAGATTTTCTTTCAATTTTGTAATTTTAATTTCAGTGATAGATAATACACTAAACTTGATTGAATTTTCCTATCTATATTTGATAGTGGACAACTAATTTAAAACAACTCAAAAAGAAAACGTGGACTAATAAATTTGAACGGTTTGAGTATTATTTTGATTATAAAAATTAAATTAAATAAGATTCATCATTTGTAACTTTTATTGTATGAGACGGAAATGAGATACCGAGCTATGACCTATTGATCCTCCGACTTGGTATTAGAAAACCCAATCAAAGTGGAAATTTTTTCTTCCTTCTTTTTTTTTTCTTTTTCAAAGTAGTCGTAACCCGCAACCCATATAGGTAGATGGTAACTATGAGTCAAATCGAAGTAGAAACATAAAGGAACAAGTAGATGATGTAGTTTGAGGGTCGTTATGTCCCAAGTCATACACAACATATACTTATCGAGATGATGTGTATTAAAAATTTTACGTTCATAAATATTTGTAGTTAGACCACTCACTATTAAGAGGAACTTTTTAATGACTAAACACCGTCTATCAAGACATGCGTATAACTTCTCAATTAAGTCATACATTTCCCTTCCGCCTCTCGGTAGACAAAAGCAAGGAAGACGAACGGTGAACGGAATTGGTGCCCACCATATCCAACCATTTGTTCATGTGGAAACGGACAAGAACGTCCTTACTAGTATTAGTGTTTCAAGATGTTAAACTATAAAAATAACTGGAAGAGTAGATGTTTTTTTTTTCTTTTTGGTCGTGACTTAAACGATTACTGTGATTATTACTTAAAAACATAGTTTCTTGTATTTATGTCATTAAATTCTCTTTGGGTTTATCACATTTTGCAAAACACAACACCAAAAAATAGGTACAACTTAAATCAAGATTGCTAATCATACGCACTATTTTTTGTACTAAAATAGTAGTAACAAAGTTTATAAACAACTCGAATTATCAAAGCACCGAAAGTATAAACTTTGTTTTAGAGCTCAATTCTCAAGGCTTTTAACAAGTCAACTCCAAAAGTCATGCTAGTTAATTTCCTGGTAAATTCATAAGGAAACCGCGTGAAGACTTTGAAGTCGTTACAGAATTCAAACCCCCTACTTGTGTTTACTACATTTAGTTACATTTGCGATTACAATTACAATTACAGTTACAGTTAAACCACCACCACCAATCATATACATCTTTCTCCACCTCACTCTTCCTCCTCATTGATCAAAAACTTCATCAGGTAAGATCGCCATTTTTGCACAGATTAAGAAACAGAGTTCTTGAAACTTCCATCTTTTTCCCTTTTTGTATTAAGATTAAGAGAAAGTTACAGTAAATAAGTTGAGAATTGAGATATGGGTTTTGTTTTTCATTTGTATATTAAGTTATATTCTTACATGTTTGGTGGAGTTAATGAAAAATTGACAGAAAAAATGTAAGGTGAATTTTGGTTTTGACAAATGTCATGATGCATAATTTTCACAAATTGATGATAATGTATTAAACTAAAGGTCTGACATTTAGTGTGTACGTGATAAACTTGTTATCTTTTACCAATGTTTTTTAATTTTTTGACGTGACAGATTTGTATAAATGTCACATGCTAACTTATATAGATGAGCCAGATTACATACAAATAGCTATAATCCTTTATCAAACTGATGCAACCGTTCTTTTTAAGCATCAAAGTGTAGAAAATGATGAATAAGGGACACGTCTCAACTAAATAATTGCGACTTGTACAATCAGAATCGGAATCATTATTCAGTTTACTCAAACAATGCAACTTCAAGTAGCAATAAGTTGTTTAAACGCGATCCAAACACCCCCTTAATGTTGCTAACTATACTATCGACCTTTTTTAGGAATCCAACAATTTAATACTAAATGCAGGTTATGTTATTGGATCTGTAGCAGGCTATCTGCTTACATTTGTTGATCATGAGCTCTAATGTACCAGTTTCAGACACTCTTTCTTGTGCTATTTCGACAACACTTGAGATTATTCAAGCCACAAAATCCGCTCACAGTCAAAAGGAAAATTTCATGATACTTTCAGCTTACTTGGAGAAGATAAAATTCATTTTACAAGAACTGAACAAATTTGGAATTAAAGATTCCGGGAGCTTAGAAACCGCCCTTAATGTTCTTACTAAACATGTCACAGGAGTTAAAACACTCGTTCTTGAATGCAGCAACAGGAACAGAATCTACGTCTTGCTGAATTCGAATAAGATCATTACGAGCCTAGAAGACCACACGAAAGATATTGGTGGTGCTCTAAAAGTCCTTCATTCTTTGTTCTCCTTCAATGGATTCAGTCAAGAAATTATCAAGCTAGCGAATATGATGTTGGCTACAAACTATCAAAAAACAGTGATGGAAGAGGAAATTAAAGGGAAAATCGAGTTGGGAATCAGGGAGAGAAACGTTGACAGATCGTATGCCAATAGTTTGCTAGTTTCTATTGCAGAAACCATTGGGATCTCTACTGAGCAATCGGTTTTGAGAAAAGAGTATGAAGACTTTAAGCATGAAATGGAAAACGTCGAGGTGACAGAAGACGTGACAGAAGTGTTGCAGAACGAACAGATAGTGGCGTTATTAGGAAAAGCTGATATTATAGCAACGGTAGAAGAGCGAGAAAAGAAGTATTTTAGCAAACGATTTTCATTAGGACGGCATCAGTTAGAACCACTTCAGTCGTTTTATTGTCCGATCACTGGAGACGTAATGGAAGATCCAGTGGAAACGCCATTAGGACATAGTTTTGAGAGATCTGCAATAGAGAAATGGTTAGCAGAAGGAAACGATCTATGTCCAGTAACCAAAACGCCATTGAAATTATCGGCTTTAAAGACTAATAAGACGCTTCATCAATCAATAGAAGAGTGGAGAGATAGGAATACTATGATTTTCATTGGTTCTATGAAGTCTAGTATTCTTTCTAATGAGGATGAAGAAGTAATTGCTTCGTTGGGAAAATTGCGGGATTTAATTTTGGAAAGAGACCTTCATCAAGAATGGTTGATGATGGAGGACTACTTGCCGGTTCTTGTTTCTCTTCTTTCTACCAAGGATTTTAGAATTAGATCACATGTTCTCGTTATTCTCCGCATCCTTGCAACCAACCATGATGAGAGAAAGGTATGCATGTAATAATTGTATTATAGGTGGCAAGATGGGCGGGTTAGGTAGTTGGTCAACATGGGTCAGGTTGCATCAACCCGAAAAAAGTCTCCTTTGTTCATTTTTAATTTCTTATTAATTAATTACTGATTGTTACACTAATAAACTAAATATTTGGATACTACTTTTGTACATTAAGAATTAACTTTGGTCGACTTTCAACCTGTTTGACCCGTTTTTCCCTTTTGTTTCATTCCTTTAAGCTAAATTCTTTGTCGTGACTGCATGAGATAAAAACAACCCAGATCGACCCATTCAAATTAGATGAGTCGTAATTGCCACCTCTTACATTATCTAATATCTATGCAACAATATGATATGAATCATTATAATTTATACACACTTGGAATGGGTGTTTGGATGTGAAAATTTACAGAGTGATTACTGTGCCTTGAATATTCAGAATCATATGATCAAATTAGGGAGAGCAAGGCATTTTAACATATATCAATTTCTTATTTTTTTGAACTGAAATGATCTAATAATTATGATCATTACCGTTTTACTTTTTGGCATACATCCAAACAACCCTTAACGATTCATTTATTTGTCACCTACTATTGGTAACTCGCAGGTAAGCATAGCTGAAACAGATGATGCCATCAAATCAGTTGTGTGTTCCCTTGCACGAAAGATCGAAGAAAGTAAGTTGGCATTGCAATTGCTTATGGTATTATCCGAAAATGATTTGGCAAGAAACATAATTGGGAGTAGTCAAGGCTGCATACTTCTTCTTGTGACCATATCGAGCAGTGATGATCCTCAAGCTGCAAGTGATGCCACACAACTTTTGGAGAATCTTTCTTTTATTCATCAGAATATCGTGCAGATGGCGAGGGCCAATTATTTTGGACCTTTTCTTCACCTTCTTTCTTCAGGTAAATAAATATCATTCATAAATTGGCCAGTTATGTTGGACCTTTTCTTCACCAAAGGGCCATTGGCCTAGCGGTATTGAGGTGACCTTACAACTATGAGATTGTGGGTTCAAGTCCTGAGGTTGGGAGTTTGGGACAAATGTAAATATTCATGGATGAATGCATATATTCGTGGTAGTGTGTGTGAGTTTATTCCTTTAAAAAAAAAATTCTTTTAAGAACGTGTAGTGGGGCGGGTTTGACTTTTGAGGTCAAAGTCAGTTTCTACCAACCAGGATGTGCATATGTTTATTATTTCTCTAGAATGAGTGATGGAACTTAATAATTTTCTCACTAAATTAAAAATATTCATTAAATTTAATTTATGAAGAATAGACTGCTGTTTTGGGATTGTTTAATATTAATAACATACATGAATCAACACAGGCTCTGAAAGTGTTCAACGGGCGATGGCCGAGACGTTAGCACAACTTGAGATGACTGATCATGGAAAGCTAATGGTTTGCGAGAGTGGCGCGGTAGAGTCACTTGTTGCTATGCTCTCTCACATTGACATAGAAATGAAGAAGGCGGCCATTTTAGCCCTTGAGAAACTCTCAGATGTGCCCCAAAATGGACTAAAAATGATCAAACAAAATGCAGCAGAGATATTGTTTGGAATACTATTCCGTGAGAGCTTATCAATCCCGAGTCTGATTGAGAAGGTTGTAGCGACAATTATGAATATGGCATTATCGTTAATGGAACATGGGACTGATCATGGAGAGATTCTATTTCTAGAATCTGAAGAAGATGTTTTTAAATTATTTTCTCTCATTTCATTTAATGGACCAAATGTTCAACAAAATGTTCTTAGAACATTTCTTGCAGTTTGTCAGTCTCCTTCTGGTTTGAACACCCGGAAAACTTTACGAAAGGTGCGTTTTCAATTTCATCCTTCTGCTTAGATTTGAGTTGCCAACGATGTGTAATGGGTCGAAAGGGTCGAACACCAGGATATATTAATGGAAAGTTATGTTTTATATCTAACGGGTCAGATGGGTATGGGTAAAAATAGTATATTAGCTTGAAAGGAAAACGGTCCAATGTAGAGGTGACAATTTTGACCAATTTATTTATGGAAAGGTCGATTCCAGTCCTTTCTAATCTTAAAGGGGTCAATGGGTTGAATAATTTTTTTTCTGAAACGGGAACGGGTCAAAAAGGTTTAAAGTCGCTCCAAGTGTATTATCAATGCTACAAACTCCTAATTAGGTTTATTCAAATCCAATAAAGAGTATAGCTGTATTCAAATTTAAATAAAAGTACTATAAAAAGGACACAAATGTATATTTTGGGTCAACCCAACCCAACCCAACCCAACCGTTATGGGTCAAAAGTCGGCCAAAGTGTAATTTGATGCATAAATCTCCAATACCATCTTATTCAAAATACTAGATTATGATTTTGATATAATATAGTTTCTGTAATCATATCCGACCCGCTGACAATCGCATTTATGTTCGTTTTCATCAGATTTCTTCTGTCCAAGTACTGGTTCAGTTATGTGAACACGAAAACCAAACAGTAAGATCAAATGCTGTGAAATTATTAGGTACTCTAGCAAAAGATGGTGATGATGAAACTTTTGTGGAACATGTTGGGTCTAAATGTGTAGAAACTTTGCTCAGCATCATAAGGACTTATGATAACATCGAAGAGGGTGTTGCTGCGATGGAAATTATCTCGAACCTTCCACGAACAACTCGAATGACTCAATGGATTCTTGATGCTGGAGCACTTGAAGTGATCATTTCTATCCTCTCTAATCGGTCTCGAAAAACTGAACTCATGATAGAAAGTGCTTCTGGAGCTCTTACTCGTTTCACCGTTTCAACTAATCAAGAATTACAAAAACAGGTTGCAGAAACCGGGATTATTCCAACAATCATACAGCTGTTACATTCGGGTAGTTCTTTGACTAAAAAAAATATAGCAATTTCACTCGGACAATTTTCCAAGAGTTCCAGCAGCTTATGTGGGCCCGTGGAGCCAAAATCTAGTTTCTTTAGCTGTTGCGTGGTGTCACACGATACAAGTTGTGCAGTCCACTCGGGAACTTGTTCAGTCGAGTCATCGTTCTGTCTACTTGAAGCTAATGCGATACATCCACTTGCTAACGTGCTTGATGAACCAGATTTTGGAGCCTGCGAGGCTTCTCTTGATGCACTGTTGACTTTAGTCAACGAGGAACAACTGCAGAAAGGTAGCAAGGTGTTAGAAGGAGGTGACGTGATTGTAAAAATGGTGAAACTGTTGAGTTCGCCATGCATAAGGTTGCAGGAGAAAGCTTTGGTGGCGTTGGAAAGGATATTTCGGTTGCCTGAATATAAACAGAAATATAAAGCATCAGCACAGATGGTATTAGTTGAGATTACACAGAGAGGAAGTAGTGGTATGAAATCACTTGCTGCTAAGATTTTGGCTCATTTGAATGTGCTTCATGAACAGTCATCTTTTTTCTAATTTTCCGTAGTTTTGTTTATAACTATTAAAATTATTCAAATGTGTCACTACTTATGAAATTCATTGACAAAATTGAACTGAGAATACCCTGCATAAAATTGCACTTTCATCCACTCATAAAATTCACCCAAACAATATACATCGCAAATAATCCGCTAAAATCATACTATAAAAGTTGTTACATAAGAAGTAAAAACGACATGTTAAAAAACTAAAACTAAGTAATAACAAGACATCATACATTCTAGCATCCAGACCACCTGAAAGAATATAATTGTCATGTTACCTTGCTGTTTGGTAAGATCTGAGAGCGACTGTAAATGTCAGTGCCAAACCCATTTGTAATTCTTTGGCACCACGATTTAATCTCATTGGATTGTAAATGGGTTTGGCATAATATTAAAAAATAATAATAATAATCAAATATTAATCAGCTCAATTTGAAGAGTCTCTGGCCCACACAGCAAAACTTGCTGAAGCATAGCCTTATACAGTTGCATTTTGCATGAATTTGTGTTTTTGGTGTATCATAGTCTTTGTGTTTTTTTCGACTCATTTCAAGAAAACGGGTAGGAAGTGCTTTTAGCATGAATTTGTGCTTTGGTGTATCACACCCTTTGTGTCGTACAAAACACCCGTGATCTGATCCTTAACAATTCTAAAAAATAATGAGTGTTCTTACGACAAAAATCAGAAAATCATAATTTCCTTTACTCAAACGCATATCAAATCATCCACTAAAACTCTAAATGTCATGCTAAAAACTTCTTAAATAAAAACTATAAAAAATGCGGACCTAACAAGACTAAAACTAACTAAAAACAGGACAATCTGCGACAACAACTCCTTTAGCAGTTGGACAAGTAGCAAGTGGGCAACCTTCACCATTGTTACCCCACCAACTAATTGAAACCCCCTTTGATTGAAGTGCCAAAAACAAAACGACACTCATGAAAGCTGTTCCAGCATCCAAACCACCAGAAAGAATATAATTGTAACGTTGCCACGCTTTTGGGTAATACTTTAAAGCAACATAGCCCGAAAGAAACGCCACAAAGATCCAACTTGTGTAGTTCACAGCAGAAGCAGGTGGCATCATTGAAGTGGCACCCAACAACACTGGAAAATGTATTTTTCGAATCCAACTTTTGTTTGGGAAACATTTGTGAGCTATCCAGGCCAATATAGGCAAAATGGCTCCGACCAGAAAGAACCCATTAATCGCAGAGTAGACCCCGAGGTTACCAAAGATTCTTTGTGGACCAACAAGACCCCAAATTACTGAAGCATCGTAAAACACGTGGTCCATGGGACACTTCCATTGACTATCTTTTGGAAGCAATTCAGTGTTACAAATGTTCGGAATGGTCCCCATTAGTACCCATGCGGTTACTTGGTATACAACGACTGATATGAATGTTCCAATAACCTAAAATAGTAGGTAAACAGATAGCAAAGTTAGCGTTGTTACTGGCAGATGCATATCTACAGGGGGCAAGCTGCCCCAAAAGAAATCTAAAATTATGTCCCTAACACCCTTAAAATTTTAGGTAAACAGATAGCAAAGTTAGCATACTTGAGCCATGAACATTGCTCTAGGTGGGATCTTCATATAATGTCCAAGTTTGAAGTCTGATATAAACGTCAATGCTTGAACCATGCTGATATATCCATACGTTTTAAAGCACATATTTGCAACGGGGCGTCCAGGATACAAATATCCAAACACATACTCCGTAATAACATTCAAACCTGGTTGCTGTTAAAAAATAAAAAAAAATCACCTGGCTAATGTTTAAACAATTAACAATTAATACAAATATTCTACAAAATTCAACTTCAATACTGGATGATTTTTCAAAAGAATGTGTAAATTTTGATAACAGGCATAAAATTGATGGAATAATCTGTAACTAGAAAAGCAATTGAGGTTGAATCTGAATACAAATCCATCATAAGTTTCAGTTTCAAAATAAGTATAGTTGACCTAAAAAGTTAAACTTTCAGGACATTTAATTACCTGGTTTGTGGTGGCGCTGATTATACCAATGGGTAAGGTAAATACAATAGCAATACCACAAGCTAACAAGACACCCCACCATGGCAATTGTAGAATATCGGCGTAATGATAACAAGTGAATATAATTAACGCCATGTTGCCCACAAGAATGGCAAGAAACCACGATATTGGCACTTGTTTATACACTTGCATAAGCTTTGTGTGCACATCAACTTTCTTATTCTTAGAATGTGTACATGCCCCTTTCATCTTATCCCATATATCACTGAATCATACCAAAAACAAAAACTATTATTTTTCGTTAAAAGAGATAGTATGAAATTAAGAATCATCATCATCATCACAATTATAAGATATATGAAGCTACCTTCCATTATTGATCAAAACATGAACAACGGTGGCAGAAAGTGCAGCGAAACCAAGTCCATAAGTCATGGCAAATAAAGTACTCATGTATAAAGGGCCTTGTTTTTCATAAGCAATTTTATCAAGTTGAAAATTTGAATTTATAACCGCAGTAGTGTTGTAACGTAATCCATCGGCCTTGAAGAGTTCCATTGAGAAAAGAGGGAAGTTTTTGGCTCGATAAAGATTGAGAAAATAAGTTAAAGGTGTCACCACAAACATCATAAAACAGAATCCTACAGCCACATTTGCAGTTGCGAACCATGGGCTGGCTAAAGGAGTTCCTAGGTATGACGAAATTGTTGACCAATCAACCCCAAATGAACCAATTCCAAGACCGTTTTGGCCTGACCCGAGTTGGTTAATCAAAACCGACTTTTTGTTGGTCCAACATATCCAAGAAATTGATGTTAGTATTTGGACAAGATATCCTGGAAAAATGCAGTAAGCAAAGCTGCAGACTAGAACTAAAAGAAAAAACTGCGTTCGAGTGGTCCCACCCTTTGGTCTTTTTTCAGTTTCGTGCAACGACCTGTGAGTATCACGGAAAATAACATCAATTTGTCAAGTCGTTTGAATAAAAAGTAAAACGTAGCATTATCCAAACACTTGAAAAATTTGTTTTGCATATAACTAAAGAATAAGCTATAAGCACTATTTGTATAAGCACAAAAGTCACTCAAACTTTTATAGTAACAGTTTTGAATGCATTTACCATTTAGATGTCAAGCAGTAGTAAATACCTGAATAAGGAGACCTGTACCAGGTTAGTCGGCCACCACATCTCAGCAGGCTCCACCAAAAACCGCCGGAAAAGCCCAGCCCAGCCAAAACCCAAAACCTATAACATTTACAAGTTAAAATTTTTATTATTATATCACATAAATATAATGTTAAATTACGCGTGCTGCAACTAGATAGACTATGTGCAGTCTATAAGATATATACAGCATTTTATATGTCCAATACAAACCTGATTTTGGAGACACACGCCGTCTATCTAGTTGTTGAACAATTAGACCCCTTAGATATTTCATATCATAAAGTAGATATTCCATAATAAACAGTACATCTTTCATATCACAGATTCACAGTTCACAATATGCATGATAGTAAATATATATTTACCTGAGTGGTAAGCATGATAATGAATGCAGGAAGAAACGCCAACTCTTTCCTATAAAAAAGTTTGACTGAACTCAAAATATGAGTAGCATAGGCACCAGCAGCACCTGAGTTAGCAAATATAGTAATCAAAACATGTTCTTTAACATTAAACGGGCCCGGATTCATCGTAAACTCACACCACTTCCCTTTAAAAAACACTCGTTTACTTATGGTTTTCGCCATCAAGTGACCAAGAGGGACAGTTGCAACTTGTGCTGATATTGAAGTAACAAACATTGGTTCAGTTCTATACCAATAAAACTGATTCACAAATGATAAAATAACACAGGAAGCTATTCCCAATACCCACATTCTAAATGTGACTACAGGCATGGTTGGATCATCGGTTTTTGGGACGGTTAGTTCGACTTGTTTGATCGTACAAACATCGGTTTCAGGATCTTCGATGACTGGATCAATGGCTTTGGTTTTTGGGATGGTTGGTTCTTCTTCTTTGGTCGTGTCTTCTACGGCTGGATCAATGGATTTGTTGGCAGCCATTGTTGACGAGACCTAAGGATTGTGGTTAATTTTTTTTTGGTGATAATAAGGAAGCAAGATTTATGGTGAGTGTTTGTTATATAGTAAACAAGATATCGTCGTATGAAGAATCCTAACGGTTTTTGGATAGATACTAACTCAAGTTTGAGTTTGATACATGATAAGGATTATATTACTCGTATAATTTTATTATTTTATTATACTTATTATTATTATTATTATTATTATTATTATTATTATTATTATTAAAATTAGGGTTTTTTCCGAAAAATGAATCAATAGTTTCCGTTTTTGCATTTTCGGGTACCAACTAATTTCGTTTTTTTAAAATGAACCACTAATTTAAAATCGAACATTTTCGGGTATAAGTAACCGTTTAAAACGGTTGCCATTTTCGGGTATAAGTAACCGAGTTTTGCATTCGTTGATAAAAGGGTTTTTTGTCGAAAAATGAATCAATAGTTCCCGTTTTTGCATTTTCGGGTATCAACTAATTTTGTTTTTTGCTGAAAAATGAATCAATAGTTCTCATTTTTGCATTTTCGGGTATCAACTAATTTTGTTGGGACCGGCTACCGTTTTAAACGGTTACTTAGAGCACGGGGTGTGGGGGGTTTTCGTCGCCGTTTTCCTACGAGAACGCCATCGGACGGCGTTCTGTCGCACCGGGATGGCGTTCCCGTCCGTTTTTCCCGTCGCCGTCCACTTCCGAACGCCGGTTAGCGCAACGTTTTTCTTTTTTTTTTGTAACGGATACATTATATATTTAATAAAAAAAATTAAAAATTTAAAACTAGCCGTTTGAGAGATTTAAAAAAAAAATTCCTATTTAAACACACTTCAAATACAATCTCAAATCACAATTCATTTTAATTTGTAGGACTTTTTAAATTATGTATTTTAATTTTAGGACTTGTAATTTTTTTTAATTAATTAAATCTTGTTTTATTTGTTTTATTTATTTTTATATATTAATTTATACAATTATTATCATTAAAAAAAAATAAAACAAATAATAAAAAACTCCAGAACACTATCCAGAACACTGTCCAGAACACTGTGTAACACCCCCACTTTCTAAATATCATTTTATATTCGAAATATCGGAAGCGTCTGGTCAAAACATACTTTTACAATATATGCTAAAGTTATATCGTTTAAAAACATAAAACATACATCAGTTTGGGTGTTATACAGTACAAATCCCATCATTATGTATCAAAACAAAATCAGAGTAACTGGTCGTCAAAAATCCCATTAAACCAAAAGCTTCTTGCCCATCAATTAATCAAACATTAACCTGCAAGAAGTAGGGTGGTGGAATTAGCACACGGCTAAGTGAGAAGAACTGTAACCAACAGTCTAACTCATAAATAACAAATCTGTTTACAGCGAACAATCGTAAACACACAACGTCAAAGAGGACCGATGGTTCCTGAGGTATCCTCCAAGGAACACTTAAAATCAACTGCAGGCCAATACAGTGATTAACCGATAGCTTGTTACTATCTTCACCAACAACAGTTCCTATCAACTATGTGTATAAGGAACCCCTGTTTGGCCAAACAATAATAACTAAGCCCAACCAGTGTTGACCACTGAATATACATATCACATATGCCCAATGGCCAAATATCACATAATCCATAATCATCATGGATAATATAAACAACCCAGACTAAACAGTCTATCAACAGTAGTATTACATTACCCGTTGTAACCAAACATGTTACAACTGAATCACACTGAGGATCACAGATCCACTCACCTGTTGGTCTCAGTCCCACAACTCAGAAATCTAGTATCACTGAGTCTTCTGCTGATCTGAGAATACAACAAATAATGAGTTAGATAACTTCCATAACAGACTCATTCTTATCACAAAGTCATAAACAGTGGAAACTACTTACAATTCTTAACTAACAGTGTTAATTACATAAACAGTGGAAACTACTTACAATTCTTAACTAACAGTGTTAATTACATAAATAGTGGAAACTACTTACAATTCTTAACTAACAGTGTTAATTACATAAACAGTGGAAACTACTTACAATTCTTAACTAACAGTGTTAACTACATAAACAGTGGAAACTACTTACAATTCTTAACTAACAGTGTTGATTACATAAACAGTGGAAACTACTTACAATTCTTAATTAACAGTGTTAATTACATAAACAGTGGAAACTACTTCACAATCAAGTTCTGCTAACTGAGTTCATCTTCAAGCTGCGAAGTTCGCTGCTGAACCCAGAAATTCGAACTGGATTCTTTCAAAACTCACGAATTCGACTTCCTATCATTCAAATAAGCTTTCTAACAACTTATATGCATCAAATAACATCTTTTAAGCTTAAAATTCATATCAATTCGAGAATTTGCTAATTTCATCAAAATACAATTATAAACATCAAATACTTACAGGAACAGAGTGATGATGAGGATGTTACTGGAATTCGTTTTTGTACCAAGAGGGTGATTATTCTACTGTTTTAAGATTTCACAGAAGGTTTCTTTCAATTTTTGGGATTTCAAGTGGGTTCGCAGGAATGTTTAAGAAGTGTGTATATTTGTGTAGAAGAATGGAGAAAGTATGTATATATATATTAATCTAACCCAATACCATTACAATTTTAGTTCCCTTCTTAATCTATTATCGGGAACCTAAAACCATTTTGTGAAAACCAATTATTCTACTTTACCGTCAACTAATTCGGTTTAAAACAATGAATTATTTATTAGTCATAATAACTCAATTAATCTCTTGACTAATATTATCAAATAAACATAACATATCAAATATTCCTAACACATTAAATAATAAATTTAAAGTTAGAAATTTACCCGGATTACTAGGCCCTTAGGGTGGATGTTACACACTGTCACCACACCACAAAATCCTCAATTACAACGTTCTCCAGAACACTGTCCAGGACACTGTATCACCACACCCCGTGCTCTTATACCCGAAAATGTTAGATTATAAATGAGTGGTTCATTTTTAAAAAACAAAATTAGTTGATACCCGAAAATGCGAAAAAGATAACTATTGATTCATTTTTCGGCAAAAAACCCTTAGTATTATTATTATTATTATTATTATTATTATTATATAATATATATATATATATATATATATATATTATATTATTAAAATTAAAATAAGTAAATAAATTGGAATCAAGTACAAGTTTGGTTCTTGGGCTATATAACCGCCTACAATTTAGTCTATTTAGTTTCTTTTTGTTAACTTAAAAAATCAACTATATTGTTTTGATTTGGGTTCGTTGAGTCAAAGGATGTTAATGTTGCTTTTATATTACTTTGTGTATTATTAGTTTATTACACATTCTTGTTTAGTTGTTTATTAGACGTCCCTTCTAATTTTTATACATCTTCATCATACTACAGTTTTATACATAGGTACTAGATATATATAACCCAACATGAGAGTCGTGTTTATTATGTTGATTAGCGACGTAATCGAGCCGACTCAAGTTGACATAGCTAGTACCAAGCTTTAGCTCGAATTGATTAGAAAATTGGGAGTTTGAACCTCAAGCCGAGCTCGAACAAGTTGTAATTATATATAAAAAGTTACGTGCAATTCACCCACGTACAAAAACGGCTGTACAGTGGCGGATCCAGAATCTAGGGTGACCCGTAACAGGAGTATCTTAATTTTGTTAACCCGTAGCACAAACAACAAATGCTTTAAAAAATATTATTTTTATAAGAAATTTACATAGTGTATAACGAAATGACCCGTAGCGACTGCTACCCCTGATTATGTATACATTAGAATGTTCAAAAATGAAAAGTATAATCTTTGATCTATAGGAAATAGATGAGATACTTGATTATTAGGTATATTTTTCTTTTACCGTAAATTACTTATCTCAAATGAAATGAAATCGTACAATTGTTATAACGATTCAAATAAATCAGATTAGTAAACTTAAGAAAAATCACTAAGATGAAAAAGCACAATGCAAAAAGCACGTGAAGAGAAAATATGGATGCTTCAATTGTCATATCGTATTTGAAAACATTTATTTCATATGTTTTTCAAGTCAATAACACACCGCATATATAATACTAACTAATGATGATCAAAGAAAACATATGAAGAAATTTCAACAAAATGCATTCGTTCATAAATTAATCCAAAAAAGATCGTTGTAATTAACAAAATAATGAAAATTTTTTTTACACCATATCGAACCAACCAAATGTATACAACACGTCAATGAACAAACTAATTGATCAATAGCATCATATTCTAGAAACATCTATTTAAACGGGGAGATTCTCAACGGGTGTTGGAGAATGTTTGGAAGCCGTGGATTGAAGGCGAGCAATCGGAATAGCTTGATTTTGTAATTCTTCTTCATTGAGTTCTTCCTCATCGTCAGAATCGGCCGTGGTTAAATTAACACACGAACAACTCTCGAGAGATGCAAAGAACGCGGATGCAACGTTGTTGCCTACACGACTTGCTAGACCGGGCTTTTCATTAGAATCGGTACCGTTTGAATTCTCCTCCATCTTTTCTAGAATTACTCCGATCTTATACGATTGGAGTTAATCGATGAATTCAAGATCGATTCTAATTTTCTTAACAAAAAATGTGGTGATCATCTTGGTTTAGGAGGGTAAGAAATATATTCTAATTGGTGGTTTATGTAAACTAATGATTAATAGCCTTTAAGAAGTGGTTTAAGCCTTAAGGATTAAAAGGCCTTTATTTTGTTTATAAAATGTTGAAATAATTTGAAAATCATACATCTATCTATCTATCACCCATCCATTCTATTCTATTACTAATTATAGCTTAACTATTACCTCATTGAATTATATTGATCCTGAAGTCATCATTTCAGCATCTTTCATTTACGACGAAATCTGAAATCCGATCACTGATCCAATTTGAGCTTCGACTCATATTCTCCAAATAGTGGATCAAGCTACTTATACGCAGAGTATTTTAAAAATCTAGCTGAAATCGAAAACATATGAATTTTCAAGGTCAATTTCGAAAAAAGTAGGAATTATGAGGGTGAATCTCAAAAAATTGGTTGCCAAATTTCCACTTTTAACCCAAACTTTACAAAACTTGCGATTTCACTCTAATTCGAAAAATACTTTGCGAAACTTCCTATTTGTTGCACGGACGGAGTATCTGAGGAAGCAATGACGATATTTCATATTTGTAATTCAGGTCTAGCGTGTTTCACGATTCAGTTGAAATCCAGTTGTTACTTTCAAATCTAGGGTTTAAACACTTGGCCAACTTCATAATCAAAATCTAGGGTTTTACAATTATACATACAAACACAACACAATGTTTGACTGGCAGCAATATACTCAATCAATACTCTTCGGTTTGATATTTTCATATCTTCTTGCAAAACTATTCTCAGTCATCTTCTCATTTCGTGATCAAAATCTCCGTATCACTCGTTCTACTGAAGAAACCGATGAAATCGAATCTTACGAAACCCTAGAAGACAAAAATCTTGGTTCACCTAGGGTTTCCAGTAATGCTGATGAAGATGAACAGCTGATTGAACGTAGTAATTATAGTGATGATAGTGATAGTGATTGGGAAGGTGTAGAGAGTACGGAATTAGATGAAACGTTTAGTGCGGCGACCGCGTTTGTTGCGGCAACAGCGGCTGATAAGTCAGCGGGTAAGGTGTCTAGTGAGTTGCAGTTACAGTTATATGGATTGTATAAAATTGCTACTGAAGGACCTTGTAGTGTTCCTCAGCCTTCTGCTATTAAGATGACTGCTAGGGCTAAATGGTAAGTTTTATTTGTTTTATATTTGATGTTGCCTAATTGACTGTTTTGTCGATTTGGAGAGTTATGATAGGTGGAATGATTGTTTATTTAGTGTTTGGTTGGTAGTTGTGAAACATTTATGCTGCTAACTTTGTTTAGCCTGATAAAAAGTAATTGTTCGTTAGTTGAAGTATTGTTAGCACTATTCTATGTTAACCTTGTTGTTTCGTTCCTGTAAATGTTTAATATTATTCATAAGTTAATTATTTCGATGATAAACTGGATTGACCTAGTTTTACCTGATACCGTATTTATATCTTTGGTAAATGTAGTTGTTCTAAACTCCATACAATGCTGATTAAGGTGGCAATTTCAGCCCATTTACTTTGATTTGGGTTATGTTTAATCTCTATCAGGTCAAATAGGCAGAGTCAAAAAGTTCAGAAAAAGGAAAATTTTCAAATGGATCAGAAGTTGCTAAAAGTGCACTTTGAATGCGTATATTATCCTTAATTGCTTTGTCATATAATGACTAGAACATTGTTGAAATACTTTAGAATTTAAATAATATTTATCACAGTAAGATGCTAATTTATCAAATATTCAAAAAACTTGGACAGTGAGTGCCTAAGTGGTTTGGGTTACCCAACCTGTCTGAACCATAACAAAAATTTACCTTCTTGGACTGCCCTTTTGCCATCTATAAATCGTGGTTTTTGGACTTCTGTTATGCATCTTTCTAAAAAGAATGTTGAAAATAGTTGTCTTTTGCGGAATTTTTAGAACCGTACTCAAAGTATATCATGGGTCTTTTCCAGCAGGGTACCTTTTTTTACAATTGAGTTTCATGGAAAGTGCATAATGCTCATTATCAGTCGGAACTATACAACACCTCGATGATCATATTAGTTTTGTGAATCTGGCTGGCGATCCTTCGTCTATTTCACATTTAGCTCATATGTTGTGTGGCAGGAATGCATGGCAGAAACTAGGTGCGATGCCTCCAGAGGATGCAATGATAAAGTATATTGAGATTATTAGTGAGTTATACCCTACTTGGGCTGCTGGTTCAACTGCTGTGAGAATTCTCTCTCTTACAAGTAGTTTCTCTTTAATTTTATTGTCATTTCACAGCTCATCATATTTTACTATGTTTGTTCGTGGATGTAATAATTCACAGAATAGAAGGGGTGAAAATGCTAGCGAACGATCAAGTAAAGATACCAGACCAATGGGACCTGTTTTCAGTTCATTTATCCATGAAGAAGAATCTGACGAGTTGTAAGGTTCTGTAGACCTTTTATGTTTGAGATTACTGCTACTGAGAGGTTTTTGGTCGTCTTGTTACATGTTCTATGCAGAGTCTTAGAGGTCTCAATTTCTATGCATTCTTAATAATGTGTTCGTGGCTTCAGGCTATACTGTATCTAAAATAAGGCAGACGGATAAATGGGCCGAACGCAACATAAGTCAGCCAAAGTGTTTAAAGTGTATTTTTTAATGCCATAAACCTCACAACTCATTTTTTTAAAAAATTAGATTAATATGGAAACAAAATAAATTTCATAATCATATTGGACACTCTAATTGAAAATTTTAAAATATATAACTTTTGGAAAGAATGTGTTTCAGGACAACCTAACCATTACGCCGCATACCAAAAATCAGCAGTTGTAACCCAACCTTTTTGAGTGTTTGACCTAGTACCCATCCCTCCTCTTTTCCACTAATACAATGTTTGCTGAGTAGTAAATAGCCAATTAGATATATGTAGATGTTAGAATAGGAAATTAAAGTATTCAACTGATTGTAACTTAGCTGCTATGTATGTTACATGTAAACATATAGTGAGTTTACTTTATGCAAACTGTAGTTTGGCTGCCATGGACCACCTTTTATGGTTCACAATTCATGTAATAGTAAGAAGTAATGTTGTTTGGCTAACACCTTGCTTCACAGAAAATTAGATGCTATACATGCATTTGCAAGAGAAGGTGATACAGAGAACTTGATCAAGTGTGTTGAGAGTGGTGTTCCTGTGGATATGAAGGGTAAATATTACATTCGTTATTCTTGTCATCATATCGTCAACTTCCTTTTTTCTTCACTTTTCGTAATCTTTACTCCGTATGTTTTTATTTTGTTTTTGGAAGGAGGTGCCTTAAACTTGTAACCACATAATATAGAAAGGGTGTTTTGTGTAGACCTTTTGTTTGACCACACAACATAGTGAGATGTGCAATGTTGTGAAGTGTGATAACATTATCTTATGTGTATTTCTTTTGCTTTTAAATGAAAATACTTAACAAAATCCTTTTATAATCTCATTATAACTTAAACATGCAGATAGTGAGGGTCGAACACCTTTACATTGGGCTGTTGATCGTGGCCATATTGAAGCTACAGAATTGCTATTGAGCAGGAATGCCGATGCGAACCTAAAGGTAATCTCGATGTTATTTATTTACCAGTTTGTAGAGATTGCAAAATGAGTGGGTTGGGTAATGCATCAAACTTTTCGTATTTATACTGGTTAAAAAGTGTCAGTTGAGTTGACACTGAATACTTCTGTCCAAATCTTTTACATGTACTTAGTATGTCAAGTAGAGTACAAAAGATTATAATATTTTAATAAAATCTCAATTTTTTGGTTAAAATTATTATTAAGATTTGTATAGATTAAAAGTACACTCCCGCTGACCTGTTTCCCGTTTTAAAGCTAAATATTTGATTTAACCTGCTTTACCCATTAGAGATAAAACGAAACTAAAATCTAACAAGTCACAAGTTAAAGAATCGAGGTTGCCACTTAAATTAGAGGGTTGCAATAGTATAGTTTTAATGATCGTTTGACACGGGGAGCTTTATGCAAAAAGTTCAAATTCTTTGGGCAACAAGTGTTGCCGGACAAATCACCCTGCCTGTACAAAAGAGTAGCCGTACCGATCCATTACCTAATCTGCCCGACCCGCAACTTCTGCGATTTCTATTCCCATGGATTAACTCATTCTTGTATTCACTAAGCTCTAACCCTGGCATGAACTCACATTAATGTTATATCATAACCTGAAGGATAATGAGGGTCAGACACCATTGCATTATGCTGCTGTTTGTGAAAGAGAAAGCATAGCCGAGTTACTTGTGAAGAAAAATGCTGCTACAGATATTAAAGATGATGATGGAAACTACCCTTTTGATCTTTGTGATTCAAAATGGCCCTGGATCCAACCCCGGGTACCCTCTCTAGATTCATAAAGCTGGTCCAATCTATTTTGTCAGAAAACCAAATGTCTCTTTGTTAAAAAGGTTTATGCTATGTTGTCTGATTACTGTCGAAATTTAGAAAATCATGCATAGCTTCATTTTCCTGTCTTTCGTATTTTGTGGTTTTGGTGCTTTCAGTTTTTTGTTTAGGATTTATTATTATCTCACATAATTTCAATTGTCAATAGATGAAAAGTTTCAGGGAAGAGGGTGTTGTTTAGGCTTCTATTGTGCTCGGTTCGATTTTTTTTTACAGTAAACAAAGTTTATGAAACTCAAGTTTTGTTTAGTCAAATGTATGATCGTGTGATTATGTGCTACTTATTATGATAAGTCTAAGTAGGATATTCGTACCCTTGTTAAATCTAATTAAAATGAACATGTCGTGTTAAAAATGAATGAATTAAGTATATTCTTAGGTTTGTCATTGTTTGAGTATTGTTTTAGTGTGTGATAGCTTTCCATTTATAAATGTGTTTTATAGTGTTGTAATACATACCATAAAGTATAGCTAGCGGTGGATAGATTAAAAACCATAAAGCACAGCTGCCGTTGGATAGATAAAATAAACTGGTATACAAATCTATTCTAAGGTTGTGAATTATGTAAAAGTGAAAGTTTCAAAATTTTAAAAATCCTTAAATTTAGGCTTAAAATACGATTGGTGAACAGAAAGAAATCGATTAGTGGATTACATGTACGAGTGAGCATGTGACGGAATCGGTACAGAACTGGTTGGTACTAGTTATTTTTTTGGCCCTAAAGGTGAGTATCGAATACCAGATCGTTGGAAGCGAGATATGGTACCAAGTAGGAAAAGTGAAAAAATACTAGTACTGAATCGGAAGTACCGGTTTTCTTTTTGGCCCTAAAGTAAGTACCAAATACTGGACGGTTTGAAGTTGGTTAGTACCGGTTCGGTACGGTACTGGTATGGTACGAGTACAAGATCGAGAATTTAGGTACAAATGTTCATCCCTAATTACATGTGTCATTGATTATATGATTTAATCAATTTAATATAGATTTAGATTTATATTTTAGGTCTATTTAGCAAAATTTAATCACTAGTGTATGCCTGCATATCGGTAATGATTTTTGTTTAGCTAGATAAAACTTAAATTATTAATATATGTAAATTTTTAAAAATGTATACCATAGAACAAACGTTGTCAACTTCGTTTGCTACTTATATATGGGTCGCTTCTTGCTTGTGCTTGTTATTTTTTGTTGAATAATAATAATAAATAAATAAATAATAATAAAAATAAAAACTCAAAATAATTATAAAGTGGTCAGGTGACGTGTAAACAAACACTTGGTTGACTACTCAATAAAATTATAGAAACTATCCACCGACTACAAAAATAATATTTACAAAATAATATTTACAAGTGATTGAATTTACTAACATGTGAAAATCATTATAGTTTAATAGTTTTTACATTTCTATACCTTTTTGTAATTTTTATTTGAACCTTTGACTATAAATATATATATATATATATATATATATATATATATATATATATATATAGTAGGATGATCAAAAAATAAGAAAACTCAGGGAGATAAGAAGGATAACCAATTTGATTCATTATTTTAATTGTTAACATTCATCGTAATGAATGTTAACTGATGAATATTAATGATTTTAGATATAATATTTATCGATGTTATAGCCTACAAAAAAATTTATCAAGGAAGCTTAACATTCATAGCATCGATTATGCTCAACATTTATTAAATTTCACTTTTTATTTTTTGACATTTGTATTGACGAAGTTAAAATGTTCCGTGATGATAAATTATACTCCGTAAGTCCATACGATGGAAAATTGGAGTTGGAGTTTTTTCTATTTATAACTTGGTCAACTATTTATTTTCTTTATCTTTTAGTGTTTTCGAACCGTTTTGTTGTTTGTCTTAAAAAAGTCAAACATGACGATTGATAATTCATTTTGTATATATTTATGATGACGATGACGATGATGATAAATTAGTGATACGTTAGGTAAATGTCAATGAAAATGACCATTTGGAGATTACTTCAACAACAAGTAGATGAGAACAACTTAACATTAAATTATAAATCATCTATACGTATTTTGTATTATTCTTTTGGTCCATGTTCTCTAGTACATTGCCTTTCTTTAATTTGTATTTCTAACAAGTTTATTTTATAATATAAGTTAAATGGAAAATCCACATTAACAAAGTTAATTAACAACATGTAACACTTTTATCAAAATGTGCAAAATAATAAAACCATTCCAATTTTTCAAGATTCGTGCTTCCTTATACTCGTAATGCTTATATTGTACAAATAAAAATGCACATTGATGGTAGATCTATCAAAATTGATGGTGTATACATCATCACCCTATAATAATAGATATATAGATAGATACGTAAGTTTAGTTCTGAAAACTATATATGTTTTTAGTCGCCGAGTAGTAGCAAAGCTAAAAATTAACACATAATTTTACAACTAGTTATGAATTTTCTTTTCCCGATTTTTAAGAAAATGAGAATTAATTAACCAACAAAATTTACAACCTTATTTTTTTAACCTTAAACTTACACATTAAAGATCAAAATTTACAATGTTATCCTTAGATTGGTTTAAATAATATGAAAATTATTGCATTTAATTTAGATAATTAGAAAATAATATGGAAATTGTTGCATTTAATTTAGATAATTAGGAAATCTTTTATTTACAATAAAAGTATGAAAAGTAAGGTAATCTAATTATTTTAAATCAACATTTGAAAATGATACTATGTTCTATTCACAATTTTATATTATGATCATAATTACATTATTATCCGATCTAAACAAGGTTATTTACATCAATTTCGTAATATAAAATCACACCATATTTATTGAACCATTGAATGTCCCTTGCGTCGCATTGTGCGAATAAATTACTAGTAATAATGATTTATACCATTTTTTTTACACATGGAACTTGTTACTGGATTAATTTACTAATATAAAAATAAAAACTTTTATGTAGAGTAATAAATTGCAAAAGATATATGAAATGTTAATAATTTAATCCAGTCAATTTATCTCATTTTCTTAAGCAAATCTTATAGAATTATTGTTTATTGATCTGTGCACCTCATATTAGATGTCAGATACATTCAGATCAAATCCTATCCGTTGATGAAAACACAATCCAACTAATAATCAGGTGGCCCCACTTTATTGACCAATCACAGGTTCACACCTTTTCTTTTCTGCATACATCCGGTAATTACAGTGGACATCGCAACACCTAATCATTCCCTTATTTTTTTAATGTGTCTTTATCATATTTAATTGTTATATTTTTTATCACTTTCCCCAAAATTTTAGAGACAGATATGCATTTGTATTTTCAGTCTTCTCTTTCCCTCTCTCTCTAGGGTTTCACAGGCGCCGCTTTTGAACCATTATTCTGCTAATCGGAAAGTGTTTAAGAACTTAGTTATCAGGTAATTTATGCAATTAGTGTTTATAGTCTGTTATGTTTACTTTAATTGATTAATTTCGTTAGGGTTTGATTACTGATTTCCACGAAAATTGGATTCCGATCTATATATAGGCTGGTGGTATTTTTAGGGTCTTAGTTCTGTATTTCATTATTTGATCTGCAAGTGTGGTTTAATTGATTATTTTCAGTCGTATTTAGGCATTTAGCAGTTGGAAACTGTTTGATACCAATGTTTGTTAAGATTCTGTTGATCGATATTTTTTTTGTTATTTATTACTACTAAATTATTAAAATATTTGGTGTATCATATGATACTATATTGTGGTTGACCTATATGATCTTGCTATGTTTTTGTATGGCAATGATTGTGGTATTAATTTGTTTCTTGAATAGGAAGTAGGTGTATGTTAGTAGTATGATAGGGCGATCAAGTTATTTTTCTAGTGTATTCAGATATAAGGTAAACTGTTCCTTCTGATTTGTAATGGTAGCAAGTTAGTGAATTTATTGTAAGCTCTGTTTCTTATGTAGTATATTAGAAACTTATTGAGTTTTTTTATTTTTGTTTTTTTACCTCCTTTTATATTTCTTTCGATTTTTATGGCAAAAAGATGGATTGAATTGATTGAGATTGAACTTGAGGTTACACTTTAGTGACACAAAAAAAATTCCCGTGATTGATATGGAAACTAGTAATCCTGTGAAATTGAGCTTTGAACTTGAAATAATAAACTGGAAAATATTGGCTTGAACTTGAAAACCTAAGATTGAAAAGTTGACTTGAACTTTAACCAGCTTGAAGTTGCTTGCTCTTGAACATGTAAATACTAAGACAAGAACTTAGTTTGTAGTTGATCCCACTTGATGACATGCCTGGTTCTTGGGATCAGATGTGGAACTAAAAGAAACCAATTTCATAACTTAAAAATCGAGCAAGCACGTATTTTTGGCCTAGTCTACAGAGGTATAGCAAAACTCATCAATTCCTTGTTTGTTTTCTGTTGTTATTTTTAATCTGAAGCAATGCATCTATTCCTAGCAGGACTGTAGGACGGTTGTTTTTTTAAAAAAAATCATTTTTTGTAACTCTTTTAACTTACGGAGACGCCAACACCAGTTCTTTGTGGTTCTAGGATTGTGGAATCAATTTTGTATTTGTAATGTATTTCCTGGGCTGTTTGTTATTATATCATCTGAGCCTGTTTTTATGGTGAAACAGTTTCCTCAAACCAGTGTTTGCCTGTAAGTTATGGCTTTGGAAGTTACCCAAATTCTGTTGAACGCACAATCGGTTGATGGATCTGTTCGTAAGCATGCTGAAGAAAGTTTAAAGCAATTCCAGGATCAAAATCTATCCGGATTTCTGTTGTCTCTATCTGGAGAACTTGCCAGTGATGAGAAGCCTGTTGATAGTCGTAAATTAGCTGGGTTGATTCTTAAAAATGCACTGGATGCAAAGGAGCAACTTAGAAGGTATGAGCTAATTCAGAGATGGTTATCACTAGATGTGGGTGTTAAGGCACAGATTAAGACATACCTGTTGCAGACGCTCACGTCTCTCGTCCAGGAGGCACGGTCAACTGCATCACAAGTTATAGCTAAGGTTGCTGGTATAGAGTTGCCACAAAAACATTGGCCTGAACTCATCGGTTCACTCCTATCAAATATTCACCAAGTCCCTGTTCATGTCAAGCAAGCCACTTTGGAAACTCTTGGTTATTTGTGTGAAGAAGTTTCTCCGGATGTTGTAGAGCAAGATCACGTGAACAAGATACTTACCGCTGTAGTTCAAGGTATGAATGCAAGCGAGGCTAGCAATGACGTGAGGCTTGCTGCTACAAGAGCACTGTATAATGCTCTTGGTTTTGCTCAGGCAAATTTTACAAACGATATGGAACGTGATTATATTATGAGAGTTGTTTGTGAGGCAACCCTGTCTCAAGAAGTGAAAATTCGGCAGGCAGCTTTTGAGTGTTTGGTTTCTATCTCGTCAAGCTACTATGAGAAATTAGGTCCTTACATGCAGGATATCTTCAATATCACTGCCAAGGCTGTGAAAGAAGACGAGGAGCCAGTAGCTTTACAAGCCATTGAATTCTGGAGTTCGATATGTGATGAGGAAATAGATATATTGGAGGAGTATGGGGGTGACTTCTCTACTGCCGTTTCTGATATACCATGTTCTTACTTTATCAAGCAGGCTCTTCCTGCGCTAGTACCTATGCTTCTAGAAACTCTGTTGAAACAAGAAGAAGACCAAGATCAAGATGAGGGTGCTTGGAATCTTGCAATGGCTGGGGGTACATGCCTTGGTTTGGTTGCTCGAACAGTAGGAAACGATATTGTTCCACTTGTCATGCCTTTTATTGAAGATAATATAACAAAACCTGATTGGAGGCAGAGAGAGGGAGCTACTTACGCCTTTGGTTCCATCTTGGAAGGCCCCTCACCCAACCAGTTAACTAATCTTGTTAACGTTGCTCTAAACTTCATGCTTACTGCTTTGACCAAAGACCCGAACAACCATGTAAAGGACACCACAGCTTGGACACTAGGAAGGATTTTTGAGTTTCTTCATGGCTCGACTGTGGACACACCTATCGTTACTCCAGCGAATTGCCCACAAATTATCACAGTTCTCCTACAAAGCATGAAGGATGCTCCGAATGTTGCCGAGAAAGCTTGCGGGGCACTCTATTTTCTTGCTCAAGGTTTTGAGGATGTAGGACCGTCATCTCTTTTGACTCCTTTTTTCCAAGAAATTGTCCAATCTCTTTTGACAGTTACCCACAGAGAAGATGCTGGAGAGTCTAGATTGAGAACTGCTGCTTACGAGACTTTAAATGAAGTTGTTAGGTGTTCCACAGATGAAACGGTTCCCATGGTGTTACAACTAGTTCCTGTCATCATGATGGAACTCCATCAAACTCTGGAAGACCAGAAGCTCTCGTCTGATGAGAGAGAGAAGCAGAATGAATTACAAGGCCTTCTTTGTGGGTGCTTACAGGTTATCATTCAGAAACTCGGAGCATCAGACGCTACAAAATATGCATTCATGCAGTATGCAGATCAGATCATGAATCTTTTTCTTAGGGTTTTTGCATGTCGTAGTGCCACAGTTCATGAAGAAGCAATGCTTGCTATAGGAGCTCTTGCTTATGCAACAGGGCCAGATTTTGCAAAATATATGCCAGATTTTTACAAGTACTTGGAAATGGGTCTCCAGAACTTTGAAGAGTACCAAGTTTGTGCGGTCACTGTGGGTGTTGTGGGTGACATCTGTAGGGCATTGGAGGAGAAGGTGTTGCCTTGGTGTGATGGGATCATGACCCAACTTCTTAAAGATTTGTCGAGCAACCAATTGCATCGATCTGTGAAGCCTCCCATATTTTCTTGTTTTGGTGATATATCACTTGCAATTGGAGAGAACTTTGAGAAGTATTTGATGTATGCTATGCCAATGCTCCAGAGTGCAGCAGAGTTGTCTTCACACACATCAGGCGCTGATGATGAAATGATAGAGTACACCAATCTTTTGAGGAATGGCATTTTGGAGGCATATTCAGGGATATTCCAGGGTTTTAAAAACTCTCCTAAAACTCAGTTGCTGATTCCATACGCCCCTCATATCCTCCAGTTTCTGGATCTGATTTACATGGAGAAAGATATGTGAGTTCTTAGTTTATACATTGTATCATTGTTGAATTATCTATGATGTTTCTTAGAGGTGGCAAGATGAGTGGGTCTGCGGGTTGGGTGAATGGGTCAAAACCGGGGGTCTGGTTGAAAGTCCCCCTTTTAGTACAGTTCGAAACAGTCTGGGTTGGGTCAATATATTCTTAAACACCTTATGTCTAGTTTTATTTTTATAACACGATTAAATAATGAGTCAAAAAATAGATTTTGGATGACTATCAGTCTGTCGTAGGATTCTTTGTCCCGTTTTCATTTTAGCTACCTTCTTTTATTTGACCCGTTCGAGATAACACGACTCAGTTTGGCCAATTTCTAGTAAATCGATTAAAACTTTAACCTCTAGTATTTGTAATTTTGGTTTGACTTGATTGCCAATCTATATTTCAGGGATGAAGTGGTGATGAAAACTGCTATCGGTGTTCTTGGAGATTTAGCTGATACCCTTGGAAGTAATGCTGGGTCCTTGATTCAGCAATCTCTTTCAAGCAAAGAATTTCTTAATGAATGTTTGTCCTCAGATGACCATATGATTAAGGAATCTGCTGAGTGGGCCAAGTTGGCTATCAGTCGTGCTATTTCTGTTTGAGGCTCTGCCTGTTGGTACATACTTTAATTTTCTTGTTTATTTTAGAAGAGTCCCTGCATGCATATGGTCGAGTCGGGGTCGCGGTCAAGGTCCAGGCCGGGGATTGCATTCAATGAGTCGGGTCGTCGCCATTTTCTGACAGTAAAACTGATGCAACTTAAAGTTGTTTCAAGCCATAGCACCTGCGCCATGGGTTTTCAGGTGCTCTGCACTTCCGTCACCAGGAGCGTCTTATTAGTAACATGGTTCTGGAAAGTCGGGACAGTGAGGGAGATGTAGCTGCTGTACTAATATATTCTCAAGGGCTATTTCTTTACCAAAATTCATATTGACTGCATCTCAGAGTAAATGAATTAGCCCATGTCATCGTCGCACACAGTGGATTTGGTTGTCGGGGTGTATGAGTTAGAAAAGTTGGTCAAATTCTTAGCACGAAGAACACATCATGCCTTCTTTTTCCAATTTTACAGTCACCTGTTACATTTCCTTCATTTGGGTCAGTTATGAGCATTGCATCGGTCCATGTCTTTCTTCGTTCAATAGTATACTTGAGCTGGGGGTGGGGCTAGCACACATATTAAGTGTCCATTACATTTTGCATCATACATTTTTCTTCTTTCATTTTTTTCCCTTCTTTTAAAATCATACATCTGTAGGGTGTCAAATTTGAGTCTTGCATTAGTCTTTCATTTGTCAAGTTATTGAAATACAATGCATTCATGATATCATGTGTGCTATCTTTTGTTTTTGCTGGTCCAAAAATGTAGAAGCATATAGGTTTTGATGATGCTTTTGAAATGTGTAAATCCTATTTTGATTCCCCATTTGTAGAAAAATGGCCTTTTTATACAGAATGTCACAGCTTGTGATGAAAGGTTTGGGAATAGGATTTTGAAGGTTGGTTGTTGCTTGGTAGGAGATATACATTACATTTTGTAATTTTGACTCGGGTATTTTTTTTTGCTATCAAGTGAAACTTTACAACCTCAAATGGGTTTGTGTGAATGCCAAACTTTTATGTGTACTGGCTTTCTATTTTTGTTTTGATGTATAATAATTTTGAATCAATAGTCTTTGCATGTGTTGACATTTAAATGTTTTCAGTCATGTTTTATTGTTTAGAGTCTCTTTGCAGGAACATCAATTGTCTTTATGTTGATATATTGCTACATATATAGTTTCGAAAAGTAACAGTTGATCATCCCAGAAACCAATCTTTGAGGGTTGGCTGGTGGTATGGGTCAAAACGAGTTTAGATCGAAAATATGAGCCTGTATTTTAAAGGCTTGTTTCTTGTATTATATTGTACTATGAATGATGATGATAATCTTGTTGGATCCGATATTTCCACCTCAATTCAATTTCAAATAGGTGTAATATAGTAAATTTAATCAAATATACCCATTGATATATAGTGGTGAATAATTAATTTAAGACATTCAGAGAAGGAAAAATAGACAAACAATTTGGAATAAAGGAAGGTTTCTTCAAACAAAAAGGTGAAGGTTTCTTTTCTAGGAAGGCAACCTTCTTCAACTTTAAACAATGTTTGATTTTTCTTCAAACATCACTTCAGCTGCCTTGGAAATGAAGAACTCCTCAATCTGTGTTCTTTAGTCTGTGATCTCAGTCTGTAGTCTCTAGTCTGTGATTTTCAGTCTGTGAAGTCTTCTGTTTTCATTATTTAATCTTCAAGTGATGAAGTCATAAGTCTTCTGTTGAGTAAGGCTTTGAGTCTGTGGAGTTTCTTCAGTCTGTGTAAGCACAGACTTAGAAACACAAACTCAGGAAAACAATAAGTTTTTCAGAATACAACTAAGTTAGATTTGGACACTTCAGATTTATAACTTAGGTTTGATCATTGTTTTTCCCAATAATTTTCTCCTATCTGATGATGTCAAAAATCTAATTACAAAAGATAATACAGAGAAATAATACATACTTAAAAATGAAACATAACTTACGAGTTAAGACTTATATACATAAAGTCAAAAACATAGTTAGTTTTACAAAAGTATTACAATTATTACAGAAGACTTAAAATACAAAATCTTCATTTCTTTCTCTGAGCCTTGATCTCTTTTATCTTTTCTACCTTTCTTTTCAGCAACATCTCCATTTCTTTATCAGATTTTTCCTCAAATTCTTGATACTCCAGAATGATCTTGTTGCAGATATCTTCAAATCCCATCATCATTCTGATCTTGAAAATGTTGTTGAACAACCAGCTAATCAATCTTCTTCTGAATGGCTTGGCTTGAGAATGTTTGCATTCTTTCAGCAGGGCAATGCAGTGCAGCAGAGATTCTCTATATAATCTGTTCTGATCTTGAAAGCATTCCACCCCATTGATATCTCTGTAGCATAGGTCTTCTGTGACACCCGCCAAATTAGGACAATTACTTGCGCTTAACACATCGGTAATTACATGCATTTAGTTTATATTAGGCTAAATATGTGCGGAAATTTGTATATATATATATACACGTATACAATTCGTTCAAATCATACAAATACGGACGTTGGTGAACAAATTATTAGATAATATGAAATTATTTAATAAACATTATTATTTACCCTATATTATTCTAATAATATAACACACGTACCTCGTTTGATTAAAACGTGACCGAACGCGACAAAAACGCGCGAATCGCGCCCGACAACTGAACAAAACTCGATTTATATTTCAATAACTTAAAATGAAGTATTTTAAATAAAATTTCAATCAAAAATTTACGCGATAAAATCGTAACGAAAAACATAATTAATAAACATGTAACGTTTAAACGAACGACGAAATGAACGGGTAAACGAGCACCGCGCGTAACGCAAATTGAGGAATTAATTTAACACACCACATGGGGGTGGGACCCACCTGAAATCTGCAAGAAATCAGCCCCCATGCCCCCTCTTTTTCTTAACCCACACCCCCTTTATTCACTTTCACACACAACCTCATTTCCACACTTCACTCAACCTCAACTTTTCTCTAAACTCTCTCTAGCCTCTCTCTAACCCTCATTTCCTCTCTCTAAAATTTGGAGATTTACCACCACAACTCCACCACAAGACCACCCTTGACCACCACCCAACCACCTTTGACCATCATAAACCGCTGTACAACCACCACTTCAAAACTTCAAGATTTTTCAAGGATTCAAGCTCTACAACATCTCCCTCTTTTCCTTCTTCCATTTCTGTGTAAGAAAACTTATTCTACCTCTAAAATACTGGATTAACATGTTAAAATGTTCACTCAAAAGATTCATGTCCAAAAACCATGCTAAAAACGTTTTTCATCATCAACAACTTACAAAAATGCAACATGCACTTTCTGTCCAGAAAATGCTACGAATTTCACCTACGTGTTTCTCACTCAAAACTTAATGAAAATGGATGATTCAAAAGAGAAAACTTAAGCTCAAGAAGTTGGCTTTCAAATCCAACTGGTTTCATAATTTTTGGAGCTCGTTTACTATTTTAAATAATTTTTGTAAGAAAACAGGTATAATCTGCCCAGAAAAGTCAGAAAATGACTCTTAGGGTTTTAACCATAACTCAAGATATACATCTCCAAATAATTTGAAACCACCGCCAAAATCTCACAAATTTTGTTAGGTATAAATGTCGTTTAGATAACTTTCTTTGAAAAGGTATAGATTTTGCCCAGAAATTAGACCTTGTTGCATGTGTCAAGATTGGTCAATTTTGGACCTCAGAGGACAAACGTAATATTTAAAAATACTTAGACTTGCCTAAAAATTCTAGAAAAATTACTGGAAGTATTCAAAATATATAGGAATATCTATGATTTTTCTTGTATTTTATTTCGGATATATGATTTTTGAAATCGAGCCAACAAAAATTTACATTTTCTGGAAATATAAAATGTGGACTGTTTTGGTATAAAAATAAAAACCAACACATGTGGACTTACAAAAAATGGAAAAACTGATTTTTTGTGACATTTAAACATATTTAAGAGTTGTGTAAAAGTTTCGGGTCAAACCGAGTTGGTTTGACCAAAGTCAACGAACACGGTTCGTACGTTAAACGTAAACCGACATATTCAAAATTTAGTTTTAAAACCGAGAACGAACCCCAAATATTTTAGTTCGAAACAAAACATAATAATAATGTTTTCGGGAATTATTATTACAAAACGTCACCAACGGGCCACACACGTTTTTAATTAAAAAACGATAAACTACTTGGACATAACTAGTTGAGTGGACAACTAGCATGAATGATCTTTTGAGACATTCACTCATACATGACCTTATGCGTTTAGGGCGCTAGAAGGTTACATTTTGAATATATGTTTATTAATTTAAACGCTCGCTTTCAAGACTCAGGTGAGTCTTACAGCCCCACTTTTACTGTTTTACTATTTTTATACTTTGGGGTGAGATACAAATGCTTAACTGTTTTTCGTGAACACAAGTATTCGGTTATTTTTACGCAATTGCATGAGTTGTTTTTAATCCACTAAAAGTCCTCATCATACATGGTTCGTTAATTGCGATAGCGCGAGTACTAGAGAATAGATCTATTTTGGGAATGACACCCCCGTCCGGGTTATTTGCTATAACCACGTCAAACGGGCGCTTTAGTATTTGTCATAAAGGTGTTTCGGATTAGACACCTCCGGGAGGCACAAAACGGGTTAGGCTTCGAACCATGGGCTCATGACAATCGGAAACATTAATTTGTTTATTTCATTTGCTTGGTTGCAAATCACTGATAAATCTTGTGTATCATAACTATGTATTTACTATTAAACCTGTGAGATTCACTAACCTTTTGGTTGACCTTTTAGCGTTGTATTCTCAGGTACTCAGCAACAGTAGGGTTGCCCACAGGATTGCTTGCTAGCTCGAGTCGCATGCATTATACGTATATGAAGATTTTTTACATTATTTTTGTAATAATCGTTATGTATTTGAATCTTCAGGATTTCATCCCACAAAACTCGAGACTAATGTAAACCTTTAATTATATCAATGTAACTACTTTTGTACTATTTTCAAAACGTCTCATATAGAGTTGTTTGCTTTATTTTTGTGCAATGATTACTTGATTAGTGGCGCCCTGACCCGATTTCCGCTGAACAGTAAATTTGAGGGTGCGACACCTTCAACCTTGTCAGTTTTGACATATGATCTGTTAATGAAAACTATACCTTGGGGTAGTGAATGTTCCCTTCTCTGCTCATTCTCTGTAGATAACCAAGCTGACTTCTTCTTGATCACAAAGTTATTTGCAACACAAAATAACTTGTATTCTGCTTCAGAGATAAGTCCCAGACTGAGAGCTAACTCAATCATATTGGAGATCTCATCCAGAACTATCTTCTTCAGTTCTTTGTAAGCAACATTCTTCAAATGGTTGGCAATGGATTTCCATTCCTTGAATCCCAAAGAATGTAGGTCATCTATTCAAACTGATTTCTTGCTCTGATTGGTCAAAGTGAGTTCCATCTTGACTTTCTGCCCAATCTTGATCAGATGGCAGTCTTTGATCTTCATCCTCAACTTTGACTTCTTGAAAGTATATCGAAGCTTGACTTTCAGGCTCTCTATCTTCTGTAACTTCATTGACAGCTCCTCATCTTCCTTGATCTGTTGCTTAGTTTGACTTCTTCTAGCTTCAGTCTGTGAGCAACTTTCTTCTTCCGATTCTTTGGAGAGCATGTCAACGAATCTTGCCTCTTTCAGCTTCTGCTATTCTTCAGATAATACACTTAAGTATTCAAATAAAGTCATACCTTGAGCAGTAGCCTCCTGATGTAATAGTTCATCCTACAGATCTGACAATTCATGATTTCTTATACCAGCAGCTTGATCATCCACCATCTTCTTGATCTTGCTTAACCTTTCCTGTTTGGATAAGGCAACTTCCTTGCCCTTACCATTAGCCCTATCAACTTCTTCCAGAGTAGAATTTGATCCAGGATAAGTGCTAATTAGATGAGCATTTCTCCACTGCATTCTATCTTCAAGTTCACTTCTACCTGGAAGTAGTATTCTTGCTGTGGTCGTTGGTCTTTCAGGATTGCTTCAGCTTGGATGGCTTCAGCACTAATGATTGGAGCATCAGTGCTTGTTGCTTGTTGCTTTGAGCTCTGAGTCTGTTCCTGATGTTGTGTCTCAGTCTATGCTTGTTGAGAGGGCACAGACTTGGACTCTCCAGTCTTGGCTTTTGAGGCTCCTTCATTTACACCTTCAAAATCAGCATCATCTTCATCATCATCCGATCTTCTGTATATCTCAGACTCAGAACTGCATTCAGGATTGATTTCATCTTCATCTTCATCATCCTCTTTTTCTTCAGCCAACTTCATAAACTGGTCCCAGATCTTGACCCCTTTCATCTTTGGTTGAGAATCAAAGATATCTCTTTCTGTAATCTTCCTGGCCATTCTTTTCATTCTTTTGGCCTTCTTTATTAGCAGGGGCTGAACAACTTCATCTTCTTCCCTTGGTCTTTTCAACTCCATCTGACCTTGGTTTGGGATGGTTGCTATTGGATCTACAAACATAACTTTCTCAGACTCCCTTGAGTCTGTGCAACCATCTCAGTCTGTTCCCCTAACTGCTCTCTTAATTGCTCCCCCTCAGTCTGTGCACTCATATCTTTAGTCTGTGGCACAGACTGAGCTTCTAACTGAGACTTCACCCTAGCACCTTCGGGTTCATCATCTCCATCATCTCCCTCATCACTATCTTCCCCTAGATCTAAAGATTTATTATTTAAAGTATTATCTTTTGGGGTTTTAGTTTCTGCAGACCCAGACTTCATCTTCTCCCCCTTTTTGACTTCATCAGCTAAATCTGAGAGGCTGGTCTGCATTTCATTTAACCTATTGGATATCTTTTCCTCCAGCATATCCACTTTATCCACCATAGTAGAGACTAGGTGCTTCATCTCTCTAGCTCTTTCTTGTTATTATTAAACTCAGTCTGTACCCATTCAAACAACTGTGAGATGGCTGAAAGCACATCATTAAGTGTACTCAGGCACAGACTGGGTTGGGGTGGATTAACTAGAATGGGTGATGGAATGTGTTCCTCACTTGACTCATGTTGTGACTGAGCAAGATCACTGGAATCTTTTGGTGTTGCACTCTCTGCCTCACTCTGTTTCCTATGCTTGGAAAAGCGATCATAGGCATTGAGTGGTGTGGGTATTGTTCCCTCAGATCTAATCCGTTGCTAGGATAAGACATCACTGGGAACTGATTGTGTAGCACCTGTTGCCTCAAATAGTTCCTGGTGTAATGGAACAGTATCACTGACAACTGATGTGTAGCTTGGTATGCCCTCACTAACCATCTGGTGATAAGATGGTAGATCATGGAGCAAAGAAGTTGAGATCTGTACCTCAGTCTGTGACATGACTGGGGCATTGTCGATCTGTGTAGAGGGGTGTAAGGAAAGTGGTCACTGGAATGTGAACTAGTTCAGGACTAGTGGTCATGATAGGTGTAGCCATTATGAGTGATGTAAAGAGGGGGTGGTAGTGCTCAGGATTGGAGCATCTTCTTCAATGCTCACTACAGGGGTCAGTGTAGTGGCAGGAATGTGGGTATCCAAGTTAACTAATCTAGGTTTAGGTTGGGTTAACTGGGTAGTCATTGGCACCACAGACTCTAGCAGAGCTGCAGTGGAGTGGTCTACAACACTGGAAGGTGTTCTGTTGACATCCATTTCCATGGATGATGATTCCACTTGTGTTATACTTTTGGGGGTTGAGTCTGGTGATTCCTCCAGAGTGAGTGGTGATTCATCTGGGTTGGTTTGTTTGAGACTCTCTTTTGTGGGTGAGGATGGGCTAGGATAAGAAGGTTGATATATATCCATATCCTCAGAAGTAGAAGAAGAAGTACTACCTGCATCTTTAGTTGAAGATGTTACAGACTCAGGAATGTTTGAGTCTGACTCTAGGTGCACAGACTCAGTTGAGTCTGTGTTCCTAGAGTCTGTATGCTCTTCATCAGCCATACTAGCAACAGGCTCAGTACCTGTACTCTCACTATCACTTGGACTATCACCCTCCATATGGCCAGAAGCAACATACGAGTGATCAATCTAGTGCTGCATAGCAGCAGTGATAGGTGCTCCTGAAAGTGGAACCGGATGGTTGAACACTTTATATGTGAGCATGGGTACATGTATATCTGCAAGTTTGTTAGTAAAACCAACATAAGCAGATCCACCTATTCTGGATTCAATGCACACGGAGAGGAGTCTAATAAATGGAACATTAAAAATTCTATGTGACTCATTCACCAGTTTTAAAAGTTCTTGAAAATAAAACTCTGCAAAGTTGATGTTTAAACCAGTGATGAATGAGCTCAAAATTTGAGTTTCAAACTCATTTAACTCCCATATGCTACCAGATTTTCCTCCTAAACTTCTAATGATGCCAGAGATTAAAAATTTCCATCTGGGGGTAAACCTTGACATCAAAATTGTACCTTTTTCTTTGGTATACCCAACCAAAGACAAAGAAGCCCTTGCTGCTTGTCTTTGGTTGGGATGTGATAAAAATTATTACCCATAGGCAGGTCTAGGACGTTCCTAATCAGCTCTTGATCTATGGTAACTGCCCGTTTACCAAGATCAATAGTGCCAGTTATTGCAGAATTGGCACTATCTGCTGAACAAGTGTACCACCATTCCATGACTAAAGAGGGGTATATTTGAGGAATCGTGTTAAAAAAGGCTCCCCTTTCATAAAATTCGTTAATTCTTCAAAACCTTTGCTTTTCTTAGAGTCTGGAATATAAATGGTAGCTACTTGATTATTAGTACAGAGTTTTACCTGTTTACCCTGTTTAAAGGGTTTAGGAGCAGCGACATTGGCAGGTGGCGTTTAAACCCATTGATCAGCCATTGTTGAAGAATATAGATGGTTGGATCGAAAAATGGTTGATTGAAAGGTTAGGGTTTACGAACTCTGTGTTTATTTTTGGTGTGCAACAGTGCTTTTGGAGAAAGAGGGAAAACAAATGGGTATTTATTGAAATCAATTTTCCGTTAAATGGGACCCACTGAACGTTTTATCCCTTTTTATGTAAAAGTAAGGCTAAGGCACGTGCACTTTTTGTATTGAGCAGACAAATAAACAACTAGCGTCGAAAAGTTTAATGATTATTACCATAAAAACGGTAGAAGCATTAAATGCAAAGATATTGTTATTTATTTATGTTTATTAAAAAAAATTAAAAATTAAAAGAGATTTAAAAAGAATACTCAGTCAGAGTGTATATGGCTAGTCTGTGCAGTGAGTCTGGATGACATCACACAGACTGAAACATATAACAGACAGACTGAGAGAAAATAACAGAATTTTAAAATCTTTTTGGAATTTTCTCTAAGTTATTTACAAAAGTTCATAGTCTGTGCAATTTGGGTGTGTCTAACTGAGAGTTCAGAGACACGGACTGAAAAGCATGCACAGATTGAGAGTTAAATCACATTCAAAGGTTTTACTAGGGGTTGAGCATTCATAGTTGACCAAGCTGATAGAAAAATCGATCTTCATTAAGAGGTTTAGTGAAAATATCTGCTAATTCGTTATTTGTTGGTACATATTTGAGAATCACATTACCTTTCTCAGCACAGTCTTTGATAAAGTGATGTATGATCTCAATATGTTTGGTCCTGGAGTGAAACACATGATTCTCAGTGATGGCAATGGCACTCTAGTTATCACACATGATTGGAGTTTTTGTGAACTCCACATCATGGTCTGCTTGTTAATGTTGCATCCATAGTAATTGGGCACAGCAACTTCCAACAGCTACATATTCTGCTTCTGCAGTGGATGTAGCAACAAAATTATGTTTCTTGCTTGACCAACTAACTAGTTTTCCACCTAGTAGTTGACATCCACCTGAAGTGCTTTTCCTGTCTAATTTGCAACCTGCATAATCTGCATCTGTGTAACCAATTAGATCAAAACCAGAATCTTTGGGATACCAAAGACCCAGGTTAGGAGTACCTTTAAGGTAGCTAAAAATCATTTTTACAGCTTTGAGATGTGATTCTTTAGGTTCAGATTGATATCTAGCACATAAACATGTTGAGAACATAATATCTGGTCTACTTGCAGTGAGGTGTAAAAGTGATCATATCATACCTCTATAAGTTGTTTGACAGACTGACTTGCCATACTCATCTTTATCCAACTTATCTGTAGTACTCATTGGTGTTTTCATTATGGAACAGTCTTTTAATGAGTATTTATTGAGTAGGGCATTAACATATTTTCCTTGATTTACGAAAATCCCATCAGATTTCTGATGTACTTGCAGACCAAGAAAGTATGTTAATTCACCCATCATACTCATTTGATATTGTTTTGACATTAAATTTGAAAACCATTTACACATTTTTTCATCAGTAGACCCAAATATGATATCATCAACATATATTTGGACTAATATGATACCAAACAAAGTTTTATCATTGATCCTCTAGTAAAGTCATTACTGAGAAGATAAGAAGATAAAGTGTCATACCAAGCTCTAGGGGCTTGTTTTAGTCCATATAGTGCTTTCTGCAGTTTAAATACATAATTTGGAAAAGTGGAACTTATAAAACCTCGAGGTTGTTTCACATAGACTTCCTCTTGTAAATTTCCATTCAGAAATGCACTCTTGATATCCATTTGATAGACTTTTAAGTCCTTGAATGCAGCATATGCCAAGAATAACTTTATTGCTTCAATACTGGCTACAGGGCAAAGGTTTCATCATAATCAATGCCTTCTTCTTGCTTATATCGCTGAGCAACTAGCCTTGCCTTGTTTCTGATAATCACTTCATCCTTGTCCATCTTGTTTCTGTAAACCCATTTAGTTCCAATAATGGTTTTACCTCTCGGAGCAGGAACTAGGGTCCAAACATTGTTTCTTTCAAATTCTGTTAATTCTTCCTGCATTGCTTCAACCCAATCATCATCTTTCAAAACTTCTTCAGCCTTTTTTGGTTCAATGATTGACAGGAAGTTTGTGTAGAAATAGAAATTTGTAGTAGATAGATTTGAAATTTGAGCTCTTGTTTGTACACCAGAAACATAATCTTCAATAATTTCTTCTACTGGATGATACTTGTGTTCTTTGATGCCTAATGAAGATTCACCAATGGATGATAAATCATCTTCATTTTGATGATTAGCAGTACTAAGTTCTGCATCATTGTCAACTGGAGGCATATTTGAGTTCACAGACTGAAAACTACCAGACTGAACACTTGTATAAGAAGAATTTGAATCTCTAGACACAGATTCATTTAGAGATTCAGTTGATGAGGGTTCTGCCATTGCTGGAATTTGTTGAGCATTTTCATAATCACTTTCAGAGTCATGTTGTTGGGGGGCAACAACCGGGATTTGAGAATCAGATCCCACAACAGATAATTCTTCTAATAAATGAACATTAGACTGAGAGATGAGTTCATCATTAGCAGAGGAATCATCAAAGGTGACATTGATGATTTCTTCAATTTTGTTTCTTCTGTTGTTGTAGACTCTGTAAGCCTTTGAGATGGATGAATAACCAACAAAGATACCTTCATCATACTTAGGTTCCATTTTTGCTAATAGATCCCTTTGATTTAGGATATAGCATTTACTTCCAAAAGATTGAAAATAATGGATGGTTGGAACCTTCTTATTATACAACTCATATGCAGTTTTGTCATGCCTTTTGACCAAAATTGTGACACCCGACACTTTAGGTTAATTGTTAAACCTAGCTAGAAACCCTAATTACTTGTATTTAGTTGGTATTAGGCTAAATATCTGTAATTACTTGTATATTTGAATATACACGTACGTGATTATGTGTTTATCTGTAATTACGCGAAACAACCGGACGAGGTCCGACAATTTATACGGCGTTGGTGATAACTTTTCATAAATAATGTAAACCTATTTTATAAATTAAATTGTAATTATTTACCCTATATTATTGTTATTAAATAATAATATACGAAAAACCTAGACGTTTTGCTTAAAACGTAACAAACCGGCACCCGAACGAAACCGACAAATATTTTAAGAAGGTTCAATAAAGTATTTTTAAGTATATTGGTCAAATTAAAACAGTGACTTCGTATCAAAAATAAAGTACAAACATTAAACGTTAATGATTTAATTTTTACACACGCGATTAACGTCTAACCGAACAAGTAAAATAACACGAAATCGAGGAGCAAGTCACGAGCCCAAAAACCACATTGGTCCAGGCCCAACCTTCGGCCCAACCCAGCTCAAGAACCGGCCCAAACATGCCACCATTTGGCCCATTGTATATATATGTGTCTCCTCCCCCCATTTCTCATTTTTCACACACAAAACTCACACTCTTTCTCTCAAGCTCTCCTCCCCTCCTCCTCCCTCCCAAAAACCTGCCCAAGAACACCACCACCACCACCAAAATCGGCCACCATCACCACCATAGTGTTCATCACATCTCCAAGAAGAAAATCAAGCTAAAGACTCAAGATTCAAGCTCTTCCAACAAATTTCTCTTCAAAAATCACCAACCTATTTGTAAGAAAAATTATTCTCTATCCAAATATCCTTAAAAACATGTTAAAAGGTTCATATAACAAAGAAATGTCCAAAATATAACATAAAAACGGTTTTCAAGGCTTAAAATGTTCAAGAACAAAACATGCATTTTCGGACAGAAAAATAGCTCGACTTTGAGAGGCTGTTTCTCCCTCAAAACTTGACCAAAATGGACGATTCAAAAGGCAAAAATTAAGTTTAAGAAGTTAGCTTTCATTTTCAAGTGGTTTCATAATTTTTGGAGCTCGTTTGATACCCGAAATGATTTTTACAAAAACATGTGTCCGGGCTGTCAAAAAGGACAGAAATTTCACCTCTCTTGTTTTAATCATAACTCGAGAAATACACCCCCAAATGACCTGAAACCACCTCTAAAAGTTCACAAAATTTGTTAGGTACAAATGTTGTTTAGATAAATTTTTCTGGAAATGTGTAGATTTTGACCAGAAATCCGATCTTGTTGCATGTGTCCGGATTGGTCACTTTCTGACCTTAGGGAACAAACGGAATTTTTAAAAATACTTAGGAGTACCCAAAAATTCTGGAAAAATTAATTTAGAAAGCTAACATACTAAGGAACAACATATATTTTTCTTGAATTTTTATTTGAACATTTGGAACCCGAAATAATATTCACAAAATCGATCTGTTTCAGGCCTCTGTGTCGCAGAAGCCCAGTAGTCTGCGACACAAGCCTTTGTGTCGCTATAGCACCCGAATCGTCACATTAGCGACACAAGCTTTTGTGTCGATATAGCACCTGAATCGTCACATTAGCGACACAAGCCTTTGTGTCGCCATAGCACCCGAATCGTCACATTAGCGACACAAGCCTTGTGTCGCCATAGCACCCTAATCGTCACATTAGCGACACAACCCTTGTGTCACCATAACACCCGAATCGACACATTAGCGACACAAGCCTTAGTGTCGCATAATACCTTAGTGTCGCATAACACCTTAGTGTCGCATATAGCGACACTAACCCAGTGTCGCTAAAAACACAAAATCCATGCATTTTTGGTTAAAGCAATATAAGCATAAATAAAAATTATTATTATTATTGTTATTCTTATTGTTATTGTTATTATTGTTATTATTGTTCTTATTGTTCTTATTGTTATTGTTGTTGTTGTTGTTGTTGTTGTTGTTGTTGTTGTTGTTGTTGTTGTTGTTGTTGTTGTTGTTGTTATTATTATTATTATTATTATTATTATTATTATTATTATTATTATTATTATTATTTTTTTTATTATTATTATTATTATTATTATTATTATTATTATTATTATTATTATTATTATTATTATTATTATTATTATTATTATTATTACTATTATTATTATTACTATTATTATTATTATTATTACTATTATTATTATTATTATTATTATTATTATCAGCTCGACCCCAGCCAGGGGCTCTGCCCCTTGGACCCCGCCAGGGGTTGCCACCCCTTGGACCCCGCTACCAGGGGCGCTGCCCCCGGACCCCCGTCATTAATGGGCTTCGCCCTTGCCACACTGATCAATTACCCACAACTGGAAAGTAGAAATACGCGTAACATAATTAATCAAGAGCTGTATTTTCACAAAATATCACCAACGGCCTGTACATGTTTTTCTAAGCACAAACGATAACTGAACAATTGGACATTTCTAATTGTGTGAACTTATTTAGGTGGACATTAACCCTCCACCTACACGATTAACTTAAGTGGACATTAACCCCCCACTTATACAATCACTATAGATGGTCTTTTGGTACATCTACTTACACAGCCTTATACGTTTAGGACGTTAGAAGGTTGCATTCGGAAAACACGCTTTGCTTACTATTTGCTACTTGCTTGCTGATATCAGGTGAGTTTCATAGCCCCTTTTTACTGTTTTCTAACAGGGGTGAGAATACATACAACTGCTTTTACACTGCTATTTTCATGTGAACACAAGTACAAAACTCGATATATAGGTTGCATGAGTTATTTTACTAATCCTGAAGTCCCCCACATCATAGTTTGTTAGTATCATTATAGCGTGAATGTTAATGAATAGTACTATTTGGGATTGACTCCCCCCCGTCCGGGTTAGTAGCGCTAACTTGTCAAACGGACGCATTATCATTTGTTCTTCCGAGTGTTGGATTAGGCACTCGCTGGGAGGCACCCCGATCGTGGCACTTGATTGTGACCCGACACCACAGTTAAGCTCGAACTATGAGCTCATGGAAACAATATACACTATCTTTACATTTTTGTAATACATTACCTATCATTGTTGAATGATACAAACGCAAATCTTGTGTTCCATACAATGTTATATCACCTTTTTTAAACCTATGAACTCACCAACTTTATGTTGACCTTTTAGTATGTATTTCTCAGGGAACCAACCACAGTAGGCTTGCTCTTGGAGGGAGATAGCTCGAGTCGCATACTTTTCACAAACATCAGAGATTAGCTTGCATTATATTATGTTGAAATCTTGTACTAGATGCGTACTCTACTTTTGGCAAAACTTATGTAAACATTTTAATTATGTAATGTAATGATTTTTGAAACGTCTCATATAGAGGTCGTTTGTTGTAATTCTTGTGTTGTGATATTTGATTTGGTCGGCGCCCCCAACGCAACACCCTACCTTCCGCTGCCACGTGTTTTGGGGGTGCGACAAAAATGGATCTATTTTGAGTATAGCATGCAGTGTTAACTGCTTCTGTCCAGAAATAGATCTTCATTTGAGCATGGCACAACATAGTCCTTGCAGCTTCTATGAGTGTACGATTTCTTCTCTCAACAACACCATTTTGTTGAGGAGTTCTAACAGAGGCAAAGTTTTGAACAATACCCTTGTCATTACAGAATTCAATGAGAGTAGAATTCTTAAATTCTGTACCATGGTTACTCCTGAGTTGCTTCACCAGTACATCTTTCTGCATGACTTTTTGCCTTTAGAAAGATGACCCATGTATACCTTGTGTATTCATCCACAATCACAAGTGTATATTTCTTTCCACCAAACTGCCAATGTTCATGGGTCCAAATAGATCCATGTTGAGCATATGCAGAGTTTGATCAATTGTAGCTAATAATTTGGATGGAAATCGATTTTTGGTCTGTTTGCTTAGTGTACATGCAGAGCACACTTTGTCTTTTGCAAATGTTGATGGGTTTTCTATTCCCTTACTAGATTAACATACAATGCGGAAATAACAATTAATCTAGGGCATGAAGGAAACTAAACCCTAAAGGATCTTAACTTAATAATAATAAGCAACAAAACAAAATAAATAGATAAGAAAATACTAACCTTTGAGAAAATTGAATTTCTCACACGCAGACCTTCCTTACTAAGAGGCAAGTACTCAAACTATAGTACCTCTAATGGTTCACACCCACAAACCTAAGAGAAAATTCTAACTCCTAAGGTCCTGTATCTAATCGTGTAAACTCTTACATGGAGTCGGAATGAGAAAGAAAGAATTGAACTTGAACGCCTTTGAAGCCATGGCACACCCCCTATTTATATAGGGAGAGGGAGGCTAGGGGTTTGTCCCTTGGCCGATGTGGGACAACAGTTTTCGGCCATCCAAACGCCGGTTGGGCTTACTTAATGCCCAAGTATCCGAGCCACGACCCGCGTGCTCCAACGCCATGCTCCTGCCGCTGGTTGAACATTCCAACCGTCGGTTGGATTTGACTTCCAGAATTTTCCTTTTAGTTTCTAATTAATTCATCAACTATGATAATTAATAAACAAACTAATCAACCATAACATTAATTCCAATTAATATTATCTCTCATTTATTTCTCTTAACTGTTCGTTGAGGGCGACCCAAAAAGGACTCTACTTTTAATGATATACTTACCAATTAGTTATGAACTTGGACACTATATCCAACAAATGTAACATCATGCAGACCTCTAACCAGTTTCTTCTTGGACAGGAGGTTAATGTTTTTGAAGTTCAGGTGGGATAACCTCTTATGCCACAACCAGCATAATTCTGGTACAGACTGAGTGTAAAGACAAGTCTCTACATTTCTGTGTGCAGAAGAAAGATCCAAGAGATAGATATCTCTTTCTCTTTTGGCAACTAAAATATGATTGCCTTTGGGATCATAGAGTACAGCAGCTCTCTTTCTGATTTTGATCTTACTGTCATCATCACAGATTTGACTTGCACTGAGCAGATTGTGCTTCAATCGCACAACATAGGCTACTTTTGATATTCTGATATTGCCAGCCTTCACTACACCATAACCTTTTGTCTCAGCAACAGAATTGTCACCATATTTGACAGAAGGTCCTTCTTGTTCTACAAACTCTGACAAATTCTCCAAAATCTTGTCATATGTCGTGAGCAGCCACTGTCAAGGTACCATTTTTTGTTACCCTGCACAAGATAAACAAAATCAGTTAGATACTTTTGGGAACCCATCTCTTGATGGGTTCATTAGAGTTAGTTAAAGTCACTCCTATCTCTAGATTTGACTTTGCTGTTTGTAGTTGGCATTTATTTAGTCAAAGCAACATTTGAACTTTTAGAAATAGGCTTTATGCATTTAATACCCTCATGTCCAGGATTTCCACAGTTGTAACATTTTCTGTTCAACATAATGGTCCTATTTGGTTTTGGGTTATTATTTGCACTAGACCTTCTATTAATTTCTTGTTTGACCCAACAAATGCTTTAAAATTTGTTGTTAACTTCATTAAGTTTTCACTAAGCAGCTTAATGGTCTCAGTTTGGTTGTATAAAATAGACATTTGAGAGTCAGACTGAGTGATAACTGTAACAGATTTGGAGTTAAGTCTGCCAGACTGAAAATTAAATTTCCTAGACTGACAGTTAGATCTCACAGACAGATCTGTTTAACTCTCTGGATGCTAGTTTTATGCCTTTAAATTTGTCTTTTGGCATATTTTTGTCTGGACCAGCTACAGACTGAGAAGTGGAAGGTTCAAACACATTACAACCTTTTTATTTATCCTTATTCCATTTTACCTCTTTTTGACTGTTTGAAGACTGTATTGTGGGGACGCTATATTTGCTTTTTAAAGATCTTCCTTTTTCAAGCTTAATATTTTCTAAAGATTCATTAGTAATGAGTTCAGGTTGCACAGACTGAGAAGTTTCACATACTGAAATTTTTGAGTCTGTGTCATCAGAGTCTCGCTCTTTCTCATAAACTAGTTCAATTTTAGAAACTAATTTTGGTCTCACAAAAGCCTTAGTCAATATAACCTTATCTCCGACAGTATGACTAAAAGTATGAGGTAAAGCTTCAGGTACAAATATAGTAGGTTTTGAGTCTGTTTCAGAAAGTAGATGACTTTTAAGGTCAAACTCACTACCTATGACCGCTTGTACTTGATGTGGAATTTGTTTGGATAAAAGTCCACATTCTTAAGTGAAGAAATACACCAAGATTTACAGATTTTCTCATAATATTCAGCTTTATTTTTAAATTCTTGTTTTTCCAGACTGCCCATTTTGAGAACTTCTTTATGAGCATCAAACTCATGTTTGTACTGTATATTTTGGTTTATTTCATCCACTTTTGTTTTTAGATCTTTTTGAATATGACTGAGTTTAGATTTTAAATCTTGTATTTCCTCAAGTCTTTTTAAAAAGTCTATACAGATGTGTTCAAACATTTTCTGTTTTTCTGCTTCATTATAGTAAAGTTTAAAGTGATTTACATTGTAAGCTGATCCTCTGTCCCAATCTGGATGAACACATGCTCTTTCTGCAAATTTGACATCTTTGTCAAACTGGCTCTCTGTGATAGCCATTAAGCACATATCCTCATCATCCTGAGATGATGAAGATTCTTCATCAACACACTGTTCAACAACCAAAGCTTTCTCTTGTTTCTTTGGCTGTTGTTTCTCTCCAATTTTCTTGTTGTTGAAGTACTTTCTTTTGTACTTCTTGGCCTTTTCTGCCCACTTATCAGAACTTGAAGATTCTCCAACCATCACTCTGCAGTCAATGGAAATGTGACCAACTTGCCCACATTTATAGCAAGTAGCTTTCTTGGGATCAAAAATTGACTTTGCTTTTGACCCCTTGAATCTTGCTTTCTCTAACCTTTGGGCTAGTAATGTCATTTCAGCTTCTAGAGACTCAGTTTCATCATCTGATTCTGAGTCTGTAAGAGTAAGATGGTAATCTGCTCTAGAAAAGAGTTCTCTATTCTTCATTGTTGTTGTAACAAGGGCAGCAGATGGATCTTTTGCAATCCTTTTGGCATTTAGATCTTTTCTGGCTTTGATTTCTTTAAATTTTAATAGAAGTCCAAAAAGACCAGACAGATCATATGTCTCCAACTTTTCACTTACAACTAATGAAGTAATAACTTCAGAAAAAGTGTTTGGAATGACATCAACAAATTTTGTACAGATTTCAAACTGTCCTTTGTCTATATCATACCTTTCTAGATCATTGATTTAGATCTGAAATCTGGTATGAATATCATTTAATGAATCACCTTGACCAGCAGAGAAGTTCTCATAATTTCTTATGAGATTCTTCTTCTTTTGAAATTTTACTAGACTTACACTATCATATTGGTCAGTTAGCATGTCCCATATGGCTTTAGCAGTTTTACAGCCAGAAATTTTTGCAAAGATGGGCTCGGTAACTGCATTGCCCAGAATGGTTTTTGCCTTAAAATCTAGTGCATTTACTTGTCTGTTTAGATCAGTTCAGGTACTTTTAGCAGCCTCAACAAAATGTTCAGGTGTCTCAACATTACCATTGGCATCTAAAGTAACAGCACCTGTTCTGCGAGGAATTATGGGTCCATCCTGAATGACTCTAAGCACTTCATCATTAATGCTAGCAAGAAACCATTCAGCTTTCAACTTTCAATGGGTAAAGTTTACACCATTGAAGATTGTAATACCATTCCCAGCCATTGCAATAGTAGTCATTTTGTCAAAGTAGAAAATAAGAGAAAATGGGTTTTGAAGATGGTTTGATAAAATTGGGTTCCTTTTGATCGTTAAAGATATAATTAATAATTAAATCTTTATTTGCTCTGATACCAGTTGTTAGGTCACAAGGTCCCAAAACTTAGATACAGATTAAATTATAAGAATTTAATGTATTGTTTAATATCTAAGTTCAATCAAACTCTTAATAATCTTAGCGGAAACAAGATTATATTAACACAGATTATGAATGGTATGAATATTTATATTATTCACAATTCAACGTTTGTATCACAGAGATTACAAGGTATTCAACGCAATACGACCTAATGAAAGTTTCCCAATTGACACTTTTCCAAAATTCGCGTTTACGATGGTTTTGGACTCTTGGTCGAAACATAACCATTTGAACACTTTTTGCAACCAAGTGAGCAACAATACTAACTCACTCTTATAGTCCCATTTCCAGAAGTTGGAAACACAAACTTTGACATAATGACAAGTAACCAAATCACCCAAACCATCATTTGACTAGTTCCAACAAAACGACCCATTTGAGAAACCTATTTCGACCCATTTGGAACCCATCAACAACTTAACAATTAGGCTTTCAAATTCATCAACACAAACACAAACTCATTTACATTCACAAGTGCCAACTACCATGATTGACCAAAAACTCAACTCTAGACATTTTGATCATATTACCACCAAACCACTTTTGACTATTTTAAACCACCTAATTACAATCGTTAAATCGCAAAATGTGCAAATTTACATAACAACACTTTAACCATTTAAAAGGGTAATTTTAACCCAAAACAACCTTTAACATAATACGTTACAAAAGTTTCATACATAACAAACTTCATCACAAAAGATGATCATATTTAAATGATCAACAACTTTTAAAAAGGGCGTTCCTACATTTATCAAGAGCATGATCAAGGGATTACTTACTACCAATAATGTAGCAAGCCCACCATTAGCTTCCTTTGGGATTATTACCCAAATTAACCCTTGATCCGCTTGGTTCACCTACACAATCAACAACATAATGGGGTAAGCAAATTGCTTAGTAAGTAACGGAATTTAAACAACAATAATAATAGCAACAACATTACTCAAAAGATCCTTAATCTCATCTCACTTTACCTCAAAGAGTCCAACCTCATGGTGTCAAGTGCATAGCCAATTGAATTCTCTTGTATCTCAATTGCTACCACTTGAATTCCACCATCAAGGGATGCACATTGAACACTCTTATGTATCTCAATGGCACCATCTTATTTATCCACCTCAAAATAACACACACTTGACTACTTATATAATCCAAGTGTTGTCATCTTAATTCACCCCCCCCCCATTACTTACCTTGCAATTTGACTGTTGACTCTTTTGCATCATTTTTTTAACTCTTTGGTCACCTAAGCATATAATTAATATACAAAGGTTACATACAACACAATCTACTCAAAACTAACTCATTTTAGCAAGGAACCCAGATGTTTATGACTCAAAACACCAAGATCCCTCCAACTAGCAACTTACACCATTTACTTATACATTTGGATAATAACAATTCACCAATTTCCTCATTACTTTTATTTGTTTGCAACCAACTTCTTTTATCTCATTAGTGTATTTACATTATACAAATTCATCATTTTATCTAACTCTTTTTCTTTCTTTCAAGATGATTATTCTAAATTTCTGGACAACCTGTGGCATTTTAATTATTTGACCCATCAAATCTCAAATTTAACTCTTGAGACAAAGTTTTCTGGAAAATAGACTCGTACACCTTTCCAACGACCCCGACCACTTCCCAATACGAATTACGGTTAATTTACTATGATTTTCCGAAAACAGTCCATTTTTTGCACAACATGCTGTCCAATTTCAAATTTTTGGTAAAGCTTCTTAAATCAATTCCAACAAGTCTCTAACAATCTCACTAGTTAACTTCAACCTACTAATTACATCTTAGACTCATTCAGCTTAATTTAAACATGATAACAACTCAATTCTTCCATTATCACCACCCATTTAGTTTCATTCTTTTATTCCAATTCATATATCACTAGGTGTTTAATTTTCTTCTTCAACAACATCACTTTAATCAAAACTTCTATACACACATAATCATCAATTACTCATACTTTTATTAACTCATCTCTTTTAATCAAAATCATCAAAATAAGTCTATTTGCTATTCACAACATGTACATAGCATCCCTACCTCAACCAACCCTCTTTTCTCCAAATTAGGCAATTTAGGGTTCATACTAAAAACTCACATAAGCATCAAATAAAAGGATTTAGGGATTGTTCATACCACAAAGATTATATATAAAATTAGGGACCTCAATTACACCTCTTTTTGACTTCAATTTCTCAAACCCCTCTCCCCCCTTTACTTCCTTCTTCCTGTCGCCAAAAACCCACACACAAACACACTTTCTAATTTCTTCTTGCCTAATTGAAACACATAGAAATTCCAGGGAATTAATCTGATTATATTTTCTTTCCTCACCCTTAGGTAAGCTCATATGTCATCTACACCCCCTATAGTTTAGTCATTTAACACCTTAAACCCCTTAACATATTTCTTGTACATATTTTCAACCCAAACTTCTTATTTTATATTTAACACCAAATATATTACATATAGATATTAAGTAACACATTTAATATAAATAATAATTTACAATTTTTGGGGTGTTACATTACCTTAACAATCAAAATGTCACCAAAAAATTATCTTTACCGATAAATAGTAATGAAAAAGGATTGAAGCATGCGCATGTGTATTGATTATCAAGAGTTGAACAAGGTCACCATCAAAAATAGATATCCCTTGCCTATGATTGATGACTTGTTTGACCAACTCCAAAGTGCAAGTTATTTTTCTAAAATTGATTTCCGTTCGGGCTATCATCAATTGAAAGTTCGAGAGGAAGACGTGCCGAAAACACACATTCAGAACCCGTTATGGTCACTATGAGTTCGTTGTGATGCCATTTGGGTTAACTAATTCTCCTACAACTTTTATGGATCTCATGAACCGAGTGTGTCGCCCTATGCTCCATAAGTTCGTGATCGTATTCATAGATGACATTCTTATTTATTCCAAATCTGTGGGTGAACACGAATCACACTTGAGACAACTACTGCACACGTTGCGAGTGGAGAAGCTCTATGCTAAATTTTCAAAGTGTGAGTTTTGGCTACGCGAGGTCCAATTCCTTGGTCACGTGATTAACGAGCTTGGCATCAAAGTCGACCCTTCTAAAGTTGAGGCGGTGATGAAATGGGGTTATCCTAAGAATCCAACCGAGGTTCGAAGTTTTCTTAGTTTAGCGGGCTATTCACCCTTAATCCCGCATGGAGTACCTATCAACATGGCACACACACAATATACGTAAGCTCAACGCTTAGTAACTAATGGAAATGTAAAGTAATATTTATTCATTTTCAAACATCACATCTCAATAAATCCACATGGCTCTTCGAGCCTAACTCCTTGAGTTTAGTAAATATACTCAATGGCTACTCAAGCCTGGCATCTCAGCCTCAATAATTAAGTACCCAATTGTTCACTCAGTCAATTGGCACACTCATCATATACTCAATGGCACAATTGTTCACTCGGTCAATTGGCATACTTATCATGTACTCAATGGCACAATCAGCAATGTATCTCATTTAATCAACACTTAACCACACACGTGATCTAAGTATTGATACTAAAGTAATCACTCAAGATAACAATTACTTAACCACACACGTGATCTAAGTAATTGTCGTTTCAATGAAATTCCGTAACCCAAAATAATTAATTCAATTAAATAATTAAACTCTTGTTTCTCCTTCCTATTACTTACCTCGAGTACGACTTCTATTTATTTCTGACCTGCTACGAGAAATACCTGTCGAGGTATATGTATATAATTAACTCTGCTTATAAATAATAATATTGCATTTTTTTTTAATTTAACCCATGCGACACTTCCCTCCTAGTGTCGCTACACACAATGGCGACAATCAAATTAGTGTCGCACAACATATTACTACGACACCCCTTGCGACACTCGTTCATAGTGTCACTAAGACAGCAGTTGTAATTAGCAGTAGAAACAAAGCGACACGAGCTGCGACACTAATTCTTAGTGTCGCAACAACTAGCAGAGCAGTATTAACACATCATGGCGACACATACTGCGACACTAACTCTTAGTGTCGCAATAACAATCAACAGTATTATCATTAATCATAGAAACACGTTACTGCGATACTACCTGCAACACTAACCTTTAGTGTCGCAATGACGAACAGAACAGCAGTACATTTCGAATTTTTGCAGGTTTCTGGGTAACTTTTGAACCCTTAATTTAACCAGGTCTCTGTAGATGATTAACACACACAATTTACTCAAAACTCATTCAAAACTTACTCTAATAAATTTCAACCTTTTTAACCCAAATTTCTTCATAACTAATATACAATTATAGGCTTGATAACACAACGATTCCTGTGAAAATCATCCTCAAATTCAACAGAAAACTCAGGTTCTTACCTTGGATGAGTAGAAAGCTTGATATTTATGGTAAAAAATTCATTTATTTCAATTATTTTGCAAGAACAAGAAGAAACTCTGGTTGTAGGGAAAGAGTATTGTACAAGATACTTCTATGAAATACTGTACTAGGTAACATCGATGAAGCTACGGCGAAGGCTATTAACTTAGAAATGGAGAGCAATTTGAAGAAATGACTCACGTTTTGATGTTCCAATTGAACACTTTCCGTTTTTGATTATTCTCAAAGGAGAAGATTATTCTCTTTACCAAGCATATGCGGATCAACTTCGATTCTTGAATAATCCACATCACTTCTGCTTCTATTGTAACAAAAGATTCCCCTTTTATGTGGAAAAGGCCCGTATCAATAATTATGATTTTACGTATGGACAATTCCTCAACGCATTTGTTATTTAAATTAATTAAAATAATTTTCAAATAAAAATATCTTCATTTCGAAATTCCAATCAAAATATAGAAATAATATAAATCTATAATATAACTAATAGAAATACATAATTAGCATCACCGAACTAAATAAAATTCATGATATCCTTCTTTCCTATCCTAATTCTCCAGATTCTCCAGAATATCAAGAGTTAGTGTTCCTAGCTATCCACTCATTTTTATGAATCTACTTTGGGTAATACATACCTAGTAAAAACCTCATAAAGTTGATCTATCAAGAATCAAACCTTTTGTTCAACCTTTTGATTTTTCTTTGGTTTCTCTCACTAAACTCACACATACACCAACCAACTCAATCTGGGTGTTTCTACTAATTTCTGGAAATGTTTTTAGAGAGGATAAAGTTTAAATATTCGCATAATTACACTTTTAACCCCTGTTAACCGCCATCTCTTCAGTTACTGCGACACTACCATTAGTGTCGCACCATGCGTAGTGTCGCTACCGGCGACACTTCTGCTAGTGTCGCAACCCCAAAGATCAATTAATTAACTTTTAGAATTTGGAGATTTTGGGGTGTTACAATTATTAAGCTTGAACAAAACTCATCTTGATACCAAAGTTAAAAACCATGATTTTCCAACAAAAGACACAAGGGCGATTTACTCAATGGCATACATAACGATAATTCAAAAGAGAAGTAAGCTTGCCAAACCAATAATTAGCAAGTCATAATCCACCCTAGCTCCTCATTATCGCCTTGCCCTCCCGGTGCTCACCATTTTCTTTCAAATTACTTGCACCTACAACAATTAACAACTTAAAAGAGTAAGCATAATGCTTAGTGAGCATTTAGGCAATTAAATGGGTAATTCACCAAACCAATCTACAATTAACAACTATCAACTATCAACAATAACTATATAAGCTTAAGAAAACAACTACTGAGCAATATGTAGAGATTAATTTCACTATGCGGATCCGATGTCAACTTTCCACTTAGTACCGTACAATATCAAGCACGAGTACTATAACAACATCATGTGCAATGCACATATTCAAAAACATCAACACTATGCTAACAAAGTTAGCTAATCTCCACAATTGCTCATTCCACATAGTTCAACAATAATCGACAATTTATTTCAACAGTTACCAACAATTATCAACAACTGATAATAATTAACAATAAGCATCAATTATAAAACGCAACCAATACTCCACTCGATTGTGTGAACCTCTTGCGCGTATGCAATCCGAAATCACACAATCATTACCCAAATAAACCTCTATATCATTCACCTTGATGTTTTAGGCAATTCAAGTCAACGATCAATAGTGAATGCAACGTCTTTAACACCTAACAAATAACACATAACATAACAACACATTTAACATCTAACCATCATCATGATCAACTAATCAACATCATCAACCCATCATCCCCTTGGGTTGACCAGGTTTGACTTTTAGTCAAACCAAGTAAATTCCTCACTTTTCATAATCATAATTAACTCAAGTGTTTCGTCACTTGATTTACTACTTTAATCACCACTAATGACATCCTAACAACCTTTCTAACTAGTAATTAGGATGAGTTAACAATCATTTACCAGAATTGGGCAAAATCCACTTTAATTACTATACTCACAATTCAATTTATCAACTTTTAGGTTGAATTAGTGTTAACAATAATGTTTTCTACTCTTATATGTCAGTAATCAATCATAATTACTCATAATCTCATTTTTTATGTAACCACACCCTCAAACTCCCACAAAACTCATTTCTAGGTTAAAATTGAGGAAGAACAAAATCATACCTAGGTTAGAGATGATTTAGGAAGCTTGAATTCAATTTCCCTAGCTTCAATTTAGTATTTTGGAACTCAATTCCTCTTTTTCTTTTTCTGCCTTCTCTCTCTCGATCTCTCTAGAAAATTTCTGGAACGTATGTATGTGTATATGGATATGTATGTATGTATATATGAGTTTTATATTTTAATCCCCCATGAACTTACACCTCTAAAATTTTAACCCCTTAAGTTTTATTATCTTATAATTTAACACTTTACTAGCTATTTGCAACTTATAGTTATTTAAACAACTTTAAATACTTTAACATTACTAATATTTTATACAACAATTAACATTAATTATTTTATACAACTTATAATCATATAACTTAAAATATTTATTTCTTTATTTATTAAACTAATAATACCTTAAAATTTGGGGTGTTACACGTTTGATTCACAAAATTTATCACATTGATTCAAATATCATATAATATTAATCGATTCAAAAATATATTCACAAAATCGCATTGATCCATTTATCAATCGATTCAAAAATTTCCTTACAAAATTTATCACGTTGATTCGTGTATCATATAACACCGATTCATATATTTAATAATAGTATAACAGAATTTTCTAAAAATTATTGAATCATGTATCTCATTTCATTACATGCTTTAATAATGTGTTTCTAACTTTCATATTAACTATTAAAAACATAAAAAGGCAACTTACAAATTTAAGTACTTCTTGTAACATTTGATTCAAGAGATATATTCATCACATTAATTAAAGCTCCCCTTTTTTAGGAACTGACTCTGGCCATTGATACACTGTTTATACCTTGCCATTTTAAATAATGTATAAACGGTTTTATTACAGAGAAAAATGTCACAAATTTACTGTTACGCCCCTCTATTCCTTAAACAGTTAACATTGAATTTATAAATAATTACAACATTGCCATCAAATAATTTGAATAGTTGGGTCTTAAAATTAAAGGTCAAGACGATTTCTCTCCCTTCTCTCATTGAAAACTCTTCTTCCTAGATCCATGTCATATATATATATATATATATATATATATATATATATATATACTAGTAGAATACACGCACAATGTTGCGGGACTTTACTTTAAAATTCAACGTATTGTATTCATATTGAAATGGTGAGTGTTGAAACATAGATTCGAGTTACGATGAATATCAACACTACATGTCAATTTATATTTTCACATAATAAATTTTGTGTTCATATTATCAATAAAACATGATTTTCACATAATCATTTTAGTATATGTTATAAACCGCAAATATGTGTTAATATTTATTCACTTGTTTGTTATATTGTTTATATATATAATGAGAAACATGTATGGAATTATGAGAATACATTATAACCAATTAAATATATACTATGAAATATATTAAAATATAATGTGGTTTGTGATATATTTCATACTAGATTTCAAGCCCGTGTATTACAAGGGGCCGCTGAATGTCAATTTGATTTTTTTTAAGTATTTAAATGATATATATGATAAAGTTCTAACGTTTTATATGAATCGGATTATAAACATGAAGTTTAAAACTAAAATATTTATAGTAGTATTTATGTGTACTAAACATCTAGCTATCTAATTTGATAGCTATTTTTGACAATGTAGAGATTGTTTAGTGTAAGAATATTTAGCACACAAATCATTCTATCATCAAATTTGAAATATTTTAGGGGTTTATTTATAAATTAAGTGACAATGAGAGACTAAATTAATTTATTAGAAATTAGGTAATTGATAACATCGTAAAAGTGTTTGTTATATTATATTTATATTTATATTTAAGATTTTATAGTGTGAATAGGTGGTGATTATTGAATTAATAGAAATATATTTATAATTAGTGACTGTGTATAATATTTGAATTATAATTAATTAAAATAGTTATTATAGTTGTCAAAATAGTCTACCGTTTTCAACTTTATCGAAGGCAATGTTAGCGGTATTTTGCATATTGTTTTGTATAAGTTTAATGGAAAAAACCGGTAAATCTTTGCGAGGGTTACAGATTGTTATATTTTTTTTATCACTTTCCCAAAAATTTTAGAGACAGATATGCATTTGTATTTTCAGTCTTCTCTTTCCCTCTCTCTCTAGGGTTTCACAGGCGCCGCTTTTGAACCATTATTCTGCTAATCGGAAAGTGTTTAAGAACTTAGTTATCAGGTAATTTATGCAATTAGTGTTTATAGTCTGTTATGTTTACTTTAATTGATTAATTTCGTTAGGGTTTGATTACTGATTTCCACGAAAATTGGATTCCGATCTATATATAGGCTGGTGGTATTTTTAGGGTTTTAGTTCTGTATTTCATTATTTGATCTGCAAGTGTGGTTTAATTGATTATTTTCAGTCGTATTTAGGCATTTAGCAGTTGGAAACTGTTTGATGCCAATGTTTGTTAAGATTCTGTTGATCGATATTTTTTTTGTTATTTATTACTACTAAATTATTAAAATATTTGGTGTATCATATGATACTATATTGTGGTTGACCTATATGATCTTGCTATGTTTTTGTATGGCAATGATTGTGGTATTAATTTGTATCTTGAATAGGAAGTAGGTGTATGTTAGTAGTATGATAGGGCGATCAAGTTATTTTTCTAGTGTATTCAGATATAAGGTAAACTGTTCCTTCTGATTTGTAATGGTAGCAAGTTAGTGAATTTATTGTAAGCTCTGTTTCTTATGTAGTATATTAGAAACTTATTGAGTTTTTTTATTTTTGTTTTTTTACCTCCTTTTATATTTCTTTCGATTTTTATGGCAAAAAGATGGATTGAATTGATTGAGATTGAACTTGAGGTTACACTTTAGTGACACAAAAAAAATTCCCGTGATTGATATGGAAACTAGTAATCCTGTGAAATTGAGCTTTGAACTTGAAATAATAAACTGGAAAATATTGGCTTGAACTTGAAAACCTAAGATTGAAAAGTTGACTTGAACTTTAACCAGCTTGAAGTTGCTTGCTCTTGAACATGTAAATACTAAGACAAGAACTTAGTTTGTAGTTGATCCCACTTGATGACATGCCTGGTTCTTGGGATCAGATGTGGAACTAAAAGAAACCAATTTCATAACTTAAAAATCGAGCAAGCACGTATTTTTGGCCTAGTCTACAGAGGTATAGCAAAACTCATCAATTCCTTGTTTGTTTTCTGTTGTTATTTTTAATCTGAAGCAATGCATCTATTCCTAGCAGGACTGTAGGACGGTTGTTTTTTTTAAAAAAAATCATTTTTTGTAACTCTTTTAACTTATGGAGACGCCAACACCAGTTCTTTGTGGTTCTAGGATTGTGGAATCAATTTTGTATTTGTAATGTATTTCCTGGGCTGTTTGTTATTATATCATCTGAGCCTGTTTTTATGGTGAAACAGTTTCCTCAAACCAGTGTTTGCCTGTAAGTTATGGCTTTGGAAGTTACCCAAATTCTGTTGAACGCACAATCGGTTGATGGATCTGTTCGTAAGCATGCTGAAGAAAGTTTAAAGCAATTCCAGGATCAAAATCTATCCGGATTTCTGTTGTCTCTATCTGGAGAACTTGCCAGTGATGAGAAGCCTGTTGATAGTCGTAAATTAGCTGGGTTGATTCTTAAAAATGCACTGGATGCAAAGGAGCAACTTAGAAGGTATGAGCTAATTCAGAGATGGTTATCACTAGATGTGGGTGTTAAGGCACAGATTAAGACATACCTGTTGCAGACGCTCACGTCTCTCGTCCAGGAGGCACGGTCAACTGCATCACAAGTTATAGCTAAGGTTGCTGGTATAGAGTTGCCACAAAAACATTGGCCTGAACTCATCGGTTCACTCCTATCAAATATTCACCAAGTCCCTGTTCATGTCAAGCAAGCCACTTTGGAAACTCTTGGTTATTTGTGTGAAGAAGTTTCTCCGGATGTTGTAGAGCAAGATCACGTGAACAAGATACTTACCGCTGTAGTTCAAGGTATGAATGCAAGCGAGGCTAGCAATGACGTGAGGCTTGCTGCTACAAGAGCACTGTATAATGCTCTTGGTTTTGCTCAGGCAAATTTTACAAACGATATGGAACGTGATTATATTATGAGAGTTGTTTGTGAGGCAACCCTGTCTCAAGAAGTGAAAATTCGGCAGGCAGCTTTTGAGTGTTTGGTTTCTATCTCGTCAAGCTACTATGAGAAATTAGGTCCTTACATGCAGGATATCTTCAATATCACTGCCAAGGCTGTGAAAGAAGACGAGGAGCCAGTAGCTTTACAAGCCATTGAATTCTGGAGTTCGATATGTGATGAGGAAATAGATATATTGGAGGAGTATGGGGGTGACTTCTCTACTGCCGTTTCTGATATACCATGTTCTTACTTTATCAAGCAGGCTCTTCCTGCGCTAGTACCTATGCTTCTAGAAACTCTGTTGAAACAAGAAGAAGACCAAGATCAAGATGAGGGTGCTTGGAATCTTGCAATGGCTGGGGGTACATGCCTTGGTTTGGTTGCTCGAACAGTAGGAAACGATATTGTTCCACTTGTCATGCCTTTTATTGAAGATAATATAACAAAACCTGATTGGAGGCAGAGAGAGGGAGCTACTTACGCCTTTGGTTCCATCTTGGAAGGCCCCTCACCCAACCAGTTAACTAATCTTGTTAACGTTGCTCTAAACTTCATGCTTACTGCTTTGACCAAAGACCCGAACAACCATGTAAAGGACACCACAGCTTGGACACTAGGAAGGATTTTTGAGTTTCTTCATGGCTCGACTGTGGACACACCTATCGTTACTCCAGCGAATTGCCCACAAATTATCACAGTTCTCCTACAAAGCATGAAGGATGCTCCGAATGTTGCCGAGAAAGCTTGCGGGGCACTCTATTTTCTTGCTCAAGGTTTTGAGGATGTAGGACCGTCATCTCTTTTGACTCCTTTTTTCCAAGAAATTGTCCAATCTCTTTTGACAGTTACCCACAGAGAAGATGCTGGAGAGTCTAGATTGAGAACTGCTGCTTACGAGACTTTAAATGAAGTTGTTAGGTGTTCCACAGATGAAACGGTTCCCATGGTGTTACAACTAGTTCCTGTCATCATGATGGAACTCCATCAAACTCTGGAAGACCAGAAGCTCTCGTCTGATGAGAGAGAGAAGCAGAATGAATTACAAGGCCTTCTTTGTGGTTGCTTACAGGTTATCATTCAGAAACTCGGAGCATCAGACGCTACAAAATATGCATTCATGCAGTATGCAGATCAGATCATGAATCTTTTTCTTAGGGTTTTTGCATGTCGTAGTGCCACAGTTCATGAAGAAGCAATGCTTGCTATAGGAGCTCTTGCTTATGCAACAGGGCCAGATTTTGCAAAATATATGCCAGATTTTTACAAGTACTTGGAAATGGGTCTCCAGAACTTTGAAGAGTACCAAGTTTGTGCGGTCACTGTGGGTGTTGTGGGTGACATCTGTAGGGCATTGGAGGAGAAGGTGTTGCCTTGGTGTGATGGGATCATGACCCAACTTCTTAAAGATTTGTCGAGCAACCAATTGCATCGATCTGTGAAGCCTCCCATATTTTCTTGTTTTGGTGATATATCACTTGCAATTGGAGAGAACTTTGAGAAGTATTTGATGTATGCTATGCCAATGCTCCAGAGTGCAGCAGAGTTGTCTTCACACACATCAGGCGCTGATGATGAAATGATAGAGTACACCAATCTTTTGAGGAATGGCATTTTGGAGGCATATTCAGGGATATTCCAGGGTTTTAAAAACTCTCCTAAAACTCAGTTGCTGATTCCATACGCCCCTCATATCCTCCAGTTTCTGGATCTGATTTACATGGAGAAAGATATGTGAGTTCTTAGTTTATACATTGTATCATTGTTGAATTATCTATGATGTTTCTTAGAGGTGGCAAGATGAGTGGGTCTGCGGGTTGGGTGAATGGGTCAAAACCGGGGGTCTGGTTGAAAGTCCCCCTTTTAGTACAGTTCGAAACAGTCTGGGTTGGGTCAATATATTCTTAAACACCTTATGTCTAGTTTTATTTTTATAACACGATTAAATAATGAGTCAAAAAATAGATTTTGGATGACTATCAGTCTGTCGTAGGATTCTTTGTCCCGTTTTCATTTTAGCTACCTTCTTTTATTTGACCCGTTCGAGATAACACGACTCAGTTTGGCCAATTTCTAGTAAATCGATTAAAACTTTAACCTCTAGTATTTGTAATTTTGGTTTGACTTGATTGCCAATCTATATTTCAGGGATGAAGTGGTGATGAAAACTGCTATCGGTGTTCTTGGAGATTTAGCTGATACCCTTGGAAGTAATGCTGGGTCCTTGATTCAGCAATCTCTTTCAAGCAAAGAATTTCTTAATGAATGTTTGTCCTCAGATGACCATATGATTAAGGAATCTGCTGAGTGGGCCAAGTTGGCTATCAGTCGTGCTATTTCTGTTTGAGGCTCTGCCTGTTGGTACATACTTTAATTTTCTTGTTTATTTTAGAAGAGTCCCTGCATGCATATGGTCGAGTCGGGGTCGCGGTCAAGGTCCAGGCCGGGGATTGCATTCAATGAGTCGGGTCGTCGCCATTTTCTGACAGTAAAACTGATGCAACTTAAAGTTGTTTCAAGCCATAGCACCTGCGCCATGGGTTTTCAGGTGCTCTGCACTTCCGTCACCAGGAGCGTCTTATTAGTAACATGGTTCTGGAAAGTCGGGACAGTGAGGGAGATGTAGCTGCTGTACTAATATATTCTCAAGGGCTATTTCTTTACCAAAATTCATATTGACTGCATCTCAGAGTAAATGAATTAGCCCATGTCATCGTCGCACACAGTGGATTTGGTTGTCGGGGTGTATGAGTTAGAAAAGTTGGTCAAATTCTTAGCACGAAGAACACATCATGCCTTCTTTTTCCAATTTTACAGTCACCTGTTACATTTCCTTCATTTGGGTCAGTTATGAGCATTGCATCGGTCCATGTCTTTCTTCGTTCAATAGTATACTTGAGCTGGGGGTGGGGCTAGCACACATATTAAGTGTCCATTACATTTTGCATCATACATTTTTCTTCTTTCATTTTTTTCCCTTCTTTTAAAATCATACATCTGTAGGGTGTCAAATTTGAGTCTTGCATTAGTCTTTCATTTGTCAAGTTATTGAAATACAATGCATTCATGATATCATGTGTGCTATCTTTTGTTTTTGCTGGTCCAAAAATGTAGAAGCATATAGGTTTTGATGATGCTTTTGAAATGTGTAAATCCTATTTTGATTCCCCATTTGTAGAAAAATGGCCTTTTTATACAGAATGTCACAGCTTGTGATGAAAGGTTTGGGAATAGGATTTTGAAGGTTGGTTGTTGCTTGGTAGGAGATATACATTACATTTTGTAATTTTGACTCGGGTATTTTTTTTTGCTATCAAGTGAAACTTTACAACCTCAAATGGGTTTGTGTGAATGCCAAACTTTTATGTGTACTGGCTTTCTATTTTTGTTTTGATGTATAATAATTTTGAATCAATAGTCTTTGCATGTGTTGACATTTAAATGTTTTCAGTCATGTTTTATTGTTTAGAGTCTCTTTGCAGGAACATCAATTGTCTTTATGTTGATATATTGCTACATATATAGTTTCGAAAAGTAACAGTTGATCATCCCAGAAACCAATCTTTGAGGGTTGGCTGGTGGTATGGGTCAAAACGAGTTTAGATCGAAAATATGAGCCTGTATTTTAAAGGCTTGTTTCTTGTATTATATTGTACTATGAATGATGATGATAATCTTGTTGGATCCGATATTTCCACCTCAATTTAACCCTCTGAAATAGTGACACGTTGTGTTTTTTGTATGCTTCCTTAAAAAGGCGTCCCCACAAACTTAAAAGGTGCGGGAGCGTCATGGTGAATAGCAACCCAGTCACTTCAGCAATTCAACGCTTTTGCATACCCACCAAGAAATAGTGTTCAAAAAAATTGCCCATCTTCATTCCTATTTAAGTATTTGAAACAGTGTACAAGTCACTATAAACCTGCCTATTTTGGGCGAAAACACAAGGGAACAACTATTGTTGTAGAATCAATTACCTACTTAGAATGGATGTTTTTTCTGTTAGAGCCAAGACAAAAGAGGAAGATGTACCTAAAACCGTGCAATCGACGTATAAGAACGAGTGTTTATAGACAAAAATATATAGGTTAAGTTGACGAATTTGTAAATTCAAACTTGATGTTTCTTATACCTAACCTTTGATAAGCCACAATTACCAAAAAGAAAAGAAAACAACAAATGTAAGATGTTGATGCAATCCGTACTCCATGATACCATTCATTACTAGTCAACTTTTCCATTTTCAAAACCAATATCATACCACAATCTTGGTTATCACTATCACCCTTTTACAAATACAAAATGCCACAATTTTGACTCAACAATTCAACCATATCATACCCAAAATCTCACACCAAGTGATTCATTAACCAACCCTCATGTGATCACCAAACCGATCATGGTTATCATTAAGGTAACGAAACAATTATTTCAATTTTGACCCACCAACCCGAATTGTAAACCCTAACATTTTACGGAGTATATACTTAAATCGAATATTTAACTTGATTTCATATAAAAATCATGTTTAATTCCTTTTTTTTATTATACATATTTTTATTTTTATAAAGTTGACAGTGTAGATTTTTGGTGTATAACTTTAACCAACATTTGGTCTCCCCTTTGGGAGATTATGAGTTAAATAATGTAATTAGCTATAACTAATCAGGGTCTAATTTTCATATACTTAAATTTTTTAGAGAAGTGCATCTGTTGTGCTGTCACCCTTTTCCTAGTGCTACTCTGTGTTTAACATGATCAGGTCATTAGCTACCAAAAATACAAAAATTGTTATTTTCTGTAAGATAACTAACAATTTATTTATAAGTTTTATTCTACAATTTCTATAAGAAAACACCAAAATTTTCAGTACAGTTTCCATTTTTTGGAATTGATTGAAAGAAAAAAGTGTTTTAAAAATCGGTACTAAATAGTTTAGTATGATCATGCAATATGTAACCAAACAGTAAGCAACACTAACACAAAGTACAACTTCCCTTCACCACTAATTAACACTAATAAAAAAGACTCCAAAAGTCAAAAATTGATGGGTACCTATAAGATGACGTATGTATAATTGAAGTATTGAACCATAAAAAAAATAAAAAATTGTGAAAGAAATGTTATTATGATAATTATATTCCTGATATTTAATTCTTAAATGTACAACGTATTGTTTGTAATCTTACCCTATAAGCCAAAAACCCTTTAGTGTATAAAGAATGTATTATACACTAAGGGTGTACGTGGTCCAAGAATCGTACCGTACCGGACCAGAACCGAACCGTACCGCGAACCATTAATTGAAAAATCAAGGATCATGAACCGTACCATGTAAGTTGGTTCTGGTCCGGTATGGTACTGGTTCGGTTCTTGCGGTTCCGGTTTAAAACCACGAACCAAATAATATATGCACATTAGCACATATAGGTCATAAAGAAGAAGATATCTAAAAGTAGGTAGTTATCAAAATAATTACAAGACTTAGAAAATCAGAAAACATGTATATTCGTCGAATAATTAAAAATAAAACATTGCAACAACTTAAAATAAAACGTCAAATAATCCACGTGTTTAAGTTTTCTTAAGCAAAATCAAAAGTGTAATAAAAAAACTGCAGATGTTCAACATCATAATATAATTCGTCGTGCATTCTCTTGCTTAGATTGTAGCGATGAATCTACAAAAAAAAAAAAGAATTATTAAATAATGATACATAAAGTTTTTTTTAACTTCTATTAAATATAATCACCTCTAGAAATTTATTTAAGTTCATTCAAATCTTCATCATATGTGTAGTCGCGTTTTCGCTTCCTAATCCAATCTTGAGTGCATATCAAAGCTTCAACCGAAGTAGCTAACAAAGAACTCCTATAATCATCCAAAATTCGACCGTCTGTACTAAAGCCAGACTCCGAAGCAACGGTAGAAATAGGAATTGCTAGAACATCTAGCAATATAGTAACACATTACCCCTCTCACTTTCTAACTTCATTCATAATGAAATTTGTAAAAAAAAATGTTGCGGTTCTAATGATCCAAGCGGTTTTAACGGTTCTAGTACCGAACCGTACCACGAACGATTAAGGCTAAAAATTAGAACCGAGAACCGGACCATTGTGCATGGTATGGTTCGGTTTCTAGTGCGGTTCTAATGCGGTTCTGATTCGGTTTATCAGTTCTGGCGGTTCCGAACCATATATGTACACCCCTGTTATATACAGAGTAGGGAATATTGTTTGTACTGTGGAAACAGTAATTAAATTTGTACGGTGACAAATTAACTCGATCACCAATAGTGGCTATTTTGTAAAACTCCAAGGATGATATTTTCAATTTACTCTTCACATTACCTAACTTATGTATTGTAATTAAACCAAAAAGTTTAAGATCGGAATGAGATCGACTTAGCACGACCATATATTATTCTTTAGAGTAATGATATATACGTCTAACTAAATAGACGTATTTAACTTGTTAGTTGATATATTTTCTTTTTTATTTTATTTATTGACTGTGATATGTGTCACACTCTCCTAGTTAGACCCATTTTTATGTTTAAAGTGTCTAATTAGTTAGACATGTATCTTTTCTTTTTCTATTTTTTAAGATACATGAGTGGTTTTACGTAGATTTCTTATTTCACATGATGAGTTTAAAATGAAAAATAAATTTATATATAAATTGTAGAAATTTTTGAAGAGTTGATTATTCCCTCAAAATGTCAAAAAAATAAATAAAATAAAACGATAAAAACAACTTTCAGGGCTATCAATAAGTGTTTAGGACATATTTTAATATTTGTACTCATACCATAATAAGTTCATTGACCCCTGAATTTGGATTGACCCCATATCAATTGACGTGCAATCGATTTATGCATGTTAGTGACAGCCCTTAGAACTGCCGTTACCGTAAAAAAATATTGATACAAAAGATGACCATATATGAAAAAAAAAACTTGAGCATGAGCATGATATATAGTGTGAGCCAAAAGCAAGTTTTGACTAAAAAAAGGCAGTTTATGAGAGCCATGCAAAGGGATATAGTACATACTCCAAAGATGACCACATGCATTATCTATCTATAGTGTATAGTATAATTACATTGATGTAACATAAAATAAATAAATAATTAATATAATGAATTGAAGTTGACTTCACAATTGTGGCCTCTCATTATATGTTGGTATTGCAACATGCACTCATTATACAATTCTATAGCTCTACTTATTGGGTTGGTATCATCTCATGAAAGCCACTATCTTATTAATTCTGGCCTCATTGATCTGTTACATTTACAATTTACAATATATATATAAGTACCTCTTCATCTCCCCTTTTTGTTTCATCCTGCACCAGAAAAAAAAGTAGTATTATTCATGGCTATTTCTATCAAAACCACTCTTATCATTTCCTTTTTACTGCTTGTTTACATATTTTCAGGTACATTTCTTCAATTTAGTAGCATATAGTTAAGCTTCTATACCAATTGTTATATATCCTGTTGTTTCTTTTGTGTCGACAGTTGATGGCAGCAGGGGTGGCGTAGAACCCGTTTACTCTATCCGCAAGGTCATAATCTTATCTAGTTATTACGTCTTAGTTACGTGTAGGCATTTTTTAAGAACTTACCTCAATCTGTAGATATATGCCTGAATTTTCACTACTAATCCATATATCATGTTACTATACCATTATAATTGGTTGCATTTTACAACTGATAATTTAATTGTTGCGATTTGAAATCGTAAGAATTAAAGGGCATTTGAGATTGAGATTGATTTTGCATATAAGCGTATTCAAACACTTTTGAAAAAAACTGTTTATATGATTATTTAAGAAGGATTACAATAAAAAAATAAGCATTATAGCTAGTCGTACATGCTTATTTTTTAAGCAAATAATCACTTATACTAAATGAATCCCAAATACCCCTTAGTTTTTAATGATGGATTCTGATTATCAAATTATTTAGTTGTTAATAAGTAATCACTTTTGGATAATGATTTTCATATATAACATGCATTTCAAATAGCATAAGCTTATTAAAATTAATATCGAATTAGTCGTTTTATCGTGAAAGAAAATGTTTTTAGCCTAGTAGTATGTAAGTGATAAATACTAGTTATATATGTTTGGTGTACGTACGTGTGAGTATTTACCTCTAAATTTTTTTTTATTTAATCACAGCTGATGATCGATTATCTTTTTTTGATTAATCAATTACTCACATAATTAATTAATTTTAAATCACTCATTCAAACAAGCCTACTATACCTAGCTTTATGGACTCAACCTTGATCTTAAACATGGATCAAGACCTGCATGTACACACATAAGGAACCATTTTTTGTTACAAGTTCAACAAAAAAAAAAAACAACTGTTTGGCTATATAGTTTATACCTTGGTTAAAATTATTGGATGTGTCCCAACTCAGGATCGAATTAAAAAGGTGTAGTTTTTGTGATGTAGGACGGGTTCAGGATACACGCAAGGAAGCTTTCAGTGCTTGATGCGGTGTTAGACTATGACGATGCAGGAGCCAATCCGAAACATGATCCAAGGAGGGGAAGGGGTGGCGGAAGGAACCCATGATCGACAGATCGAGTTTTTAACTAAGCTCAAGAGTGTCACACAAAGAGTTTTGGTTATATATGGATCTAATTAAAGACTATATATATATATAGATACTCTATAAATTAATTATGCATATTTGTTTATGTATTTCACCAAGTATTAACTCATTAGATGCCTTTGTGGGCATGATAAATCAACGGAATTATATGAAAGGGTATTGTTATCTCTACAGCTTAACTGGTTTCTCAATGTACTTTTGATATAGATTACAAGAATAAATAAAGGTTTTATTATTAGCTGAAGAGCACGAGTCTATGTAATATTTTGATGTGTCCATTTGTACTGATATCACGTGGTGGTATATATACATAATGATGATGATGATGAGTAAATTAAATTAAACGGTAAAAAAGTAAAAATTATGTCTGAATAATGCACAACGTAAATTAACAAATAAGAGAAGCACAAACACAGTGAAATATGAATCAATTGTCTACTAATTTTTTCTTATTGCTAACCCGAAGTTATAAATTCAGCCATTTATGACAAAATGTATAGCTTAATTCGAAAAGTCAGATATCAAATTAAGTTTAAAATTAAACTGGGTAAATTATATGAAATAAATTGTGCATTTAACGGCATGTGTTGTTGACTCAAAATCGAAGTTAAAATTGTATAATTCTGAAAGTTAATGGGTAGATGATGTAAAATAAAAATACTTAATTTAATTTGTAATTGTCAACTGCATAATTGAATGGTAATGTCAACGTTACAATTGATATCTCTCGAATAATATTAAGATATTAAGTTGCCATCTTATCAAATGGGGTACCATGAGATATTGGAGTTTCTTAATGGTTGTGACACATGAGAATGATGTGTTTGATAAGCAAGAGAGGTGAATTATAGATCCTTATTTTTTATTTTTGATGTGTACATTACATATATGGAGGAGTGAGGTTTAAATATGAGAATTTTAGTGAGGATAATATGAGAATTTTAGTGAGGATGCAGGAATTAATACTAATATGTTCGGTGTCACAAAATTTATATTCTCTCACTTTTTTAATTAATTAAGTATCTCATGAATGACTCATTGATTATAAAAATTGTACTATAAAAATTAACATTTTTGTCTCTTCGATTAGACATCCCAAATGATATACTTTTGACGATTTTTTTTATGATTGTATAATATTAGTATCACATGCGATACTCGTTGGTAACACATATGATATTCGTTCGTAACACATGTGATAGTCGTTGTTATCACATGTGATAGTTGTTTACAAAACTCAACGAAAATGAAAAAAAAAAATCGTCGAAAGTACATCTTGTGAAATGTCTAATTGAAGAGACAAAAACGCTGATTTTTATGGTGCAACTTTTATAATTTTTGACTTACCGGCTGTGAGATATTTAATTTTTAAAAATATGAAAAAATGTATTTTGTAACACATGACGCATTTTTATTGATTCATTCACATATATGAAATCTTTTAAAAAGTTAGATATAAAAATAAGCTTAAAGACTTGATTAATGATTAATTTTTGTAGAAAAATAAAAATAATAAATAAAATTCATGTGTCATATATATATTATATAGAATAGACATACATTAATATATATCTTTTAGACATGTTTAGTATTACTGTAGTGGATATATACATTTAAAGTATGTTCTCTTATGCATAATTAATGTAACATCATAATTCATAATATGTACATAAAATAAAAAGTTAGTGTACAAATTATCTTCCTTAATCTATTGGGTTATTATCTGCTTCAAGGGTTTTTGTAATAACGATTGTAGTCATAAGGTTCATACGTCTCGTAATCGGTGTATGTTTAACATAATCATCTTAAAATATTATTTTAGTCACATGTAATTAAAGTACAATGATAAATTATATATAATACTAATATTAAGATTAAGATTTTGTTAGTAACTCTCGATTGTCATCTTTATTAAAATCGTAGTACCTTTTACAAATAATGCACTCGATTATGTGATGTTTTTGAATATAATATCATCTTCACACTAAGTTTAACGTACTTTTACTTATGTAATGTGAAGATCACACATTGAAATGTTATTTCCGACTTATCATTATTTGACGAACGATATTTTTTTAAATGATATAATTCTACCACATATGGGTTGTTTTTGTTGTGTTTTTTTCTTTCTTTTTAACTTTGTTCTCATTGTATCAACAAGTCAACATTTAACTTGGGATTGATAGATCATTGTTTTTGAAGTATTAACATCTACAAAATGGTAAATCATTACTTTTTTTACTATGAAAAATCATTTCTCACTACACCTTTTATTTTACAAATATCTTTTGGTATTAAAACCAAATGTAAAAATGATTTTTTTTTAGGTGTATTCCAATTAACGAATTAGAAATTAGATTTAGAACTTTATTTATTAAAAAAAACTAGGTAATGAATCGACAAAAAAAAAGTATTTTATTTACCGAAAAAATAAATCTCGCAGTTATCAATCAAATCATGTAATAAACCCCAATTAGATTTGCAGCATCTCAACCTCCACTCAACTCTTTTTTAGGGTTTCATATTTCAATCCACTCATTTCACATCACACTCACTACATTCCAATAAACTTAATAATTACATACATACAATCTCTATACATATGCTCTAACACTATAACTTCGTTTATCGATTGTAAATCAGAATGATGGATCGATCAAGATCTAAACGATACTATTACGACCAGGATTACGATCACATGGAAACCCTAAACCCTAGAGCAAAACCACGTTACAATAACAATAATTATAACGGCGGTGGTGGTCATCATTACGGTCCGAATAACAATCACCACCAGCGCCGGAACATCGGCGGCCCCGGTGGCGGTGGTGGCCGGAAACCTCAGGATCCGTCATCACTTATGGTTACTACTAGTTATAGGATCTTATGTCATGATATCAAAGCTGGAAGTGTGATTGGGAAATCAGGTAGTATCATTAAAGCTATTAGACAACATACCGGTGCTTGGATTAATGTTCATGAATTGATACCTGGTGACGAGGAGCGAATTATTGAGATTTCGGATACGCGAAGACGTGATCCGGATGGTAGAATGCCTAATTTTAGTCCTGCACAGGAAGCATTGCTTTTGATACATGAGCGGATATTGGAGAGTGATGGTGGTGGGGTTGGGGGTGGTGGGTATGGTGGATATGGGGCTGGTGAGGATGATGAGGATATGTATGGGGTAAGAGGGGGTTTAAGTGGTGCTAATAGATTGGTGTCTAGGATTGTGGTTTCTAGGATGCATGTAGGGTGTTTACTTGGGAAAGGGGGGAAGATTATTGAGCAAATGAGGATGGAAACTAAAACTCATATTAGAGTTTTACCTAGAGATCATACTATTCCGCGGTGTGTTGATATGTCTGAGGAAATTGTTCAGGTTAAAAAAGACTTTAACTTGTGCACAACTTCAAATGTTGCAGTGAATTGTTCTGTTGCATTGTTTGATAAATTATATTTTCCTGATCATGATCAATGGATTGCCGGATGCTTATGTTATGTTATAAGATGGTTATACTTGTTTAAGATATTTCGGGAATTATGATTTACTCAATTTGCTTTGATTTATGGCTAGTACGGACCTATATAGACAGTCTGTTTGAATGATTATGACATGTGAGTGGTGCCATTGTTAGTAAGCATGGTTTAAAGTAGCAGCAGTTTGAGTTAAAGAGTATGGATTTAACAGCCATTCTTACTAAAATGTAGAAAATAGCGTTCTCATTGTAAGTTCAGCAGTCAGTTTCTATCTATTCTTCACATTAAATGGCAGTTCGGCGTGAGCCACTTTGTGTGTTTAATAGTTGGTAACTGAAGAAACTTGGATACTCTTGTTCGTTAGCATATATGTTAGATAAGTTAATGTGAAAGGGTTGGATGGTGTTTGGTGCACTATGACAATCTGAAGACCACATTGTATTACACGTATATGAGAATACTGTTCTTACGTTTTGTAATCGGATTCTGTTTACTAGATAGATTGTTAAATACTACGAATACTGAGTAATGGGAAACATAACTTTTGATTTTTTAACTTTATTCGTGTTTCCCTTACACTCATTCAATGTAATTCTAATCATAATATAACAAATATGTTATCTTTTTCCACAGGTTGTTGGTGATATGGTCTCAGTGAAGAATGCAATAGAAATTATCTCCTCACGATTGAGGGAGAGTCAGCATCGGGATCGTAGCCATTTTCATGGACGATTACAATCACCTGATCGGTTCTTCCCTCCTGAAGAGGATTTTATGCATCATCCAAATAACATAACTCGTCGACCATCAATGGATGGGCCTAATTATGGGTCAAGATTACCTGGTGGTTTAAACCATTCCAGAAGCTTTAATAATGGCCCACGTCCATCTGGTTATGTTAATGATACTGGAGCTAGTCCCATGTCTGAGAATGCGCAGTCCCAAAATGCAGAAGATCTTGTATTTCGAATACTATGTCCAAACAATAAGGTTGATAGTATTATTGGGCAATCAGATGGATTTATGGAATTGCTCCAAAATGAAATTGGTGTAAATGTCAAGGTTTCTGATCTTGTGGCTGGATCAGATGAACAGATCATCATCATCTCTTCAGAAGAGGTATTTGTTTTCTCTGTCTTCATCTTAATGAGAAGTATACTGAATACCTGATCCATTTTGGAGGATTCTATGTTTTTACTAGGTGGGAAAATGGGCAGGTTGTAGGGGTTTGATTCTGCGTCAAAATATTTTGTCATGGGTTTAGCCGAAAAACTTCAAAATTTGAAACCTTTTTTTTTTTATTTATAAAAAATTGGTGCGTAAAGTATGATTACAAAAATTAGAATATTGCGATAGTATTCTAGTTTGAATACACTTATTTAAGAGATTATATGCATTAAAATACCTTTTAACCCTTCTGACTCGTGTAATCCATTTGACTTGTTCCTTTTAAGCTAGTATGTTATATTTACTCATTTAACTCATTGGTAATTAATCATAACCCGAATCAACTTATTAATTAGCAAATGTGTTGAAACCGACACATTTAATGTTTACCATAATATTAACACATATTTATTTCTTCATCTCGTACGCCTTGTTTGAGCTTATTTCCTTTGAGCAGCTTATGGTGTACTTCTGATTATAAAATATATTGCTGCTGTTAATATCTTCCTCTCATGTCTAAAGATGCTTACTTTAATTGTAAACAATTTACTGTTAGGGTCCTGATGATGAACTCTTCCCGGCTCAAGAAGCTCTATTGCATATACAGACACGAATTCTGGATCTTGTTCCGGAAAAAGAAAATATTATTACTACTCGTCTTCTTCTCACTGGTGGTGAAATTGGATGTTTAGATGGAAGAGATGGCTTCTTATCTGAGACCAAAAAAATGACTGGTGCAGACATTCAGATTCTGCCCAGGGAAAATTTCCCACACTTTGTATCAGTTAATGATGAACTTGTACAGGTTTGTTGCGTATCATTTAGTGTCTATGCTAAATCTAATAATGTCTATACTTCTTGATTTCAGTGGAATTACTTTAATATGCTCTTTTGAATTGTGTCTTGGAACCGATTATCCAATTTCTGCAACTTGAAGTCATAATAATCTTAAATAATCAGATTCATAACAATTGCAGCAGAACTGATTAATGAAGAGTAGCATAAACTTTCCTATTTCTCCTAACTTAAGTGGTTAGACTTTTATTCCCATTTCAGAAAACACTTAATTTGCTGGTCATTTTTTTCAATTTATTGCTTCAGAGTTTGCCAAACACTACCTGATTATTACAATTATAAACAGGAGAAACATTATCTTCTACAACCCATTTTTATCAGACACCCAGATAGTAACTGCTTTACTCATATCGGTTGAATGAAGAAATAATGTTAGGTCTGTCTTTGTCAGATGGGCTACTTCAGGAGTGATTAACAAACATCACAAATTCAATTTAGTCTAAAAAAAGTTAACGGGGATTCGGGGAACCACATCATTGTTTGATGGAATTCTTATGATTATTTGTTCAGATTGTTGGAGAGATCAAGGCTGCTAGAGAAGCACTTGTGGAGGTGACATTGAGACTACGGAGTTATATATTCCAAGGGTTCTTTCAAAAGGATGCTCAACCTGCTCCCTTTCATGCACCGAGCCCTGTGGGTAGTGCTTCAAACTTGGAGGCAGCTTCCAGCAACAACATAACTACACGGGAAACTTATACCGGAAATGATACTACTGTTGCATCTAACCAGAATGTACAAGCCACACCACCAGTACTTCCAGCAAAGGTAAGCCACACTTAATCCACCCATGTACCTATTATAGAGGTGGCAATTTTGAGTCATTTACTTAGGAATGGATCATTCGGGTTATGCTTCATAACCGATGGGTCAATTTTTGTAAAGTTACGAATTAGCTACAATAGAAACAGGTTGAGTGCATCAACAGGTCAAATGGGCCAACATTCCCTTAAAATGTATATTTAATGCAACCTTCGTTGATTTATTCAATCATATTGGACACACGGTTCCTTTATTATAAATAAAAAAGTTTCTGGACTGAAAGTGTTTCGGGTCAATGCAACTTGTTTTGACCCATTCAAGAAGTTATTGGTTTGGACCTAGACCTGTTTCAACCCACCCATTTTGCCACCTCTATAGTGTACGTTTATCTCTCATCCACATAATTAGAGCACGAAGTGCTCATTTCGTTAATTTGTTCACAAAAGGCGTCAACTTGCCTCATGATGCATGTGATTGTTGTGTAGAATACTGGGGGATCGAACAACGAAGCTGTAAATCAAACTGAAAGTGGGAGTCGTGAAGATGCACCAAGTACAGTGAACAGGTAATGGTCCTGCTTTATCTACTAATTGGCTAATTCTGTACATTACACACCGATCTTATACCATTTTCCTTTCTCCTTTTAGGAGAGCTGTGCAACTTGTTACAAGGAGTATACTGGAAGTTGTCATTCCAGATTATGCTGTTCCTAAGCTCATTACAAAGTCTAGAAATAAGCTTGCTCAGATTAGCGAAGTAAGCTTACCTACAACTTTCATAATTTTTCCGGTTTTGTTAGTTAAATGTGGTAATTTTGATCCCTTAACTTAAGAATGGGTCGATTTGGTTTATGTTTCATCTATAACGGGTCAAACACGTAAAAAGACAACGGTCAATTCTGTGGGAAGTCCTCAGAAGTTTATGTTTTTTTCTATTATTACATAAATCCTCCTATATAATTTTCTTTTGTAAGTTAGATTATTATGTGAATAAGTAATTTTGTAATCAGGGTGTGTGAGTTCCGTTCAAAAAGAATATAATTTTTGTAATTATATTTGACACGCTGATACTTTATAATATAAATAAAGATTTAGACAGAGTGCTTCGGGTCAACCCAACCTGTTTGGACCTACTCCAAAAATTCACCTATTCTCTGGCTTGCTTATTTTGCCACCTCTAATTTGTCTATCAATGTATTTTCTATTGTTAATGGCATGTATTTTGACTTGTATGTTAATTAAATCTCAAATAAGCTTTCGGGAGCCAATGTTAAGCTGGTTGATACAAGCACTGAAGCAACAGAGCACATTATCCAAATATCTGGTACCCAGGAGCAAGCGGAAAGAGCTCAGAGCTTGCTTCAAGGATTTATTTTGAGCAGTATGTAGTCCTCTTCTTATCTCATTATGCATACAAGTGTGTGTGTGTGTGTTACGATGAGAACTGTTACAAATCCACCATCACCCAGATGAAATTTGCCGCCAATTCAATCCCTAGACCATAGAACTAGCCAGCTTTTATAATACCAGATTAGATATAGAGTGTAGAATTTGGAATAATTCTGATCATTTTAATTGGCTATTCCAATGGTCGAAAATAAACACCCGCCCGACCTTTTCTTGTAGTGGACATGCTAGCGGGTTGGGTATAAATCAAAGACAGGTAATATTTTTGGTTGGGTCGGCCGAGTTGGCTTGAAACACATTTTTCTCTTGAAATATCTATAAATAGTAGACATGACATGAACTTGTATTATTTTCATATATTTTTTTATATATAATAAAATGAAGTAGACAGTTTTCTGCACTTTGGACGACTTTTAATACGTATGGCCCTTTTCCTGTTAGTACATGCTTGACCTGTGGGGTTAGCGATGAGGTTTTCCTTGTTCAGGTTACCCGGGGAGGGCAAGTATTTTTACTCAGATGTATGCGGCCTAACCAGGATATTCCCGTGACCGTTTCCGACCCATTCTCTGGCCACCCCAAGATGTGTTGCTAGTGAGGTTTGAACCTGAGATCTCTTGTGAGGATATCAGGATGTTTGACCTTGACCTGTGGGGGATTTTACTTAAACCAAAATCAACCCATTTACAAGTAGTGAGTGGAAACTGTCACCTACAATAGGGTTTAATTACCTTTGGGCATCGGATAGCTTTCTATTAGCCAGATAAGTGAATGCAAAAACCCATCATACCCATTTGTGGTTGTGTATTAGATCATGTATATGTGTGTCCATATCTTTGTTGTGAACCATAGTTTTGACCATCATTCGTTGTTTAATAATGCAGCCCAAGAAGATGCGTAAAACATCAAGAAGTATTTGGCCGATCTGTATGTGGAGTTCCAACATGTAGTCCGAAACAAGGAGGGATAAAACTATTCACATGAAGGTACTCGTGTCCCTTGTACATGAGTTAGTGTTGTAGGATTAAGATACAAAATGAGCACCATAGTTGTAACTTGCAGTTATTATAGGATGGTGTCAGGTGTTTTAATATGTCGTTGTGTTTATGCAACAAAGTTACGTTTGATGCATTAAGTTATATGAGTTGAAATCCAAGTTTTTGCCAAGAAAATGAAGCTATGATTTCTTGGACATGTTTTTGCTCCCGACAGATTGTTGTTGTTTTACATGGGGTTCTCTCAAGATTGTAAAAGGTTTTTTTTTTTCAAATATCCAAGTGAGTTTACTCACAACGAAGCAACTGTTTTTCCGATGCTAAAATAGTATACAGTCGTCTTGTATGATTGTGCCGAGAGGCGATTGCACTCCTGAAAACGGCCAGCGTGATTTGTGAAGACAAGTTATATGCTTGCTCACTAAATCGTTGTCGAAGAGCTTTAACTCCATGCAGGGTAATGTTTGATTAGATGCGTATTAAAAATTGAACCCTCTATGTATGATGGTAACTTCTATAAAGGGCAAATTACGTATGATTGTATGTGATAATTGTAAACGTTATATTGTATGCACCAATTGTTTAAACTGGAAATGTTGCATGCAAGCATTTAGTGATTTTTTGAAGGACCAATTGTGAACATTTGCAATAGTTGAAGAGTTAATATGTAATATTTTTTGAATTATTGGTCGCACATAACTTGTATGTAGGTAACAACATACTTCTTAGTGTTTTAGGATATTGTCACTTTATTTATTTTATCTTTTATAAAATGTATATCAATGAAATGCACCGTTTATGTAACAACTTCATAAAGTTATTGTATATCGATGAAATGCACCGTTTTTACATTTTTGGATGACACATTGACACTATTCAAAAATGTAATTGCTACAATAACAACTTTATGAAGTTTGTTACGTACTTGATAAAAATAACTATTTTGTTCAATAATAAATATAATAGCGAAATGTGTCGGGTTAATATACAATTTACATGTAAGAACATGTTTCTTTAAAGTTTTTATTTTTTAAACTTCTAACAACCAAATATATTTTGGATTGGCCAGCCCAATAAACAGATCCGGGCTTCTATTCCATTCAATCTACTCAAATATCAAAAGGCCCATTTACGTGTCAAACATTTTTCAACAACGAACCGGACAGCCCCGAAACCGCCGTACGCCACCGTCATACGGCCGAAAACCCCTCTCTTCGCATTAGTATTCGCGCCGGAGCTGTTACAGATAAAGTGTACGTCTTTCTTTCTTTCTGGTGAGCTCATATACACGCAAGCCTCATTGTCTTACCTCACTTCTAATTTTCAGTAACTTTGTAAGTAATTTTGCAATATTGCTGTATGTACATGTCTATATGTATTTTTTTTCTTTCGAATTGGACTTAAATAATTGTATAATTAATTCTGTTATTAGTAACCATAGATACTTTGTTGATTTTGATGGCTTTTTTATACGGTGTGGTAGTTTTTTGTGCTATGTGTTTTTAGTAAATTAGTGGTTCAATTTAAATGTGAAATGGTGAGTAAGTTTAACATATTAATGTGGGGGTTCGAATAGAGATGGGCTGTGCTCCAACTATTAGAGATCCCATTTCTGCACCCACTTTATTGTGAAAGACCTGAGTGGGTCGTTCTGCCATCAGTAGAAAAAAATATGGGAACCGGAAAGTATGACACATTTGGAAATGGAAAGTGTAACGTGAATCATTTGGTCAGCATGCTAAATGGGTTACATATAATGCTTTTGTGGTTATAAAGTATTACGATGTTAATGCACTAATCTGTGCACACTATTTTGTTTTGTTTAATATTGAATGAAAATTTGCACTTCAGTTTCAATTATGTTCGTACTCAGAGTGGAATTCACAGGATGAGTGGATTGTCTCCAAGCATTCACTTAGACTTGTTACAGAAAGGCATTGCCAGTGTTTCTCTTCATCGTGCAAATGGAAAGTGTAACGTGAAGCTTTATGTCGTCCCCAGTGGGGCATCCATTCGTTGCTCGGTCTGTCGATGTTATGCTACTACCGAATCATTGCATATGGGCAGGACGACCCGTGGAAACCAAGTTTCTTCTGTTGTTGGCAGTTCAGATAAATCTCAAAGGTGCATAGTTTTATATGCTTACTTTTGTGTGTCATTAGGGGTGGCAATTCGGGTTGAGTTGGGTTGGTGGGTTCGGGTTGACGGGTTGGCGGGTCAGAAGTGATTAACCCGAACCCAACCTGATTTTACAATCGGGTTGAGTTTTTCAACCCAACCCAAGACACGTTAACCCGGACCCAACCCGAGTAACCCGATTTTTTAATCTAGTCATCAAGTTTTCGAGTTTTCAGGTCGGTTTCGGGTCACCCGGGTCAAATGGGTCAATCATAATACATATAAAGTTCCAAAAATAATCATATACATATTATATCCATTTGGATTCATTACCAAAAATATCATTAGTTTATAACTTCCACCAAAATATAAAGGTATCAAAGATTTCTAAAACGAACTTTAAGAATTCAAATGCACTATACAAAATTACAAATGATTCTTCCATCGTGATCATCTTTGATTCTTGAAGTCGTCACTAATTCTTAACTCCTGAAATTAAGCAATGAGTCATTGGATTGTGATTGTAAAATGAAGGCTAGAACAATAAAAATAAAGCAGCAGCTAGACAAATAGCAAAATATGAGCATTCTATAATTGAAAGACCAACTGGGACCATTTGACTACCACCATGTGAAGCACTTGAACATAAAATAACCAAAACAGAAGTAATATAGGCCATATATATCCATGCATGATGCATCCCCACGTAAGTAACCATGCCATAACTACCAAACACATATATTATATGTGTAATATATTTAAAAATTTAAAAACCAGAAGATAAAAAAGACTAGTTGTTTAAATCACTAAACCTTCTGTTAATTATCAAAACATACAGTTTTCTTTCAAAAGCATTTGTAATACCTTCAAGCAAATTTAAATACATAAAACAAAACTTGAAGAATGCATATCGGTTTGAAACTCACCAAACACCAAATTATGTCGGATTTGGATTTGCAGCCCCTGTTTCATCTTTGTTGTTATCCAAAGTCATTACATTTTGTAGTACCTCTTCAAGGCCATCATGTGAAAGTACTACATTATCAAAGATTATATCATAAGTGATAAAATAGTTAATCGATGCATATCAAAGTGTTATATACGAATTAAACGGAAAACTTACAGTTTTCACCAAAGTGTTTGGCAAACTAACCGAAATTTAAAAATGTGAATTGACATAAAAAAAAACACACGATTAATAGTTTATAAGTGTTATTTATGTAATTTTTCATTTTATAAGCTTCAAACTTATTTTTATAAGCTAGTAATAGTTTTTTTTTCTAGAGCTTATTTTCTTAATAACTTCTTATATTTTTGTATAACAAACAATGTTATAAGCTCGTTTGTCAAACACACTCATAATTTATATAGAGATGACAAGAAAAAGTTTTTTTTTTTATTAAATAAAATAGCAAAGTACTTTCAGTTTCGTCTTAATCTTTAACAAAAATGCAAAGTAATCAAGAAAATGTCATGTATTCACCATGTCAGCCAACAACTCATCTTACATACTTGTTGTAGCAGTTCTAGTAATTAATGAATACAAAACATAAAATAGTACGTTGTCTCACTGGAACAAAAGTACGAGTACAGGGTGTATTTAACAAAATTAGCTGGAAGCTTGTAGCTGCAGCTAGTAGTTAGAGCATAAATCACAGCTTCAACCGTAGAAGGCCGCATTGAACTTCGATATTGATCCAAAATTCTTCCTCCAAGACTAAAGGCTGATTCAGAAGCCACTGTTGAAACTGGAACACAAATAATATCCATAGCTAATTTAGCTAAAACTGGATACCTATACCGTTGAGATTTCCACAATTCAAGTAAGCAAACACGAATTTTGGTTCTTGGCTCTGCGAGGTATAGTTGCAATTCGGTAAATCCACCGAACTTTCGGCATTATCAAACTCATCAAACTCCTGTTTTTATACATAGAACTAGTAAGTACATTTTACAATATAAATACATAAAACAGAATCTGCAAATTCATACCTTATAAATACTTTGACTAATGCCTCTTTCTTCTTTATTTCCTTGTTTCCTACTATTACTACTACATGATGACGAACATGTTGAACCCTTTGATTCTTTCAAATATTCATCAAAAACCCCATCTAGTACTGTTCTAACCGCTTTCAGTTGTGGGGACTCGGGACCATAAAGTTTCTGATAAGAAAACTCAAGGAAGGAATACTTGTATTTTGGATCGAATACGATAGCTACAGCTAATAGTGTACTAAAATCAGCCCAATATTTATTGAACTTCAACCACATTTGCTCAGCTATATGCTTCATATAAGCATCTTCACTGTTTAACTCAGTAACCAACTTCAAGTGGATCTCAAATACTATTGGGAAAAACAAATTCGAAGTAGGATAGAGGGTTCCCGAGAAGTCAAGTGTCGCTTCATAGAAAACTTGAAGAAAGTCACATATCTTCCTAATCCTTTCCCATTCGTCTTCTGTTGGACAACTTTCAATACCAGACTCCAACAAACTAAGATGACACAAAGCAGGCTGATAATAAAGTGCACATGATAGCATTCTATAAGTGGCATTCCACCTAGTGGGAACATCTTGCATCAAAGATCTTTTGGTATCTAACAAAGTTTCCGTGCAACAGTACTCGAACTTTTTTTCCTACCATCAGATCCCTTCACGTATCTTACACAATCTCTAACTTTTTCAACAACAACATCAATTTCTTTTAGCCCATCTTGAACAATTAAATTGAGAATATGACAACAGCACCTAAGATGAAATAGCTCACCACCATATACTAAGGAATTCAACAAACCAAATTGTTTCTTAAGCAAATTTACACAAACATCATTTGCAGAAACATTATCTAACGTTATAGAAAATAACTTCTTTTTAATACCCCAACTCTTAACCAAGCCAATAAATTTTTCAGCTAAAGCAACACCCGTATGTGGAGGAGGCATGTAAGAAAAGTTTATAATTCTTTTCTGTAACGCCCAATCACTATTGACATAATGTGCAGCATCAGTAACAATTGACGTCCAAGCATCAGATTTAAAGAGATTCGACTAGGACAACTAATTAACTCATCACGAAGTCTCTTACTTTGATGCTCATACAACTTTAAAATGTCAGCTTTTGTGGTGTTTCTAGATATGCAAGTAACACTCGGTTTCAAGTATTTGAAAACATTTCTGATTCCTTCATATTCTGAAAAAGAAAACGGCAAATCGTGTCTAACTATTGCATGATTCAACAATTCCCTAAACTTTTCTTGCCTGAACTTAGCATTTCTTACATTTAAAACATCTTTGTCAGAAGAAATCATATATTGACCAATCTCTACTGTTGTTTTCCCTTTACATTTTTTCTTATGACGAATCAAATTACCCGTACCGTGATTACTCTCGGCAATGAATTTCTTACCACATTTATTACAGGCACACCTTAATGGCTCATTTGGTAGGTTTTCCAATATAGTGTAGTCTGTCCAAATCGGTGCTGTGAATTTCCTTTTCCTTTTTTTTCCTTTCAAAGAGCTTTCCGCACATGTAGATGTGGTTCTAGTGGTAGGACCAACCTCTTCAACTGAATCATAACTTTCATCATTATCAACCGGTATATCACTTAAATGATAATCCATAGCTCAGTCTCAAACTACAAAAAACAAGAGGATGACTTACAAAAAACAAAGGCGATCAAACAATTAAATACAGGTTTAATAAAAAATAATTTTCCTAACAACCAACAAATAGTCAAATAATATATAAAAAGACATAAATAACTTTAGTATGACTTACTATTTGATCGTTGAACTTCAGAGGTTAGGGAATTAGGGATTGTGATATGTTAATTTGTGAGTAAATGAGATCTTAGAAGTTGGATCTGAGATCCTGAGATATGGAATTAGGTCAAGTACATCCTTTTGGAGGGAAAAAAAGATCCAGTGGATATTTTGGTGTGGGCCTAAAGTTTGTATCAAATATAAATTAAAAAAATAATAATAATAAAATTTAAAAATTTCGGGTTATCGGGTCAACCCGAAAATTCTGTGGGTGACCCGAACCCGACCCGAAAAAACATCAGGTTGGCAGGTTTCGGGTTGGCGGGTTCGCGGGTCAAGAATTCCAAACCCAACCTGATTATTTTCGAGTCGGGTTCGTGTCGGGTTTCGGGTCGTGTCGAAAATTGCCAGCCCTATGTGTCATCATGTTTTGTTGATTTTTTCTTTGTCATGGTTAATGAGCTGAAACCTGCTATGCAGACTATATTGATCTATTGAGCACCCTTGCGTTATATTTGTAATAAGACCTTGACAAGTGTATGGCTTAAAACGTATACTTCTGCACAACCTAAGTTCTAGTACTGAGGCTACTATTTATATATGCTAGCAGCTCTAACATGTTCCTTGATGGCAGAAGAAAATCTTCGGGAAATGATTTTGAAATGAAGTTAGAAGAACTGTTTTCTGAAATTAAAAGCATGATAAGAATGGGAAATAAAGGTGATGCGGTTGATCTACTTGAAGCAAATTATGAAGCTGTGAGAGAACAAATGGATGCAGGAGGTAAAACTGTAGAGGAAGCTGCTCTTTTGGATGTCATAGCCTTGGGTTACATGGCTCTTGGAGACTTCAAGATGGTTGAGTCCATCTTAAATATGGTACCGCTCTAATCAATTAAATTAATCTTTGACTTGATTTCTCTTTGCTTACGCATGTCACTGTGTTTTCCCTGCATTTGAAGCTAATTTCAACATAGTTTATGAGTATAATTCTATGTTTTCTTCTTCTATTTGTTGTCTTACTAATTAAAACCAAAGATTGCTATGCGGCGATAGTTACTCTGATTGATGTACGTCTCATGGTTTCTCCGACAAGGCTTCCACTATTTCTATACTGTACTTTTTCCTTTGTATGCCTCCATTTATTTATTTTATTTTCTTTTCTTTTCTACTAAACTGTATAACTCTGCTGTACTCCAGTTAAATGAGATTGTAGATGATTTGAGGGATGATCAGCCTCTTCTTGAAGCAATATTGACACACATGGGGAGTATGTACTCAGCCATAGGGAGGTTTGAGAATTCCATGCTTTCATACAAGAGAGTCCTTGAAATTATAGAGCGAAATCACGGTAAGTTTTAAGTTTGATCTTTCAAATGTTTATGTAATATATTGATGTACTGATTTTCAGTTCTGCACTTCTGCTTATGTAAAAGTTAATTAACCTTTTTTTTTCTTTTTCTTTTTTTTTCGTTTTTGTTCTGCTTATGGCTGTGGCTCGCTGCATGGTGATACCATTCTTGTCGTTTACTAGTGCTTTCTAGATTTAAGTTCTACTTTACTGTGTTTGCTGTTGGTTGCTGTCCTTTTCTGGGGTTTATTTAATGATTGAGATTTTGTATTAACTTATTTAGGGATTTATAGTACTTCTCTTGTACTGCCTTTATTGGGAATGGCCAAAGCTCTTGGTTCTGCTGGCAGAGCGACTAAGGCAATTGACATTTATCATCGCACTATTTCCATATTGGAGTCTAATTTGGGAGCAGAAAGCAAGGAACTAGTGGTACCTTTGAATGCTCTTGGCAATCTTTTAATAGAAGAAGGAAAGGCTGAAGATGCAGAGAGTGCTTTTATGAGGTTGTTGTTGGTTGAATAAAACTCAAGCTTAGAGGTGGCGATCTTGACCATTTACTTATGATTTGGTCAATTTGGGGTTTTTTTGTGTGTCTCTCAAATGATTCAAATCGGTCAGCTTAAATGATTAGCAAAATTTGGAATTTGTCAAAGGGTTGAAAGTCGCATGAATATTATTTTTAATGTTCGGATACAACCTCCCAGATCATTTTTAAAAGATCAAGACTATGATACAAGTATAGTTTCTTTGCAATCTGAATTTACTTATATCTGATATATTAGAGGTTCAAAAAATGGACAAAAATGTTTCTAGGGTCAATGACAAAACTGTTTTGACCCGTTACCCATCTGCCGACACATGTCGCTACCTCTGCTTATGCGTAATATATCTTTGCTTTTTTCTGTAAATGTGTTTTCGTTGTCTTCAACTGATCTTTTTTCACTCATTTGTCTCTTGGTCAAGCTTAGAATTGTAGGCATCTATACCAAGTTATATGGAGAAGACGATGAACAAGTTGGAATGGCCATGTGCTCTTTAGCTAATGCGAAGTGTGCAAAAGGCAAGTTCTTTTTCCGTTTTTTTAATGTATACCTGGGAACTTGCTGTGGTTGCTATCCCATAACCCAGTTTGTGAGCCTCTTCAATTCTCCCGAACCTTCTGCTTAGAGGTGGCCAGACAGGTATGATTGATGGGGTAACAGGTCAAAATGGGTTTGGGTTGAAATAGGTCATTCTATAGTGCCGTTGTTTGTGCTAGGTCAGCTTGGGTTGACGTGCAAACACGTCTTTGTCCATTTTTAACAGACTTCATAGTTCATATATAATTAGCGCATTAATTATGATTAAAAAAACAATATTATTACAGGTACGATGATAATCTGAGTAATCAAATATAATTATCTACTAGGTTGTAATGTTGTATGCTAGTAAGTAATCTCTGGGCTACTTTCTGCCCATCCTGACCCATTTCTCTTCATGCTGGTATTTTTAATTGACCCTTTGGAGATATAACACAACCCAAATGGACTAGTTCATAAGTAGATGGTCGAACTTGCCACCTCTACTCCTGCAGACAACGGGATGGCTTATGTCAACCAACAAACAACTGTTGCTTCTTTAGTTAGAATGTTCTGTTTGCTCATGTAGAACAGGCAGAAAGTTGGTTCTCAGAATTCTGGTTTCATTATGAAAACAGATGTATACATTTGAAGTTAATTGAGTTTTGAATAACAGGAGATGCAGAAGCAGCCATCAAGTTGTACAGGAATGCTCTTCAGGTGCTGGAGCATTCAGATAGTATAAATTTGGATGACAGCATATTGGAGAAGACGAGGATAGACTTAGCAGAGTTGCTTCATGTTGTAGGAAGGTATGATCTATCTAGGACAACAACTTGCTCATATAACCTTTGGTTCTAGAATCTTAAGTTGTTGTGAAGCTGCCTTGCATTTATTATTGGTAGAGATCACTATTTTAACCTATTTATATGGAAATGGATCAATTCAAGTTGTAATTCTTGGTAATGGGTCAAATTTAGAAGAGTTACCTGATAATGAAACGGGTCTAATGGTCAAATGCTTTAAAAGTTTCTAAGTGTGTGCTCCAATAATTCTGAATCATTTTATGGAAAAGAAAATATCTTTTTGTTTTAAATTATTGTTTATTAATAAGCATTTACTAAATACTAATGAACAAAAGCGTTGGCTGGTTGACCGAACCTATTTACATAACCTGCCCTTTCAGCCTCCTCTGATTGTTAGTATCACCTTGTTATATTATAGAGAAAAGGAAGGCCGTGAATTGCTGGAGGAATGTTTGTTCTTTACCAAAAAATATAAAGGAGAAGATGATCCTACTTTTGTCACCCATCTTACAAATCTCGCAACCTCATATTCACGTTCTAAGAATTACGTAGAAGCTGAGCGTCTCTTGAGATCAAGCTTACAAATCATGAAGAGGACCGTGGGGCTTGATGATCCCTCGATCACTTTTGCAATGTTACAGCTTGCTGTAACTCTCTACAACCTGAAGCAGGATGAAGAGGCTGAGCAACTGGCGCTTGAGGTCTTGCGGATTCGTGAAAAAGCATTTGGGAATACCTCTATACCAGTTGGTAAGCCCGTACGATCCCTTTTAAAATTTGTTAACGGGTTTGGTTCAGGATGGGTTACTTTTTAGTCCAGGTTGAAATGGGTTGGGTTGACCCTCAAAGACTTATAAGTTCATACTACTAAAAAGTCTCAATAAATAATTAATGTGTTAAATATGACAAAAACAAAATTATATTTTAAACTTCATAAAAAAAATTGATTTGCAAGGTTCTATGGATTAAAAGTACCCACTTGGTATCCTTTAGCTCTTCCAATGCATATGTCCCGTTCCCCTTGTAGCTTCATTTTTTTTCTTATCCATTTGACCCGATAGAGTTCAAACATAACCCAAACAATCCATTTATAAGTAAATAGGTTGAAATTGGCAAATATGATAAGTGGCAAAAGAAATATAGTTTTTTTGTAATAGTATAGTTTTGTTAATTGTATAATCGAGATTTCATTATTCTGTAAAATAGGACAGAAAGTGTTGGTAGTCAATCCGACCAGTTGCAACACTTGCCCAAACATCTGACCACCTCTACTAATAATAGTAGTCAGCTCGTTTAGAAACACGTTTCTGCAGATGTTACTTGTTCCTACACACATGATGATTTCCATCCTTGGAAACACCATTTCACAGATGTTACTGGTTCCTACATGCACATGTTAATTATAGTGATATTTGGTAGTGACAACATTTTCACTTTTTCATATGTCAGGAGAAGCATTGGATTGTTTAATATGCATTCAGAAGAGAAAGGGAAGAGATGATGGTGAGATATTGGAGTTGCTCAAGAGAAATCTGAGCATACAAGAGAAAGCATTTGGGCATGAAAGTGAAGAAGTTATTGGAACTCTCAAGAAGATTGTATTTTACATGGACAAACTGGGAATTAAGGATCAAAAGTTCCCTTTTCAAAGGAGATTGTCTTTACTTAGAAATAAATTTAAGGACCAACTTCAATATTGACGATAATCTAATCTTCTACCATAATCTATCAATGCTTACAGCTTATATACATGCAGTCTTTTATTTGTGCGTGAAGCGTGGCTACGAAAGATCAACTTCACTAGCTCGGACAACCTTTGTTATTCAATCAACTTGTTTGAAAAGAAACAGAACCTGTACGAAAACGAAGGATAAGTAATTGAACTGCATTCACTTAACATGAAATACATAAGAAATCGCTAAAGTTTTTTTTCCTTTTCTTTCAGTGTGTGTGTTTGTTGGTGTTGTTGTTAATAACATGTTGGTTTATTCGCGCGTTCCGCCGGAAATAAAATAAAAAAGGATACATTTTTTAATATCTTATCTAATTCTTATTTTAATTTTAAATATATTTTGATTTCATTATCTTTTTTGTTTATATATATTTCAAAGTAAATATCGTAATCTTCCACTCTTCTTTTTTAGTGATTAATATAACATATGAGATGTCCGTCAAATTTAATTTATGTCATTTAGACTTATATGAATTTATATATAATTTATTGGATAGTATCTTCTAATATAGTAATAGATGTGCTTTAGTGCATATTTAATGTAAGCGATAAAAATGACATAACATGATATCTTCAAAATTCATTGTAATTTGTGGTAAAAGCGCTATACTGGTAATATAAATAATAAATTCTGCTAATAATAATAATAATAATAATAATAATAATAATAATAATAATAATGACTTAGATGATTATGTGACATATTAGAAACTAATAAAATTCAAAATATCATGCAACGCGTATCACACTTGATAGCAACATATATTTAACTTATAAAAATGATAGAATATAAAAATAACATTTAGCGTTAAATAAAAATACGAATAATATATTTTTAGTTTTTTCAAATCAAGTTATTAATTAAAAGACAACAATTGATTAATCGGATGGTTGATATTTATATAAAGTAATGTATGTATATTTTATAAAATATACAATTTTACAATTATAAATTAACAGATATAAATTAAGTATCTTAATCAGTAAAGTAATTATACTATATAAAATGTATATAATAATGATTACTTATTAATTTTTCTTTTTACTATTTATCAACTATTGCATAAATACAAGTTTGTAAATGTATGAGTTGAAACTAATAATAATAATAATAATAATAGAGAGAGTATTTGTTAGTACATCAATGTTTTTCTTTGCTTGTGATTCACCATATTTGTGTGGGAATGAATCAATTAAAATGAGAATGGCTACACGTTGAGGCAAGCCAACGCAATGACAGAAGTATAACCACCTACTCAAGATTTATTCCAACCTACATAATAATAATTATTATAATTATAATTTCTTCAATAATTAAATTCATGCGTTCACAATTATGGGAGACTTTGTCTACAATGGTGGACCTATCACCTATGTATGTAAAATTTTTTTAAAAAAAGTAAATTAAATCGTGCATGATCACGTAGAGCTGATTTTATTTTATAATGGCAATAAATTAACGGGTAAATGGAATGATTTTATTTTTTCAATCAGGTGTACGTGATTTAATTGTGTTTTCGACAATTTCTCATATCCATCCAAAATATTTATCCGAGGAAGATCGAACATGAAATCTCTCGAGATCATGGTAATAAATATTCGACTAAAATATTTTCTGGTAAGTCATTATTTTACATTGCGCCATACAAATTTGGTACAGATAAAGTTGTTCATTTCATAACCCGTGACCTTAAATATTATCCTCGTTGCAAATAAACCGTTTAGTCAATTTCTAAATAATCTTATTTACCTTATTACACGTAACAATTCGATTTCCGACACGAATAATTTCTTCAAACCAACTCCACATACATAACATGTGGTGCTTTTAAAAGTGAAAATTACTCTTCACCATTTTCAGTTTTTCACACGTATGACTATGACCAAACATAGTCGCCATTGCCGACCCAATTCCTATTTTAGTTTTTTGTTGTATACATTTATGTTATGTTTATGTTATTCTATCTATTTTCCTAAAAAAAACAACTGAAGATTATATCACGCACCTCAATACACACACATCACATATGACATACCATCTAGTCCTCTATCATATCATTTCTTAAAATTTTGCAACGAAACGATGCCGTTTTGCGACGTCGGAAAATACCAGACCGCCGGCGATGCAATTATCAACAATGGTATTAAAATTTTCTACAATACATACGGTTCGGGCCCCATCAAAATTCTAATGATCATAGGTATTTCCAATTCACTTCCTTTTTCATAAATTAATTAACTTTATTGAATTTTATAACTGGGTATTTGTTCAGGATTAGCTGCAACCCATGATTCATGGAACCCACAAATCAAGGGTCTTGTTGGGACGGTAAACCCAAACTCCGGAGACCGTGATCGGAGCTCCGGAGACAGTGGGGATAATGAGAAAGGTATAGAAGTGTGTGCAATTGATAATAGAGGAGTGGGTCGTAGCTCAATTCCATCTAAAAGATCAGAATATACGTAAGAATTGTGTTTAGTTAATGAAGATTTTATGCTTATAACTTTATATTTGGATAATATGTATTCTGGGTTTAATTTGGTTAATGGATATTCTATGATGGCGTTTGAACTTTCTCAAAAAAGTAAAATAAAATAAAAACACCAAATTTGTAATGTACTTCTCAATACTTGATTTGGGAATTATGATGGTGAATTGGTGATCAATATGCAACAAGATTCATGTATTTGTCTCTAATAGTGTTAGTTTGGCTTCTGAGATTGATCTTATTTTTGACATCTTAAAAGTTGCTGTATATTTGAGAAAAAATTAAAGTTAATTCGGTTCTAGTTTCTATGAGGTCTAAGGGAAGCACAAGTTTTTGATTATATAGTTATAGATAGATGTATCTACAAGTCATAATTGTGATGAGTGTGGACTAAAATTATTTGGTTATGCATAAAAAAATTGTGTTTTTAAATATCGTGTCTTTGAAATTGAACAAGTCTTTTTCCTCTGTAATTTAGGCGGCAAAGGGTATCATTTTGTGCATATGTATGTGTGAATGCATTTTGAATAATGGAGTAATGTGAGTTAGCGGTTGGGTGCAGGACAACGATCATGGCTAAAGATGCAATAGCGGTGATGGATCATTTAGGTTGGAAGAAAGCTCATGTGTTTGGCCACTCAATGGGTTAGTCACAAGTTATAGTTGTATTTTATTGTAATTAACTGCATTTTACTTTGATGTAATGTGCTTCATGAATGTGCAGGATGTTTTATTGGAAATTATTCTAAAAGTTGCAAAATGAACTTGTTATGTTTTTATATTGTTTTCCCTGCTTCTACAAGCTTGTTTTAGTCTGCTATTTCATTTGATTGATCGGTTATAATGTGATGCAAGAGCATTGATTTTTGGAACATATTCGAATTTTAAAATCAGGTTCAAAAGTCCAGGTTTGGTTTAATATGAGATGTTCTGATTATGTTGTTTTTTATATCATGCAGGTGGTATGATAGCTTCTAAACTAGCTGGCCTTTTCCCAGATAGACTTCTGTCTTTGGCTTTACTTAATGTAACCGGTGGAGGCTATGAATGTCTCCCAAAGGTACACCTTATCTTTGACCGACACTCGATAATGATATGATGTGACGAGTATATTAATTGACAGACAAAAACATAATTGCCATTTTTGTGATAGTTATATGCATATTACATGAAACTTGATGAAATTCTTATGTTTGAAATATTAAGCAACAAACCTCATTTTAAAGGAAATTCACTTCAGCTTGCAAACCTAGTGCTTCTTACTTAATCTTCTGATTTCTTTTTCCTTTCTGCAGCTTGATCGTCAAACCCTTTCCATTGCTGTTCGTTTTTTGAGGGCCAAGACTCCAGAGCAAAGAGCATCTGTGGATCTAGACACTCACTACACACAGGTTGACATGGTTATTACGTTACGTTGACCTTTGTAACTTTGAAAAACTTCACTGGATATATAAAAGTGCGTACAAACAACTGTTATGTTTTGTGCATATGGGTGGATGCCTCGAGTCAAAAATTGCATCTCTAAGGGACAGATAGAATATGATCTTTGAGCCCTAAATGCTAAATATCGTTTTATCGAAGTCCTTCACATCTTATTAGTTCTTTGTCCATAACACTAAAATCATGTTCACTTCTATGATTCATTAAGCAGAAAGTTTATCCTTTCTGCTGGTCCTTTGTTATGATTTGTGCTTTCTACTCTGCAGGAATATCTTGAAGAATATGTTGGACTTGAAAAAAGAAGATCAGTACTATACCAAGTAAGAATTGAGTGGTGATCTACTTACATATGCTGGTATTTGAAACATGGATGTACCAACATTCGACAGTTCATCAAATGTTCTTAACTTAACATTCTTCAGGATTATGTTAAAGCGATTTCAGCAAGTGGGATGCAGTCGAATCATGGGTTTGATGGTCAGATTAATGCCTGTTGGACACACGAAATTTCTCGAACAGAACTTGAAATGATACGTAATGAAGGTTTTCTTCTATCAGTTATTCATGGCAGGTACCCACTTAATGATCTCTTACAGGTGATAGTTTCGTTTTTAAATCAACTACGTGTCAAGTGATGATACTTTAATGTCCAGATTTGATGTTATTGCTCAAGTGTCTCATGCAAAGAGGCTTGCAAAGAAACTATATCCACTTGCAAGGATGGTGGAACTTCATGGAGGTCATCTTGTGAGTCATGAGCGGACAAAAGAGGTATATGTTTTAAACCAAAATGTTTTTCTTTCGAAATTTCAACCAATATACTTATAAATTGGCTGATTTGGGTGGTGTTTATCTTAATTGGGTGACGTCAAAATTTTTGGCAATAGGAAAACTGGGGAAGGATCCAAGGGGTTGGAACTTGGAAGAACTCTAAAGTCATATATATAAATTACAAAACCTCACAATCCAGTCTATCAATCATTTAGATAATTATAGTTGGTGAATCAATTGTTCATATAAAAGTTCAAGAAATGGAGAAAAAACGGTTTTTCAGCTCAACCCAAACCTTTCCAGCCTGTAAAAATTGCCCGTTTCAAAACAAACCCGTTTTGTCATTGACCCATTACCATATCCACCCATCTTGCTAGCTTTATAAGAAATTAGATATAAAAGAAAAGCAGTATCTAGAAGCTTCGGAAAATTCACATAGCCAATTATGAAGTGCTGAAGTCAGTCTGGGGTTGTTTCACTAATACATATGCAATCGTTACTAATTCAGGTTAATGAAGCTCTATTTGAATTAATAAAGGCATCAGAAAGCAAGACAAACCCACATGACTGGACGAATTTGCCCGAGAAAAGCACTGGTAAGAATGATCAAAGTAAAAATCAAACCTCGTTTTCAATTAGTCTGCGATGTTTCATATCGTTATGATCTGTTTATTCTCAGGCTTCTGGTCAATGAGCTGGAAGTCCTCTAGCGGATATAAATCGGAAGGACTAAGCAGCAATGGGTCTACCATGATTGGCATTGCTGAAATGATTAGCCGTGTCATGCTATACATTTTTAGCATATTCGCATTAGCGTTCGAGTTCTTACGAAGAGTTCCAAAACGTATACGGCCAGTCAGGGTGAGCACTGCCATCAAATGATGACGGTTTTAAGTTAATAAAAGTCAACCCATCTTATGGTAAGTATTTTGGTTCTTAAACCAAAGTTATATAACCTACGATTAGGATTAGGTGTATGAAAATGTATCAAATTATATTCAACGTTCTATAGTATGTATCCAACAATTATATCTATATAACTTTCAATTATTTATGTTGTATGTATCCGATAACTTTTCATCTGGTAGCCGATATTCTTTTGATGACATGACAACCATACAAGTTGCCATGTCATCAAAACTGATACCACGTCACCGGTTTACGAGTTATCAAAGATAACAATAGCAATTATTGGAAGTTTGATACATACAATAGAAACTCTTAAAGTTGGATATTTACAATAGAATTGTGGGTAAATTTTGATATATTTTCAGACACTTGACCCCCTATATCTAATCTAATAGTCTTGGATTGGTGCCTAATCTAACCACCTGAAACTAAACTACCCTGCAGGTACCATATCCCATATGACAGTTATTGTAAGGCTCGGGCAAAGAATGAACAACATAACACGATAACATATAGAAAACTTATACTGGAGGTTGATGGTGGGAGTTGAAGTGACGATTCAGATCAACCAAAAAGCATATTAATTAATGTAGCATTTCAAATACAACTCAAGTACAAGAAGATGATGGAATCCTATGGGAACCTATGATACTATCACTTTTAGTTCCTGATTATACTTGATGTTGAACACTGAAACATAATGTTCACATTTTTTGAGCCCCTTTAAATTAACAAGTTCTTATTGAATCCATAAAGTTCACTTTTTTTACATGTACGCACTCGTCACTATGTTAAACTCATGTGCACTTAAGTTTAGCTGCTGCCAGCGGAACACATAATTCATCGACAATTATAAATGGGCGTTTTTTACTTCAGTGATAAGAATAAAGTGTTACTGTAAAAAACATATTGAGAAGATGTCATTTGCAGTTGATAGCTAGTTCTGTGTATTAATTTATATATAAATAAAAGTTCGTGTACGTATACCTTCGAGTTCAATCAAGTCGAATATAATAATTCGAGTTACATGATCAAACGACTGCAATTGAAAGTTGATCACTCGATCACTGTCTACTGCATGAGCTTTAAGATAAGTAACAAACACATAAATCTTAATCAGAATGCCATAGCCATGTGCACATGGTTTTATGTCATCAAACATCAAGAACACAGAAACATACAAAGAGGGATAAAGATTACCTGGTGAATTTGGTGCTCAGGAATGATTGAGGAAGAAGGTGGTTTTGGTGATTTGGCTTGTTGAGTGTCGATTAAATTATTAAATTGAAATTGTGAATGGGTTTTTTTTGGTAATATACCGTTTGGAAATGGAATATTCTACGTTCCATATTTGTGTAATTTATACTTTTATTCACGTATAACTGTTTGGCTAATGTGTGCGTGCTACCATGACATTCGATTAATCCGTAATTTTTTTATATGAGAATTTGTAATTAATATATGCATAAAAGAAATAATTAGATTGAATTAATGAGTATTAAATGTAAATGATAATATTTAAGAAAGTTTTGACTTTATCAAACACACGGCACACGTTAGAAAAACTCACTTATAATAACCATGTATATACAGGGCATGCTGAACGATTAAATAATCGATACATACAAATTCATATGCGTGGGTAAAAGTCATACAAATAGTGTTTTTTTTAACTCGACAACAACAGTCATTCAATACTTTAATTTAATTGAATAAATAATATATATATATATGGGAAGGTTCAAATGAGAACCAACTAAAAAGTTGAAAACTTGTGAAAACTACTAGTTTACGTATTTGTTCACATGTGATTAACTTCATTCATACGTGAACATTGATGTACATTTAATTGATAAATAAAAAAGTCAAAAAAATCCTAAAATTATATCGAAAAACACAAAAATACAAATATGTATTCATATCTGAACATTGATGTACATTTAATCGGTTCAAATGTACATTTAATCGGTTCAAATGTGTTTTACGACGTGATTTTTATAGTTTTTAGCATTTTTTTTCTTTATAAATCTATCATATAGCAATGTTCACATATGAATGGAGTGAATCACATGTGAACAAATACGTTATCTAGTAAATCTCACAACTTCTCAATTTTATGTAGTTCTCATTTGAACCTCCCACTATATATATGTATATATGTATATATATATATATATATATGTATATATATATGTATATATATATGTATATATGTATAAAGGGAGAAGGATTTTTAAAGAGAGAAGAAGGAGAACGTTTTTTTGTTACTATGATTCAATATTTTTACTCTAAGATTCAATTTTTTATTACTATAAATTTTTGAATCATAGCAACAAAAAACTAAATCTTATTAATAAAATATTGAACCAAATCAGTAAAATATAGAATTATATTAATAAAAAAATGAATCAAAGTAACAAAAAATTATTCTCCCTCTTCTCTCCCTAAATTTCCTTTTTTTTTATCTTGTTACCATATATATATATATATATATATATATATATATATATATATATATATAATAAGAACGGTTAAGAACACCTCAAATGCACACATATATAAAATAAAATTATTAGATTCACACTCATACATATCAAATATGCAAAGAAAAATTGATGCACATTTATAAAAATGCACAAAAATCAAAAAAATGATTGATGCACGATTATCTTTATAGATGTGCATCTATCGTTTTTTTGATTTTTGTGCATTTTTAAATATGTGCATCAATATTTCTTTGTATATTTGAGATGTATAAGTGTAAATCTAATGATTTTATTTTATATATATGTGCATTTGAGGTGTTCTTAGCCGTTCTTATTTTAAAAGTGTTCTTATTTGATCCAGACTCTCTATATATATATATATATATATATATATATATATATATATATATGAGTAGGATCCATGAAGAAGAATTTTAATGAGAGAAGAGAGAAAAGAGATCTTGACCATTTGTTAACTTAATCAATGGTTCAAACACATGATGACATAATCGTAAATATTGGGAGTATAAATAAAATGCTAGAGGGGTAAATTAGTCAATGAAGATTCAATTATCCTTTCGAAACCGTCCATTTTGCAAAAGTTCCCTAAAAGTATGGACCTAACCGTCTTTTCTTTTATTATAGTATAACAAATAAATAGGATCTCATTCAATGTGGTTTGATTTGGGTTAATTGAAATTTAAAAGACAAAAAAGATTATTGGGTTTGACATTGACAACAAATTCTAGTATTACTTTTTCAGCAATTTTGGCAAAATAGGATCCACTTCAGTCTTTTTTATATTTGAATCGATTATACAACTTATTACAAATTCTAGTATTCGCTTTTTGACTTGTTATTCTTGGTCTTTAGTAAATTTTGTGAATCAAATGTTATAATATTTTGTGAATCGATGTGAAAAAATTTATGAATCAATATGATAACCTTGCTGAATTCAGGGGCGGTACCAGAAATTTTTTCACGTGGGGGCAAGGTTTGACGGTATATGTATGTCACCTCTTTAGTTGGAGTTCATTTTTGAAGGTTAAATCGTAACCAATTTAGTTTGAATACAATCTAAATGTAAAACAAATGTTGATTGATTTTTTACATTAATCGAAATTTCAGATTTCAATTTTTTTTTATCTTGAGAGTTATTACTCGAAATTCAAATTTCAGTGTCAAACTTGCAAGCGTAGTAAAAAAAAAAAAAGTTTAGAAAGCTAATAACTTTATTAAAAAAAAGATAATAGTTTTCTTTTATGTCATCTTTCGCTAGCTTTCTAGATTCATAATTCGATGTTATTGAGAAGTTCAACGTACAAAATAAAGAATAAAAGATTGCTATTTTACTATGTAAGTTCAATTATATACTTTGCAATATTATATAAAAATATTGAATACTCTTAACCAAGGAAAAAAATAGGGGCAGAAGATACTGGGATTCGAACTCCGCTACTCACCAAGAATTAGAGTGGGTGCCAACCAGCAAGCTATGACACAATTAATGCTCTTTATTCATTCATATATTATATAACCAATGTGGACAAAGATGAATTTTGTAGATTTTCTGAATCAGTTTGTACAATTTTTGAATCAGCGTCGTATATGTGAATCAAAATCCATTACTTTAATAGTAATTATTATTATTATTATTTAAGTTAGATCCTGATATGAGTGGATGATGTTATAGAATATTTTTTTATATAAATATTGTTACCGAATGATAATTTTATAGAAACCAACGAAAACAAGTTTACATATATCATTTTTAAATATTGATTCTTTTTAGAATAAATGTAAACGATGAAGAAAACTCAGCTGAGCGTTGATTTTCATATGTATTTAACACTTTCATACTTATTATCTTAGAGTATGAAGAAATCGATTTTTGATGTGGAGAATTATTGTTTTTGATAGTATAATTTATGAATAATATTTGTAATCATAAAGATCAGACACAAGGTTTAATTTGAAAAATCAAAGCAAAAAAAAATTAATTCATGCGCTATATATAGGAGCATACGACCATTGGATGATTACAATGAATCCAAAAATAAAATGGACGAGTTAGTTATGGATATAGATGATAATGGCTTAGAAGTATCGATCTCAACGTAACTCTTCCCAATATTACGTTGAAATTGCCTTTTAGTTTCTTTATTAATTAATTAATTAAAAGTAAATTACCTACGATACCCTTTCATCCTAATTTTAAATGAGTAGTCCAAAATGTTTCTCCTTTTCTCCCTCGTAATATCTTTCTTTTTGATCCACCAACTATGGCAATAGGGAACCCTTTCTCACCCAGTCCTACCTACCCTATGTATTCGAGGGGGGGCTGGAACCGAAAAAGACCAGGTTCCACACATATGAGACAGGCAGAAGGTATGGGACGACCAGTTCACCATGGAAAGCGAATTCGATCCTATAGTCATCTTCTTTGTTCGATAAATGCGCAGTGGAAAGGGATGCTAGTCGGCTCGGAGAAGTTGTAGGCCCCAATAAAAAAGATCAAGAGTGATTCCTCACCTATCCTGTCAGGGGCCCAGTTGAACGCTCGAGTATATATTCCCTATGCTCATCGGCCGGGGCCGGATATATATATATATATATATATATATATATATATATATATATATATATATATATATATATCTTAAATGTACTGTAGGAAGCGGACTTATAACATTTAATTTTAAAATTCGAAACCAATTAACCAATCACAATTTAGTATTTATTTCATTATTTGTCTTAAATTTTAATTTAATAAAACAACAAAAATCTTTTTAAATTTAATTAATTTAATAAAACACTGTATAATAAATTAAGATTATACCGTTTGTTATGGAATAAGAAGTATCCTAATAGTTAATGGAATTTTATCCCATACAAATCAAAATTTCAAAACAAATCAGAACTGAAGCATACTACATCATCTAATCTAATCTGATTCTAATTTATATTTATATTACGGAGTATAATGAAATTTTATTTATAGTTATTAATCAATTTCTAATTAATAGTTGATGGAAAATTATTATGATTATAGTTACTTAGTCGGAATTAAAACTCCATGCGATTTCATTCGCAATTGTTCTTCCATATTTTTTTGGGTTGTCAACTAATCAATTTCTCTAATGGATTCTGCAACGATTAATTATCTAAAAGAAATAAATAGTCTCAAAATGTTATGGAAGATCAAAGTTAAGGTTGTTTTCTTTGAAAACAATATTACAACAACAACCCGACTAAAGTAGCAAACCTTTATATGATTTTGACTTATAAAAAGGTAATGTAATCATCTTATAATTATAATTTTATAAGTTTTATTTTTTCAGAAACATAACAATTGTTCTTAGTATGTTTAGAGTAAAAATATTAATGCTACTATACAGAACATACTTGTCGCAAAATTTGAATATCTGTTGCAAGAAGGTGGTAGATACTTGATTTCACATTTTGGAGTAAAAGGAAACAAAAACATCATCCGATCGGCATATCATGCTCGATTTAAATTTCACAAAATATTATTATTAATCAAGCACAATATATCGTTAAAAAGATTATTAACTGAAATAAAATAGAATAAAATAAATATAACAACCAAACTGATTACAATTGTTGAAAGTATGAATGTACATGAATTGCTTTGGATATCTTAATCATCTCCGGATCTATAATATCTGAATAACAATTTGATTCGTTCTCTTCATAAATATTTATTTGATTATTAAATGTTGTCACTTTCGGAGCGTCCGGATTTATGAGCATCTTAGTAGCCAATAAACAATTGGTGAAAAATGGAACACCTAAAAAAATAAAAATATGTAAGTCAGCAATATTTTGTGCATATAAAATGATCTTATAACATCAAAAATATGTAAGTAAACTATTAACAACCTTCGCATAACAAAATTTTAACAAATTGAATCACTATAATAATACGTCGGTCATCAATATTGAGACGACATACATATGATGATAATTGATTTACAAAAACACCAAATAATATACCTTTTCATTGTATTCCAACTGCATTGTAAACATATGATATTAAAAAAATCAATATAACTAACAAAAAAGACGACAAATGTGGTGTATAAAGAGATTTTACAAAGAATATAATTTATGTTCCATATTTCAAGTTAAACGTTTATCATTGCAATCTTCTATTATTTCTTCAAACTATTTATTTATATATGTATAATAATTAGATACCTTTCAATTCAACGCATTTCGACTTATATTAAATGCTTTCCTTTTAAAAAATTACTATCTACACCTCTGGTTTCGTATTTCAGTTCCAAACAATACTTTATATTTCTTAACTCATAAAGACGATCTAATTTATCATATAAGGATTCTATTGATAATATTTATTAAAATTAATTACAAATTTATGGTCCTGTATGTATATACGGGTTTTAGGACTGGTATATATATATATATATATATATATATATATATATATATATATATATATATATATATATTAAAGGAGTATAAAAGAAAGCTCTAAGATTTACCACGTAAGCATGAATGTCACGTGTCAATCTCTTAACTTCAGTTAATAAATTATTTAATTAATATTATACTATTATTTTATTATCTTATAATAATTAATAAATGATAAATATAAATGCTACATATAATATGAAAAGAGGAGTCACATACGAAAACAAAGTCCTATAAATTATTTAATTAATATTATTTTATAAATTAGTTTATAAAATATGTACTACAATTATCATTTAATCACGTAATATTTAAAATAATTTTAATAAATTACCGTACATTGCACGGGTTTTCCACCTAGTATATATATATATGTGTGTGTGTGTGTGTGTTTCATTCACTTACTCTAAATCCTTTCGATAGATCTGAAAGGTAAGTAGTAATTTTCGTTTTTACCACTTCAACTCTATCCAAAATTTCATTTTACTTTTGAAACTTAAGTTAGATAATGTTTGCTGAAATTAGATCAAGTCAAATTCCATATTGCTCGATTTTAAGCTCTATAATCATTAACCACCCATTCATAAACCCTAAATTAATATCTGTATGGATAATTTTGCACAAACTTACAAAATATCGCCCCAAACGTAAAAATATCGCATCGTGTATAAAACTCGCACAGATAAAAACTATCGCACAAACTCAAAAAATATTTAAAGTATAGCACAAACTTAAAAAATATTCCATATTAGATAATGGGTTTATCAGACCGAGTTCTTCCCCATGGGGTGCACCAGTTTTATTTGTGAAGAAGAAAGATGGTACTTTTAGAATGTGCATTGATTATCGAGAATTGAATAAAAGAACAGTAAAGAATAAATATCCTTTACCCAGAATAGATGAGTTATTTGATCAATTGCAAGGATCTTCTTTCTATTCTAAAATTGATTTGAGGTCAGGGTATCACCAGGTTCGTGTTCGTGAGGAAGATAATCCAAAAACTGCTTTTCGTACTAGGTATGGTCATTATGAGTTTTTGGTTATGCCATTCGGGTTAACAAATGCTCCTGCAGTTTTTATGGATTTAATGAACTCGGGTATGTCGACCTTTTCTTGATAAATTTGTCATTGTTTTTATTGATGATATTTTGGTTTATTCGAAATCTGAATCTGAGCATGAACTACATTTGAGAATGGTTCTTGAAACTTTAAAAAGAGAACATCTTTATGCTAAATTCTCAAAGTGTGAATTTTGGCTTCGGGAAGTACAATTTCTGGGTCATGTTATCTGTAAAGATGGGTTTAAAGTGGATCCATCTAAAGTTGAAGCTGTAATGGAGTGGAATGCACCTAAAACATCCACCGAGATTAAGAGTTTTCTTGGGTTAGCGGGTTATTATCGAAAGTTTATTAAAGATTTTTCTAAGATTGCTGGCCCGTTGACTAAATTGACTCGTAAGGATGTAAAGTTTCAGTGGAATGAACAACAGGAATCAGCTTTTCAGACTTTGAAACAGTTGTTGTGTCAGGCTCCTGTGTTAGCATTACCTGATGGGTCTGATGATTTTGTTGTATATTGTGATGCATCTTTTGCTGGTTAGGTTGTGTTTTGATGCAGCGAGATCGGGTTATTGCATACGTTTCTCGTCAGCTTAAACCTCATGAAAGAAATTATCCAACCCACGACTTAGAGCTTACAGCTGTCGTATTTGCGTTGAAAATCTGGAGACATTATCTATATGGTACCAAGTGTGTTATCTGTACCGATCATAAAAGCCTTCAGTATATGTTTTCACAAAAAGAGCTGAATATGCGTCAGAGACGATGGTTGGAATTGATAAAAGATTATGATTGCGAAATCCAATACCATCCGGGAAAAGCTAATGTGGTTGCAGACGCTTTGAGCCGAAAAGTATCTTCTGACAAAGTGTATTTTATGCGTTTGGAAATTTCTTCTGATTTAATGAATCAAATAAAAGCTGCCCAATTAGAGGCTTTGATGGATCATAACTTGAAATCTGAAATCATGTTGAAAAGAAAAGATTTGTTACTTGATGATTCAAGGGGATTAAAAACTTTTCAGTCTCGTGTTTGGATACCATTGATAGTGGGTCTTCGAGATGTAATTTTGACTGAAACTCATAAATCTCGATTATCGGTTCATCCAGGAAGTAATAAAATGTATCATGATTTGAAACCTTTATATTGGTGGCCTACAATGAAGACAGACGTGGCACGGTTTGTAAATTCTTGTCACATTTGCTCTCAAATTAAAATTGAACACCAGAAGCCGTATGGGTCATTGAAACAACTTGAGATTCCAGAATGGAAGTGGGAACATCTAACTATGGATTTTGTAACAAAACTTCCACGGACACTACGAGGTAATGATATGATTTGGGTGATTGTGGACAGATTAACGAAAAGTGCTCATTTTCTTGCTACCAGTGAGACAGCATCTTTAAGCAAGTTAGCCCAGTTGTATATCAATGAGATTGTTTCGAGGCATGGGATTCCATTATCTATTGTTTCTGACAGAGATTCGCGATTTGTATCTCGATTTTGGCAAAGCCTACAGCATGAGTTGGGCACCCGAGTAAATTTGAGTACAGCTTATCATCCCCAAACAGATGGTCAAACAGAACGTACCATTCAAACTCTTGAGGATATGTTACGTGCTTGTACATTAGATATGGTGGGTCTTGGGATTCACATCTACCATTAATTGAGTTTGCCTATAATAATTCTTATCATTCGAGTATTGGCATGCCTCCCTATGAGATGTTATATGGGCGACGTTGCAGAACACCAACTTGTTGGTTAGAGGTCGGGGAGAAACAGTTTGTAGGTCCAGATATTGTTCAGATTACAGCTGATAAAGTAGCTATTGCTCGCGAGAAATTAAAAGCAGCTCGAGATAGACAGAAACAATATGCTGATCCGCGTAGGCGACCCGTTTCCTTTGTCGAAGGTGAATTGGTGTATTTGAAAGTTTCCCCATGGAAAGGTGTAATCCGATTTGAAAAACGAGGAAAATTGGCTCCTAGATATATTGGTCCTTTTAAAATTCGACGCGTTGTTAATGACCAGACTGTTACTCTAGATCTTCCACCAGAACTTGCTGGAATTCATGATACTTTCAATGTTTGTTATTTAAGGAAATGCAATGTTGAAGATCAGTCTCAAGTTCTTCCTTTTCAAGAATTGCGTGTCGATCAGAATCATAAAATAATTGAAGAACCCGTTGAGATCTTAGATAGAAAAGTGACCAAATTGCGTAAGAAACAGATACCTATAGTGCTAGTTAAATGGAAGCATAGTCTAGGTCCGAACCTTACGTGGGAGTCAGAAGAAAGCATGAGATCACGCTACCCTAGATTATTTGTCAAAGATGAGATTTCGGGGACGAAATCTTCCTAAGGGGGTAGATTTGTAACATCCACCCTAAGGGCCTAGTAATCCGGGTAAATTTCTAACTTTAAATTTATTATTTAATGTGTTAGGAATATTTGATATGTTATGTTTATTTGATAATATTAGTCAAGAGATTAATTGAGTTATTATGACTAATAAATAATTCATTGTTTTAAACCGAATTAGTTGACGGTAAAGTAGAATAATTGGTTTTCACAAAATGGTTTTAGGTTCCCGATAATAGATTAAGAAGGGAACTAAAATTGTAATGGTATTGGGTTAGATTAATATATATATACATACTTTCTCCATTCTTCTACACAAATATACACACTTCTTAAACATTCCTGCGAACCCACTTGAAATCCCAAAAATTGAAAGAAACCTTCTGTGAAATCTTAAAACAGTAGAATAATCACCCTCTTGGTACAAAAACGAATTCCAGTAACATCCTCATCATCACTCTGTTCCTGTAAGTATTTGATGTTTATAATTGTATTTTGATGAAATTAGCAAATTCTCGAATTGATATGAATTTTAAGCTTAAAAGATGTTATATGATGTTATTTGATGCATATAAGTTGTTAGAAAGCTTATTTGAATGATAGGAAGTCAAATTCGTTAGTTTTGAAAGAATTCAGTTCGAATTTCTGGGTTCAGCAGCGAACTTCGCAGCTTGAAGATGAACTCAGTTAGCAGAACTTGATTGTGAAGCAGTTACCACTGTTAGTTAAGAATTGTAAGTAGTTTCCACTGTTTATGTAATTAACACTGTTAGTTAAGAATTGTAAGTAGTTTCCACTGTTTATGTAATTAACACTATTAGTTAAGAATTGTAAGTAGTTTCCACTGTTTATGTAATTAACACTGTTAGTTAAGAATTGTAAGTAGTTTCCACTGTTTATGTAATTAACACTGTTAGTTAAGAATTGTAAGTAGTTTCCACTATTTATGTAATTAACACTGTTAGTTAAGAATTGTAAGTAGTTTCCACTGTTTATGTAATTAACACTGTTAGTTGAATTTATACTTAGACTTTCATAAATGAAGCAGTTACCACTGTTGGAAGTTAGTTTCCACTGAATGTTCAAATGTGGTAGCTAATATTGTTTATGACTTTGTGATAAGAATGAGTCTGTTATGGAAGTTATCTAACTCATTATTTGTTGTATTCTCAGATCAGCAGAAGACTCAGTGATATTAGATTTCTGAGTTGTGGGACTGAGACCAACAGGTGAGTGGATCTGTGATCCTCAGTGTGATTCAGTTGTAACATGTTTGGTTACAACGGGTAATGTAATACTACTGTTGATAGACTGTTTAGTCTGGGTTGTTTATATTATCCATGATGATTATGGATTATGTGATATTTGGCCATTAGGCATATGTGATATGTATATTCAGAGGTCAACACTGGTTGGGCTTAGTTACTATTGTTTGGCCAAACAGGGGTTCCTTATACACATAGTTGATAGGAACTGTTGTTGGTGAAGATAGTAACAAGCTATCGGTTAATCACTGTATTGGCCTGCAGTTGATTTTAAGTGTTCCTTGGAGGATACCTCAGGAACCACCGGTCCTCTTTGACGTTGTGTGTTTACGATTATTCGCTGTAAACAGATTTGTTATTTCTGAGTTAGACTGTTGGTTACAGTTCTTCTCACTTAGCCGTGTGCTAATCCCACCACCCTACTTCTTGCAGGTTAATGTTTGATTAATTGATGGGCAAGAAGCTTTTGGTTTAATGGGATGTTTGACGACCAGCTACTCTGATTTTGTTTTGATACATAATGATGGGATTTGTACTGTATAACACCCAAACTGATGTATGTTTTATGTTTTTAAACGATATAACTTTACCATATATTGTAAAAGTATGTTTTGACCAGACGCTTCCGATATTTCGAATATAAAATGATATTTAGAAAGTGGGGGTGTTACAGTAACAATAACATAAAGTGTTAGTTCGCTGTGATTAAATAGATGCTTGTTGTGACATTTTGCTATCAAAACAAATACCCCAGAAAAAAATGTTTCTCGGTGGGATTAAAGATGTAACGTTTATGATCATATATGAAAGCACGACTATGACTACGTTCTCCTTGTTCATTTTTATTGTATGATTTTGGTCTGCCGTGATTTGGAAGTAGATTACAAGTCTCAGGAAATTGCTTGCACCGAGTATTTTCTTCTGAATTTCAAGAAAAACGTCTACAACTGGGATATACTAACTTTGTTGACATGTTATTACAGGCATTTAGACGCAGTTAAAGCTAGATTTCTTCGTGCATCTTACGCAAAATTTGTGGATACTGAGATGTGTAATTAGTGTTTTTGAACTTGACCCATTCGACAGGGACGGAACTAGTAGGTCGGCAGGGGTAGCACGTGTTACTGGTCAAAAAAATCCGCGTAGTATAAAATTTTTAATATATATATATATATATATATATATATATATATATATATATATATATATATATATATATATATATATTAGTATAAATGCAACTACTACATTTTTTTGTGCAACTAGTGAAATTCTTCGAGTGGAACTTGTTCCTTGAAAAATTACTAACATATCTTTATCACAAAAAAGAATAGCCCAATATATATAGTCTAGATATTTTTTAATGATCCTATACTAAATTAATAAGAAAAAGGCTTTAAGTCCATCTATTTTTAATGTAAAAAACAAACCCCCTGATGGTAAAAATGACAGATTTGTATGTTGCTCCAAGAAATCGAAGGACCAAAATCACTAATCAATATCATTTTGAGGTTGAGATTTTTAACACGGTTTTGGATATGAAAATTCAAGAGTTTGGTGATCGTTTTAATGAGATAAATACTGAATTGCTTGAAAATATGATGGCTTTAAGCCCATGTGATTCATTTTCTAACTTTGACGCATCAAAGTTAGTAAAGCTTAGCGAGATGTATCCAAATGATTTTAGTGTCGATTATAGGTTATCTCTTATGTCTCAATCTGAGGTTTGTTATCAGATTATGAGTAGTAGTGACAAGTTTGCTAACTTGTATAATATAGTTGACCTTGCTCGTGTGATGGTGGAAACGAAAATTCATCTTTCTTTTTGGGTGGTCTATCGTTTGCTGAAATTAACTTTGGTTTTGCCGGTTGCAACTGCGACTGTTGAAAGATGTTTTTCTAAAATGAAGCTTGTGAAGACACATTTACGTAATCGAATGGGAGATAATTATTTGAATAATGCTTTGGTTTGTTCCATAGAGAAAGAAGCACTTGACAATGTTACGACTAAAGTTATAATTGATTGTTTCCATCGTCTAGGCGAACGTCGAGGACAACTATAAGGTGTAATCGGCTAGTTTGTTTCTGTTTTACTTTTGAGCTCGTAACATTTTCATTGTAATAGTACTTTTAGTTAAAAACACACCTTTTGATGTCATATATTTTGTTAAATCGTACGATCATAATTGTTTATGTTTTATGTAAATTTTACGGAAAAAATATTGTGCTACCCCTAAGATTCCATCCTAGTTCCGCCCCTGCCATTCGATATTTGTGGACTCTTAGCTTTATTCATTGTTGGAGCATAATGGAGTGTTCCTTAGACAGGCATGTGTTCTTTAGATGCACCTTCTTTTCTTACAAATGGTTATATAATGTCTTAAGCCTACACGCTTGGTACGTTTGTGTACATAACATTGCTCTTTTACAGACTTTTAAGAAGTGGTTGAATTATGTAAGCATTGCAAATTTGCAGTACCTTACTTGGTAATTGTACGAGGAAACTATCTGTATTGTTAATGTTAGCAAGTTACAATTTCTTTTAACCTTTTCTTTGGAAAGGCGGAATTTCATTTAGCCTTGCTTGATATTAACATTAATCAGTTTTGTGATGTTTGATAAGTTCAGTTTCAGTTTCTCATGTTTCTAAGGCTAAAATAATCAATTTTCAGGCTAAAATAAGCTTATACTTGGTTTACTGCACAGATTATTACCCCGAAGTTTTAATTAGCTTATACAAAATCAACTTATAAAACTAGATTTTCAAAAGTAAGTAGCAATAATACTTGGGTAACTTCCTAAATGCCTGAATACCTATTTTTTTTTTAACAATTTAAAGAGGATAAGGTTGAGGTTAAATAATCATATTATCAAGATAAACCAAACATTATTGACCTAATTTACAAACGTTTGTGACAACACAAGCAACATTGCAAGTTTACCTCGGAAAACTCCAACGGAAACATGGCAAATGAAACGACTCACAATAATAACTGTTGCAATTTTCATAAAATGATGTCATAGAACTGTATACACCAAGTTTTAATGATCTAATACTAAATCTATAATTCACATCTGCACGTTTTTACAAATAAAGTGCAGAATGCAGCTGTTAAACCATATAACAGTCATACATTTGTAGATACTTTTGTAACTCTAAGAACCGATTTGTGTTCTATTTTGATCTCAGTATTCATCCAAGTAAGTGTAAAGCATGTCGTCTTTCTTTGACTTACGTCTACTGAGCAGTGCCTTGAGGAGACGTTTGCTTTTTCTCGGGATTTGCTCAGTTTCTTTATACATGTTTCCATCACCATTCCTTTGCTTTGATACAGATTTCCTAGGCTCTTGATGCTGCACATGAATTATTGTAAGCTGGGATCAGACAAAAACACTAAAAACAGGGTTTTCTCATTGAAAATAAACCGAAGTGACAATCTAAAAGCGTAGTGAGAAAGGGAATGGCTCAAGGGGGTTAGCATGTCAAAACTTCTTCTAAGATGTTTTTTCAATGCATACAACTTCATAAATCGTTTCATTCAGTTTACACGATTAATAAATTTCAAGGATAAAATAAGAATATACTTTTAAAACTATTCTGGACAAAATTTGTGTTGGGGTCAAGCTGACCTATTTTAACCAGCACTAAAAATTACCTACTTTGACAGTTTGACCTGAACACGTGTTATTCAATCTGCCCAACCCACATGTTTTGTTACATCTACCTTTTTAGATACAAATGTGGTCCAAAAGCCAACATTGCACCACATAATGCATCTTACCCATTTTCAATAACGGCATGGCTGAGCAATTCATGTGATTAGAGCATGCTTATGATACTACATATCGAATGCTCAAGCCATGTGTTTGCTAACTTTGCTTAGTACTGTACATCAAATGGCCAAATGCCCTTTAATGATGATAACGGCAAATACATAATTTTAACTTGTACGGAACATGAAAATTTTGGCCTTAATTGCAAGGTGGTGTACTTAGGAATATGAACCAAAGGGTAGGTGCAACATGATAAAGCTTCCGAAAAAGATAAAAAAAAATGATCTAATTTACCTGTTGTCGCAAGGTTGGAGATGTTGGCCGACTCAGATTTGGTGTGGAAGATCTTGAATTTATTCTTGAGTTTGGAGTAGTCAACCTACTTGAAATAGATCCAGCATCGAATAGAGGGAACTGACGCGGTGAAACTGGTCTATTCTCTGAACACCAATACAATAAAAGATAAAACAAGATCAAATATAATCAGTATTAGGGACGTAGAACAAGTATGTGAATGAAAATAAATATAATGAGAACAATGGATGTAGCATTTTCTGCACATATACTTGTGAATGAGTCGATTTGTGTCAATGCATTCGAGTCACAGGATGCATACAACCTTCTAAAACCGTTTAATTCTCGAAATTGTTTTCATGATATAGTTTTTGTAGTCATATTTGATGCATTAATTATTATAAAAAGGACAAAATAGTGCTTTCGGATCAACTCGACCCATAATTGGAAAGCACACATTTTGACACAACCCCCTTTTGACCCATTACCCAACCCATCGGACCCACCCGTTTTGCCACAACAAAGAGAGCTTGAAATGAAAAATATACATATACGAACCAATATCTTTTCTCGTCACTGTACCAGTCAAAGGAGATGACTCTGGTTGCTGAGTAGTCCGTGGAGAAGGTGATGGAGATAGTCCTTTTCTGCATTTTTTAAAAAATAATTACAGCAAGATTTACACTGAATTCACTTAATGGCTTAATGCTATGACTAAAGATTTACCTGACTAAAGTAGTGGGCTTTTCACTAATCGTAGTTTGATCCACTTCTGTGCATGCACAAAAAAACAAACAAAACCATAAGCTGTCATCATCATAGGCCATAACACATCATGTGAATCACATATGGCAAAATGGCAGGGCAAGCAGGTTGGGTAATGGGTCAGGACGAGCTGGTTGACAGAGAAATGTTTTTTATCCATATCTTTTATATCATAATTACTTAAGCGCATAATGAAATATGGTTTTTTTTTAAAAAGAACTGTACGACTAATATAATGTCTACTTTGTTTATTATATATACAGATTAAGAGATTAACATTTAAATAACACTTTAGGCAACTTTCAAGTTTAAACCCATTACTCCATTAGACATTTAGACCCGCTCGACTTTTTTAAACCATTGTCGGGTAAATAGGTTGAAATTGTCATCCCAAATGTGAATCATCGAAGTTGTCATTGCCAATTCTTACCAATCTTACGTTCATGCCAATCATCATTATACAATATACATTTTTGGTGATTTGACTTAGTTCTGGTGCCTTCTTGCATTGTCTCATCAACTGAAAATTAATCAAATGTATCCATTATTACGATTCCAAGAGATTAATGGAAGTGAAAATCAACCAATATTTTGTATTCCCTCCATCCCAAGAAAATTGCAACAGTTCCATAGTTAGAAAGTTCTTGAGCTAAAGTAACATTTGAGTCCGCAAAATTCTTTTGTTTGTCATTCTAAATGGGTACCTTAGATACTAAGCCAAGAACCAAACATTCGAATATTCATAAAGTCAAGAGTACCAGGCAAGATGTATCTCTTATGATACTTGGGAATATTTATCAGCAATGACTGCTGGGTGACGCCTTCGTGATCGAAATACCCCTGACATGTTCTTAGTCGCTGCAACATCAAAGAAATAAAGTTAACATAAGACAAGAAAAATAAAGCTTGTTTTTACCAAATAGCTCGAATTTTAAAGTTGAATCTATACAGGTTTTTCCGAAACTTATTCTATTGGTGATTCTAATTCTTTGGTCAAATCCTCAACTCTCAAGCTCTAATAGATAAATCGATAGTATGTGTGAGTCAGTAATAAAGGCCAAATGGTGTTATATTGACCATAAAAATGAATAAATCAAAGAGTACCTGTTCGATGCATGATACCCGAATCTCTGTTCCAGATACTTCTTCAACATTTTCGTCTATTAGATTGTTAACTTTATAAGATACAGCTCCCAAATGGTCAACCGTATTTACTACAGCCTTGATGGCATAATCTTTTAATGTGTCAACCACTCTGCCAACCAATTCATAAGGAATTTTGTATAAATGAAAACTTCAGGATTGAACGTACAAGTTGCATATTAATTGACTAAATAAAAAAACAGATCCAATAAAAAGAAGTATATATTGACCTTAAGAGGTCAATCCGATTAGTTATTGTTAGAGGTGCAAATTTTGTTTCAGTCACTTCTAAATGGGCCGATTCAGGTTAAATTTCATCTCTGATAAGTCTCTTAAAATATATTTTTAGAAGCATAAAATCGAAAATCACTTTATTTGAAATACGGAGTATAAGATACTCAACCCATTCAGACCAGTACGAAACATTATTCGTTACCCAACCAACCCAACTATCTTATAAATTTGGTATATTTTTGTTACGAAGAAGCGAATTAACCTTTACAATTCACTCACAATTGCTTTTGGTCATCGTTGTTGTATGATAATTCAAAGTATTCAGCAGCGGAGTACAACTGCTTTCTTAAGTTCTTTAAATCCTGAAACCAAATGCAACAAATACAATGTAATTTGGTCTCTTTAAAAAATAGTTGGCGAACAACAATGAAAGGGCAGATAAATACCTTAAGACTCTCTGAAAATAGCAAGCTTTGGTGCATAGCAATCTCATCAAAATTGGCTGGTTCTCTTGGAAAAGGCATTGTAGCAGATGAAGACAGTGTCTCCATTGACTGAGGGTCAAAACTTGACCAGGATTAATGTGGTATCTCGGGTCTTTAGAAAAGCAGTATCAGATTCCCAAGTTGGAGACAGAAAAATTCATAGAATCAAGAGTACTTGATTAAAGTAAAGAGATAATAAGAATCGGTTCACATCAATAGTTTAACAGATTTGATTTTAAATAAACAAATATATAAAGAGCAGACCAGTATAACTCTTTTTGAATACTTCTGCTACAACCTCAGATAAACAATTCAAAAAAGTTCTCATAATTGTCTCTCACAAACTTGAGAATTACACTATCACTTTTCCCTAATTAGAAAGAAGGGAAAAAAAAAGATTCCCACATTTGTTCAGATATTGGCATACAATCCTTAAAACACAAAAGTACCAAATCTTGCCCTAAAACAAACCCTAATTGGTTCTTGAGGTAAAAAAACAAAAACACTATAAAGAACATAACTTTAAGCACAATGAAACTTGTTTCCTTGTTGCGCATAACCAATATATGTCTCTAAGTTCAAATCATAAGCCCTAACCATTAAATATTACACAATAGTATACTAGCATTTTGCTTCAAGACAACAAAAATGGCAATATCATATATGGTTTTTTGGGTATTTTAAGATAACTAAAAGGTTTTGAGCAACAACTAAATCAATCGGCAAAGGTAATACAAATTATCAATAACCTGACAAAATAACACACAAAAAACAGAAAATCACCAGCATCTGATTCTACTATAATAAGAAGTCGGCAAAACACGTACAGTTTTATACAAAATAAAAAGGTTCCACAATGCCTCAGTAGCCTAACGGAAAAAAAGCAAACAACTGTATCATATATGGTTCTAGACAATTACATAGAGATTAAAAAAATGCACAATATAATTCAAAGAACAATGCCTTAAACCCATGTACCCAATAAAATTGCTTGCAATAATTCACTAAACGTGATTGAAAAAATTGAGCTTTGAACTAACCTGATAAGTAAGATTTGAACTTTTTAGAATCCCAAATAAGCTAATGTCTATTAAACTTCAGTTGCTGCTGATAGATGCATAGATTTAGGAGAGAATGATGCGAGGTTTATTGTTTATCTAATTTAAATGTTGAATAAACAACTAAAGAGAGACACATATTTTATGAGTTTATTTGTTTAGACAAAAATGCATGAAAATTGGGAAATGTTCTTTAAGAGAGAGAAAGGGGGGAAGATGAAGCAGAAACATGGGAGTGATGGTGGATAAGCAAGCAAGCACATTTACATGGTTTCTTTTATTAAGTTTTATTATTATTATTATTTATATATTTTTTGTTTCTTCTGCTTTTTTATTGAGTAAAAGGCTTCGGTGATATAATTTGATCAACTCTTTAAAATTACTTGTGTCATGCAAGAAAATTAATTTGTTAATTTTTATAGTGAAGTATTAATTTTTATAATTAAAATGAGACTTTTCGTATGTAATCAATATTAAATACTTCTAGAGTTTTACTTATTTTTCAAAATTCACTATTAAATCATTTTTATTCTTTTGATTGGCATGACCTATACTGTGAAGTAGTAAATATTTTTGATCTTATATAACCGATAAATAATGTGTAAATTTCAAAAGGAGTTGAAAGATTAGCTTAGTGTACCCTACCTGATTCTATATATGAATGTGTGACAAAAAGAATGATTTTGGTGAAATTGTGCAAAAGCGACTCATTAGTTGTGAAATATCAAAATCATTGGTTAATTATGAGAGAATGATAGAGCACTTGGATAAAAACAAAACCACTAATTTTGCCTCTTGGTTGATTTTATATTGCCAACAATTTAGGGATTATCATTTCTTATTATTTTTATCATGGGGTTGGTCACTATTGATTACACGATTATGTTTGTAATTTGAATAGATTATGTTGTTTTTTGAGTAGATTATGTGGTAGTTCACGTTGAATTTGAATTATGCACTCACAAAGTTGTCTTTGCATTGTTCAAATTAATGAATTCGTCTACACAATAAGCTCGTTATATTTTTCTATTGTTTATAGGAAATAATGCAAAAGAAGATTTCAAAGCCATGCTATTGTAACGCTTTACTAATTCATACATCAACCCACTTTTAAGACTTGATCGTCAAAGAAAGGTGTATGTGACTGACCCGTTGATTTTATCAGCTGACAAATGATTTTGAAATATAAATTATTATTTGAAATAAATAAATAAAACTTGATCTCACACTTTTCTCTATTATTATTATTATAGAATGATGCCACTAATATGAATAACAATTATACATAAAGCAATTTAAACATTAAAATTGATGTACTTAAGCAACACACGAGTTTACATAAAGTTATAGTAATGATGATGATGACTACATGAGCGGATAACTAGAATTATAACTTGTGAATGATAGTTTATTCGTTATTGTTTGTTGTAAACATTGATTGCAAATATGTACAGAAGTGTTGATAATCATGTATATTTTCCGAATTGCAGGATATATATGGACTTCTATTGCATTGTAGATACAAGATAGTAATTACCTTCAAACACGACCAGTTTTACTTCTTAGAAGTGGCTTAGACCTCCATTATTCATTATAAATTTATTTTGTAACTTGCACTTGATAAAATATAAACTTCTCCTCAACTACATTCTTTTAGGATAGTATCCACTTGACTTGAATTAGAATTTGTTGTGTTTCGCTGTTACATGAAAATGCTCGGTGGATTTAATGTTATTGGTGCATAAATGTGTGTCAGTCAGTTGGTCAACGTTTGTGCATGTCAAAGTTAATTACTCTAAGTATGTGAAGTGTTGAGTTTGTATGTTCGAGTCTGTAAACGAAATGTAAGTATAAAATATACACAATATACTGTTCGTGCGACACAGAGCCTGTGTCGCTATAGCGACACAAAGGCAGTGTCACAATGGGTTGGGCCTGCGACATAGGGCTTGTGTCGCAGGGTCCAGTAGGGTTAGTATATATATTGAGTTAGGGTTTCGTTTTTGGTGGGGATTGAAAAAGGGTGAGTTGGTCAGTCGAGTTGTAGAGAGCAGAGGAGAGGTGTGAGAGTTTGTAAAGCTTCTATTATCGGTGATTAATATATACAAAAGCTTATAAAGATTGTTTGTGTTTGTGTGAATCGATTAAACGTTCAATACTCGTTTGTTTGTATTCCGCGCTTACATTCGAGGTCAACGATCTGATTTAGGTCCGGTATTGGGAACCAACAAATGTAACATATATGGATAACATCATTTTTCAATCATACTTGAATACATAAGTTTTTTACTGATCACTATAACAAAATTTAACAATTGAGTTTCTGATCTATTATACTCATATCAACACACTCTATATTATTTAAAATATAATCGATTATAATTTAATTTATATTAAGTTGTCGTGCAACGCACGAGTTCAAACACTAGTTTTATATACGACAGATACCATCAAACAAAACTCATGAATATATCTTTCCTGTTAGTGAGACAATGAAATATAAGAAATCAGTTAAATACTTATGTGATGCATAGTTATAAAAAATTAAGGGTGAGGATGAGTCGGTTAAACAAAAAAGTTAATCATAACTAACATGTTGATTAATTAGAAATTAAACTCATCTATTGTGTTATCGGTTAATCCGTTATGGATCGATTAATGGTTAATCATTTCATTAAATTCAAAAATTGATTAATATCATTCACATGTGAATATTGTATTAAATTTTAACGAAAAAAATATAAAAAAAACCATAAAATTACGTGTAAAAAAATTATAAAAACATGTTTACTCACATTGAACGATTTATATTTTCCACATCGTAGCAAAGCAACTAACTTGTCAATACGTAAGTTTGTGATTCTCAAACAAATCCTCAATATTTATGTGTTTTTTTGTTTGAAAGTCCATGATAATACCGCAAACTAAATAAACTAATCCAATTAAACATACTCAAATGTGATTGTTGACTTAAAAATCCAAACACCCTCAAAGGTGATGTTGACTTTGTGATGTCATGACGAAACGTAAACCATCTAAGTACAATAAACCATTTGATCATAGAAAATTTGATTTGTGAAATGATTTAAATCAATGGTATGTCTTTTTGAATCATTTAAAAAACTAATTTTCAAAACAATTTTGTCGACTCTAAATTATTTTGATATCATGAAATTCTTTTTCAGATAATTCGAGATAATATAGTTCATGACTTCACGTTTTATGCACAAAATGTAAATATGCAGTGGTTTATAAGTATTAATTTTGTGTTTTATATTTCACATATATTAATAACCCAATATCATGGAAGTTATGGGTACAAAAGGTTTCCTGTAATGTATAAATGGTTTCATATAATTCAATAACGGTTACATTGCGTTTTGAAACTTCAGCAGCGAAGTTGATCAGGTTGGTTGTTGATCCTTGATCGCTGACATTGATTAGTGGTTGTTGATAATGATAACTTGGTCACTTATTCGACCATCAACTAAATTCGATAACTGATCTGATCATCAGTTGACTAAGTGTTTCTCAACATGATTGATGATTTCACTAGATGATTTTATCACCTTCGTAACACTTAGTTCACTTGGACCCGCAAAATGATATGGGTTCAAACATAAAAGCTTATTTGGGTACACCAACTAACTCTCGTGTCCACTAAATTCACCATTATATACTAAAATACACAGTATTTAATTTGACAATTGAAAGAGGCACGTTGAAGCCTAGAAGTAGATTCATTGTGGTCGAAAAGTTGTAGTGAGCTTAAATTTAAACAGAACAGTCATCTCAGGAATCGTTTAGAGTGTTAGAAGATTTCTTTAGCGAAAAAAGGGGACCTCCACTCCCTCTGCCACCATTCAATAGGCTTAACTTTATAGCTTATTTTTGCTTGAGCTGAGCACGTAAGCCAAGCCTTCACTTATTTATTCGTAGAGTTTTCTGGAATCTCCATCCAAAGGCCGGGAGTGAGCCATATTTTGAAATGAAAGTTCTCCCTAACGGTCGACGGTAGTATCGTTCTTTCTAAAAAAGATAGATGCTCTCAGGAATAAGAGTAAAGACCTTCGTTGTCATTAAATTCATTGTGGTCGAAAAGTTGTAGTGAGCTTAAATTTAAACATAGTCATGATGACATGTGTATAATAAGTACTACGGGATAATTAATTCTCACAAAAATAAGTGGCTTGTGAGATATGCCAATAATAATAATAAATACTATGGGACAATTACGTCTACGCAAGACGTATTTTTTAAAATTTATCTACATCTTTTGTCCTGTAACTTGGGTATTTTATATTTGGGTGCACCTAAAGTAGGTGTAGCTAGTTGCAACCGTACTTTTTTCCATTTTAAGGAGATGTTTGGCTTGTTTAGTTTTAAGAATTTTTATTTTCGTAACAATGAGCACAAATAAATAATTTTTGAGAAAATGTATAAATTTGATTATTTACCGTAAAAATAACAATAATATACACTTAAAATAAACAATGCCAAACACCCCCAAGTTTTTTTCTTTTCTTTTCACCTTTCTATTTTCTTTTAATTATACGTCGTACTCCATATCATATCATATAACATATTTGTTTGCAAGATTCTACTCGTAATTTTTCATGAATCTATCATTTCTCTTATCAAAACCAAGTTATAAAACGAGAAATGATACACGCGTACAAGGTTTATATATAAAAATGTTGGGTATACAGAAAATAATGTTTTACAAAAAATTCTAGTAAATTATGTATCCATAATTATAGCATCTCTTAAAAAGACGAATAAAGATTTTTTATCCTCGTGAAAAAGAGGTATGATTATGATGGCTAGCTAAAAACCACCATGGACAAAAGGGGTGTAATCAAACAAAGTGATGACGTGGCTACAGTTTAGGGGTGGCAGCAGCCATGAGAAGAGAGGGTATGGCGGTGAAAATGGTGGTGATTGGTGGTTAATGATGGTGGATAAGACATTAAGATATATATAAGTATATTTTTTGGAAACCAAAGAAACAAGGCATCGACGAAAACTTGATTTGGTAAAACGAGGACTTGTTGTGAAAAGCATTTGTTTTGTTTGGCATGGCGTGTGACGGCTTTAAATACGTACACTTGATTACCAAATCTTTTAATTCTAACTTACGATATTTATTACTAATTACATTTTCTTTAACTACATTTTTTTCTTTTTAATACAAATATATGAAAATGCAATTTGTACACTTATTAATTTTTCTTCATTTCTCAGTGTTTTCGAGTTTAAAACTGAGTGGAATAGTACAGTGTTAACTTACAAAAGTTTTTTGCTCTCCATTCCAAAAATAGAAATAATAGATTAGAAAGAAAACTTACGGAAAGTTGAGGAGTTTCTCCTCTACTTCCTTTCCTTTCTTTTCCTTTCCTATGAACAAATAACTTACAAAAGTTCATTTTTAATTTCTTTTTATTCTTTTCTTTTCTACTCTATAATCAACTCGAGAATACAGTACAGTGTTAATGACTAATGAATCGTGTAATTTTGTTCGACTTGTTGACATTTACAAATTAACATATAATGATAGTAATGTTCTAATTTACAGTCTAGAAATGATAAAGAAGAAAATTATAACATGCATTTTTAGTATAAATTAAACGACCATTTTTCTTTTTGGTAAAATGAATCACAATTCACAACTCTACACCTTTTATATTTTTATTATTATAAGTTATGTTATTTTAAATGAATGAATTTTTTTATATATATTTTTGTCTTAAATGAAGTTAAGGTAATTAACATAATGATGAAGTGGTAATAATGAATTATTAATTGGAAAATGTTCCCTATTTATTACAGATTTCAATACAATGAGTAATAGTCGTATTAGATAATGAGATCATTTCCCATCCCCTATATATAATTAGAATTAGAATCAACTTCTTAAACACATTAATTAATTAATTAATTAATCCCCTGCAACTAAAAAAACATGGCTAATCATCATCAAAACTCCATAGATCATGCCATCAATTGGCCTCATTACCTTCATCAAGATCACACATTTTATTTCACACATGAACAACATGATGAGTATTATTCATGTACTGATCAGTCCTTCGAGTTGCCCTGTACGAACAAACTTACACAGCACCAAAATCATAATAATAATAATTCTTTATTACTATTAGATGAATTTCCATACTTTGATTCCATTGATGAATATTTAAGCTCGTGGGAAATTGATCAAGGGTTGCCGTTACTTAGTAACAACAACAATGATGGTCACAATAATGTTGATGCATACCATGTTACAAGTGGTAAAGCAAATAGTACTACTACTATTGTTGGTGGTGGTCGTAAGCGATCGAGATCAGCGCTAGAGTTGGAGGAGATAGAGAAGTGTTTTGAGATGCCAATAGCAATGGCAGCAAAGGAGTTGAGTGTAGGATTGACTGTTTTGAAAAGAAGATGTAGAGAGCTTAATATAAAGAGATGGCCTTATAGAAAACTCAAGAGTCTCAAATCACTCATCCAAAATGTCAAGGTAAATTACTATATTAACCTTATTGCATTTGCATCATGTGTGCACATTTTACATTCTTCATGCATGCAATTACCAACCAATTAAAGGGTAGTTTTGTGTTTTACCAAAAGTGTTCATAATTTGTTTATATATATAATATATAGGAGTTGGGATTAAATGAGGAGATTGAGATGCTTGAAGAGCAAAAAAAGATGATGGAGAAACTGCCTGAGATGCAATATACACCAAGAACAAAGAAGCTAAGGCAAGCTTGCTTCAAGGCTACTTACAAAAAGAGAAGATCTAATTAATCAATGGGATGTTTAGTTAATTAAGGGGTGTTTTAGTAATTTTTTACCCTTTCACTCTCTTTGAACTATCTTTACTTTTGTAATTAGTCTTTCTGCCATGATGTTATATACAGTATGTGATCTACTTAATCTCCACGAATTAGTACCAAATGGTGTACCTACTGTCTTTCTAATGCATAAAGTTACTAGATGCCATAAGTGCGCGCGATCCGGATCTGTGTTGCATTTGTAATGTTTTTATTGCACTAAGATCGATCTGTACGGTATCAAAATGGAAAGATAACTGAAATCTAACTTGATTGTTGCAATTTGCAAAGAGATTATACAAATGCAAAGCAATAATAAACTATAAAAAAAGTTGTATAGCTAATTTGTCGGCCTGTATCCTGTTTCTCATAATTCACAAAAACATACAGTATAGCAACAGCAAGCACACACACATATATCACTAATAATAATAAATAAATGGACCTTGCTCATACACTTTGCACACTTGTATGTATTGTATTGTATGTATATATGCAAATACATATAACTCATTATTAATAACTGTATTTATATGTCGATATTGATGATCATATATGAAGTTATACAAATTATAAAGCTTTATCTTCTTCGTGATCTCCATGGCATCGCTTGTTTTAGACTCCCATACATGTTAGCCTGCCAATTTAACAACGATGTTACATTGTAGATAAAAGATTTGATAATTTCGATTCAATCTTTGCATATGATGCGTTTTTTACTTATGAAAAGATCGAATTACTTCTGATAAAAAGTATTTCGGGTCAACCCAATATGACCCCATCCCCTTGCACAAACAAATACCTAATTTGATTCGTTACACATCCTGCCTAATTCATACAGCACCAATTTTGTCACATCCACGTAAAATCTATAAAATTGTTCATTTTGTTTAGGGAAAATTGTCGAAAAATAACATAAAATGCCAATTATTATAATACTATGATGTGTAAAATTGTAACACTAAAAAAAAGGCAACATATTTTCAGTTTATTATATTTAAAGAAACAAAGACAAAGATCAAAAAAGACGAATTCACAAACCACGTATTTTATGTTATGTTTTGATCAATAGTCGAATAAATATATTCCCGTGATATGATAATTTTTATCTATGTTATATTTTTTAATGGGCATAAATTTTTTACATCCAATCATCAAAATTAATATGTATATTACGTTTATGATAATTTGTCATTTTCTTTAAGGTAATCGTGGATGGGCCAGCCCGAAACATAATTGACCCTTTTAAGAGACATGAACTACCGATCCAAAAGTTGTAAATACATTGGGTCCAGTTGGAACCAAAGGCCTATAAATTGTTGACTTGTGTGACTTGGGCAAAAACTGAAAAACAGTAAACACAGGTAATTTGAAGCACTTTGACTAGTTTGACCCGATTTGAATATTTTGAAATCGGGTCACTTGATTCAATCAGCATTTTTATAACAATTTTGACCGACCAATATGTATACATTAATTAATTAATGGTGTATAGTTGCTTGTTAGTTTGTAATCCAAAATAGTTAAACTTAATCCCTTTACGAATAATAATTTTATATATATATATATATATATATATATATATATATATATATATATATATATATATATATATATATATATATATATATATATATATATATGTTGTCTCCTTCAAATATAAACTTTGGTGTTTTTCTTGCCCCATCTTTCGAAAATATATGGCTCAATGTATCAAATCTGTCGAACTAAACCGTTTTTTTAGTTTCGTTAAGAAGGTGACCGGTTTTTGTAAATTTATTTGATTAGGTCTACTGATTTAACTAACATTTTACCATGTGTACGAATTAAAGCGAACTATCCATGTTACAAAACTTAAGACTTACCAAAATGCCGGAAGTAGTACCCTTGCCAAAGGTGAAGCTATTTTTCCTTGTAACTTTTCGAACATTGCCACTCACATCAAGTGACTTTTGAAGGTCATCGAATGAAGAACCCAAAGAACCACCTTTGTCGCTACTGCCACCACCACCACCGCCACTCAAATCTCTAAAACTATCCCATCTCCATGAGCAAAACTTCAATGAAGGCGTTCTATCCACTTTGCTACCGTCGATATCCCTAAAACTTTCCCACCTCCATGAACTAAACTTAACCGGAGACTTCTCCTTTCTCATTAACTTACCCAAAGGCATCTTGATCTTCCCTTTACTCTTACTACTAACCACCACCTTCTCCGGTGACCTCAACAACGATTTAGAAGCATAAATGCCTTCATAAGGTCCACTCAACACCGTGGTTGGAGATGGTATAATAGCTACGCCAACATTGTTCACTACAAGAGACATAAAATCAATTCTATATCTTCACCATAGAAAAAAGTGATATAGGTGACATTTTTCGTATTTATAAACATTAGGCTAAAAAAATAACAAGTCAAGAAATTTTTTTGTGCATTAAGATGTCTATGGTCTAGCAGTATCAAAAGGTTGTCGATTCAAGTTCTCACGAGAAAGAGATATAATTGCACATTTACGGATTTACATAACTTATAAAAAATTGGATTTTTCATGTTAACAATCATATAAAAAATTTCCCACCTAAAAGTGTGCGGATCAATTTGCGACACCTAATATCTTGTTGGTACCGAAACTATAATCAATTCAACATTTTTTATGCAAATTAAACATGCCATGAAAAATGTATAGATTTACCTAATTTGTCACAATGGTTGTTTCCGTTATTAAATGGACTCGCGGTGGAAGCAAGTCTAGGAGGAAGGTCTAAGGACCGAACCGTTCTAGACTTTGGTGGATCATCATTCGTGGTTAAAATGGTTCTTGGTTTTCCGGGTGCTTCTTCCCATAAAAATGGGATGGTGGCCACGGTGTTTGGTGGCGGAGTAAGGCCCTCCGGTAACGTAGATTGTTTGGAAGGCAACGAAAATAATGAAAGTTTAGGTGGTGTTGAAATGGGGTGGTCATTGAACTCGGGTGCCGAAGACCCCATCGTCGGTGAATAAGTGGATTCATGTAGTAAGGGAATATAAGGGTTGTTGTTGTAAGGGGTGGGGGTCATGTTGAAATATTGAATGAATGATAAAACGCTCCTATACCTTCAACTTCACGGGAAAACAATAACCACAATTCATGGTTTTATAGTACTACTACTCTTTTGCATGAGACGAATACATTAAAAATTACTCGTATATATAATATTAGGTTTACATATTTAATGTTAGTGAACTCTTTATGTTTGGTATATCTGTTAAAAAGAAAATTTTATAGCTAGTTTTTTTGAGAATTTATATTGGGTATGTTTGTTAACAACTAACTGAAGTTTGAGTTTATTGTACCGAATTGTAAAAAGTTTTTGAAAAAGTTTTTATTTTAAGGGATTTCGACGGCTTTTTTCTTCTACTAACCTTGACTTATTTTTGTTTGCAAACAATTTTTATTTTTAAAAGAATTCGAACTTACAATTTCTGTTTGCTCTTAATCAGGTAGTTCTTTATGGTATGATCATGAGCTTATCATTGCTCATTTCGCAAATGAAAACACGTCTTCCTAAAGGAAAATGAAAACAACAAGTTTAAATTCGTCGAATATCGATCTAAATCACACGAGTTAATTAATTTGTGTTATTCATTAGAAAACTGATTAGAACATAACATAACATAATTAGAATATAATTAAATGCACTAACTTTGGTTTAGTTTTTTTAAAATTGTGAGATAAGCTCATAAGTCATAAGTATGGTTTAATGTATTACATGGGATGTAACATGGCAAAACAAGTGCCACATTTACTATTGATTGGTACATCTATCTATCAACATACTATACTATACTATGCCATTATATGGACCACACTTTATTTGATTCAAACTTTTTTTTTTCTTGAATGCAAATATGAATGACATTAGCTCCTACCCATGTGGAAGGCAGCCACATCATTTATTTTAGAGTCAATACCACCGTATACTCTCTCCTCTCCGTTATACAAAAATTGTTCAAACAATTTCTATGTGAATCAAGATAAGTTGAGTAAATGTCAGTTTTGCCCTTATATTCAAGATAAGTTTGACTAAATTTATTTAAAAATAAATGGTTAAAAGTAATAAATGAGGGTAAAAAAATGAGAAGTTTAATGATTTTTAATAGTTATATTTTACAAGTAGATACTTATTTTGGAACATATATAAATAGTATTGTGTCTATTTATTTTAGGACGGAGGGAGTAACTACTTGATTATAATCATTTATTAATTAATTATTTTATGTATTTCTTTATTATTTCAACTTAATTTCAAATTAAAATACTCTCAATGGTAAAACTGTCTAAATTCTATGGGTAATTAGTATCGTATCATATTGGTAAAGCAGTTTAAGCATTTATTAAACTTAGGATAGTGAGTTATATTATCCATATATATATATATATATATATATATATATATATATATATATATATATATATATATATATATATATATATATGTATGTGTGTGTGTGTGTATATATATATAGTTGTTTGTTCGTTAGGTAATACGGAGTAATTGCAACATACAAAAGTCAAATGACCCTAGTAATAGTTATTCACTTTGTCGATCGTTAGTAGACAACAATTTAAATATTTTCTTGAACGTACGTGACAACGTTCAATTTAATTTAAATTTAGATAAAAACTTACATTAAAATGTAAAAACATATAAAGTACAATTAAAAAAAGCAAAATAACATGAACGTCATTAGTATTATATGTAAGATGTGCTTGTGGGATTCTTTTTTCATTTGATAATAATGACAATAAACAAGAGATTATATATAAATCGACACTATTAAAATTTAGTACTACAATAGCGATAACATGTGTGGTATTGATGTCGTAGGATGTGATATACAACTAAACTAAAAAACAAAAACAAAAAATGGAGACGTAAAACCGATCCTCTAGTGGTCTTCATTGATTGATCTCACGGTTAATATAAGAGAGGTAAATCGCGTGACCCGTAATAAGAGAATGGGGATTACCCATAAACTCCACATTTATATTGCATGTCCCACACTGCTAAGGTATCGTAGCGGGAACTATACAACTGAATATATATTGATATGAACGTGTATAATAAATCATTTAAACCTAATAAAATTTAGTGCACTTGTTGGTGTTTGTTTTCAGAGTTAGAGATATATTTCTTTCAACAGTAGAATGAAGGCTGGCCGTTCAAGAGACCAAATTTTATTCACAATTAAGATTTAATCTGATTGGATTCAAAATTGATTGTTATAACTTAAAAGGGTGGATATTAAAATGGTGTTTAGTGTTGCTGCAAGATAGATTAATCTAATGGTAATTGAATGGTACTTCAGATTAATGCTTCTTTGTTATTGAACGAATATAGTGTGTTTTCTTGCATGTAATTACATGAATGAGGAAGGTGATGGTCGTCGGTGGATGAGGTGATGGAGATGGTGAAGTGGGTGATGGAAGAGACGTAACATATTAGGTTTTCGATGGAGCGTTTAACTAAAACTTGATGGATTACAAGTGATTATATACTTCAATGAGGTATTATCATTATCAAATGAGTGTGCATTTTGTTGTATACTACAAATCTTGTATTGTTTGACTTTGGATTCAAGACTATAAGGGTTAGAATTAAATAGGTTCATTAGTGTTGTTTAGATTAAAAAAATCCTCTATACAGTAATCATGATTGTTGTTTGTTTCGTAGTTGAATGATGGTAAAATATCATTTTACATTTTCTCATACCACCGAGTAAAACACTGGGAATTTTGAGAATATGTAATGGTAAATGAGAATAATGACTATTTTTAGAGGTGGCAATTTTAACCCAATCCCATATACTTATGAATGGGTCAATTTGGTTACGGTCTATTGATTTATGCTTCAAACGGGTTCGATAGGTGGGAGTCAAACCTGGAGAAACTCCATTGAAATCAATGCCAGCACTATTGTAACAACGTAGTTTCGTGTTAATATTTGACACATCAACTCTTTATAGAAAGAAGTTTGCTGAAGAACTGGTCCTGTACAGAGACAACCCATCTATCCAATCTGGCCATTTAGCCACTTGTAATTCTTTTGTTAATATGGGACCAGTTGGCAGTTGCCATAAAAAAAAAGTTGGAGTACGTTACAAGCTTATCCAACATTTAAGAAAATCTGTATATTTTTCAAAATTACTGTTATCAAGATTATTATTAAATTATTGTTAATTGTTAACAATAATAATATTATTACAAACTCTCTCTTTAATATTATACACTCAGAGATATACAAAAGGCGCCTACCTGATTAAGAGCAGCTTGCAATTCCGATAGCCAGTTATCAAGTTTGAATGCTGTTTCCAACCTGACCCAGATGCATATAAGAGCAATATCCACACAAGCACCTAAATTGGTTGCAAGGGATGTTTGGAACTCAGCAACGAAAAGATCCTTGTAACCTATCAACAGATATCTACCTCATCCGTGACCTCTTCTTGCATATCCATTTAATCAGCTGACATAAGGAGGATCAATGAACGCCCATTTGAAAACTTCCTCATACTGGACTGCAGCATTATCCCATGAGTAATCCCTTTCCATCCCTCTCTTCATCAACCCTCCCCACGAAGGCTTGTAATTCCTGTAAGTCTCTATAGCAACACGTAGTGCCTGCAAGATCCACATTTTAATGTTTTAAGCTTCCTGGAAGTAACTTTTTCACATTTCATTCTTCATAACTTCATGATCTTATTACACATCCCCCACCCGGAATAATCTACTTCTGACTCTTGTTTATCTAGTGCATGAGCTTTTAAGTGACATAATCGGCTCTTAGTAGAGGTAAAAAGATGGGCAGAATGAGCAATATTGTCTAAAAACTCATATTTTAGGTTACGATATTCGTCTCATATAAGCTGCAAAGCCCCTGCGATGACCACTAAAAAGTGGCAGAAAGTTTCTAAGATTTCAGTATCTGATTTCTCCCAGGTCGCACCGTGGTGCATGACATGTCAATCTGAATTATAAAACCCCTAAATTTTAGGGTTTTAGCCATCATTTGCATACCAAACTAAATCTGGAACTAAGGAAACTTTTGGGGCGATTTTGGGAGTAGAAGATCAAGAGATTGATGATCATTTCATGCTTTGATTCACAACATAATTAGGTTCGATTGTTCCAAATTTTACTTCACGAACATGATGTTTAGATGTTTGTGTGTTCCTTTGCTAGAGCTATGGACTCCTAGTATTGCTTAGACAAAGATTTCCCTTTAATTTGAGCTATGTTGTATTTCTTTGTCAGAGCTATGGAGCGAGTACAAATCAAGATTATTGTATGCTATTGTTTTCCCAATTATTTTTTACCCATTTCTTCTTTAGCTAATCATTTCTTATTATACCTGTTCGACCAGTTGATAATAAAACATAACTAGTATCGACCCCATTCATTAAAAATGGTCGAGATATTCCACCTCTAGCTATTAGGAATACCAAATCCAAAAATACTTGGGAATCATATAATGTTTGGAGTTGGAGGTTACTTACATCCAACATGCTTTCTCTTGTCAATGGTTTAAAAGCCCATCTGTAAAGACAACATAAGATAATAAGTCCAACAGTGAGATTATATTATGTGAATGATTTTGCCAGTTTCTTTAACTTGTTTCATCCTCCTGCATAGTTATTTTTACGAGATACATACCCAGTGCCTTCACCTTTGCCTTCATCAGCAAATGGATTAAAAGTCTTCACAGTGTCCTGAATAACATAAAGTCAGCCTTTATAACCTTTAGAAAGCAAACTAAACAGTATACATAATCTTGACTTTTACTCACTCCAAGTCCTCCGGTTCCATGGACTACCGGTATAGTTCCATATCTCATCGCATACAGCTGATTTAGACCACATGGCTCGAATCTTGAAGGCATTAGTAGAATATCACATCTGCATATTGAGTGAAAAGTAATATGTGAGTCGCACTCTAACATATAGATGTGGCACTTTGACCCATTTACTTGTGAATGGGTCGATTTGGATTGTACTATATCTCAAAAAAGTCAAATTGATGTAGTAAGATAAAATTAGCTAAAAAGAAAATGGGTAAAAAGTCGGCAATGTGGATTCTAACTTTTAGCCTCTTAAATTCCTTTTTTGAAGGATTTGGATTATTATTGTTATCATAGTCTTTGTAATTAGTTAAAACATCAAAAATTCAAAAAACAAAAAAAGGACACAAAGGGGTTTATGGGTCAACCCAACCTGACCCGTTTTGACATGCACAAAAGTTACCTGTTTTACCCCTTACATAACCCGCCCAAAGCACCCTTTTCCCACCTCTATTCGTTAACTTTCTTGATAATAGACTAGCGTGATTACCCTGCAGTTATCCGGTGAGATATGGGAACATTGAATCCAACCCATCCACGGAATTTATCTTTGAAGGTTGCTTCAGTTGCTCTCATCCAATCTTCATATTGTTTCTCTCCAGACCCAAGCATTACCTAAAGCAGATTCAATCCTTACTTTTAGGAGTTCAATTCCTAAATAAGGGCTGCCTTTGAAGTAAGAGACTTACAAATTGAACATCATCTTGCAACAAGTCTGGAGTCCCCGAGAGAATTATATCAATTCCTTTTTGGTAGTCCAATCTCCCAATAAATCCTACCTGTAAAGTGTGTTAACTTCAGTGAGGTGTATTGTATTTCGCTAAAACTCAAAACTGGTATACATCTTACCAATGGAACATCTGGCCGAATTGGTAAACCTAATTCTTTCTGAAGAGCGATCTTGCATTCAATCTGCATATGACAAATGGAACTTTGAAATGACCATAACCAAGTATGTTCTTAACTATTTCTGGAGGTAACGATGTCGAGCCATTTACATATGAATGGGTCAACTTAGTTTTAATTTGTTTCACATTATAATTATAATATTCTTCAAGGTAATTTTAACTGATATTATTAATTGTTTGATAGTAAGATACACAAAAAAGTGTTAACAAGTCAACCCAACTCATCAATCTCGCCACCTCCTTCTATGTGTTAATTATGAACTGCTGTCCTATTAATCAAACGGCTGGGCAGATTTTCTGTTACCATGACCTTCCATCACAAAGCAGTAATATTTACCCGTGACCCCCTCTACGTGTGCAAGGAAAATGACCTAAGTTTAATTTATGTCGGTTCATTGATGTCATCCTTATCATAACTATAAAAGAGAAAAGATAACAACCTTTCCTGAAAGGTCATCCAGAGAGTAATGAGAAGGGATGTGCTCATCTACGGATGGATTCCATTCGGTTATGTCAATGCCATTTGTGATCCCTGCACAGACATAATCATATCACTCACAAAAATGATATATGTAAAAAGTGAGAAAACAGGGTGAAACTGTAAACAAGCAATTCAAAACCAGATAGTCAATATTATTGTGATTGCTAGGCCTTGAACCCTAACTCAAAATTTGGTAGTGAAGATCATGTTGAAGTGGTGAGTTATAACCTAAAGGTGTCAGCTTTAACCAATTTACTTATGAATGGGTTGATTTGGATTGTGTTTCATCTCAAATGCACCAAACCAATAAAATTAGCTAATATGGTAAGGGTCATACGGATTGAAATTTGTTCAAGTCCATTTTAAATGCATAAAATTTCCTAAATCGCTTTATCTAAGGATTAGATTAGTATGCAATAATATATTTTTGTAATCATAATTAGCGCATTAGCTGTTTATAACTTTCTTGTTTAAAATGGGCAAAGAAGGTCAACCCAACGAAGTGCAGTTTGACTCGTACTAATAAAGACCCTTCTCAACCAGCGACTGTTTTGACCCATTACCCAATCTGCTCTACCTGCCCATCTTGTCATGTCTGCTGTATAAAGTTTCCGTAGACAAGTTAGTACAATAGTGGACTGAAAACTACATACCATTCACAACGGTCTTTCGACTAGTGAGAAGCTCGTCTAATCCGTTTCCACCTTCCGGGGTTGTAATTTCCCAAGAATAGCCCTGATCATAACAATCAAACACATAAACAATCCTATATGTTTATATTTGAATTATTTACTTACGTGACTGATCGCAGAACTTCATGGAAGTGGGTAATTTCGTCTTCTCATTACCTGGCTAACTGTCAGTATCCGGTCAGCAGTGACAATAGCTCCTTTCAGAATATTAACAGCTTCTCCAGTGTCAAGAGCATGTGTTCTTGCCCAAGTGGGAAATACCCACCCCAAAGCTCCATACCACTCTGGGGGTAATCCAAAATTGCTGTAAGTTGATGCAGGCTCAACTCCCTACAAAATATACAAGATAATTATACATAATAAAGATGACAACACTTGTCTAGATGAGGCTTTTTCCTGACTATGAAACTAATGCATCCAATAGGGTTCAACTAGTCCCCGTAATAAGGTGCAAGAAGAAATGCATATCATAAAGGCCCACATCTGGTCTTACCTAAAAGGTGGTAAAATGGGTGGGATGGGTATGATCGACCCAAAATACTTCGTCCACTTATTTTTTATACATAACTAGTGTGTCAAATATGATTACAAGAATTATAATAATAGCAATATAAGAGGTTATATGCATTTAAAACTAACTTTACCAACTTTCACATGTTTTAAAAGCTACTTTTACATGTTTGACTTTGACATGTTAAGGATAGAACATAATCCGAATTGACTCGTTATAAATAAATGATTTAAAATTGCCACCTATAGTCGTAGCGGAAGGAAAGTTAAAATGTAACTCAATAATAAAAATTAAAGAACCCAATGGATCCTTACTTTGTTGCATGTTGTATTTATTCTCATGAAGTGAAATGACACAACAAGTAAGCAGAAAACTTGCTTAATGATAAAAGATGGCAAGTAGTTACTACACAAACTTCCTCTTATCAAGCCCTCGACGAGTCAACATGTGTATTTTGAGACACGTTCTCAAACTATTTTCATTTACGATTTAGGTGACTATTGCTGAAAAGTTGTTGAGTCACTACCCAACATTTTACCTCCCAAATGACGAAAAGGTCATACCTGGTGTGCAAGATTATGTATCACAACAATACTCCTAGCATCCTTGTAAACTCCATAAGGGCGGTACTTTGCTGCTAATAGTCTAAAGAATAATACAGAGGTCAGACCACAGCTTTTACAAAAAGAGCAAGGAAATCGGTTTTTATTGGCAGAATCATAAAAAGGGTGCCCAAAGTATGAGAAGAAAAAACCAAGGGGCTGAGTGAGTAAGTGACATACACTGGCACAAGACCGGCATGCCAATCGTTGGCAAGGAACAAACATTTTTCACCATATGTAAAGCCTCCCAACGGAAGTACTAAAGGAGCTTCACATGCTGCATGACAAAGTAAGGTGAACCGAAACTGCTCCAAAAGAAAAAAAATGTCATTATTGAAAGGATTTATGTAAATAGTCGCTGTAACTTAAAGGTGGCAATTTCAACCTTCTTAGCTTATGATTGGTAGGTTCGGGTTATTTTTTACCACTAATGGGTCATGTGTTATTATTAAAAAAAATAGCTTATAACTAAATGCATGACATTCTGTAGTGAACTTTTAATGCCGTAAACCTCCTTAATCAATATATTCAAAAAGTTATACTATTATTACTTAAATATTAGTATAAATTTTGTAATCAAGTTGGACACAGTAGATATTTATAGAAAGTTCAAAATCTTTAGACAACTAGTGTTTCTGGTCAAACAGACCATTTTGACATGCATAATAACTAACCATTTTTTACCCATCACCCAACCTGCACTTTTGCCACCTGCACTGTAACTTCCTCAATTAGTACCTGATTATCACCGAAAGCACCATAAGCGTCACCATATGGATTTCCAGGGCGGTGGAAAGAAGGGTGGTCCACAAACACCTAAAAACAGCAAAAAGTTTGCCATAAGATGATCAAGGCTTAAAGAAAGGTAGATAACATAACAAGGTAACAAACTTCAGTCAAAGTTCTCTTTCAGCTAACGAATTCTTTTACCACGTTAAAAACCCTGAAAGTTTCAAAATTTTGATTGACGGTAATCTTTAGTTACTGGTCCCCACGTCATTTTGCGTCAAGAAAAGAAAAGTCAGCATTATCAAAGTTACCAACACGTCAGCAGCCATGTCATCATTATGACAGGGTAACTGGATCAGATTACCTTAAATCGAAGTTATTGAAACTTTATTGTTTTTCCCCTCGGGTAAAAGAAGTTGATTACTACTTACTAGAAGAGAAATTTGATTTACCAATGTTGGTTACCTTTATATACAATAAGTCCTTTACAGAAACTAATAAGCAACTTATTAAAATCTCATACCCAATCAACACCTGCTCTATACTCGTGAAAAAATGCAACCTCCTGTACCCCACCAGAACAAGCAACCTTGATTCGACAATCAAGATCAACAGCACCAGAAAACTTCTTATCTGAAGGTCCACCAGATAAATATCTAGGTGTAACAACCATTACACGATGCCCACGTGCTGCAAGTGCAATGGGCAAAGAACCACAAACATCTCCTAAGCCTCCGGTTTTTGAGTATGGTGCTGCCTCCGAAGTAACAAAAACAATGTTGTGGGTCAATTTTGTAGATACTTTTTCTGCTAAGCCATCGTCCACAATTACTTCCTCTTCATCATTTGAAATGTTATCATGAGAGTTGCCAACTATAGTGTCACCTGGGAGTTCAAGAATAAGATAATTGTCATCAACACTAATATTTATCTTGAAGAACTAATGCCTTTGATTAAGAACTTTTTATCATGAATGAAAAGACACTTGGCTTAATAATATTGTAACAGAATTTTCTTGTTTCGTACAATATTAGCAATCATGTGGTCTACACTCTACATCCAGAAAGAATACTTTCATCATAGTTGTTTTCAATATGCAAAGGGTTTGACAAACACACATATAACAGATTATAGTACAAGATTGTTTCTTTTGTTATGTTTCGGACGCTTAATTCTATCATTTGACGTGTCAAACTTCCGACCAAAATTTTACTTTGTACTGAAGACCAATTGGAAAGCAATGATCAAGTTTAACCAGTCTGAAGACGTAAAACACTTTGGTCCAGGAATGTTTATTCGTCATGTCCGAAAAGATTGTATGTATTTACAGATATGTCAAGTATTTGCACATAACTATATCATACCACAGATGAAAATATGTGCCAAATTGCAAAAGTTACAATATACTGCTAAACCAAGAAATCAGCTATATTACCTTGGATGTCAAGGACATTTCCTTTTGTAACTCATATCTCAAACTTCTGTAAACTCAAATCTCGAAATTTACATTTAGTTTACGCAAAATGTGCAGGATAACATAATCAAACTTGAACACCGAAAGTTAATTGAACTCAACTTTCACACTTCTTGATTGAACTCAAATTTCACACTTCAAGCAAATAATTTACCAACTTAATTACACATTCATACTTCATAAGAAACACTAGCATCGAATTAACAAAAAGTGTACCGAAAACATAATCAAACTGCAACAATTCCATTCGAATCAAGCTACTAAACATATAAAACACATACCAGATTGAGGAACCAAATGGAATCCAACAATTGAACCAGATTCATCTTTCTCAGCACCTAATAAAACTCCTCCTCCATCCGTTCGCACATCTTCAACAGAATTATTATATCCATCTGACGATGAACTCCGACAAACCGATCTCAAATTCACATTACAATTCCTCTGTTTACTAATCACAATCGGACGAAATGCGAATTGCTTATCAATAATACCTAATTTCACCGGACCGAAATTAGGGCAAAATTGAAGCAGTGTGGTTTCCATGAGAGAGAAAAATAGAGATAAAATCAGTAGCGGACGTAAAAGGATTGTGTGAATTTGAGCATGCAGAGTGGTACTGTGTGAAAGAGAAAGTGTAATTAGTGTGTGTCTATATACTTTAGTTGGTTGAGGATCTCTAAATAAAAAAAAGCGCGAAATCCGAAACGAGATCTGTTACGATATGCATTTACGTAAAGTATACTTGTACGACGTCGTTTTCTTGTCGACTTCATTTTCCTTATTTAATTATTTTATTTATTTATTTATTAGAAAAATAAAAATTAAGCAAGAGTCAACTTGATTGAGTTTGAAGTAGGCCGACGACCACTAACTTGACCATGTAAAGTGGCCCAAGCCCACTCTTAATGATGGCGTGATAGTTGTGATTAGAATAATCACACGAAAATAAACAATAACTCTTAAAAGGTCGTTTATAATGGACTTCTCGAGAAAACTCTCTTTCAATTCATCATACTTTCTATTAAAACCTTACAACTAAAATACTTATATAGATCTCCTAAACCTATACGAAATTTGGTGGAAAAGAAAACAATTTTAACTAGAGATAATGAAATAAATCTTAACTAAAACCAAAAACATTATAAATTTAAAAGATTCTCAAATAGTTAAAACTCTCGACTTCAACATGTTGATCGAAGAACCGACGACTAAGCAAGAAGAGTTGAAGACCCAAAGACATTCTCTACATGACTTAAGTAGCATAGTCGTTAAATTTACATAATTAAGTGGATCAAATGAATGGGTTGGGTTAAGCTCCAATCTATCTACATATTTATTTGTATATGTTTTTTTTTAATAAAGCACCACTAGAGATTTATTTTTAAAGTACTTAAATAAGTAAAAATGTCTTTTGATATTCAATAATCAAGATTAGATTTAAAATTAATGGATGTGTTGCTTTTGTTGTTAAATTTAATAACAAGATAATATGTTACGTGTTCGATAAATGTCGAGTATATTTTAATAAATTAATTAATAATGATTAAAAGGTAAAAACGAATTGTTGACGAAAATAAGCTAACTAGCACGATATAACAAACATGTATTTAGAAGGTGTGTTTTTGTAACATTCACCCTAAGGGCCTAGTATTATTCAAGTAATTTCCTAACTTAAATTTATTATTTAATGTGTTAGGAATAATTTAGTATTATTATGATTATGTGATAATATTAGTCAAAAGGATAAATGAATTATTGTGGCTAATAAATAATTCGTCGTTCTAAATTAATTAACTTGACGGTAAAATAAAATAATTGGCTTTCGCAAAATGGTTTTAGGTTCCAGACAATGGATTAAGAAGGAAACTAAAATTGTAATGGTATTGGGTTAGAGTATATAGATACTCATATATTCTAAAATCTTCTATACGTTCTCAAATATTCTGAACCCTGCGAATTGAAAACCAAAACTTGAAGAAACTTTTGTGAAGTCTTAAATCATCAATAGCATCATCATCTTGATTCAAAATCGAAATTCATATCATCATCATCTTGTTCTTACTGTAACAGGTGAGAATTTAGAGTTATAAACCCATTTTTATGAAAATTAGCCAATTCATGAATTATTGTGAAATAGTGGCTTGAAATATGTTATTTGATGTTATTTGATGCATATGAAGTGTTAGAAATCTTGTTAGCATGTTAGGAGGTCGAATTTGTGAGTTTTGGAAAAGAAAAGTTCGGGTTTCCTGGTAACAGTAAGTTCGGTTCGCAAGTTTGCAGAAGATGAACTCAGTTCGCAGTGCTTTGCTGCGAAGCTAACTGAGTTCCTGCGAACTGAGATTCGCGAACTGAACCCTGCGAACCGAGCTGGGCTGCGAACTGAGTTGCTGCGAAGCGAACTGAGTTTGCTGCGAAGCGAACTGAGTTGCCCTGCGAACCGAGATTTGGTCTTGCGAACCGAGATTGTTGCGAACTGAGATTTTTAAAATTTTGTTTTGCAAATTTTGAAATTGCGCAAGTGTTTTCAGGGTAGCGACTGAGTGACAAATTTCACTAACTCGGATTGGGTTGAAATTCACATGGTCACTTGGAAATACACCTGTCGAATCTCTTTCTTTAATACTTCATAAAAATGATACATCAACCTCTTCGGATCCTCAGTATATTCATGGCAAAATCGGGCCCTATCAAGAAATACACATGTCAACTCATTCACAGTCTCTGTCGTTTGTTTCATAAACAAGAATTCTCGACGAAGCTTGGTCAACTCAGCTTCCGGTGAATAGGCTATCACAAACATATCTTTAAACTCTTTTCAGGACAAGTCATTAACACGTTCTTCTCCCATGGTATGACGTTGCACGTCCCACCATTCTTTTGCTCGTGCCTTCAATAAACTGGCACCATATACTACTTTCAATTTATCAGGACACTCAGAAATAGCAAACGCTGCCTCCACTTCAGAGATCCATCGATAACACTTGATCGGATCTGTCTCTCCTTTATACTCTGGAGGTTTACATGCCACAAAATCTTTGTAACTCACTTTCTTCTTCTCTTCTTTCATCTGGTCACTCTTTCCAGATCCTTCTGTATTTCTCTTTTGTAATTCCTCTTCTAGAACATCTCTGACAGTCTCAGTAATTCTCTCCAATAAATACGGAAGAGATTTCTCTTGTGCCAACGCAATCTCTTCTGTTATAAACTCTTTTATCTCGTCCGTAGTCATAGACGATAGATTCATCACATGCTCTTGTCCAGAGCTCTCAGTATTATGCTCATTAAAATTCTTCCCTTCCATCTAATACTGAAAGGGTTTATCAGCAAACTCATTAGAATAGACTAAAATTCTCATTACACATTAGTTTATCTTTCACAATTCTCTTTAGCATCACACAGCAGTCATGGTATCGTTTGAGTTCATATAATAATTATTACGTTGGCCAGACGTAATCGTTATTACATAATACTCCCACAATACCCTGACAATCATCAAATTATCACATCTCATCAATTATAACAACTACTCAAATATCAACTCATGATACACAACATTCTCATCATGCTCATTAGACTCATCTCATGGTCTAAGTTCAAGTACCTCTAATGATGGATACTCGAATCTCTTAAACCAATGCTCTGATACCAACTTGAAACGTCCCAGATTTTTTTTTTTATATATACTCATTTAAATTCTCAAAGAACTTTATATATTAATATAGAGTAATATTCACATTGTTATCACAAAAACATACATTTGTCTTTTCAAAATATTACACGTTTTTATCGAGCATGATTTACGAGTCCCTTCTCTTACTATCTTGTCATAGTAAGTCCATCACTAGCAGCCCTCGGGTCGCTTGCCCGGATTCCCACCCTTCATTCCTCTTGACGTACCTATCACACACAACAATCAACACGTAAGCATATTGCTTAGTAATCACAGGAAAGGTACAATCACATATAAATAATTTAGCACAATTGATCACTCAGCAACTGGCAATTCAACTCATACGACTAGGCACAATTGATCACTCAGCAATTAGCCCTTAGGGGTACAATTGATCACTCAGCAATTGACCGTTCAACTCAATCTTATAGGCACAGTTGTTCACTCAGCAATAGGCCTCTCAACAATCTCATAGGCTCAATTGTTCACTCAGCAATTGGCCTCTCAACTCAATCTCATAGGCTCAATTGTTCACTCAGCAATTGGCCTCTCAACTCAATGATGCACTCAGTTATTTAATGCGACTTTGTAACACAATTAGTATTAACAAAATCAGCCAATTATATTCTTTACATTCCTACTACTTACCTCGAGGACGACGATCGGATATTTACGAACTGCTACTCGAAATACCTGTCGAGGCGATCGTACCCAATTAACTCTAATAATAATTAATATTATTTAAAACATCAATTAATCCTGCGACACTACCCTCTAGTGTCGCTACACCTTCTGGCGACACCAGATTAGTGTCGCTTAACACACTTTTGCGACACAACCTGCGACACTAGCTCTTAGTGTCGCTAAATCAACAATTCAATTAACAGGAGAAACTAGCGACACAAGCTGCGACACAAGCTCTTAGTGTCGCTAAAATAACAGTACTAAACAGCAGTAGAAACTAGCGACACAAATCTTTGTGTCGCTAAAGTAACAGTATTAACTCGCGACCCCATCATTGCGACACAAGCTGCGACACAACCCTTGTGTCGCAATGACGAACAGAACAGCAGCAGCTTTCGATTTTAACAATTTTCTGGGTAAAACTCACACTTTTAACCCAATAAATTTACCGAAGATGATAAAGCACATAATAAACTCAAACTCTTACCTGGAATTGGTTTCAAAACACACAAGAACACTTTCAAAGATCAAATCTTTAGTAACCTCAATTTTTTTTCTTGCTTTCTCTCTCTAAAATCTCAAAACTCACATACAAATCGTTCTGGAGGTGTTTACTAGCTTCTGGAAAGTTTTGGAATCGAAAAGTGGGGTTTAACCCCCCTATTTTACACTTTTAACCCTTCAAAACCGACTTTCTGCCCGACCCTGCGACACAAGCCTTGTGTCGCACTAGGCTCTGTGTCGCTACCTGCGACACTAACCCTTGTGTCGCATAACAGTACACAACTTTCAATTTTAACGAATTTCGGGGTGTTACATCATTCACTTAGCTTTGTGCTAATCCCCCACTTTAATCCCTGAGGTCATGTTTGATAGGGGCGGGCAGGAGGATTAAAATTGAAAGAATGTTTGACCAGCTGGCAACTCTGATATGTGTCTTTTGATAACTAAAATGAAAGTTGAAATTATGTAACACCTGGTTGTTGTACGATGTTTTGAACAAAATATATGTACATTTTGGTAAATGATATTAATGTTATATACGTTTTGACCTACGCTTCTGAAGTTAAATAATATTTTATAGAATACTAAGAGAGGGTGTTACAGTTTTCTATTCCCTTACTAGATTAACATACAATACGGAAATAACAATTAATCTAGGGTATGAATGAACTAAACCCTAAAAGATCATAACTTAATAATAATAAACAACAAAACAAAATAAATAGATAAGAAAATACTAACCTTTGAGAAAATTAGATTTCTCACACGCAAACCTTATTGACTTGGAGGCGAATACTCAAACCAGAGTACCTCTAATGGTTCACACCCACAAATCAAAGAGAAAATTCCAACTCCTAAGGTCCCGATTAAATCGAGTAAACTCTTACAAGAAATCGAAATGAGAAAGAGAGAATGATGTGTGTTGAAACCATGGCATGTCCCCTATAGGGAGAGGGAGGTTAGGGGTTTATCCCTTGGCCGATGTGGGACAACATGATTCGGCCATCCAACCGCCGGTTGGATTATTCAGCCGGCGATTGGGCTTACTTCCTGCCCAAGTATCCGAACCACAACCCGCGTACTCCACCGACTAGCTCCAGCCGCCGGTTGAACATTTCAACCGCCGGTTGGATTTGGCTTCAAAAATTTCTTTTTAGTTTCTAATTAATTCATCAATTATGATAATTAATAAACCAAATAATTAACCATAATATTAATTCCAATTAATATTATCTCTCATTTATTTCTCTTTAACTGTTCGTTGAGGACGATCTAAAAAGGACTCTACTTTTAATGATATACTTACCGATTAGTTATGAACTTGGACACTATATCCAACAACATCCGATGTTGTTGACGATGTAATATCATATTCAGTAGCTGCATAAGTTAAAATTGGGCCTACCCTTGTTGGGCCTTCCATTAAGGATTTGGACAAAAAATCAGATTCTGTTGGGTTTCATCAAAGTGAGTCCAAAGAGGATATTTGTGGGCTAGAAATTCGTTTAAGCCCACTTCACGTAGAGAGCATCTTTGATTTTGGTCAAGTTTCTTTGAATGCAGGGAAACAGAGGTGGTCCAAATCTGCTCGACCAAGGAGGAAAAAAATGAGAAGGATGAATCTTTTTAAGTTAGTTCAAAGTAATAATAGTGAAAAACTGAAAAGGTCACTGTTAGAATGGAAAAAATCTACTGCGGAACTTAGGTCAACTAAAACTCTTATGTTGCTTCGTAAACTGGCGTTGTAATTTAGTTTTTTCGTGAAGTTATGGCTTGGTGGGGAACTTTTTTGGTTTGTGTTTTATTGTTTGAAGGTGTATGTTTTTACAAATTATTGTTGGCATAGTATTTGGGTGTCATAGGTTGTTTGGGAGTGTTCCTTCTTGAAGGTTTTTCGAGTCTTATTAGGGTGTTTGTAGGACTTTTTTTTTTATGTTTTGGTGTTTGTTTCACCTAGCTTCTTGCTAGTTTTATTATATATAATCATTGCCGTTCAAAAAAAGAAGAAGGTGTGTTTGGTCATTCACCAAGTATGTAATTGACAAACGTATTTCCTAATGTATGTTTTTGTTCTGTTATAAAACTCAAGTAAGAATATTTAGCCGAATCCAAGTGTTTCAAAATTTTATTTACTAAAAGGAAGTGCTTCTGAACATATTTACTAATTCACTGCATTTTCTTGTTAATCATCATACGACCCATTTTTCAACGACATTCTTTTTCTCCTTTGCTTTGTGTAGTATGTAGTTAGTTAGTTATTTATTTGTGTTTCTCTTACCTTTTTCATATCATTTTAAGTTTTTAAGGATTGTTTAATATCATATGTTTTGCATTTTCAGTTTTTAAAATAACGATGCATCTCTATCAGACCGATTAAAGTCAAGGTTGAAAATACTACCTATGAATGAAGATAAAATATAAGAAGTTACATATAAATTTTAAAATTTTGAATTTGTGAAATGTAATATTATTATACATTTCATATAAAACAAATTAAAATAATCAAGCTACTTTTGTTTCGAAAACACTAAAAAGTGTTTGAGCCACCGATCAAATTAATTTGACTACTATTTTCAAACAGTAAACTGTCTTGTAACACTTGAGTTTAGGTAAAAATAGCTCGAAATTTGCGCAGCAAAAATAGCTCGAGGTACTGCCGTAATATATTCTCTTATATACCCCGGCACCGGCCTACAATATCGTAACCCTAAACCTAATATCTCCTTTATTTTAGTTTTGTTGGATCTTGTATCCGATCCATTCCCAATGATACGGTCCAATATCCAATCTATATTTAGTGTTTTTAAATATGATATGCATGCATATTAATGTATTTAGTTTTTTTTTTAAAATAAAAATAAATAAACAAGTTATTGATTGATTTCTCTTGGTTAATCATAAATGAGAAGATACAATTTTATTGTATAATAAATTTAAAATTGTTTCACTTTATGAAGGAAATCCAATATAACTACTCCATCTCTCTTAAAATAATTGACACCCGACAAAAAATACACAGTTTAATAAAAATATAAATATTACTGCTTTCTTGTTCTTACTTTTTGCAGAATGACAATTTTACCCTTAACTAATTAATTACTATTTTCTTTAAAGTTTGTAACAATAATTTCAAGTAATGTAATATGCTAATCACGATCAAACTTCTCTATCTATTTTTGAAAGTGGACAATTAATTTGGGACGTCCGGAAAAAAAAATAGATTATACTTTTTGGGACGGACAGAGTACTATTTATGATTTTGTTGATGTTAGTTTGAACTGCATTCCTCTCAAATTTGTTATCTAGAAATTTAAAATACATAGTTTAAGAAAATTTTCAGTAACATATTTTCAATAACATTCACTGTTTCATCACTTAAATTTTTTTTTTATCATTTTTATCATTACCACTTAAAAATTTTCTGATTGTTTAAATTTAATATTGTAATTAATTTAAATTTAATATTGTAATTAATTTGAGACAATAAATTCAGGTCGTAGGAAGTAATATGGAATAGGGGTGGTAACTAGGTTTAAGGAGTTTTTGACAAACCTCTTGTGTCTTAAAACAATAATTTTCAAAACATTGTGTTAATAAAGGTAATTCCTTAATATATATACAAGTATACAACTACCCTACCCGTCCTAACACACAAAAGTTTAGTTACTGACCCTTCACAAAAATGTCTTTTTTTCTTATTTTGCTAACTTAATTATATAATTATATTTGTTCAAAAAAAAAAAATATCTTAATCTTAATTATTTATATTTATTTTACATGTCAATACTCTTTAATTCTTTACTTTTTTCATTTTTTGGAAAGAAATATTTATTTTATATTCTAAGATATTTTTATATTAATTTGAAACTTATGGATGTCAAATGCTGTTTGATTCTTTTCCTTTTTAAAAGTTAAAAAATGTTTACAACCAATACTTATGGATGTCAAATTTTGTTTGATTATGTTTTATTTTGAATTAATCAACTTATTTTATCAATCAGACTTTTAGATACATAATTTATTCATGTACCTGGCATATTGAACTTCAATGTAATTTATATTATGATTACAAAACTATGTAAAGATTAATTTACACAAAAGAGAATATAACCATATAAGTATAAAACTTAAATGAAGTATTCAATTAGCTGAAAAGAAGAACGTAATTATTAAACAATACTAACATATCAAAAATAAATTAAATGAATTTAAATTATTAGAAATAAAAAATATGGTTAAAACGTTTTGACTACGTACCAAATGGTTATTTGGAGGGGTTTGAGGTAATCTAAAGAAACTAGAAAGACATAATGGAAAAATAAAATAAAAAGGAGGTATGGTTAATGGGAAATATGTTCAAGACTCCAATAATCGGGTGAATATGTATTTGAAACACTGTGAGTTGGTTAAAAACTCCTCCAACATTCTTTTGGTAGTCTTCCAAAAAAACCAAAATTAAAATCCTTTGCAAACATCATGGTTTCACCCAATGAAAAGGTAGTTTTTTCGTTTTATTGTTTTTTTTTCTGGGTAGGGTTTACCACTTACGTACTGATCATCTACTTTTATTTTTCTTCATTTCGACTACTAAAAGCTTGCTGTTTGGATCGGATGAAACATTTTTGCATGAGTTAGTGTTGATTTGTTCACCAAGCTGGTAATTTGCATGAGTTTGATATCTTAAAGAATGACTTCGAATATGCATTAAAAAAAACACTGTAAATTAATTTTAGCTAGCTAGGTTAATTGATTGATCGAAAATAACTATTAGAAAAATGCGTGTAGTTGATTGTGTTGTGACTTAATTTTGATCGAGTAAAACATCAGTGTTTATTGTTTAATTTCTCAGCCTCCCAGTGCCCGCGAAAATCCAGTATTTATTATTATTATTTGTTTTAAATGATGGTAACGTTCATTAGATATATTCTAGGATGATTTGTTTTAAAATCTCAGCCTCAGGATGATTTTTTTTTTTATGTTATGTTCGAACTTAAAAACTAAAAAGGCTGATGAAGCTCACTTTTTGTCGTTAAAAACCCTAAAAACATTGGTATAAATATTTGTAGAGAAAAACAGAAAGTAAAATATATGTAATGAGTTTTTAATAATACATATCTGAAATTTGGTTTTGTAAAGTATTGTTACAAATCCTGGATTCACCATTGCTCTCGGTCGGGATGGTGGTGTACGTGTAAGATATCATTATCGTAGAGATATAGTTGGGGTATTGGGGCTTGATCGGCTAACATTCTCAGTCGATCGTTAAAGTACTAAATGTGGTTAATCTGATAGTATCTAGTTACGCAATTAATGGATGTACATTTATGATGCAATTAACGGTGTACGATAGATTCTTGATTAGCATTTTTACTAGTGATACATCGTACATTTACTAATACGTTGCGGTTTTTCAGATGCCAATGAATAGAGTGGAAAATGGCCCATTCGTTAAGGGAGATTCACTTATCTTCGGATCTAAGTTGCCATTTTCAAAGACTATTTATGCATCTTATATATTAATTATCTTCTCATTCTTATAAATGATTTAATCCTTGTTACACATATTTCTTTTTGTTTGAAGTTCAGGTGATTAACATTATTTTATCTTTCAATATCTATTTACTAGAGATGACAGTCTTAGAGATTATTTTCAGAAAAAAGAAAGAGATAAATTGTATCCGGTACTTGTTTTGGATTTCATATATAAATGATTTTTTGTTCATTGATGGTAACTTAGATTTTGTACATAAGATTTACTAGAACTACAGTACTGTTAAATGTGTTTGCATTTTGGAGTGAGAGTAACATATATAGATTAATGCTACATATGCGCATTATTAGAATATATATTAATTCGAGCGCAGGGTGATTAATTTGCATGTCCATATGATTGTTTATTTTTTTAATTGCGGTAGTATATAGGTGGTGAATTTGGGTTCTTGTTACTCTTTACAGGAACTGGAGGATGATCTAAAACAGCTAGGAAAGAAAATCTTACAGCATGAAGAAGATATTAAGTATTTGAAAGTGTTCGAAACAGCACTGACCACATGATTGCTGAAATGCAAGGTATATTGATATTTCTATCCAGCTATATATTTGCACAATGGAGTTGTTATAATTTCGATCCGTCGCAAAATGATGTTTTCCACAGTATTAGTATTTATGGAGTATTCTCAATCAATATAAATTATTTTGAAATATATCTTGTAGTTACTCTTTGCAATCATGATTCGTCAAGAACAAACATGACTGAAGGTGATCAGGTTGTTTCCTACAACAAGAAGTTGGAGGAAACCATTAAGATGAACCATAAGAAATCAGCTGCTGCAATTTGGTTGAAGCTGAGAGATCATTGCAGTAATGCTGTCAGTCAAGTTTCTTCCTCCAAGGATGGTGTAATTGGTGTTGTTGCTACTCTCGGGAAGTTTGACGACATTAATCTTAGCAGGTTCGTACAGTTTGATTAATTTTTTCACTCATTATTTAATTACCTTAGTAAGCCATTTAAAATGACATTTGAACATATATATTTCTCTATCCTTTTGAACATGATAATGTTGCACTACAACACAAATAGTATATCTGTTGTAGTTTTGGTTGAACTTTACTTGATATATATATGCCAGGATTTTATCGGGGTATCTGGGATTGGATATGAAGTTGGCATTAGTTTGTAAGACATACGCTGGTGTTCAAGCGCTAGAGCACTATGATGAAAAAGGATACATTAATAAAAATACAGGTCTTCACGCGCTTGGAGCTTCCATTGGAATGAATCTCGATGGACGATTTAATGTTATTTGTCTTGAACATCTCAGGTACTTCCTGTTATACTATCACTATAGCAAGTCCACTCAATTAAGATTGAAGTTAAAAGCTTATCTTTTTTTGTGTATATCCAATAGAAATAGGAAGATAAATCTTAATATGGATGGATTGGATTTGTAATCAAAGACTTGTGCCAAAACACATCTCTCAATCATCCATAAATTTTGGGTTGTATTTTAACACTTAAGTATTCAACATATTGTAAAATTGCATGAAGAAATCATGTTTCCTGATAAATCACTTTAAAATCTTCACACATGAAATGCTACATCTCAATTTCATGCTTTTAATGCAAACATACTATTATGTATAGTCATTTCTACATATTTATAAACTCAATAACCCTTACAAGTGTTAACTGCGTGTAGTGTTCTTAATTACGTGCTCTTATAAACCATAAGGATTTCACATATTTATCGTAGTGTAAGATTGTTTTGATTTTTTTTTTTTTTTTGCCTCTGTTTCAGACCATATGTTGGTGAGTTTTTAGCGGATGATCCCCAACGGAGGCTTGCTCTTCTAAAACCAAAGTTACCAAATGGTGAATCTCCAAAAGGGTTTCTAGGATTTGCGGTGAATATGGTCATGATTAATAACGAGTATGTAGACTATGTCACGATGGAAGGGCATGGGCTTAGAGAGACTCTTTTCTATACTCTCTTCTCGAAGCTGCAAGTGTACACAACCACTAGAGACATGATGCAGGCCCTACCTTTTCTAGCCCATGGTGCCATAGCTTTGGATGGTGGGATTATAAGGGCAACAGGGATAATATCCCATTTTACTCCGTAAGAAGCTTATATATATTCATTAATTTCTTGCAGTAGGCGTGTTACTGTTATACAATCTAGTAGAGGCGTAAATTAAGATACACTAGTCCAGCTGGTTGGTAACGGGTCATTTTTGGTGCGGTCAAAAGCTGCCAGGGGCCAGGCTGGTTTGGGTTAAAATAGACTTTGGACGTACACTTCAACATGGTTGACCGTTCCCTTTTAGCTAAAATATTTTTTTCTTTCCACTCATACAACAAATTTATGATTAGTAAATAAGCATACAGTGTCGCCTATATGTAGTGTAACAGATTTCCCCCTTCAATTCTTATACCAACTGTTCTAGCTAACTATGATTACTCCTTCTGCAACATCCATTTATTTGCTTTTGAAGTTGATTTTGCTTATTGTGTTATCTTGATGTATCTGCTTCAGGGAACACATTGATGTACACTTTCCTATGTGCTTAAACTGGGCTCCTTATCTTTCTGAGGAGTATCTCGAGCTTAGAAACGAGATAAAGGAATTGACGTGGAAAGTAGAAAGAATAAATGAGGATATTAAGAGAGAAGAAAGTTTGCTGGCTCAAGCGAAGAGCGATTTGGATGGCAAAAAGGAGTTGTTGATTAAGTCCATGGTTCGAACCTCACTGCAGGTAATAATATATGAGGCATATCTAGTCATCATTGTTTATCGTTTATTAGAAGCATCAAGAAAACGGGCCGGGCTGGTCCGGTAACGGGTTTAACAGAGAAAACTACTACACGTCCGGGGTTGGGTATGCATTCGTGTTATTGAAAATTAAAAATAGCATGATTCTGATATGATGTTTTATGCATCAAGTTTATATTTTTGTCAACCCATTGATCAATTACCTGCTTCTTTTGATTTTAGTTAACCTGTATTTTTCTTTACTCATTTGACCCGTTCAAGAAAAAACATAACCCAATTGACATGTTTCTCTTCTAGCTACATTATTTATTTTATGTTTCTTATCTGCACGACTGCACTACAGAGCACTCAGCACTATAAACAAGATTAAAGATATACTAGCATAATACCTGCGCTATGCAGCAAAACTCGATACTTCTATTATAAACAGTGACTCAACAATAGTTATATAAAATATTATTTTTGTTATTCACCGATGAAGTACCCGTGATTGTGAGTTGATACTAGTAGTTTGTTTGTATGTATAGTTCAAGATTCGGTATAATTAATGAAAACTGAAAAATGAAAAGTATGTGAAAATAATAGAGATATTGTAAAATGTGAATTATATAACAAAAATTGGAAATGTTGAGTCTTAATATTTTTAAAATTTTTCTAAAAATAAAACACTAAAATGTTATATAAGTAGTTATAGATAAGCACGTAAATAAATCAATCTGTTTTTATTGTTAATTTTATTTGTTCCGTATACAATGCCGGTCAATCAGAGAGCAACACAAGGGCGATCCGCTCCTAATTAACATCTCGGACGACAAGGACTGCTAGCACCAATTGAAGCAAAGTAGATTGAGATCGTCCATTTAAAGATCAAACTTATTTTTAAGTTATGTTTTGTCATGCCTTTAAAAGACTACCATTTTTTCGCGTAAAACTGTTGTAATTCATAAGAATTGTTAAGAATTGTTGTTGTGCATTTTGTACATCTATTTCGGCTTAAGAAGTAGAAGAACTAATCTACGATATCATGTTTCAAAATCGGTTCATCGTGTTCGAGTAAACGCACTTATTAGCTCATACACATACCGTACTCCAATCTTAAAGAATATGATTTTGAAACCTAAAAGATAATGCGAACTCGTCCTTTTGTACCTCATACCAAGTAATATGTTACTTTTTGTTATGCAGAAGGATATTTAGAAGGTCTGAAAATGAAAAGCATAATGGAGAAAAATGAAGGGTAAAAGGTCCCACCGAGACTTGAACTCGGGTTACTGGATTCAGAGTCCAATGTCCTAACCACTAGACCATGGGACCGACTCTTGCACCCACCTACCTTTTATTCTATTTGTTGTAAAAATATTCTAACAATTAGTACTCCTAATTTTAATTTTAACTATAAATAATTTAGAAAATGAAAGAACGACTATCTCCAATATCACCCACTAATCTCTAATTAACTCCATCACTAATTATGACTTATGAGAGTTTGTGCTAAATAACATATTTTATGATTTTTCACAAAATTTATAGCCCTTCCATTATTCTTGATAATTAATATTATTTTACAAAAATTAATTAAATTTCATAAGACTTAATTAAATAGATTACTAGTTTTTAAACTCACGTAAACACATGAACCCATTTAACTTGTTAATGTTTGTACCGTGTTAGGAATGTCTTTTGAATTTGGATATAATTGAATTTTTTTGGATTTGGATATAGGTACATTCTTTTTCATATAAATTATTTATTTGAATTTAATTATTTTTTAAAAGATGATTTATGATATCATCAAGTCCTTAATTTTAGTCAATTTATAAAATCATATAATTTTATTGATTAATTGAATTTTTGATGACATCATCAATTGATTCCTATATTATTATACTAGTTTTTAAACTCATATATACACACGGATCTGTTTAAATTTATTATTCATATGTATTAGGAATGAGTTTTTAATTTGGATATACATACCTGTTTAAATTTATTCATAATACATTAGGAATGTCTTTTTTAATTTGGATATACATACATTCTTTTTCTATATACTTATTTGAATTTAATTATTTTTATAATGATGATCTATGATGTCATCATCTTCTTAATTTTAGCCAATTTAATAAAATTAAACAATTTTATTGGGCAATTTAATTTTTTATGATATCATCAGCTGCTTACTACATTATATTTAAGATAAGATAAAGATTTAATAATTAAAATGTTGGTCGACTTTATATAAAATACGATTGTAGAGGTTAACTAGATAGATTGGAAGATAAAGGTGATACTAATAACAACCCAACTGATTTTGTTGGCATACTTTACCCAACACACACCAATTATTGGTTGTGGAGACCACCAACTTCATGTATGCTTGTAAACTCCTCCCACATTGGATGCATCGCCCAATTCCTATTAAAAACTAGCTAGTATATTAGTTTATTAACAATCTTAAAATTTAATTAAAAGTTTGGAAAGATTTTGTTTTCATAACTTACATTACATATTTACATATAAAAGACAAAAATATTTTATGTATTGTGAATGGATGAGATTTTCTGTTCATGTTATTTGAAAAGAAAAGTGTTTTTTTACTCAAATATACCTTTTGTCACCATTTTAACTCTTTTTCTGATCACCTCAAATGTTTACCTGCGACCATTTGACCATAAATAATGTCAAGATTGGAGGTTTATTTAACCCTTTTGAGGTCAAGTTAATTAAGTCTATATATATCCATTATTTTCCTATCAAATTAAACACACCTAAATGTTTAATTTGATGGGAAGTTTGAAGTCACATTGGTGCAACATTTGATAATAAAAACTATGTCAATGATAGTTTTGTAACCAATGTTTTGTTTTTAAATTAGTTTTACTGTAATATTTTATTTTAAAAAACAACTTAATCAGCTGTAATATCATCAAACTCCAACCACTATATGACACTTCATTTCTCTCTCTATTTTAGCACCACCAAAGTACTAAATCTTATATAAATTAACTGGAAAATCATTTTTGAATCCCAAAACTTACAAAATATTATATTACAGAAAAGAAAGAAAAAAAAAAAGGTTTTTGTAAAAGAAAACAAGACAGAAGTTGATACAGTCAGACTCCCTCTGTCATTCAGGTTCACTCACTTGGTCTTGTTTATCATCACCCCTCTCTTTCTCTGACACACACATACATAAACAAAAACACAAACACAAACACAATAGCAAGAAATCAACAGCTCTTTATCGAAGGTAATGTCGAAAATTAACTTATGTTTTCATTCTCCTGTGATTCTTATTTATGTAGTTCTGTTGTGCATGACAACATGTTGATTGATAATCCCATCTTTAGTCTGTCGTTTTCCGACTTCAATCTATGTTGCATCTACAGAATGTTTGATTGTTTTTCGCTGCGTAAGTCAAGTGAACACAATAGACTTATTCTGTTCATGAAATGTTTGTGTTATATTGCTCTTTCTGGTGCATTGTATTAGATAAAATATGTAAACAGTTAGTTGTATAGCCCATACATTAATATACAGTTAGTTGTTACCATACATTAAATCATTATTAATCATCTTCTTTTTGTTGTTGTCAGAAAATTTAGTGAAGCCTAAACAAACTGTTCAGAAATTCTGTTGCTTATAAATTACAAGGAAGTACATCATGGTTTAGATGATGCAGAATTCCCAGGGTATGTGATACTAATTTTTACAAATCGAATATAGCTATAGACATATAATGTCTACGACTGCAATAGGATTAACGGCTGGAAATAGGCTTTTGGGTTCATCTTCGTTTTACTCTAATACAATTGAAAAACTGTCCTGCAGTAGCGAAATTGGGTTCACATGTATTGTTACTAAAAATGCAATCAATGCAAAGAAATCATCCAACTATAGTCATAGTCCTACATCCAAGCGAGATACTAATACCATAAGAGCATTAAAGGAACATGTTGCTGCTGGTTCAAATTCTGCACGCTGTACAAATGAATGGGTTCATTTATTTGACCATTTGGAGGAAGAAGTCTGCAAAGATGAACTTTCGGTTGAAGCATTACTATTTTTTCAGAAATCATTGCTGGAGAAGCAGTGGAACATTTCAACCGAGATGATTATTACGAAAGCTGCTCATACGGAACAAATTAGCAAAAAAGTACATGTCACTGGTTCACAGATATCTGCACGTAGGCGAAGACTAGATGCTAGGAAGAAAATACCGAATAGTTGTTCTGATAAGCAAGGTGTTGCAATTGAGCAATCAAAATCTACGCTCGGTCAAGAGGTTGTTCAAAATCAATTTAAGGGTCATGTTAAAGGTTTGAAAAGTGAGATATTACTCACTCACTCAGAGGTGATTGTTTTGTCGAACAAAATTAAAATTGGTTTACGCTTGGAAGAGCAGAAATCAAGGTAACTAATTTTTTCATGCATCATAAATGAAAACACAAGGAAATGTGAATGATTATATAATCTTGAAAGATGTATGTATTACTTGTTGATATAAGTTTGTTGGATATGTAATTTTCAGACTGAAGAAAAAATTGGGAACTGAACCCTCAGAAGAGCAACTTGCAACTTTTATGAGGATTTCGCGAACCGATTTAAGAACCAAACAGATTGAATGCACTTTAGCACGAGAGAAACTCGCATTGAGTAATGTGCGTTTAGTGATATCAATTGCACAAAGATATGATAACATGGGAGCTCAAATGGCTGACCTTATTCAGGTGGCTGGACTCATCTTTAGAATGCATTAGCATTTAATATAGTATCCTGCTAAAATGTATATCCGCATAATTGTCATTCATACCATCACATTTTTTCATTAGGGAGGTCTAATTGGACTACTCCGAGGGATAGAAAGATATGATTCGTCTAAGGGTTTCAAGATTTCTACCTACGTGTATTGGTGGATACGACAGGTAAATTTGAAGGATCTGGAGAATTTTGATTTTTAAATTTTGGGACATCGTCCCTTGGTAACAATAGTTGTCAATTTTAAGCCATTTATATATAAGTGGCTTGATTTGGGTCATGTTTTATCACTAATGGATCAAATTCGTTAAGCTAGAAAATAAGAATAAATTGAAAAATGATCAAATGGGTCAACCGGGTCAAACAGGGTGAAGTCATCCAATATGTATTAAAATCTAAAATGCATAGATCCTTCTAACAAGTTGTATTAAAAAACATTAGATTGCTACAGTAAGAATATACACTCGTAACCCAATGCAACACATTAGTTGGATATAAGATAAAAGCAGTATTTGTGGGTTGGCCCAATCCTTACAAAAAATTACCCTATTTGATCCAAAGAAATTTTTGACTTGTTAAAAGACGCCACCCATTTTGCCATTCCTAAGAAATATGGCAATCTCCATTGTTCCTTCATAACAATCTGTCAATCTCTATAAGCTCATATAAAATATTCAAGGATCAGCTGTATGTGCTCATACATTTTAATGCCAGGGTGTTTCACGAGCATTAATGGAAAATTCTGGAATCCTAAGATTGCCTACTCATTTGCATGAAAGACAGACTGCAATCCGAAATGCCAAGGTCAAACTAGAAGAACAGGGAATAACACCATCAATCGATGTAAGTTAATTTAACAATTACTTGGAGATATGTTAAAAATGTTTTTTATTCATTTTTTTTTTATTTCTTTTCTTATAGTATTTGATTACTTTCATTTCCATCTGATACCATAGAGAATTGCGGAAAGCCTGAACATATCTAGAAAGAAAGTTATAAATGCGACTCGGGTACTCAAGTGCTTTACAAACTTGTATTTCTACAATTTTTCTTTTTTTTCATACTCTTAGATATGAAATACCATTCCATGTAGGCAATCACTAAAGTGTTCTCACTTGATAGGGGAGCTTACTGTTCTGTCAATGGCCATCAAACACTCGATAGTGTAAGTGCAATATTAGCGTCTATTCGTTATTTAATTTATCAGAGTTGTAAAATGCTCTAAACTGCCACATAATCTTTATTTTTTACTGATATTAATGTAAACTGCTGCAGGACATTGCAGATAATTGCATGGAGAACATTCCATGGCATGGAGTAGATGAAATGGCTCTCAAGGTATTTATACATGTTTGTAGAAGTTAGATAGAGATATGTGATAGTTTATTTTTTAGTACTTTTAGCACATTATTATTTTTATAAAATACAATGTTATGAATAGACGAAGTGTTTTTGGGTCAGCCCAAGCTGGCCCATTTTGACTTATTGCTCAACCCGCCAATTATGACCTCTACCTTTAAGCAATCAAAAGGAGAACTTTAGAGCGTTTTGATGACTAACTTGCTCCTGATTTTGCAGGATGAAGTAAACAAGCTCATTTCCATCACTCTTGGGGAGCGGGAGAGATATATCATCCGTCTTTACTTTGGTCTTGACAATGAATCCCTTACATGGGAAGATATCGGCAAGAGGTACAAGGCTTCATACTGCTTTGTATGAACTTTCTCGAAAGGTCAAATAAATAAACATGTTATAACAGAGCATAAGTTCATAAGTATGAGGTACTTTAAAGTCTAAATGACTAGGAACATTTAGTCTGAAAACATTACCTTAAAAACGAGCTTCCTTACTAACTCTAACTAGAGGTGGCAATTTTGACCCATCAACTTATCAGTGAGCTGATTCGGGTTTATTTCTTTTAATTTATATTTTTTACAGTTCAATCCAAATATATTTTCTATGCATAAAGAACTCCTAAATCATTTTTTTTTTTTTTGGATAAAAAGGTTATTTTTGAGCTAAATAATTTTGTCAATCATCTTAGACACACAATATTTATATAAAGGATTAATCTTACATGGAAAAAGTGTTTTGGATCGCCCAACCCGGCCTGTACCATAAAATTACCACTTTTGACCCTTTATCCCCCAACCTATTATCCCACCTCTACTCGGCTTTCATGTTACTAAAAACTACCAAAAAGCATCTAATGTTTATATCTCATCTGATCTTTCAGAATAGGATTGTCGAGGGAAGGCGTTAGGAAGATAGGACTTGTTGCTCTAGAGAAGCTAAAACATGCTGCAAAAACGACAAGGCTTGAGACAATGCTGATAAACCAGTGATTTTAATTTACTTTTTTACCAAACAGCCTGTTTTCTATACCTAAATTTTGAAAATTTATATACTACACGAATGTGAAGGCTTATGGTTTCACGATAATAGTTTTACACTATATGAGAACATACTGCAGAAAGTATCTGCACATATCATTGTCTAAGAGAATATATAATCACGCGAGTTTTTTTGCCAATAGTGGAGACCGATTCATATTCATAATATGCATAAATGTTTGATCTTGAATTATCTTGGGATCTCACTGCTGTAATTAAGTTTAGTTCAGTCGTCACGAGCTTTGGGTGAAGTAAAAAACATAAGAAAGTAAATATCAAATAGGCTGAACCTCTTAATCATGAATGCAGAAATATGATGATTTCCTTAAAAAGGAAAACAATAAATACAGAAATATTAGACTTTATTCAAATGATTACGTAATCAGGTACAGGCAGAGTGGACATAAAACACTCAATGTATGAATTGAACACATGTTCTGAGAAAAAATTGTAACATTGCTGAATAGTTTTCGAACATAAAAAAGACTTTTATAAGGGCAGTTCTATTTTATGCAAATGACAATTATTGGCTAAAACTAACATGTGATTGGAAATAAGGGCAGTTCTATTCCATATGTTTATACCAAGTATAAGAGGTGGTATATCCACATCCCTTCATGTTTACTTCTCATTTTTATTACTAAATCATAAAGTCTTGATGTGTTATGTACCATACCTGATATCCCTTTCATTCTTGCTTGTCTGGTTACTACTGTTTTGCATTTAGTATTATAAAGAAGTGTAAGTTACCGATCATTGTGTAATTGAATTCATTTCATTTCACTATTAAATAAATAAATGTGATACGTTTTAGTATTTTGAAAGAATAATTATACTATTACTGTTACTATTACTTTCAAAAATTATTAAAGAACACTAGAACACTCAAATCTAATGTATCAGTTTTAACGAATTTGTTAGCTACTAAGGGACTAAGGGTGTGATAGGTTTGCATCTGGTTTTTACTATGGGAATGGGTTTGTAATGGAAATCAGAATGGATTTTCAAACGTAACATCTCACTTGGATTTTAGATTTGCTTAAATTCATTCGTTTGATTCTCGATTTTCAAAACCAAACCCATTAACCAAACACGTTAATATGATACTCATTCTCGTACTCTCTTTTCAAAACACACAGTCCAAACACACCCTAAAATTGTGCAAACAGGGAATAGTAAAACAACCGCTAGATTAAAAATGGCAGGTTAAAAATCTAATAATATACCTCGTAAATCAAATCAAATTAAAAATTAAATTAAATTTAAAAATAGTGTAACATAGTAATATTAGTTTGTTACATTTTCTTCCTATATATCCCATCTGTCGGTTGTTGTTTCCCTCCCTATAGCTATTAAATCATCATTCTTTTTTACAATTCTCATCTGCTCTCTTTTTTCTCCGGTGAAGATCCAGATTACCGGCCGTCGGAACCAATCTCCGTCACCGTTAAATCACTCACCCTTCGTTTATTTCACCGCATATCTATTAAATCATGAATCATGAATAGTAAGTCCCCGATCTCTATACTATTATTTTTATTGTCAAATGTATTATCGTATTAGATCTGATTATGTTTTTAATTCGTCTTAATGAGTATAATCTTTGTAGGCGTTTGTTGTTGATTTGATTTACGGAGTATTTAATTGGATCTCTTTTTTTCTTGCAATTGTTATTATGTGATTCCTTATGCTTGGTTCTTATTTAATTGAATTGAAAATTGAATATTGTAATAGTATTACGTTCAAAATATTTGTTGATCTTTGATTCCCCTGGCTTTTCATTAAGAATTTAAGTTATAATAAATCTTATTTATATTATAATATATATACTTTTTATATAATGTCTGTAATATAATGTAATGTAATACTTGTTAATGTGTATTGCAGTGATTACTTGTTCAAGCTTTTGCTGATCGGGGACTCAGGTGTTGGCAAATCTTGTCTACTGCTTAGATTTGCTGTAAGACAATATGTTAATTATCGTAGCCATTTAAGATGCCTTTTTGCTTGTTTGATATGATTTTGCACTTTAGTTTGATCTTCGATTAATATAGTCTTTTAAGTTCAACTCATTAATCATTATAATCCATGGTATACCTTTTCCCAGAGGTGGTATACGGGTCGGGTCATCTTTCTGTCTGTTTTCGAGACTTCACACGGTTACAAAAACATATCATTGTAATAATAATCTAACTTTTTTGAGTAGCTAGATTTAGGAGTTGTGTGATTAAGAATACAATTTGGCCATTTTCGGCCCGTTTAACCCGTTCATTTAAAAATTTTGATGAACTTTTTGAGATAAAGCGAAACCCAAATCAACCCATTCGTAAGCAAATGGGCCGAAATTTCCACCTCTATTTTTTCCTACTTTTGGCAACACCTTTTTCCTGTGTTTTTATTTTAAGTGCATCATCTTATTCTCTAAGTGAGTAAGTACGGTGAATGTGGATTTGAACACTTTCTTAGAATGTAACCAGTTGTGGATATGAAGTCGCTGTTTATTCTTATTTAGTACTAATACATACTGCTTTATATTTCCTTCTTATTTCTTGTTTTGCTCTCTTTCATACAGGATGACTCATATCTTGACAGCTACATCAGCACAATTGGTGTGGATTTTGTAAGGACCTAGTAAATTGTATTATGATACATCATCTTAAATAAGCATGTTACACTTTATTATGATCGCTTTTATATAATGATGGTTATATGATCTCGTCTACTTTGCAGAAAATTCGCACTGTGGAGCAGGATGGAAAAACCATTAAGCTTCAAATTGTGAGGGTTTTGCTTCTGAAAACATGTAGAAAAGTTTTTTTTTAAAAAAAGGATGTGTGTATCAATTAATTTTAACTTCTTTGGACAATGCAGTGGGACACAGCTGGACAAGAGAGGTTCAGGACAATTACTAGTAGCTACTACCGTGGGGCTCATGGCATTATAGTAAGCTTTCTAGTTATTAGCTCATAATAAATAATATGTGGCATATTGGTAAAATGGGCTGATCAAGCGGGTTGGGTAAATGGTTGAGTAGCTTATGAGGTTTTTATGTATTTGGATACATTTTGCATGACTTAAACCCATTTGACCTGTTACCTTTTTTAGTTAAATATGTGATCTTAAACCAATTGAAACTTGGCCCAAAACGACCAGTTTACAAGTAAAAGGGTCAAAACTGACCCTGCTACAGAAAATTATAAATTGCCAAAAGATGAGTAATAGAAAGACATGACAAGCTATAGTATTAAGCTTCACCTTATGAATTTTTGGGTTTGCTGAAGTATTTCATCTAATATGTTTCTGCAGATAGTTTATGATGTCACTGACCTTGAAAGTTTCAACAACGTTAAGCAATGGTTGAGTGAAATTGATCGCTATGCAAGTGAAAATGTGAATAAACTTCTTGTTGGAAACAAATGTGATCTTACTGAAAGCAGATCTGTGTCGTATGACACTGCTAAGGTAAATTTTGTCTTGATTTTGGTAGCTCTAATGCATGTTATATAATGTGTCCTATGTGTGTGTTTGTGTGTTTATCAATGCTTTTAAGTTGATATTATTTATTCTAAATATCATCATTGAAAATATTATAGTATTCAATTCTATACAATTTGACTGATTTATTTTTACCACTATCTATATTCACTTTTGTTAGGATTTTTATCTTATTTTTATGTAAGCTTAATGGTATTTAGGTTGGCAGTGTTATAAATTAGATTTTCTTAATATAGTTTTCATACAAATATATTTTTTAGTACTCATTTTAAATATATATATTGTGTTACTTATTAAGAAAGGCATACCAAGCAATACACGGGTGGAACACTCGTTTTTTATTTGTTTGGAGGGTAGATGACTGTTAAGAAGGAAGCTAAATCTTATTCTCGTTTGTTATCAGGAATTTGCCGACAGTATTGGCATTCCATTTATGGAAACTAGTGCCAAAGATGCTACCAACGTTGAACAGGCTTTCATGGCCATGTCTGCTGATATCAAAAACAGGTGCTCCACTTTTCAAGCCAAATTTTTCAAAACAAAATGGTTTATAATTCTACTATTGAAGTCGTGCAACTTGTTATAAATTATAAACTATAATAAAGTGGAAATATTTTTATAGATATCAAGAAAAATAGACTAATCTTTGAATAGATTGTTGCTGGTAGGTTTTTAACCATAATCCTGGAGGTGGATTTTTTTGCCTATTTACTTAGGAATGGATAGATTTGGGCTGTGTTTTAGCTCAAGTGGGTCAAATTAAACACTTAGATAGAAGGGGGAACGGGTCAAACGGGATGAAAGTCACTCGAACTCTATTTTTGGTGCATACAACCTCCCAAATCGTTTTTTATTCAAAGATTTGGAGTATTTTGTTATAACATTGTTACTGGTGACTTGTTGTCATTACTAACACCATAGATATTTTAAAAAGAAAATGGATTAGAATGTGTTTTGGGTCAACTTGACTCGGAGTAAGAAAAGACATGCCTCAACGGCTCAACCCATACCCGTTTTGACTCGTTACCCAACCAGCTTGACCAACCCATGACCCCAATGAGTTCATTTTGTTCTTTACCGGACCCTATTTTCCTAGAATTGATAACGGGCCATAATTATTTGTTTGGACAAATCACCTTTTGTTGCAGGATGGCAAGTCAACCTGGTGCAAACAACGTGAGGCCACCTTCTGTGCAGCTTAAGGGGCAACCTGTTGGAGAGAAGGGTGGTTGCTGCTCATCTTAGAATACCATTTCTGCAACTATCGATTATTATAAACTCACCACATGTCTCCAATTGCTTTTCAAGTTTTTTGCAACTTTGCTTTTCCTATCATTTTTCTGTAAGCTTTTATAGTTGCTATTCTTTCAAGATTCTGATTCTTAAATTGGTTGTACAAATTGCAACAAATTCATTACTGTTAGTATTCGTTTGCTATTCATTATTTGACATTTTGGGCTTCAGTTCTGGTAGTCACTAGAATCCGTTTTTGTTTAAATGTTTAGATGGCAAGCATTTAGACATACTATGTATTGTTGGAATGATATTTCAAATAATATTCTGAATGGTTAGTGTTTCTTTTTGGTCCACCACCATCCCTAGCCTATGTGACTTTCTGCTAATCATCTGTTTCTGCATTATTGTATGTTCACGATAGAGCGTTCCTAGCCTGGTTGATTAGGCGTCTCCTGTGGCTTTGACAACTATATACGAAAGAGGATGATGACAGACATTTTAGTGCCAAGAAAATATCGTAATGCCTACATCCTCCCAAGTGCCAACCTCAAAGTACGTCTGACATCGATGAGTGTAATGCCTGCCTACTTATTTTTATCACAATTTTGAAAAAAAACCCCACAAACTTTCTATATGGATCCTAAAACTACAGTTGCTATAGTAAGTATATGGATCCTAAAAACACCCCACAAACTTTCTATATGTTTAGTTTTAGGGAACTGTATATATTATCGTCAAAATTTCGTCATAAAGTATATACCATCAAACTTATGCCAACACTAATAATCTACTATGTAACTATACTATATCAAATTGAAACTTATGATAACTTCTAAAACAACATAAAGCTTCCTCGGGGTAAATGCTCTTTAGATATAAACAAGTAACTAATGGTTATTTTTATTCATGAAATCCGAAAGGTTTTTATTGATGGATCTAGAGTAACCTAGTGAATGTTGCATGATGAAGTACCCCTACAACTTGAAGGTACTATGTAGGGTGATCAAGAGGTGTACCATGTTCTCTAGCAAGCGTCGGAGATTATGCTAGTGAATATGTTAGATTTAGCATTAGACATACCAAATTTCTGAACAAGTTGTCGACTGTAGTGCTTATACTCCTGGAAGTGTAGAAAACCATAGTCGCACTGAGATACATGCCTACCTAAAAAACAATTCAAATGACAGTCTATGGTTGATCTTATATTATCGAGTTTCGTTTGAATTATTAACACTGTTATCATTTGTTACAAGATTTGTATAGCTAATGCGGAAAAACATCTTACAAGATTTGTGTGTGAATAAATGATTTTAAAAATAGAACGTTTCATTGAAAATAAGCAAATGTAGGTTTGTAACCAAAACAAACGTTCAATGAACAATTCGCGAACTGTTCGACGGGAAATTCTTTTATATTCGTTTGTTTATGAACAAAAATTTATGTTCGTTTAATTATATGAACGAAAATGAACATATGTCTCGTTCATTCATTTACTTTTTGCAAAAGTTTGATATCATGTTCGTTTGTTCATGTTTGTTTATTAATATTTAGTTAAAATTTATGCATATACTTCTAAAACACTGTTATCGTTTGTTCATGTTTGTTTATTAATATCTCATTCTTATCTAACCTAAATATAAATGTTACAAAACTTTAAGATATTTACATGTTTTATAAAACTTGTTCATATATCAAGAATTAAACATCACATTTGGTAATGTTGAATATTATCGCAAAGGTTCAAGTTATATATATATATATATATATATATATATATATATATATATATATATATATATATATATATATATATGACGCTGTCTCGGTTAGGTTGGTTTAACATATTAACGAATGAATGCATTAATCTACATATTCATTCATTAGTGTTTGTTTATATTTTTGAACAAACATTTTTTCTGAACATGAACAAGAAATTCATTCGTTTGTCCGTTTATGTTCGTTCGTTTGTTCGATAAATTGCGAATAGGATCGTACTTAGTCGGTGTTGACTAGGAAAAAGTACAACAATTATGTATTTATTCATTTTGTTTTCGGTGACAAAAGGGACAACCTTCCGGAACTGGGAGCCTAAAGTCGTAGTCACCGTCATCGTATATAAATTCCTTTGACACATTTGCAGCTCTTCATACACTCCGACTCCTCTTTCACTGCCAACAAAATTAGGGCTCCTAACATCCAAAGGTAATTTTATCTAAATGCATATTTCTTTCAATTTTATAAGTTCATTTCAGCTCAAATTGTGCATTTTATTGATCAATTACCTTACCGATCCTTCCCAGCGATTTCAGGTTCTAAATTTCACTCATCACTCATTATCAATTTACTAAAAATTTGATTTTCCATTGTGTAGATATTTAATTCGTGTTTTATGTGCTGCAATTTTACTGTGTACATGTTGTTTCAACGAATTATATATGTATGTGTCTGTGTATGTGTGTATATATATACACAATTACACACACATTCATACACACAGATGTATATATATACATATCTATATATCTATATGTGTGTGTGTGGATAAATGTTAACAAAATCATTAGATTTAGAATTGATTGATTACTAGGTTTCTTTTTTATGCAGGTGGGCGGGTTGCGAAAATCGACTTTTCATTGAATAGGCGCAGATAGCTATGAGTTTGCAATTCTTCTAAAAAGAATGCCTGGCATAACTTTAGCTGCTCGAAAAACCATGTATGATTAATTTGAGCACCATCTAGATAGTTTATGAATATATGTATATATATACACCCACATATATATGGATATGTATATATGTATGTGTATGTATGTATCTTATGCAATATCATGGAACAGGAATTCTGTTTGCAGTTGCAGCCTCACTAGAGATCAGATGTGTCGTCGAGGACATATTGTACAGCTGTCTCCGGAAGAAGAAGTTGCAGCTGAAGAAAGCCTTACAGTTTACTGCAAGCCTGTAGAATTATACAACATTATTCAGCGCCGGACATCTAATAATGTGATTCACTTAAAATGCCTTTTTGTTTTTAAGAAAAATTGATTTATTGTCTTTTATGGTATGATTGCTTGATTGGACGTTGTAGATTGGATATTGCATCATGTTTAAGTTCCTGATTGTTATTTATTAGGGAAAATCGTGCTTATATCTGCATCTATTGGGGGTTAACACTGGATAGGATAATCTACTAGCCGTGTTGGCTTTTATATCGATCATATGTATTTCAGCTGCACACATTAAATGATATATCTTCTATATGTTGTGGAGTAAAACATACTGTATCCATATGAGTTTAAAAATTATGATATCAGTGACACATGTTTAGAATCTAGCATATTGACGTTGTGTTAATACTTTTACGTTTTGTTTCTAAATGATGGTTTATTTTTGTGCAGCCGTTATTTCTTCAGAGATGCTTGCATTACAAATTACAGGCGAAGAACAAAAGAAGGCAAGAATGCTACAACAGAAAGTCAGTTATATACATAATTGATTTTTCCGTCATCATTAATTGGATTTTTAATATTTTGTTTGACCTTAAACCAATGCATGTTTGCAATTAGGGGTAGTTACCTATGGCAATGATTTTATTTCCATACTTAATTAGGAGATGTAGGGGATGGCTAAGGCTGTGGAAGTAGTTAAAAACGTTTTGAAGGACTGAAATAAGCTTAAGGAATTAGTTGCAGATTGGAAGTGTCGAGGAATACAATACGTATTTCAAAAAGCCTTGATTGTTTTATTTGTCTTTCCCTGATTATTTTTAGCCTATGCCAATTGTTTTGATTAAAAGACTTTGCTGATTGTATTTAGGCTGACTTGATTAATATTTTTTTAATCTCAGCCTAGATATTTAATAGTTTTTTCCTCTGTTCATTCCAGGATTCAGATATCAGTTTCCATATCTGGAGCTATTGATGATGGAATGGATACTCAGAGCCTCTTTCCCTTTTACGTATTGCTAGCTAGGCCACTTTCTACTGCAAACGTGGAGGTAGTGTTATAATTATATACTTATTGGTGGATTCTTTTGTTGGGTTTTTCTCATACGTTAACTTTTGAGTCGTTACCTGCTTTCCCTAATGCCATATGGACTCTGTGGTTCTTATTTCAAGGTGCAGCGTTCAGCTGTTTACCGCTTCAGTAATGCTTGTAAGGTGACCACTTTTAGTGGAACTGGGACTTCGAGTTCTGCTCGAGCCAAATTGGTTCTCCCAGAAATTAGCAAATTATCAGCGGAGGTCAAATCTGGCTCTCTTGCCATGTTGTTGGTGAGCTGCGGTATGACATTGTTTGGAAGTTTGGCCATATTCAGAGGATGCATGTATTCCGTTTGATTCTGTTGGTACTAACATTCTATCTACTTTACAGTTGATATCACCAACCCTCAAGGAATTGATCTAAGTGAGGACCACATATTTTCTGTTTCATGTAAGACGTGCTTTTGGATAAAAGTTATTTTGAATTAATTTTCAGATATCTTTGTCGCGACAAGTGGTGTTTGTCCATATAAACCCTAGTTGCACTCTTGTCTGTCCTTTTTCTTTTTATTTTTACGTGTTAAGATTTTTAATTCATCTTCAATTATATCTCTATATGATTATCTGCATAAGTATTACCGCGCATACAAGCACTAATATTTATGCTATTGTAGGCATTCCATATAAATCATACGTAGTAACAATATAAACTGACTCAAGTTAAAAACCTCTATGGACATATCACCGCTTCATTACATAATCTCCGTGTCCACGTTATAGTTTGTGTCTCTTAATTAAAATATTTTTCACCTGTTATTGTCCTGCACCGAACTGTACATGCTAGAAGCTTCCTTTAGATCATTATTTAGGTAGACAAATATTTGTCGTTTGTTTCGTCCTCATACTCTATACATCCTACAGAAGTTGCAATCTCGGATGTAGCACGTGTTGAACAAGTATTTGCCTGTTAGCCAAGTGTCTTGGTCTCCCGGATACTCTTAAGTGTTGAGAAATAACGCAATCTTTTGGATCAAACCAATGCCATTATTTCTTGTAATGATGTCCATGACCCATTAAATTTTACATTTTTACTTGTATAAGAAATGTTGCAATTTTCATTACGCATCTCAAAATGGAAATATTGCACTTGTCATTGGACCAAGGGACCAATTCTTTTCACTTCTCAAACTCCCCTGCAATTTTCATGATGCTTTGATATAGACTTGTGGGATGGAAATTTAGATGGAAACAAAACCTCCACATGTGCTACTGAGATGGTTTTTTGCTTGAAATTTTATTGATATTTTAATGAACAGTTATAGGTAGAAGAATGCAACTTATATATATATATATATATATATATATATATATATATATATATATATATATATATATATATATGCCTTAGTTCACCCACCATATATATAATTGGATTTCCACTCTGGTGTATCGTGTAAAACATCGGGTCTACTTTTTAGATTTTATTTTGGCTCTCTTCACTCACAGTTATTAGATCCTTTGCACAAATTTGTTTCCTGTATCCAACGTCTCATTTGTACATCCTGACAGCAAATTTTGGAGGATACTGCTTACTGGGGAAGATCCCAATGGATTTACTTCATCTGGAGAGATCTCCAAACTTAAGTTTGGGGGGGAGAGCAGAGACGATGTCAACTGTTAGTATGCGTTCGTGCTTTATGAAGGTATGCTTGCTGTTCAATAGAAAAACGACAAACACAATAATCGGTTCAGAGTGGTCAACAGGAGACATCATGACACTTTAATGTGTTCTATTTTTTAGATACATATGTTCCAGCTGGCAATCCAATGTAGTGATTTACTTCTTAGATGAACACAGGCTCTTGACTGGATAATTTCTTGCTTCTATATATATATGTTTATGTCTCGTTTTCATCACTTTGTCTGCTTTTGCAGTTGAGTGGTTTGGATGAGGAAAAATGTGTGTCCTTTCAGTTTCCACACAATTCAGAAGCTGTGGTATGTTTCCTTTTAGCTATTTGGTTAACATTGGTGATGATTGTATTCCTACTGCTCATAAATTTATTTTATGGTGCCAAAGAGTATATTGCAGCAGGTACCAGTCTTCATCTCTGCAGAGGAGCTTGGTGCAAAAGATATATCAGCTTATGATTTGTATTCATACAGTGATATACCTGACGATTCCCTGCCTCATATTATGAGGTATTTATGGTTTTTGTGCAACAGTTGGCTTTTCTAATATGCATTTTTTTTGGCTGTTGTTGTGTTGCACCATTAATAGGGTAATTTTCATTCTCATATTGTATTTGCTGGTTTCCATATGTTATGATTAGTTTTCACTATATAACATTAGACAATGTAACGTCTGAAAATGATTAGTTTTAACTATATGATTAGTTTCCGTATGTTGTATTTGGTATTTTGGTTCCCCAATTTTGGTATTATAAACCTGGTTTCTTTTTGGTTCTTTTGATGTTTTTTGGTCTTAACAATAGCTACCTTTCGTTGCTTTTCTAATTGCAATCTAACTTTCTGCCTTTACTGTCAGGCTGAGAACTGGAAATGTCATTTTTAACTACAAGTACTACAATGATACAATGCAGAGGACTGAAGGTATGGGAGTATTTTTGCTCCACTTTTACCACAATAGATGCATCGAATTGTAAATACTTAATTACTAGGTGGTGTCGCATACTTACCTATTTCAGAAAACTAGTCTGAATATCTGTTCAAATATCATTTATTTGCATTGTGAAAAGAATTATTGCCTAAAAATGCTAGTCACAGCATGCCAAAATAATGCATTGTTAGTAGCCACATCCTATGCCGATACTTTATACAATATTAATTATCTCAAAAGATCTAGATATCTAATAAACACCTGTGAAATATTATTATTAGTAAACAAGGAATTCAAAATGATTGGTATTGCTGTACGGTTATGAATCAATACTTTAGGGAGGGGTGGAGTCACATGCAACCTTTGGGTTCATAATTCAATGGTTATCAAATTTGGAGTAAATCTTATGGCTCAATTCAGGATAATGATTTAGTAAAATGAGGCTCAGATACAATATTGACAACTATGCTTGGTAACAGAAGTAAATAAAACCATGTGAGTTTTTGGTAACATTATCTATATATCCATATTATCTAAATGCTGTAAGGATTTCCAATACTAGTTTTGAAATGCATCGTTACTACTGTTTGCAGTAATTTCAAAGACCAATGTTAGGCACAGTTGGACACCTTAGAACATGATTCTAGTCACTAGACCTGATTCAGTTTTTTATTTAGGCAGCAAGATATTTTAGCTAGTTGCTGTTTCTGCTGATATCTTTCCCTCATGGTTTATATCTTGAGAGAAGATGTAAAATTTGGTTATATATGTACAAGAAGTTGATTAAGGCACTCATAAGGACCGGTTACCTTTCCCCTAGACTGCGGACAATATTAACTAGAGGTGGCAAAGCGGGCGGGTTGGGCTGATTGCTGATGTCTCTAGCTGATATTCTTCGTACACTTTCTGTGGCGTTTTTGGTGTCTTTTGGCGTCTTTTGAAGCTTAATTACTTGTTCAAATATGCAGTTACTGAAGAATATACGTGTCCATTCTGCTTGGTGAGATGTGCAAGTTATAAGGTAGATATGGTCTGAGCTTTTGTTTATGTTATTTCTTAATGCACTTGATTTATCGTTTAATGTGATCGTTTTTTGAATTTTTTGATGTTTTTCAGGGTCTGAGATTTCACTTGACCTCGTCACATGATCTATTTCACTTTGAGTTCTGGGTTGGTAACATATATAAATCTTCCACAATCTTGTTGCCATCTTTAACCACAGTTCATACTTCTTACCGTCGTACTTCTATTACTTTTCTGTAGGTAAATGAAGATTATCAAGTCGTAAATGTATCTGTGAAGATTGATGTAGGTAAATTTGAGGTAAGAATAGGATCACCACCCTGATGTAGCTTGTGTACTGTGTAGGATAGTAATTGGCGCTCATCATTTTTTTCTTACAAGAAGTAAATTGGAATTCGTGAATTTTCTGAGTCACCCCGCCACCAGTGGAAGCTAGCTAGCAAAACCACTCTAAAAGACATTTACTCTACTTATCTATGTTTGTTGACATTACATGCACATGCTCCTGTTAAGTTTCATACAGAGATAGGTGTTTCTGTTTATTAAATGTTGAAATTACGTTTTGGGTGTAGCTGGGCTGTTATTAATCCCTTGATCAATTGAAGTGGACCATAGTAGCATATACCCGTTTTTTTTTTAAATTACTTTTGCTGGTCATTCTGATGTGTCTCCGGTTTCCAAACATTTAATATTGTTTTTCTATTGCAATTTATTTCTATCTGAACTTGGCCAAAGTTTTGTATTGTTTTCCCTGTAACACGCTTTCCCCTCTGTGCTGCTCAGTTTGGTGTTGTTGGTGTCGTTGATCCCAGAAAAGAGGCATTTTCATTTTGGTAAGTTACAAATTCTTTCCTCTGCTACAAGTTATGATATACTTCGAGTTATTATCTGAAGTATAATAGTTTACTAATATGGGTGTAAACCACTTTATACAGCCATAGGCCCATGAGACGCACGAAACCAAAGCGCCGAGCTCAAAATGAAAATCACGTGCATTCGCTTCCGTTAAACTCAGGTTTGCTTTCAAAATTCTATGAGTTCAAAGATAAGACGGATTTGGATCCTAAATGCTTGTCATGTCTTGTCTACTTTGAGAGCTCTCTTGATTTTTATTTATTTTTATTTTATTTTGAGTTGTCTGGTGCTTCTGTGTATGAGATTGGATAAATTATTACTAGTTGAATGATAAGTCTCTTAGGTAAAAAAAAGGGACTATATTCATTTGGTGCTGTTTGATTGACTGCAGATGTTCCTGAGGGTGCAAATTGTATATCAAATGCTAATAGTGTTTCAGTTACTGAACCGGATTCTGTACAATCTGTGTCTGGAAGCAACCTTACACCTCCTACTATGCTGCAATTTGCAAAGACAAGGAAGTTATCCATTGAACGATCTGACCCTAGAAGGTATGTGCTCTCTTATTATAACATTTACCATCTCTTTGATCTCCTGGCCTGAATTTGCTTAAGAATATATAAACTTATAGGTATTGTCTGATTTGCATTGATTTTGCCCCTTCCTCTTGAATTTGCATTGATTTTGTTCCTCCTCTTTTTCGGAATGACAAAGATTTTGCCCCTTCCTTTTGAATTTATAAATAAATTAACGTATTATGATTACGGATACTATATTGTTGAGTACTATCTATATTTTTTTTAATGAAATGGTTTTGTTTTTTAAACAAAAATACTGCACACTACAATTGTATACAATCACATTATATATACATGTCTTAAATGAGCCTTGAACCCACAACCTCTTAGTTAATGGCTACCTACATACCAGTAGCCGAAGTTCCTTTGGTTTTTAAGAATTTAAACACGTTTCAGGGCACTTTTGACCCATTTGACATGTTCCATTTTAACTAAGTTCTTTAGGTCTACCCATTTGAATTAATTCGTCCATTTCTAGGTAAATGGGTTGAAACTACCATGACTAGTGTATATGTAACCGCGTATCACTCTTGTTTTTTGTCTCAGCCGAGCACTCTTGCAGAAGCGGCAGTTCTTTCACTCACACAGAGCTCAGGTACCACCAGCATCTTCTTATTAATATGTCAAAATGACATCGATTATCATCTTCTTTGGTGCATGTCTGTTAGTTGTTATCGTGACCAAAAGTTTTTCATGCTTGTTTTCCTTGTTTAATTCATATTTATTATGTTTGGAATTCATGCTTATTGGCCATGTAGTTCTCTGCTCTGGATTCTTTTGGAAAAAAAGTTGACTTTTAATATTACAACCCACCGAGTATTTAAATTTACGATTTTGTTTCAATGAACTTTCAGCCAATGGCTCCGGAGCAAGTTTTTGCAGATCAAGACAGTGAAGATGAAGTCGATGATGATGTTGCAGATCTTGAAGATAGAAGAGTACGTCTGTTCTGCTATGGCCTAAAAATATTAGATAATTGCTTTCATTCTTTCTGTACTTAGGGTGTCTTTTTGACCATCCTAGCACTGATAACTTGTACCTCTTCATCAAGACATTTTAACCAGAACACCTTCATAATATTGCTGATAAGCAAATGGATATGTGACTTCTTAATCTAACAGAAGTACATATCGTAGAACTGGATGTTTGTTTTGTCTGATTGAATAAGAAGTGGTGACACGGACTTTCATATTTTTCAGATGCTTGATGACTTTGTCGATGTTACCAAAGATGAAAAACATATGATGCATCTCTGGAACTCCTTCATTCGAAAGCAACGGTAATATGTTCCCTGCATTTTATCACACACATATATCTTATATGATATTGGTTGTATAACTACAGGATCTATGGTTAAAGACATCTTTACATGTTTTTACTTTCAACCAATTTAGGACTGTTCATTTGCACGAGTAATGGGAATATTGAACCATCGTAGCTTTTCATTGCAGACTAACTTCTGTTTTGATAATATACCATAAGCAAACTCTACAATTTTTACCAATAATATGGTTTGCACACCCTATGGAAATATACGCTTCGACTTTGCAGTTTTTCCATAACTGTTTACTCTGGTAGAAATGGTGTTCTTTTTTCATTCATTTTCTCAGAAGAATGATAGTTTATTTAGGAAAACACATAAATCATTATCTTCTTGTAGTACTATCGTGCTACCGATAGGTCGCAAAATGTGCTGGTCTGGAGAACAGTTTATTTTGAGGGTCTGAAATGGCCGCCCAGGTTGGACGGGTTGACCCGAAGCATGTACTTTTCCAAAAAAAAAGATTAATGTAACTATGTAACATGTAAGGTCCATTAATTCAATAAAAGTCTATTTCTATTTTCTTAATATGATACACTTAACTATCAACCCATTAAAAATAATAATAAAAACGCAAATCAACCCATTCATAACTTAATAGTTTGAAATTGCGATCTCTAATGTTATTTCTGATAGTTGCTTTATTATGGTGTCAGGGTGCTGGCTGATAGTCATACTCCCTGGGCATGTGAAGCCTTTTCGAAATTGCATGGACAGGAATTCGCACAGAACCCACCACTTCTCTGGTATCCATCTCTCTTCCTTCTCTAGTATAAGTTACTTTGCACAGATCCCACCACTAACAACAAACAGTTGTTTGCAAATCAATAGAAGTTGTTTGTTTGTGACTTTGTTCTCAGTTGTGATGTTGAACCAGTAGTGTGTTGATTAAAAAAACAATTTAAACTCAATTATTTGTAAGTTGTAACTATCTGATTTGGGTTACATTTTATCTCGAAAAATGTTAATAAACAATTTAGCTAGAAAGCTAATGAATCAACTGCTTCAAAATTGCCAAAATCTATTGATGTTGCCAGGTTGCCAAAAGCTCTTAAATGTTGTCATATATATAACTTTTCTTTCTAAACATACAATTATATATAAATAAACCCAGCACACACTCATTTGTTGTTTATGTGTTCTAACCGTATGGAACTTGACTTATGTTATTTGCAGGTGCTGGAAAGTATTCATGATTAAACTATGGAACCATGGTCTTCTTGACCAACGAGCCATGAATAACTGTAACTTAATTCTTGAACAGTATCAAGACATTGATACTGCTTCAATTATAAGCTGAGACCCAATTCATCAAATTTTTGCTGCTAAGCAGGCCCTTCTTCTATGGAGTTGATGGTTTACATATATGTACTCTTTACGGTTTGTAATCCTTGTGGATCTCAATTTATCCATTTCCCATATAATATATGTGGAGTAAATTTAAATCAACAAAAATATAGATTTAGTCATTTATGAACTTATTTAGTTTCAGTACATTATAGTTTAAAAGAAACCCAACTTTTTTATAACTCTTTGATAATGAATGGGTGCATTCAGGTTCGTCACTTGCTAGCAACCCTGTTCTTCACTTCTCTAGCTTTATGAGCCAATGTTTGCCTAGCCAGGTCCAGTGAGTCCGGACCCTGAGGATGTCCGCCCTTCACAAACTTATACATCAACGATAACACGGCCACCCCCGCCACCCCATATCCGCCTGATGCCAAAAACCCGCAAGCCAATACAAACGTTGCAATCGCTGCGGGTGCTAGTATCGGACTGAATATAACCAGTAATGGAACCACCATTGTTAGTACGATTATGGTTCCAGTGAGCGTCAGACGGTCAGACCTGATAGAACAAGGAGGGAACCACCAGCCGTGGCTGATGTGGCTGCTTTCAATATCTGGTGGGACAGAGAGGCTGGTGACTGCTGCATTGTTCTTAGTTGGTGGTGGGACTTGGTGATTTTGCGGTGGCGGAGATAAAATTGGTGATTTTGGGCTGATTGTGATTGCAATGTGTCGGTGGTGGGGGTGTATAAACGGAGATGCAGGTGGTTGTTGAGTGCCACGTGAGCTTTGAATTCAGACACGTGGTTTGTTTAGTGACTGAAATTTTGGTTTGGTACAGTTGTCAAACCTGAGAACCATGAGCAACTCAAGCGCTTGTGGTTTTACGTTGTTTCGGGCTTAGCACACGAGAGCTACTAAAAAAAAAGGGGCCTGGATCTTCAGCCCATCGACCCAAATCACAAGAATCCAGCCAATAAGAAATTCTGTTAACTAACTAATTCATCGTAAATATATGCTAGATTCACTATTTAAACTGAAAATGAAAAAAAGTTTATAATGTGCTAATTTGTTAAGCTTTTAGGATTTTTCTAAACGCAACCCTTGGTGCTGTCGTTAACAACTTAACACGCAGAAAAATGTTAGTACAATAAAATCATAGCCACCCTAAAATTAATAATTAACCGCTATGTACCATATTTTTATGATGTAATGATAGCCCTAAATGTTGCGTTTAGAAAAATTCTAGTTTTTATTACTTGTTTTCATTTAGAAATTTGTGAAGTTGTTAAAAATTTGTTTACTTAACACTAGTTTACACAAAATCACTTGGTTTTAGTTTACATAATCACTTCAACAAGTGATTAATGTCTCATTGCTCATCCAATTAAAAGCTAAAATGCAACCAATTTAATCTGGAAAACGATATATCCAAGACATAATTTGAAGAATTTTCGTTGCATTTTATCATATACCAAAATAATTTTCTATTTTTATGCACACTTATCTATTTCATTAATAAAAAATGCACACATCATAACCCTACTGTTTGTTCTGCACACTATCTTATCTACAACAAAAAACATGTAATGATCTAACACTAAAATGTCACAAACTTGAGACCATGACATCATCATTTTATCATGTCTGACATCATCGACTAATAATATCAAATCCACTTGATGCTAAATATCCATTGATGCCCTCACACCTTTTTCCCATAACCAATGAATGAATGATGTCACTTTCCCATTGACAGGGCTATTTTGGTCACTTTCATACAAAATCCAAATAACCCACTTTTGACAAATCAAATAACGGGTCGGACCCTCTTCCGTAATGTGTTCCAAGCTGGCATTATCTATCTAATAATTACACGCCACTTGGCATTTGCTCCACTTGTTAAACTCCCTTTGGTGATCGGCTTTGTACTTCTGGCTCGACTAGCTCAGCCGATACTTTCACATTTCTCCTCTTCACCGAGCCGCTCTCCGATGATAACGAAGCCGACGACTCAGGTGACCTTCTTTTTGAGGTCACCCTAACGGGCTCCGGCTCATTCAAGCCAATTCTATGTGGAAAGTTCAGTAAAGCCTTCGAGCCGCGCATTCTGTAGGCGGCTCGATCATAGGCAATAGCGGCTTCTTCAGCCGTTTCATATGTCCCGAGCCAAACTCGAGCCCCATTTTTAGCCGGGTCCCTTATCTCGGCCGCAAACTTTCCCCACGGCCGTTGCCTCACACCTCTGTGATGCTTCCCCTTCACCGGTGATGAAACCTTTACAAGATCTGTGGCGGTTTCGTTCACCGGCGAAAATAAAGCCGGCTCTATTTTTTCTATCGGCTCGGCTTTAATAGCTTGAGCCGAAAAATTAAACGGTGTCCATCCAACACTAACGGCGTCACGTAAAATGCCATAAATTACCATATCTTCTGAGTCATCCACTTTTAACGGCAATTCACCCCAATTATCGGATAAGCATGGGATTAGGCTGCTAAAGCTGGTGCTCCGGCAAAATGACGGAAGTTCGCCGGGGAAAGTAGCCGGAATTGTTTCTGCTTGCATCATTTTGATTGGCTTTTGGTGTTTCTAAGAAGTGGGTTTTTCTTAATCTTTGAATGTATCGAGAGAAATGGTTGAGAAGACTTTTGAGAATTTCTTTAGAAGAAAGACGTAGCGAGGGGTTTATATAGTGTGACATGAAGTTTTGAACACATGGGGTAATATGGTAAATTATTTAATAATAGTAGTCCCCTATTAATATTGAATATGGATATCTCATATTCTCATCCAAGGATTGCATTGTTTAGCACATATAGTTCCTAGATTAATAAGTTTTCGCTATGCTAGTAATATATCTTTTTTGTTAATCGTGTGATATTTGGATAAAGGTGAGATTGGTGATAACATCCCACATCCAACTATAGATACACGAATGACATACTGCGGGTTCTAGTTCGTACGATCTATTAGGATTTGAGTCACCTAGTAATGAATTTGGTCTGATCAGGATTTATGTTTTGTTAAAATATCGATTAATTTCAATGGGGATCAATTAAGAACGTCACAAGATTAGCGACAATAATGCAATGCTTATAGTTAGTCTTTCGAAGATTTTTTTTCTTTTTCAATTTTAGAAAGAGCTTGTAGTAATATATGTGGAAAGAAATTGCATACCCTATGGATTTGGGATCAAAACTTTTGGTTTCTAAGTAACTCACAAAAACAAAATACTAAACTAAAAACAAAATAAACAAGACTTGAGGGGCTAATTTTGTAAATCTTTAATATTGTTGTGGGGCATTGGATGGAGCCTCCAACGAAGTTTCGTCTCGCTGGGGTTGCAACTTGCAAAAGAGGTCAAGTTGAGAGACAATAAATTAAATATATGCGAAACACAATTATTATTAATTAATAATTAAATTAAATTAAACATATAATAAAATAAAAAGTATTATTAAAAGATAAAATTAATTCACGTGGTGAATGTACCAAACAATAGCACCTGATGACGTCACTGCTTGTTGCATCAATCGTTTTTCTTTTTCTTCTAGATCCAGATAAGTACCTCAAATATGTCAACTATTATTAATTATAAGTAAATTAAAAGATTCAATAACATGCACTCCAATAATGTTTACATTAATACTCCTCCATTTCAATTATACTATCCCTCAATACAAATTGTTTCATTTAAAACAGAGTAAGTAAATAAATATCCTTTTCACCCTTATATTTAAGATAATATTGACTTAAAATATTTAAAAAATAAGTTATTTAAAGTAACAAATGAGGATACAATTGAGAGTTTAATGAGTTTTTAAAGTTATTTTTTACAAGTGCACAATGTTTGGGACAAACAAAAAATAATAAGGTGGCAGAAATTGAGACCGAGAGAGTAGTCTTTTTTTCTTAATAAGGTTTTTCTATATTTTCACTATATTTATAATACTTAAAAATCAGTTACTTTTTATAGGTCATCAAATCCAGTGTCTTTAAATTTTTGTTTAATCAAATTTAAATTTGAATACGTATTTTTTAAAAATTATGCTATTATGTGTCATTATATTCCTTGCTTTATTACAAAAATAAATAAATAAATAAATAAATAAAACAAAAAAAATATTTGCGAGATTAAGAAAATTAGAAAAAGGGAGTCTAATTAACTTGTTAATCAATGCTTAATCAAACACTAAGTTTATAATCATTGATATAACCTTATTAATTATTAATTAATTAACATATAGTAAACAATAAATAATAATGATATTCCACTAAAGAAAATAAATAATCGAATAGTAACGTGGAATCATGGATAACATTTCCAACTCAAAACCACGAGTTGCTTAGGGCGCGGTTAATTACAAAAAAGTATCTTCATTTTTTATTTTCTATTCATTTAAAGTTTTTTGTCTCTTAAAAATCATAAGGGTTTAGAGAACGCGTTCAAATGTAAGGGATGGAGTTTTCATTTTTCAAATTAGGAAAGCTAAACATTAAAATCATATATTTCATTTTCTTAGAAAACTCCTCCGAAAACTCCAACTTAAACGCGTTTTCTAATTTTTCAGTTTTCTTAGAAAATTTTTTAGAGTAATGAAAAAGTTTTCCGTAATTAAACGTGTGCTTATGTTCGTTAGGAGTCACAAATATTTCTAATTGCCAAACTATATATGATTTAATTACTTACAAGATTTTTTGTTTTAATGTTAAATATAATATAATAATAATTAATTATTGGATATATTTTCTTCTTTGTTTCGACTTGTCCTATCAAAAAGAAGTTATAATTTCTGATCAACACACAATTCAATAAAAAACGAAAAATTAAACAAAATACCCTTTTTTAAAAAGTAATATAAAAAAATTGTTTTCTTTTTTAAATTGCATTTTTACCTCACCCGGACGCATAACCGGGACGCAAAATCACATTCCCGGACACAAATCCTCGTACCCGGACGCGTGACCGAGAAATGCGAGCCGGTGATCAAGAAATGCAACTCGGTGACCGGAACGCAAAACCCGGACGAAATTTGCGAATGCAAATTGCGTCTCGGTTTTTGCGTCCGGGTGACCGAGTTGCACTTCTCGGTCACCGGCTCGAATTTCCCGGTCACGCGTCCGGGTACGAGGATTTGCGTCCGGGAATCTGACTTTGCGTCCCGGTTATGCGTCCGGGTAACCCGGTTGCACCCGAAAATCCGGGACCAACCCGTAAATTTTAGGTTATATAAACAAAAAAAAATAGATTTTCACTTCAAATCTTTTCAAAACCCGAAAACCCGAAGTTCGCTCATCTTTTTAAAACCTGAAACTCGTTCGCAAGTTCAAATCGAAAAGGAAGCACGCAAATCTCGTACGCAATTATCGAAAGATGTCTATTTATGAGGTAAAAACCCATTTAAACTTTGATTTATCGTGAAATTTCCCAAATTTATAGTTGACATTTCATCGAGCAGTTGACGTGCATGAATTTTTTTGTGTTTTATGAATTAAATAGTTGGTTTTTAGTTAGTTATCGTGGTGTATGTGTTTTTCAGGTTAGTTTGTTGTTGAGATTTGATTTATAACGATGTAAACCGGTTCGTTAGTTTGTGACCAAGATCGTTTTTCTTGTGACCGGTTGTCACCGAGATCGTTACCGAGACGCAAAGGTCGCGATCGTTGCGTTTCTCGGTCATGATCGAGGCGCAACGATCGCGACCTTTGCGTCTCGGTAACGATCTCGGTGACAACCGGTCACGTGTACCAGCGAACTTATACCAGCGAACTTACTGAGCTCGGTGGCTATAGCTTAGCGACACTACTAGCGACACTTAGCGACAGTAGCTTAGTGTCGCTATAGCTTAGTGTCGCATGAATAGTACTCTGCGAAACTTTACTAATGCGAAACTCATTCTGAGTTTCGCAACATGCGAAACTTGAACTAAGTTTCGCACTAAAACTAAGTTTCGCAATTCATAGAGTTTCGCAATTCGCAACTAATCGAAGCTAGGTAATCTATACTTGGATTGTTTTTGTACTAATTGTGTAAGTGTTCGATTTGTAGGGTTTGTTCGACGCTTCATTAACAATGAAGAACCACATGTCGGTAATCAAGGAGATTAACATGTTGTTGACGGACGAGCAGAAAGTGATATTTAGACGCACATGTTTTGGGCCTTGGTTAAACGTCGAGTGTCTAGACAACGACCCTGGATACGTACACAATTTGCTCCAGAGACGATATGAGCGTCCAAACCTATATAAGCTTCATTAGGAGCCCAAGGAGTTATGGTTTAGACTGTCGCCCCGTTATGCTATACGGTTTGGGCGAAGAGAGTTTTGTTTAGTATCCGGATTCCGCTTCGGTTCTAAGATAGATATGAAGGATTATATTCACAAGGAAGTTCGGGGCACGAGACCTGCTTTACGCGATCGGGTCTTTCAGCCCCATGCTTTGTTGAAAGAGATCTCCATTTTGCACATTGAGATGTTATTCAATCAAACCTACTTGTTTAACGGGGTGACCAAAATGAGCGATGAGGATGTCGTCCGGGTATGTATTATCATGCTCGTTGAGAGGTGCTTCATGGGAAAGCAGCCCATGCAGATTGTGCATCCTGATTTCATGCACATGCTTGAGGACCTCAACAACATTAACAACTACCCTTGGGGTTCTCGGATTTGGGAACATACTTTTCCACAGTTGAAGAATGCGTTGATTGCTCGGAGCAGTCAACAGATGAGTCAGTGGAGCAGTCAGACCGGGCGTAAATACACTTTGGTCGGTTTCACGTGGGCCTTTAAGGTACTTTGTGTGTTTTCGTGTATCCCATGATGGCCAATACTGTTTTCGTGCTGGTCCAGAATAGCTATTTAAATCATCAATCTCTGGTTTTGATCTTTGTAACTAATCGAGTTATCAACATGTTCTTCTTTCGGTTGTTTCCATTTAAAACTGTCAACAATGTTCAGGTTAAACGTTTTAAACTTGTTGTTGGGAAAAACAATGATCAAACCTACATTATAAATCTGAGGAGTCAAAATCTAACTTAGTTGTATTCAGGAAACTTAGTGAAATTCCTGAGTCTGTGTTTCTGAGTCTGTGCTACACAGACTGAAGAATGGTTTCTGAGTCTGTGCTGCACAGACTGAAGAATCTCACAGACTGAAAGCCATGTTCTCCTGAAGACTTATGAATTCATCATCTGAAGAATGAAGATTGAATACAGAAGACTTCATAGACTGAAGTTCACAGACTGATGAACACAGACTGAAGAGCACAGATTGAAGAATGAAAGTACAAATGTACAGAAGATATTCTTCTTTCCTTAGGCTAGATACAACTGATAAGATGTTTGAAAAAGGTCAAACATCGAACAAGGGTTTTTTTCTCAGCAAAGAAACCTTTTACCTTTTGCTTTTTCTGTTTCCAAGAAAAGCAAAAAGGGTGGCGTGCAAAGTTGCCCAAGATGCATCTGTTATCCCTTGGACAATTATGTAAGCTGGATAATATAGAGTTGCACCCAACTCTATAAATAGCAGTTCAAAAAGCACTGCTAAGTATCCAAGTATCCAAGAAAACCAAGCTCTCAACGCAAAATAGTATACAAGACCTTTAAGCTTAGGCTCAAAGCATTACCACACTAACTGTTAAAGTTTGTAGTGATAATTGTATCTTAATATAATAATACTTGGATCGTATTCAAACCATCTGTGTGGGTTTGAATACTTTGTCATCTGTGTGAGACAAACACTTTATTGTGAATAATACTTTGATTCATAATAAACTCTGTGTCAAAATTAATCTTGTTTTCCGCCTAGATTAATTTAAACTTGTTTGATATAAAACTTGGATATAAACTAACAAGTTAAGATAACTGTTATTTAATCTGTATCTAAGTTTTGGGAACCTTGTGACCCAACACTTGTAATATTTTGTAATGTTGTAATTTAAGACTTTTAACATAATAAAATAAATCACTTCAAACGAAACATAAATTACACATTTCCGACAATGTAAATGACAATGCTGGTAATTAGAAAACCAAACAAAGTTAACATTTTTTTCCATACATTACATAAGTTAAGGGTGGCCCAAATGAAAACTTGAAAAATTTCACGGCTCATACTTAGATTCTTCCACCTTCGCCTTGCCGTGTGACCTTGAAGTGGATCTTGATTTGGCTCTTGATCCGCTTTGCTCATATGTTTTATCGTAAGGAGCCATACAACCAGATCGACTATGACCGATTCCATTGCAACGACTACATCGTTGGTTGGGTTTGGTTTTCTCCTCTCCTTTCGAAGGAATACGAGCACGGCCAGGTGGACGACCACTTTGTCTTTTCACAAGGACCGGTGGTAGGACAGTTTGCAGATTACCTGGATCGACCCATTCCGAAGGATGAGTCATTGGGTATATAGGCTCTGCGTAAGCTGCTCGATATGTGTCTGACGTGAAATACCTCTCCGCATAGCAGCTTACATCGTCCTGGTTGAAAAAACGGGCTACCGCCATAACGTGTCCGCAAGGTAAACCTGACAACTGCCACTGGAAGCAAGTGCATGTTCTATTTTTCAAGTTCACTGTCCCATTCTTCTTCCCATCCACCACCTCACAAATCATATTTGTGGATGGGTTCACAATCCAACCTAGTGATCTCCCATTCCTTTTGCTGATCTTGTGCTTGGCATATGGTGTAACAAGTGTTTTAACTTCGACCGTAGTGTTTCGATGTTTGTAATACACTGTTGCACCGAGGATCGAAAAAATTCAAACAGCATTGTCACAGGGAGCATCCTAGCATGCTTGCTCATGGCGTTAATGGACTCTACACTGTTACTCGTCATGTAAGCATATTGATTACGGGTAGCATAATGTCTTGACCATCTTTCTATCCCAACATCTGTAAGAACCTTGGCAGAGGCTTGTAAGCGCCTACAAAACACACCAAAATGGTGATCAAAATCAGACTTACGGTACGCCTTACACATCTTCCAATAATGCCATTCGTAGTGGTTTACTTTGGAAGATCTTCTTTTTAGGTTCATCAACAAATGACGACAGCATATGGCGTGAAAGGCATCTGGAAAGACATTTGAGATGCCAGTTGCAATTGAAGAAGCCCTATCAGAAACGATGGTCAAGTTCTCGATCCCACCCGCAGATTCGAGGGTGTCACGTAGGTTTCCCAAGAACCACGTCCATTTATAGAGACATATCAATGAACCAAAAGAATATAATGTCTAAACATAGGTGAAAACGAATTATAGATACTTACAGCTACACCAATGGACATGTAACACATTAGAAATCGATCCTTCTCATCGGTGATCACATTCGTTTTGCTCCCCAGATTATGCAGCTTTAGGTTGTATAGGTAGGTAGGAAGCATTTTAAAGAAATCTTCCGGACTACCTCTCAACAACTCTATTGCGTAACATTTGGCTCTCCATGCTTGGTTGTATGATAGACTGATTTTGAAGCGTTTTGTCATATCAAGTTGTATTTCTTTGCCTCGATACACACGTCCCTCCAAAGTCATTAACTCTTTCAAGATGTGACCGACCACCTTCTTGCTCGCATGTCGGTTATTCGACATGATTTGAGTCCGAGTGCATGTGTGAACGTCAACTAACTTTCTAACTTGAAAGTTGTTACTGTTGTTTATACGACGTGCACTTACCTTCCACTCACAATCATTCAAGACACATGATGCTGTATACCTTGTCTTGTCCGACTTCTTCGGCTGGATCTAAAAACCCTCTTCAAGTCAGTTGGTATGAAGCTGAAGAAGCAACTCCTCCTTGTTTTCAAATGTTTGTCCAACTTAAACCCGGTTAGAGGGTTCATACATTGTAACCGGACGTTTTGTACTTTCTGGATTGTTATCACTTAATAGTGGCGGCATATTTCAGAATATATTCTTTGTGGTTGTGGTTGTGGTTGCTGTAGGAGATGTTGTGTTGTCATTTGGATCTCTTGGATCCAGCTCCTCCTCATCATCCCCATCATCATCATCCCCAACAATATGATTATCAAAGGGATGGTCAAAGTGTTTAGAAGGATTAACATTTTCTTCATCATAATGATCATTATCATGAGGATCGTCAAGAATATACTGAACATCCTCGTGATGATGTGGTTATTCAAATACGTTAAATTGGGTGTCTTGATTGTTTTGTTCGGGTAATGTGGTATATGTTGGGTATTGTGGAGCAGCATGAAAATGAAATTGATATTGTGGTGGATAAGGTACCGAAAATTGTGGGGGTACTTGATATTGAGGTGGTTGGTTATAATCATGAGTAGTATGTTGTAGAAATTGTTGTTGAAAACCACTACTACTACTACTGGTAGGTTGGTTGCTACCGGCACCAGAAACATTTGATACAATATCCACAACGTAAATTTCAATAGGAGCATTATTAATTGCATGAGTCAAAAAATCCCCAAAATCTTCAACATCATCAATTATATCAACAATATACTGATCGACCTTATATTTCATTAAAATTGGTGAATCAAGTGATAAACCTAATTTCCGTAAAACATTTTTCAACAAATATTTGCAAGTCAATGGTTTTTCCGGTGCAACGAGAAGTTTTAAAGGCACTCTACGGCATTCTATTGGTAAATACATAGGAACGTTGTTAATATATTCAAAACGACCTCCAGCACAAATATAGACCTTAAACTTATCAGAGAATTGACTCATTTATGAAGTTGAGAGTATTTTGTGAAGTTGTTGTGTATAAACTGATGAAATCGGGTTATTTTAAAGGAGAAAAAAATGTTATTTGAAAAATATCCAAAATATGCTTTTAGGATGATCTATCTTATCCAGAAAAATCTAATCTGAAAATTGTACTGATAAAAATCCTGAAAACTCGAAATATCTTATCCAAATGCAACTCGGTCACCAAGAAATGCAAGTCGGTGACTGAGAAATGCAACTCAGTCACCGAGACGCAAACGTTACCCGGACGCAAATCCTTGTACACGGACGCATAACCGGGACGCAAATACTCGTACCCGGACGCAAATACTCGTACCCAGACGCAAATACTCGTACCCGAACGCGTGACCAAGAAATGCAAGCCGGTGACCGAGTTGCATTTCTCGGTCATCGGCTTGCATTTCTCGGTCACGCGTCCGGGTACGAGTATTTGCGTCCGGGTACGAGTATTTGCGTCCTGGTTATGCGTCCGGGTGGGGTAAAAATGCAATTTTTTTTAAAAAAGGGCAAATTTTCATATAACTTTATGAAAAAAGGTATTTTGTTTAATTTCCCATAAAAAACATGAGCATTTTTATATGAATTATTAAAATATTAATTCGTAATTAATTTGTGAGCAACTAAAACTAATATAATCATTGATAAATCATATAAGCTTGAGGGTGATTAGGTAGGTATTTAATATTAATTATATATATATATATATATATATATATATATATATATTTATATACACACTAAAAAGGATAAAAAAAGGCTCTAAAATTAACTACGTAAGCACGAATGACATGTGTCAACATCTTAATTTCAGTTAACAAATTATTTAATTAATATTTTATTATTATATTATTATTTTTTAATATTTATTAATTAATAAATATAAACATTAATATGGAAAGAAGGAGTCCCACATGAAAACAAACTCATACAAATTATTTAATTAATATTATTATTTTATTATTAATAATAATTAATTAGAAAATAAAATATCTTAAACAATTTGACATATATTTACTTACGATCTTATATTTAGTGTAATAACATGGACTTTTTATAAAATATTTATCATATTACGATGAACATCTCACATTGTTTTTATACAACGTATTAAATATAATTATATTTAGCAAATCGCTTAATAATTAATTGATTTGATTAAATTAATAAGAATAAACTTTGTATGTTTTAAATTGTCGTGCATCGCCTTAAAACTAGTTTTGTTATGTATCATGAAATTAACAGTTTTTGGTGGACAAGATTCTACTTCTATCATTGGTTGCAACCTTTTAAGTTGTCTCTATTATTTTCTTGAACCAAAGTGTTTAAAGAATGACATTTGTACTAATTAAATACAATTATTTGTTAATATCGATCGAATTATGAAATAAAAGGCAATTAAAGGCATCCAAAGCTTCAAGATAACATAAAATAATATGATACCATAAGTAGCCATGTGAAAGGTGTAGCTTAAATAATTGATTTTAATCAAAGACATGGGCTTGTTTTTCAGTGGATTATAATTAGGTTTATTGTTTGAGAGTGCAATATACTTTACACGTTTTACTATTGTATGTGGTCACATTTCAAAAGTTCTATTGTATGTATTGAAACTTGCTAAATCGTCTATTGTACATACAATGTGACCTGAAAGTCAGGTTGACGGTTTCTTCCTTCTTTTTTCATATAATGCCAAATCAGTTTATACATGTTCTACGTCAGCAACAGGTGACATTATACATACAATAGACGATTTAGCAAGTTTCAATACATACAATAGAACTTTTGAAATGTGAGTGCATACAATAGTAAAACGTGTAAAGTATGCTGCACTTTCAAACAATAAACCCATTATAATAAATTAATTCAACATCTCCATAAAATCTGAAAATAAAGATTGTGGTCTATTATTTTAGTAGATATTGTCAACTTTATATATAGTGATATATCTATTCGATATTAGTCGAGAAACATATAAAAAAAATGTAATTTGGAGGGACCCCCAACTCCCGTACATACACCTCAGCCCCGCCCGCAATAAGTATCAACGTTGTGCAAATCACATTTTCACAAATCACTCAAATATGCGGATGTACGAATTTGAAACCCCTAACATGTCTGTCACACATGCGGAGTCTGAGCGTTTACGGGTACGGTACCATTTGGTCAATCTCCAATTGATCCCTTTACTCATGAGGAAATTATAATTACACTAGAAATTACGAACAGTAGAAGCTAAAAATAGAAATGTTTTCAATCCATTATTTGTGGGGTTTCAGTTTTTGTTTATTACAACTATAAGATAAATATAGTGCAAAATATCAATTATTGTCAATCCTTCGCATGTTTAATAATCAAATCTTTTTATGTAAGGAAGTGTTAAGAGAAACAACATTTTTCATAAATATTTGCTTTCTTTTATATTTATGGTTTCCAATTGGTGAAATTATTAGTACAGGAATAAAGACGACAGTTATGTGTCACTTTCATTTTCTAGGTTTATTTATATGGATTTGGGTTTTTGATCTTCTTTTTTTTCATCGCAAAAAATCTTTTCGAAAAGTTTATAAATTTTTTTTATCATTGAAGATGTCCTTAATACACTGCAACTGCAAAGATCATGGCCGCTAGTGTGTGTTTATTTTTTTGAGTGGAGATGTAGATGAATATTGAGATTATATTAAAAGTTAATTTCAAGTGCTTTCATTTTGTGAGATTATTTTTTCAAGAATATCTACTTTTGTGTTTGTCAAACATAAATTGTAGACGGAGTTTATTGAAAATTTAGAATCTAAATCTCCAAGAATTTCTTAAAATGTAGTTGTCAAGCACACCCTAATATATGATAGACACTATTATTTTAGTTTGTATATGCTAATATTGTCTACAAATTTACATTATTGAATAAAAGTCTCTAACTTACATATATATCATGTTAAAAGACATTATTAGTATATATAGTTGCAAATAAGACCCGCATATCGGTTTGGCCAACCGCCGTTGGCAGCGGTTCATCAGTTATGGCTGTCGGTTTTTTGCGTCGTCAAAGTGACTAGGGAAGAGACGAAGGAGGTTGTAACATCCACCCTAAAGGCCTAGTAATATACGGGTAATTTCCTAACTTTAAATTCATTATTTAATGTGTTAGGAATATTTAATATTATTATGTTATTTGATAATATTAGTCAAAAGGATAAATGAATTATTGTGACTAATACATAATTCATTGTTTTAAATTAATCTAGTTGACGGTAAAATAAAATAGTTGGTTTTCGCAAAATGGTTTTAGGTTCCAGACAATAGATTAAAAAGGGAACTAAAATTGTAATGGTATTGGGTTAGATTAATATATATATATATACACACACACTCTTGTTCTAAAAACTTCTACACATATACGTTCTCAAATATTCTACACCCTACGAATTGAAAACAAAACTTGAAGAAACTTTCTGGGAAGAATTAAAGCACATCAGTATCATCTACATCTTGTTTTAAGAATCGAATTTCATATCATTATCATCATCTTGTTCTTGTGAGTATTTGAGTTATAATTTATTTTTATGAAAATAACCAATTCATGAATTATTTGTGAAAAAGAAGCTTGAAAGATGTTATTTGATACATATGAAGTGTTAGAATTATTGTTAGAATGATAGGAAGTCGAAATTTTGAGTTATTGAAGAGGAAGGTTCGAATTTTTGGTTACAGCAAGTTCGGTTCGCAGCTTGCAGAAGAACCCAGTTTTGCGAACTGAGTTCTTGCCTTGCGAATTGAGTTTTGCGAACTGAGATTTTGTCTTGCGAACTGAGTTGCTGCGATGCGAACTGAGTTCTTGCCCTGCGAACCGAGTTGGGCTGCGAACTGAGTTTGCTGCGAAGCGAACCGAGATCCCTGCGAACTGAACATTGCTGCGAACTGAGATTTTTAAAATTTTGTTTTGCAAATTTTGAAATTGCGGAAGTGTTTTCAGGGTCGCGACTAAGTGACAAATTTCACTAACTCGGATTGGGTAGAAATTCGCATGGTCACTAAAAAACGACCCAATAATCAAGGCTCTATTTTAAGAGCCTAGGCAGTTTTTGGCCTTTCGGGGTCATCTTGGGGTCGAAAATGGCATTTTTCAGTTTTAAATCTCGTTTCGGGATTTTCTGGTTTCACTTCGGATTGAACTTTTGTTTCTTAGACTTCAGAGATTTGCTTGTTCGCTTAAATATGTTATATGATTATGGAATGAGTTACTAACTCATTATTTGTTGGACTGAGTAACATTAGACTTCTGAGTTGTTGGACTGAGACTGACAGGTGAGTGCATCTGGAACTCACAAGTTTGGTTTGGTTGTAACGGTTTGGTTGCAACAAGTAAACGTAGATATAATTGATAGAATGTTTAGTCTGATTTGCTGATTATGAATCTACGTGCAATGTGGCCTTCGGGCATTGGTTGTTACTAAAGAGGTCAACAGATTGTTGGACTTGGTTATTACAGGATTACAGATACAGGGTTTGTACATGTGTTGTATTAAACCTGTGTCGTGAAATGGTAATATCAAGTTATCGGTATATTCTGTATAGGCCAATACAGATTGTGATAAGCGTTCTTTCAGGGCCACCGCGGCAGTAGGGTTCCTCAAAAATCACCGATCCTCTTTGACGATATGTGTTTACGATTAATTGATGTAAACAGATTGTTATGCTAAGTTGAACTGTTAGTTTCACATTCATTCACTTAGCTTTGTGCTAATCCCTCACCTTAATCCCTGCAGGTCATGATTGATATGGACGGGCAGGAAGATTATGTTTGAAAAGAATGTTTGACCATCAGGCAACTCTGATATGTTTTTGATAACTTAAATGAATGTTGAAATTATGTAACACCTGGTTATGTACGATGTTTTAAACAATATATATATATATATATATATATATATGTACATTTTATGAATGTTAATAATGCAATATATGTTTTGACCTACGCTTCCGAAATAAAAGAATATTTTATACGATAGTAAGAGAGGGTGTTATAGAGGTAGATCGGATGTATTATTTAATTATTTATTTTGTTTTTTTCATTTTATTATAACGTTGGAAAATAATTAAAAAAATTAAAAAATTGAAACGGTAATATACACGTTAATGATTAAAAAAATATTTTTAAAATTTTTTAACATTTTTTTCTATTTCAAACACATTATAAATACACATACAAAGTAACTCAAATAACACACTTTTCATCACCTTTTTACGGTGCATCATCAACTTCATAATGCTCTTATCCAACACATTGCGACCTTACCATCAAATTTTCGTCAATTTTAATTAATCGTATTTTTTCAAATGTATTTTTTTTAGTTACTTTAATGTTGTTTTTTTTTTAATTAATGTAATGTTTTTAATTTTAATGAAAATGTTTTTTTTATAATATTATATTTTATATAATTAAAGTAGATAATGTGTGGGATCCAGATAAACTAAGTGATGTACTACTGGCAATTTTGTGTCAGTTTTAAAAAGTCCTAACGTGACGCTGATGTGATAGAGATTGATACGTCAGTTTAGGTCTAATCAAATGAGAGAGAACAAACCGTCAAACGTTTTGACAAAATTAAAAGTGTCATGATTTTGGTCTTCAACTTTGACGATACTGTCCCGCATACTAATGTACGTCACTTATGTTTTCGTTGAATTTTTGGTTAAACTTACATGTCTTCATGATACAAAAGTTGCTTTGAATATCATTTAACCAAAATCATGGTTTCATACGAGTATTCCAACTTCAGTGTATGTTTGAAAGTTTTTAATTTGTAATGGATGCCTTTGATTATACAACAAATTAAGTCTTATTTATTTGTAGTTACTAAAATATAAGAAGATATTAGCATATGTTTAGACAAACGATTATTTAATTTCCAACTAGTAGACCACTTGCAGTGGTGTCATAGTGGCGTCCGTTGAGTGAGCACTGGCTGAGCACGGACGGAGTGGTACCCGTACTCATCAGCTCACCTGTCTTCATCAAGAACTCAATGAAAACCACGACGGAAAAAATGTGAGGCCCGCATTCACATTTTTTTTAATTGTTTTTCGTTTTTCTTTTCACTTTCTTTCTCTCTTTATATTTTTGCTTGTTTAAAAAATAAAAATGAAGTAGAGGAAGATGAAGTGCAGGAAAGGAAGAGCAGATGAAGTGTACAAAAATATTAAATGTAATTTAAAATGTTCTTATTTAATTATTTTAGTTTTATCTGATTTAAAGTAATTATATTTTTAAGAAAATTAAGATTTTATAAAATAGCGAGTCCCAAACTATAGTCCGGTGAGCCGTGATGATTATTATTGCGAGCAATCATCCCACAATATGTATTCGTGGCTGGTTGAAGTGTCATGAGTACATATCACCGCCAATGGTATTATTTTTGTATTTTTATTGCACAGTATATAGCTACTGAAAACAGTTTAGCTTCTAATGTTGTCGTATACTTTTGAAACTTTTTTTATATGTAAAACCATTAAATTAATATTTAATATAATGATTAATTAGAGAATGGGTATATCTTTCATGGAAAGTTGAGTTGTTCACAATATTAACTTCCGAAAGAAAATATAATAATAATAATAATGATAATAATAAATGATTTTTGGACTTGACTTGTGGAGAGTTGCTTGTACTCAACTTGAACTATGCCAATTAATTAAGTATTCTCAAAAATAGTAGATTAATTAAAATATAAAATTATTCTGAATATGCTAAGTTAGAGGTCAATAGTCAAATACATGTGTCTTCGTTTCATTGTTAGTATGTACGTGGGTGTGGTTGTTTTATTCATGGTGTGTTTCTAGTATTGTAATTGGAACTAGAGTTTGTAGTTACATTCTGAAATTTATGATTGGAGTTGAAAATTCTATTCAAAAGATATATCAAAAAGCTTCTTATTTAAAAACAACTAGAGCTGAAGTTAGAGTTTGTGATAAAGAGTGCAGTTGCCCCCTCTAAAACGAAAATCTTTTGTCCCCTCTATTGTGTTACATTAGTGATAACAATTTAGGATAATTAATAATTATAAATAATACACCCCCGTATAATAATAACATTAGATATAACAAAAACAGGTTGAAAAATATAGTATATCATGAGAAATTGGGTGGAAATTAAATAATAGTATAAATTCAAATTAGTCAAACTATCATGAGACAACTAGTGATTAGTTCTAACTACACATTATATTATCCGGCTTTTAATATACCATTTTTTTTGGTAGGGGATAAGAGAAGATGATAACTTGGAAAGAATTATGATTTACAATATAGATTTACTTTATAACACATCATAACAATATTGCATTTACCTTTACAGATTATACTGCATTATAATCATATGTCCGTCTAAATGGAACCCTTTTTATTCTCAATTAAACACCTTCAAACGATTTAAATATAATATCCTAACTCTTAAATAATATAAAATAGTTGGCATATATGTATACCGTATACGTACGTAATTGAACCAAGTGGTATATATGGACCATACGAAGCAAAGCCAAACCAAAACAAGTATTGGATTAAACGACAAACATCAATTTTCTAATACAAAAATATAAAAATTATTCTTTCATATTAAACCTCACATTTTCAAATTTAACATGATCTTCTAAATATTACCATACCAATATACCATTTTCTCAATTTTATTTACCCTTTTTTCTTATAATTCACTAGACTAGACTAGACGTATCCCTTTTTCAATCTTTGGTCAATATTTCATTAAATTATAAAATTTAGGGTGTGTTTGGCACATTAGATTATAGCAGGGTCGTCTCTGAGTTTTCGGAGACCCTAAACTAAAACTGATTAATTGTCGAAATGAGACCCTATATCTAGCTATACGAAGTTTTTTTATTCTTTTTGTTGCGGCTCTGTGAACCAATGAACATCTAAAAACGTTTTTTTCCCTTGTAATTAACAATAAAAAAAAAGATGAGGATTATTGAAAAAAGAAACCTCTAGAATCCCCTTTTATAGAAGCCTTTTCAAATAGATTTTAAAATAATCTTCAGCCTAAATCTTCAGCTCCAGCCACAAATTTCAGCTTCAGCTAATTTGTTGCCAAACATACACTTAGAAGCAAAAAACGACACCTTTTAAAGTCCAAGAACAAGAAATGCAACTTCCTCCTAATTCAAGGATACTTCCTTCTCCCATCCTCGAACCTCCCTCACTCACTTCACCATTTTTATAATTAAATTCAAACTCTCAAATCTTCACTTGTATAAATCTCCCTCAATCACACCTTATTTTCCACTTCAAATTCACAACTCCTTAATTCAAACCAATTTTCAATACTCTATAAAAAATGGATTCCCCTCATCAATCTTCAAGTTCTCTAGACATCATTCGTCAACACCTTCTCGTCGATGATCAATCATTCCTTGAAACATACTCGTTTATCCCAAATAACGATTTCAATAAAGTGTCATCCACTAGTTCGTCTTCATCGTCTATTTCTGATCACTCTGGCATTACTAGCCAGAGTGTCACTAGTAACAATACAAGTACAGGTACTAGTAACTGTTTTAACGAAAGAAAACCTTTGTTAAATATTTCAGTTCCACCACCTTCGCCAATTGTGTCAGAGGTGGTGGTCCCAGTGAGACATTATAGAGGAGTGAGGCAACGTCCATGGGGAAAGTTTGCAGCCGAAATTCGTGACCCGAATAAAAAAGGTACTAGAATGTGGTTAGGGACATTTGACACGGCTATAGAAGCCGCTAAAGCGTATGATCGAGCGGCGTTTAAGCTTCGTGGTAGTAAAGCTATATTAAACTTCCCTTTGGATATCGGGCATGTTGCCGTAGAGATGCCGACGGTGAAGACTACCGGCCGGAAAAGGGTTGTCCAAGAAACACAAGTGGTCCACGTTGAAAATGTAAAAAAGACTAAAGTTGAACCGGAGACGGAAACCGTTAAGACGGATGGGAATGCTATTGGGCCGTTAACGCCGTCAAGTTGGACGGGTGTTTGGGATTTTTGTGACGGTAACGGAAAGGGAATCTTTGAGGTGCCGCCGTTATCACCTTATCCGAATATGAACTTTTCGTCTGGTTGTGTTGTTGGTTAAACGAGGTCTTAACGTCGTTTACTAGAGTTGGAAAGATTAAACGTCTACGTGGAGACATAAGTCATGTGTGGCGGCTATTATAGAATCATGTATATATCGAAAAAGGAAATGTTTTGCTAGTACTTAATATTCATTTGATTTGTTAATTTGTTACATTTTTGTAGTAGTTGAATTGTATTAAAAGTTCTAGCGTCAAATTATATAAATCTAGCTATTTTCATTTCTATATATAGAGCTACGAATTTTAATAAGCTTCAAGTATACTTTTTAATGCTATTTGTTCGATACTGATAAAAACATATAGTTATATATATATATATATATATATATATATATATATGTTTTATGATGTTGTATACGACAAATGTTGTATATTACGACATTTAATTAGAAATATGGAATTTGATCTATGTTTCGGTATGAATATATTGTATGATTTAATTTGTATTTGGTATTTAATTGTTACTGATCGTTTTAAAATAAAAGTTTATTTTGCTTTTTCCACGTCAAATGTTACAAAATTCTTCCAAGGAGAATTGGCTTCTCAAAAAGTAAGTAAAACAAATTTAACTCAATTCTTAACATAATCTATTACTAAGGTATTAAGAAAACCAAAATCATTTACATTTGATTAAGCAAACCTAAATATACGTCATTATATCCGATTTTGGTTCATATAAAAAAACTAAGTAATTTACAGGTTAAACTGTTTCTTGATTTTGCTTTGAGATAGTTCGTACCCAATCTACTTAGTTCGTAAATGCATGCATAAGCTCTTAATTGAACGCATCCTTATTTCCACATCTTAAACCAGTTCTTACAAAACTCTACGTGTAAGATTCTGTGAATAGCGTTTTGATTTTGAGAGGAAGGGGACAAACAATCTCATCCGTTGATTTCTTTGATCAACGGCTCAAATTCAATGCATCTTAGCAACACTGCATTTTATGTAAAATACAATGTGCTAGTAAAATACATCATTGCTGATATGTGCCATTGATCACATAAATCAACGGATGTGATTGTTTGTCCTCATTTCTCTCAAAATGTAGCTGGCCCTCTATCCCACATCAAAAAATAGGTAAACTTTAAATAGTTATAAGATTGTCGTCTAAATCAACGTTAATCACAAATATATTACTGTGATAGGTCGTAATCATACTTTTGATCCGTTTGTAACAATTTATCAATATTCTCAAGTCAGCTAACTAAATAGTACAATCTATGATCGTATCCGACCCAATTAAAAGAAAAAGAAGATGGATACAAATTTAAAAGCAAGTTGAAACTTATATATATATATATATATATATATATATATATATATATATATATATATATATAGTAAAGGAGTATAAAAGAAAGCTCCATAACTTAACATTTGACATAAAATTCTACGTGGCAATTTCTTATAATTTTCAAATCAATAAATTAATTATATTTTAAATAGTTTAGGATAACCATAAGTTATTATCACAAGTGCCAAATTATTATTAAATAAGGATATGTTTGGAATAATTAATTTATTAATAATTATCTATTAATTATAATTGTCGTGTGTAGTTCTATTATGTTTAGAATATATTTTAATAATTGTATTGGTGCATATTTTTGATTATTTATGTTTGTATATGTATTTACATTATTCAATTGATAATACAGTTGATATTTAAATTTATTTACTTTTCTAAAAAAGTTCGACGTAGATGATCTTCTTTTGATGTACCATAAAATTAAATATTGTAAATTTGAGATTGTTGTACATCGTAAGGGTTTGCATCTAATATATGTGTGTGTGTGTGTGTGTGTATGTATGTATATGTGTATATATATATATATATATATATATATATATATATATATATATATATATATTAATATAGGGTGGGGATCAAGAAGGAAGTAAAAAATGAGGGAAGGAGAGAAGCTATTCCTAGCCATACATTCTGGTCAACTCAAAAGTCAACGCGGTGACAAAATTGTAAATAACTCAAAAAAATTTCAGAATATTAATATTCATTTGGAAGAATGTTAATCAAAATTACAACTTAATATTTTTAAACATTCTTTTACGATGAATGTTAACTCATATACATTATTATACACTGATAAGTGTTAAGTTATCTCGTTCAACAATGTATAAAAACATATATAAGTTAATATTAATCATAAATTATTGTTTATGAATATTAATTGTAATTTTGATCAACATTCATTCCAAATGAATGTTAATGTTCTAATTTTGTTTTTATGAAATTCAATGTTTAATGACGGCTATAATTAAATTAATTACTTGTTTATAAGTTTTGTATGTTGAAATTCGTTTAATTTTATTGTATTCATTGGTGAATCACAATTTTCACAAAAATCCAAAAGTTATACCTAAAATTCTGAATATTTGATGAATATGAATTATGACGAATTGAAAATATGTATTAATGCCTTTGATGAATTTGAAATTTATAATGTTTTAATTGATTTACATGCTTTAATTTTGAATTTTAAACAAAAATTAATGAAATGGGTATTGTATATGAGTTAGAGAAGATACAAGGAAATATGTGATGGAGGTTTACTTCCTTCCTTCCCTCAAATTTAGAACTTCTCTCTTGATCCTTCCCCTATATATATATATATATATATAGATGATCCAGAGGGAAGTGTTTTTTTTTCGGAAATGGGGAAGCAGTTATTATTCATTAAAAATCATATTACCTTCGTTCATACAAATCTCACACAAAACGAAGTGAAATTTAGAAAATGTTAATCATAATTGATGCTATGAATGTTAAGTTTCCTTGATAAATTATTTCTGCAGGTTATAACACCGATTGATGAATATTATATCCAAAATCGTTAATATTCATCGTGGTCAATGTTAGTAAACATTCATGGTGATGAATATTAAAATTAAAAATATTTTGTGACAATGTGATGTTTTAACATTCATCGTAATGAATGTTAGTTAACATTCATCATGGTGAATGTTAACAATTTATTAAATAAATATTCATCAACTAATGTTATGACTTAAAACTGAAATTCATCCGTTAATATATTCATTATAACGTCAATTTTGATTACTATTTATTGGTAAAAATAATTTTTTGTTGACGTTTTGATTGGTAATTGTAAGATGCTTCATGATGAATAATAACCACTTCCACCTTAGAAAAAAAAAACATTTCCCTCTTGATCACTCCCTTATATATATATATATATATATATATATATATATATATATATATATATATATATTAGAGCCATAAAAAGATAGGTTATTAAACCTAATCAAAAAGACTTCGAATTGAATCACTGAATATATAAACATTTCTATCTCCTTCGTAACGGATTTCCCCATAATGTCCATGAACAGTTGTGCCTGGAGTAGCCAAATAAGGCATAGCTGATCGTATTATCACATAATCAACTTGAAGAATTAGATATTGATCCGATTTTAAATGTGGTCATTTTTTGGCTATACATACATTTTCACAAAGAAACTGCCCAAGAATAACGATTGTAGATGTCTCTTCACGATAACTGTAATGGAGAAAATACCACTTCAAATTTAATGGATTCAAAATGGTGTTACTGCAGGAATAGGGATTATAAATTTTACCATTTTTATCCAGTAAATAATATTTAAGTATTTGAAAAATATGTTTTAAATTATCAAGTTGCAAATAGTTAGTTAACAAGATCTGGTTATGAGTTATTAAATGGGAAGATAAATCAAAATTAGAAATTGGAAAGCATGTTGCTAGGGGAAACCCCCATCGGGGAGTGAAATAGAACATGAAACCGTAAGCTCTCACGCAGTGGGAGGAGCCTAGGGCTCTGAGCGCGTGCCTGTTGAAGAATGAGCCGACGACTCGTAGGCAGTGGCTTGGTTAAGGGAACCCACCGGAGCCGAAAGCGAGTCATACGACGAAGACTTTTTGTTGCCGTCGGAAAAAGAAGAGAAGGGTGCATGATCTCACGAATTACTTCTGAATAAATCCAGAAATCATATGTAAGAACTATAACATTTCGTAGAAATTACCAAACATTTAGTATTTCCTCACGCTTGGCGCCAATGAGGCTTTTAATAATCTATTATTTTTTCAATCTTTAAGTCTTTAAATTAAAATCTTTAAGAAAGATACATTTCATGATATATATATATATATATATATATATATATATATATATATATATATATATGAAAGTTCAATGTAGAATGCTAAAAAAATGTAAAAAGAAGAAACCAATAAGATTATTCCATTCCAATTACCCATTTCTATATTTTTTTCTAAATCTAAATATCACACAAACCGTATATCCATAAATTATAAAAATTACACCGTTAAAATCAACGTCTTTTTATCTTTAATTAGAGATCTCACATGACATAATTTCGACGATTTTTTTTTTTGGTTTTTTAATGGGTTTCTGAAATTTGTAATAATAAATCACATGTGAATATATTTACAATCAAATTATTTTTAAATCACTATCTATAATCACATGTGAATAATCAAATTTATAAATTATAATTTTAAAAAATCACATAAAAATAATTTATTTTATAATTTAATAAACCTTCAGAAAAAATTTAGTTATAATCACATACGATTAAACATTAAATTAGTAATCACATGTGAATAAAGTGTAAATAAATATTAATTTTAAATAAATGTTTATAATTATAAATGTAAATAAATATAAATGTGAAATCACATGTGAATTATCAGTTATTATCACATAATTCATTTGAAAAACACATGTGATTAAACCTCAAATCAATAGTCACATGTGATTTTGACCGTAAGCGAATGCAATTTCTAAAATCTTATTTATATTTATTTATATGAATTATTAATAAGTTGTAATCATGTGTGTGTTAACATCCACAATTAATGAATAGTCGTATACCAGTTATATTTACTCATAAATCAATGTGATTATATATAAAATCACATATGATTATATAAGTCACATTTTCTACGATCCAACAAAAATGAAATTATATTTTTTTTGTCAAAAGTATAGCTTGTCAGATCTTTAATCGAAGAGAAAAAGACGCTGATTTCGAATATGTAATTTTTATAATTTTTGGTCATGCCGTTTGTGAAATATTTGATTTTAAAGATACGAGTGAAAATTGAGTTTTAAAGAAAATTAAGCAATCCTATTAGTTCTCTCATTCTTCACTTTTTTAGCCTTGTACATTGAACTCAAATATATATATATATATATATATATATATATATATATATATATATATATATATATTATGGAAGTATAAATAATTGCTCTACAATTTGTTAGGTAGGGAAAGATGCCACATGGCAATGTCTAAGATTTTTTAAATAATTTATTTAATCAAGAAAAGATAATTAGTTATTAATAAAATTTTCTACAAGACTTGATGTAAGTTGAGAAGAAATCAAATTGCTAATTAAATATTAAATTGTCTATAGAGAAAAAACTAATTAAAAAATAACTTACGTATGTTAGTAAAATATTACTTTTCGTATTCGTATGGTGATGCAATACTAATTAGGAATTTAGGAGTAATCCTACTCTTATACAAACATCGTTTGAATTGAATTCATCCTGACATATATGAACTTATCTATTACCTTCACCTATATATATATATATATATATATATATATATTAATTTATATATATATATTAATTTATATATATGAGAAAAGGAATTATTATATAATGCTTCATCATCATACAAATAATTTCTTTAATTTTTATTTTGCATTTGAAATGATATTATATAAAGTATCATATTATATAAAGTATCATATTATATTTATCAGAAGATACAAAACTATAAATTAATATCAAGCCAATTATGAGATTCAATTAATTAATTGAAAAATATATATTAAAAGCGATGTCCCCACACCTCGACCATATCCATAATCCATCCACTTGGTGTGTACCATCTTACAAATTCATCAAGTTGGGCCAAACCAAATGATGAATCAATATCCATAAAACAACACATAAAGATAGAACCAAGAAATAAAACGCATGCTATCATTTTCACTTTGGTTTGGTTTCACAATGTTTGTACACCTTTTGGATCTCATACATATATACACAATCCATTTTTTTTTTTAACTAATATGATGTTATGCTAGCAATAAATATATGGGAAATTTCAAATTCACTTGTGCTATAAACTAGTTAAATATTATGTTTGTTAGTACAAAGAACCCGTATCGAAAACTTTTTTAATGAGAAATCAACCATTACAAATTAAATTGACGGTTAAAAATTTCCCTTTTGTAACATACTATTAAAACTATATACAAACAAGTGGTCTAAAAATATGGATCCCTTATCAGAGATAATTTGTCAAACATGGTATAAGGACTACTAGCATAATACCCGTACAGTACAATGCTACAGTAATGGTAGTGTAAGAATGATAAAAAGATGATAGTTTATGCATGTTTTAAAATTGTTATATATGTTTAATGTTGATTATATAAGGAGTAATTAATTACGTAGGGTAATAATGATAAATTGAATTTATATATAGTAATTGTAACACCCCAAATTCTAAAAAATGATAAATGGTGTAACTATTATAGTGAACTAAAATTTTCATGGACGAAATTTATATAAGTAGGATAAAGTTGTAACATCCCAATTTTAATAAATGAAATTATCATTACATACATTGAATTAAATACGAAATTTAATGGGTTGAAATGTAAATACATCGATTATAATTGGATAAGCTTACAAAATATCGAATATTAAATAAAATAAATGGATACACAATCATATGATGAATCAGTAGATGACCGATATATTTGGATTATAGGTTGTAGTTGATTTGTTTAAAATTTTGGATAAGTTTAAACGTGGAGTTATGGGATATATATTAGAAGGGCGAATTGTATTGGAATATAAGTTTTAACCTTTATATACTTGCATAACTACGTAAACAAAAGAAAAGGAGAAAAATAATAATATTGTTAATGGTGAGCCGTGTAAGCAAAAAGGAATTGGCTTGTAAGTTGTGATCCGTACGTTTTTGTTCAACGGAGGAAAATCGAATAGCGAGGTGAATTTTACGTGACTTTTTACTGTGTTGCATTTGTTCTATAAATTATTTATTCAATATTATTTTTGATATGATGTGTTTATAAATCGGTTATTGCTTGATAAATGTCTTGTGAAAACAAAAATCGTCACAAAGCGTATTGATTATCGAATATATGAATGATAATGAAATCGCATAAAAGGAGGGCTAAAAAATGAATGAAGACAAATATTGGCTAAATATTGGACAAAGAAACAAATAGTGGACTATGTATAAGAGCAAACTACACTTTGCCATCAAAAAGTGGAAAAATGGAATCCTTTTAATATATATTGAGGTTAAAGAGTAGATACGTACTCTGATAAAGTGAGTCGTTTCAGTAATAAATAGTAACTTGATAGTAATAGCTTATTGTGGATAATATTGTCATTTCTTTTTGTCGAGTCTATTTTAAAGACAATACATAAATGTTTTATAGATACTAAAGAATGAAAGACTGATTTTGATCTAAAATCTTAACCTTCTAACAATTTTCAAATAACTTTTATAATACCTTTGGACCCATGTGCAAATTATAGAGATTACTTACAAAGCCCAAACACATATAATACAAAGTCGGGCTAAAAGCTTATAAATGATAACCAAAGTTATTTAGGCTGTTTTCTGTTACAAGCCCAGTTTTATTTGGGCTTTATTTTGTTAACTTGGAGCCCAAAGAACATTTTACTACAAGCCCAGTTTTTGTTGGGCGTTGTTTTCTTTTCCATTTTTTTTCAATAACCAGGTAATCAAATTTGTCTTATATTTAAGATCATTTGAAATAAACAAGTTTTAGTAATCCTTTTGTAGAATTCCAAGGTTTTTTAAGATTCAGATCAGTTTCGGTTAAATTCTACAACTTGACGTCCACATGATGGAGGCCCAAGTGTGGAAGAACGGGCCCTTGTGTTTATGGAGGTCCATGATCGTGTAACAAAAGAGGGCTGGACGAAAAAGACCATAACTTAGACTACAGGGCTCCGTTTCAGGCCCATGAGCTGGCGAATCGAAGCTTGGAACGAGGCCCACCAAATCGTAAATTGCCATAGGCTGTTCAGCCCATCCTCGAGGCCCAAAAAAGTCTCCTAGAAGAAGATATGGCCCATTTTATGTTTTTTCGGTTGTATTTGGTGTTTTGGGCTTTCTGGCCGGCCCGTTATGTTTTTTAGGCCCATTCGAAATTCAGCTTGTTATTTAGGGTTTATTTGAGATTTTAAGGAACTCAGTTTTTGATTTTCAAGAAATTTGATTTTTCTCTCAATTTTGTTTGGCAATTGAGTTGAAATTGTTCCTAACATCGGTATTCGTTTGAATCAACGATTGTTGGAAGGGGTTAATTCCTGGATATTATTAGAATCAACGGGATTAATTCGTGTTTATCGATTCACCCCTACATCACCACACCTTTCAATTTAGACCTAGCAACAACAAGTTTGTACCATTTTTACATTAACAAAACACTGTATTACTTGGAATGAAGTCAATATTTTGATACATAAATTAACATATAAAGTTATAAAACTATACAACGTATTACTCATGGAGATCAGTTCGGTTTCGATCGATCGATTTTTACACAAACACAAACCGAACTGAAAATAGGTTAACCTAAAACCCAAAAAAAAATCAAAAACCAAACCATTAACTGAAAATAGGTTAACCTAAAACCCAAAAACCAAACCATTGACGTTTGTTTCAGTTCGATTGGGTTAAATTAATTTATTTTGTTTTTATGGTTCGATTTTACACATCCCTTTAGGCATAATTGGAAAAGGAGAATTTTTTTGTTTCTTTCTTAGAAGGGTTTTGCTAACGTGTGCTCACGTAGTACACGTTAAGAAGCATTTAATAAACCTATAGTTTACTTAAATATTAAAATTTGTAATTAATATAGGCATATAAAAGGGAATTATTAGATTGAATTAATAAGTATTAAATGCAAATTATATTATTTAAGGAATTTTCGACTTTATTAAACACACTTTATCGTCTGCAACAGTGGCACACGTTAGAAAAACTCTCCCTAAAAACGAAAAGTTACACGTTTAAATGTAATACATAAATAAAAAAGGAATATACGTTTAGCACGCCCTTCTTAGAAAAACCCTTCTTATAAATAAAAACAAAAACGCGTATATAAAATATTATTTAATTAATTAAATGTAATACATAAATAAAAGGAATATACGTTTAGCACGCCCCCTTCATTCTCTTCACCAAAGAGTCATATACTGTTACAAACAACGAATCTTTGTTCCTTAGCAACCAATCCAAAATTTCCCTCACTATTTTTTTCTTTCTATAAATACCCAATTCACCAATTACTTTTTCTTTTGTTAATTTGATCTTTAATCTTTATTGACATGAATCTCATCACAACTTTCCTATTATTATTATTCTCTCTCATTCCAGTTACTTTCTGTCACCAAAACTTGATCATCAAACTTCCAGAAAACTTGGAGCATATCGATAAATCGACCGAACAAGTTACAAACTGGTGTACTAGTTGGAGAATTGCGGTTGAAGCGAATAATTTGAGTCCATGGAAAACGGTCCCCGATGAATGTGTGAATTATGTTAAGGAATATATGTTGAGTAAATCGTATGAGATTGATCTCGAAGTTGTGTCCAATGAAGCCGTTGAGTTTGCGAAGAGCGTCGAGTTGAATGGAGATGGAATGGATGTTTGGATTTTCGATATCGATGAAACGTTGCTTTCGAATTTACCTTATTATGCTCAACATGGTTATGGGTATGATTTTTATTCATCTCAGATTTGTTTGTGAATTTTGAATTTTCTTATCTATTAGAATGTAGGGGGTTTTGATTGATGATCTATTTGGGGTTTAGGGTTTAGGAATTTTACAATTACGTAAAATTAGGTATTTTTTACCCGTTCTAAAGGGCAAATTTCAGAAAGAGGTAACATAATTACCAAATTTTATAATGTAGTTAATTAAACATGGTTTTCTCATAAAAAGATAAAGCCAGAAGTACATTATGTTTGATTACCTACATTAGGAAATTTTGGTAATTATGTTACCTGTTTCTGAAATTTCCCCCTTTACAACGAGTTTCAACCGCATTCAAGCGTTGGTCTTTCTCCCAGTAGTGAAATGCGGTACAAGAATCTTGAAATTTTTTATTGTAATATATGCAATAGTGAAATGTGGTACCAACTATACTGGAGTAATTGAGATTCGGGCCTCCTTGTAGAATTTAAGAATCGTACTTACATTAAATCTACTGTTTACATATACAAGTAATTGAAAATAGAATATATAGATTCTGCTTAGAGCTGACAAGTTGGGCGGGTCAGGTGACAGGTCAAAATACATACTCGTATTTTTTAGTATGGTTCACAATGTGGGTTGGGTATAAAGCCATTTAGTTATACTTATAGTTTATACTCTTTGGTAAAGTCAATTTAGGATGTAGCTATGCATTCCAACATACTTTTAGCAAATTTTGACACTTTTTAGTTATGTCTTAGTATTTTTCATTTTACCTATTAAAGTACTATAACTGGAATCAACATGTTTAACCGAATCAAGATTTATACAAACATTGCTCATTTTATTTACTTGGCTATCATTTTGATATCTTATGGGACATCACAGATCAGAGATTTTCGACCATATTCAATTTGACAAATGGGTCCTTGAGGGAATGGCACTAACTATCGAACCTAGTTTGAAGCTGTATGAAGAGGTTTCAAGACTTGGGTTTAAGATATTCTTGTTAACAGGACGCACTGAGAGCAAAAGGAGTATTACCATAAATAATTTGATGAAGGCTGGATTTCAAAATTGGGACAGACTCATTTTGAGGTAACGTTCTATACTGAACAAGTTGTCTTACGTTTCTTTTCCCCTTAAATTGTAATATAAATTAGTACTTGAATTGTTACAGGGGTGCTGAAGACCATGGAAAAACTGCAGTGGCCTTCAAGTCGGACAAGAGGAAAGAGTTTACGGAAGAGGGATTTCGGATTATTGGAAACTCTGGTGATCAGTGGAGCGACTTAATAGGTTCATCAGTGTCAATGAGATCGTTCAAGCTTTCAAACCCCATGTATTTCATATCTTGATTGCAAGAACATTTCTTACCAAAACAATTGTAAAGATCTGAAATGAGTTTATAACAATATATGCATCTTTATGAACTCCAAACTGGTTTATGCTCAATATGAAAATGGTATGTCGTATTTTCTGTACCCAAGTGACTGTTATACTGTACCATAACAGATATTAATAAGTATGTCGAGAAGTATTAAACTATCGTTTTTATGATGGGTTTGTTTAACTTGTGCACTAAAGGCAATCCTTAAGCTTTAAAGATTTATCGATCACCACCACAATTACAGTTGGCATATCTAATCTAATGATTACTTATATATTTGACTAATTCAAGTCAACCACAAGAAATTGGTGGCCAAAGCTTCCATGACAATCTTGTTTTCATCAGCTTCCATTGCAATCTTTCAACATGAAAACACACCATAAATACACCTCTTCTTCAAGAAACTCAAATAACACCAAAAATGGGGAACAAAAAAGCCAAAATCCAGAAGACCCCAAACACCCTCACAACCACCTGCTTCTTGCAAGCTTTGATCACAGATAATGAACATCAATCGCCTCAGTATGGAGCTTTGATCGGTTCCAGTGATGACCTATTAACCGAAATCCTACGTAGGTTTCCTGTTTCCATCCTTCTGTTCAAATCTGTATCAAAAAATTGGTTATCTCTTTTGAGTCACCGTCGTTTCACTCTCCTGTATGACAACCTTTCGATCTCTCCTGGTATTTTTTGTTCGCAATTTGTATGTTCCATTTGACGTTGAAAAACAAAGCACTCCACCTTTCCGTTGTCTAAATTTCTACCCTGATCGCGGTGGTATCAAAATTGTTCAATCTTGTAATGGACTACTGCTTTGCTGCAGCGTAAGAGGGCACCAGCATGCTCGTAAATATTATGTATTTAATCCAACAACCAAACAATTCACTGTCATCCCACCCGTCCCAGGAGGTCAGGATGTTCGTTAAACTATCAATTTTTTGGGTCTGGCATTTCAATATCAATCAGATTATGGTCGTTACAAACTTGTTTATGTTTGTAACGGAAAGTATTATCAGGAGTAGTTTCAGATTCAAATCCACTCTTCTGAAACAGGAAAATGGAAGATTTTGAATCAATCTTTTAATCAATATTTCTGTACGCCTTTAAGCTGTGGATTTTATTGGAATGGAGCGGTTAACTGGGCTCCTTCTAGTACTAGTATGTTCTACTTTAAACTCGACGTAGAACAGTTGCAAAACTTGCCATTGCCAGAAAGGATGGCATCTCTGGGAGGCAATTACGATGAAACTATGCCACTTTATTTTGGGGAGTCTCGAGGCCATCTGCATTTGGTAGAAACCGCCCATCTAGTGGCGGATCCAGAAACTTCTGTCATCCGGGACGTAAAATTTTACCTAAAAGATTATATTATGGATCACAAAATAACAAAAAGAATTATAATGAACGGAAGCGAATTTGGAGAAGAAAATATCATTTCTCATTAATTGAAAAGTAAGTACAAAAGGTTGTTATATATCACAAAATAGATTAACCGCTAATTAGCTGACGTAATGACAAAGTAACGAACTTAACAAACTCTCATCGAATATTTACAATAAAGACCCACTACTATTAAATATTACTTGTAAGCCCCTGAACTTAGTAATAAGTCTTCATCCCCTCAAGTTGAAAAATCTGAAATTCCCAACTTGTGCGCCAAAGTGGAATGTTGGATTTTGTTCAAGGCTTTAGTCATGAGATCTACAAGTTGATGACGAGAGGGAATAAAAGATGTTTATAACCATCCTAGATCTTTTCACGTGTAAAATGAAAATCAATATCCAGATGTTTAGAACGATCATGATAACATGGATTTGCTGCTAACTGTTGTGCAGACTTGTTATCATAGAACAGAGTAACTGAAAAATGAACAGGGACATGTAAATCCTTTAAAAGATAACTCAACCAAAGTAGTTCACAAGTGGTTGCAGCCATGCTTCCGTATTCTGCTTCAGTAGAAAAATGAGAGAAACTGTAACTTGCTTTTTAGTCTTCCATGAAATCAAAGCATGTCCCAAGAAAAAGCAATAACCTATTAGGGACCTTCTTGTCATGAGACAAGATGCCCAATCTGCATCTGTAAACCCTAGTTATCTTCAAGTGGGTTTGTACAGGGTAAAACAAACTTTTTCTCAGTTTTTCAAAGCATTGTTCCCGGTTATCTTTAGTCATTTTAGGTGGATGAGAGACTATTTTCGAACAAAACGTAAACTTATTGGACTAAAACGGTGAAAAATAAAATATATGGACGGTTTTCATAAATCGGTGTAAATCACATGAACCATTTATAGAAGTTACTCTTATTATTAACATTAAATAGAGCTCTAATTTTTTTTTTTCCTTTCATAAAACAACAAACCTAAACCATACACCATCTGATTATATACATTCACATATATACAACGAGACTTGAACTCACGACCTTTTAGTTGATGCTATCCTACTGTCATCACATTAACAAATAACTATCATATTTTTTTGGAGAATGACAAATACTTACACATAATTATCACACATTTATTCCAAGTAGTATCAGACCCCACAACCTTTTAATTAATTGATAGTTGTCAATAGCCAACGTCTTAGTTATATATCTTGACTTGATGTTTGTTTGTAACATTTTTTTAGATGCTTCTATAGCATTTATATAAGCATAGCTGAAATTGGTAACTCCTTAGACAAGTTTTCAAGTTTGTTTGACTAAATAGTACGGAGTATTTAGTAATCTTATAAATAAATAAATATAATATAGTAAACGCTAGGTGATGTCATCAAAAATTTAATCAACCAATAGAATTATTCAATTTTGTCCAATTAACTAAAATATAAGATTTGATAACATAGTAAATTATGAATTAATTTTAAAATAATCATAATAAAAATTAATTTGGAATCCTAATCCTATTCTTATACTTTATAATTTGTTACATATGACATACACAATAATCATTAACGACCAAATAATTATTTTAAACTTATTATATTTAGAGCTCTAAAATCACAAAATAGTATCTATATATCTATATTAATATATATAAGAAAAACCCTAAAAGAATCCCCCCTTCAATTTTTAGATAATCCTTCATAAAACAACTTAGGATTAAACCATGACATCATTTAATTAATTAATCGTGTAGTAAAATACTAATATGCCCTTGATTAATTTAAGCTTACCATCCCCATAATATCTTTTATTTGTCATAATAAACTCTTCAAACTTTCACACTTCGTAATACAGTGAAGATTTCTCAAAGATTTAATTTTTTTTCATTAACAATACAACTAATTTTATTTTCAATTATATATACATATATATATATATTAATGAACAGTTGCTTTTAAACATACATTTACGTATGATTAATACAGGTTGTTCATTTTTTCAAACGATTATAATTTCTAAATAATGCTTGTGAAGCATTGAACTCATTCACTATTTTTTGTGTTTGTTTTTGCGCTTCTAATTTCACGGTGACTTCAATTTTTGCAGTCTCTGTATGTGTTCTTCTAATTTTGAAAAATATAAGGTGAGTGCCAATTGATTTTTTTATTTTCTTGATTACATCACATATCCTATCCGGATACATATATTCTCTTGATTTTGTTTTTTATTTCTCAGAGTTTTTTTTTATTGTACATGAATTTACTTTAATATTTGTATGTATGTGTGTTATAAACTAGCATTATTCGACAAAACACGTTAATCTATCTTTACAATACACAATCTTCCTCCTCAAAACTTTTAAATCTACATGAAACCATTAAATCATATATACACTAAAAACTAAACACTATCACATTTAATATTAATATTTCATATACTACGTCAAATTTTGAAACTGTTGACATCACAACGAATATTATAAAATGGATCACACTACAATAAATATTAACTTTACAGAGGAAAGCACTATCAACATTTTGCAAAACAAATATACTACAATCTCTAATTAAACAAAATAACAAGTATATTCTTAATAATATAAAGATTCATATAATTCATTAAATAAAAATACGCCATTACCATATGTTTTCATGCCGCGATGTCGCAGGTTATAAACTAGTTTATTAAACTACACAAAGAACAATTTAACTCTTAACAATTTTCTGCCAATCGAACGTACTCCACATGACAAATAAATAATCCAATAAATACGTTCAATTACCGTATAAATGCCCGAAATTGTATACAAAAAGTAACAATGATATAACACCAACTAATGTTAAATATACAAACTACCTTAATTTAATTTTAAACTTCATTGCATAATTTCTAGCACGTATGAAACGTTGAAACTTTTTAAATACACAGTTTATTAGAATAAAATACAAATTCAATTGATCGTGTGTATACACGAGTTTAATACTTTTATTAATCAAAATACTTCTATTAATACATATTTTTTTCACCTCATCAAATACTCGTAATAATTCATTTACAATTAAGGTGATACAAACAATGATTCGAGAATCCAAATCCATTTAAAAAGCTCCAGTTTATAAGCACTAAAACCCCAAGTAATTTTTTTTCTTCCACAATATGGCTTTTCTATTGGAAAAGTCAACGTTGATTTGGTGTTTCATGACATATTAGCCAAAGATCAACCCTATTTGTAATGATTATAATGCATGATACAATGTAACTATTTTATATTAACTTTCACAAAAATGAAGTTTTTTATATATATGTATGTGTTGTCTCAAGCTAAATAATGTATTTTTGAGGATGAAAAGATTTTGCTATGATATTGTTATGTTGTCATTGACTATTTAAGATTGATGATGCCTATAAAAGATGCTTCTACAGTTTTATTAGTACAAATTAAGGAATCTGTTGCAAAAAGCATGTTCCAAAAAATCCAAACAGAACAAAAAAAAATGTTCCTTTCCTCTGTAATTCCAAAAGAATAGTGGCTTCTAGTTCTGTCTCTTAAATACCCTTTTTCATTTTTTACCAACCCCACTTCCTTAATGACATTTCACTTACCAACACACCCAATACTAAATGTGTCCAACTTAAACATGAAAGATCCCGTCTACATTGATAAATCCCACAAAAAAGATTCAGTTTTTTAGCTTTTAATCAAGATTTTGTTCCACCCCACATGGAGGCCAGACACAAACTTATACTAATTGTTACATTATCATGTTTTTTTTCTTTTTTATTCATTATTGTAGCATTGATTTATATATGCAAAAGAAAATGGTGGTCAAAAGATGAGTCTTGGGATAAAGAATCAAACTTTGAAGTTGAAGAAATGGAAACAAAAGGTGAGTTGATAAAGTTTGAAGGTGGTCAAGATTTAACTAGTTTTGATGTATTGGATGCACCTGGTGAGGTTATTGGTAAGTCAAGTTATGGTACTTTGTATAGGGCTAAGTTAGTGAGAAGTGATTCAGTTGTGGTGTTGAGATTCTTGAGACCAGCTTGTACTAGGGATGTACAAGATGTTATGCATGTGGTACAACTTCTTGGGTCAATTAGGCATCCTAATTTGGTTCCGCTTTGTGGGTTTTATGTTGGTTCTAGAAGTGAAAAGCTTCTTGTTCATCCCTTTTACAGGAGAGGAAATCTTGCTCAATTCATAAAAGGTACATTTTTTTTTTCGGTAATAATATGCATTGAAAAGTAGAGATTGATGAATATATGCAACAAAGTTTTGAATGAAACAAGTTTCTTAAACCTCTAGTAATGTAGTAATTTGTGCTTCTTTTGTTGTACATTAATTAAACCACTAATTTTGGGTTTGCTGTTATTTTGCTGCAAGTCTGCAACAAAGATTTGATCTTTTTGTTGGGTTCTCTTTGGATTTACTTAAAACCAAATTATCTAAGCTTCTAGCAATGAAGTACCTTATGCTTCTTTTGTTGTAAATTACTCTACCTTATATGGCTCTCTTGTTAATTATTCAATTGGGCAGATGGAAATGGTGAATCACATAAATGGAGCGTTATTTATGAAGTTACAGTTGGCATTGCTAGAGGATTACATCATCTTCATATAGGCCTTCAAAAGCCAATTATCCATGGAAATCTGAAATCGAAAAACATACTTTTAGGCCGAAATCACCAGCCATTTGTGTCTGATTTTGGTCTACATTTGCTCCTGAATCCATCAGCAGCCCAAGAAATGGTGGAAGATGCTGCTGTAGAAGGTTACAAACCACCCGAACTGATTAAACCAAATGATGCAAGTTTTGAAACAGATATCTTCAATTTTGGAGTGATCTTACTTGAATTACTCGGTGATAAAAAACAGAATAATACTGGCAAACAAATCCCGGATCAAGATATTACTAGCGGTAATGCAATCTTGGATAACCCAATATTGGATAGAGTTGACGAAGAAAACATACTGAAATTGTCTCAGCTTGCAATCGCTTGTTGTTCACCATTGCCTTCTTTTAGGCCTGAGATAAAGTACATTTGCAAGAAGTTACAAGACATGGGATCATGGGGACCGGAATCTCGATAAGGGAAGTGTTTACTGCAAAGTAAAAGGAAACAATGGGTTGTATATTGTGTTATCATATTTTCATTTTTCAGATGTATTAGTGAGTGGTGCTGTAGGATACACTTTGTTCTTTGATTCTTGAAAAAAAAAAAAAATTCAAATATTATTAGTTGATGCTGTTTCATGGAGCTACAACAAAACTGTCAATTTGCCCCATCGTTTAACATACATGTTACAAATCAAAGAATGCAAGTCTCCAAGTAAGCGGCTTTGAAGATACTAGGTCACTTTGGATCATCAGAGTAAGCGGCTTCCACCAAATGCAGATGACCTCAAGACTCCCCAAAGTAAAGTGGCGTCGATCCATAGTAATAGCCTTTGTGGCGAGATATGTTTCAGAATAATTCAGTAGATGGTTATAATAAAGCGAACGAGGTTTTACAAAGCACTAAACCTATGATGTAAAGCTAACTGATTTAGACATCAACAAGACACCAACCATTTTTGTACAAGCCTATACATAGAATGATATTCACAGTCATATTTGATCAACAGAGTGTAAAGGTTTCCAAACATGATAAATCGCCTAAATAATTATAAAAGGTTAAACAACCAAAACACATACAAACATCATCAATCACCTACACATACTGTTTTAATAAGTACTAATATAGTTTTAAGTTCGACTGAGTACATGATTCAAACTGAATATCATATAATCATCTCCAAACATAACTTGTGTTAGAAAGAACCTATGGTTTCAATGTAACGGTTCACTTCTTTCCCATGCTTGATTCTTGGGCTTAGTGCCTGAGAATGCAACTAACTAAGACCGAATATCTATTGTGTGTACCCAACTTAGGTTTGCTATTTTTAATGAATCAAATTTTCCAAAAGTGTGATTTAGTGTATTTTAGTGATGTTTTGATGATGTGTCAAACTCTCCGGATGCCACGTGGCACCTTAAACGAATGACACATCAGCAAAATACATTAAAACACCATTTTTGAAAGTTTAATGCATTAAAAATAGCAAACCTAAGTTGGGTACACACAATAGATATCGGGCACAAGTTAGTTGCATTCCCAGACACTAAGCCCTTGATTCTTTTACGAAAATAGTTGTTCAGATCAAATATCTGCTTGAAACTATTCTCCACAACATTGTACCTTGTGATCTTCCCAGAAATTCTCACCACCATGAATGTATCTTCTTCTTTTTCACCTCTAACCACATCAAATATTTCAACCTGATCTTTGATATGATTTTTGTTCCAATAGTAGATAAATGCTTGAGGGTAAGTGGTCATAAACTCACGAAAGTCCACTTGGTACTTGAGAAACCAACCTGAATGATCACTCAACATCTCATACACATTCAGGTGTAAATGGTTACCAAAACTCAGGAGAAAATGGTTACCAGGATTCTGATGTGTAGGTAAATCACGATTCTTTTGGATATTAGCATTAGCAAACTCCACCAAATGAAGATGGCCGCGAGATTCCCCAAAGTAAAGTGGCATATATCCGTTCTGATAGCCTCCACAATTTGCCACCTTCATCGGCAATGGCAAGGGCTGCAAATGTTCAACGTCAAGCCTAAAGTACAATGGATTAGGGCCAGAGGGAGCCCAGTGAATAGCTCCATTCCAATAAACTCCAAACAAAAAAATCCTTATAACGTGCAGAGAAAGATTGATCTAAAATCTTCCATTTCCTCGTTTCAGGCGAGTAGATTTGAGTTTGTACCATTTCCTTACCAAGAAAACAAACAAGGTTGTAGTGAATAAAATCTGTTGGATGAAATGCTAGATCCATAAAGTGAATTGTTTGAATAGCACGTGGACCTCCAATGACAGATGGGATGACCTTAAATTCTTTGGTGGTGGGATTAAATACGTAGTATTTACGAATTACATATTTCTTCCGATGATCGCTACAGCAAGGCAGCAACCCGTTACATGATTGCAGAATTCGGATACCATGGACATCAGGGTAAAAATCGAGTCTACGAAAAGGAGGAGCGCTGCAATTTTCATCATCAAAGAGAACATACAAATCGCGAACAAAAATACCAGGAGAGATCAAAAGCTTATCAAACATGAGAGCGAAACGAAGTTGACTCAAAAGTGATAACCAATGTTTGGATACTATGCGGCCCGAGTGTTGAAAATTGGGGCCTTGATGTTTATGGAGGCCAAGATCGAATGAAGAAACGGCTTCACAAAAACAGCCATAATTTGGGCTACGGGGCTCCGTTTCAGGCCCATGAACTAGCGAATCGAAGCTTACAATGAGACGGTTTATCCAACTTCCAGTCCCAAAAACGACTCCCGGAAGAAGTTATGGACCATTTTATGTTTTTATTTTTATTTTGGGCTTTTGTTTTGAGCTTTTATGTTTGGCCCGTTATGTTTTTTGGCCCGTTTGAATTTTCTGTTTCCCTTTTAGGGTTTGTGGAACATGGAACAGAAGTTAGTTTTGAGTTTTGAAGAAATCGAATTTTCTCTCAATTTTCGTTGAATATTGCCTAAATCGCGGTATTGTCGAATCAACGCGAGTTTAGAAGAGATTATTCCTGGTATTCAGGGAATCAACATGTTTAATCTATTTATCGTTATTTGTACCCTACATCAGATACAGATTTAAAACGAAGGATGGAAGTAGCAGGGAGACGACGTAGGATCTCAGTTAAAATGTCATCGTCGGAACCTATCAATTCTCCAGATTTTGTCAGTTGATCATCAGACTATGAAGCAGCCTGGGGGAAGCATATTTTTGAGGGTGTTTTCGATTATTTTGAGTTTGGCTCGGGTGTTCACCATTTTTGAATTTAAAGCTAGCCTGCAAAACAAATTAGGATCCATATATTCTGCCCACAACTAACTAAACAATAACATTGACAATACGAAGCTATTGTAAATAAAATTAAAAATTACCAATATCAAAACAATTATCATCTATACTGATTATATAATTCGTTTATATAAATCCTTCTAATATATAAAAAGTTTGAGCAAAAATATTAAAATGGGAGAAATAGTAAATTACTATTTTACCCTCTTAGCTTTTTTATTCGACCGTTATAAATTTAATGTCAAACACAATTAATTAAAAGTTAATACATCATAATTAGTTTCAGTTACAAAAGATTTAATCTCATGACTATTTAATTATTTTTATTATTGATGTAACCGACGTAATATAATGATCAATATTGAAATGTCGATTACGATTGATATGATATAAATATTAGTGAAAATGTAGCGGATTGGTTCCAAGGGTTGATGGGTTATAATTTTAATTACAAAAACAAACTTAGTTTTTCCCTCAGGATAACGGGTTGGACCATTAATCCGAACCTTGACCTAACCCGGCCAGAAAAGTTAACCGCGTTGATGGTCCTGGCTTAGCAGATTAACGAGTTTAGTTTCGTATTGAGTTTTACGTCGTGACGAGATTGTCATTACGTATAATAAGAAAATGTTATATTACAAAGTATTATATTCTCAATTATACGAAGAAATATTAATGCACATGAACTTTTTATCGTGCTGCATCGCGCGGGGTAAATATATACACATAAGTGATTAATCATATATACCGAGAGACGAGAGTTATTCATGTATGTTAAATGTCTTATGCGGGTAATTCATGTTAATCTGATGATGTTATTTTTTAACATTCTCAACTTGACTTATTTAGAAGGATGATGATTAGAGTTATTTTAGAATTTTTAAAAACAAAGTATAAACTATTTTGTTCCCAATTTATTATAAAATACTAAAATGTAAATAAATGGCAAATACTTTTTACTCAATGTACTTGGTCTAACCGAGTATTGATGTGACCTTTGAGATATAAATAGATTGCAAGGACTTTATATTCTTATGAAGATGCTATTTAATTCTGTTTGGGGCATTTTAGATGTCAATAATATTATTTGTATATTGTAGACCAGGGAATAAACATGCTCTTGAGTACTGTGTATTTAACCTCACCACCAAGCAATTAGTATTTATTCCAAATCTCCCTGGTGTTCAGAGAAGTATCCGTTTTACGGGTTTGGCATTTCACCCAACGGATTTTGTTCGTTACAAAGTTGTTTGTATTCCAAACTTAAGACCTTGCGAGGATCCTCTTCAGATTCAAATCTACTCGTCTGATACACGAAAATGAAAGATTTTGAATGAATCCTTCTCTGCGCCTTATTATGCATTTGTGCGCTCTGGGGTTTATTGGAATGGATCATTTCACTGGCCTCCCTCTTGTCTTAACCCATTGTATATCAATCTCAACAAAGAGAAATTACAAAAGTTCCCATTGCCGTCACCGTTGCCGGTGAGGGTACGTGGCTTCTTTCGGAGGCTATTCCGATGGAGTGGTCCCACTTTACTTTGGGGAGTCACCAGGCCATTTTCATTTGGTGTCAGACGCTCATCTTGAAAAGGTTTTACACCTGAATGTGTATGAGATGCTGAGCGATCATTTTGGGTGGTTTATCAAGTACCAACTGGACCTTGATGAGCTACCGAGAGCAAACCCGGAAATGATTCAAAAGGGGGAACAGCCGTCGAGCCCAGATTATTACGTCTTGGATGTGTTAGATGTGGTTAGAAGAGATGATGGAGAAGAAGAAGACACATTCATGGTGGTGATAATTCCCGGGAAGATAATATAGTACAATGTTCATAACAAGAGTTTCAAGCAGTTATTTGATCTTACCAATTTTTATAATTTAAAAATTGGATACCCACAACCTCATCGATACATCGAAACCTTAACTCCATTCTAAACGGACAATCGGTTCAATCTTTATTGTTTTGTCAATATAAAATGTACAGTAAGAATTATTTCCAGAGATTTTTTGCTACGACTCTATTAACATTTTGGATACGTACCGTATAATTTCGATGCAGTTTTTCTTGGAGTAATTGTATCTTGTTTAATTTTAGTTAGAAATTGTAAGATACAAGGTTTCTTTAATTTTCGTGGTACTAAAAGTTTAAAACTAAAGGCTAAATTTGTATCTTGTTAGACAACTTTGAAAATATTATTTTAGAAATTTGTGCTATAATTAAATAAAGGAAAAAGTGTCTTGAAATACATTCAACTTGACCCGTATGTCTATTGTGTGTATCTTACCTACGGGTAGTGTTTTTGATGCATGAAACCTGTAAACTCGCTCTATCGTATGTATTTTTCCTATGTGGCACTGGTTGCAATATTTCGATGCCACGTCAGACGCCAAATCATCACTCCATGTCATCATATTTTTTACCTGGTTATTTAACCTTCATCCCCCACTTTCCCTCTCATTTACACTCTATTTTTCCCTCTCAATTTTTTCCGCACAAATCGACTCAATCACCATCACCATGTCCCAATCATCAAGCTCAAGTTGGGGAAATAAGATCCATCACCCGCGTTTCTAGAAGTGCGAGTGGAGAGAAGATGTATGTGTTCACATCTTGGACTGCGCAAAACCCTGGCTGTAGGTTTGTTATATGTCCAAATGTAAGTAAGCGTCTTGACCTAATTTTATGTGATTATAATTGTGGTTCTTGTCTCTTTGTTGTTGTTTTGATGAATTAGGTCAAAAGCTAAAAACTTTTTGACCTAATTTTATGTGATTACAATTGTGGTTCTTGTTGATTTCTTGATGTTTTGATGAATTAGGTCAAAAGCCGATTCTGTATCCAGTACCAATTTCTTAATGATGAAATACCGGATTACTACAAGAAAGTTATTTACGAGATGAGACAGGAAACCACAAAGAGTGATATGTTGGAGAAGACGGAGGAGTTGACTTTGGTGAAGTCAAAGTTGAAGATTTTTGACAACGTTTTTCTTGGTTTAATTGGTGTTATTGCAATGTTGTGTGTTGTGATTGGTGTTTTAGTTATGAAATAGGTGTAGGGATGTAAATGTTAGTCGTTGTTTTTTGGAACTTGTAAGCTGTGATTGCAAGTGTAGGTTGATTTCTTTTGCATATGGTAGTTTGGTTGTAAGCTTTTGGTATAATTTGGTTGTAACCTTTTGGTATGAATATGAATAACAACGTTTTTAATGAAGTAGCATATATGTATTAATTAAATATGAACATCAGTGAATGATTTACAGCAGTGAATGAATAACATACAAGCATAGTTTTGGTACCAAATAATTTAAACCATCAAATACAACCATTAACCATTGTTCAATACCAAATACATACCACAAGCAGAGATGGTTAAACCATCAATTCCTTACAGTCATATTGTTTGACCCATACACTACCCAAAATACAGTCATATGCAACATATTACATACACAACACAAGTTTAAAAATATGTTCAAGTTACTGGCAGTGGGATCTATCAATTCCATACAAGCATATTGGTAATTACTTTAATCCAAGTCCATTGCACTCTCTTGAGTGCTTCCTGGTCCATCAATCTTTTTAGCAAGCTGTTTCTTAGCAATCCTTTCACTGGCTTTCCTTTTCTTGAGTGGAGGTGCATTTTGTGATTGTTGTGTACAGATTGGTGGGTTGTCATCAAACTCAGAATTTGGATCCTCTTGAGTTGAAACCAAGGGTGGGTTACTTGAACCTTGATCTTGAACCATTGTACGTGAAGCAATCAATCCACAACTGAACCAACTTAAACTCCTACCAAAAGCACCAAATCTTGTTACTGGACCACCACCACCTCTTCTCTTTGATACTGCAGCACCACCTCTACTTTTTAGAATTTTACCACCACCTCTACTTTCTAGAACTTCACCACCACCTCTACTTTCTGGAATTTCACCACCCCTTGAAAGTACATCTGCTAATGATCCGACTTTTTCACCAGTTGGAACGCCAATTTTAGGACTCTTGTTCACACCAGTTTGGTCAGACTTAGCAAGCATCGGAGCAACATCTTTACCTTTCTCTGTATCAAGCAATTTACTAGACAATTAGACTAATCATAAAAATAAAAAACATTAGACTATAGTCAATATTAAAATAGTACATGTGTTGGTTTGTTTCACTGGACTCTTTGCAGTTGCTGACCACTTAAATCCACATTTAGTAACACCAAGCTTTTCATACACCGGTGAAGATGACCTTGCATTGCTAGACTCGAGTACATATGTTAGTTTGACTGAAGGCTGGCTAGGAGTATGTTTTGGTTTCTTTGCTTTAACCACATCAGCTTTCTTCCTTCCTACATTCTTCTTTGGAGGTTTTTCTTTAATGACCTTCTCATTTGTACAACCCTTTGAGTTATGACCCTTTTCAAAGCAGTTTTGACAAGTCATGGTGACACCATGTCTTGTCACTCTAGTACCTTGTACCCTTGGTTCACCAGATCTAATTCTCTTTTTCTTGGGCCTTCCTGACATTTTTCTTGGTTTAAGTGGTAGAGGCTTATTTTGATCAACTTCAGGCCAAAATTTCATACTTGGCATAGGGTTCAAATGATACTGATATGCTTGAAGGTACATCTCCATCCTAAACCAGTAAGACACATGATCCTCTGGCAATTGATCACACTTTAGTATTGCAGCCACACCATGAACACAAGGAACACTACTAAGCTGCCATAGTCTACATGAACAATCATTTTTGTCTATATCAACTGCAAATGATTGATTGTGCTTCCTAAATCAATAATTTAAATCAGAAAGTTAAAATACCTCGGGTTCCTTGTATCTCCAGTGAGTTGAACTATCATGAATTGGAAACTTCTCTAAGGGAGGTTTAGGTACAGGCATAGGATCAGTTGGAAGCTCTTCCTCATCCTTTGGTTTCAAAGCATTCACCAAGTCATTGATAAAGTTTGCATGTTCATTAAATACTAGCTTCTGCATATCTTCCTTACCTTCAACATTAGAAGGTGCTTTGCCTAACTGAGGTAAGTGTTTAGTTGGTGGTATTTTAACAATTGGATTACCCTTCCTAACCTCTGCTATTTCATCCTTACCTTCACTCAAATGGTCTAATGAAGCTGCCTCATCACTCTCAGAATCTGTATATTCATAACTTTCAGAATCACTAGGCACAACATCTTGATCATCAGCATCAACACCTTCCCTGTCAGTCTTATTACCCTTTTTACTACTACCACCATGCTCTGTTTTTTTCATACGCTCATCAACTAGTTTGTTAGTAACAGGGATGACTTTACCAACTACTCTTTCATCCTCCTCAACTTCTGTCATTTCTTTACTTTTAGACACTACCTCATCAACAACTTACTTGCCTTTCTTACTTCTTAATGATGACACTTTAGCATTTTCATTTTGCTCTTCATCAACTTCACTTAGTGCTTCCTTATTGTTGCTAATATGATAACCTAAGTCCAACATTAGATGATCTATATACACATTTAGTCTACCATAGCTTTCAACTACGTCAAAAAACATATCAAGATCATCATCACTTTCTATTATCATAATGTTTTCAAACCCACTTTCGGGTAACACATAATAAGCATTTGAAAAGGGACTTCCTATTTATTGCATAATAAGCTCAATAAACTCATCAAAGCTACATATTCTAAGTAACATATAGGTTTCTTGACTTTCAGCATACCTGAGTGGGTCAAAGAAAAAAGCCCCATCATTATGTAGTTGTATTGGAAACTCTTGAAAGTTTCCTTCCATTTCTGCGTAATAAAACAAACAAATAAACAAAATTATTAAGGATCGACGCTCTCCAAAGCTGGTAAGAACACTAAAAAAAATTAAAAATTTTTTTTAAAAAAATTAGGAACAAACCCTAATTTTCGAAGTTCAATCACTGATTATACTTCAAAATGAAGCGAAATAGGAAGAAACAAACCTTATAGCACTTTCAGAAGACCAAAACGATCATCAATGGAGCATCAATTTCGTATTTAATGAGAGTTGAAACAGAGGAGTGTTTGTGTGTATCAAACTTGAGAACGAGAGTGAATGTATGTGAGTTTGAAATTTTTGCATGTGTTTGTATGAAATTAGCAGATTTTCGGACAAAAGAAAAAAATTTTTCGTGTAATATAAATTATTACATGTAGCGCCACGTAACAGGTCAATGCCAGATGTGATTGAGTTTTCACCGGTTAACGTCTGTTCCGGTGGAAAAATACATACAATAGAGCGAGTTTACATGTTTCATACATTAAAAACACTACTCGTAAGTAAGATACACACAATAGACATACGGGTCAAGTTGAATACATTCCAAGTCACTTTTCCCTTAAATAAATTATTATCTGTTTAAAAGGAGATGGAATAAATATTATAATTAGAACATATATATGAGATCATGAAGTTTAGAATAGGGTAATTGTCATAAAACACAACAAACTTGCATTTATGTTCCCTTTTAGACAACGTACTTTTTTTATGTCACACGTTCTCATTGAACTATTAACTTTTGTCCATGTCGTGATCACGTTTGTTCTCCTAGTTCCCTTGGGGTTCACATTACTGTATCTCGGATTCATGATATTTTTTTCTCTTTAACAATTTGATGTAGATTGCAAATAAGATAGCTAGATTAAACCTGTTGATTCCTATGAATACCGGAAAAATCTCTTCTAAACACGTTGATTCACAAAGAATAACGCGGTTAGGTATTATTCAACTCAAATCGTAGAACGAAAATTGAGAGAAAATTCGATTTTATAAAATTCAAAAACTCAAAAACTAAATACTCTAGTACATAATGGTAGCCTTTATATATAGGCTAAAAATATTAAAAGTACATTAACCTTCAAAATACCAAAAGGCAAGAGTTGAAGAATACTAAAAGACTAATTAAACCAACTTATTGAACACACATTAACACTCAAGAAACTCCAACTTCAAAAGGCATGTCCAAATTCAAGAAACTAGTCGTTTTGGTGATGCGTCCAGTATCATTCTCTTCGGGTTAAAAACGACTTGTCCTCGAGCCTTGACTGAATTTTTTCTTTAACATTTGGAGATAGATCAGTAGCATTAACAATGTAGAGGTTAAAAGAATATAACCAAAGAGAATAAGGGTACTAGTAGACAAATAAAATATTTTCACTTTAGTGTGAAGAAAACGTCTCTCTCTTGGAAATTGAAATGTTCGTTGAATGATCTTAGGATCATTTTTCCATTTCAAAGATTCATGATTACTTGTCAATAAAAGTGGAACAAACGTTACCTTTGTGATATCATTGACATCTTTTTCTTTGTTAAGTAAAGATTGATTATAATGATGCTTGTAGTCTCTCTCCTCCAATTGGAACTTATCCCCCATATTCAAAAAAATAATATTTTCACAACTTACCCCATCAACAATGACATTAGAATTATCATTTTTGATGATGTAACTCTTATGGAATATGTTCATATCATCATAACTAAAAAGTTCAACTTTGCCATCGAGAACATTGTTTATAAACAAAATCTCACCTTCATTGGGTTTCTCTAACTCCTCATAAACATCGTAAATTGTCATTTTGAACAGGAACTTCGGCTCTGATACCAACTGATGTAGGGTGCAAATTAGTTAACTAGATTAAACTTGTTGATTCCTATGAATACCAGAAAAATCTCTTCTAAACACGTTGATTTACAAAGAATGCTGCGGTTAGGTATTATTCAACTCAAATCGTAGAACGAAAATTGAGAGAAAATTCGATTTCATAAAATTTAAAAACTCAAAAACTAAAACCCCTAGTACATAATGATAGCCTTTATATATAGGTTAAAAATATTAAAAGTACATTAACCTCCAAAATACCAAAAGGCAAGAGTTGAAGAATACTAAAAGACTAATTAAACCAACTTATTGAACACACATTAACAACTCAAGAAACTCCAACTTCAAAAGGCATGTCCAAATTCAAGAAACTAGTGGTTTTGGTGATGCGTCCCGTATCACGATTGGTCATCCTAGTTTGTTAAGTATAACGGAAAAATTAAAGGTTACAAAAGTTTATAAGTTTAGGGACGACCACAACGGAATTAGAAAGGCATTTAGTCTAATTGCTATTCTTTTCCATGAATTAATTAACTTGGTTAGAAAGCTTGGAATCCTGGATAGTTGGATAAATCTCCGTTGTCACTTCCCTCAAACCTTATTGGCTCTAGATTATATTCATCAGAGACAAAAGACTACTTAGAAAAGTTGACTAATTAAAGTCAATGGCAACAAATTCTTGGCCAAAGCTTCCCTGGCAATTATGATAAGCTTCCATAGAAATCTTTCACAATGATAAAAACATCTTAAATACCCCTCTTGTTTAACACTCTCAAGTCTCAACCCCCTAACAAAATGATGAACACAAGATCAAAAACTAGGAAATTCCGAAACACCCTCAAAACTTATTACTCCAGAGCTTCGATTGCAGATTCTGATAACCAATCGACTCAATCTGGAGCTTTGGTCGGTTCCAATGATGACCTTTTGATCGAAATCCTTCATCGGCTTCCAGCAGGTTCCATCCTTCGGTTCAAATCTGTATCTAAGCACTGGCTTTCGCTTTTAAGTCAGCGTCGTTTCACCCTCATGTATGACAACCGTTCAATCTCTCCCGGGTTTTTTCTTGACACTTTGTATATTCCATTTGATGTCGAAACATCAAATCAAAGTGGTCCACCATATCGTAGCCTCGGGGACCATAATATCCAAATTGTGCAATCTTGTAATGGATTGCTGCTTTGTCGTGCCAGACCAGGGAATAAACATGCTCTTGAGTACAGTGTATTTAACCTCACCACCAAGCAATTAGTATTCATCCCATCGCTCCCTGGAGATAAGTATGTTCAGAGAAGTATCCGTTTTATGGGTTTGGCATTTCATCCAACGGATTTAGTTCATTACAAAGTTGTTTGTATTCGAAACTTAAGACCTTGCGAGGATCCTCTTCAGATTCAAATATATTCGTCTGATACACGAAAATGGAAGATTTTGAAGGGATCCTTCACTGCGTCTTATTATGAATTTCTACGCTCTGGGGTTTACTGGAATGGAGCGTTTCACTGGCCTCCCTCGTGTCATAACCCGTTGTATATTAATCTCGAAGAAGAAAAACTACATAAGTTGCCATTGCCGTCACCATTGCCAGTGAGGATGGCACCTTTCGGAGACTATTGCAATGGAGTGGTCCCTCATTACTTGGGTGAATCACGAGGCCACCTTCATTTGGTGTCGGGTACTCATCTTGAAAAGGTTTTACACCTGAATGTGTATGAGATGTTAAGAGATCATTCAGGGTGGTTTATCAAGTACCAGGTGGATCTTGATGAGCTGCCAATTACTTACCCGGAAATGATCCAATCCAACAAACGTCCATCAAACACCGATTATTACATATTCGATGTGTTAGATGTGGTTAGAGGAGAAGAAGAAGAAGACACATGCATGGTGGTGATAATTCCCGGGAAGATAATAAGGTACAATGTTCATAACAAGAGTTTCAAGCAGATATTCGATCTTACCAATTTTTATAATTTAAAAATTGGATACCTACAAGCTCATCGATACATCGAAACCTTAACTCCTGTCTAAGCGACGATCTGTTCAATATTCATTGTGTTTGTCGATCAATATTTCTAAAAAATATTTTCCTGAATCTGCAAGAATGTTTATATAAAAAGAAAAAAATGTACAATATTTTGTGCAATTAATGAATCATTTAACATTTTGTATACATTCTGTATTATTATATTATTGGAATATATAAATCGTACTAGTCGATGCAGATTAGCAGACACCAATGAGGAGACTAATGGGGCTACCACTTAAACAACAAAGATAAATCATTATTAAACAATGTTTATTTTAATTTAAATATTATACTGATAATTATTATAAATATAATTATAATTATACTTGTTCACATGTTGGATACATAATTAATTAATTATGTTCTTGAGGAATCTTGAATTATTTAAAGTCACTAATAAGAATGCCCACTAGTTCAGCTTCCATGGAAACGCATTTTTTTTAATTCAATAACTAAAATCAAGAAAACCCGAAACAACACAACTTCTGGCCGGCAGGCTTACGCGTTGGATTACGCTCCTCAATCTATTCATTCTGAACTACTACTGCAATAATTAAAAAGAAGAAGTGAAAATCATCATCAGTATAAATAATCAAACTAAAAAGCAGGCTTACGTGGCGGATTACGCTGGAGGATGCTCTTGATCTTAACGCTACTAGGTGTTCGGTTTGTAATGACTTGAAACGAAATTTCATCTTTTTGAAGAATGTAAGGTGGCAAAGGGTGTGTGAAAAAACATTTTCAAATGGTGGTCTTTGGAAGAAATCAACTTTTCAAACATACACGAAGTTATCACGTGCTCGGATCACATCTTAATTCTAGAAAAGAACCGTGCTAAATTTGACGTTGTTGTGCAATCAGTAATTTGGGTGCTATGACGTTATACGAATGAGCTCATTTTCACTCACAAGAAATGAAGTTCTAAGTGATGATATCAAACTCATTTCTTTCATTTGGATCTCGAGTAGGGGAAAAACGTTATCTCTTAGTTGGGTAGATTGAAATTGTAACTCAAATTATATTTTTTTGTCTTCATTGTACTTGTTTCTCCCTTCTAGTGTCTTGCTAGTTTTTTAATGAAATATTGCCGTTAAAAAAACGTGGTGGATTATAGTTCATCAAGTTTGATACATTTTACTTACAATAAGCCCATTTAAAAATATAGGTACTTTTTTGAACAGCTGAAGATATATGTATATAAAAATGCACGGGCTAGAGAGAATTTAGCCTAAAGAAAGAGTTACAAAGATGAAATGATATGACAACAACTAGCCCTATATGTAAACTCCAACCGGATTACAACTCCACTCGACCCATGTAATCTTTTGATTTTTACATCGACTAGACACCCAAAGAAAAGAAACAACTTGTATCTCATCCATGATTTTAGCCGATGAACTTGCCACTCATTTGAAGACTTTTTCGTTTCTCGACTTCCAAATACACAAAAAAACAACCATAACAACCGCTTCAAATATTTTGGACACTATATCAGAAAATTGTAGCTGATATGGTACCAACAGTAGAGAACGACATCTTGACACATACATCAATTGCGAGTCAAGCCCCCACCATCGCAAAAGATGAATCCAAACTTCTTTTGAAACCTCACAATCCACGAAAATGTGATGTTCTGTTTCGATTGAATTATCACAGAGCGGACACAACATTCAACAATGAATGTAAATCTACACCCCTTTTGTCAAGATTCACGAGAGTAGGAATTCTTTCGTTCCTAACCCGCCATATAAGAATGTTTACTTTTATTGGAACCAATTTGTTCCACGGATGTGGTTGTCCATCGGTAGGAAGAAATTTGGAGTCCACCAAAACTCTTAGAGAACTAACTGTAAAATTGCCCGAGCTCTCCAAAGACCACCTCCAACGATCTCTACCTTCTACTAAATATTTTCCTTGAATATCTAGCAATAAGGCATTCATTTCTTCAAGTTCCCTGCCACTTTAAATATCACGTCTCCATGACCATTGAATGAAAACTTCAATAGTAGAAACGTAACTTACTTTTCATCAAATTCACTTTCAAACCGGATGCTAAATTGTAGCATCTAAGAATACGTAATAAGTTTTTTACATTCAACAGAGACCATTCACCAATTAAAATAGAATCATCTGCAAATTAGAAGTGTGAGATTGGATCATTATTATTCGGTAATTGAACACCATGAAAAATATTCCTTTCTCGAGCCTCCAACATAGCAACATGAAGGCCCTCCGCGACAATCAGAAACAGAAATGGAGAAAGTAACTTTCTCTTAAAGTAATTTTGTTTTAACCAATATGGATCTGAGTTACTATGGAAGAATCGGGTAAGAACTAAGAACCTGTCTGATGGCAGTTTTTATATAACTTTTAAGTGTGATTTTAATTTCAAACTGCTCAAACCTTATTGGCTCAAAATTATATTCATAAGGGAGCGTTGACTAAATAGACATTAAAGTCAACGGCAAGAAAATCTTGACCAAAGCTTCCCAGGCAATCTTGTATTTCATAATAAGCTTCCATAGCAATCTTTCACAATGAGAATACATCTTAAATACACCTCTTATTCAATACTCTCAATCCACAAACAAAATGGTGAACACAAGATCAAAAACTAGAAAATTCCGAAACACCCTCAAAACTTATTACTCCCGAGCTTCGATTGCAGATTCTGATAGCCAATCGACTCAATCTGGAGCTTTGGTCGGTTCCAACGATGATCTTTTAACCAAAATTCTATGTCGGCTTCCCGCTTCTTCCATCCTTCGTTTCAAATCTGTATCTAAACACTGGCTTTCACTTTTAAGTCAACGTCGTTTCACCCTCATGTATGACAACCGTTCAATCTCTCCTGGTTTTTTTATTGACAACTCGTATATTCCATTTGAAGTAGAAACACCAAACCAAAGTGTTTCACCTTCTCGTAGCTTCAATGACCACAATGTTCGAATTGTGCAATCTTGTAACGGATTACTTCTTTGTCGTGGCAATCCCGGGAATATATATCCTTTATCATACTTTATATTAAATCCCACCACCAACCAATTCGAGATCATCCCATCGCTCCCTGGAGATAAGTACGTTCAGAGAAGCATCCGTTTTATGGGATTGACATTTCACCCAACCAATTTTGTTCATTACAAAGTTGTTTGTATTCGAGACTTAAGGCCTTGTGAGGATCCTCTTCAGATTCTAATCTACTCTTCTAATACACAAAAATGGAAGATTTTGAATGGCTCCTTCACTGCGCCTTATTATGCATTTTTACGCTCTGGGGTTTATTTGAATGAAGCGTTTCTCTGGCCTCCCTCGTGTCGTAACCCGTTATATATCAATCTCAACGAAGAAAAATTACAAAAGCTTCCAATGCCGTCGGTGTCTTTGGCAAAGGGGGCAGCATCAATAGATGGCAATTGCGTTGGGGTGGAACCACATTACTTTGGGGAGTCCCGAGGCCATCTGCATTGGGCTCATCTTGAAAAGCATTTACACCTAAATGTGTATGAGATGTTGAGCGATCGTTCTGGGTGGTTTATCAAGTACCAAGTGGACCTTGATGAGATGTTGATTGCTTACCCAGAAATGATCCGACACCGTGAGCATCCATCAGAACTCAATTATTACGAATTCTTTATCTTAGATGTTGTTAGAGGAGAAGAAGAAGAAGACACGTTCATGGTAGTGAGAGTTCTTGAGAAGATGATAAGTTACAATTTTCATAACAAAAGTTTTAAGCAGATATTTGATCTCACCAATATTTCTTATTTAACAAGTGGATACCTACAAGCTCATCGATATATCGAAACCTTAACTCCTTTCTAAACGATGAGCGGTTCAATACTTATTGTGTATTTGTCAATATTTCTAAATAATGTACTTTTCTTTGTTTCTGCCAGAATGTTTATACATATACAAATAATGGTTTCTAAATAATGTACCTTTAGGTTTCAATCACATTGTTTCATCTTTTATGTTCATATTAGAAAGGTTTTAATAGTAGTTTGGTCAGAAACATCCCGGAGGTCGAAGTCCTTGAAAGTATCCGATTTTTGGGTCTAGCACTTCATCCAACTCATCGTGTTAATTACGAAGTCGCTTGTATTCATGGTGAAAGGCCCAATGACTATCGATTTCAAATTCAAATCTACTCGTCCGATACAGGATAATGGAAGAATACTTTAGATGACTCCTTTTGGGTGAGTTATTATTCCCCTTTCAGCGGTGGAGTTTATCAAAATGGAGCGATTCACTGGGCTCCCTCCTGTCTTTCATCCGTTGTACTATAAGCTCGATGTAGAACGGTTGGAAGAGTTGCCGTCGTTGTTGCCAGTGAGGGGTACTATTTTTGGACAATAGTTTTAAGCAGATATTTGATCTCTCCAACACTTTACATGGAATATCGGACCCTGGGTTCATTGTTATACCAAAAGTATAATTTATTTTTTACCATCTTGTCTCTTGTGAGTATTTGTTGATGGCCCATTTTTAACCAATTGACCATCATTTGATACACTCCGGCCCAATAAGTGAGTTATTGAGGCTTCTTTGGCCCACCTTCATTCTGGTTACAATTTTCCATCACCCCATTACAAAAAAATTCAGGAAACATATACAATCACCGCAAGAAAGGGGATGTTTATATTTTTATGTAGATGTGTTTGATTTTTCTCATCTATAATATTTAGAGAACATTTTGGGGGGATGCAAACTCTATGTTCCAATAAGCATTTGGACCACTACATAAAGTTCTTGGTCTTACGTTGACCACATCTGTTTGACCTCTTAACTTGTTGACTACATAGATGGTTAATTCTGTATTAGTCAATGTCAGGTTCATGGTCAACGACTCGAATTCTCTTTCAATATGAAGTTCTGTTCAACTTTCTTGGTCCACCGTCTAAATGTCCCTTCAAACAACACTTGTAATAGGTGACACAATTACCTTTAAAACAGAATTAATTAATGGTAAACTACATGTATGGTCACTGCTTTTTACACAAATTACAGAAATTCTTTATCAAATTTTTGTCACTTTATCAGTAAAAAAAATTCATTTTTTCTCGTAAATGGTTTATTCTCTACTTAAAATGACTAAAATTCTCTTATATGCATCATCAAATAAATTGAAAGAAAAATAATAAAAGAGGGTATGTCAGTCGGTTTAAATCGACGAGGGACCGTTTATGAAATGAAAGTTTAATTATTGGAAGAAATGTGAAAAAAAAATGAATACAGTTTTGACATGTACTATTCATCTAATTCACTCTAACTAAATATAAGATACTGAAGATTCCTAGATATAAATTAAAAAATGGTCAAATGGTCCAAAAATGTAGCGTAAGGTATAAAATTTCTCAATTTAGAGAATATAATTTTTTTCATCGCACAAAGATGACCATTATATTTAATTTTTGCTAGAAAATGATTACTTTTGTCAAAAATCTTAAATGAAGGGAATATCGTTTGATCAATTTTTTTTTACAAAATTAACGCCGGTTAAAGGTGATGCACATCATTTATGAACACTTTATACCACAAATTATAGTTTAAAACATTTGGGGTCATGAGCATACCTATTTAGGGTTCCAAAATTAAAGTGACAAATTCGTATTTAAAAGATGGTGAATCGTAAAATTGAAGCTTGCTTGTGTGTTGATAATGCAAGAATGTAAATCTTTTGGACATATAGAAACCCGAGCAAGTCGTTTCATAAGTCAATTTTGTATAAAAATAATTTGATCGGGTAATATTCCCTTTAATTAGGATTTAATTTATTAATTAAAGTGATTGGCTAACGATTTTTGTTGCTAATCAATTGTTAATTATAAATCAAAACTCAATTATAATACTCCATCTTTTATGGCTGACCATAATTAGTGACATGTACACAGAATTGAATTGGTTTTGAGAAATTTAAGATTCTTATGGCCATAACCTCCAGATTAAAAATAAGCCAACTCATTACTCAAATGATTATGATTATTAGGGACATAATTAGTGAGCGTTTTGAATTGTTTAGTAGATTTTTAAGGCCACAGAACTTACCTTAATCGGTTGGTTATTTAATTTATTGTTTATTGTCAGTATTATTGTTTTGTCTTAGTTTCAAACACGACGGAATGTCAACTAACAAGTATCATATTAAAGAACTGCATAATGCATATTATTATTATTATACTTTGCATTTTATTATTATTATTATTATTATTATTATTATTATTATTATTATTATTATTATTATTATTATCATCATTATCATCATTATCATCATCATCATTATCATTATTATTATTATCCCTTAACAAGAATATAAAATCTTAAGTTATACTTTTAGCCCGCTAACTATACAAAGTATTCATATATGTATAGGTTGCGTCCAACAACGTCTTAATCCTTATTTGTTTGATTTTTATATTTTACTTAATATGTATAGGTTGGGTGATTATATATAGTTGTTCTCCCTAGCGATCTTTTCCTGTTTATTGTGTTTGCTGTTATTTGTTTGCTTATTAGAAAGAATAAAAAAAATAGCAAACTTTATGAATGGTTCATATAGTTTATACTGATTTATAATAGTTAATTCTTCCTCAACTTTTTTTTTATGCTATCACTTCAAAAAATTCATGTACGACTTATAAATGGTTCATCCGCATCTTGAAATGACTAAAATATCAAACATTTTCTTAAAACAGAGATAATGAATAGGTTATGATATTTTAGTCATTTCAAGTGGCGGGAGGTTCACTTACTAGACAAAAATAAACTTTTTAAACATATAGCTTAAAAAGAAAAAAGTTGAAGTACGATTTTTGTAAATCCGTATAAATCACACCGAAAATATATTCTTGAAAATATATTCTTGAAATTTACTAAAAAAAGAAGTAATAATCTCACTCTTTTTCATTCCTTAACAGAATCAAAGAATAATAAAAAAAAATTAGTTTTGTAACTTGTGGACCTTCCATGGTTGTGTCATATGATGAATAAAAATAGTACTTTTCACATATGGCCATCAAATCTAGTAACATAAACTATTAACATGATTGAAGGTACCCCAAGTGTCGCACTCCCAAGACACGTGGCAGCGGAAGATAGGGTGTTGCGTTGGGGGCGCCGACCAAATCAAATATCACAACACAAGAATTACAACAAATGACCTCTATATGAGACGTTTCAAAAATCATTACATTTCATAGTTACAATGTTTACATATATTTTGCCAAAAGTAGAGTACGCATCTAGTACAAGATTACAACATATCATAATGCAAGCTAATCTCTGTTGTTTGTGAAAAATATGCGACTCGAGCTATCTCCTTCCAAAAGCAAACCTATTGCGGTTGGTCTCCTGAAAAATACATACTAAAAGGTCAACATAAAGTTGGTGAGTTCATAGGTTTGTAAACAGTTGATATAACATCGTATGGAACACAAGATTTCCGTTTGTAACAATGATAAGTAATGTATTGCAAAAAGCAAAATAAGGTATATTGTTGTCATGAGCTCATAGTTTGAGCTTAACTGTGGTGTCGGGTCACAATCAAGTGCCACGATCGGGGTGCCTCCCAGCGAGTGCCTAATCCAACACTCGTAAGAACAAATGATAATGCGTCCGTTTGACCAGTTAGCGCGACTAACCCGGACGAGGGGAGTCAATCCCAAATAGTACTATTCATTAACATTCACGCTATAACGATACTAACAAACTATGATGTGGGGGACTTTCAGGATTAGTAAAATAACTCATGCAACCAATATATCGAGTTTAGTACTTGTGTTCACATAAAAATAGCGGTATGAAAGCAGATGTATGTATTCTCACCCCAGTTAAAAACAGTAAAAAGGGGCTATGAAACTCACCTGAGATTAGTAAGCAAGTAGAAAATAGTAAGCAAATCATGTTTTTCAAATGCAACCTTCTAACGTCCTAAACGTATAAGGTTGTGTAAGAAGATGTCTCAAAAGACCATCTATAGTGATTGTATAAGTGGGAGTTAATGTCCACTTAAGCCAATCATGTAGGTGGAGGGTTAATGTCCACCTAAGTTAATCGTGTAGGTGGAGGGTTAATGTCCAACTAAGTTAGTTCACACAATTAGAAATGTCCAATTGTTCAGTTATCGTTTGTGCTTAGAAAACATGTACGGCCCGTTGGTGATATTTTGTGAAAACACAGTTTTGATTAATTATGTTACACATTTTTCTACTTTCCAGTTTGGGTAATTGATCAGTGTGGCAAGGGGGCGAAGCCCATGAATGACGGGGGTCCGGGGGCAGAGCCCCTGGTAGTGGGGTCCAAGGGGTGGCAACCCCTGGCGGGGTCCAAGGGGCAGAGCCCCTGGCTGGGGTCGAGCTTATATTACTTTAATAAAAACGTATAGATTCAAGCGACACTGGGTTAGTGTCGCTATATGCGACACTGAGGTATTATGCGACACGAAGGCTTGTGTCGCTAATGTGACGATTCGGGTGTTATGGCGACACAAAGGCTTGTGTCGCTAATGTGACGATTCGGGTGTTATGGCGACACCAAGGCTTATGTCGCTATTGTGACGATTCGGGTGTTATGGCGACACAAAGGCTTGTGTCGCTAATGTGAAGATTCGGGTGTTATGGCGACACAAAGGCTTGTGTCGCAGACTACTGGTCTTCTGCGACACAGAGGCCTGTAACATGTCAGTTTTGTAAATTTTATTTCATGTTCCAAATGTTCAAATAAAAATTCAAGAAAAATCAATGTTGTTTCTTAGTATGTTAGATCCTTAAAATAATTTTCCAGAATTTTTGGGTATTCCTAAGTATTTTTAAAAATTCCGTTTGTTCCCTGAGGTCAGAAAGTGACCAATCCGTACTTATGCAACAAGATCGGATTTCTGGGAAAAATCTGCACATTTCCCGAAAAGATTATCTAAACGACATTTGTACCATACAAAATTTGTGAACTTTTGGTGGTGGTTTCATGTCATTTGGAGGCGTATATCTCGAGTTATGATTAAAACAAGAAGGGTGAATTTTCTGAGTTTTTGGACGGCCCGTATACATGTTTTTGTAAAAATAATTTCGGATACCAAACGAACTCAAAAAATTATGAAACTACTTGGAAATGAAAGCTAACTTCTTGAACTTAAGTTTTCTCTTTTGAATCGTCCATTTTGGTCAAGTTTTGAGGGAGAAACGTTTCCTTGAAGTTGGACTATTTTTCTGTCCAAAAATGCATGTGATGTTCTTGAAACTTTTAAGCCATGAAAAACGTTTTTATATTATATTTTGGACATTTCTTTGTTAAGTGGACATTTTAACATGTTTATAGAAGTGTTTCAAGTGTTTTGGAAGAGTTTTGAAGTTCTTACAATGTTTGAACAACCGAGCAAAAGGAGAAAGACGATGGGAAGGGCTCGTTCTTGCACTTTGACTTGATTTCTTCTTGAAAATATGATAAATGATGATGGTGGTTGATGGTGGCAGGTGGTGGTTGATGGTGGTATGGCTGGGATTCTTGAGAGAGAGGAGAGGAAGAGAGGAAAAGAGTTTGTGTGTGTGAAATGTGTTGAGTTGAAATGAGAAAAATGAAGGAGAAGAGGAATAAATAGAGTGGGCTTTTGGGCTCATGGGCCGACCTTGGGCTCGTTGGGGCGGCCCAATTTGAGCCTTGGGCTTGTACATTTGTTTTCTCAAGCCCGTGTTACGTTATTCGATCGATAAAACGTTATTCGCGCGCGTAAAAATTAAATTCTCAACTTTTAAATTTTTGTGTTATATTTTTGATACGAAATCACTATTTTAATTTGACTAATATTTTTTAAAAATACTTTATTGAACCTTCTTAAAATATTTGTCGGTGTCGTTCGCGTGTCGGGCGCGATTCACGCGTTTTCGTTGCGTTTGTTACGTTTTAAGCAAAACGTCTAGGTTTTTCGTATATTATTATTTAACAACGATAATGTAGGGTAATAATTACTATTTAATTTATAAAATAGGTTTACATTATTTATGAAAAGTTATCACCAACGCCGTATAAATTGTCGGACCTCGTCCGGTTGTTTCGCGTAATTACAAATAATCACGTAAGCGTATATAAACATATACAAGTAGTTACAAGTATTTAGCCTAATCAAATACTAAATACACGTAATTATGGTTCTAGCTTATGGTAATCATTACCCTAAAGTGTCGGGTGTCACACCAAGTCAACGAATCTATTTAAGGTAACATAATGTCATCGAATCTACGAATAAAAATTAAATATATTTTTTTAGAACGACAAACTTACAATCTAACACATACCATGTACGACCACACGAATATTTACAATTTACTACTTCAAGTGAGGCTTAAACCTTCAACATGTTGAAGGGTTCCTCTTATACCGCTAATGAATGGCTCTACATAAAAATTAAATATTGTTATCGATGGATGAAAACATAAACCAAAGTTAAAGTAAATAATATTATAGATCAAGTACATTGAATGATGTCATATTGAAAATATCTTACTCTCATACCCTCGACAGATCCAAATACATCTAGTTGAAACTCAAATTCAAATAGATTGTAATCGATTTTGCAATTAATATTATACAATGTGACGTCATATACCAGGTGAAACGTAAGATGTCATATATGTTTGTTGGTTTGACCGTTTATACATGAATAAGTGATTATTCATGACGGTGTGTGCTTTAATATCATTGCACTGGAATCGTTCGTTATTACAATAAATCATATATAATTATGTATAAGTTAATAATTAAATATACAAAGAAAAAATATAACATATAAACGTTTTACGAGGAAAACCTCTAAAGGGAATGTAAAAATTCACGGGACCCTTAGATCAATTAACACTTCATTATTATGAAAATATTATAAGAATGAACACTCCACTCAACACTCTTGAATACGCTCAAAAATTCTCACATCACTCACAACGGTAGATTAAAATAACGGAATCCGCTCACGTTGTTATTGAATCATTAGAAACACACATCATAGAACGGATGGAGACTCACAACCAGACTTTCATATGTACTTTCTCTTTTTATCACCCTCCTTACATATCTCTCTGACACAACTCTTATATTTATATAAGCAAACACAATCATTCTAATTTGATAACAAAACAAACTTTCAATATAAAAGATTATAAAAAATTTGTTACACAAATCAAGTTTATCTCAAATCTCTAAATATTGAATCATGTGCTTATACATGTCACCATGTCATGTTAATTTATGTACATACAAAATGAGAATTTTAATATATGTACAAACACTATGATTTTTGTTTTTCTTTTCTCACCTTGTGTAGGTTAATTATAATGGTTTCCCTCTTTCATATAGATAATTACGTCGATAAAAGTGGTTGGTTTACGAATTAATTGATTTGAAAGTCATTATATTTATTTACTCAAAGAAGTTCACATTCCTTTAATAAGTTCGATTTTTGTAAAAACATTCTACGAACTAAATGCACTTGCATCCAATCTATGTAATTGTTTGATTTTTGCCTCTATTAAACACTTAAAAAAATCCATTTATGATTTTAACCATTGAACTTGTCACTCCACTTTAACATCAAATGACAACCATAATAACCGCTTCAAATATTATAGATACAATATTATAGATACAATGTACACAAAGTTTAGTTAATATGATACAAAACTCAGATAACAACAACTTGAGACATCATTTGTGAATTAAAGTTCCACCATCATATAAGTTTGTGTTGGAAATCTGAACATAGTATATAATTTTAATCAGGATAATTTCTGCGAGTAACGTGGATATTACTTTTCAAAAGTAATATTTCGACCTTAATCGATGTTTGGGTTCATGAAATTCACTTCGAATAAAACTCAGAGAATGATTCAGTTTTCGTCACCAAAATCAGAATTCGTATGTGATTATGGGTGTGAAAAATGTGCATGACTATGCCTTAATATTTGCCAACCGAAATGCAGTTACAAAAAAGTTTTACGTCCTAAAATTGTTTTTTGGCACTAAACATGATCACTTTTTGTTGTTGTTTTGAGGTGCTGTCCCGAACACTACAAGGACATTGCCCATTGACCCCACCGATTGACTTGTTAGCGGGAACGCAGTTAGGGCTCTGCCCTTTGGACCCGCTACAAGTGTTGCCCCTAGGACCCAAAAGGGGACACTAATCTCTTTGGACCCCACAATTTTGATTGAGCCCCAAAATGTAACAATTTAACCGAATGTATATGCACTTCAAATCATATAGCTCGTTTCTACTAATTCACCAATACATTAAAAATATACAACTGATTGAACTATACTTCTTTTGTAACCTCGTAATATAATTCCCGGACATGTGTTATTCTGTATCGATTGAACTACCGGAAAGTGGACACGATAATGATCCTTTTTATTCAAGATTATAAGGAGTGTGGCAGGGTATTATTTCGCTCCAAAGTCCAAACGCTCGGTATAAGAAAGTTTTATCTTTTTGTCACAAATTTATCCTACGGGATACGATTTTCTATCAGCAGGGAGAAGTTTTGAGTCCACCACCAAACACCGCCCCTGATGATCTTATTTTCATTAGATATCCAGCAGTAAGTGTTAAATTGAAAACTGAACTAGTTCATCAAAATCTGGGTCAATTAATTTGAGTATTTCAAATGCTGGTGCACATGAACCAGATAAATTACTGTAATTTTATTGGGTAATTGGTTGGTTTCGAGTTAGGGTAATTTTCTCAGTCGCACCCTAAACCAAAATAAACCAGTAGTGATTCAACCAAGTTAATTACACAAATGTCAAAGTACTTCAGTAATATATATAAACTGAAAATAAAAGTAGTTAATCATCATGAACTCATTAACATATCCTCTAGCAATTCAGGTCCTAGATCTTCAAGAACCAACACGTTTTTCCGCTGCTTTTTATCTTCTCTTGAATTCGAAGACAAAGACGACGACATTCTTTGAAGCTTATGCATCTTCTTTATAGCAAGTGCAGGAGACTGCCAGCTGTCCATGTTACTGAAGTAGTACTCATCAATTCCTTTCAAAGACTCTTCCACAATTTCAACTGAAAAGTTTGTAACAGCCGAACAACCCCTCATGTAATACGATGCTTGATCATATGCTAAAGCTGCCATTTCTGCATTATCAAATGTCCCCAACCAAACCCTTTTTCCATTTCGCATTGAATCCCTAATTTCTGCTGCAAATTTTCCCCATGGCCGCCTTCGAACACCTACGTATTGCTTCATCTTCTTGCCTTGTGAATTTGTGACTTGTTGACTAGGAGAAAAGGCAATATATGGTGAAAGGTTATTCATGGTGAAGTAATTAATAACAGCTACTTGCCAGACGTCTCTATATATAATGGTATATATGCATCCAGTCAAACTTTTACTAGTTTTGATAATTCCCTTTTAATATTCAAATAAACTATAGTTAAATAAATCGGTGTTTGTTTGTGCAGTTTAATTGATTCTATATATAAAATTACATATATTAAGTCAGTAATCTACTAAATTTGCTTATGTTCGATCAATTCCCAAAAGATAATCAATTAACTATTATGTATCTGCTAATGCAACTTAATTGATTATAAGTTTTCTGGATTATATAAAATTGAGTTCTTCTGGATCGCAAGATTATTATTTGATGCAATATGTGAAGGTTATGATGATTGATTTTCAATTCATTTTTAAAGAAAAAAAGTTCAATAGCACAGGGTAACTAATTAATTAAGCAGATCGATATGATGAATAAGAGTTTATGATAAGGACTAAAGCTAGCGCTAATGTGAATCGTTACACTAGAGACATGAATGAATCAATGCATAAAATATTATCGCTAAGAAAAGAGTACGGTGATCTAAGAACTAGCTAGTGATGTATACGGTCACAGAAAATCGAGTGATGCACGCAACAGTTCACAAACGATATGCCTCAGCTCAAACACATTATTTGGTAGAGGCGGTGATATATCTTCTAAATTATAGTATATATTTCATTTACCTCCATGGATAGAGCTGAAGTTTCACAGATGAGGGGAAAGTTAGTAATTAAATTCTCAGAGACGCAAACTATATCATATTTACATGAGCTGGTGTTAAGTTCACCTGCAGACCATATATATATATATATATATATATATATATATATATATATATATATATATATATGTTTTCTGTCATCCAAGGCTTTATCTTAGCGAAGGCTCCATCCTAGAAATATAAAAATAGGAAATTAAGTATCGAGTTCATGAACTTTGTTGATACTTCCGTCACAAATATAGGATATCGTCACATTAAATACCGTCACTTGATCCATATTATGCTTACACATGAGCGTACTAGATTACATAAATGCTCATAAATAACAAGTTCATTAATTACATATAAAGAAAGTTCAATTATGAAACATAATATGAATGTCAAAAAAATTAGTTCAACCATATGTATTCTAGTTTAGTTTACCATTTATTTAATTTAATTAACCTTTAAAGTTTAAATACATCAACTTAAATAAGTTTCTGAAGGTTAATGTTATAAATATATTTAAAAAGTTTTTATAAAGTCATTTTCACATTCTCACCTTATTTAACCTTCTTATTATAACTCACCTCGATCTTAATAATAACTAGTGTTATACCCGGTCATCGACCAGTAACCAGTAAAATAAGTGTTATATAAAGTGTAGAAAAAATAAATAGTGTTTGAACATAACTTACAAACTTTATATATTTTCATTTTATAAATGGTGTTGAAAATCAAATAAAAAAATTAATGTTTCGTACAAAATAATACACGAATATCAATTTTTTAAGTAGTTGGACACTTGATAAAGAACAACTTATAATGAGACTTAATAACTGCATTAATTAAGGTGTATCATAACATCAACATTTACACACATAACATTAGCGCCACCGAAAGGATATAACAACAAATTAGAAGCATTGAATCGTATAATAATCACACATAATTACATTTCTAATAATAAACATTCAGATTCAGATGTATAAGACAAACACTAATAATCTAATATCATACGTATAAATAATTATGTAAGAAAGTAATATCATATTCACTGAAGACTAATATATATATATATATATATATATATATATATATATATATATATATATATATATATATATATATATATATAGTTAACACGAAATACAAATAATCAAAAAAAGGTACTACAAGCTAGTAAACAACAAAAAATACGGAAATAACATTCGAAATACCTAAGTGACAGGGAACGCCATAACTTGACATAAGTACTCATAAACTAATAATAACTTTCTAGAAACTTCAGTTTTCATGTTACCATCATAAAATCCATGTCTAAAGATGCTTGGTTCATATTCGCCGATATATACTTGACACGTACCAAGATCGGAGTAGATGGTTTGATTTCCTTCCAACTTGAAATTCAATTCAGTAGCGAAGGATGGTTGAACAGGTTGTAGGTAAACATATTATATATATATATATATATAACGTTGAATGTCATAAAAAAACTACAAAAATACAAAGAGCATAGAATGAAATTGAGAATGGCTACCAAAATGCATATGTGAATTTGGTAATATATGTTGAAATTGTAACACAATAAATATTTAATGCTTTCAAACACAAATATTTTGTTCAAGACACTTGTCGGTGGATCCAATCTGATGATAAACCAAAGGCAAGGAACATACATATCCAACTAGTCCAATTTAGTAGTGACAGTTGAAAGAACAAAATACATCAACAAATGTGATATGAGTCAACTGTGATATACGAACTATTAGTAACAAAGTCTCTAGCAATGGACTGCACTTCAAAATTCCATAATTCGATCGTCAACATAGTAAGATTGCAGACTTGTATGTTAACCCAAGTGTCACTCAGTCGGTCTTGATTGAGTGATTCAAATTGATCTCCCATCATGGTAAACCTCCTGTTAAATAAATACACTACAAACTCTGAGATAACTATGTCAGGAAAGTCATAACATTGAGGACATAAGTCAATCATATACTAAAGTCTCAGTTGTCCAGATCCAGTTAACGACTTTAGATTGTCGTTAGAAAGTTAGAATCTAATTCCACCTCTCATGTTGTACTAATTACAACTAAAGTGCTAACCACCAAACAAAGATATATATATGTATTACTCTTTCCAAAATCCATCGGTCTGCACTTATATGAAACACTAGAATCCCTTTCTTCCTTTATATTTCTCCTATATCATAGATTAAATAAAATCATGAATTCTACAGAACCTATATATAACTTGCTTGAATTGCGTTACAAGCTAAAACCTACTCAGCCCATGTTGTTGTAAACCTCACCAGAGTACGAGATATCCAAACCAGTCCAATTCATGTACTTATAGTTGGTTAAACAGTAAGAATTGAATATGCCAACTACATTATGTATTTATGTGAAAAGTCAATTGGAACCAAGTTAGGCATATCAATTCAGTAAAGCTTATAAGTATAAAATCTAATGATTGACAAAAGGGAATACACTAATCTTGTAAGATTTTATCTAATGTATGGGTTATGTACTTATATTACAGCAACACGATATGAATGATGAGAAATGTTCAAAAGATCATTTTACTGCCATTGGGCAATAAACCTTTTCATCAACTATGAAGTCAGAAGATCAGAATACCTGTCTATCTCCATTTCTTTTCCTTTGAGAACTTGTCGAATTATTTCAAAACAGATTCACAATATGTTCTCGGTTCCTGTAAGCCAGAATCCAAAATCGCACTACATAATACACGCACTTTGGAAACACGAATTCCAGATACACAGTCTCTCATTGTCCATCATTCGAAACCACACACATGACACTTATAAGAACACACAACTAAACACAATTCCCACCAGTACTATAATAGAAAGGAAAAGGTTGTAACGTCATTACCAGCATAGATGTACTGAATAGCCTTTAATAGTGGTTGCAAAGATCACATTGCAATAACAGATTCCACCTACCTGCACATAGGTCAAAATTTTAACACCACCGTTTTAAAATATAGGAAGTTTCAAGCAATAGGGAGCACTGTAGGGACTTTTGAGTCGTTTCAATTTCACATAAGCTTGATTCATTAGATAAAATAACTCATTGTCACATGTACAAACAACCGTATAAAGTCAACACATATATGTTATTACTTCAACAGTCAAACATGGATTGAGAACTGAGTTGGTCAAGTACATTCATCAATATAGGGGAAAGAAGCTTATTCACAAAAAAAAACTAATCCAGGTTACCAAGAACCTAATCCAAGTTCTAGGCACTACAAAATCATGAGCACACCTCATATTATGTCTTTGTGTTTTTGGCACCTCAGTGAAGTTTCTCTGCATCTTCCTGCAGCATAAGGCAGAATGTAAGTAAAGAAAACTACAACCAACTTAACTTTGAGAAAATGGGAACTAAAGGTTGTACATAACATATGAAGCCTATGGTGTCATTGCGATCAAGGAACTCCTTCAGCCGCTTCCCAATGCTCATTTACAAACAAAGGCGGGATATCTAAGGAACTCCTTCAGCTGCTTCCCATATACATCCAACATATCAAACCTTCCCTGAGAAAACGTCATTGTCCTCTTGGGCTTGATTTGATTCTTGAAGCAATAGAAGTCAGCTCCTAGAGTCAGCTTGCTTGGTCGGTGTATATTTTTATATAGGCTGCATTTATAGAAACCTTGAACGGGAACCATTCAAATATAGAATAGACTTGCAGAGTTGCAGATTGAAACATAATGTATACACGATTGTCGAACTTTTATCCAAGTTCCAGAATAAAGTAAAGTAGCATCTTGAACATATCCCTTTTAGAACACTGCAATAGAGAATAGACAGGTATGCATGAGCTTGTTTTACCCAATTCCAGATTATTAGGCTCTTACTTCAAAAGTCAAGCCATAACAGAAACAATTACCCATTAACTTTGGACAAAAAGTAATTTGGATCAACCCCAGCTTGGTTTGCCCTGTTGGATATAGTGTCCAAGTGCATAACTAATTGGTAAGTATATCATTAAAAGTAGAGTCCTTTTTGGGTCGCCCTCATTCGAACAGTTAAAGAGAAATAAATGAGAGATAATATTAATTGGAATTAATATTATGGTTAATTATTTAGTTTATTAATTATCATAGTTGATTAATTAGAAACTAAAAGAAATTATGGAAGCCAAATCCAACCGACGGTTGAAATGTTCAACCGACGGCTGGAGCTAGTCAGTGGAGCACGCGGGTCGTGGCTCGGATACTTGGGCAGGAAGTAAGCCCAACCGCCGGCTGAATAGTTCAACCGGCGGTTGGATCCCGAAAACAGGTTGTCCCACATCGGCCAAAGGAAGAAACTTTTGTCGGGGTAGGTCATGGCTTCAAAGGTGTTCAATTCAATTCTCTCTTTCTCATTCCTCTCCTTGTAAGAGTTTACACGATTTAATCGGGACCTTAGGAGTTGGAATTTTCTATTTGGTTCGTGGGTGTGAACCATTAGAGGTGCTCTGGTTTGAGTACTCACATCCAAGCTAGGAAGCTTTACTTAGTTGGTCTGCGTGTGAGAAATCCAATTTTCTCAAAGGTTAGTACTTTCTTATTTATTTTGTTTTGTTGCGTATTATTATTAAGTTAAGATCTTTTAGGGTTTAGTTTCCTTCATGTCCTAGATTAATTGTTATTTCCGCATTGTATGTTAATCTAGTAAGGGAATAGAAAACCCATCATGCCCCTGTCTTGTCCTATTACCCAACGCTCCCATTGTCCCATTTTTCACCTCTAGTCCAAGCATACGATGAAAGCAATTAGAGAGTCCGGATATATACCCGAAACAAATCCAGCAGTTCATCGTGCGCATCAATTTCTCTCACTCAATCCATGTCATATATATACATACATTTTATTCAAGAATATAATACATGGTTAAGTCATAGAGATATGATATGAAGGGGTGGTGCACCTGAAAAATTCACATTACATAGCCCCATCACACATGTAATGATATACATATATATATAAAAATTCAATCGAATAATTAAATTATTTTTAAACAATCGAGTTAAAAATGAATGATCAAATAACATAGAACATAACTACAAATGAAATTCGATTTAGACATTTCACCAAACACTTGGCACTCATCAGAGAACAATAAACTTCATCTCAAATATTCAAACTCAATTGATATGAAGAATTACTTCAAACTCATATTCCTGATACGACCACCAATATAAAATCATAAAATACTTACAAATTTCAAATATAATCATCTTCTTTTAGGAATAATGGCTGCTAAAATTCGTATTCGTTTTCTTGCTCTTCTACATCAAAGTGGCAGAATCAAAACTTTTGCAAAATCAGAATTTTGCATAAACGAATTTTAATAGGTACATCTGTATTAACAAGTACTTACTTCATCAATTTGTTGTAGATTGATGCTGGAGTATTTTTTTCTTTATGACATTTTTTCCACAAAACAATCGCTAAGAGTATTTTCATAGGTTAAAGAGAAAATAGAATGAAATCGATTGGGATTGTGAAGCATAATTAATCGAATCCCTCCCTAAAAAATCGGAGAATGTGGGCAGGTTGGAGGCGGTTGGTAGTCCCTGCAGGTTGGGAAGTTAGAAAGCATGTACGTGGGGAAACAATTGGTAGATCCCTCCCCAAGACACATTAAAATGGGTTGTAATCCAAGTTGTAACGGCTGAGATGTAAAGTTAACTTGATCTAATGATTTCACGTTGCAAGTCAACGCATAAAAACCAATCTGTAACTGCTTGTGTCTTTGGTGGCCATATATATGTAAAATAATATAAATATAAATATATATACATAACTCCAACCCTAAGAGCAAAATTCTTATTTCATTTTACGGCTTGAATATCTCGTTTATCATTGAATCTCATATTCAATTAATAATGACATTTTTGGCAAGATATTTGGAAATAAATTAAGATGTACATATAGTAGTGATAAGCTACTTTATGAAGTGCGGTCATCAAAATAAAATTATAAAGATAAAATAATGTTACATCACAATCACAATTTCAGATTTAGATTTAGATTTAGTATAATTTAGTTATTGTTGTTATTAAAAATACAGAAATTGACATTAGATTAATGTTTTGATTACACGCTTGTACGTCATATTTGATGTTTAACATTTGCTTTTCTCTCCAGTCATAATTAACCTATGTATTGACCATTTTAATTTTAATATTTATATTAAAGTATTTGTCGTCACATTTATTATATAATTTTATTAAAAATTAAATTAATAAACACAATTATACCCACACTATTTACTTAATTTACATGTCAACCCTTATTATTAGGTAGTAAGAGATAAAATCATTAGAGTACAACAATTATATAAAGTATGGGAGAACCAATGAGATTGTGACATGTGTACAAAAACTCATCTACCCTCATCTTTTTTAAAATTAATTATCTCACAAACGGAAAATCGAAAATTATGAAAATTGCACCATAAAATTCAGCGTTTTCTCCTCTTCGATTAGACATCTCACAAGGTATACTTTCGACGAGTTTTTTTTGGTTTTTTTTGTGGGTTTTACAAATTACTAACACATGTGTTAACATGTTGCGTTTAGAGTTTAGAGTTTGTGTTTTGGGTTTGGGGTTTAGGGTTTTTGCAAAACCCTAAACCCTAAACGCTTTACAAAACCCTAAACCCTACTAAAATCTAAATCCTAAACCCTAAACCCTACTAAAATCTAAATCCTAAACCCTAAACCCTAAACTCTGCTAAACCCTAAACCCTAAACTCTGCTAAACCCTAAACCCTACACCTTAAATCCTAACCGTAACCCTAAATCAAATGTACAACCAAATACTAACACATGTGTTAGTAATTTGTAAAACCCACCAAAAAATGAAGAAAAAAAATTCGTCGAAAGTATACCTTGTGAGATGTCTAATCGAAGAGGAGAAAACACTGAATTTTATGGTGCAATTTTCATAATTTTTCGATTTGCTGTTTGTGAGATAATTAATTTTTAAGATTTTGAGGGTAAATGGATTTTTGTACACGTGACGCATTTTCATTGGTACTTCCATTCTTTCAAAAACTCTTATACTGTAACGATCTTATCTTTTCTCTAGCTAGTAATATAACTATGTTTCCTATTCATTTATTGCTACTAATCATCATTATGTAAATTTACGTATTTATTCTTTTACATTTTCCTATATTAGTATTTTATTTATTATTTTATATTTGAATCATTCATCATTTAATTTAACCATGTATAATACAACTTTATAGCATTTAAACATAAAATAAAAATTTTGTGTTGTTATATTAAAAATTAACATTAACATATAGAGTTTATCCATTCAAAATGTTTTAATGGATATTACTCGAATCCTTGCCTAACAAATCGAACATATACGTTGTCGTTGTTATTACTTGTGATCAAAAGGTGTGATGTTTATGACTTATTTAATTTATGTTTATATTCTTTATATTTAAATTCGACATATGTGTGTGATATGGTATAGACATATCTTTGATAAGAATTGGTAAAATATTTTCAATTGATGTTAAATTAAAAGAAATGAAAATTAAAATGAAAAAGATGGATTTGATTTCTTATGTTTGAAGATAGTTGATTAGATTTGGAGGAAGTCGGGGAAGTGAATTATGGGTTGACGAGGTGATGTTGTTGCGTTGACGAAATAGAACTGCAAGAAACAGATGTAAAAGAAAATAAATTATAAAACTGATTATTTTTTGGGTTCGATAGATTTGGTGAAATTATAAATTAGAGTTGGTTGTATGTGTTTGAGAAGGAAGATGGGTATAATAGTCTTTTATTACTATTTAACTGATTAAATGTTAAAATTAACATAGGATGAGCGAATTTGGAAAAAAATGCGCACCACAAAGATGTTCTTTATAATTAAATTCCGGAAGGGATGATCTATGAAAAACTGAAAGACTACACGTATACGATCTCTGTAATTTACTCAAGAATGAATCTAGTCATTTTCGGTAGATAAATACAAACGTGCATGTTTGTATCTCTTGACATGTCACAAAATTAATAGAAAAAAATACACAAAATCTAAATTTATATCATAAAGTTGAATGTCGTAAAAAAATAATAACTTTTTACGAATACTATATGACTTAAAGATGATTATTTTTAAACAATTAGGAACCAATACAAGATCATATTACATGAATGCCCCCTGTGTGGTTTACTAAGTCTTACCAAAACTGTCCCGTGACTTACAAAAACTGTCACGCAACTTATATTTTTTATTTATCAATACAAAAAGTTCACTTTTTTCGTGTAAATGACCACTCTTAACCTAAAATGACTAACATCAAAAAAATTGAAAAGGAAATAAAAAAAAATAGGTATTTCGGTCATCTAGGTCAATGAGGGACCGTTTATGAAATGAAAGCTAAGTTATTGAATCTGTAAATCTGTGTAAACTACTTTACATTAAATTATATTTCGCATGTCAAACCTATGCATACTTAAGGTATATTTGAATTAAACAACATCAAATAAAGTTTTAAATTATCATTTTGCTTGTTTAATTCAATCATTTCTAAGTTCTAACTATCGAATTTGATTTTTAAAACTATTAATTAGAGTAGCACTTTGTCAAATAAAACTTAAATAACCAAACATGAATAATGAAAATACAAAATAATTGCACCCACGTTCTTGTTTTGGCAAATAAACGTTGTGTCATTTGTGACCACAAGAAACAACTTTTTCTCGCCTATAAATTTGCAAAATCAAAACAATAAAAACATTGAACAGTGACAAAGATCAAATTTGAAAAACAACATTCACAATGGTTAAAGCAATTAGAGTTCATCAGTATGGTTCCGCTGAGGTAATTCTTCCTTCTTATGTTAATAATAATTAAAAAATAATAATAAATAAAAGTAGAAATTTTAATCTTATTATTATTATTTGTGAGTTTACATGCATGATCAATGCATGCATCTACACAATTCAACTTTATATAAGTTTTTGCCACATGTTCATTGGAAAGATGATTACGAAGATGAAGGATTTAGCATTTCAAGTTGTGTGATTGAATACAGGTGATGAACTATGAAGATGTGGAAATAGGTGAACCGAAAAATGGAGAAATCAAAATGAAAAACAAAGCGATTGGGATAAACTATTTAGATGTTTATATGCGTAAAGGCGTAGTAGATGACGCCATTCCACCATTGCCATTCACACCAGGTTTTTGTTCAGTTCCTTGTATATTTCTCTTATTTATAACATTGTTTAATTAACAACAAACATTAGGATACAAATTATAATAATATATGGTCGGAAATTAAGTGAATTTACTATCAAAATGAAGGTTTGGAGGCAGCTGGAGTTGTAATAGCAGTTGGTCCTGAAGTGACTAGTTGCAAAGTTGGAGATATTGTGGCGTACGCCGGCTACCCAGTGAGCGCTTACGCTGAAGAACAGATACTTCCTGCAGATAGAGTTGTACCTGTTCCACCTTCTATTGATCCTGTTGTAGCAGCTGCTGTGCTTTTTAAGGGATTGACTGCAGAAGTTTTGATCCGCCGCTGTTTTAAGGTGATTATTATTAAAACTTTTGCTTATAGATACAAATTTACGGGGAAATTGGACGTGTTGGGTAGTAGGTTAAAATAAGCAATTATGATAAGTGCACCCTTGTTGTTCAATATTTTTAACTTTTTACGTAGTTAGTATGTCAAATATGATTACAAAATTTATACTATACTAAAAATAATTTTAATCTTTAGAATAAAATGATCCATGAGGTTTTGTACGTAATGCATTTTGGACCAAAGGGTCTTGACACTGTGTTCTCGAGTTAAAAACTATGTGGAAAAGAAAAGAACAGAAGAAGGAAGAAGAGAAAAGAAAAGAATGAAAAGAAGGAAAATTGTAAAGTTGTGTTCTTTAAGATGGAAGAGAAAGAAAAAAGGGAGAGAGATTTTTTCTCAATCATCCCAAATATGGGAGGAAAGTATAAAAGGAGAAAAACATTAAAACATTCATTTCTCTTCTATTCTCTTCTTTTCCCTTCCTTCCATTAAAAAACTTAAGAACAATATTTTGTTTTTAAATCTTTTATATTCCTTTCTTTTACATCCAATAAATAATTTGAGAACACAGTGTTAGCCTAGCAGTATGATAGGAACTCTTTAGCCGAAAGGTTGTGGGTTCAAGTGAGACAATAAGTGTAATATTTGTGATTATACATGGTATGTGAGTAGGTTGTAGGTCTGTCAATCTAAAAAAGCAGTAATACAGTTTTTATAAATTTATAGTTGTTTGACCCATTTGACAAGGTTTATACTTTTTAGCTGGTTTTTGGGTTTTAAATTTAGAGATAAAAAGAGAACTCGAACTAATCAATTCAAATACTAACGGTTAGTATTTTGAACAGGTTGAACCTGGACATACAATCCTTTACCATGCGGCCGCTGGTGGTGTTGGATCGTTGGTGTGTCAATGGGCAAGTGCACTTGGAGCCACCATAATTGGGACCGTTTCAACAAAAGAGAAAGTAGCGCAAGCAAAAGAAGATGGATGCCACCATGTGATTGTCTACAAAGAAGAAAGTTTCGTCGGTCGTGTTATGGAGATCACGTCAGGAAAAGGAGTTGATGTCGTTTATGAATCTATTGGCAAAGACACATTTCAGGTACTTTGTTTCGCAGGTATTTAAGAAAAAAGTAGATAATTTTTTTTTTTTGAACAGCTGAAATAAAATTATTAAAATAAAGGCTAAAGAAAACTTAGTCAAAAGATAGATACATAAGAGGGTAAAAATAAAAGGAATTAAAACAAACACCTAGACCTATGTAAAAACACTTATCGGATTACAACAACAATCGACCCATGTAATTGATTAAATTTTGCATCTACTGGACACCCAAAGAAAAGATAACACTTGAATCTCGTCCATGATTTTAGCCACCGAACTTGCCACTCCTTTAAAGACTTTGTCGTTTCTCGACTTCCAGATACACCAAATGGCAACCATAACAACCGCTTCATGGACGAGATATCTGAAAGTATGTATATTTTCTTTTTGCAGGGCTCTCTTGCGTGCCTAAAGGTTCGTGGATACTTGATAACATACGGAATGGCATCAGGTGAACACGAACCTTTAAGATTTCAACAAGTTGCAAAAAAGGGAATTTACTACACGGCTCCATCCATAATGGTTTACACACAAGAACGCAATGAGCTCCTTACAGCTTCTGAAGAACTATTTTCTACTATTGAGAAAGGAATCCTACGAGTTCGTGTTAATCACAAGTACCCCTTGTCTCAAGCAGTCCAAGCCCATTCAGATATCGAGAGTAGAAAAACGACAGGCTCCATTGTGTTGATACCTGATAACTAATACTCTACCCAACTTTTAAGCAATTCGATCGCACATGATCATCGTTTTCTAATTGCTAGAGTGTAATTTCATTATCGTTGGTTTTTAAACATGTTTGTGAGTTATTTATCTGGTTTTGTTGTATTATCTAATCGAACTGCTAGCAAATACTAACATTAAGCTCATTTAGTCTTTGTTTGACTTTGTAATCTACGTTCTTATTATGATTAATGAAGAGTAATTTTAGATAACTTTTGATTGTGCAAAGACATTCGTTCAAATATTTCTTTCATAGGCTGATAGGCAGGCAATATAATGATCAAATTTATCATATTTTCCATATACAGATTGTTGGTCGCACAATACTAGAGTTCGCCACCGCCCACGACTAAGTTGTTGCAAACTCTTTCTTCAAGAAGAGGGATGCTTACCTAGTTACTTTTCATAGCGGGGTCATGTAACACAGATTGACCATCTTCTGGTTAGCAAAGGAGATCTTAGGGCTTGCAAAGATTGCAAGGTCCTCCCATGCGAGACTTGTTCCTCCCAACACAAATTGTTGGTCACGGAGACGATCATACGTAGACGAACACACAAGAGTGTGATTACAGTAAAATCACGAATCTTGTGGAAAAATCTAAATGGAGAGGCGATGGAGACCTTTAGAGCGATAGTTGTGGAAAGAGTTAGTGAGATGGTAGAGGAAATGACTCATAATGACACAGATCAAATGTGGAACATCATTGTACACACCATCAGAGATGCGGCCAAGGAATCTCTAGGTACGGCTGTCGGGACTTCAAGAGCACATAGAGACCGTAGGGAGTCATGGTGGCTTAGTGATGAGGTTCAAGCCAAAGTAGCTATAAAAAAGATTTGGTTCAATGAGTTTTTTTCAGCTCCGGATGGAGATCTAGTAGATAGAACTAGGACAAAATAGATGTATAAAGAAGCCAAAAAAAAAGACGCAAAGAAGGCAGTTTCCAAAGCAAAAGAAAAAGCGTATGAAGACTTGTACATGAAACTGGACTCGGAAGAGGAAGCTAATGATATCTTCAAGATAGCTAAAGCCACGGAGTGAAGAAAAAAAGATTTAGAAAACATCGAATTTATCAAAGATGAGGGCCAGGCAAAGCATAGTGAAAGATGACGGAATTAGGAAAAGATGGGAGAGTATTTCTCTACTCTTTTTAACGGAATCGAATAATATGGGAGCACTGTTACAAGACAACAGGTGCAAAATTACTGCTTCTGCACGAGGATTAGACATGAGGAAGTAAGGTCGGCCTTACGAAAGATGGGGAGACACAAAGCTGCAAGACATGACCAAGTTCCCATAAAGGGTTGGACGTGTCTTGGAGACGATGGTGTGAGGTGGCTTACAAATCTTTTTAACAAGACGTTTAAAAGTGCTAAAATGCCAGAGGAATAGAGACTCAGCGAGATTATCCCGATATACAAGAACAAGGGTGACGCACAAATCTGCAACAACGACAGAGGTATAAAACTACTTAGCCATACTATGAAGCTATGTGAGCGAGTGATTAAGACTAGACTTCGACATGAGCAAAAGGTGTCAGAGAACCAATTTGGTTTTATGCCAGGACGTTCTTCAATCGAGGCGACACACATTATTAGAACTCTTATGGAGAAGTATAGGGAAAAGCAAAGAAACCTACACAGGACTTTCTTAGACCTGGAGAAAGCCTATGATAGCGTTCCAAGAGAGTCAATTTGGAGGACCCTAAATGATAAAGCAACCCCCGGTAGATACATTAGAGCTATTCGTACGAAGGGGCGAAGACTTGCATACGTCCACCTGTGGGAAACACCGAGTATTTCCCGCTAAAAATAGGCCTACATCAGGGATCAGCCCTTAGCCCGTACCTTTTTCCTTTAATACCTGAAGAGTTGTCGCGTACGATACAAGAGAGCATCCCGTGGTGTCTGATATTTTGTGACGATATTGTTCTAGTATCGAAAATCAAGGATGGGCTAAATAGAAGGCTGGAGTAGCGGAGGGAGGTCTTAAAAGACCAAGGTTTACGTATCAGACGACAAAAAACTGAATACCTACAGTGTAACTTCGATAAGAATGAGGACGAGCAAGACGATGGAGTGGACATCCGCATTGGGGACCAGATCCTACACCTGTAGGAGTCTTATATTTATATTACGTATATCTATATTAGATATTTTTTATTTAGCTTTGTTATATACTTACATATTATATTAATTTATATTATATATAGATGTGGATTCGTGTGTGTGTGGGTGTGTGTGTGTGTGTGTGTGTGTATATATATATATATATATATATATATATATATATATATATATATATAAAGGGTTGAGTTTTGGTGAAAACAATGAGTTAAAATGAAAACGGTGAAAACGATCTCAATTTGTATTCACAATTGTTTTTAGTTGTGAACTTTTATTTTTATCGTTTAACATATATTTTTTTTTATTGTGAACCCTTATATTTTTTTTATTTTTCGTAAAGTTTTCATTGTGAACCCTTTTTTTTTTTGCTTCACAGAAATTTAAAAAAAAAAATTAATGTGAAGCTTAATTTTTTTGGCTTCACATAAATTTATGAATGTGTAAAACTTAATTTTCAACCTTCACATTCGTAAATTTTATGTGAAGTCAAAAAAATAAGCTTCACATTTAAAAATTAAGTATAAAGCAAAAAAAAATCAACTTCACATTTCATAAAATTGTGAAGGTCAACTGTTTTCACCGTTTTTATTTTATCTCCACCCCTTTTTTTAAATATATTTTGATCTAAGGGTTGGGATATGTTTTCACCGTTTTTATTTTATCCCCTTATTTTCACAGGATCTCATTCCTATATATATATATATGTGTGTGTGTGTGTGTGTGTGTGTGCGCGCGCGCGCGCGCGCACATAGATATATAGTAGGGATCAAGTAGGGAAGCTAACCATCATTCGCGATGAATGATAATAAAACGTAAAAAAAAAATATTTTTATCAAGAAATATAAATCAAAACCGATATTATACCTACTAATATTTATAGATAAACTACTCTTTATAACTTATAATATCATATGATGAATATTAAGAGAATTTTCTAACATTGATCATTAATGGATGTAACCCGAAGTGGATATTATCAGTTTCTTTGAAAAATTATTCGTTAACATTCGTATACGATGAATGATAATCAAAACGTATAAAAACATATTTTTACCAATAAATATTAATCAAAACCGATGTTATAACTACTAATATTAATCAATAAACTATTTTTTATAACTTATAATATCAAATAGTGAATATTAAGGAAATTCGCTAATATTCATCATTGATTATTGTGCAACTTCCCTGCTTATCTTAAAAATAGTGTTTTCCTCTTGATCTAAACCCTATATATGATATATATATCTATTTATATATCTCTATTTAGTGTATTGATACTATCGTTTATATCTCTATTTAATGTTTTGATACTATCGTTTGTAGCTGCTAGCTGCTGCTACTATTATTATTATTGTTATTATTATATTATATTATCACTGGTATTATTAGTGTTACTATTTATTATTATTATTATTATTATTATTTTATTGTGTGTTTGTTTATGTATACGGGTCTGCCGGATCTTCGTGCAAGCAGTCTTTTTACTTTCGGGTAGAGGTATGATTGTTTACATTGTACCTCCCCGTATCTCGCCCTCGACGGGATTAGGTAGCGTTGTTGTTGTTGTTCCAAATTAGGTAGCGTTGTTGTTGTTCCAAATACAATCAAAAACACGCAATATGGGAATTGATGTTATATACACCACATGATACAATATCAATAACATACAGTACAAAGGACGAAGAAAGAACCACAATATTGTGAGTTCAAATATGTAAAATGCACGCGAATGCTAAAAAAAAAAAAAAACAAGTAGAGCATTTTCAATTACACTTTCTACTAAAAGAACGTGAACAAAATTTACTCCAGCTAGCATTTAAGTTAATTTATAAAAAAACTGAATATATGTAGCTAGAAATTAAACTGAAGCTGTCGTTAAACCAGATTGTGGCTTTTAAAATTTTTAAGTAGTTTATAACTCGCAGGACAGAAGTACAGTATTCACACATCCATCAGACCCCTTGCATTATTGCCCACTTTTATCCACTTCGTGTTGTTCCCACTCTACGTGGTCCCTGCCTATGTCAACATGTCGTCCTATATCGTCGCAATCATCTCCTTTGAGCCGTTAACATTTTAGGTAATAAGTGATATATATATATATATATATATATATATATATATATATATATCGTTTTCTAGTTTTAAAAACTTCTAATTAATTAAAGCAATTTATGAGTGATTTGCAGTTTGATGGTAAGGCCGTAAGGGTATTTTAATCTTTCGTGTTTTGTCTCTTTAAACTCACATCTTCTTCCTAAAGCTATATTCAGCTCTGTACATTTCGTTTCCAAAAATACGAGCAACACATCTACTCATTTACTACCAAACATTGAACTAGTAACATCCTATTGTGAATATTGTTAGTTGAATCGTTGAACAACAAGTGATATTTAAGTTATGTTGGTTCATACCTTTGTGCTGAAATGAATATATTCCTTTTATAGTTATCCAATGCGAATTCATTTGTTGTTCACTATCCACCATTGAAAGTGTTGGTATTAACTTTGTTCCATAAGTTCACTTTGTCTGAATGAACATGGGAAGTACGAAATAAATGTTCACCCACTTCTTTTTTCACCATCGTAGCATAAAGTACAAGCATCGCTAATGCAGTTACAACGTCCATTTTGTTCTTGAAAATACCTGTTAAAAACCATCTCAAATATTGGGTACCATAGATAGTTTGTTGGTTAGATGTCAAATGCATCCCCTTAGGACTTCAATAGGCGGGTTAAAAAATAATTATCTGGAAATGTTTGTGATGGTTTTCACAAATTTGTTATATTCGGTGCCTATTGCTTTCCAAGTTGTCATTCAGTTCGCACGATGCTAGAGTTTGGCTGTGCCGTTTGTGTAGAAATATCCACTCTCTCTTAAACTTATGCATTGAGATAATGCAGATGTGAGTTTTTTTATATCATTTCTAGTGTGTGCCGCACTAAGAGTGATCCTCAGCCTGCACGTTTATATGAACAATCTTGGATATAGTTAGAAACCTGAAGCAAATTTGTAGTTCTTTTTCATGTGATTTTTGTTTACAAATATGAATTTTGGCATTACTGTAATAGAATCTAAAATGCCAATCTAAGGGAAATAATTATAAAAAGGAAGAGAAACAAGGAACATATAAGCAATGCATCATTATAGTTACAAACCTGCATAAGTTAGCTGGGACAGTCGGAGGCCTGATTGCAGTTATATGAAAGCCACATTTAAGCATGTGCCTGTATCATTATAGTAGAATCTAAATGCCTTACCAAAGAACTTTGGAAATTAAAGAAAAATGCATCAAGTATCAAAACAAGAGAAAAAGGAAATAAAGAAAGAGACCGGCTTGCTTTCAGGGCTTGCTCTTCGCTTCCTACTATAAGGGAAATGATGTGACTTGTGATAGGGATTCCAGTTAGAGAGCGAAAGTCTTGCACCCGATTCCAAATAGCGTTTCTACGCCATGTCTCCTTCTTTGCCACAACCACAGCAGCTACATGCATAAACATGATTGGCACAATAAAATGGTAGTAAAATTTGATGCTGCTTTAATAACCTTTTCTTTCAACGGTTATTTTTGTAGTTGATTAAGCGTATTTGTTTAGCATGAATTATCTTAGAACTCCTTATGTGAGACAGGGGTAATGACTTGTTGCAAGTGGTCTTGCTAATTGTGAGATATGGCGACCGAAAAAGTGTGTTCACAAATCTAGTCATTGCAACGTCTACTTTTGATCCTACACATCCGTCTGAAATATTGTAACTCCTAACTTAAACATGGAAAGTTACCATGTGCAGCAGCAACAATGGGTACAGGTGTGGAAGTAGAAAATATAAAAGCACGGCCCCTTGATTGAATGAGTTGTTTCCACCTTTTGCTGTTCAATTAATGTTAAACAGATGAAGGTCAGTAGCACTCACATGACTGTAAGACCATGTGCATAGGACATGGAAATAAAAAAACTACACCAACTTTTGTATAATTTTACTTATTATCTAAATATCAGCACAAGTTAAACAGTTCACAACAACGATTGCAAAGTTGAGGGCGGGGATTCACAAGAAAAACATGAACCTTAAAAGTTGAAACACATCGGGAGGGTTTGAGTGTGTGTTAGTGATTATGTGATATTGACTTATCAGAATCAGATAATATGTTGTAAATCTACGGGATAGTAAAAATAGTGTTAGAATGTGTTTTTGCTGTTTGAAATTCTAACAGTCACAGTTAAAAGAACAAGTCAATAGATAATTTTAATTTACCATCACTTACTTTTGGTGCAGCTGGTCAAAAAGAAAATGGTTATCCAATTTTTACACCCCCTATATAATTAAGTAATCAGAAGCCGGATCATTTATCCAAATAATAGCTAGATATTGCAGCTTCAAGTCGCAATAATCAAACAATTATCACCATAACGCAACTTGTAATACCCCATCATATAGAAAAATCTACAATTACTATATTGAAATAGGATATGTAATGGCACGCATTTAGCTCTGTAACAACTTAAGGTAAGAACCTGCAGGCAATGAAACCACCATGGCAACCTACGGCCTTGCTAAGAGTGCCTATACATATATCCACATCACTTGCACACTCGAATTCCTCAGGTACACCCCCACCAGTTTTGCCACAAACAAGTGTTCCATGAGCCTATGAATCAATAGAGCATGAGTTATTGAAGGAATAAAAAAAGGTTGTTTGGAACTACTGCAACTAAACATGGGAGAGAAACTGATCAAAGACACTGAAAAAAGAAGAAAGACACTGAAAAAGGAAGAAAAGACACTTAAAAAAGTAATAAATAATAATAATAAAGAAAGACACTGAAAGAGAAAAGGTTGTTTGGAAATTGGAACTACTGCAGCTAAACACGGGAGAGAAACTAATGAGCAGATGTTTAATTAGAGTGGTCGATTTGGGTTGTGTAATGTGTTTATCTTAAAGTGAATAAATGGGCGGAACAAAATTTAGCTAACAGAGGAATCGGTCAAATATGTTGACAGTTGTGCAGTCCGTTTTAATGCAGACAGCCCCCTAAATCTTTTTATTCATAGACTTTTGTTATTACTGTAGCAATATTAAATATGTAATCATAACTAAGGCCCTAAACCTTTATAACTAGAATCAAAGTATGGACGAAAAAAGTATTAGTGGGTCAACTTAACACAACCCAGCCCGTTTAGACCTGTACCCCAACCAAAACCAATTTGACCTCTTAATATCAAAGTTTACCATCAAACATCAGTTAGGCATGAATATGCTAATGATTAACAGTAAAAGATTTAATTGAACACAATAAATTTCAACGATATTACCGGTACACTGAAACTTACATCATCAACCACCAATAAAAAATCATGCTTCTTGCGAAGCTTGGAAAGCTGGATCATCGGTGCAAAGTCTCCATCCATACTAAACAAGCTGATAAAAGTCACAAAAAACATCCCCTTAATAGACCTATCATGTACACAGATGCAAGTCAATACTTACGATTTAAACCATGTAATTTTACAAAATCGAAACTTCTTTGCCCATGCTTCTAACTTATAACTCGAAGAATGGATTAGAATACACATAAGACTTGAATATAATCTTACAGTAGAACTGGTAACGTGTAACCACTAACCAATATGTGCATCTTACCTGTCTGTCACAACTACTTTTTTCTTCATAGTGCAATTCGATCTGCCAAATTAAAACAGTAACCATAAGACGTTATGTGAAGAAGTAACTGACTTATAGCGGTATACATAAGAAATAGGATACCTACAGTAATCCATTAAGGTGGGTCATGTCACAATGCCTATAAATAAAAACCTGCACACTCCCTTGTCGTTCTGCCAACCGAATACCATCTATTATTGATGCATGATTTAAAGCGTCAGAAAATATTGCAACACCATCCTTCAGATCTGTTTCATTTACAGCTGAGAGTGAGCCAACATATCCCAGTACTGTCATGAAGGCCATATTGGCTGAAAACCCTGTGGGACATAGAAGGCAATCCTAGAGTAACCGTAAATAAGAATGTCAGCTTTCAGTCAGTAAGTATGGAAATGCAATAGAAATAAATAAACAAAGACCATAACTCCAGTTATGTCTTACCTCTAACGCGTCAAATAAAATAGCTTCAAAGGAAACGTTTCATTAGTCAGCCAAAGTGTACCTTTGATGTATTATATGTCTCCTAAATAATTGTATTAATATTTTTTGATTTTAATTGATATAATATTTTTCTGTAACCCTATCAGACACACTAAACATTTATCAACTTTGGACAACAAAATTTCATGTGGAGCCAACCCGACCTATTTGGACCCGTAAAGAAATATTACTCGTGATGACATGTTACCCGAACAGCCCATTTTGTAACATCTATGCAGACTTCATATTTCGTATGGCCGTTTCTTATCATTGATGACGAACTGATAATTTTACTCATGACTCAAATAATGTGAGCATTGAAAAGTGACCATGACGCAGTTCAATTTTATGATTACAAAGAGCGAGATCTGACCTCCTTATTCTTTGACTCTGCTAAACAGGATTCCAATAATCTATGGTAAGTTGTGTAACCACATATTAGAGCCGAACCTCTCGGACCCATCCCATGCTCTTGAACGGCCTAATTATATAAGAAAATAAATTACACGATGTCATCATGAATTGGACGTTAGTACTCAGAAAATAGATAAATGATGAGAGATATAATGAGTTAACATCAAGCAGTCAAGCACTTACCTTTGACGCAGCTTTCGCAACCATTGGATGTGAACTCAGCCCCAAGTAATCGTTCCCAGAGAATAAAAGAAGCGTTCTCAACTGTTTAGGGAAAGTCGCAACTTCACTATCAGAAACTTCATCACCAAATGCAAGGTCATCGTCACCTGCGAAGATTATAGCGTTATTCAACAAAATTCAAAATTATAATAGAAATTATGTGTTCGCAACTTTTACATGAAAACGGTTACATTATATCACATTCTGTAAGCTTATTTCAGAGGCTGATGGGCTTATAATAATTTTGCTTATAAGCTAGTAAGTCGTCAAAAAAATAAGCTATATCAGTTTTTCTAAATTGCAACAAGTTCATAAACCTAAAAAATAAGCTTACTCAAACACCCTCATAATCATACAACGATTATGATATTATATAAATGGTGATTAAATTATACCAGAACTGTGAACATCTTGGACCCATCTCTGAAAAGTAGATTCTGCAATTTCTATTTCAACAGAAGCTCTATCCCATTGTCGCATTCCGTCGAACACCTGGAAGGCATTATCACTTTTGGGTTCAGTTTCGAACGGGTAATGAATGGGTCTTAATGAGCGCAATATTTTCATAGAATCGAGTGTTGAAAGTGCTTGTTCGACCCATTCGTCCCAAGAGGACATTGGATAGAATGTTAAGATGCTGCTGAGTGAGTCGTTGAGATTCAGTTTAAGATGCTTTGCCGTTTTATAATGTACTTCCTTGATTTGGTATCACACTCTCATCAAAACCCAAGATTTGGTGCTAAAAATAAAAAACCTAATGTACAACTGTTGTAATGGCCCACACAGGATATATAGTTCGTAGACACGTAATTAACAAAATAAAAGAAAATTTTATGCCAACCTTGTAAATAACGGGAAATAATCTGACTACATAGATGATTTGGTGCAGACTTACATTTTTTTCAAATATAAGTTACATTTTTAATCTTTAAAGTTTATTTATATTTAAAACATAGATCCTTTAATTTACATTTGCAGCATGACCACAATTTAACAGCACGGATTATTTTTTCTTTAAATAAATACACATAACTAGTCATCTAACTTTCTTATTCAAAAATAGTTGATCCTTCAATTGCAATTAATAATAAAAATATGCTAAGGTTATTTATCTATCTATATAAAATATTTACTTATATAACGATCTAAGATTTCATCAAATATGACATGTCTTTAGTATAATTGATTTTAAATTATTCACCGAATTCTAGAGATGCCACGTGACTTTTCATTTGTATTGATTTGAATATCATAAACCTTTTTATTTAATCCTAATAATTAGCAAATTATACATACCTCATTATGACAGTTATAAAATTACCAACTAATATAGGTTAAATTTCGGTTCCATTTACGTTCATTTTAATTTTTAAATTACACTTTATATTGCATCAACTTTGATTAACGAAGCGTAGAGAATAAGGTTTAAGTTTTACAGAAGATATAAGTGTTAAAATTAATCGGAACGTTTGGATATGTTTTAGGCACAAATTTGAGAGGTTGTAAGACTATAAGAGTTTTGTAATGTTTCTATTAAATATATTTTTTGTATTGACTAGTACATGAGTCAAGTATACCCATTATTTCATGTGAGTTTATTTCATCAACAATCGAGTTTCACGCATAACCAACTATATGTTGACATTGCACAAGTTAACAACAACATTAATAGATTTGAAGCAACTTTACAAATGTTGCTTATATAAAAGTTATATAACATTTGTAATTGTTATATAACATTCGTAATTGTTATATAAACATATAAGAGTTATTTTGAGAATATATGTAAAGAGATAAAATGAAGAGATGTAGTAAAACGAGAAGATACAAAAGTTACTTATTTTAAAGCTTGAGTGAAACTGAGAACATAATAGTGAATTAAAATGATGAATAACCATGAGAATAAAGTTTTGATTGTATGTTAAGTACGAATGACTCGTAATTTGTAAAAAGATTTGTAAATACACGAGTGTATAAATTAATAAGATGTATGCCCGGGGAGTGATATAATTTACGAGTAAAATTACCGAGTAATCGTAGAGGCTAACGAAAAGTGAAAGTGGTGATAGGTAAGGAGAGTAAAGCTATGATGAAGATGAACTTAAAACTCAAAGAGTTGAAAATGTTGGAATGTAAAAGAGTAATAAAGGAAGAGATTAATCTGCTGAGTGATCAGAAACTAATATAAGGAGTAATATAATTGAGTATTAAAATTGAGATGAGTATATGTATGAATCAGTTAAGGAAATAGAGAATTTGAGAGTTATAATATGACTAACTAATGAAGATAAATGAAGAAAGCGTTAAGTTCTAAGGACATGTATGGTTAGCAAACTTAGAGTGACGAGATGATGGTTGTGAGTTAAAAGAGAAGTAAATTTAGTTTACAATGAACTATTAAAAACTACAAATTGTGGTTAAGTGTATGATGATGAGTTAGAAATACACAAGAATTTGTACGTTGACTAATAAGTCTTAAATGACTTACCTTGATAGTGAATGCATGTAAAAGATATTAGTACTAAAATATAAAAAGACGAGTTTAATAGAAAGAGTATTATAGCGATGAGTACCTAAAGAAGGGGTCAAAATTTAAACTTACGGGGAGTGGTTTTAGAGTTGCGGGTCCGTAAGATTTGAAACGTATGATACGAGGTAACAAGAAATTACATAAAAAAATTAAATGAGTTGATCCTAATTGTAAATGCAAAATGAATTTGAATAAATACTAAGCAAGAGTATGAATGAACCCCTAAATTAATGAGAATTGCGGTGATAGAGGTTTATATAATAAAAATGATAATACGGGTGCCGATGATAAAAAGAGTCAAGAGTAATAGGAGATAATCTGAAAATGTGTGAATAAAAGATGATAACATTTATATGCGATTAAGTTATGCGAACTTAAAGGAGACTTAACGAAAGTTACTTATGAGAATACATGAGTCTAATATTTTACTTGTTTCAATGCTACTAAGATGTATTTCACAATGAGGGTAAATTTAGTGGTTTAATATAAAGAAATAGATTATTTATTACGTGAATGATTCAAATATTAAGAGATGTTTTGAGAATTTATATTATAAAAATTTGGTGGTGGTAGAGACGTAAAGTTATTAAAATAGAGTTTTCATGTATTAATGGTTCTAATTCACATGTAAAGGAATGAGAACTCAAATTCCTTGGAATAAAATCGAGTAATGGAAGATGTGAAGTGAATATATTTATATATATATCGTTTAGAGAACAAACGAAGAGACAAATTAAATTTGAGAATGTTGAAATAACGAGTTTTAATCATCCGCGCTTTGCGTTGGGATGTAAAAAACGTATATTTTTAAATGCACGAATGTAATTCTTTTTAGGTTGTTTGCTCACTTTGTGGAACTCAGAACGTAATAGAATTTTATTTTTCAGGCATTTTAGTAAACAGTGTTCATCAAAAATCGAAACAGTTTTGATTTTCTCTAGTCGATGGAATTGGATAGTTTTCTTTGTTAAAGTTACGACTAAATTAAATAGCGAATTTAAATCTTATCGTATTCTTAATCTATTTTCCCACGAATTTGATCTGAAATAAGTTTTAATTGATTAAGTAGATTTCACAAACTTGAAACGGAAAACACTCAACATATTATAATTATAAAGCTTTAACAACTCAATTTCAAAAATGTTAGAACTCTATATTTTGAACTAAAATAACATCTTTTTTAATCGATTTAATCCTTTTAACATACATTGTAACCAAATATTTTATATTTTAGTTTTTTTATATATTATTCTAACTTATATAGTTAATTATATAGTTAATTTGCATAATTAAAAAAATTCAATAATTTTGCAAGGGACTACAACTTACATTTTAACTCTATTGATAATATATATAGTAACTTATTATAATAATTATATGTTGTATTTGTACCCTTTTCAAATGACATCAAAAGGTTAATAATGTTATCTTTTGAATGTTATTAGAGAAGATTTATTGTGGTGTAGTTGTTTTACATTTTTGTTTTTTTGTTACCACTATTTTATATTGCAAAATTATAATACAATATAGATTAAATATATAGATGTATGTCCATCCCTCTAGCTGGTAATATTATTAGTTTTTCTTTGAGTAACAATAGTAGTAAATGAGTATGAATAGGTTATGAATAATAACAATTACTTTGGTAATTGTATGTGCTATAATATGTGATAGACGGAAGATGGAGTCTTGAGTGAAAATTAAAATTTTGCTGAAAATCTTATCATGAATGAGTACAATCCGAGTCGGGAAATATTAGAAGTTAACTTGATTCGTTAGTTGTCAAAACATTTAAAAGAGTATGGGAATGTGGTTTACTATCTTTAATTACTAAAGAAGTTTGAAAGAGTATATAACACTTTTATGTGTTGAAGAAAGTATTTAATAAATAAATTCACATACATGTGTCGTTAAATGAAATAATGATAAATGGCGAACTAAATTATGATAAAGAGTATAATTGATTCTTAACTAAAGAATTGAAGGAGATGAAGAGCAAATTAGTGCAAGAGAATATTCCATTAGAGGTTTGAGTATAACATGATGTCGAACCGAGAGTAGACTGTGAGGACACAATCCTAATAAGCGGAGAAGAGTTGTAACACCCCAAAATTTTACAAGTCGATATTTATATTAAAAGTGTATTTTAATTGTTATATTTGTATTGATGTTAAATACTGTCACACCCCCAAAATTAGAATAATAATAATAATAGCGGAAGCTCGGGGCGTGACTCGATCAATCGACAATAAATCGAGAGCGTATGATTATCGCAGAACATCTATAATATTAATATGCCAATAATAGTTTTACAAACGTTACGGCTTATCAAGCCGTTAAAATAGCAATGTTATTAAAAACATTGTTTTTACAAAAGATAAGTTCTGGGATATTATGAATAAAACTACAATAAGTTAGTATTATAAGTAAATCTCATTTGTTCAAAATATGACATCCTAATTATCGTGGCAAATACGGTCCCAATATGCACGTGGTCTTGCAGCATAGCTAATTCCCTGAAAAACATATTTAAACGTCAACATAATTGTTGAGTGAATTCACAGGTTTAAGACTCAATCATAAACCATCATTTAGTAAAGTTCATCAGTAAATCAAAGTATCGCATCGAAGGCCTAATGTACGATTATTTAAAGTTTGAAACATGGACGGTGATCCCCCAATAGGTTTGCAAGTCTTATGAGTTAATATGCCGAAACTAAGCCTATAACCAATCCACGACTTATAATGAATCTTTTGCCTTGGACAATATAAATATACGATCCTCGATGCGAAACAACGTCGCTAGTTAGCTCGACTAACCAAAACAGTGGGAGGGAACGTCACCCCGATAGTACTATCCGTATATTCAGTGGCTAGCGTCATCTAACTAATGGTTATAGTCATTGTAAGCAAAAGGACTTCTATGCACTAAAACTTGAGAACTTAGGCTCTCATAAGGATAAGTTGTCAGGTTTCAATAATCGCATAAATCAGTTATATGTTTTTCACCCCAATGTTTGAAAGCATTAAAACGGTAAAATAGGGGATGTGAACTCACCTGAGTCCGAGCGTGCTAGCGAAATGAGTTTAAGTAAATGAGCCCAAATAAGCCTCTTAGCGCCCTAAACGCATGAGGTCGAGTTAATAAATGTAGACGGCTTAATAGTCCGTCTATGCTAGTTGTTCACTCAACTAGGGTTTTATGTGTCCTCAGAGGCGTATGCGATACATTGTGATCATTTATAGTTTTCAAAATACTACAATCGTTTATCTCAACCTTATAATATACTATTATTCATAATATATTCATAGCATTGATTATTGATTCGTTATGTGTATCGTCTCGATCATATTTGATTTGAAGTTCATGCTATAAGTTTTATAACTCATTTTTATAACCTTTATCGTTAATGTACGTTTAAACTTGTTATAATTCGGTTTTCACGATTTCTCGGTCTATACACTAATCATGACTTAATGTATATTTTTATAATAAAGTCCCCTGATTTACAGCGGGTCCTTAACAGTCCTCAAAGTTTCTAAGTGGAGGTTTTAGTCCTTGTAGTTTCTATTTTGTCATTTTAGGTTGAATCGTTCAGTTTCTTCGATTTTTACCGTATGAGTTAGATTCTCGACCTCTTTTCTTAGGGTTTTCACTTGTGGACACTTAAGTTATTGTTTTTAGTCTTAAGTCCATGAACTTTCTGATTTTACACTATTAGTCCCTAAAGTTTTCAATTATCTCATTTTTAGCTCAAACTTTCGGCTTATCGATTGTTAACCACACAAGTTTTGATTTTAACACTCTAAACTATAGATTAAACTTTAATATCATTTTACTTACTTATTTTACCATCTCAGCCCATAACTTACAGCTTTTACCATTTTAGTCCCTCTCGTTTCATTTATTCCATTTCTTACACAATAATTTAGTTTGTTAGTGTTTAACCACATGGATATTATTTTAAATCATGGTTTATATTATAATATACATAAGTTATTGATTTTCATATCTAAGGTCCAAGAGTTTATGTTTATACATGTATAGTCCCTCTAGTTCTCATTTTTCCACTTTTAACCGCATAGTTTAGTGTTCTTGGCTTTTAACCATAAGGGTTTGGTCTTTAACGCTTTAATTCATAGATTAACATTATAAACTCTAAATAAACTGTTTTTAACATTTTAGTCCTCAAAAATCCGGATTTTACATATTTAGTCCCTTAAGTCTTCTTTTTGATATTTTTCACCCAAAAGTGTGTTTAGTTAGCTTTTAAACCACAAAGTTTATATCATTACAAGTTTATTGTGTTATTTAGTTTAAAATAACTATTTTAACATAAATAAGGGTTTGTTACATATAAATGAGGAGTTTAAAGTGTAGAACATATATTTTGCATTTTTAAAGTCTTTAAACTTGTTTATAGACTTTTTATTGGTTAAACTTACTAGTTAATATTTTTAAAATACAAAGTAACTAGTTTAAAAGCATATTTTAGTATGAGTGAACATTTTTTGCATAAACACATATATAAAGTTAAATACTAGAGAAAAGTCTCATTACAAAGCTTTAGGATGAATTTGGAGCAAGATGAGAACTTGATTTCCTTGTGAATGATTCCTAGCTTCAATCCTTGTGTTTAACTTATATTACTCATGGGAATGTAGTGGTGTTATGATTTGTAGGTGTTTATATGTTAAAAGAGCCTTAATTTATGGTTTGAAAATGATGGTTTATGGTGGTTTGTGGTGGTGTTCTTGAAAATTAAAGTGAGAGGGGGGGAGTTGGCTGATTTTTTAGAGGGAGAGGAAGAGTGAGTGTGTGTGTTTGATGGTGAGGAGTTGTAGGTTGAATGAAGTGCAAATGGTCAAGTAAAAGGGTAAGACGTAAGGAGGGAGGCATGGTGTGCAAGGTATGGTTTAAGTGATGGCCAAAAAAAAAGGGGGCCATGGGAGGTGGTGGAGGGTTTGGAGAGGGGTCCCCTTTGACTTCTCAACTAGTTAGGATTATGGTTAGTTAATTAGGTCATTAAACACTAATCTTGATTAATTAAGTGTTAATCATGTAGTTGAGGTGATTTAGTGGTAATTAGGGTAAATTAATGATATTAGAATATTACTAGTTGGTTTAAATAATATTCGAATATTTATCATTAGCTCGTTCGATTAATTACATAATCTATCTTGTCATTGCACGTCTTTTAGTTCTCGTGAACGTTTATCGATTGTCAAATGTTGTTATGCTTATATATATTAGCATAATTATCATGATATAAATAACTACTATTTATATTCGAATAGATTTATGTTATTTATGAAAATTGATCACCAACGTTCGTGGGTGTTGGTCTCTACCGATTGTTTGTGTGACAACCCTAAAAATACGGTAAATTCCGTACATCATTCTTACGTGCATATTAGGCTAATTCCCTATCTAATTAATACGAATTCGTTTTCATCAAATTAAGTCTAGTACAAAGCTCACGTTTGCATATGAGATGCACATTATTTTAATACGGGATGCATTCGTAATCATTGAAAATTACACAAACAATCGGTAGAGACCGACACCCACGAACGTTAGTGATCAATTTTCATAAATAACATAAATCTATTCGAATATAAATAGTAGTTATTTATATTATGATAATTATGCTAATATATAAGCATAACAACCTTTAATAAACGATAAACGTTCACGAGAACTAAAAGACGTGCAACGACAAGATAGATTATGTAATTAATCGAACGATAAATATTCGAATATTATTAAAACCAACTAGTAATATTCTAATACCATTAATTTACCCTAATTACCACTAAATCACCTTAATTACATGTTTAGCACTTAATTTATCAAGATTAGTGCTTAATGACCTAAATATCTACACATAATCTAACTAGTTGGAAAATCAAAAAGGGCACCCCTTCACAGCACCAAAAATCGGCCACCCTAGCCCCCCTGACCATCTTTTTGAACCTTACATGCACACCATGCCTCCCTCCATACCCTTACCCTTTTACTTGATCACTTACACTTCATTCAATCTATAACTCCTCACAAACAAACACACACACACACACACACACACACACACACACTCCTCTCCTCCCTCTCAAAACTCACGGCCAAAACCAGCCCCCCCCTCTCTCACTTTAATTTCAAGAACACCACCACAAACCACCCTTAACCACCATAAACCACAATTTTCAAACCATAAATTAAGGCTCATTTAATATGCAAACATTTACAACTCATAACACCACTACATTCCCATGGGTAAACTAAGTTAAACACAAGGATTGAAGCTAGGAATCATTCACAAGGAAATCAAGTTCTCATCTTGCTCAAATTTCATCATAAAACTTTGTAAGGAGACTTTTCTCTAGTCTTTAACTTTATATATGTGTTTATGTTAAAAATGTTCACTCATACTAAAATATGCTTTTTCAACCTAATAGATGGCTCATCGGGATAGATGTAAATGAAAAAGAACCCCCCCCCCCCCCCCAGAACCGTATAGGAAGTTTTCTCCTCGTACGGCTCGAGAAAAAATTATTTGAAGTTTTGTCTATAGAGCTTTTATAGCTTCGAGCCCTTTTGTTCGTTAACTTCAAATCAAATACCATCGAAACGATACACATAACGATCAATAATCAACGCTATGAATATATTATGAATAATAGTATATTATAAGGATGACATAAACATTTGTAGTATTTTGAAAACTATAAATGATCACAACGTGTCGCATACGCCTATGAGGACACATAAAACCCTAGTTGAGTGAACAACTAGCATAGACGGACTATTAAGTCGTCTACATTTATTAACTCGACCTCATGCGTTTAGGGCGCTAAGAGGCTTATTTGGGCTCATTTACTTAAACTCGTTTTGCTAGCACGCTCGGACTCAGGTGAGTTCACAACCCCTATTTTACTATTTTAATGCTTTCAAACATTGGGGTGAAAAACATATAACTGATTTATGCGATTATTGAAACTTGACAACTTATCCTTATGAGAGCCTAAGTTCTCAAGTTGTAGTGCATAGAAGTCCTTTTACTTACAATGACTATAACAATTAGCTAGATGATGCTAGCCACTGAATATACGGATAGTACTATTGGGATGACGTTCCCTCCCACTGTTTTGGTTAGTCGCGCTAACTAGCGACGTTGTTTCGCATCGAGGATCGTATATTTATATTGTCCAAGGCAAAAACGATACACAATAGGTCGTGGATTGGTTTCAGCATATTAACTCATAGGACTTGCAAACCTATTGGGGGATCACCGTCTATGTTTCAAACTTTGAATAATCGTACTTTAGGCCTTCGGTGCCATACTTTGATTTACTAATGGACTTTACTAAATGATGGTTTATGATTGAGTCTTAAACTTGTGAATTCACTCAACATATATGTTGACATTTTAACTATGTTTTTTCAGGGAATTAGCCATGCCACAAGACCTCATGCATATTGGGACCGTACTTGTCACGATAATTAGGATGCCATCTTTTGAACAAATGGGGATTACTTATAATACTAACTTAATGTTGTTTTATTTATAATATCCCGGAACGCATCGTTTGCAAAAATAATGTGTTTGATAACATTGCTATTTTGACGGTTTGATAAGCCGTAACGTTTGTAAAACTATTATTGGCATCTTAATGGTATAGATGTTCTGCGATAATCATACGCTCTCGACTTATTGTCGATTGATTGAGTCACGCCCCGAGCTTCCGCCTTAACTATTATTATTCTAATTTTGGGGGTGTGACAGTTTGTGTAATTCTCAATGATTACGAATGCATCCCGTATTAAAATAGTGTGCATCTCATATGCAAACGTGGACTTTGTGCTAGACTTAATTCGATGAAAACGAATTCATATAATTTAGATAGGGAAGCCTAATATGCACGTAAGAATGATGTACGGAATTTATCGTATTTTTAGCGTTGTCACAAATACAATTATTAAGTTTGGGTTAAAATATAAATGAGAGGCAAGTTAAGTGGCTAAAGTGTAAGTGCTAAGACTTGAGGGTGTTATTTGCCAAATGAGAACATCATGAGGACTAGAAAATAAATAAAATTTAACATAATAGTCCCTCAACTAATAAGTCTGAAAGAAATCAGATTTGGGAGTGTTTGTGTGTACGCCAGAGAGAGAACGAAGTAGAGAAAGAGGAGAGAAAAGAAGAGAGAAAAATTGAGCCAAAATTCTTATGTAACTGAGCTTAAAACTTTCATAATCATCATCCTTGATGTAAGAATAACCCATTCATCTTTTAATTTGGTTATTTTGGTGATTTGAGTATGAACCCTAACTTTTGAGATTTGAATAAAAGGGGGTGCATGGGTGTGGGAAGGGTATATTAATATTGTTGAATCATAAATGAGTTTATTTGAGTAATTATCAGATAAAAGAAATGAGTTATATTAATGTTATGTGTTTTGAAAATTTTTGGTTAAATAAGATATTTTAATAGATGAGATGATGATGATGATGATGATGATGAGTTGTTGAGTTATTGTTGTTGTTAGAGATAATCTATATAACTATATGCATGAGAATTTTATGATAAAGGTGTGTTAATTACTAGTTGAAGTAAATTGAATTAGAGATGTAAACACTTGAGTTGATTGAGAAACTAGTGTCATTGAGTTATAAACATGGTTGATTAGATGTTTATTCTTGTTGAAAATTAGTCTTAATGTGTTAGTTAAGTGAGAGTTTATCAAGAAAAGTGTTGTAAATGTATATGAATTGATTTGACATGTTTTCGGTGAAAACTCGAATTTAGACAAGTTGTGCAGAAAATGGACTGTTTTCGAAAAATCATTGTAAATTAACCGTAATTCATATTTTAACGTGGTTGGAGTCGTTGAAAGGGTGTATGAGTCTATTTTACAGTAAAATTTGTTTCAAGAGCTATAACTGAGTTTAAGTCTGTCAAATAATTGAAATGCTACAGACTGTCCAGAATTGAGATTAAATTTTAAGTGTTTGAATGATTTGATTTAATATAGAGATTTTAATGATGAGGATGATTATAAAATTGTTGTTGATATGTTATTGTTGTTAAAGATGAAAAAATAAACTATGAATACTTGCATTATATGAGAAAAGAGTATGTGTGATTAATTGAGAAATTTGTTGTTTTGAGTTACAACATTTGAGTTAGTTGATAAATGAGAAATGAGTTAATATTGAATTATGTGTGACCTTGTGTGGTGATATTATCTATAGGTCCATAAAAGAGTTGATGCGTTGCTTGAGCTTTACCAAATCAAATTGCAAGGTAAGTAATGGAAGAGGGATTCATAAGATGACAACACTTGGATTACACGAGTAGTAGTCAAGTGTGTATCATCTCGAGGTGGGAACAAGGTGTTGCCATTGTGACATATGAAGTGTTCAATGTGCACACCTAAATGGTGTAGAGGAAGGATGACATTGAGACTTGAGAAATGTCAATTGTTATGCTTTGACACCACAAGATTATACTCCTTTGAGTAGGAGTCAAAACGAGTTTACATTAAGGATCCTTAATCATGAGTATTATTATTATTTGTTATTGTTTCTATTGAGTTTATTCTCATTAATTACTAAGCATTTGGCTTATCCCATTCCTTTGTTGTTGTTGTTGTTGTTGTTGTTGTTGTCGTCGTCTTATAGGTGGCACAAACGAGTTAAGGGGTAATTTGGGCGAGGAGCCAAAGATCGACTAGTGGTGGGTTTGCTATTGAGTTATTAAGTCAATCTCTTTTATAAATCATGCTCTACTAATGTTGTAAGCCCCATTTTGAGGAAATACTTGGATCATTTGAGTTGATCATTTAAAGGAGGAAATTGATATTTTGTTGAATCGAGTTAAATGATTTAAATTAGAATGCTTGTAAACACTATGTGGATCAATTATAGTTTGATGGATCAAAAGTTTGAGTTAATGAGTCTTGAATAATTGAGTGAGTTTTGATCATTTTGAGTTTTGGTGGTTTTTAGTTCAAGGCAATTGGTTGTTTTAGTAAATCATGGTTATTTGATTATGAAGAGAAATTTTGTTAACTTCGGTCTAAATCAATCGTTTTATAGATTGTTTGTTGTTCATGCATTGGAGTTAAAATGATGCTAAATGGGTTTGAGTTTATTGTGAAATTTGATTATTTGGAAGTGGTTATTTTGGTCATCACAATTCGTGTTTTGGTTGATAAAATCTGAGTATATTGAGTGTTTGAAATCTGGAGAAAGTAGTTGAGTTAAATCAGAGATTTTTGGTACCTATAGGTGTACCCGGTTGGTACACTTATTACCCGATGGGTACTGATTGTACCCCGGCGGGTACATCAAGTCAAAACGGGTTGCTTCTTTGCAGTTTGTCACAAAAAATTAAGTCATGTCGAGCATCCGGCGGGTACCCCTACCTACCCATCAGGTACCTGTCAGTTTCAAGAAAGTTTCATTTTTTTTAGTCCAATCAGTTGAGTGGCTATTATAACGAGTTTATATTATTACATTTAATCATTTTCCATAATTCTCAATATAATAAAATCACATTTATCTCTTTGTTAATTTGTATTGATTGAGTCATGAAAACGAATTAAGACTAAAAATTAACTTTATCCACGTTATTTCATTTAGTTATCATGTACAAAACAATCGATTAAATGACTTTCTTTACATTTTTTTGACATCCTCTTTCGTACCTAAATTTTTTCCATCAGATGGCATAATATAGTTGCAGGCATTGACATGAATAAGAGACGTAGAGTTGACAACCATACCATATGAATAATTCTGCCATCAAGACATTATTTATATAACACGGATTTAGTTTAACAAAAATTCAATAATTAAAATCTGTAATCAATACATTTTTATCTTTACACTAAAAAAGTTTGATAAATTAAAATTTAGAGATACACAAATATTTTAAGAGGGAAATGATATTTTCACCATAATTTTTGATGTATTCACTAAAATTGTACAATAAGTAATTATACAACATGACATAAATAGTTATACATTACTGTGGATCTATTAAAAATCACGGTGAAAAATGAAAATATCATTAACCGTTTTGATACATAGAAAATGAAAATATAATTTAAAATATTTCTGTAATACCGTAAATTGTTTGACGTTACTTATTTTAGTATCATGACCGTTAAAACCTTTTACCCCACGTTGCGTCCATTCCGATTTACCTCCTCCAAGTTCATATATCTTAACGTAAACTCACTTTACCACGCAAAATCCCAAACACTTCAAAAATTAGGGTTTCCGATCTTGATTTTGATCAATCAATCGATCAGCTTCCTGTTCTCGAAAACAAAATTCGATACTAGATTGAATTCAGATCCAATTCTCAAAATCAGAGATGGTTTTATCACAAAAGATTCACGAAGCATTCAAAACTACGGTAGAAAGACTTACAACCCATAGAACTGAATCTGCTTTCAAAGAAAAAGGCGTATTGACCGTCGACGAATTCGTTATCGCCGGCGATAATTTGGTTTCTAAATGCCCTACTTGGTCATGGTAGATTCAATTTCCCTCTCTCTTTTTTTCCCAATTAATTATACATCTATCTTTGCATCTATAATCAGTGTTAGAAGTAGATATTATGTAAGTCAAAGGATCACATATATGAAAAGATGTATATTAATTGATTTAGCGGTATAAAAAATATAAATCAGGGTTGAATTGTGCTGTATATGTTTGTAGTGTTTCATAGAAGCATGGTAAAAAGTGTGACCTTATATCAGGATTTATCTTGCCCAAATTATGAATACGCTCATGCAAGTAGGTAATAGGTTTACATTGGCTCTATGTTTTCCAAGGAAGTGTGGATGTTGTGATGTTAATACAAGTTGTTTATACCATACAGTATGAGTAATTACTTTCGTTACAACCTTTTTGAACATCTTAAAGCTATGTTAAACGGATGTTAGCATAATTATTTGGTATTTGTGAATTGATATTAGCAAACATTGTGTAGTCCTACAGCTCATACAAGTGACGAAAGATTTGAGCAACATATGCAATTCTTGTCTTGTTTGTACTATCATTATTGACTCGTTTCTATTTCACCATCTTTAAATGAAATGTAGTTACCTGATAGACATCTCGCCTCGAAGACGTTATGAGTTGCTAATTCCTATGTGGCCTTTTATCCTTGGACTATCTAAACAACTCCCAACATTTTACTCTCGTCAAACAAAAGGTTATACACTGCTTAATGGTGTATATGTGAAAGAAACTATCTATTACTGTTTTGAAAGTGTTTCTCCTTTACTCAAATGATAGGAGTGTTTACTTTGGAAATTGAATTGAGCTACTATGCTCGCATCCAAAAAGTCAATTTGTTGTTTTCTGTACATATGAAGTAATCATGTTGATGGAACAAAGAAATTGTTCTTTTTCATCAATGTAAAAATAATATATGATTTACCATATCTACGTCGGGTAATACTGATTATTCTTATAAAGTTAGTTTGTCTCTAATAAATATACACATTTCAATTTTCACTCCGGACCACATGGATTTAGATTCTGTTAGGCCTTTTGTTCCTAACTTGAGTTCTGCCTGCAAGTAAATTTCAATGAACTTTACTCTGAGTTGAAAATAAGAATGACTAACTTGCGAGGTTACACACATTATACATTACACCCTATAACCCAATTCATTTTAGATTATATAATCTCTTAAATTAGGATCACAAACTCTCTAACCAGAAGTCTGTCAGTGGGCTTTTGTCTGGGTTGAAGAAACTAGACTGAGTGAACACAAGCTGATCTGCTGATGGCTTGACAGGACTCACACAACCCCTCACTAGAAGATGAGAGGGTAATATCTTACGTGATATTTGAGTTTACTAACTACGGCGTTGTTTATTTGTTTTTCTTTTTTCTTAATAGGGAATCGGGTGATCCAAACAAGAGGAAGTCATATTTTCCATCTGACAAGCAGTTTTTGATCACTAGAAATGGTAAGCCTTTTAATTCCAATCTAGATGAATTATCCTTGAAGTGTAAATAATTTTTACTGAATACTCATCTTTTCATTTTGTACACAAGCTCTTTAACTTCTAATATCGTAGGGTCACATAAGTACATAACTCATATTTATGCTTACCAACTATACAAAAAGAAGGATAATGAATACTTATAGTTAGCATAAACTACCTTTTCCTATTTAAAATTATAACTTAATTGCAACTTCGAATTTGTCGTCGTGCAAAATCTGTGGAGGGTTTATCTGTTCCAAGGCAGGCCCCATCGCCCATCCTGGTTCTCCCTTTGAGACTTGAGGTTTCATCAAGTTTTAGAACTTTTTTTCGCGTTGTGTTGTTCATTTATAAAATGTCGTTGTTTCATCTGTTCTCGCCAGCTTACGAAATAAAAACAGTTTATGTTAGTAATTGTGTCATTTGGGTCTCTCCTTTCCATCTCGACGTATCCTTATCCTTATGTACACATATTATATATTATATTCACATAATTTATTTGCATGTAATTAAGTCTGATATGAACTCTATCCAGTTCCTTGTTTGCGAAGAGTTGCATCAATACAAGAAGAATATGAAGCAGCTGGAGGTGAGATATTGCTCGATGATGAAGAAAATGATGGTTGGCTGGCTACTCATGGGCAGCCAAAAGGTATGTATCTATATAAAAATCTTCAATATGATGGTTGTTTGTGTTTTGAATTTGGTTTAACTATCTGTATAGATTCCAAGGGTGATGAGGAGGAAAATGTCCCTTCTATGGAAACCCTAGAGATAAGCAAGAAGAATACTATCCAGCCAATTTCTTCGCATTTTGGCACTGAAGAGGAAGAAGACATCCCAGACATGGAAGAGTTTGAAGAACCTGACAACCTTATTGAATCAGACCCTGTAAGATATTTACATTCATTTGCTATAACTTATGTTCTATTTTCGGTAGAAAAACTGAGCGATAATGTATGTGGAGACCACTTAAGTGTTCAATTTTTTTCATCAAGGCCTCCCATATATTGAAACAACTTTATTGGGCACCCAAGTATGTATATAATATCTTCAATTGATAAATACATATATTGTGATATTCAGGCAACCCTTCAGCCTACTTATCTTGTTGCCCATGAGCCTGATGATGACAATATCTTACGAACTCGAACTTATGATGTCAGCATCACGTAAGTTCAACTCCAATATTATTTATTTTATAGTGAATATCAGTGTACAACCATACTTCATTCGTTTTAGTTCTTTTGGCTTTGCTGTTTATGTTGAAACATTTAATTTGTTTAGGTTATTTTTAGTATTCCGTTTATGATGTGATGTTTTACTCTCCTTTTTCTGTCTTTTTTGCCTTTCCAGGTACGATAAGTATTATCAAACTCCTCGTGTCTGGCTTACAGGTTATGATGAGGTTAGAGACATTAATCGTACTGTGCAAACTTGAATTTCATGTTTGTATTACATTTTATAAACTGATAGGAAAGCTAAAGGTCTTAGGTTAGTAAGTGTTGCTGTGCTATATAGATTGACAAATGCAAATATAAGTGTGATAGCAAATAGACATAGATTTTTTACAATTAGAGTACTATTCGTATCTACATCTTTCATACATGGCTGGGGTTATGTGTGAGATTTACCTGTGTGTTTGAACTTTGAATTTACTCTCTAGTTTGGAAAAAAAAAACAAAGTGGATAGATTGAAATACTTGAACACGAGTTGAAGAATACGTACTAGTAGTGCAGTTTTAAACAATATCTCTAGTCTCCGACAGCCTAACTTGAACAATTAAGAATGTGTATCGACATTGACAATATTATGGTGAAGGTGTAAGCACACACCCCATTATTCAGGTCGCTAAATTATTAAATGATGATCTGTGTTTGAGTTTATTGGCTAACATTGCTTGCACAAATTAATTGATTATCATATTTAGATGTTCCAGAACTGTGTAACTTTGACAAATATCTGTTATATGGCATTCATTGAAAGAGTAACTATGTGTTGATTATTTGAAATTATTTTTAATTTAAATGTTTTTCGCAATATAACACACTCACCAATTTTCTATTACAGTCGAGGATGCTTCTTGAGCCAGAATTAGTTCTCGAAGATGTCAGTCAAGATCATGCTCGCAAAACAGTAAGCAATACATGCTTTTGGCTTATATACTGTTGACATCTCGAGTCTTTATGTTGATATGGTTAAGAGAATTGCCACATTTAGAGCGTTAGAGGTGGCAAAATGGGCGAGTTGGGTAGCAGGTCAAGATAATTTTACTAACAAGGTTTGTAACGTAATGTGGTTGGGTTGACTTGACAGCAGTTTACTGTCTTTTGCTAAACTATTTTGCAATCAATTAATGTATATAATTTGATCACAAAAACTTTACTATTAAAGTAATTTGTAGTTCTTAGTTTATATAAATCATACTCAGGTAACTATTGAAGATCATCCACACTTGCCTGGGAAACATGCATCTGTACACCCATGTAAGCATGCTGCTGTGATGAAGAAACTAATTGAACCCCTAATAGCTGGAGGACTTGAACCGCAAGTTGACAAGTAATTTTTTTCTTCCGTCTTTCCTGAGTAGTTATGGAATCAGTAATAACGCATAATTCTAAATTCAGAGATTAACGGCTCACTCAAATATTAACTAAAATTGGGATGATGTATGTGCTTTAAGTGCTGTTCTATCAGCTGAGCATTGTCTTTGAGGTTGAACCAATCAGTATAGAGGTTGCAAGTTGCACAGGTTGGGTAAAGGGTCAAAATGGTTTTCAATCAAAACAAGCAATATTTAATGTGAGTTGAAACAGGTCTGGTGGGTTGAGTTCACGTCTTTTATAAATAACCAATGCCATTAGTTATTATTACTAAAACCATATCTAAATTACAATTATCCAAATCGACGCAATTTATAAGAAAATGGTTCAAATTGCCACCTCTAATCCGAGACTTGATGGCATTGCGATAAAATATGGTTTTAGCCTGGGCACGTCTAAATTTCTTTGATTGGTTTGTTGTGATATGTATTTTTCTCTTAATTTGTGTGCCAAGTTTTGTATCTTTCTTGTTGACATCAACTGGTATCTGCTGCAGGTACCTCTTTTTATTCTTAAAATTTGTGGCCACTGTTATTCCAACCATCGAATATGATTACACCATGGACTTTGACCTGGGGAGCTCCAGTACCTGAATTAAAGGCAAAACCCCTGAAGTTGTACATGCACTACAAGAAAGGCAGGGAGAACGGAAAAAAAGTTACCCTGCTATATGTGTTATTTGGCAAAACTATTATACATTTTGATATTATTTTACTTTTCGTAACGTTGTACATATGTTTGTGACTATTGTTTATTTTAAGATTTAACTTTCTTATCAAAGAGGTTAAATGCGTCAATATCAACCCTTATTATCAATCGACATACCAACTCATCAATTTACCTTGAGATTTTAAAATTTGTATCATGATTTTATCAATAAAACATGATCCATGAGAAATTGGAATTTCTCATGAGATTTATAAGAGTGTTGGAAGGTTATTAGAGTCTTTTCCTTCTACCTTTTTTTTATCATCATCATAAATTTATAAAAGCATAAATAAATTTCATTATTCTATTCCTTAATTCATCTTCTTATTTTCATTTCTCTCTCAAACTCGTGTAATTATATTTCTTTAATCTCTAAAAACTTTCACTGCCACTAAGTTACTATAACTTATACTTCCTCCCAAGTTTCTTAAAGATCTCTATAAGATTTTCTAAGCTTTGTGAGAGTTATGTATATATAGATCTTTAAAGGTTAAGAATGATTTTTCTACGACTTTTTATTTAGTTTTAGATTTTAGAGTTTTACATTTAAAACCAATATAAATTCGAACATCTACTTCGCGTAGACATGACAAAACTCGGCGAGCAAATATCAAAAGCCATAATTTGTTATCTTTAAATTTAAAACGATTAATCTTCCAAATCACAATCCATCTTCTAGTGTTAAGGGATTCATAGGTAATAACAAAAGTAATATTGATCGATTTCATATAAAAACCTTTTAACAAAATATATTAGGTTGGCTATCGGGAATTGGGATTAATGTTACAGCGATGTAATTTGATAAAATGCTACTAAAAAATATGTGCTTAGATAAAATGGAACTTACAATCTCATACTAATAAATTTTATATAAAGTGTAAAATTTGTAGATACCACCACATTTGAAATGTAAACTCCGGGTTGTTTGAACTTTCTGACAAACTGCAGCAACACCTTTGTAATGTAGCTTGATATCCCTCAATAAAGTGTTGCGTAAAGTTGCCAATGCGAGAATATTGATTCCGGAGGATACACACCAATGTTTTGGAAATTTTTGACCTTGAACTTTACTGATCGAAAATTTAAAATTCTCGAATATATAAATTGACAACATAAAAAAGCTAAGCATGTAAATAAAGGTGAGAAATACATATTCCACAAAAACATATTTAAGGGTTCATTTATTTTTACAAACTTAAAAAATAGTAAAACTAAGTGTAGGTTAAATGCGAAGGCTTTAGAGGCAGAGACCTCGAAAATTGAACAAACCACGTTTGATAGTTTATCAACATGTTCGACTCATTCTGACCTTTTTCAATAATTGACATGTCATGAAATTCTTAATGGGTTACAAGTAATGTTATATTTTATTAGTTAGTCGTCTAATGATTATAGTGTTACTGAGAAATTAATAAATATAGAGGTATGATAGTAAATTTAAATGATTAGTTAAAAACTAATTCTGACGTTATGATTTATTTCTTAAAAAATACTTCAAAAGAATTGAAAATGATTGCATTCATCTCACCAACTTGTGTATAATTATAAATAGATGAGATTATTGTTATTGGGATGAGTATGACAATTATTATATGAATTGAATAATAGGAGTTATATGTTTTTGTTGGAAAATTGTTTAATTTTAAATGATTAAAGAAAGTGAAAGTTACGAAATTACAATTAATTCATATAAATGCGTTACAAAATATCATTAGAAGTATGGGTAAAATAGTAAATTCAATTAGAATACTTTTAAAGAATTAAGACTCGTGGGTCAAATAGTTTATATAGTAGTAAGATAATATAAGATAAGGTAAAATGAACAATTTATAGACAAATTGATTGCACAAACAGTTAATTAATTAAAGAAACATAATAAAGTTACAATAAACTTGCAAAGCATTCTGTAGTTTTTGAATCAATAAATTGAATGCGTTTGTGGATGAATGCTTAAGAAAATAAATTCAATTCAAGCTAAACTAATATTAAAACTGATTTGATATTGTACTTTTGTATTGCATCAATCATATTTCACATGAAAACTCAGCCTCTCTTTATAGATGAACAGCTAGCCGACTGAAACTCGACGGATGCGACCTTTTCGTGGGGTGTGCGAGTTTCATAATTTTATTCGTTCTTATTTGTAAAGAATCTGATCTTTGTTTGGCTTTAATAAGAAATGTAAAACTTTTATACAACAATTTTAACTCTATCTTTATCTCTAAAATCGATTGAAAACGAGTTTGAATAGTTTTTACTTTTTATCTTTTATCTTAAAGTTTTTAGATAAATCATCTTGGACTATGAAATGTTTATCCATTTTGTTTGGCGGGCTCCTCCTTGGCACTCGATGAGTTAATGCCGATTTATTTTATAATTTGCATTTTAACCATCGATTGTTATCATTTTCAATAAACCTCCCTTATTTTACCAAATATACAATTATGAACAAATTAAGTACAAAATATACAATAACTATATCTAATTTTAAATAAAGCAACTATAATTAATACATGAAAACGTATATATTTCAACACTTATCAATAACATGACTAAATATGATCGTTCAAAGAAAACATATGAGTTTCAGCTTATAACTATTTGTAACCAATTACGTTAAAAATCTCTATTTCACCGCAATCAAAACCAAAACCAATGTGTTAATTTTCAGAGACCCAAATTTATATACAGGTCCTCGATACTCGATAGCATAACTAGTTTTACATTCAGTTTCAGCATTTTAAGCCCAATAGATACATAACTCACAATTTAATAAAAAGCCCGATACCAAGCCCAATCAATTCTTATTATATGTCGCCACTATCATAAACCCTAATTCCAGCAGCCCTAGCCGTGCAGTTCGTAGCAACTAGAGAACGCAACAATGGGTAAGCTTTCTGCAAATTCCTTGCATATTTCAATACTACATCATGTTTCTAATGAAAAACTGTATCTATTGATTACTACTTGATAGTTGTCTCGTTCTAATTAGTTGATTGTGTATAATTAAGGTTTTAATTAGGTGAAATGGTTCTGTGTGTTTGTAATTAATAGGTGCTTATACGTATGTGGGTGAATTATGGAGGAAGAAACAGTCAGATGTGATGAGATTTATGCAGAGAGTTAGGTGTTGGGAGTACCGTCAGCTTCCTTCCATTGTTCGGGTCACTCACCCCACCCGACCCGATAAGGCTCGCCGTATGGGTTACAAAGCCAAGCAGGTAACCCTGTTGTGGCTATATTTTACAGTATATTATAACACTTATTATGTACATCTTTCCGTTTGTAGTTAAATACTATAAAAGGCAGATGTTTTAATTGCTAAATTATTAAATTCACATATGTATCCCTTCATTTCATGAGTTTAGTTATTTGCATATTTATATTGATTTAAAGTTTTGATGCTTTGGTGTTTGCTACTGATTTTAATCTCTCTTGCTGGCTAGGTGTGTAAGATATTTAGTCATGTTTACATGTACTGTTTTACTTTTTAGGTTTTTATGTTACATGAATTTGAATGTGAATTGTTGGTCTAGGAGGCCAAAAAATGGGGAGCATCTATTGTTATTTGAAAAATAATATTGGTTGTTGGTGTTTATATTTTATATACTGAATGCTGTTGATGGATTATTACATTGTTTAGTATGTTATATTGTCAAATAGTTGACTGCCTCTGTTCATTTCAGTAATAAGTTTTTTGTGAATTCGAAACCAGCATAAGTTATTTAACTGGAATATTTTGGCCACATGCTGTGTGAAAATTTACATTAGATATCAGAAAAGTGTGCACTAAAATTGATATTGGAGAAGATTCCCCATTTGGGAGCTGGTTTTAATCTAAGTTCTCTTTGCTGTTTAAAAAAATGTATCAGAAATGTGTTTTATGAGGTGTTTGAATTGTTTATAGGGTTATGTTATCTACCGAGTTCGTGTGAGACGCGGTGGAAGGAAGAGGCCAGTTCCCAAGGGTATTGTGTACGGAAAGCCTACAAACCAAGGTGTCACTCAACTCAAATTCCAACGTAGTAAGAGGTCTGTTGCTGAGGAACGAGCTGGAAGGAAGTTGGCTGGTCTTAAGGTTCTCAACTCCTACTGGCTCAATGAGGTATGCTAATGACTTGTTTTATCAATGTGTTATTTTTATTTCATAATTTTTTATTACAGTACTGGTGCTTATATCAGAGTTGCATTTTTGACTATTTTACTATGAAATGATCAATTTGGATGGTGTTTTTGCTTCCGGTTTGTTGGGTCTAGTGAAAAGTTAGATGAAAGGGAAGGGTTTTGGTTGTATGGTTCAAAAGTTGCCCAACGTGTATTTTTAGTTGCTGCAACACTCTAAATCATTTTATACAAAGATCTAAGTTGCTGCTGTAATAATAAAATATTTAAACCTGGCTCATTTAGACTGGTGTTATATATGACATTTTCTTAGCTTGTTCTATGTGGAGCTTTTACTAAACCTAGTAACTGCCACCTCTCGTATTTATGAATATGTTATATTTTGGTGAAATAAGATGCGCAAACCTGTTATGGTTACCACAGTAGACAATTTGGGTGCTAAGTACAATTCTGGAATGCAGGACTCCACTTACAAGTACTTTGAGGTGATCTTGGTTGATCCTGCTCATACTGCTATCCGTAACGATCCACGCATCAACTGGATCTGCAACCCGGTGCACAAACACAGAGAGCTTCGTGGACTCACATCTGCTGGTAAGAAGTACAGAGGTCTTCGTGGTAAGGGACACTTGAACCACAAGCAACGTCCTTCAAGAAGAGCAACCTGGAAGAGGAACAACACTCTATCTCTCCGTCGTTACCGTTGATAACCTCAGGCATTGCTTTACGGTGGTATCTGTTGTTTTTTCACTAGTTTTCAGCTTCTATTTTGAGGATATTGAGCATTGCTGTTTGGGGCTCCAGATGTTTTTGGTTAAATGTGGTCAGAACAAAGCTTTGAGTTTGTCATCTAAGATGTTTGATTTCATCAATGTCTCAATGCATTATCGCGACTTGTTTACCTCTATATTTTTGCTTGAATGCTGCTCTTAGTATAAGTTTTTGGTATAATATTTGGGTTATGAATCGTTCTAAAGGTGGTAATTTTGTCTTGCTTGGGTTGTCACTCAGGTAAGCTTATTTGGGTTTTTTTATTTCAAATCACAATATGAATCTGAATTACCAAAGCTCTTACTCAGGAGAGTTAACATTGCGGTTATGAATCCAGATCACACCAATGTCGGTTTGGATTTTGGTGTTAGGTTATTTAGTCCATGTATCAATTTAATCTGTTAGGCCATTTGGATTATTGGTTCCACATTGCGGTTATTAGACAAATTTGTTAAATGAAAACAAATTTGAATGCTGATTTTCGGTGTAGGTGATTGTTAAATTTTTTAACTAAAAAACCTAATGAAAACTTGATGATTGAACTGTCAACTATCCTGATTTCCTGGTGAGTTTGTAGTTGGTCTTGGCCGTTATAACAATTGCCTATCATGGATTCATGGGTAGAGATTTTCCCAATCCTTCAGTGGTTCTTTACTCAGAAACCGAGCCTTTCTGCTGATTGTGAAGTATGAAACATGCCCGATTCCAGTCTTTCAAAAATATAGTTCTGCTTTCAGAAATGCAGATTGGCCTAGCCATTTTCTCGTCATAATCATATAACCGGTTGTATATAAACTTTTAACGGCTTTTGTGATATATCATCAATCAATATTTGGATAATTATCATGGTTTATATTAGCTTGGAATTCTGCAGGGAATAAACTAGTAAATGACATGCGCGATTCAATTGTTGAAGGTTCAAAATGAAGATCGATGATAACATATACTCAGTATCATGTTTATACTCTTGCTGTTTGGTGATTGAAGAACTATCCACCATATATCTGACATGCCTTTAGTAATGGTTGTCATGAAAATGTTACAAGATCAAAATTGGTTGCTGGAAATGGTGGAGCTAAACATACAACAGAAAAGAAGGTACTTGTTGATGGAAAGCAACAATACACGATCTGATTGTGAAAAGTTGCTGAAGATGGTTGCCATTTGGAATCTTCACTCAGCTTGAATTAAATGAGCTCGTAAACTTCTTTCTTTTTCCTGTATCATACGGAACTTGAAATCATAAAACGTTTAGTAAACGAAAGCGTTTCTTGTTTTGTAGGTTTCTCGATCAGGCTGTGCAAACATTTCTAATTTTGTTTAGTAATTACTCCCTTTCTTAAATTTTATAAAATCGAGCTCATTGCTCACCTTAAGCGAAGAAACGATTGTCATCCATGATTCTAGCTCTGTAAGACACTCTTTTTCTTGTTTCGCAATAATTGAGAGCTCGGTTAACAGATAACATGACTTCTCAGCCTGTTTAAACAACCAAACACGTCTTCTATCAATAATATTTCGATAAAAAAATACTCTTCATTTCAACAGAAAACAAAAGGAGTACGTACCTGATTGTTTAAGTTTGTGATCGTCGATTCTATATTTTCCAAGAGTGTCGTTGCGTTATCCATCACATCACGAACTGCTAAAGCATCACCCTGTGTACCATCAATACGATTAGCTTTGAATTGTGCTAGTAGTATCATGTACTAAAAGTCTAAGACGATAAAAAAGCCTTAACCACAATATATACCTTCGAATCATGGACTAATGGGACATTGAGCGATGCCACAGACAATTTTCTAACCACTCGTCCGACAGATTCAAAGTTTTTAGCCTCTATTCTCGACCATTTTTCTAACAAGAATAACTGTGAGTTCATGAGATCGTATAACTTGATCTCGTTTTTGAGCTTTTGTATTTCCATTTGCTTTCCCATGTTCGAATTCTTTACAGCGAGTATCTCGAGCCATGCGTTGAACGATTTCTTCTACATAATAACGTAAGTATAAGTTTTACCTTTATATATCATCTTTCAAAATTTATTCATATGACATAATCTTTTTTTAGTTTTACCTCTGCCAAATTTTTAACCGTGGTCATAGCGCTCTCGGCTCTAGCATTAGCAAACTGCCATTGCAGTAACCGATTATTCATCATACTTAAATAGTGTCGCTCTGCTTCTTCTGTTGACGCCGCCTTTTTCTGCCTAAAATACTTTAAAACGCTACTTATTCCACCACCACCACCACTACTACGCTGACCATTCATCTTACCACCAGGACTCGGTGGCTTGGGGGGCACTGGGGAGGGGCAAGGGGCAACTCGGCCTGGAGACAACGCCCATGCGGAAGGAGAGGTAGGTTTTTTTCGTGGCAATATTCGAACAAAGTTGCTGTCATTTACCGTCTTTTTCTTCTTTGCCACGGGACTAGTAATACGGGTGTTGATATTCATTGGACTAGGCATGTCAAGCATTAATTTGTTCATTTCGTGTTCCCTAAAACTTCTGGCTTTTGCATTTGATCTCGAGCTAGATTTAGGAGGAGATGTGGATGGGTTTTCGCTTTTGCAACGTATGAGGCGAGGGGAAGGTTGTTTTCCGGCTAGTGGTGGCGGGTAACGGCTGCTGGAGCGACGAATGTGATCCATTTTCAAGTTGTTTTTTTCTTTTAGTTTCTTGGGGAGTAACTGGTGGTATTTTATGCAACTATGGTTGCATGGAGGTCAATCTTTGACTTAATTTAGGTATGTTATGTTGAGGGCACGTTTAGTATTCATGGTTTTGAAGTCATCAGTTGACTTTTCAGTTAAGACTTGAGAGCATGTAGTTTTTTCTTGCCAAACTTGTCACCGTTTCTTTTGGATTTTGAGTAGAACTTTTGGTTTTTTTTTATATGTTTATATGTGTATGTAATTAGACATATATATCATTACTCTATTGGTTATTTAAGGATCAAGTTGGGTAATATCTATGAGGTGATGAGTTTTGTTCGGTCTCTCTCTATTTTTTTAGACTAGTCTAAATGAGTATCTGATATAACTTTCAATTGTATAACAATTAACCAACACTTCTAGTGGGTAATTTTTTTTGAACATCTCATTTTATTTTTTTCATTTTTCACTCAAATAAAAAAAGTAGAAAAAGTAATTCGGTGGAAACTCGATGGTCAACCCGAACCCGTTTAGATCCGTCCTCCTAAATGACCAATCTATACCCGAACCCGTTTAGACTAAAGCCCATCTAGATCCGTGACCCAACCCGACCGACTCACTCACTCATTTTGCCACTTATAGGTTGAACATAATTTTGTTTTTGTTTTTGTTTTCATTTGACATACTTTTCATTTGATTTTAAAAAGAGCAACCATCCTCTAGTTGTTACTATCGATAGGTCTCACAGTCAAATGGATGATAAAAATTGGGTAGTCTGTGATTAAATTGAACCCGTGACCTTTATTATTATGCTACATGTTCTTTATCGCTAGATTACTATCGGGCGAGGATTAATCTTTTATTTATTCCGGATAACAAACTAATTGAATTTTATAAGTGATATTATAGGTTATGCGGTATTTTAAAGTAATAGAAGCGCATTTTTTGAAATAGAACATCAAAGTTTTTATTTGATTATTACTTCATTTATTAAATGTTTGCTTAAACAAATTGGTTTAAACACGTCACTTCTTAACTAAATTTGGGTTCTAGCTCATATAAACCAAATGGCCCACAAAAATTTAGGTAGGGCCCAAAAGACCCCACAGTCTCAATTACTACCACAATCATCACACTCTTTCCCGCCAATTCTTCCCCAATTACAGACACAATTCCCCAGGGTTTGAGAAAACTTGTTATCGTAGATGACGATGAAGAAGCGAAATTGAACCCGATTCAGAATTCTAGATCACTTCGTATAAATATATTTATTTAATTAACGTATTTTGTTTAGTTAGTTTACTAGTTACAAAGCCCTAAAAATGGAGGATGCTAGGGTTTTCACGGGAGCAGATAAGGCTTTGCAAGCAGGCATCATAACCAAAATTCGAGTAGAAAATTTCATGTGTCATAGTAATATGGAGATTGAATTGGGCGATCGTGTTAATTTCATCACCGGACAAAACGGAAGTAAGTCGAATTTTGCATTTTATAATATAATCGTCTTTGTAAGTATCATTCGTTTGTGATATAAAATTACTGTAATATTCTATTTATGTGTTATTTTTTTTTATTGACTTATAGGTGGAAAGAGTGCGATTCTTACCGCGTTGTGTATAGGGTTCGGTTGTCGAGCTAAGAGTACAGATAGGGCTACTGCATTGAAGGACTTTATAAAAACTGGTTGCAGGTATTTGTTTATGAAACAAAGCGATCTTAAAAATGTGATAAAGCCGCTACCTTCATAAGTTTGTAGAAATAGTTAGAAGTTTGTGCTTTCGATTGCTTATGGTTAGTAATGATTGGAGATCGTAAATAAGTTCACTTTAAAGGTGTGAAAATGTAGGTGACTTGTCTAAAATTTATCAATGTAGAGATTTACAAAAAATTTGTTCCTTCAGGTAGTTTCATGCACGTTATAGTTTTCACAATTATAAGTTTGATTATATGTTTTATGTTTAAAAAGTTTGTAGAATTGGGTAATCTTTTGTAGTGATAGCATCTGATCTTAACTGTAGATATCTTGTAGGTTTTTTCTTGACAAAGATTTGTGTTTTGAACTTTTAATATAATATGCCTGTTTGCAGCTATGCACTTGTACATTTGGAAATTAAAAATCGCGGGGAGGATGCTTTTAAGCATGATATATATGGTGATGTCATAATGTTAGAGCGAAGGATCACAGATTCAACCAGTACAAGTGTTCTTAAAGATCATCAAGGTTTTTGTTAAATTGTTTAACTTCTATTATATCTTGTTGGATTTCAGATTTGATATATATGAATTGTGCAGCTAGTTACAAATTATTGGCTAAATCTGTCACAACTGTCTTCTGGTGGGGGTTTATAGCAAGATGATTGTGCAAGCTATCCTTTTTAATTTTAATCTTTTTTTCCTATTATCACGTTCTTCCATATAATAATCGCTATTGGTGGTAGTTAACATATACTTGGTTACTCAGCAATGCTTGCTCTTATGTATACTCCATATTGGTTATACCTCATTCCGTTGGTGTGCATGCATTTTATACTTTTCAGTGCCTTCTTTTAATACTTTCTGTTTCTTTTATATTGGCGTGGTTTGTTTACATGTAAAATCTTACCTTTTAGTGTCTATAAGATTTATGCTGTTTCACAAATATCAGTTCAAAGAACCTACCATGATCATCTGTTATGGAGTTAACCTTTTATATGTTGCGATTTTTATTCACTGAAATTTTTCGTTGGTTCCTAAGTTTACTTTTCCGTTCAAAACAATTTAGGGTTCAATTTCTGGATGTTCAAAACTATATACTACTGTGCATATGTTTATATACCATCCTCTTTTACTAAATCTACTACATGTAACAGGAAAAAAGGTGGCTAGCCGAAGAGAAGACATCCGTGAGCTTGTGGAACACTTTAATGTGGGTATCTATCCAAATAACACATGTTATCTTTGTTATATATTCCCCCATACTTCGAATCTTATGTTCAGCTGCATAAGTTGCGTTATACTTCATAGTTCGTACGTGCTGTAGACATCTGGCATTTTCATGTGCAGATTGATGTTGAGAATCCTTGTGTAGTAATGAGCCAGGACAAGAGTAGAGAGTTTTTGCATTCAGGGAATGACAAAGATAAGTTTAAGGTCTGAAGTTAAAACAAGTTGTATTTTATTTGTGTAACTTTCTCATCGACATGTAACATTAAGGATGTAAAAGTTTTCTAGTAGAGGTGGCAAAGTGGGCAGGTCATACAGGGTTGGTATCTGGTCAGAAGCGGGTCATGCGGGACGGATCGGGTGAAATTTAAAAACTTTTAAACAAATTGTGTTTCACATGTGATTACGAAAAGTACTTTTATCTCATTAATAAATGATGTAGGAGGCTCTTTGCATTGTAAGTTCATGTTGGGCAACTTTTTACTCATTCTTTTTATACACTGTATTTTTTTTTCTCATTTGAATGTTTGCCTCGTTAAAACTAAACTGTAACCGAAATTGCCACCTTTATTTTTGGCACAGATAATATAATGTTCTCTTTCTAATATGATTTTGTTCAGTTCTTTTTCAAGGCTACACTTCTATGTCAAGTGGATGATCTTCTAAAAAGTGTCAAGGACAATCTTGACAAGGCAAATGGTGAGGTTGTTGAGTTGGAAAGGTCAATAGCACCTATAGAGAAGGAACTGAATGAGTTGCAAGGGAAGATTAAAAGCATGGAGCATATTGAAGAAATTTCTCAGCAGGTGCAGTTGTGGACCAAAAAATGTGCATGGTCAGTTGTATATGACATAGACAAACAAATTCAGGAAGAGACTGCGAGACTTAGAAAACTAGAAGAACGGATACCTCGATGTCAGGCTCGGATCGATCAGCAAATTGTAAGAGAGTTTGTGTACCTTCTGTGTGATTTTCGTTTTGTTGGTACCTCGTAAATACTTAATCCAATATGCTTTAGAATTAAGTATGCTAACTAATTTGTCACAACACATACAGGCTCAGTTGGTCGAACATTTTCAGATATTAGCATTAGATTTTATATTTATGCTTTTAAAATTTGTATATTTTTGCACAAAGGCTATTAGAAAGAAACAACTATAAACTACTAACAATTAATGTACCATATAGAGTTTTTTTTGTAGTTGGTCATGTATCTTAGTTTATTAGATCGCGACATGCATTTAAGTTTGTATTGACGTATTATTTTGATCATGGAAAACGGAAACAGCATGAGAATTCTTTGTAGCTCCAGCTGATTCACTGGTCTAGTAACTCCAAGTTGGAAATAGATTTCTGCCTCTAAGAGGAAGATTCTTATTTTATTTTGCAGGCAAAAGTAGCAGAATTGCAGGATTTGCTAGACAAAAAGAAAGCTCAAAGTGCCATTTTGATGGAAAGTGTTTCAGAATGGAGGAAAAAGAAGAATGAATTGGAGCAGAAAATTTCTAAGGTATGTTCAAAGACACCATTTATTTTGAGTGCTATCTTTTTATGGATGAATTTGGTCAAAAAACTGAAAAAAGCTAATATCTGAAGTTTGATTTTAGACTTATGTATTCTACTGTTCATTTTGAATCCATAATTTTCTTATCGTACTGCTTTTTCTAATTTTTTTACTTGATGCCTTCATATGAAATTATCTCTTACATTATATCTTGAGAATCAGTTAGAAGGGTCGAGTAAGTTTACTTGTTCTTATTACCATCTCTGCGCATGGTTAACCCAAAGGTCTATTGCTAACTTTTGTTACAACTATGAGTTTTCATACTAATACAAATATTGATTCACAAGGCTACAAAAGAGAAGTTAGAGCTAGAGCAAGAACGTCAACGCAGAAATAATAACATTGCTAAGATGGCCAAGCATATCAAGTCACTTGAGCAACAAATCAGCGAAGCCAATGAGCAACAAATGAAGGACACACAGGTTTTATGTCAAATTCATCTTCACATACGATTGGCTACTTACTTTCTGTTCACATAGAGCCATGGTTTCGAAATATGATTTTTTTAGTTGGCTTATATGATGTGCTAGAAAGTAATATTCACTAAAAGACTAAAAGTGTAGATTGCATTTAGCAGAGCATTATAGTTCTGGTCCGGGATATTGTAGGCTGAAGAAGATGAGATGGAGAAAAAGCTGAGGGAGCTTCAGGATGAGATAAGTGTTGCTGAATCAGATTGTCTAAGGTGTCTTGTTGGTTTCATTTGTCTTGTGTACATAATAGTAATTCATTATTAACATTGCATGTTTGGGTCTAACCTGATTTGAGGCTTATTCTCTTTGAGTTCTAAATGTCAATTTTTAGATTGAAGAAACTTGAGGATGATGTAACAGAACGTTTAGGAACTGCAAAGGATGAGCTTAGGATGATCACTTCTGAGGTATGAAATTGCATTTCTAGTTTATCAAACCTACAGTGGATTCATATGTTTTACTACATTCTTTTATTCAAGTGGTTTGAATTTTTACCTTATATTGTTTATTTGCCTGTATTCTTCGGAAAAGCTGTTCTGCTGGGAACTAAGTAGCATGCATTGTAAATTGTGTGAGAATTTTGCTTAGTGATAGTGAAAGTATATTGATCTAAATTTGAATCTTGCTGAAATCAATGGTGTGCCAACCACATCTAGTTTGAAAAAAGAGTTCTGGTTAAAATATTCGTAGTCACTAAAAAGTTTAGGATCTGAACTCTTCTGATAAATCCACAATTGATTATGTGCTTCATATATCTTCTGCCATAGTGCCATCTTATCCTTTATTCTGGTAAACTTGGGCATCTAGTTTATTGTAATTCTGGTTTTGATTTATTGAGATGTTTCTATGTCTGCAATTACATCTTTGTTGTTTTCATACTTAACTGGTTTTTTTTTTTCGCCATCCAGATCTATGATTATGAGAAGAAGGTCAATGAGAGTCAGGGGCGCATTCGTGAACTGCGACTGAATCAGACACACAAGGTCTGTCGATTCTCTATATTCCTTTGTTCCATGTTTTCACTCAGATGCACTGTATGTAGAGGTGGCATGATGGGCGACTTTACTACAGACTTGCAGGTCATAAATTCATAATGGCTTTGGGTTGAAGCGTGTCTGTTGACCACTTACACTTTTTTGTCCATTTTTTTGTTTTTTTAGTTAATTAACGTGTTTATTAAAATGACAATAACATTTTACAGTAATAATCTAAATTGTTGAATAAAATGGCTGAGAATGTTGTTTGCATTTTAAATAGATTACGAATGGCTTACAGGCACTTCGATGCACTCCTCCTCTTGCGAGAGTTTTTGATTTGGCCCATTAAGCGTGTTAACTCGACTCGTTCCCAAATTAATCGGTCGAAATGCCTCCTACAGCTTTATGTCAAAAGGAACTAAGGAGAACATAACCCTTAATGCGTGTGTAGGCAAAAGGAACTTTGTATAGAATTGGTGTTTCAGTGAAACTGGAATCTATGTGCATCTACCATCACATTCTATTATTTATAATTTTATATTTTAGCATTTTCTTCATTTTTATACAGGTCACAGCTTTTGGAGGATATAAGGTTTCCAATCTTTTACAGGCTATTGAGAGGAACCACCGCAAATTCAGAAAGCCTCCCATTGGTCCTATAGGAGCACATGTGGTCAGTAGTAAAAAACTCATCATACCTATACCCATTTTCACATATCCTTGAATGAGGTCATTTGAACTTGCATTAACCTTTTCCATTATGATGCTAGTGGAATATATATGTAATATTAATTTTAAGTTAAAGTAGTATCTAAGTCTACTCGGTCTATTTTTATGCATCTAGCTACATATCTTTATCTTGAGTTTCATGATAACAGGCATTGATTCATGGTGACAAATGGGCTGTTGCTGTTGAAAATGCGATTGGCGGGTTACTTAATGCTTTCATAGTGACAGATTATAAAGATTCCCTTCTATTGAGATCATGTGCTAAAGAAGCAAACTACGGCCACCTTCAGATCATTATATATGATTTTTCTAGACCAAGGTATGCGTATTCATGCCAATATTATTTAAGCGTTCTTGATATATCATATATGACTATAATACTTCTAATGTAGGCTGCAAATTCCAAATGATAAGCTTCCCCAGACAAATCATCCAACTACGCTCTCAGTAATACAATCTGACAGTCCGACAGTAGTGAATGTCTTGGTTGATATGGTACAGCGATAGTACTTTTCACTATTTAGTTTCCTTTACTTGTTCCTTTGTATGATTAATGGTGAATTTATTATCCAGCATAATGTATGCCATGCCTTACTTCCGAACCCTAGGAGTTTGATATAGGAAAATGCATACACCTTTGATGTCTTCTTTGATTTTAATCTTAGTCATACTGTCATATGAAATGTCTCGCTTTTTACAAAGTAAAAAATTTCAAATGTTTTGCAGTCTACTCAATATTGACCTTTCTAGTCTTGGGATTCAGAATTTTTTTACAAATGAGATCGGAGTCCTATTAAATTTCTGTCGCATGTATTAATAGCTAACAAAGTTGATAATTGCTAACATTTAAAAGCTGAGTTTCTGTCACATGTATAAACACCGAATCCACATGCTGGCGAATTTTATTAGTGGTCAATCAGTGGGGGGTCTAGTTTTGTACAATTGTTCATCCCCTTGTTTGCAGAATCAGTCTGGTAAGCAAAAACCCGATCTTTTTAAGAGATTTCCTCATTTACAGAGTTAGTTTTTTGAAATAACAAAAAAGCACAATTTTTCCAAAAAAAAGGTTCCTTGCAAATTTCGCATAAAAACCATCTTTGCGAAATTTTCCATAAAAAATTGTTTTTTGCGAAGCTTTCCATACATGACCTCCTTTTGCGAGATTTTCCAAAAAAAAGTGTTCTGCGTATGTTTAAAAAAATCCCCTTTTTCTTGAAATATTCCAAAAAAAATAAAAAATAAAAAAAACGTTTTTGCGAAACCTTGAAAGTGGTTTGCAAAAGTATGGGGTATATGAAACGACCCTAGGAATTCAATCAAAACTCCTTCTAGCATGCATGTTGGTCTTTAATTTCGCTACCTTATTTGCATTTCCTTCCGTTGACTAGTTACTTTTTGTTAAAAAATAATGATGATCTTTTTGTAGGGCGCGGCTGAGAGACAAGTGCTTGTAAGAGATTATGATATGGGAACTACTGTTGCCTTTAATCAAAGGGTTCCAAATCTGAAGGAGGTTTACACGTTAGAGGGTCATAAGATGTAAGTTTACGACATTTTATGTATGTTCTGCTCCAGCGGCGTCTTTGTTTTTATTGCTTTACTTGTTGATCAATATCTGGCGTGTCTGTAAATGCTAATATATGGAACTGTGAGGATGTAGGTATTGTCTAGAAGTGGCAATTTCTGTCCATTCACTGATGAATGGGTTGTGTTTTATCGTAAGTGGGCCGAGTTATAAATTTAACCAATAGGGCAACGGTTAAAGCGAGTAATTTAGGCTGAAAGTTGCCAAAGTCTATCAAGTAACATATTAATTATTATATCTTTTTTAATTATTATTCCAATCCATACTTAATTGACTTGTTTCAGCCTGAACCTGCCCATCTCGCCACCTTAAGTATCATTCATGTGATTTAATAGTTGAGTTGGTGATGGCAAATGATCTCAACTTATCAAGTTCTCAATGAAATAAGCAAATAGAAAATTATTTTGTCAGCACAGAAGCCAATTAATAACTACTAGTGTGCAAAATTGCTTGCTTTCTTTTTCCTTCCGTTAATATGTTAATTTTTTTAACATCCATATTGGTCTCTGGTAGACATGTCAGTTTAATAGTAAAAAAGAGGAAACTTGTTCAAGATATCGTAACTTTGTTGTTCTTGTTTGCCTTGTGACTGTTTTCTGTAAAGATTTCGTAATATGATAACGAATAAATAGTCCACTGATATGGAGGTATTTGCAGAGTATGTTGCCGTCATCTAAAATTTTTGTTTCCTTTCCAGGTTTTCTCGCGGTTCAGCACAAACGATTCTACCCCCCAATAAGCACACAAGGGCTGGGAGGCTCTGTAGTTCATATGATGATCAAATTAAAAATTATGAAAGAGAAGCACTACACATGCAAGAACAAGTTCGGGAAATTCGTGGGAAGAAAAGGAGTTTTGAAGAACGGGTTCATGAATATCAAGATGAACTACAAAATGCGAAGGTAAGATGCCCATAGTAGTAATACAAATATTTTTGAAGACGTCTATTTCTATCCCTAGCAATAATCATTAATAAAGTCTTCAATACATGTTGAACTCGATAGTCATTTATATGAAGGCAGACTGGTATATACTGCTGTTGTTACTAAATTAGTACTCGTGTTCTTCACCATCTACTTTTCCCCCACTTCATCTAGAGACAACGCATGGGTGCGGAGAAGCTTACTATGTCTAAGAATCTCAAGCTGAAAGATTTGCAGAGTTCTCGTGCCGCAGAAGCCATAACTTCATCTGTGTCTAATGTTGAAGACTTACAACACGATATTTCAGTTTGTTTTCTCAACCCTCTACTTGATTTTTCTAGTCTAGTTCTCCCTCTTTCTTTCCCGCTTGCCTCTTTAGAAGGCATGCATCTGTGTGCTTCAAATAAACTAATTTTTACTACATTCAGAAACTTCAAAATGATAAAAACGAAATTGAGATCTTGTGTGAGAAGATTGAGGAGAGATGGAAGGAAGCCGATGCTAAAGTAAATGAACATAAAGCCTTGCACGAGGAGCTACGTGGTATGCTTATTATTACCATTTTAATATATTATAACCTGGATTTATACAGACTCGCATACATTCCTGTCTTTCTCATCTTTTCTTTCTACCCTTGTCCCCAATACAGAATTGGCAAAAGCGGACGTCGATGCTTTAGAAAAAGCGTCACGTGAGTTGGCTCAGATCGAGGAGGATCTGAGTTCTGCAGATGTGGTAATTCTCTTCTTCTGAATTATGCATTAGTGTTTGTAACTGCTAACTGTCCTGCCTAACCTATCTAGGAAAAGCGTCATTTTGAAGGACTTATGCAGCAGAAGGTCCATAAGGGAATTGAAGATTCAAAACAACGATGTCAAGAGTTTGAAAATGAGCGGAAGGTGGGTACATAGTTTCTATTAATATTTGTACCTACTCTTTTAATTGTCTGTTTGCATTGAACTTAGAACTTGTTTATATTTTATTTCTGTATATAAAACTGTAAGTTCTAAATTAACTCAGACGCTACTCATCTATCTCTTCTTATAACAAAAGTATTTCTGGAATTACGACTTAATGAGTCAAGGTTCAGTGACCAGCCCAATGACTTGTAATGGGTAAATCAAGCTTTAACTGTTAAGCCAAATTTATTTAGCATGATGTACATATAAAGAACTGTTGTTGATGTTGAAAAATGATAATTTCTATTTTCTTTAAAACTTCTTTTTTTATCTATTTTTTTTCCCGTAACCTTTTCACTTGTAACCGTCTTATTCATTATCATATAGCTTTTCAAAGAGAAAATTTTGTTCATTAATATATTTCCCTTAGAGGTTTGAGGCTTTATGTGCGCATGGGGATCATCGTTGATTCCTTGGTGTTTTATATGCTTGGGCTTTTGCAGGAATAGCTGTTGCACTACTTTTAACAGCAGTCATGTGATGCTTTGTATTATGGAAATGCAGGTAAGTTATGAAAAAGCTTCTATCATATGTCCTGAGAGTGAGATTGAAGCCTTAGGAGGATGTGGTGACTCTACATCTGAGCAAATCCAAGCCCACCTTAAAAGGTTAAAACTGCGACTCCAGCAAGAGAGCCAAAGGTAATGTGGTGGTAACTTCTGAGGACATTTCCCTTTTCAGTTCATGTAAAATTTTGTCGTGTTATTCAGGGTTAGTTAGTAAAAAGGCAACGAGGGTAGTTGCATAATCAATCTATGCAATGATAATATCTTCATGCTTTATAATAGGTAACCATTACCTGTAGAGATAGAATATGATATATGGTTTGGTATGCTTGATAATATTGCTGATCGCCGGCTTGCCTCCTGTCGAGGGGCCGACCCTGACTTCTCGTGCTGCCGGCATGGGATAGAACACGTCTCCCAAAGTAGGTCATTTTGGGGAGACGGCTGTCGCTTGAAAGCAAGCCGGTTTTGTATTTCGTTCGTTTATTTGCAATGAGATACCATTCAATTATCAAATGTTGACCACAGGCACCAGGAATCTATTGAGGAACTTCGCATGTTGTACGATAAGAAAGAGCGTAAGATTATAAAACAGCAGCAAATATACAAAGCTTTTAGAGAGAAACTTTCCGTAAGTTCCTAATGTTTCTAATAAAGTTTTGTCATAGTAATATTGATATAATAAAAGTTTGTCCTAGTAATATTGATATAGTGTATCTTTTTATCTTTTATGGAGTTTGTGTTTTTTGAGTTTGCATTTTAATTGGTTAAATACAGATTTTAACATCTTGTGTTGGTCTATGGTTGTTATGTAACTGGATCTTACCTGTAAACTTGGCTATCACACTCTTACTACCTCACAAGCTCGCCTTATACGTAATTCATAGATATGAAAACTTTTGACCCATTTATTCACGAATGGATCAATCTGTGTTATGTTAAAGGAAAGGGTTGGAAGTCTTCCAAAGTGTAGTTTTACGTACTGCTTTTTCATGAAGGTATATTATTATTGTAATAGTATTCGTCTTATCATCAAACTAAACACACTTAGTCTTATATAAGTGTTTCTCGTCAACCAACCCGTCAATGCTGCCCATTTTATCTAGCTTCAGAAAATCATTCTTTTGTTATTCCTCATAATTGGGTAATTATCGTCTGTTACCTTTTTATTATTTTCACACCAATTCCAGGCTATTCGTACGGCTCTTGACAAACGATGGAGCAAGTTCCAGAGGAATGCTACTCTTTTAAAGAGACAACTGACATGGCAGTATGAACTTCCCCTCTTGAATTTCTAGAGAATCTTTGATTTGTCTTCTCCAATATTTAACACTACTTGCACTATAATTTTTGTGGTAGATTTAATGGCCATCTTAGGAAAAAGGGGATCAGTGGACACATTAAAGTTAGTTATGAAGAGCAGAAGCTCTCGATAGAGGTACTTAACCTTTTTAAAAAAATACATTACTGGGCCAGCTACAGAGAAGCAGAGATATTGTTGCAGATGATAGTGAATACCTAAATTCTAATTTACATCTTGTTCAGGTTAAGATGCCCCAAGATGCATCTAGCAGCAATGTTCGTGACACTAGAGGGCTATCAGGTATCTTTTATCTGATTGAACATCTTTATAGCGTATTTGTTAACTACATGTCTAAGGTGACAATTTTGACTCGTTTATTGTGAACGGGTCAATTTGGGTTGTGTTTCATCTCTAATGGGCCAAACAGGTATAAAATACTGTATTTGGCTTAAAAGGAAATTGCTTAAATTGGTTTTTAGAGAGTAACCCAAATTGTATTATTGATGCTTAGAACCTCCTAAAACATAATCATTCAAAAAAATCATTTACAATTATTGATATGAGATTAGTGTTGTAATCATATATGCCACTAGGTAGAAAAAAAGGAGAAATAGGACAAAACGGGTTCTGGTAAATCCAACCTGAACCGACCCAAATCAAAGAACTAGCCCCGTTTTGAGCCGAAGCCATTTTGACCCTTTATTAAATCCGCACTCTGTTTTTCTATCTGTGTCGTAACTGGTCTCATGGTATAGCTGACAGTCTGTGAGGTTGTAGGACTACTGTTTTGAGTTATGGGGAAATAAATGAATTCAAGATACATCAAACTTGAGAAATATTTTTTGTACTAGTAACTTAACTATATAAACATTGCATCTTTTTGATGGTTTATCAGGTGGAGAACGTTCATTTTCAACACTATGTTTTGCACTAGCTCTTCACGAGATGACAGAAGCCCCATTTCGAGCTATGGATGAGTTTGATGTGTTTATGGTACATGCTATTTGGATGAATATGCTTATTGTTTTTCTTTAATATGTAAAGATGTACAAGCGTTTCTTAAAAGATGAACAGTTCAATGATTCTTCATTGTTATTCTATTTCCAGGATGCCGTCAGCCGGAAAATCAGTTTGGACACAATTGTCGATTTTGCTCTGGCACAAGGATCCCAATGGATATTTATCACACCTCATGATATAAGGTAATTTAAACAAGACCACAATTATTACCAATTTGCAACAAGTAGTGTATACAAGAGTAATGGTGAAAGAAAGCCTTAATTACTTATTTAATGTATTCTTGCAGCATGGTGAAACATGATGACAGGGTAAAGAAGCAGCAAATGGCTGCTCCTCGGTCATAAATTGTCCCTGTCACTACAAATAAGCAGCAAAAGCCAGTCTTGGGCAAGGTTTGCTTCTGCACTCAAAGTTACTTCATTGTTTCAACAGGTCATACTGATAATAAATGTGTTTACCTGCATAATTTTACGTTTTCTGACCTTTTTTTTTTAAATTGACGCTACTTTCACACGGTTCACAAGGTTTGATAGTTCATTTTATCTGAAACAGATTACTCATGCGGTTCAGCGATATGTATAGACGGATGCACGGGGTCGTTAAAGGTGTGCAAGTGGTGCGTCGTTAAGGGTGAGCAAGTGGTGCATCGTTAAGGGTGCGCAGCACAGAGCATTCACATCTTTTGGGCCTCCAAATTTGTACTGATATACTCGAGCGTGGAAAAAAAGTTACTATTCAAGATCCGTTTTTTGTGACATTATTAGTTGTGAGACTAATTAATAACACTTTAATATTATCTTATTTTGTAAATTGCATACATATATATATATATATATATATATATATATATATATATATATATATATATATGGGAGTGATCATGAGGGAATTTTTTTTTTTGAGGAGGGGGGAAGTGGTTATTATTCATCATGAAGCATCTTACAATTACCAATCAAAACGTCAACAAAAAATTATTTTTACCAATAAATAGTAATCAAAATCAATGCAATAATGAATATATTAACGGATGAATTTCAGTTTTAAGTCATAATATTAGTTGATGAATATTTATTTAATAAATTGTTAACATTCACCGTGATGAATGTTAACTAACATTTATCACGGTAATTATTAAAACATCACATTATCACAGAATATTTTTAATTTTAATATTCATTACCATGAATGTTTACTAACATTCACCGCGATGAATAATAACGATTTTGGATATAATATTTATCAATCGGTGTTATAATCTGCAGAAATAATTTATCTAGGAAGCTTAACATTTATAGCATCAATTCTGATTAAAATTTTCTAAATTTTACATTTTTTGTGAGATTTGTATGGGCAAAGGTAATAATATGCTTCTTGATGAATAATAACTGCTTCCCCCTTTCCTTCAAAAAAGCACTTTCCTGGATCATCCCAATATATATATATATATATATATATATATATATATATATATATATATATATATATATATATATATATATATGTTTGTGATTTTTTTTCATTCTAAAACTCAACTTTCTACTTTCTGCATAAAGAGCTTAAATGTTAAACTTCTATTTCTAAGATCAAATCAAAATTATCTATGAAACATGCATCTTTTAGGTCGCTCAATTCTTGTAAGACTCATCTTAAATTATAAACTCCAAATATTTGTTTCGTTACTTAAAAACACCGAAACTATAACAATGGGAACTCTAACAAAACAATAAAGAGACCTTTTGAAACTACAATACTACATGAACACAATTTCAAAAATTATAAAACTGGTACACCACCATAACTATAAATCCACTAAAGCAGTGCAAAGTGCAAACTTTCGAGTCGTGACCATCAAACATACGAGTAATACTTGTTAGAAAAAAGAAAAAATCGATATTTTAAGTCGGTTCAAAAAAATTATGAATCGCCATGATCATAATAGTAAAATATTTTGTATTGATTTATTAACTGCAAAACCAATTTTTTAAGAAGACATTACCCAACTTAGTATTTTTTAGATAATAAAAATATAAATATGATTTGGACCCACATAAAAGTGCCGTTAGCACTTGCCCCCGTTGGCTGCAAAGTGCAAACTCGCATTCAAAAACCCAAAAACAGGAAGATAAATCATTAAAGCTCAAAATCCATCAAAACCCTAAACACAAAAACTGCAAATTGATCCAAGAAATCAACAACAATCAAATGTGAAGTGAATGTAATAATTGTAATTATAATCCCAAAAATGTCTTCTTGTTCTGTTGAGAATCAAAACCCTAACAATTCTTCACCGTGGTCAAACCTCTGGTCAAAGAACAAAAAAGCTCTCGATCATGTCGTATTCTCCACCATTCGCCGCCGTTCTTTATACCGGAAACCACCACCCACTCCCCGCCCACGGTCATCACCACCACCACCATCACCGCCGCCTAGGAAGCCGGAGAATTTGACTCATTTTCCTCCTTTCGAACAAACCCTGAACAATGAAACCCAAATTTCCGATTTCCCCCAAGTTCCACCTCATGATTTCATTTCTCTAGTATCTGATGAGACGCTGATGCAAATCTTCTCGAAAATTGATGAGCCATCACAATGGAAGTCGAATTCGTTGGTATCGAAATCGTGGTTGAATCTTCAAGGGCGTTTAGTGAAGTCAATTAGGGTTTTCGATTGGGGCTTTGTTACGTCTGGTCGAATGTTTATAAGATTTCCTAACCTTATAGATGTTGATTTACTTCATGGAAGTGTGGTTTCCAGTAATTGTACAAAAAGTTTGGGTCTTTCTTTAGGTTGTGAATTTGGTCCTTTTTGTATCGATTCTGATGTTTTCTTAGTAAAGAACCGTAGTTTATTACCTGTTAATGAAGTAGATTTAGGGTTGAAGAGCTTAGCTAGTGTGTACCCGAATCTGCAAAGACTCGTGGTTATGAATTGTAGTGAGATTGGGTTATTAGATGTTGCAGAAGGATGCCATACATTGCAAGAATTGGTTTTGCATAGTTGTAATGATCAAGTTTTACGTGCGATTGCAGCGTTTAAGAATTTGCAGATATTGAAGTTGATTGGGAGTGTTGACGGGTTTTATAGCTCGTTGGTTTCGGATATAGGGTTGACTATTTTGGCACAAGGGTGTAAGAGGTTGGTGAAGCTTGAGCTTAGAGGATGTGAGGGGAGTTATGATGGGATTAGAGCGATTGGTCAATGTTGTCAAATGCTCGAGGAGTTGACTCTTTGTGACCATAGGATGGATGATGGGTGGTTGTCTGCTCTTTCATATTGTGAGAGTTTGAAAAGTTTAAGGTTGGTATCGTGTAAACGAATTGATCAAAGCCCTGGACTTGATGAGCACTTGGGTTGTTGTAGAATGCTTGAAAGATTACATTTGGAGAGGTGTCAGTTGAGGGATAAGCAAAGTTTGAGGGCATTGTTTCTTGTATGTCAATTTGTGAGAGAGATGGTTGTAAAAGATTGTTGGGGATTGAAAGACGGCATGTTCTTCAATGCCAGTCTTTGCAGGTACTATTGTATTTTCTTAAGCTAAAAGTCAAATCTATGTGCCACTTATCTGGTGTATGTTTCTAGCCTGAAGCTAGACATGGCAATTTCAGCCCATTTACTTGTGAATGGGTGGTTTGGGTTATGTTTGATATCTTTCTGTTAAAAAGAAAGTAGCCTGAATGGAACTGGGTTGAAAGTTGCTGAAAGCGCTTTTGGAACTGTTTTATGTAAAAACTATCTAAGTAACATTGTTATCATATCTCACACTAATTATTTAATAAATTAGAAAAAAGTGTTCAGGTCAACCTGACCCGAATCACACCAAAATCCGCCTGAAGTGTTCATTTTACTTCATATACTGAAAGTTATTTCATGAGATTGTAACTCAATAGTTCGAAAGTTCGATTCCCTTACCTGGCATTTTAGCATTGGTATTATGAACAAGAAAAAATAGGATTATTTTATATATGCTGGAAAAAGTTGCAATAAAGCATTCAGCTTGGTGGTACTTGGACTGAGATAGTCAGATCCTAGGTGGAAATTAGAGCCATAGTTGCCAAAAACAAAATGGACATGGGTCACTGTGGGTTTGGGTCAAAACGAGTGATCTATAAATGCGGAAAAGGGTGACAAGCCAATACTCTTTTTGTAACCTTTTTTAAATGAAAATCTTAATGTAATAGTTTTATTGGAAAAGCTATAGTAATAAGATAGACCCGTTTTTTATTAGTATATATACAACCCTAATGATTGTGGATCATAGGTTCAAATCCCCTTCCCTCATGCTTTTTCCTTTTCTTTTGGAAAGGTTTAAAAAAAGGTTGGAAATATAAAAAAGGTCATACTTAGATGCATGCATGATTAGTGTTTCATGTCATTTTTTTTCTCGAATCAACATACATTTTTATGGAAACACAAAAGGGAAAAACCCCACTCATGGCAAAAAGTATTTTTAAACTCTCAAGAGTATTAACTTTAGTGTATCTTTCACTAGATTTTCAGTCATTTTCAGCATCTTATAGCTTAGTCGATTGTTTAATATAAAGTGGCTAGTATACTGGTCTGTAATTTCAATTTCTCACAAATATTTGCAACAACTTAATAATGAGTTCCATATATATGGCGTGAATCTGTTAAAGGATATATGAAAGATGTGGGCTAGAATCTGTAGAAGGATCGATAATGACAAATAGAATCTAAATTTGCGTTTTCTGTTAACAGGAGGCTAAAATTCTTCTCACTTGAAGGATGTCCGAGGCTAACAACAGAAGGCCTAGAATCTGTAGTCCTTTCTTTGAAGGAGCTCGAGAGCCTCAGGGTAATATCTTGTAAAAACATAAAGGAAGATGAAGTGAGTCCTGCACTCTCGACCTTATTTTATACACTTAAAGACTTGAAATGGACGCCAGATAACAGATCTCTTCTTTCAACAAGTCTCTCAGGGTCCGGAATGGGCAAACGTGGGGGTAAGTTCTTTAAGAAGTTGCAAATTTGAACACCTGAAACTGGTAGTTCGAAGTTGTGTTTGCGCCAAAAACGGAGCAACTTAAAGACTTCTTTGTTGATTGTATAATTTTTCACATGTACGACGTATTTGTATCCTAGTAGCATTATTGTTGTATCAAGAACGTCAATACTTTATACGATCACTACTTCTTTTGGTCTCGAATAGATTCATTGATTGCAATTGAGACGCAGTCAGGTCCACCATATGGGTTGCGATTGGGAAAAGTACATGGCCCGATTAGTCTATAATTGTGGGCATTGGTTAGGTCCAAGAAGTAGGTCAGAGACGGTTTGGTTTCAAATGGTTCAAAGATAGGTAAAACAATCAACGTTAATAAATCTAAGTTAAAGGCGAAAGAAATCTGAATGCAATCGACAGAAGGTGGTTTTGTTTGAGAAAATTAGATGAGACCAATTGTTCACACCAACTCAAAGCCTGGTATTAGTGTCGATTTGTAAAAACAATTCCATTTTATTTATTATTATTATTATTTTATATTCTTCTTTTTTCGTGCTCTTAAGATGCACATTAGTTTATGAGGTCTACAATATTATTGCAGCAACAGTTGGCTGACACACATCATGGTTCAATTAGATGTAATTGATAATGAGCTTTACAGAAGATGGTCTTCAATGTCAAAATTAATTTCTATCATCATGGTTGATACAGGAATAGCGTAGTTCTGTACAGTAATCATGCAGTTGCGTATGTGGAGTGAAAAGGTTATGGTCCAAGTCCCAAATGCAAATATAACGGTGCATATAATGAATCAAATTATACCATTATTTTGTTAGGAGATCCCATTTACATTACAAAATGAATGTGACAAAAACAGTCTAGATGTCAGCACTGTGCTATCTTACGCACTTGCACTCCTATAACAACAAATTTTTTTTTTATGATGATGTTTATGTTCCCATATTTCCATTTATAGGGGTCTTAAAAGTACCATTTGGGTCTGGTTTCTTCTTCTTTCTCTGTCAAATCTCGATATTGATACCATTCTCCTCCAACTTTCCCTACCGGAAGTGGTGGCCGGACGAAAATCTCGACTGGCTTGGGAACATGAACATCTAGTGAAATCTCCATGGCCTCTTGTATTAAATCTGAATCAGGCTCTTTGAGTGTTTGGCTAACTGGTTCAACCATTATCCACCCAAGACCCGAGATGGCCACATCACAAGCAGGTCTACAATACTCAAATGGATTTATAACATGAGTCCAATTATATCTTATAAGAGAGGCTTTAATGTGATAATATTTAAAGTAGATGTGGCAAGACAGGCACATCAGACGGCCTGGGGTCAAATTTATCATGCACTAGGTTTAAATCTTTATACTAAAATAAAGAATTGATATGATTACAGGAATAATATTATTACAATAATAATAATAACAATAATTTTCCAAATCTTTGGAGAAACCCGGTTTAGGAAGTATGCATTAAAATAAACTTTGTCAGACTTTCAACATGTTTGTCCCCCTTCACCATTTTTAGCTAAACCTTTTATTTTGACCCATTTGACTTGTTTGAGATATAATTCAACCGAAAATCGACCCGTTTATAAGTAACTAGGTCAAATTGTCATATATATTCGATAGCTATTACGGAATACAAACCTTTGTGTGTCATCGAATCTTATTCGTAACTGGCGAATAGTCTCGAGTCCTGTCCACTCAGGAACCTGTTCTCCACTTGGAGGTGTTAAAAGCACCCCAACTTCTTTCTGCAGTAGTTACAGGATTATTAAGGTTACATCATGCAATTCTTCCAATTCCAGCGAGGGGAGGAAGCTTTAACTCGAAGAGGTCAAATTGAAGAAGCTCAATTTTCAAAATTAACAAAAATACTTCATATTTCAGAAAATATGGACAAAGCAACGAGTATGTAGGAATATATTCAGACGTCATATGGATATACAAAATGCGGGGTGTTAAATTTGTGGCTTAAACCATATCAATTTTGTATTCATAAGTCATATGCTCGACTTTGTATTTTTGACCAAGAAGTCAAACTATACATCTCATTAAGACAGAGGAAAAGTTCATAGGGGCAATACTTTATCTGCAGTCGCTTTTTGTATTTTATCCTTTTTATTTTTTTAATTAACTAAGGTGCTAAATATGATTAGAAAAGCTATCTTACTACAAAAATCTAAGTTTTATATAAGCAGTTTTTGGAGGTTTTATGTGTATAAATGAATACACTTCGGACGATTTTTGGCCCATTTGACCCATTTCCACTTCAGCAACCTTTTATATATGACTTCCACTTCAGCGAAGTTTTTATATCTAACCCATTAGATATACAGTATAACAACTTCAACTAATTTACCAATAGATGTTAAATATCAGCATAACTAGCTATATACACAGAACGTTGTTAATTCCATCTGTTCCTATTCTATAAAATTCTTTTTGTACAATTCATCTGTTAAATTTATAAACAAAGAAATGATAAATCCTATCAAATGATACCTTGTAAAATTCGTCTGCTTTAATTGTTGGTACAGTAAGAAGCTTCAGCGCCTTGGGTCCATAAAATGTTAAACATGTCTCTGGAAGAGCCTAAAAATGAAAATAAAAAGTAGAAAGTAAAATGATAGAGAAAAAAATAAACAAGACTGCAAGATTTAGCACTGTACTATGATGAGTATTAGAAATTCAAATACCTTCAAAACATCAATTCGGACCAGACCTCCCCAGAATATGGAAAAACCCGTTAAGCCATCAAACTCCATTTTCTCACTTACCCACTGATCCAAAATTACCTGTTTCTGTGGCGGATAACAAAAACACAAGATACATGAATATCAAGAGTGCATACATAATATTTCATCGTATTTTCATCCAAAGAGATATAAACTCGAGGATACAATTCTGACCCATTTATGGGTAAATGGGTCAATTTAAGTTATCTTTGTCTCTCAACGGTCAAATGGGTAAAAATTAGCAAAAACAAAAGCGGGTTGCACAGTGTCAGAAGTCAACCAAGGTGTATTAAAAATTCATTAAACCTCCTAATAGGTTTATGTCAGAAATTAGATTTTAATATTAACGGTACAGTTGTTTTAATCATATCTAAAACATTACACGTTTATAGAATCCGAGAAAAAAATAAGAAAGTGTATGTGGGCGGCCCGACCGAAACAGTTTACCAAATAGCACCCGCCCATTTTGACTCTTTTTATTGACACAAAGAAAAAAATGGCGTTTCTCAAAGGTAGCTTAATGGAAAGAAATAAAAGGTACATACTGTAAATGATTGACCCCTGAGTCGACTCCTTGGAGCAAGTGCAGGTAAATCTTGTGAATGAACCACCGCAGCTTGCCTATGATGAAGATGAACTCCGGGTGTGTCGTATACTTTCTGAATTACAACAGTATAAACTTCAGAAAATTAGTTCAACTATTCACCTTCATACAACAATATTATTTTAACTAAAAGACAAGATTTTATACAGATTTCGATTATTCATAACGTTAATAAATGAAGTAAAATGATATACCCCTCCTCCTAGAAAAGCATTGATTTGAATTGGGCCGACTGTAGTTCCAGGAACAGCAGATTGTATGGGTTTGTACTTTCTTGCCATTGCAGCAACGGGATCTTTATATGAAAGCATCTCTGCATTTTGGAATTACTAAAGTTACATGATGACAGGTTATGGCAATTAAACGTAAATAACAGTGCATAATGACAGGCCACAGCATTCTAAAAAGTGTAAAACAAAAAATTGCAATAGTCTTGAGATGGAGAAGCAAGAAGTTTGTTGTGAGATTAAAAATGAACAACACATTAACTTACTTAATACTGCATTGATAAACGCAGATTTTCCAACATTAGCTGCTCCCTGAATAAAGAAAAAATTAAATATTATGGGAAATTTGTCACCTTTGTTCTAATAGATGCTAACACAGAACTACAGATATTGAACTATAAGGTCCAGTTTCTTTTATTAGTTTTGATAATTTCATTTTGAGGGTCCCATTTAATGGAGAAAACTGGTATAAACAATAAACTGCTAGTTTTCATCTAGTGAATTTACTAACCAACGTGTTAACACATAAACTGCTAGTTTTCATGTAGTGAATTTACTAACCAGGATGTACACGTCCCGCCCCTTCTTCTCCTTCTGAATTTCAGAGACGACTCCAGTAATTCCAACCAATGACTTTGAACTTGTCAAGTGGACACTTAAAACACTGCAACCAAAATTAAAATTACAAGAAATGCATAGAAAGTATTGAATTGTACGGTTGGGTAACAGGTCAAACAGGCTGGGTTGACCCAGCAACGCTTATTTTGTCGGCCGTTCATTTTCATACGTAATTAATAGATCGAGTACAATTACGAAAACTATTATTAACATAACGACTCGAGTTATATTAAAGCGATTAAAGAAGTTCTGAAACACTTGAATCTAAGTTAGATGACTTTTAATCTGTTCAATCTGTTTTTATTTTGTAACTTTACCAATTTAATCTGTTATAACCGAAACTGATCCATTTTAACACCAATATATTCAAATCTCCCACTATAGTATTTAAAATGGAGGTCAAGACTTACTTGAGCTTCTTTTTCATGGTGGCCTCAACAACCCAATCACCAACACAATTAAAATCCGTCCCTTTTGGAAGAAGATCAACCTTTATCAACAACATGAACATAATTTTAAATAATAGCAAGAATAATGATCGGTTTTCATCCACTGGAAAAGAGTGCAGAAGTTGATACCTTCGTAATAACTAATATGATTGGATTTGAACCAGCGAGATCACGTACATGAGCTAAAAAGCTGCCATTGAAATCTACTATATCAACCTGAAAGTGATTAAGCATACAACCTTGAACCATTAGAACTATAAACTAGAAAAAACATGAGTCTTAAATGGAAATTTGTGAGGTGAGGAGCAGCTTGATGTGGATTTTCAAAATGGTCATTAACTTTTGAAGAATCAGAATCAGCTGATATTATAGTTAGGTATATAGGTATGTTCACATTTATCTCACTAAACAGTTTTCTTACAATAGCTATCCTACCTAATAGTCCAAATATAATTATTTGAACCAAAATAATCAGAGAACCATAATCAAAATTAGTTTTTGCCAAACACCCTCAGCTAAGTATTGAGAGTTCAAGTCGCAACTATCAGTATAGATGTGCATCTAGAGGTAGGAATTTTGACCCATCTATTTATGATGGGAAAATTTGGGCCGTGTTTATCTGAACGGGTCAATTTTTTTTATATCTATTAAGTACCTAAACGCGGAACAGGTCAGATGGGTCAAATGGATTGGAATTCACCCAAAGTCTGATTTTAATGCACACAACCTCTTACATCGTTTCATTCAAAGATTTAGATTATCGTTAAGATAATTTTGACGCTTTTGATCTTACTAACACATTAATAACTGAAAAGATAAATATCAAGGAAATGGACAAAAAGTGTTTGAGGTCAACCAAGGTTTAGAGTCTTTATTGTAAAACTCCAACTTACGCGTTCTGCCTTTTACCCAGCCCAACCCACCCATCTAGCTAAACAACCATTTAAAAGGGTGGCCTCACCAGTTTTACAATTAAAGCATTCTCATGGCGCAAGTGACGTAGCTTTTCTCTAAGCTCCTCTGCAGTAACAAATTGCTTTCCACCTGTATAACCACCATTGCCACCCACAGCAGTGACCATGTGCCCATGAGACAATAGGCGACACCTTCCGCAAAGAATTGTTTTAAGTTGACGGTGTTTCTTCTTCTGCAAATACACAATAACCAAAAAAAACACCAAATAAATTAAGACAACACAGCATTACGAAAGCACAAGGAAAAAAGTGGATTTTTACATCATCATAAGTGATTACTGTAAGGATCGATGATAGCCTCAACAATGAAAAGGGGTATACTTTATAAACATTCAAATGGGTAAAAATAAAATTTAGCAATTTCCCCAAAAAAAAAGACTTCCCAATTAGTTCAAAAGTCACCCAAAGCATATCTACTTGTTTTATAATTAAAAAATTTTTGGGTTATAGGGAGTAAAATCCTTGTGTTAATGATAAAATTATTAGATATAAATATATAATTGATTTACAGAAGAAGAAAAAAAAGACAAAAAAGATGTTGCAAGTCAAACCGACACATTTTGACATGTTATCTAGCCTACCCATTCAACCCAATTTGGCAATTTGCAGCATAATCCATTAAGAAAAAATAAGTATCCTTTTTAAAGATTAAAAATCACTAAAAAAATGGAGATAATAGCTGTCATTCTCAGATATCAACTGTTTCCACTTGAGTTAAGCTCCATAGCTAACTTTTTTTCTTTGAAGAGAAATGATATGGATACAAACAATTTACAAAATTTGGGATACAAAATGATAATCAAGTAGAGAGAGAGGGATGCGATTAGGACATTTCAATTTGTAACTTTTTTTTGTATAACTTGTTTGTAACCATAACATTCCTCTTCTTTGAAACACTGATTACAATCTCAATATGTGGGTGTTTAAATGAGCTTATTTTGATAGCTTATTAGATTATCGGAACATAATAAGCTCAAAATTTAGTGTTTGGATAAGTTTATCTGCTTGAGCTTATGTGCTTATATAGGGGGTGTTTCATAAGCTCAAATTTCCAAACTTATCTTGCAATGCTTGAATTTATAAGTCATTTTCTTGAAAAATTATAAAACTCATATCATCTTTAATCCAACAAAGAGTAGCATTCACAGCTCATGTGTCCCACAGCGACATTTAGTCCTAACTTACACATATATATCATATATATATATCATCATTATTTCAACGACCAATTAACTTTTGAACAATGATATTATCCTCAGAGAAAAAAAGAAGTATCTAAATTTTATACCAGGTCATAAGTATCCGGGTCAACATAACCCGGAGCATCCGTTTCCAAAATCTGCAATGGAGCTCCACACCCATAACAACAATAAGTTGCTAATTTAGCAGCTTTCAATGACCCACTAACTTTATCCTTCTTCTTTTTCTTCTTTTTGTCAACGACCAAAGATGAAGCTGCCAAAAGCTGTTGTCTTTCAAGAAATATATCACCTCGGGTCGGAGCAGCAGCTCCGGTTCCTTGTGATTCGGGTACAGAAACTGATAATTGGGTTTCAAAGCCAAAGTCTTGTTGGTTTTGTGAACTGACTGATTTGCAAATGATTATAACCCGACCCGGACCCGGACTCGGATTGCAGGATCTGGGGGTTTTGAAATGGGGAGGAAGGAGGAATGGGGAGAAGAGGGAGAGGGTTTTAGGAGTCATTATCTGAAAATTATGATTTCTTGAAATTGGGTTGGATTTTTTTGGAGCTAAAAATGTTTTGAGGTATTTGTTGGCTTTTATTGCCCTTATACTTTTGGTTGTTTAAATTTTGCCTCCTTGCACTCTAAACTAGGATGAAATTGCTCCTACAAATCCTTTCAATAATACATTATCATGATGTATGTGTAATCCATTCTTTTCCCATTTTTCATCCCATCTCTTGAGATTACATTGTATCATGATCTTCTTGTTATTTAGATAACCAGGATTAGAAAGTTAGAAGGATATGTTATTACTCATATACTAGTTTTTTAATGATTAGTACTGTCATCGTAATGGGTTAGGATCGAAATGAAAAGGCATGCATTTCTTTCAAGGTTGTTCAAGTAACAAAACACACAAGATCATCTCAAATCTCAATTGTAATTCAAAAATCTGAAGCAGCAAGTACACTTTAGCTTTGTTGTTAATATAAGTTTCATTTTCAGTGGTTCGAGGTTGATATCTTCAAGTTGACACGCTCAACTTAAAGTTCGTTGTTGCACTCACAATTTAATGGGTTAAGATCTTGTTTTAAAATCGTACTCATTTTCTTGAGTATTATTACTTTAAGTTGCAATAATCATATATACAAACAGCCCTTTATAATCCTATCACACAACAAATATTAAAACGTAAACAGCCCATTCATCTAAGTCTTACAGTAGCAACTTCGTATGTATACATCAGATAATGCTATCATATCGGTTGCATCTCTAATTTGGTATGATGTTCGTGGACATTTGCTGAGATGATGATGATGATGCAGAAGACGACCGCTGATTGTCTTGACGAAAGTTGATTTGTTGTACCGGAGGGGCGTTGACTAGGGTCATTGGCATCACAAAGTTACTAGAAAGCTTACCCTTCATCTCCCTGTGTTCTTGGCACAAAGCACACCAGTGCAAGAAGCAGTGCACAAAAATCGGTTCGCAAGGTGAGTTCTGTATGTTCCAATAAACAAAAAGAAATGTCATACTTTGAATTACTACAGTCACACACATATACTATTTTACAGAGTAATCACACATAATATACACAATTGGTTACAAAAACAATCATTTTTCAGTTAATGTTGAGCACATATAACAACTAGTGATACCAAAAACCTTTGGAATAACAGTATGTGAGGAGCTCATCAACCAAGATGTTGTGGGTTCAAGTCTCATCGGAGACGATGTATAAATATGTGTCATTGTACAAAATGTGTGGGGTATGTTGTATGCTTGTCCTCATATAAAATTAAATAAAAATAGAAAATTAACACTAATTACCTCAAGATGGTATTTCCTTTGTAACGTTGGTCGATTAGCCAATGCACGTACCACACATACACCAAATGTATAACAACCCCGGACAAATGACACATGATGCTAGTGGGTCAACAAACCCAAGAGATGCTTGCTGTTGTTGTATGCAACGCATTAAAATTTTGGGGCAACCTATTTCACCCGTTTCCTATATAGCTCATTTTCAATTTACCAGTTTGATGGCTAAATTATGCTATCTTAGCTCAATGGTTCACTGAATCAGCATCCGGATCCATATTGGACTTCCATTAAGAGATGTAACACGATCCAAAAATGCTCTCACGAATAATCATTTAGTTGGGAATCGCCAGCCGAAGAGCATTTTTGCTCTCCGGTTCAGGACCTCTTGTAGTGTATGGTTCGAAGGTACCCTTCATCCTGAAGCAACACTGCTTCATATCCATGGAGCAACATCGTCGAAAGTGACTTTATACTGGCGTTGGAGTGTATCTATGGTGAATCAAAAGCTTACCAAAGGTATTAATTAGATCAGTTTTTTTAATTAAGTTTTATTTTCAATTTAATTTCTGTTAATCCAGTTATCAAAGTGTATCCATTTGATTGTAAGTTTAGAATCTTTGTTGAATCAATCTTAACTGATTAGAGGAGAGCTTGTAATGGACAGAATTGGGTAGGTGAAGTACAATTGAATTGGGGTCATATAGTCATTTTTCAAAACGAAAAAGAAAGAATGGACAGAATCAAAGAGCACGTGGTGATGGCATAACTAAATTATTACTGTAAGTTTTTATATCGTGTGGTGTTCTAAAGTTTCGCACGAATGTAATTGGTATGAGATGTAATCCTTTGATTGTGATCAACAAAATATTATGTTGGTACGTTGTTGATGTTACCATTTCAAGTTATTGTATTCCGAGCAGCAATTGAGGTCAAATGGACTATAAGAAATTATTATTTCACAAACAAATTATTTAGTTGAATATATTGAGGTTTTATGCTTTTAAATTTTGGGGCAATCTGTTTGACCCGTTTTCTATATTGCTCGTTTTCAGTTTACCTGTTTGATGGCTAAAGTATGATTTCTCGTAAACACTCTGTGGGTTTAAGGTAACTTTTGGATGTTTGTATTGGTTTAATTTTACATATATATTTGATAAATTCTGACAGAGGTCATTCTCTGGTGTCATGAATTTTGTAAGTGACAATTTAACATGAAAAATCTTAATGCATTGTGTTTGATAAAATTCCTTAATCATAGCCAGAGCTCCAGCAGATTGTACGTACGGTCGACTGAATTCAGCAGTTGGTCAAACCCACAATGTGTATGAGAAATGCAGCTGATATTTGTTAAAGGCGGAAACGGTTATTGAGGGGAGGTTTATGCAGGAAATGTTTCTAAAGTCTTATTAGGAAAGTCAAGTCATTACCAATTCAAAAGTTATATCCATCGACTTTTTTGTTCTTGTTGTAGTAATCTATAGTAAGTGATAATTTTATGACCGGATGCATATGGTGGACATGTGAATGCTGAATACAGCAAGTATTAAAGTATTCAAAATTTTGTGTTATAAAACTGTATGTCAGAATCATTGACTAATTTAAGTCAACTATAAGAAAGTCTTAAAGCAAGCTAGCTTCCATAGCAATCTTGTTTTCATCAGCTTCCATGGCAATCTTTCAAAATTAAATCACGCCATAAATACACCTCTTCTTCAAGAAACTCAAATCACTCCAAACATGGTGAACAAAAGAGCCAAAATCAAGAAAACACAAAACACCCTCGAAACCACCTCCTTATGGCAGGCTTCCATTGTGGAATCTGATAATCAATCTACTCACTCTGGAGCTTTGATTGGTTCCAATGATGACCTTTTAACCGAAATCCTTCACCGACTTCCTGTTATTTCAATCCTTCGGTTCAAATCTGTATCCAAACACTGGCTATCACTTTTGAGTCACCCGCAATTTACCCTCTTATATGACAAGTTTTGGGTTTCTCCTGGTCTTTTTGTTCGCAATTTGTACATTCCTTTTGATGAAGAAAACAGAAGCCCTCCTCCTTTTCGTAGTCTTAAGTTCTCCCCTGATCGCCGTGGTGTCAAAATAGCGCAATCATGTAACGGATTACTACTTTGTTGTAACAATAAAGGGAAACAACACACACGTAAATACTACGTATTCAATCCCACCACCAAGCAATTTGCAGTTATCCCATCAGTCATCGGAGGTCCAGATGTTAGTAAAACAATCTTCTATATGGGCATGGCCTTTCATCAAACCGAATGTGTTAGTTACAAAATTGTTTGTATTTATTGTGCAAATTCAAATCCAAATGAGTATCCTGATCGGAGGGCGTTTTATAAGATTCAAATCTACTCGTCTCATACAGGAAAATGGAAGATCTCAAATCAATCTTTCTTTGGATATTATTTTAACACTTATGGAAGACAAATAGAAATAGAGTACGGTGTTTATTGGAATGGAGCGATTCATTGGGCTCCCTCTTGGCTCGATCATGTATACTTTAAGCTCGATGTAGAACATCTGGAAAAATTTTCCGTGCCTGGGAAAGTGCAACGCCCCGGGAGTCGTTACAATGTGAGACCACTTTACTTTGGGGAATCTCGAGGCCATTTACATTTTGTAGAGACTGAAGACCATTCACACCTAAATGTTTATGAAATGTTTAGCGATCATTCATGTTGGTTTGTTAAGTACCAAGTGGAGCTTCTTGAGCTTCAGGTCACTTACCCTGAGATGATCCCTAGCAACCAATATCCGTCAAAGTATCATTATGAAGTTTTTGATGTTGTTAGAGGTGAAGAAGATGATGATGCCTTTATGGTGGTGAGAGTTCCCGGAAAAATTTTAAGGTTCAACCTTTTGAACAATAGTTTCAAACAAATATTCGATCTACCCAACATTTTATTTCATAAAACAATCGGGCATACAGATGTTCATCGTTATACTGAACTCATATCTTCTTTTTAATGTACTATATATTTTTTTTCCTTCTAAGAACTTGATGTTATGGAATATGAAACATCATCTAAGTATGATTATGATACAAATGTAACATTGTAGCTAGGGGTGTAAATGAGCCGAGCCGAGCCGAAGTTGGGTTCCTATAGAATTTAAAGAGCTCGTGCTCAGCTCGTTCGAGCCTAATATATATAATTTGAGCTCGGCTCGTTCGAGCCTAATATATAAAGTTCGAGCTCGATGTTGGGCGTGAAGATTAAACTAGGAACGAAAGAAGAAAAACGAAGAAACCGAAACGACCCCGGTGGGACTATTGGGATCCCGGTGGGATCAATTGAGAATTCTTGATCAGCGAGTTTGATCCCGTTGGGATCGTTTGGGATCTCGGTGGGATCATTAGGTCGGCCAGAATTTTCAGTTTTTCTTGTTTAACAAGTTTTGCATCATATATAATGCAATCCCTACTTTTTTAAACTCTGGACTAAGAAAATAATAAAGAAAAATCTCTCTTTGGCCCCTTGGACTAAACCGGTCTCCGCGTTGGAGAGTGAACATAACCACGTTAAATCCTTATGTCGTATTGTTCGATTTATTATCTTGTTTGCTTGTTTCAATTGTTAGGATTACAATTACCTATCCATTTATTGTTTATAATGTTTGGATTCGTTTGCACAGTTCCACGGGTTTGCAGAATATATGTGTAGCCACTGTTTGCTTCTCAGGTTAACAAAATTGGCTCAAGTGAGAACTTTCATGTTACCAAAAAAAGAAAAAGAGATAAGAGTGTATGCGTAAAGTAATGTCATCAGGGAAAAAAATTAATTCAATGAATTGGCCATCAAGATAAATTTTGAATTCGAAGTTGACATCTTCTACAAGTGAAAACATGTCCCTGAGTTTGTATACAGGCAAATGTAAGATTTTAAATGAATTGTTCACTGCATCTTATATACACCTTTTACGTGTAGCAATTCATTGGGCTCCTACCTATGTAAATTATGTATGTTTTAGAACTGACTCTCTGCCTAATTAGTTAATGCAGCATCAATCTTATTCAGTTTTATAGTATTTTAATCCAATTATTTGAGTATATGGTAGTTGAATCTATATTTATGTTTATCGATCAAGTTAACAGTATGCATAGATAGGCAAACAATGACAGCAGGAGATGGTGTTATTAAAAAGTATACAAATTACATCCAGTGATGTTCTTTTATCTTAAATCTTGGAAAAGTATATTAAATACCTTGCAGTCAAATGAAAAACAATATATTATGATAAATTGATTAAGTAATAAACAGCTGTTACAGTGTTGTGTTTCTAAACATGGACTGGGTATTTTGGATTGCTAGAAATGTTGACTAATTCAAGTCAACATCTAGAAAGTGTTCAGCCAAAGCTTCCATAGCAATCTTTTTTTTCTTCTTTTCCATCAGCTTCCATAGCAATCTTTTCACCATGATAAGCACACCTTAAATACACCTATTCTTCAACTCTCTCAACTCACCTCAAAAAATGGTGAGCACCAGAGCCAAACTTAGAAAAACACAAAACACAATCAAAACCTGTTTCGCTCAGTCCCAGACTTCCAATGCAGAATCTGATCACCAATCGACTCTGTCTGGAGCTTTGATCGGTTCCAACGATGACCTTTTAATTGAAATCCTTCATCGACTTCCTGTTACCTCCATCCTTCGATTCAAATCTGTTTCCAAACACTGGCTATGGCTTTTAAGTCACCGTCGTTTCACTCTCCTGTATGACAACCTTTCGGTCTCTCCTGGCCTTTTTGTTCAAAATATTTATATTACGTTTGATGTTGAAAACCAAAGCCCTCCACCTTTTCGTAGCCTTGATTATTATCATGATCTTTGTGGCATCAGAATTATACAATCCTGTAATGGGCTACTTCTTTGCTGTAGCGAAAGAGGCAATGAACGTGCTCGAAAATACTCTGTATTTAATCCCACAACCAAGCAGTTTGCGATGATCCCATCGCTTCCAGGAGGCAGGGAGGTTCGTAGGTGTGTGCGTTTTATCGTTCTAGCGTATCATCCAGCATATTGTATCAATTACAAAGTTGTTTGTGTTCATCGGGCAACACCAGATAGTGAAGTGTGTCATATTCAAATCTACTCATCTGATACAGGAAAATGGAAGATTACAAATCAATCTTTCCCTGATGCATATTTTATCTGCGGAGTTTATTGTAATGGAGCAATTCATTGGGCCCCCTCGTGTACTGATCCGTTGTACTTTAAGCTCGATACAGAACAGTTGCAAAAGTTGTCATGCCCCGTGAAAACCACATCTCGGGAAAACTATTACGATGGGGCAACACCACTTTACTTTGGGGAATCTCGAGGCCATTTGCATTTAATGGAGACCGCCAAAGATGAAAGCTATTTACATATGAATGTGTATGAGATGTTGAGTGATCATTCGGGGTGGTTTTTCAAGTACCGAGTGGAGCTTGATGAGCTTCCGGCTGCATACCCAGAGATGATCCATAGCTACCAACATCCGTCCAGTCCACATTATTATGAATTTGAAGTGTTTGATGTGGTTAGAGGTGAGAAAGAAGAAGATACATTCATAGTGTTGAGAGTTCCTGGGAAGATGATTAGGTACAACGTTGTTGACAAGAGTTTCAAGACGATATTCAATATCACCAAAGAATTTTTCTATGGAAGAATTGGGCACGGGAATGTTCATCGGTATACCGAAGCCTTAGCTTCTTTCTGATATAGAATAAACCTTTAATTAGTATGATAACTAGTTGTGTATTAGCATTTTTCTAGTTGTGTATGATAATGATGCGGCCCAAGTGCCGAAGATTGGGCATTTATGTTTATGGAGGTCCAAGATCGAATGAAGAAACGGGCTTCACGAAAACAGCCATAACTTGGGCTACGGGGCTCCGTTTCAGGCCCGCGACCTGCCAAATCGAAGCTTGGATCGAGGCCCATTTATCCAACTTTCGGGCCCAAAAACGACTCCTAGAAGAAGTTATGGGCTATTTTATGTTTTATTTTTTATTTTGGGCTTTTGTTTTGGGCTTTTGTTTTGGCCCATTTTGTTTTTAGGCCCAATTCGAAATTCTAGTTTGTTATTTAGGGTTCATGTTGAACCAGGAACATTTAGTTTTTGAATTTTATGAAATTGAATTTTCTCTCAATTTTGCTTGTCAATTGAGTTGAAATTATTCTTAACATCGGTATTCGTTTGAATCAACGATTGTTGAAAGGGGTTAAATCCTGGGTATTATTCGAATTAACAGGATTAATTCGTGTTAAGAATTTGACACTGCATCAGATAACATGTTTTTAGAATAGTCCTGGAAAATTAAAAATTAATAACCATGGTTTACATACATATACTATCCTCCGAAAACTATTCAAATGACATTTTTCCTTTATTCTGTTGGCAAACTAGTGATCCCTCCTTAAATTTAAAACCCTTGTTCAACACTTTCAATCAAGAATTTCAGAAAATGGTGAACACCAGAGCCAAATTCAAAAAGATCCTAAAAACCCTCCAAATTTGTTTCCCCAATGCTCTGCTGCTTCTGTGACACATGAGTCGGATCTTCAACCCAGTGAATCTGGAGAACTGATCGGTTCCAACAATGATCATTTAACCAAAATCCTACTTCGACTTCCCGCTACTTCAATCCTTCGATTTAAATCTGTATTCAAACAGTGGCTATTGCTTTTAAGTCACCGTCGTTTCACTCTCATGTTTGACAAGCTTTTGATTTCTCCAGGTCTTTTTATCCGAGATTTGTATGTTCCATTGGATGTTGAAAACCAAAACCCTCCTCCTTTTTGTAGTCTGGATTTTTATCCGGATATCAATGGTATCAGAATTGTGCAATCATGTAACGGATTGCTGCTTTGCTGTAGTGTAAAGGGGGTGAATTTAGTTGTAAATACGACGTATTTAATCCCACCACCAAGCAATTTGCGGTCATCCCATCGGTCATTGGAGGTCAGAGTGTTCGTAAGAATATATATTTTATGGGTCTGGCATTTCATCCAGCAGACTGTGTTCATAAACTGGTTTGTATTATTCGTGCAGCGCCTATCAGTGAGCTACTGCAAGATCAACCTTGTTTGTTTCATATTCAAATATACTCGTCTGATGCAGGGAATGGAAGATTTCAAATGAGTCTTTCTTCGCATCTTTTTGTAAGCATTTCAATGTAAGAGTTTATTGGAATAGAGCTATTTACTGGCTTCCATATTTCCCAGAATCGTTGTACTTTAAGCTCGACGTTGAACAAATGCAAGAACTTTCATTGCCGAATAGGGTGGGATATTATGACGGCTTTTTACCACTTTGGGATGCTAGTTTACTCAAGTGAATCTCGAGGCCATCTGCATTGCGCAGATAACTCTTAGGGCTATAACAGTTTTCTCCTGAATGTGTATGAGAGGTTGAGTGATCATTCTGGGTGGTTTCACAAGTACCATGTGGTCCTTGGTGAGCTTTTGGCCACTTACAATACCGTTTATAACGATTGCGAGGTTATTGATGTGGTTTAGAGTTGAAAAAGAAGAAGGTACATTCAGTAAGGTACAACGTTGTTGACAAGATTTGCAAACCAATATTCGAAATGACCGGCTCTAACATACCAACCCTACTTGGGGAAGATGTGCATCGTTACATTGAAGCCTTGGGTTATTTCTAACACGAGTAATGTTTGTAGATGCATTAATTGGTCATACATAACCACAGTCTCAGCCGATTAGTTTATGAAGTATCATTCTTATTCGGTATATTATATTCAGTGCGTGAGTTTTAAATGAAAATGTGAGTTTTTTGAGAACGGAGGACCAATAATAATGCGTCACGTGTTATAAAACTCATTATTTTTTTCACGTTTTTAAAAATTAAATATCTCAAGGGTTATTGAAAAATTATAAAAATTACACCACAAAAATCGGCATTTTTTTCTCTTCAATTAGAAATCTCATATAATATACTTTCGACGGAAAATTTTTATGGTTTTCCAAATTGTACAATCGCATGTGATACTTGTTGGTATCACATGTGATAGTTGTTGGTATCACATTTGATACTCGTTGGTATCACATTTGATACTCGTTGGTATCACATTTGATACTCGTTGTTATCACGTGTGATGGTCATTGGTATGACGTGTGATACTCGTTGGTATCACATGTGATAGTCGTTTACAATACCCTTAAAAAAGCAGAAAAAAGTTTGTCGAAAGTATGTCTTATGAGATGTATAATCGAAGAGAAAAAAACGCTGAATTTTATGGTGCAATTATTATAATTTTTCAACTTACCGTTTGTGAGATATTTAATTTTTAAAAACGTGAGAAAAAGTGAATTTTGTGACACGTGACGCAATCTTATTAATTATTTACTCTCATTAAATGTTGATGTACTCATTTGAACCTCATTCTATATTTAATACTCAAGTCCAGTTAATGTGTATATTATATTACCCTTATAATCAAATGACAAACTAAGTTGCCATATTATCATGATATTTTAAGAGTCTTTTCATGATATCTCATACTAATACTTGAACTTTAATTTGACCAATTTATCTTTTGATCAAATTATATATGTATCTTCACAATATTTCATGATATCTCATACCCATTACTTACATGAACTCAAGGTTGCAAAAGTCGGAAGTCGGGGTCGAGTCGGTCGGGACCTCGAAAGGACTAGTCAGCCAAGTCGGGGACTAGTCGGGTTTTGACTTTTGTTGACTTATTATAATTAAAAAAATAAATTTCAAAATTATGTGTAAATATAGACTAGAACTTTATATATTTTAAAGATAAGGGACTAGAATGTAAATTTCTATTAAGTTTTTCTTGAAAAGTACAATAGTCTCTCTCCTTTTACCCATTTTTCAGATCTGAAATCAGATCTCAATGTTCATCTCCAAGTTCATCTTCTCTATCTTTATCATCTTCATCTTCTCCATCTCATTTTCATCATATATTACTCCATTCCACCACTTTTTCCTCTATTTTCTCTCATATTTAGCAACAAAAAGCAATGGAGAAACACATCCAAGTCTAGACCGAACGATTCTGACCTGTTAACCGGAGTTGACCGGAGTTGACCGGCGTTGACCCGACTTTTTCGAGCGCCTTGACCCTGGTCGAGTCGTGACCTTCCCAGGAGGTGACTAGTAGCCGACTAATCGCTTGGGTCGGCCGACTTTCCCAACACTGCATGAACTATTATCATTGTGAATATTTATTACAATATTATTATATTTGTATTTTAGTTTTAATTAGTACTACCACTTTATTTGTAACTATTATTATTATAACCAAATTTACTAAAACATTTGTATGATGGGTATGATAATTTAAATTTTAAAACTGTTTCTATAATGTAATGTTAACGTGAGTAAACTTTTATTTATCTTATAATCAATTTTTTTTTTTGTTTTATTTGGAATTAGTATTAATGTGTCATAACTTAAATTCATAATGCAAATGGAATAAGTTAAATTTTAATGTATAAATATTTCAAATAAAAGTGAATAAGTTGTGCATACTTCATTTTGGCGATAAACAAAGAAAATACCGAATAACATGGTGTATAAATAAAGGGTAAAGTTCTGAGTAGGAGGTCTTATTTGAGGGAAGGAGTAGAAGATCTTTTTTACTGCATTTTAGAACAAAATTGTAAGGATTAAAATGTAGTAATGTTAAAATGCAATGAAATTTATAGATATAAATGCAGTGTTAATAAAATGCAGTAGTTGTCGTAAATCACAAAAAATTTGTCCTAAAATCAATGAGGCCTTCCCTCGAATCCTCCACCATAAATAAAAATTACTTTAAGAACTTTAAATAAATTGATCTTTAGTTTTATGCTCCAAAGATATACTCGGTGTATAAATCATATTCCTAATGTTATGATTTTCACTCCAAATCAAGACTATTTCCTTAATGGAAAAGATAACATATATCAAACTATGTTATTTATCTTGGTGAATAAGAACTAAAAAACTTGCTGATCCAAAATTAAATTTCATATACGTTGCTTTAATATCCCAATCGACGGGCAAAATGTTCATCGTTCTAATCAATTGGCCAACAAGATAAGTTTCTTACTCTCTAATAACACCATCTTCCATGAAATCTTATGTAATACCAATTCATTCAATGTATTTATTAAAAACTCTCAGAAAGAAAAGAAGAAAACCATAAGCTTGGAAAGTTGATGATTTTTTTCTTTTCTTGGAAAGTTGACTAATTCAAGTCAACTATTATTAAGTATTATTTTGTTTTCATCAGCTTCCATAGCAATCTTTCACCATGTAAACAAACCTTTAAATACATCACTTCTTCAACTCTCATAATTCACTCCAAAAAATGGTGAACACCAGAGCCAAAATTAGAAGAACACAGAACACCCTCAAAACATGCTTCTCCGAGATTTCCTTTGCAGAGTCTGATCACCAATCGACTCAGTCTGGAGCTCTGATCGGTTCCAACGATGACCTGTTAATCGAAATCCTTCATCGACTTCCCGTTACCTGCATCCTTCGATTTAATTCTGTTTCCAAACACTGGCTATTGCTTTTGAGTCACCGTCGTTTCACCCTTCTGTATGACAAACTTTCAATCTCTCCTGATTTTTTTGTCCACAATTCGTACATTCCTTTTGATGTTCAAAACCACAGCACTCCACCTTTTAGTAGCCTCTATTTCTATCATGATTTTTGTGGTATCAGAATTACGCAATCATGTAATGGATTACTTCTTTGCTGTAGCGATTGAGGGAATGAACGTGCTCGTAGATACTCAGTATTTAATCCCACCACCAAGCAATATGCAATCATCCCATCAGTTCCAGGAGGCAGGGAGGTTCGTAGGTGTGTCCGTTATCATCCAACAAATTCTGTTCATTACAAAGTTGTTTGTATTCATCCTGCAAAGCCCGATGGGGAACTGTTTCAGATTCAAATCTACTCGTCTGATACAGGAAAGTGGAAGATTTCAAAAGAGTCTTTTGAAGCGCCTTTTTATGTACTTCAAGGTCGATATAGAGCAGTTGCAAAAGTTGCCAACACCGGTGAAAGCGTCATCTTGGAAAAGCTATTTCGATGGAGCAACACCACTTTACTTTGGGGAATCTAGAGACCATTTACATTTCGTGGGGACAGCCAAAGATGAAAGCTATTTACATCTGAATGTTTATGAGATGTTGAGTGATCATTCGGGGTGGTTTCTCAAGTACGAGTTGAGATTGATGAGCTTCCAGTTGCTTATCCGGAGGTGATCCATGGCTACCGACACCCATCAAGCCCTCTTCATGATTATGGAATATTTGATATGATTAGAGGCGAGAACGATAAAGATACATTCATTGTGCTGAGAGTCCCTGGGAAGTTCATTAGGTATAATCCTTATAACAAGAGTTTCAAGCAGATTTTTGATTTCACTAACGCTTTCTACGGAGGAATTGAGCCCTCTGAGCGTTCACCGTTATTCCGAAGCCTTAGCTTCTTTCTGATACTGAATAACTAAAATATGATAAGTAGTAGTAAAAATTTTGTGTTTGGATTTCTTTCTTATGCTTGAAGTTTATAATTGTTGGAGAAGATGTTTGGAAATTACTCAAAGTTTGATTATTTTAAGATATTAATCGATGACGTGATCATCCAGTAATGCCAATTGATATTCTATAAATAACACTTCACATCTAAGATTCACCATTTCCATCTTCCATATTGAGAGTTAAACAAATACCTGATCATTAGGACTTCAAATTAATAAAAATTAGTTTCATACAGTAACATCCAAACATCCCCTTACCTTCAATTTAAATCTGTTTCCAAACACTGCCAATCACTTTTGAGTTTTGAGTAACCATCATTTCAGTCCCATGTATTACAACCTTTCAATCACTCCTCGTTTTTTTGTTCGCAAATTGTATATTCCCTTTGATGTTGACAACCAAAACACTCGTCCAACTTTCCGTAGTATCAATATCTATCCTGATCCCGATGGTATTAAGATTTTGTAATCTTGTAACGGATCACTGCTTTGCTATAGTGATAGCGGGGATGAAAGTGCTTGTAAATACTACATATTTAATTCCACCACCAAGCAGTTTGCCATCGTCCCATCTTATCCAAGAGGCACTACAAATTTCCATTTCATGGGTCTAACGTTTCATCAAACAGACTGTGTTCATTACAAAGTTGTTTATATTCATCAGACGTCGCCTGATTGTTAGTGTTTCAGATTCAAATGTACTCATCTGATATAGGGAAATGGAAAATTTTAAATAAGTCTTTCGATTTGGCTTATTGTACCCCTTTCATCTGTGAACTGTATTGGAATGGAGCGTTTCATTGGGTTCCCAAGTACGATAGTCTCTACCTCGATCTTGATATAGACCAAGTGCAAAAGTTGCTATTGCCAGTGATAACGGAATATGATACAGGCAACTAATACCATGAAGATATACAACATTACTTTGGGTAATCTCGAGACCATTTGCAGTTAGTGATGTCGCCCATCATGAAAACCTTTTACACATGAATGTGTATGAGATGTCAAGTGATTATTCGGGTTGGTTTGTCAAGTACCTGGTGGAGCTTGATGACCTTCTGTGTGCTTACCCTGAGACTAATCATCGCTACTATCCTCCATGGAGCAACGATTGTCATCAATTTAAAATCCTTGATGTGGTTAGAGGTGAAAAAGAAGAAGATACCTTTGTAGTGGTTAAAATTCCTGGGATGATCATTAGGTATAATGTTTTTGACAAGACTTTCAAGTTGATATCACATCTCACTAACCGTTCCTATGGAAGAATAGAGCACCCGGATGTTCATCGTTATACTGAAGCCATAGGTTCTTTCGAAGACGAGTAATGATATAAACTTCTGAAAGACGAACTCAATTCATGTGTATTTGCCAGTGAGAGAAGTGTAAAAATGTTGTAATTGAAACCCTTGATGAGTAAATTAGTCTGAAAAAATCGAGTTCGGATTTCTTTCCTATGTTTTAAGTTATAATAGCTGGATAATAAGATGTTTTGGAAGTTTGGCAAATTTAACATATGAATCACCCCAATACACATGGAGACAAATGTTCCATTAGCTCATCATTGCCATATATCGATAGTCTTTAAATCTCGTCCCAAAAAGGTATAATACGGTAACCATCATAAACCCATGATTTAAAAGCTAATATAAAGTTCATATTCCCTACTATCAAACAGCAAAAATAAAAGAACATAAAGTAACCAATTTAATTAGGTGTGGGGCAGCAGCTTCACTGATGTAAAATGTAACATCATATAATTCTATCATATCGGCTGCATCTCTAAGTTGGTATGATGTTGATGGCCATTTGCAGAGGACGATGGTGCAGAAGATGAATCTTGATTGTCTTGAGCAGAGTTCATTTGTTGAACGGGAGGGGCATTGACCAGGGTCATTGGCATCACAAAGTTATCAGAGAGACGTCCCTTCATTTCCCTGTGTTCTTGACACAAAGCACACCAATGCATGCAGCAGTGCACCAAGCACGGATCACATGGAGAGTTCTGCATGTACAAACAACCAAACAGAAATATCATAACTTGAAAGACTACAATAAGTCAATCATACATGGTCATTGGCTAGAGGTGGCAAAATGTGCATCCAGGGTAACAGGTTTGGTTCAGAACAGATGGTTTTTCCTACGGAAAAAGTGGGTCGATTCAGGTTGGATTAACCAGCAAACATTTTGGTCCCTTTTTTCTTGAATTTTATAAATACTTGACGTGTTAGAGATGATAACGAAGATTTTAAAATATTTCTTAGAGTATCAAATCAACCCATTTCTCAATAAATCAATTAAAACTGGCACCTCTTATGAATAGGTTTGATTTTCTCATTTTAGTCACATACAGTATTTTATTCATTTAAATGGGAATGGGTAGAACAGGTTGAAAATCTCTCATAGTCTATTTTTAATGCAAACAATCTCTTTGAATAGTATTGTAATAAAATAATTGTTTGTAATCATAATTAGCACATTAATAAAATATTGCCAGAAAGTGTTTGCAGGTCAACCCAAACCGATTGGGCCTGTTTAAAGCATTAAAGAAATTTTTTTAAGAAGAAGAAGAAGACAACCCCTTTTAACTCATGTTACCCAACCACCCATCACCCATGCTGTTATAGAGGGGTGTCCTTAACGGTCATCCTTCAATAAATATAATAAAAAATATGTAACAGCCACAGAGAAGCGGAATTATACCTTAAGATGGTATTTCTTCTGTAACATTTGTCGAACAATGCCAGTGTATATGCCACACATCCACCAACCAAACAACACCCCTTCACAAATAAGAAATGATGTTCTCGGGTCAATAACCCCATGTAATGCTGCTGTTGTTGCAGCAAGTGCCAAACCACCCTCAATGAAAATTGCATGAAGAACACATGGAGTGGTTGGAGAGCCATAGTCATCTCTTAAGCTTTCATAATTGCGCCCAAACAAAACACATGGACAAAAAAGTCCTGTCCAACCTGACGACGTAATATAACAGGGAAGTTTGAGACATGTAAATTACAAGGTCAATTGATTGAATATGTATGGGTCCACAAGATTCTTTTATTACGTAAACAAAACAGGTTCAAACTTGCATAGAAGTAAATCATGGAATTTTGAGATATCGGTATTTTGAGGCTACTGGCGTGGTATTTTTCTTCTATAACATGTGTATCTAAAGTTTGAAACAAACAAAACTACAAGTTAATTCTGTTGGACTGCTTAAATGTCAAGAGAAAAACTTACAGCTTTCCGTATCTTCCGCACAACCAAAAATACCGGTTGACCAAGGCTCAACAGCAGGAGGCTCAAAGCTCTCGGGTAAAGGCTGACCGCATTCATTGCACTTGCGAACATTCAACTGTAATTTAAGTACAGTAAAAAATATCAGGAATCCATTAATCTTTAGTTGTTAGAAAAACAAGCAGATACATAAACAAAGAATAATTTCCCAAAATATAAAAGTATCGCCCTAAACTTGTATCTACAACAGTTAGGTTCTTTTTATCCCTTGTGATATTCTCAACAACGAAATTATGAAAATGTATACTCATAATAATGTCCATATTGATTCTCCTATGAGAACTTAGCATCATTGACCACAAGTCTCCTGTAAGTCCACTAGCAACAGAATGTACCTACACTATGCTATCATCTAAATGCATAGCAATTTGTATAACCAAGCACACAACAACCATCATTTCACAATAAAACCACTTAAACAGCTACATTATTATCCTAAATTCAGTTGTTACAACAAAAGTAAAATAGTACAGTATATAACACATCAGAGTAATGTACGTATGAAGTTAAAAAAAATAACACAAATTCACAAGGTAATGTCCAGATCTAGATACATAAACTAAAATTTCCAACAATTGCAGAAAATTAGGGTTTTTTTTTACCTAACACATGACAATAATCAGATCAAACAACTAATACACGATCACACTAGTGGTCCCTACAATAAGATAAAACCCTAATTTCAAATAACTACAAAATTATCAATTAAACAGATCTATCAATAACAAAATCGGTACAAAGGCAAAAAACAGTGATCAAACCTGAGGAACTTCAATCGGTTGATTGAGCTCTCCGGGATTTATTTCAACCGGCGCTTGATCTTTGTTCAATTTTACATACCGCGATGGATTATCACCATCCGCCATCTGATCTGTGATCACAATTAATCAATTAACACAAACTCATGATTGTAAAGTGATCAAACATATATGTAATAGGTTAATAATAAAATATATCAAAATTGAGCGGAGCTCCGTCGAATTGTCCGTACCTTTGACTAAATTCACTAGCTGGTCAAACACACAAATATGTGAGAAATTGAGGGGAGGTTTAACAGGTTTCTAATTTCTTAAAGAAGATTGGAATTTGCTGCTTGTAGTCGTAAAACACCCTAAAGATTGTAGTGGTGTACAAATATTTCCCTTGACTATTTATAAGTTGCAAATTTAGTCCATTGACTTTTTTTGGGGGTATTCTCAGTAAATTTAGTAGATTTTTTCCAAGTGATGTTAGGCATAGAACACTGAGATTTTTGGTTGTCCTACGTGTGGTGAAACTTGTATAGAACACAACTTTGGCTATTGAGGACGCCATACGTGTGGTGAACTTGTATAGACAAAAACAAATATACAAATACATGAAAAGTGTATTGTCCCTGGTATAACAATCTGGATGATCATCGGTATTTAATATATTTAGATCTTTGATAAAGCAAATTATTTCATGATATATATGAAGTAATTAAGAACGTGCATAAAGTGCATATTCCTAACCGTTAAGCAACGTTGGAAAAGAAACAAATGATTCAATCATGCTTGCAGAAGAAACTTCATAAACAAAAGTTGTAAAACCATATAGTAACGTGTATCAGAGCGGTTGCATCTGCAAATTAGTATGATGTTCATGGCCATTTTCAGAAGATGATGATGATGATACAGAAGACGAGTTCATTTGTTGAACTGGAGGTGCATTGACGAGAGTCATTGGCATCAAAAAGTTATCAGAAAGTCGTGCCTTCATTTCCCTGTGTTCTTGACACAATGCACACCAATGCAAGCAGCAGTGCACCATACATGGTTCACAGGGTGCATTCTGCATGTTAACACAACTACAGGTATTAACTTTTGCATAATATTGAAAAAATATAATGGCTACTGAGAAGATGTGAATACCTCAAGATGGTATTTCTTCTGTAACATTAGTCGAACAATGCCAGTGTATACACCACACATCCACCAACTGAACAACAATCCCTCGCACATGTAATATGCAACCCCTGGGTCAATAATCCCATGAAATGCTGCATATGTTCCAGCAAGTGCCAGACCACCTTCAACGAAAATTGCATGAAGAACGCATGGAGTGGTTGCAGAAGTATAGTCGTCTCTCACCGATTCATAATTGCGCCCAAAAAGAACACATGGACAAAAAAGCCCTGTTCGGCCTGAACAACATGGAAGTTTGAGACAAGCATATTACATTTCCATATTTGGAATTTTTTATGAAGAATTTATAGAATTTACATGTTTGCCCGTTATAATGTCACGAGTAAATCGATAGTATATAATCGGGCCCACAATGATCTTATATATTGCCTCTGTTGATAGGTTAAGGTATTTATGATATTTGACAAATAGTCAAACATTTTCGTCAAATAAAAACATATTGCAATTATTGTGGGGTAGAGAGGGCCAAAGGCAACATCGGTTTGTCACTTCTATCAATTTTCCCAAGAATACACACTTCACCAGAGATATCTATTTGGTTGTAAGGATCGGAAATTAATTGAAGATTTTTGGCCACATATCATTTATATTATAGCAAGATACCATACAAGTTGCTACAGTATTATGTTAAACAAGATGCTCAACACCAGCACACCATCTCATTTTAAAAGCTCGTGACATAATGCAAAAATTAAAGAACAAACTTGCATAGAACTTGATTAGGGTAATTATGAAATATTGGCATTGTGAGTCTTCTGTATCTAAAACTTGGAATTGGCCACCCAAAAAGATGAAACAAAGATGTGTTGGACTGCTCAAAAGGTGTGAGTAAAACTTACAGCTTTCTGCATCTTCAGCACAGCCAAATATACCAGTTGTCCACGGCTCAATAGCAGGAGGCTCGTAGCTCTCAGGTAAAGGCTGCCCACATTCATCGCACTCGCGAACATGTAACTGTAGTTAAAGTAAAATAAAAAAGATGTAAGAATCGTGTAACAATATGTCAAGAAGTTTGGGATATACTAACCAATGGACAACCCAACTATGGATCCATTGCTATTTGGAAATTTGAAACACAGAAAATAAATTAAATTACTGAAAGATTGTCTACTAAACTTGTACATATAAAGCTTTCGTTCAACTAATACTCTATAATGGGGATAATGTAAGCACTAAGCATAGCCTATTGTCTAAGAATTCAAAAGTTTCATTCAGGTTAGCCAAATTCAAAACAACTTTATAGGCCAGCCAAGTTAAAAATTTATTTTCGTTAAACCAACTCATCGCTGGAAAGTTGTAAGATGGCAGAAAGCCCCCAACTTAAAAACTTTTGCTTCCTCTAAAGTTGTAAAATGATAAAAATGCATTTGAAGTTAAGAGGCATTTTCATCATTTTACGACTTTTTTACAGGTTTTTTGTTAAGTATAAACCAAACCAAATTATTACTTGGTTTGCTTCTAAAGTTGTTTCTCAATACTCCAAAGTTCAAATTAATATAAAAAATAAAAAAATAAAAAATGAGAATGATAATGATAGTTATGCAATTAAACCTGAGGAACATCAATGGGCTGATTGAGCTCTCCAGAATTGATTTCAACAGGAGCTTGATCTTTGTTCAACTTTACATACCGCAATGGATTATCACCATCTGCCATCTAATTTAGATCCACCAGCAAAATCAAATAACATAAACATAAATAACACGCACACACACAATTGTAAAGTAATCAAATGTATATAGGTAAAGACATTGGCCGGAGCTCCGGCAGATTGTACATACCGTTGACTGAATGGTCAAGCCCACAAGATCTTAACGAGACAGCTTTCTTTTTATCTTCAGAACTGAGACCTTTGACTATATTCTAGTGTGCGAGTTTAGTCCCCTAACTTATATGTTGCACTTACAATTTATATATATTCCCTTCAAAACTTGTAAAAATAGCATATATACTCAAATACATTTTTAATGAATGAGTGTACAATGTTCTTAATACATATTTGAATATATATGATATTTTATAAAATATTACGGTGAGATATGTAATGGCCCCTTTTATCTATGCAACATCTGGTCACAGAAGTCGTTCTATTTTTTATTTTTTTATTATTTTACTTTTTGTAACATAAGAATATCAAACTTGAAATCGATTTTGAATTTCTGATGTGTTTTTTGAAAAACATAATAAGTTGATAAATAAATCTATTTATTTTAGAACGGTAATCCTATAATATATTCTATACACACATATATATACAGTAACAGAATAAAAAAAAAAGGAATTTAGGGAAAAAAAGAGGAGAAAGATTTTTTATTACTATGATTCAATACTTTATTGATATGATTCAAATTTTTATTAATAGAATTCTATATTTTATTACTTCGGTTCAATATTTTATTACTTTGATTCGATATTTTATTAATAAAATTTAGTCTTTTGTTGTTATAATTCAAAATTTTGTAGTAATAAAAAATTGAATCATAGTAATAAAAAATTATCTCCCTCTTCTCTCCCTAAAAAACCTTCTCTCTTTATCTCACTCCTGTATATATATATATATATATATATATATATATATATATATATATATATATAGTCCGGATCCAGAGGGAAACACTATTTTTTAGGAAATCAGAGAAGCTACACATTCATCAACGATGAATGTTAGTGAATTCCTTTAATATTCATCATATGATATTATAAATTATAAAAATAGTTTATTGATTAATATTAATAGTTATAACAGCGGTTTTGATTAATATTTATTAGTATAAATATGTTTTTATATGTTTTGATTATCATTCATCGTGAACGAATGTTAACGGATAATTTTTCAAAGAAACTGATAATATCCACTTCGGTTAACATTCATTAATGATTAATGTTAGAAAATTCACTTAATATTCATCATATGATAGTTTATTTATATATATTAGTAGGTATAACAGCAGTTTTGATTAATATTTCTTGGTAAAAATATATTTTTTACGTTTGATTATCATTCATCACGAATGAATGGTTAATTTCCCTACTTCCCTCAAAAAAATTGATTTCCTCTTGATCTCTATCACGTATATATATATATAGGAATGAGATCCGGTGAAAACAAGGGTATAAGATAAAAACGGTGAAAACAGTTGACTTTCACAATTTTACGAAGTGTGAAGTTGAATTTTTTTTTAGTCACACTTAATTTTTAAATGTGAAGATTATATTTATTTTTTTTGTTTCACATAAATTTTATGAATTGTGAAGGTTGAAAATTAAGCTTCATACATTCTAGATTTCTGTAAAGAAAAAAAATGTTTCACAATGAAAACTTTTTGGAAAACAAAAAAAATAGAAGGGTTCACAATAAAAACCGCATGTGAAGCGAAAAAACTAAAAGTTCACAATTAAAAATAATTGTGAATACAAATTGAGATCGTTTTCACCGTTTTTATTTTAACTTCTTCTTTTCACCAGAACCCAACCACATATATATATATATATATATATATATATATATATATATATATATATGTAGAGGAAGGTTCAAATGAGAACCAACTAAAAGTTGAGAACTAGTGAGAACTACTAGTTTACGTATTTGTTCACATGTGATTAACGTCATTATATGATTGAAGTTAAAATGTGTTTTAAGATGTAATTTTAGGACCTTCCTCACATTATCCTAAAATTATATCAAAAAACACAAAAAATAAATGTATGTTTACATTTGAACGATAATGTGAATAAATCGGTTAAAATGTGTTTTAAGATGTAATTTAGGATTTTTTTGACTTTTTTTCTTTCTCAATCTAACATAAATCAATGTTCACATATGATTGAAGTTAATCACATGTGAACAAACATGTAATCTAGTAGTTCTCACAAGTTCTCTACTTTTAATTGGTTCTTATTTGAACCTTCCACTATATATATATATATATATATATATATATATATATATATATATATATATATATATGTGTGTGTGTGTGTGGGGGGGGGGTGTGTGGGGGGGGGGGGGGGTGGGGGGTGGGGGGGTGTGTGTATATATATGTAGGGTGAGGATCTAGTGAGAACTCAATATTAGTGAGAACCGTGAGAACCATATATACGAGGAATTTTATCCATGCACGCTTCTTCTTCCCAAATACCCAGCACTTTCTTTCGAATCAAAATTAGTTTGATTCTGAAATAAATTTTACCAAACAAACTATATCTTTGAATTCAGTTTCTTATCCTCTTTAATTTGATGTAAGTCAAGATTCAATTTTACGTTAAAACTGTACATACATGTTCATTCTGCTCTTGGTTAATGGGTGCAAATCAGATTCTGCACATAGTTCATGGGTGCAAATCTTATTCTACACCTAGTTCATGGATGCAAATCCCATTCTGCACCTAATTTATAGGTGCAAATATGATTCTGCACCTAGTTCGTGAATGCATAATAATTAAAATTTGAAGATGTATTCTCACAAATTAGATGCATAACTGCATAATTGGGGGCTTGTATCTGACATTACGCAGTAAGTATTTGTTGAAAGTTAATTCTTTAAAGTATTGTACATCTCGTTGAAGCAATCAATCTCAAAGAAAAATAAGATACTCATCAAGTATTTGTGTACACTTACCATAAATATCGAGTTATACAAATATATATATATATATATATATATATATATATATATATATAAAAGAAAAATGAAGAATGAAGAAAAGTTTAGTTCTCTGACGCACTACTCATACCAAAAAGATATATTATAAGTTCTTCTTCTGCGCACATCACGAACATCGTGCAGCAAATGAAATATAATCTTTTTCCTTCACAAAATTCACTTGTTATTTATTCAATTATCGCTAAATACAATTGTCGTCGCAATTGGCCGATTCCAGCCGCTGAATGCCGTAGTTTGGTGGCAGACAGCAAGCAATAACGGTAGTGTTGGATGTTGTAGTAAGGATTTAATGAAAAATGAAATTGTGAGAAAGTACCAAAACGAGTTAGAATAATAGTTGGGCTACTTTTCTATCCAGTTAATTAAATTTATCAAGTCCAATAATAGTTCTCAGGATTCTCACCATTCAGTTAGTTCTACCCGATCGTTCTTAATATATATATATATATATATATATATATATATATATATATATATATATATATATATATATATAGACAATATATATAATCGCATTTTGTATATGTAATTGAACTCAAAATCTCGCACACATTATATATTCCAAAAAGACAACACTACCGTGAGACCCAATCACAACCTTGCATCATTTTAATTTTTTTAAAGACGGTTTAGATAATATTGTTCCACCGTCCACACTCGGTTGTTTATTTCAAATGAACCCATTTTTTTAAAAACCAACAATGAACTAGTCTAACCCGAAAGAAATGTAGTCAATTTTACACAACTCGAATCATTCCCGTGGTTTGAATTCATACAAGCATATGGTTGTAAAAGTTGGGATTAATCGACGACTAATAGGGTTTAGGATTTACTCCGATGCGACTCTGCCTAAATCAGGCTTAAAAGTCAGACTCCGATGCGACTCTGCCTAAATCAGGCTTAAAAGTCAGTCAAGATCTGTTAACGGGTCAAAGTCGGGATTATTCAGTCACATTCAGCCGATTACTCGGATTACCCGCTTGGTGCTTCCACACTCCATTCCACAACATTAAACAAAGGAAAAGTTCTTCCACGCTCAAAATCGATTACAACAATGTTTAATTATGTTTACGTTTATGTTTCTCTATTATATTCACACGAATAATTTTAAATATATTATTTAAATGTAAAAAAAAGTCCGATTTGAGTACTCTCCAATTAATCCTCGTCCCCCATTACTCCCTGACTCGGCCGATTACTTGCTACAAGGTTCTAGCCGAGCAATACCTGCCTAACGAATTTTACAACCTTATACAAGTGACCTACTCAAATGGTACATGCCTAAGAGGCTAAGACAGTGACTTGAACAGTCTTTAACATCAACCATGGCTTTATGAGTGGCTTAGTGATAGATATCATGTGCAACTCTAATATTCCGCATTTCCAATTACAAACCAACTTTATGTTGATCTAGTCGGCGCATGGTCAATCTGGAAAGAAACTAAATTCCCAAAAGAAAAAAGGGAACATTGCTAGCATCAGACATCAGTGTTGGAATGAAGAGATAAATCGTCTGAAATCCAGAAGCGTTAGCGTTCAAAATAACCAAAAAGAAATTGGTTTTTAAACCAGTTTGATTAATGATACATAATTGTGATGACATTGATTTGGTTAGTAATTCTTTGCGTACTATTTTGTCCAACACCCGCGATTGAAATTCCAATTATAAAATACTCAATACCCATGATGATACTTATCCAATACCCTAATCCTAATGACGGGCAATATTTTTCCTCAAAAATTTGTATTCAATTCGACATAAAACGTCAAGAAAGAAGTTTGGAAACATTCCAAGGATGGAAATTGGTGTAATTCTCATAGGACCAAAGAAAAACAATGTATCAGGAAACCAATGTTTCGCTCATAATGTCAGGATATATCATATGAGAAATTGAGAAATAAAATAATTTATTGTACCTCTCCTAGTCTCATATAGAACTTCCAAAGTCTACAGAAAGCATTGCTAGGTCAAAAAAGATTGATCATCACATCACTAAGTGCATCAAAAAGTAATGATCTAGAGATCCAAATTTCCTGCAAAACCAAAAATCTGCTACCGGCATGTTACACTTTCAACTTTCAATTACCTCTTGGGTTCTTCAACAATTCCAAGGTAGAAATGACACTTTTTGGTAACTTAGTCAACACATAAAAATCAACTTCAGAGGCTGCAGATCGCCTTTGCACATAAGAAACCTGCAGCACATTTAGGAAATACTTGGTCCTCTTCATGTATGCGCATTAAAATATAAAACGCTATCATGTATCAATCAGATTATTTGTTCCATTAACAACTCAACTATGCTTTCGTCAAGTAGGTACTTTAAGTTGGAGTTAATGGAGGTGATGTATCTTGGCAACAACCTCCTCTAACCAACTTATTTTCTTAATATCGTTTCTAAACCTAATGGAGTAACGTTAATGCCTATGATGATACAATGGTAGCAAAAAGTTATGTGGAAATTATTAAGAATAAAGGCCAAAAAAGTATGCAATATGGTTACCTCATAACGATTCGACCAATAAGGTTTCAAGATTTATGTGTTACCTCATACCGTGGGAAAACCATGATTTCTTTGAGCAGCAGGAATAATAATTTGTATAAACCAAATCTGTGTTCTAAATAAACTCGAGGATTACCCCAAAAGCAAAAGGGATAAAGTGAGTCTGGGGCCAAAAACCTTATAGAACAATTAGTTTCACCGAATCTTGAAAAGATTATGAAAGATATGCAACAATAAAGTAACGACCTACCTCAAACTCTTTTCTCCTTTAGTTATATTGATTTGATAGAAGATTAGTCTCAACAAAGCTGTGAGAACAAAAAAGAGGTTCACCCATGAAGACTTTATAACTTTTGACTCCAAACTAAAACACGCATTCATAGCACGTTATGAGTTATAAAAAACATCTACCTCTTCTGACTTCAAATCCAGAGACAATTATCAACAGAATTCACTAATGTGGACTTCTGGATGACCTCTTCCTTCCATGCCTAGCAGGGGAACGGGATCTACTACGGTCACGCTCACGGTATCTGTCCCTGTTCCTGTCACCTCCATTTCTATAATTATTATTATTGTACCTACGATCTGACGACCTTCCCATATCACGAGGACCTCTATTGTTCCGATCTCGGGGCATCTCACGGTCTCGACGATCATGGCGATTCTTGTCCCGGTCAGCTGATCCACTCCTATGTCTACCTTCAATTTCCTTTTCTCTCTGCTTCCTTCTTTCTTCTGCTTCTTTCTCCCTTGCCAACCTTTCCTCTTCCCTTGCCTTCTCTTTCGCTTCCTGGTAATTACAAATCACGTTTTTCCATTAGAAACCAAAACACGAATATTGAACCACATACAGTTGACCATTATGACCCATTGAGGTTATGTTTTATCTCTAAGCTCCAATTCAAATTAAGTTAACTTAATAAAAATGGGTCGGAATTTGCCAGAAGTGTATTGTTAATAAAATTAACCCCTTATGTTATTTAACATTATATAATAAAAAAATAGACTATCGATATTATATTTGTAAACATATTTGAAAAAATTATTATTTATGAAGAACTTAAAATTTTTAGCATAAGAAGTGTTTTGGTCAATCTAAAAATTAACTATCTTGGCCCATTACCCACCATTCCCATTTTGCCAAGTATAGCATATTCAGAAAACAGTGCTACCTTGTAGTCAGAAAGGAAATCTCTGACCAAGCCATAACCAATATGCTGTTTTCCAGTGACATGAGACTGAGTTCTTTCAAGAGCATCATTTGCTATGAGAAAGGAACCACATGTTTCGCAAAGAGCCATCTTCTTTTCTTGGGCAAGCATCAACACTTTGTCATTCTGTGGTTGAAGGGTCAAGGCCGTTTTCTCAATGTTAAGCAGATCCACCTGTAGACACGATAAATTTTTTTGATAAATAATAAGTTTCAAAAGAACCGATGTAGGTTAGATCTCATTGCTAGTACCTTCCTCATGAGTGCCTCAGCTTCATCCACCTTGCCAGCTTCCCCAAGAGCCTCCACAGATTCTAGAAGGTTCTTAATCTTCTCTTCCAGCACGGATAGTTGTTCAGTTTTTTCAACAGGCACAGGTGGCGGAGGAGGAACTTCAACCTCTTGAGCAAGACGCTCCCGGCCCCGCCTCACTCTCCTATCCAAGTCCATGACCTACACAAAGTAATTGTGAAATAAAAATGCAAGTAAAAACAAATATCGAGATTCTAGAGGTGGAGCTTTCAACCCATATACTTGTGAATGGGTCGATTTGGGTCGTGTTAATTTCTGAGGGGTCAGTAAAAAATAACAGCTGAAAGTAGAAAGGGTCAGCTGGGTTGAGAGGGTTGAAAGTCACCCAAAGACTATTTTTGATGCATACAATTACCTAAATCGTTTTAATCCATAGTTTTAAATTAATTCATATATGCATTGGATAAACTTAAGGGTTTATTGTCTGAAAGTGTATTAAACTTTACGTGTTTTTACTATTGTATATGGCGAAGTTTGAAAGTTACTATTGTGTACATTCTAGTTTACAAAACGGTCTATTGTATGTATTCGGCATGTAGCCGGTTTTCTTTTTTTTCACTTTTTTTTTCTAACAAAAAATTCATATAAGACCGCCACATCAGGATTTCTTGCCACGCCACGTCAGCAATCTTGCCACGTATGATGCCAAATCATTGCCACGTAAGCATGACCGGTGCCACATCAACACAATACATACAATAGACATATTTACAAGTTTCAATACATACAATAGTAATTTTCAAAGTTTGCCACATACAATAGTAAAAGATGTAAAGTTTAATACACTTTGAAACAATAAACCCTAGACTTAATAATATCATATTTGACCAACTTAATTTAAAAATATCATGTATGTCACTCCTAACATGTCAATATATCATATATACCCAAATAATTATTTTAATAATTAGTTAACCTCTAAAGCTCAAAATAATTATCAACTAATTCACTAATGACTATTTTACCCTCAATCTTATTTCATCCTATTAGATTTTTGTATTTGAACTTCTTTCACTACTTTTAGTTTTAAATTGCCAGATTGATGGAGCTCAATTTCAATCCAACCGCTCTAAATTTCTAGATCTCACTTCCTTACTCTAAACCAAAATCAATTACAAATACAAAAACTACATATTACCTACATAAGGCATTTATTAATTTCCATTGCTTATTGAGCCCTAAATAGAGACAAACCATCAAAAGATATGTAGTTATTACTCTGTAGCTTTTTTAGTGAGGCTAATAATACATAAAAACTTGAATCAATTGAATGTTTGAATTATAAAAAGAGAATTAGAGAGAGTCTGAACTCTGAACAATTAGTATAGAACAGAGAAATATTTCAAAATGCAGCATGGGCATTAATTCCAACCATTTTAAAAAGCGATTAAAAAATTGCCATCTATAATGGACGAAAAATAGTGACAAACAAATGATAATTAATCTCTTAATTCGCGAATTATAGAAGAAATAGAACAGGATATGCTCATGGTGAATAGGAATTTTAGGTATGAGGAAGATAAGGGTAGAATAGTAAAAATTTTGTTGAGTAATTATAATGAGTTTTAGAGATTAAATAATTATTTGGGTATATATGATATACTGAGATGTTAGGAGTGGCCTATATGATATATTTAAATTAAGTTGGACAAATATGATATCATCAAGTTTAGAATTCCTTCCACTAAACAAACTAATGCATTAACTATTTACAAATTGAAACAAAAAAAAGGACCAAAAAAGGTGTTTTCTTGCCAACCAAACCTGTCTTAATGCATCCACCAAAATACAAGTGAAATGACTTACCAACTTTTCGCAAAAATGAGCCAACTCTGCTTCAAATCTTGGCACATAGGAATCGTGCCTTGGAGAGCTCTCAAAACTAAGGGTAAACAGCAAAAAGAGAAGAAAATAAAATGTTAAATCATGCATCTACCAATAAATATTTAAAAATTATATAGGATGTAATTTTAAGGTGAGTGAAATTTAAAATGAATCTATACCCAAATACCTAAAATTTATAGGGAGACTTGCAATATAAAGTCATATAGGTTTTGTTTTTTTAGAACGGAAAATACATATATAGCTTTATTAAGACATACTATTGACTGAGGTCCGCAGTTAAAATACAAAAGTGTTACCAACGTCTAAAGGGAACTCTTACACAAACACTTATCATTTTCAATATAACCCTCGTCTAGGCACTTATTGCTAGACGACACTGTGTTATACTTTATCTAATACGGATACCATATAATAACAAGATTCAATAGCAAATAGCGACTCTAGCATTAACGTGTAAGCGAAACAGATGTCAAAATAGTATAGTAATAATCAATAAAATTTAACCAAAATGCCACCGTTAACACTCAAGAATAAACTAATTAAGTAAAAGCTAAAAAAATCTAAGTATCATAAAGCTACATATATTGCCTCAATACCGTATACATCACACCTGCAAACCAAATTAATTATAACAACAAAGTGAACAAAAAGCGGACTTACAAGCAGTTGTGAGCAGAAAGCAATTAAAAAGGTACAAAAAAAGTAACATCTTTGCAAGCTCACCATCAATGATAACCGGCAGTTATTGAAGAAATTCATAATGTATCACTCAAGCATACTAAATAAATGTAACAATTGGTCTATCACTCTTTCTCTATTTACAGTTTATAACACGAATGCCTATCACTCTTTCTCTATTTACAGTTTATAACACGAATGCCTGAGTTCCTTTTCTTACCTTTCTTTTAACTTCGGATCGTGGATTTTAGGACATGGACCTGATATAAAAAAGCAATGCACACAAATAATCATCATATTAGACTTTATAGTACAATATATTTACACAAAGAACAAACTTCTATTTTTTTCTATAATTATCACAATTCATCCCCAAATCAATACAGGACCTACCGAGATCACTCCGGGTGTTGACAAACAAATCATGAGGACAAAATTTCACCATGTAAAATCCACAAACTTCCTTATCATCCCATGTGATTTCTTTATGTCCCCTTCTTTCTTCTTCAGTCAAATTACGAGCTAAAAACAAACAAACAACCATCAATTTACATATTTTGGAATTCGAAATTTCAAGTCCTAATAGGTATCAATTACATTTCAATTAAGCTTGATTCTCGATAAAAACACACAAACAACAATCAACTATTAGAATTTGTAATTTCAGGTCCTAACAATCTAACATTTAACGATTGCAATTCAAATTAGCTTAACTGCGAACTAAAAACATATCACCAACGTAATCAATAATAAATAAAACATCAACTCACATGATTAGGGTGTCGAAATTACTGTGAAATTCAATTGAGCTTAATTTGAATCCAAAATTGAAAAATTAAAAGGAGGAAAACCAATTGAATGACGAACCTGAACCCATGAGTTCATCAAGCAAGGCTCTTTGGGCGTCCATGGATGAAACTGGAGGCAAGTAGAGAACGTATGAAAACCCTAATTTATGTTTTTGTATTGTTTGTTGTGTTCACGGGAAGCCTAAACTAGTATCGGTGTCCACGAACGACAGACTACCCAAATTTTAACATATTTACAATTATTATTATTATTATTATTATTATTATTATTATTATTATTATTATTATTATTATTATTATTACTGATTTACTATTACCAGCGGACCATTCCCATCCGTGACGGAAAATGACAGAAATCGACGGGCGACGTCAGTGTCATCTCAGCTTTTTCAAAAACTGACAGACCCCTGCCATCAGTGGTCCGTCAATTTTTTTTTCAGGGACCCACGCACTATTTAATTAATAGATTAATTACACAATAATAAAAATAAAACACAATTTATTAAAATAAAAACATTACAAATAATGAAATTAAAAACATTACAATGATTAAATAAAAACACAATAATTAAAATAAAGTAGTCTAATCCGAGCTCGATTCGTCAGTTTCGTTCGCAGTTTGGTTCTCGTTTTCGTCTTCGTCCGAGTCTCCTCCCCCATACGTATCTTTATATTGTTCAACAACTTTTTTTCGAGCGGTTTTGATAGTTTTCAATTCTTTTTTTGACGCATTCTTGGGTATTTTTTTACAAAGAAAGCTCAACACTTTGTAAGTTGCTTTTTTGATATTATTCGCGGTAATTGTTGTTATTGTTTTTTGTTGCAATAGGGTGGTATTCTTAATCGCTTGGAGGGTCTCGAGTTTTTCGGAATGTACACTTCTTGAAGAGGAAGCGGCGTCCGATGAAACCGAACTTTTGGCCGACTTTCGACCCGGTGGACGGTGAATTAGGTCGTCTCGAAACAACCTTTTCATATTTGCTTCAAGAACCGTAGGCATTGGGGCGGCGGTGTCCTCGTTAAGATCGATGAAATCGGCTTCGGGTTGAAATTGCGTACAACCCATTACGCCCTCCTCGGCAAAGAATTTCGAGTAATGTTTAAGTACGTCCCAACATTGCTCGTAAATAAATTTACGTTTTCCCATTTGTTGCTTAAAACCTTTACGGGTCGCATTTAAAACATCCTCGTCTCCGGCACCGCTTTGAGGACAAATCTCGGCAAATCGTTTGTAGATGCCTTGAAATACTTTGACGTCGTGCGAGATTTTATTCCATTTGCCCGTAAGTGAATTAAGGTTTCGTTTTGCGGGCGCAACGGAGTTGTAACCTTGATAGACTTTACGCCAAAAACTATCGTTTGATTGATTTTTTCCTTGAACGCCGTTTTCCGAACAATGTATCCACCGTTCAACCAAAAGTCTTGCCTCCTTGTCGGACCACCTAATTTGTTTACGTTTTCCCTTTTCTACCTCGGCTTGGGTCTCGGGTTCGGGTTCGGCCTCGTCCGAACTTTCGACTACATTTTGCGTTTCAGGTACGGAGAAATTACTTTGTTGAAAGTAGGGTGTCGTTGGTGAAAATTGTTGGTTTTGCGAAAATTACGGATATGGTGGTGAATATGGACGGTTTTGTGAGTATTGTGGGCTATACGAAAATTGTTGGTTTTGGTACCACCTGCGGTGTTGGTAGTTGGTTCTTGTGTCATGGGTGTAAGTTAAAACGGTTGCGCAATGGGTGCAAAACTTGTGAATCCCGTAGGTTGAGACGGATCGGGGTAGTTTGATTGTACGATCGGATTATTTAAAAGGTTTTCGAACATATCGGTTCCAACATTGGCTTGATCTTTACCTTTGGATTTGGATTTGAATTGGGATTGGGATTTGTTGTTTTTTGACATTGTGTGGTGTTTGAAATGGAGGTGTTTTTGTGTTGAATGTTTAAAAATTGTATAGTTAATTGTAATGTGGAAATTGGGTAAAATATAATATGTATATATAGTGTGGATTTTGGTTTGATTTTTTTTTACCGTTCCTGGCCCACAAAACACACACGAACAAAATCGACGCAACTTCGGAAATTCGAAGGAAAAAACTGACGGACCGAAACCGACGGCCCTTGCCATCGGCGTCGGTTCCGTCGGTTTATTCCGACGAGAATCCGACGGGCCCGATAGGAGTGGTCTTACTATTACTATTATATTATTATTATGGAGTATTCTTTATTGTTTATTTATTGGAGCAGATGAGATGAGATGAGATTTCTGTAATTTAAATTATTTAATTTTAAAATCTTAAAAGCAATTAGATACTTTGTAAAGTAATATAAAAAGGTAGAAAAACGATATGATGTAATATGCATATATACGGTATCTTTGTTGATATTTGTAACAATCTTATATTGCCTCTCCTCGTAATATTTACTATGTTGAAGTAATGGTCGATAGGTTAGTTTTGATAATTGAGGTAGGTTTTTATTCGTCATTTCAAGATTGGAGTTTAGCTGCAAACTTGAGGTGAAGCATTAGAAAAGTGTCTCTGGGTTGAAAGAGTTTTATGACCCTTTCCGGTGGTGCGCCGAAACCTCGTAATAGATGAAGTTGTGCGCCGAAACGAGTTTGAGAAATTTAATTAGATGTGGAGCTTACCTAGAGAATAGCCTTGTAAGAAGTAGTAGATTGGAGAGCAGAAGAAAATAATGCCTTATAAGTTAATGATAATCTCATATTTGTGGAATATTATTATATGAGATATGAGATATGTGTTGTTGACGATACAAATTTTAGGTTTGTTAAAACCATTTTAACAAATATTTTCATTTTTGGTCATTCAAGTTTCAATCTTTTTACAATTAACCTATCCTTTTAACATAACAGTACATAAATTTACATATTATTAGCTTCAGGTAATAATATGTAAAAATTTACATGTTTTATGTGTATCAGTGTATGCATGGAGGAAGTGATAGATACACCAAATTATTAATAATAATGATATAATAATAATAATAATATAATAATAATAATAATAATAATAATAATAATAATAATAATAATATAATATAATATAATAATAATAATAATAATAATAATAATAATAATAATATATAAAATTCCCGTTCATCACTCATTAGCCCAACAGAGCGGGGTATTAAGAACTTACAGTTTTTCAACTATTACTCGATAACTCTGCTTTTTGTCACCTATAATTCTACTTGTGAAGTAGACGTTTCTGGACACAAATCAAATCTCACATCCTTTCTTGTTTTCTTAAATCTGTCAGATTCGTAACTACATTCAAGTATAAATTTATGATAAAACTTGACAAAAAATTAATTATCTCATACCACATCTCTGCATCCTATATTATAAGCAAAAAAATTACAACATGCACCCGTTCTAAGATATCATTCAAGGTTGACACGTCGCATCTTGCAAACAAGGTTAGCTGTTGGGAGATCAAGATTTTCTGAATCCGTTTTTATGACATCTTTGAGTTGATCTCGTGAGGTTGATAAACAAGTGTGAAATGTGGCCAAAATGGGAGGTATGGGCATAGATAATGCTGACAGCACATTACTCAAATACTCTATATCCACCGATAACTGTTGAGCTCCCCGATCAGTTATGTACTGGATACCTCTCAATTGTTCCATAAATAGAGCCGCAGCACCTTCCGCGACCTATATCAATAAAAACAGATGGAAAATGTTGAACTAAATGAACCTTGGGTGTCATATAATTTAGGTGGCAATTTCAACCCATTAACCAACAAATGGGCAGAGTTAAAAGACTTGACTAAAAAAGCAACAAGTCAAATGGGGTTGTGAATATTTAAAACATTGATTTGCTTAATAAGATTCATGCGTTTGTCGTCATTAGGCTACTTCAGATATATGACTAATAATTGAACATGGTCATTGTAGTGTGTTCCCGTCAAATGTTGCCTTTACTTTGGCATAAAAAGAGTAATATTCAATGGCGTTGATAAGGCTATTAGATATCGGTTACCTGCGGTTACAACACCAAAAAAGTTGACACATTAATGGTCCGGCTTAAAAATTAGTTGGTTACTCGGACAGAAATCAGAGCAAGGTTGGTTACCTTTTTATACAATTTGACCTGATGGAATATATCTTTTGAAAGGAAAATGTGTATACCTTAAACATCCATTCAGTTGCAAAGAACTGGGCTTCCTCAGCATTGGCATCATTGTTAGAAATGGTCTCAGCTAGTGGCTCCAACTGTTGGGGCAACGTGAGAAGATATTCACCCACCGTTGTAATGTATGATTGGGCATATGCACTAAAACTTGGTAGGTGAAAAGCAGTTTGTTCCTCTACTGCAGACCAGATGGCCAAACTTGATAGGCCGTTGAATTGCTTTCTCACTTTGGATATAAGGACATCATAGACAAGTTCGTTCACTGTATCCACAAATGCTGAAACTCTTTGAGATGCAATCGGGAGTGCATGGAACCGTGGATCTTTTGACTTAAGAAAAAAAAGAAAATGTTATTTTGCGTAGAATCAAAGATAATATACATGCATACGCAGGAGAAGTAAAGATTTAAATGGGAATCTTGACCCGTAGGAGAAAGCCTGGGTCAAGTTTATAGTCAAACAGCTAATTACTTTCATATCTGCGGAATGGGTGGCAGTATCGACCCATTTACTTATCGATGGGCCGATCTTGATTGTGTTTGATCTCAAATGGGTCAAAAAGGTAAAAACTAAACTAAACTAAACTAAGAACTAAAAGGGGAATGGGTCGATTAGGTTGTGTTTTATCTCAAACACGGGTCAACTGACAGAAATCAAACTTGGCTAAAATGGAAATGGGTCAAATGGATCAATTAAAGGTGGGTTGTATCTCAAATAGGTCAGGGCTGAATCATTTCATTTAGCTAAACTAGATTTGAAGAGGCCAAAGGGCCAAAAGTCACCCAAAGTCGATTTTGAATGCATTCAACCTCCTGCATTGAAGTAGGGAAGTTGATAATTAACATTCGTTAAACATGTCTAATGAAGATTAAGGCAAAAGTCGCTTTTAATCTTCATTTGATGAATGTTACATAACATTCATGATCAAGCTTCCTTGCTTCGCTGGAAAAAACCTGTTTTCCTCTTGATCCGTCCCCTAAACACATTTAGGTGGTGTTTGGGGAGCTTATTTTCCAAGTTTATTGCTTATTGCTTATAAGCAAATAAGCTAGAAAAAAGAAGCTTATTTTGAAGCCTCTCACAAATAAGCAAATAAGCTTAAAAAAATGGACTTATCCAAACACTTATAGGGGAGCTTATTAGGTAAAAACAAGCAAATAAGCAATGAAAATAAGCCCCCCAAAACACCCCCTTATAAAAGGCTTCAAAAATGGCCCCTTTCATTCAAAACCTTTTGAGTTGTTACCCAACTTCTCGACCCGCCCGACTTGGCACCTCGATATCTGATTTGTATAAGCAGTCTTTAATTTTCGATTCTTATCATATGTAGGGGACCCTCTTAATAGTTTACAAAACAAGGCACAATGAAAAACAATAACAATAAGAAGAAGTGAAACGTGTACCTGCTCCAACAGATTAAAAAGCTTACGTGCTTTCTCCGGAGAATCAAACAGCCTCAAAGCTGCCACATCCAAAGCAGCCCTACCAGCCATTGATAAATCCCCATTTCGATCAAAATTCTCATGAGAAACATTTGGATCAATACTTGACCCAAACACTGCAGAAGACAAGTTTGTGTTCAATCTAGCAAGTGTAGCTCTCAATGAAGCCTCAAAAACAGCAGATCTACTTGATAGGCAATCAGCAACCGTGAGTATTTGCAATGCACTTTGAACATAAGACCACTCTTCTTCACTTGACAACTCAAACTTACGAGCCCCGTCTCTTTTCTCGTAGCCCATTTCTTTTTTTGAACCTGGACCATCAGGGATAGAAACGTCTACACCGCATACAATTCTCAGGGTTTTAAGAATTTCTTGAAGGGTTGAGATGAATTGTAGCATGACATCATCAAGAGCGAGAATGAGCTCATCTGCTTCTGAGCCACCAGTGAAGCTGATGCATCTGTCAACAGATGCCTCTAGGAGTACTATGACTTGTGGGACTGATTCCTCCATTCTTCTGACGGTTTCACTGAGTTCAATTCCTTGTGCTCCAATGCCACGAGTGACAGCTCCTCTCAGATCGATGGCTGAGATCTCAGCTGAGAGGGTAACACGCTCCATTTGTCCATACCTAGAAAATAATTCAGATGGGTAACAATCAGTCAAAGGAAACTGGAAAACAATGTGGGAATAGAAAAAAGAATCTATGATCAGATAGTTGGTATATCGGGTTGTCAATCAGGTTGGTTAACAGGTCAAAATGACGACTTTTGGTTTAAAAAGGACCTTTTCGTTGAGTTCTATAAGTTAAGAGGTTAAATAACTCAAATACAAAGTCTAGGGGCTTGTGTGCAAATACAGCGAAAGTCCATAAGTTTTTTTCTGACATGCCTAACCTATAATGATAAGAGCGAGGATATCATGAGAATTTGCCCAAGGACAAATGCTCAAATGCTTCTATAAATTTGCAGTCAGGATGAAAAAGTTCCTTTCTCATAGATAGGAGTATGTTACGAACTTTAAATTTATACACATGAAAAACCTATAAAGCAGAAGGGAATTGGTTACTTGTGTAGTTTACCTTTGCTTGTATGATTCATAAGGAAGGTAGATTGCCTTAAGAGTGTCTCTCAAAACATTGAGATCTGATTCTCCAAAAAGATGCTGAATATTTCTTGCAAAACTGCCAGTCATATTGTGTAAATCAAGTAATGCGTCCAGGTGCTTAGTCTGCACTTTGACTCCTTTTGGCATGTCCCCAGATAAGATATCTAATACACCTGAAATTATAACAAGGGAACTAAGGTTGTGATGGTTGTAGCATATTTTAGTTGAACACTGAAAACGGGTCAGGCAGGTATGGTAATAAATAATATATAAATAAACAATCACTAACAGGGGAACAGTAAAATGGGTAAACAGTTACCCCAAAACTTTCTTTTTACTGCATAAAGCCTCCTCATTCACTAATCTAGATTATCGTCTGAATGATATAATTATTGTGATCATATTTAACACAACAATTTTAGTAATAAACATCTATGGAAAGAAGTAGTTCATATCAACCCAACCCGAAGTAAGAGTAGCAAGGTTGCAAAAGTCGGAAGTCGGGGTCGAGTCGGTCGGGCCGCGGAAGGACTAGTCGGAGACTAGTCGGATTTTGACTTTTGTTGACTTTTTTCATTTAAATAAAAAATTTCAAAATTATATGTGTAAAAATAGATGAGAACCATATACATAAACATAAATAAACATAGACTCTAAAATAATTGTCTTGATATATAAACATAATAGTTCAATTGTTCAAAAACCCTAATTTTAATTTATCTTAAAAATATTGACCAAAGTTGACTTTGACCAAACTCCGACTTTGATCCGAATTTGACCAAAAAATCCGACTAAACCCGACTTTGACCGCCTAAACCCGACTTTGACCCGTTGACCGACGTTGACCAGACTTTTTAGACCGTCTTGAGCCTAGTCGAGTCGGTCCCGTCCTACAGCCCGACTAGTCCCCGACTAGGCGGCCGACCCGGCCGACTTTTACAACACTGAAGAGTAGAAACAATTCCTAGGTTGAACCATTACCCAACCCGCCCGCTCATTTTGCCATCTAACCATTTCTGTGTCAATGAATGGCATAGCGTATACAAAGTAACATCCAAAAGGACCAAAACTTCAATGTGATGTGATAAACTTTGACCATGCTTCATTAATTGTTGCACTAATAAGATACCACCGTTAAAAGCTAAAGCTAGACAGAGCCGAAATCGATGCCATGGATCCTACCAGGGATGGCAATTTCCGACTCGACACGAAATCGACCCGAAAAAAAAAGTAGGCGTGGGTTGAGATTTTTTACCCTCGAACCTGCTATTGTTTCGGGTCGGGATAGGGTCCCCCAATGGGTTTTCGGCTTCACCCGCCAACCCGAATACATTTTTGAGGTAATTTAAATTTTTTAATGTTTTGATCTAATTTAATGATGTTCTGGTATTGAATTTGGATATGTGTAATAGATAATAATAATAACAATAATATGAATTTTTTTCATGCTTATTAATGATTAGCATTAACTTTAGAATAGACTGACCCATTTGACCCAAAATGACCCGAAAACCTGTTGACCCAATTAGATAAACGGGTTACCTGGGTCGTTTTCAGGTTAACATGTGTTGGGTTAGGTTGAAATCCTAAACTCGTTTATCAAATTGGGTTGAACCTGACCCAACCCGAATTGCCACCCCTAGATCCTACAAAGCAAAAAAGCTTACATCATAAAAACTAGAGTGACAGGATTATAAACTAGCTCTCACTCATCAAAGTAAAGCATATATCATGGAACAAATTGAAAAATAATTAAATAAAAAATTAGATTGCAACCTTTGGCTAATGCTTTGGTTTCAGGAACTACATCTCCTGTTGCAAGGTTGATGCGGGAAACAAAGCTGGCACCCACAGCCACCATTGCTTCGATTAATAGTTTTGGGACAAGAGTCTTATAATCTTCTGGGAAAGCAAGCATAGACCTGAAAATAATTAAGTCAACAAGTCATTCAAATGACAATGTAACTGTAATATGGTAAGTGCAAATACCACTCTTAAATTATGACACTAGAGTATGCAAATAGGCATATACATCGAAACAAAGCTCCAATAAATGCTCAAAATTGGATATGATTCGTCAAAAGTTAACTGAGGATGTCATATTGCAATCTGAGAACTACCTATTCCGGAGATCCATTCGATACAAAGTAAGAATATGTTGGGGGTCTATTTGGATCTAATATCCTTAGAAAGAAGTTCAAAGGGTGAATAATCTAGTTCAAGTAGAAAAGAAAAACTAGAATATACTTCCAGGACTCGCTTTTATGTAGAGACACATGGCAATGTAACACACAACATAGTCAACCAGCAGACAGCCGTGTTCGATAAGTTTTTCCTATAACATTGATGTAGCCGACAGAAATTGGGGAGGTATTAAAAAAACAGCATTTACCATTTCCATTCTTGTTCAAGATAAAGTAATAATTCATCGTAAAAACTTGGCAGCCAACTGGGAAAAGAAACTGAAGGTAAACTCGATTGATAATCATGGGAACTCGAAATACTTTCCACTTGATTCCTTTCACTTCCTGTCTTAGTACGTTGTTGCTTCAACTCATAATCCTCCCATAGTTTACGTATAGGTTTTAAATGAACTTTGGTATAGTGATTCTCCAAGGACTTGTATCTTCCAATCCGAATGAGAATTTCCCGTAAATCTTGGGCAACATTAACCTAAACACATGAAAAGTAAAAGCATGTTAACTAATTTTTCAGACAAACAAGCAGCACTTATAGGCACTGTGTTATAGATCTGTTAGAAAATTTGTCCTTCAATCTTCACCTTGCGATTGGTTATAGCATCTGTTAGACGAGGTTGAACCATCGAATCCAGTCTGTCCTCTAAAACTTCAAGCTGCTTTCTGATATTGGCAAATTCAGCAACCTGAAAAGAAAACGCAGGCCAAGCCATTTTAATAGATATCAGGGCCTCTTTTACAAAATGATACGTGTTCAGTTAATTTTTACCTCCCCGACAGCAGTCAAGCAATGCCTCATGTTAGCCAAGGTTTCTGCCGCACGAGGAAGATCGTTACTTGCAAAAACGTCCTCAACAGTGGAGCTTAATTGAGTCAGCCCCGCAGCATCCTAAACATTATAAAAGGTTCCAAGATCTTTAAAAGATAGAATGAAATAATTATCAAAAAAATCACCAAATCATGGTAAACAAAGCTCTTGAATTCTAAGAGATCGACTGTAGTTCCACCTGAAGTGTTTCATAGGCAGCTTCCATTCTCCGCTTGACTGTATCCACTTTGGCAAGCATAGCTATTGATTCTGCTGATGAACCTTCTGCCTGATACAAAATGAAAACTAGACATGAAATTACCCTTACACTATTCTAGTCATCTTGCTCGTCAACAAAAGGCTCATTTTAAAAGAGAAATTATATCTACCATTTGCCTATATTTAACATTGCTAACAATGATCTTTCACTTGCCTAATTTATTACGGAGTATTTTCTTCAACTAGTTACAGAATTACAGTGTTCAGTGTAAGGATCATGCAACAACTAATCAATTACTGAATTACGATTACATGTCATCAACACTAAGATCTTACTTTTTGACTTTCCTATATTATTATATGCTTCAATTAGTAACAAATTAACAACATTATAGTGACCAGTGTAAGGAGCATGCCAAATGTCTATAGCAGACATCATAGAAAAATGATAGAATGTATCAATGTAAGAATCAATGCTTACTGATGAACATTTTGATTCTAAACCTACACTACAGTCTGCATAAGCTATAGTAAGTCTATGAAGTACAAAACATAATATACAATTCTGAAATGACAAATTACAATACAAACCCTAATTTAACAGCAGATACACAATTAATCAACTAATCAATCAACATCTATATACTTCAATAAACTGCTGAATTAGCAAAAAATCAAAGAACTACGAATAAATATTTAGTAATCAACAGTGAAATAACTTACTCTTTGATTCTATTAGCTAAATTTTGATTCTAAGCCTACACTACTCTAAGAATAGATTACATCAAAATCTACAACTGTATAATATAAACATTACCTAACTTCAGAAATACAGCTCTGAAAACTCAAAAGCACCATATAAACCCTAATTAAACAGTAAAAACATTACAGCATTACAGAAATAACATGTATCTCCATATACTTCAACATATTATAAGCCAAACAGTAAATTGAAAAACTCCGCATACGTACAATATAAAGAGATCTTACTTTTTTGAGCTTTTGGAGGATCGATGCGACGGATTGACGAAGAGATAGTGCGTCATCACGGAGACGAATGACGTCACGAGTAGCACGAGGTACACGTAAGATAGCTGCAGAGCTCTGTTCTTCAAGTGAAACAGCGATCTCTTCAGAAATCAATTGTAACTTCATTTCGAGATCCACCAAGTGTTTGTCTAATGGATCCTGTGAGTGACGTGCTTGACAAGCATTGTTTATCCATTTTTTTGCGTCGAATCTTTCGTCGGAAAATGATCCGAGATCTATCATCATTTTTCCGGCCAGTTGATAATTCAGTCGATGGTGAACTATAACTATATTTGATGATATTTGCAAAGATAGTCCTTTTATTTTTGGGTCTTTAAGTTTTGGTCCATAAGGTTTTTATTTCTCAATCTAGCCGTGTGATCTTTTTGTTATTTCTCCTTTCGGTCTTACAAATCGAATTTTGATTACAGCACAACAATTTATCTATCTATCTACGTGACTAATAGATGATAAAAAGTATCTTATCTTTTAACTTTATCCATTTGACAAATAAACAAAAATTTAAAGTTTCATTCCCATATCTTCCTAAAAAATCTTATTGCCACGTCATACGATAATTTGATTTAATTAAATATGCATCTCGATATATATTTTAAAAACTTATCTAATTAAAATATTACAACTTATCTAATCTAATATAATTCAAATATTAAATGAAGTGAACACCATGGAAAACATCTTATGTAGAGCATGTATATCGAGTTTTGATTTATTATTAAATTAATAACTAATATGCATATAGTAATATAATAGACTATGATTAATTAATATAAACTGTTATTTCTATTGTGTAAAATATCAGTAAATTGACGTTACATTGCGAATACGAGGACTTTTGGCAAACATTGCTCTTAATCGGTTTCATAATGTCAATTACACATGATAATGTATGTACTCTTCTAAAATTCAAAACCAAAGTTTCATTTCTTAACTAATTATAACTTATGTATGGACTTATTTGGATTATTTGGTCTCTAACGAGTCATACGATTAACTAAGAAGTAGTCAAATGGTGAAATGGGCCGATTACGCTAACCACGTTGAAAGATGCCAAGTTTATATCAATTCATTAACTATCAAGTAATTTTCAATTTAAAATATTCTCATTGATGGAATGGATTGTTGAGTTGCATGACAACGATAAATATTTCGCGGTATAATTTTCTTATGAACAAAGTCTTAATTAAGATGATAGCTTCCTTTTCTTTCTTTTATTATTTATGTTTTTTGTTTCATATTTGAATGTATAATTATGTATTTTCAATTTTTTCATGAACTACTATTACAAAAACTATACCATAAATGTTCATTTTTCTATTGAGGATAAAAATGTCAACTATTACAAAACAAACGATTTACGAATATATACGCAAGTCTTGGGTGGATATTATAAAAAATAGATTACATGACAAAAAGTAGCATGCTTCATATATGTATCAAGGAGTGTGGTCATTAGATAACTCTGAAGAATAGTTACATATAAGTGACACCTCATTTTCACACTAATAAGTGACAACAATACTAAATCTCATTTTTATTCGCATCATCACACTGTATTAAACGGAATTTGAGTCCACTTTATATTTAAATATATATCATATCATATCATTTATTAATTAAGAAAAAGATTAAAAAAAACATTATAAATGGTGCATGACCCCGCATTTCTCATGGTAGTCTGCACTCTGCACCACCTTAAAGCTACACTCCTGACGACAAAGTGACAACACCAGTGTGGTCAATCACTGCGGACTGTAACCTCACTCCACTTCATTCACTTTTATAACATCATACAAATGAATTACTTGGTGTTTTTGAGGGTAAGGATTAGGTTTTTTTCATTCGTCGAGGCCAATGACTTGTCCACCCAATAGGAATCTGTCAGAGAGATAGAAACCGTGTTGAATTCTACTAGTTTTGAAAATGTTTTCTAAAAACCTACCTTTCTAATAATTGTTTCCAAAAGGAAACTATTTTAAAAAACGATCGTCTCTTTTTAGATCTCCATGCTTGATTCTGCACGCTTTAACGATTATTTTCTTTTTGGGGAGTAATTATCATATTTCGAGTTTAACTCTCATATAAGTTTTATACACATTTCATATCAATTAATGGATATCAAGCACGTATTCTAATAACAACAACAAATATTATTAGATCAATCATGGAATTGCAAAATCTATGGTAGCCGACATACCCCAAAAAGAAGTTGATATCTTGTTGGTCGAAAGTTACAAAAAAATGACCAAGCAGGAGAAGGATAGGACTTATTGTAAAAGGGAATAAAACCAACCTAGGGAAATTTCGTGAGCAACTTCATTGGGCTCCACTCAATCCACCAAGTAATATTATCTTTTTACCTTAATTATAGATTAAATTATAGATTAAAGGGTGAAGTTCAGATGAGAATGAAAAAAGTGTTGAGAATAGAGGAAACAATAGGAATGCGCTACGTGTCACAAAACTCACTTTCCCCCATATTTTTAAAAACTAAATATCTCACAAACGACAAGTCGAAAAATTATGAAAATTGCACCATAAAATTCAGCGTTTTCTCTCCTTCGATTTAATATCTCACAAGCTATACTTTCGACGAGTTTTTTTTTTTCATTTTTTGGTGGGTTTTACAAATTAGTAACACATGTGTAAGTGTTGCGTTTAGGGTTTAGGGGTTAGGGTTTAGGGTTTAGGGTTTAGGGTTTAGGGTTTGGAGTTTAGGGTTTCGGCACCCGAAACCCTAAACGCTAAACCCTAAACGCTTTACAAAACCCTAAACCCTAAATCATACTAAACCCTAAATCATACTAAACCCTAAATCCTAACCCTTGCTAAACCCTAAACCCTAAACCATGCTAAACCCTAAACCCTAAACCCTAACCCTAAACCTTAACCCTAACCATAACCGCAAATCAAATGTACAACTAATCCGTAACACATGTGTTACTAATTTGTAAAACCCACTAAAAAATGAAAAATAAAAACTCGTCGAAAGTATAGCTTGTGAAATCTTAAATCGAAGAGGAGAAAACGCTGAAAAATATGGTGGAATTTTCATAATTTTTTGACTTGTCGTTTGTGAGATATTTAGTTTTTAAAAAGATGGGGGAAATGGGTATGGATGAAAATGAATGGTTGAGATTGATTCCTATTCTCATACAAAGTTGTTATACTCATCTGAAACCTTACCTACTCATATATTAAAACTTAAAATAGTGTATATTTGTCACTTAGCAAATCAATCATAATTGAGTTGAATGATATAAAATGATTTTCCAATTTGATTAAAATCGAGGGAAAAAAAGCAAGAGATTGAAGTTTCATCGAAGCTTCCTTTTAATATTGTCGATACATAATACACTTCATTTTCGAGAGACATTATTGAAATATTGACACGAATTGTAATATGACTAGGAATAGAAATTACTTGCCAATCGCAAATGCGATGGGATGGTTACAAAATTAACAAATTTATTAGATCATCATATATAGGAATTAAAAACTTGATGATCATGAATTTTATATATATACAAACATTTTGTTCTTGATGAATAAATTTATTAATTTATATGTGATCGTCTAAGGTACTCAAAGAAGTTTTTGTTTTAATAGAAAATTAAGCAAACTTCAAAATTAGTTGAAATCTATAGTGTATGATGGAGATAAATTGTTAAACTATACTTGAAATTTGAAATTTACCAATCTATTGTCAAAAATATTTTTAAGAAATTTAAATAGAAAATTTGTTGTTAATTATTGATTCATAGCATCTTTAATGTGTGCACTAATTTTACATTTTAGTGCAAAAAAATGTACTTCAATGTATGCACTAAACTTTGTACTATTATAGTGCAATCAAAAGTCAATGCAAAATTATACTAAATTTGGTGTAGCACTAAACTTAGACCACTCCACATCAGTGTTACGTAAGTTTTTCTCAAAACTGACTGAAAGTCACTTTAATTTTTGGGCCCACATTTAACAATATACATTTATTTATATACACACATTGAAAAAAAGCAAAAAAAAAAAAAGCGACGATCCGTCGAATTTCCGACAGACCGAACCGACGGCGAAGTGTCATCGGTGTCGGTTCCTTCGGTTTCAATCGACAGAAAACTGACTATACTAATGGGTATGGTCTTAGCACTAAAATAATATTCACATTATAATAACAATTTAATAACTAAAATATGTCTAATTTTGTTTATATAGTTTGTACAATAGTTTAACTTTTTTTTTTGTTTGAATCGATTTTTGTTTAGATTGATTTTGTTTAAAGAAAATAATACATTAGTTTGTACACATACAAACTTACACATAACGATAGAATTTTTATTGAAAATAATATATTACGTATACTTGAGTTACAACGAGCTGAAACAAAGTACACAATATTCAATAGTCTGGAAGATTAACGGCAAAATGCGGGATATAATCGCCGGATGAGCCAACGTCGCCTTAGGTGTTTGTTGACGATTCCGCTTAGCCCAAATTTGCATTTGTTCATTTCTCATTGACTCGTAAAAATGGATCGCTGATCAAATCCAAATTAACACGTAAAAGTTAGTTAATAAAGATGTAATAATCGTTTTAATTTGCTAAATAGTGTGCTTTGCAATAATATATAATAATATATTAAATATTTGCATAATTTTCTTATTGCTCCATATATAATACTATATATATAATAATATTTAATTTTATATAAGATTATTCTTGAACCAAATAAAAGTATTAATCTAGGCAAATTAAATTTGTATAATTGTTTAGTTATGTGTTTTAAATTAATAAAAAAAAATTAGTGCAACACATTAAAATAACTTATTTTTAATGTAACAATATTCCATTAAAATTCTCATTTTACACTGCAATATAGCACACTATTTTAGTGCATATATTAGAGAATCAATGTCTATTTGCCTTGAAAAAAAAAAAAAGATTCATCATCTGTGCATATATTAGAGAATCAATGTCTATTTGCCTTGAAAATTTATGCTTGAAAAGATGTTGGTGTAATCCATTATACATTATCTCATGTTTATTTCACAAATCTCATCATCAACTTATATCTCAAATTTTAATGAGAAAATTGTGATAATTTACTTAAAATCTCATAATAATATGGTGATATAGTTTGCCAAAATTGTATATAAGGTATAATTAAAATGCAAGCAAGGTTGTATATTCTTTTTTATAGTTGTATATAATAATAATAATAACAATAATAATAATAATAATAATAATAATAATATATCGCCTTTTTATTGCATTATATATCTTAAAACTTTTAAAACCTATAATATATATATATTATTATAATAATATATATTAAAATTAAATTAAAATGAAGAAAACATAATTGTTGCGTGGAATAACGAAAACCAAAAAGTAACATAATCATTGGTTCTGTATTTACAGCCACAAATTATATTATACATTTTGTGTTATATGAGTTTATGACATATGCATGCACGTGATAGAGAAACATGGATTCTTGACTTTTTGCTTCATATCAAAATCCGATTAGCTTTTAAAATTACGTTAAGTTAATTCGTTCCAAGTATTTTTATCGTTGTTTCTCATCCTATATTTTACCTTATGGGAATGATACATGTCCGATCAAAAATCCACCATGTTCAATGAAGATGGATCATTGACATAACCCTAGCTTGGTGGGTTTGAGCAACCACTTATGTAGTATTTGGAGGGTTTGATACTTATTCCCACAATATAAACATTAAACACCCTATATCACTTTTATTCTTATTCCATCAGGCACATAAATTCAAACCAAACACACCCAAATCTTGCATTTATCATTTTCGTTTGTTAATAAAAATGTTTAATTAAAGTAAATGTCAACTATTTAAAGGGTGCTAAAAACGACTCCTTGAACATAGTGTGTTGTGTAACATGTCAGACACTTGTTCTTTCATCTTCAAATAATTTATTTTCTATGAATTTTTAGTCGGTCTAGAATTGATTGTGGTTGATCTTAATTTGAAGTATCAATGTATTAATTTAATGCTATACGTCGTTGTCTTCGAAAAAAACATGTCACACGTGTAATCTCTTAAAAGGTCGAGTTAGATAATATACTCTTATAATTAACCTGTTAATTAACGTCCTTTTAACATCATCTAGTTACCTAAACATATAAGTTAAATTAATTCACTTTGTATTTTTTAATACATCGACATAAACATCAATAAACACACTTTTTAAAAGGGATATAATAACATGGACATAAATGACCGGTTTAAAAAAAGTGAGATGAATAGGACATGTACGTTACGGATAACCAAGAAATATATTACTACGTGTAACGATTTAAACGGGTGGTAGGACCCAGTGGCCGGTTTACACGTCGGCATGCATGCCATGTAGGATATGAAATTCAAAGTCTGTCGGGGGAATACTACAATACAGCTCAAGCACGAAAGGAATCATATACGTGGATGCGAATATGCCAATATTTTTACTACTACAGATAAATAAATTTTATTTCAAAGTAATTTTTGTTCATGCTATGCAATGTTTAAAATAAAAATTGTTCTAGGAAATTTTGTAAACTGCGTTTGCCTTTGGAGTTTCTTTAAAACTATTATCATGAGTTATGATTTAAGCTGTGTAATTATTCTAATTTTTCAACAATTATATTGTTCAAGTGGTACCGTCACCGTAAACGCTCAGACTTTGCATGTATGACCGACATATCAGGAGTTTGAATCCGTGCCTCAACATATGTGGGTATTCATGGACAACTTATTTGCCTGGTATTGATGCTCCTTCGGACCATCAAAATATGATACGATGGTCAGTGGTACATTTCAAATTATCATTTTTATTTTTGAGAAAATATGTAAATTAAAAGAATTCAAGAGTAAAATGAAAAAACTAGATAATTAAATTTGAGATGGGAACATCATTTTTATGGGAAAGTAAATAATAAGATGAATAAAGTAATATATTATTTTTACTTTTATTTTTGCAAAACTGAAAATAATATCTTTAAGGATCGAAAAGATTCATTTGCTGGAAAAACAACCCTAACCTTTCACATAATACAAACCCTCATCTACAACTCACTAAGATATATTTCATCATATGTGAAGCCGAATTTGCAATTGCGAAACTTGAAAAAGTAATATACTAGTGAAAGCCTCATTCACAAAAAATAAAACAAATAAATAATATGGGTTTAACTATAAATCAAAATTTTTTGTGGGTATTAACATATTATCTAATGATAGCCCTTAGAGTTATGTTTAAGAAAATATTTTGTGCATAAATGATGGTATATTAAGGTTAATAGTGTGGTTATTAAAAATTTGTGAGGTGGTTATTTTCATAGTACAACAAAATAATGCGTGTCCGAATATCTCAAACATAACCCTAAAGATTGTCGTTAGATTAGAGTAACAGTCACTATGATTTTTAAGTGGGTTGGTGAGCCACATGCAAACACTTTTTTCAAGGTGCGTTTGGTGCAACGTTTTAAGGGGTTTTTAAGAGCTTGAACTTCTGCTTTTATATACTTCAGCCCTTAAGTCTTATTTGATAACACATAAAGATTAGGCTTTTTGAAACAATAAGCCCCTAAAAGTCCTTAAATAATAAATTTTTTAAAGTGACTTTTGAATAAAAGTTTAAACTTCAGCTTCTAATCGTAAACTCTAGCTATAAATATCAGCTCTAAGTCCCAACTACATTCGGTTATCGCCAAACATACCCATAATTACATTAATTAACAGAGCTGACTCTACGCATTTATGTGTCCCATTAATTTCTTCGGTGGACAACATAAAAGGAATTATAACTTAAAGCAAGGGGTATTATCGTAATTTTAGTATATCTATAAATTAAAAAGAAAAAACTGCACTATAAATAAGAAATGATCCGGCCGGGGAAGTTTATTTCTAACAACGTTGAATCAGATAAACCAATCTTCTTCTCAAGTACCCAGAAAGAAAGAAGAAAAACACTCGAAAATCAAGCAATTCCTGAAGCTAGAGCGAAGCTGGTATTACAATTTTATGATTTTTTAATTTTTATTTTAATTTTCTTTTAATTGGCTTCATAAATAAAATCTCCTGTGTAAATTACACTGTGTTGCAGTCTGTTATTATAGATTTATTATAAGTTCGTAGTAATTGTTTGTGGATAATTAACCTCGGCTCATACAAAAAACATGATGAAAATTTGTTTCTAACTCACTACTTATAACTTAAGAAATTAAATGGTAGTATTTCCAATTCTCTATTCATGTGAATCGAGTTTGTTTTATTTATTTAATTATTTATTATTTATTTATTTTTCTTTTCAACATCGTGTAAGCTTTGCCTACCATTATATTGCCTTTTGGAGTTAGTGCAATAACTTTTCTGCATTTTACTGGAAAGAAAAAGTAATATATCAATTTGATGGACGATGTAGTGACGTAATGGCCAAATGAAGTATTGTTCGGACTTATTTAGTATTATATTAATTATTCTTCCGTCACACAAAAAATGGTCTCGTAACTTCTTTTTTTTAATTAAAATATATTAGTCAAATGCCAAGTTTTACCCTTATATCAATGATAAGTTTGACTAAATCGATTATAAAGATAAATGATTGAGGGTAATAAATATGTGTAAAATGAAGAATTTAATGATTTTCAATAGTTACTTTTTGCAAGCAGACAATTATTTTGATACATACATGAATAATAATGTGAATATTTATTTTAGAAATTAAAATTTAATAATTGGTTGATTATTTGTACGGCACAATATCGTAAAACACACTTATACGGATACGAATCACGTAATCTTAGGTACGGCCCAACCTTTTGTTGGTTCATCTTGGAAATATAGTTTGGTTGTACTATAGGGAGAGCCCAATGTAGGGTACTATAAATATTTTTATTTGAGGTGCTATTAAATATATCCACTTTTTTTTACTATATCAGGTCAAATCTAAATATTATAAAACTTTTTTAAATGACACAACTTTCAAGATAGTTTTCTCTCTCTCATATATTATTATTTAATAATTTACTCTCACCTCCTTATTTTTTCTCTCTTCTAAATTCTAAATTTTCAATGTTGTATTTATTTCTCTATCTATTTCTTTTCTCCATTTTCAAATTTCATATATATATAATATACAATATAATAATATATAATCTTTTTTTAGTATCTCTTCACATATAAAATAATAAATGAAAATCATTTATTTTAGATATTTAACAATTACGTGTGTTTTCAATAGAGTTTTAAAAAACCAACTAAGTTTGTGCTAAAATATAATTATGGTTGTATGTGATAATATGAAAATTAAAAGGTTTGAAAATGTAATTACATTGGTTAATATTCGAAAAACGTAAACGATAAAGCTAAAGAATACGGAGTATGAAATTCATGGTAAATTATGACCTAAACTCTTGGTCATTACATGGTTGAACATAAAGGTTATTAGTGTTATTATAGTAAAAAACAAGGTGGTTGAATCAATAGGTTTTACTTGCTCTAAAAAATCAAGTCCTTCACGATGAGTAATAAAAAATAATAAAATAAACAAAGTAAAAGGTCAAATGAGAAAACAATTCATGCATATTAAATGGCTAAAAACTAATTAATGACTAATGATTAATTTAATACTCAATAATTAGGTGGTATATTGAGTAAATTAATTGGTATATTTAGAATAACCCTTTATTTAACGGCATTTCTTAACTTTCATGTTAGTTATTCTTGTTCGTACCAAAAAACGTAAGCATTTTTTTTCTTTTCTCAAGAAAAACCAACATCAATTTCCAAACTTTATAAAATAAAACCTGTTTCTCCCTTTTTATAACTTAATTATTAATAATTATTAATGTGCCTACGTGGGCACACCGTTTTTTGTTTTCCTTCTGTTATTTTATAAAAATGTAAAAATATATTGACTAGTGCATACCAAATGTTCATTTATGTAAAGGGGAAGCGATTTTACATCATTTTTATACCTTTTAGGGTGTTATACCGTGTACTACTAAATGTGTTTTATAGCGTACACCTTAAAACACGCTGGGTAATGTACATCTAAAAAAGGATCGTGTATGAACTAATATATTAGTGGTCCGTTACTGTCAATGAATTTATACAACTAGCAGAGATAAGATTTGGTTGGTAAGATTTCATTTTATGGGGGGTTTTGTCGTTACGCCTCAAAAAATAGTTTACGTGGTCATGTGTGACTTATAACAGTAGACAACATGCTGTTACTTTCTTTCATCTTCCTGTTTAGATTCGTATCTTTTTATTTAATAAAATAAATAAATAAACACAGAATAAAAATATGCATCGCATGACAAAGGTTAAATAACCATAATCTTCTATAGGCCTTTCTTGACCCTTTAAACTTTTAAAGGCACATTTGGCTTCTTATTTAGTTTCATTATTTGATCACCAATTTCCGTGTGTTGATATCAGCTTGATTACAAGAAGAAAACAAGGGTATCCATGGGTTCGATCTCAGACCTAGAAACTGACCAAAAGAAAATCAACACCAAACCTCCGGGAATTCGACTCTTAGAATGTACCAAGAAATCAAACCTCTCATTCAAAACACATCAAATCATAGTCCTAATCGTCACATTTTTAGCATACGCAAGCTACCACGCTACTCGGAAAACCACCAGCATTATCAAAAGCTCACTCGACCCACAATCACCAGACAACTCATTTTTACAAAGTTCCAAAACGCTTTCATGGTTACTAGGAAGCGGGTGGGCCCCGTTTAACGGTGCAAACGGGACTGGGTTACTTGGAGATCTAGACTTGGCTTTCTTATTTGTATACGCAATTGGGATGTTCTTCTCGGGCCATATAGGAGATAGAATGAACCTAAGGATATTCTTGACAATAGGAATGGTTGGAACTGGGTTTTTCACTTCATTGTTTGGAGTTGGGTACTGGGCAAACATTCATTTCTTCTACTATTATTTAATAGTTCAGATGCTAGCCGGGTTATTTCAATCCACGGGCTGGCCTTCTGTGGTTGCAGTCATCGGGAATTGGTTTGGAAAGAGTAAACGAGGGCTAATAATGGGTATTTGGAATGCTCATACATCTGTCGGGAATATTTCTGGTTCTTTGATCGCATCTTATTTCTTGAAGTATGGTTGGGGTTGGTCGATGGTTGTTCCTGGTTTGATGATTACTTTGGTTGGATTGTTGCTTTTTATGTTTCTACCTGTTGATCCCCAATCAGTAGGGGTGGACAGAGATGAAGATATACCAGTTTTGTCTGGTAAGACAGGGGCAGAAGTCACCAAACCACTATTGAACCTGAAGATGAACATTGAAAAAGAACCGCCGGTTGGGTTCATGGAAGCATGGAAAATACCTGGGGTTGCACCGTTTGCATTCTGCCTCTTTTTTGCAAAGTTGGTTGCTTATACGTTTCTGTATTGGCTCCCGTTTTACATTAGTCACACAGGTATGTTTTCTTGATTTAGTTATAATTACAATTAAGTTAATAATTGAAGTGACATAATGGGCAAGTCGTATAACACAGGTTAAAGTAGGCAAGTTTTGGTAGAAGTCGAAAAATATCAGTCCAGGTTGAGTCCACTGATAAAAACACCTTGTATCCAAATTTCAAATAAAAAACTTCTTACATATAAGTTATGTCTCACATGATGACAACAATTATACTATTTGAACGCTTTTCCATTTTTCTTTTTAATAAATTGGCTAAAACACTTCGACTTTCGACTAATTCGACATGTTTCCTATTAATCTATTTTCTTCATCCATTTGACCCTTCAAATGTAATACATAACCAACTCGACCCAATTATACTACATGGGTCGAAGTTGCCACCTTTAGTACTTAATAGGCTGTGTACTAAAGTATTTGTTACTTTTGCAGCCATAGATGGTGAATACTTATCAGACGAAGCTGCTGGTAATCTATCCACGTTGTTTGACGTAGGGGGTGTTGTGGGAGGAATCCTAGCCGGTCACATTTCTGACAGACTAAATGCTAGAGCCATTACAGCAGCAAGCTTCATGTATTGTGCTATTCCAGCCCTATACTTCTACCGAAACTATGGACACATATCTATGACCATAAACATCCTCCTCATGTTAGTTACTGGCATGTTTGTCAACGGGCCCTATGCTCTCATAACAACGGCCGTGTCGGCTGACCTAGGGACCCACCGGTCTCTGAGAGGCAACTCTAGAGCCCTAGCAACAGTAACATCAATCATTGATGGCACCGGGTCCATAGGTGCTGCAATAGGGCCATTGCTTACAGGCTACATTTCGACCCAAAGCTGGAGTGCAGTTTTCACCATGCTTATGGTGGCAGCTTTTGTGGCAGGATTGTTTCTTACCAGACTTGTGGTAGCAGAAATAAATACAAAATGGGAGGATTCAAGAAGGGGTAGGGGTGTGATCACTAGTATCCGCAGGTCTTCTGCAGTGGAAGTGTGATTGCCTAAAAGTGTCAAGTATATAAAGAAAACAAGGCACTTTCGTACATACATAAAATATTGTATACATGATTTTGAGGTATATAACTTGTTGGATGAATGCATCTTAATTTCTAGAGTACCTAATCGCTGACAACACGGTGACAAAACCAACCAATTAGTATGGAACGGATCAACTCAGGCTTATTTAATTATTAATGGTTCATTAGAGTGAAAAAAAAATAATAAAGAAAAGCAGAAGTAAAACATGTCAAACGTGTCAAACAGGTAAACAAAAATAGCTTAATGTTAAATGCTAAGGATCATTTTGGGTTGGCCCAACTCGACCTGCCCATTTTACAACCTCAATTGCATCGACCGTGCTTCTTCCATTCTGATGTTAATATGTTATGAAGGACATTGACAGTGTAACAGAGGCGTCTACTGTAGTCGTTTAAGCCCACATATTGCACTTTAAACTTGGCAAGATGTCATCCATGGTCTATGTATTTTGTGTGACCCTGATGTTAGTGAAGTAGCTATCCATAGGGTGCTAGAAACGTATCTAAAGTCTCAACAAATGACTGGATGACTAGGGACCGACTGGGACCAATTGTCCAGACTCGCACAAGCCATGTTAAAGACAAGAAGCCACGGTCCCTTTAGCTTCCGTGTAAACGAAGAACCTCTAACCGTGAAAGATACAGTTGAACCACACTTCAACTTCTAAGTGCAGGTTTTCACTAGGAATAGACAAAAGACAATCACCATGGCGGGAACTTAAATGTTATATTTGAGTTAAGAAGACTTATGGTTGACCTGCAATGAAAGTACAGTTTTGACGTGTTAATCCAACTGGTACCGAACTTTTTGGAACCAGTGGTTGTGGGCTTGAGACCTGTCGCTAACAAGTGTTTTGACGGTTTTAAATATAAGGGAAGAAAAGGTAGCACATGCCACTAGCGGAAAAGATTATCCGCTTCATACTAAGCAGCCACTAGATTTTTAATCTCTTAACCAACATGTCATCCAAGCAAAAAAGGTCGACTTTTGAGTCACTAAAGTTAGAAAAACAAAATAACTTTCAACATGAAGCAATCGAAAGCAACTTAACGGACTTAGAGTTGAAACAAAACTTGTGGACAGAAGACAAAAAAGAAACAAAAAAGGGAGTTGTCGCAAACTTGAATTCAATTCCAATAGAACAAAAGGGCAACTTACAGACTAGATGTCTTTTTTTAACTCATTATAGGACATGTTTAGACACCACATACTGAGAGAATATATGTTATAAAACATATGGTCCTTATTCCTTCAGTTTAGAATGGAATATTATCCAATACATACAATCTAAGAAACAAACCTTTCGCAGCCAACTGATCTATTTGTCTTCCCCAGCCTGGAAAAACAAACCCTAAACTCAATTCCTAGCGCAATAATTAAAAATGTTACTTCAACTTAAATAGAACTCCTATGTCCCTTTAATTGGCTCTATGTATAATGCATCATTTTTTTCAATTCTTATATTTTTAGAAAGATGCATTTAGGCAAGATTTATACTTGGACTTCCCTAAATGGAGAAGAAGTTCCGAGTATCGTTAACTTGTACTTACATAGAAAACTAGTGTTTACTCTGTTCATATAACGCATAACGATCTTGCATATGAAAACATCAAATTTCAGAACTTAAATCTTTCCTATTGTGTTATTAATGTAACAAAAATACATGACTATGTATATGTGTTGTTAATATATATGTTTTTCAAATCGCATTTACATGTTATATATACATATAGGGGTATAGGGATGTATGCGTAGAACAACTGGAGACGGAATAACCCTTTGTCACGTAACGCACTTAGCCAGCTATACAAAAGACAGTTTTCCGCCACTATGGTGCAAAAGAAACACTGTCAAACTCACTCAACAAAAGTGAACTATAAGTCAAGATAAACTTGAAACTAGAGACGTCGGCTGTTCAGTTTTCTGTGGGAAATTGAAACTTAGATGGTTTACAAGAAAATAAACTCGTATGAAAAAACTCGTAGGAAGATGACTTTTATTAAAAATATGATCATACAGCTTCATTTATATCTTACATGAAACAGTATTCATAACCAAACTACTAATAAACAACATGCGTATCAAACTCACATACACATCTGATACAGAGATAGAGAATATATTCAACAAATTCAGAATAAAGCTGCATTAAAAAAATTATTTAATCAATATTTAATCATCAGACTGCAAGAGTTTTACACGAACAAATAATATATATTCATCATAATAGCATCATGTCAAACAATGTTTCCTGTAACATACCTATCTGTTATAATATATCCTTGCAATTCAATCACTAAACAAACCGAATACTTGAACACTATATCCAGCCAATCACTGATTCTTCTATCAAAAAACTGTTTGTTAAATAGCAAGAATTTTACATAATAATAATAAAATAAAAACAGTGATCGCACTCCATCTGTGCAATTCAATAGTGATATAAACACCTGCAAATACTACATATCCAGACACTTCACAGTTTATAATGATCGTCAAATTGCATATTACATACGCAGAACTGTATCTGTTCATCTTATCAAACAGTAATTCCTGAAAAAACCTAACGATTCTACCCACTCGTTACAATTTGATCTCTAAACAAACAGAATAATCGAAAATTGATAGTGATAGAAACACCTGCGAATTTAGAAATCGTCGTCAGGCTTCTTAGGTTTCCGATACCTTTGTTCAATTTGCTTCGCCATTAGAACTGCGTAATCTGCAAGCTGGTATATATTTGGTACGTTGTAATTTTGAGCGATATAAACACCACAAACTGCTCCTAACATGAACGGAAAACTGCTCGTTATGACTCCCATACCTCCGGTTAGGGTTTCAGTTGAGTAATTTTAGCGGTTAAATTGAAACGAACGGTGGAACTTTAGGGCTTTTTTTTTTTTTCTTTTTTCCGGTGTTTTGTTTTATCTGATTACTCTGAAACCACTGAATAATAAGATGTGATAAATAAATAATACTAACATCTGAATACACATATTTCATCACTTTTTTAACGTGACATAGTTATTCCAATTGACGAATGAAACATGAATTTATAAATGACTCGACACTATAAAAAAATCATTTAAAATTTTACAAGAATCCCCTCTCTACATGATGGTTCTATTAGTAATAATAACTTCAATGATTTTTTTTGTTATTAATAAAAAAATAATAAATAATTAAAAATACTACGAAAATAATATTATTATTATTGAATCATTAAATTAACATATATAGTAAAATATATTTTCAGCTCTAGATGTTTTCAGTGGAGACTTTTCTCCCGATTAGCAGTTTTAAGCTCTTTGAAATAGCTTACTCAATAAGGGGTTTTTAAGCTGTTATCAGATCTAATTAGAAAATAAAATCAAAACAGCTTAATAAGCATATGTCTTATCGAATAATACAAACTCTGATTTTAAGACATTATAAGTCTAAACAAAAGACCCCGTAGATTATAAAATCTTGTTCAGTAAGCTAAAGGTCATTAAGATGTTTTGATAGTTTTTTCTAATTAAGTCTTAATATAGTGGAAAAATGACTTATTCAATAAGCTATTTACAATTGCTTAAAACTTCTAATTGAGAAAAAAAATCTCCCCAAACGTTGTATCTATTATTGCCTCGCATAAATGGATTTTATATGCTAGTTTACGTATTAAAATTATTATTATTATTTTTTTGGTTCATGTATTTTAGTTTTTTTTATTATTTCATGACAATTTATTTTTTGAAGTTATTATTGGTTTATACAGTATTGTGTTGAGAAACTCTTGTAATTTTCTGTTCTCTTAAGTTGAGTCATTTGTAACTCAATTTCTATTAATGCAATTTGTGTCACGCCAAGAAATTATTAAACACATGTATTCAGATGTTTGCACTTTTTATTTATCAAACGATCTTAATGATTTGTATTCAGATTTCAGATGCCAGCTCTTAATATTCAGAACTGGTTCTCAGATATCAGCTTTCAGTAATCAGATAAACCAAAAGACCCCTTAGTATCTTACGTTGGTTAAGGGTACAATGGTAAAATACTTTACAGTTTACAGCGGACCCGATTTTTAGGCCGTTCAGTTTAGGTCCCGCATAAGATGGACTTTTCATATAATTGGGTCTATAAAGCCCAGTTTAATTTACTTGACTAAAGTATTAAACAAACATGTTCAAAACTTACATCTATCTCCTATCTATCTATCTTATTACTTAAACATAAAACCATAAATTAGGAATGGCCATTAAATTAACTATCAACTTGACTAATCTCACCATTAATCTTGTTAATAACATCATTTTTCTCTAACCTCCTTGAAGAAAAATCTAATCTACCCTTAATGAAATAATTAAAGGAAATAACTAATCTACCCTTATTAATTACCTTACTAATTAGATGAAATAATTATTTACAATTAAATTAAATACTAAAGTATTACTTTTAATTCCGCTATATCAATTTCCATAAAAATAAAAAAATATCAATTCCTTTGCTTTTTGTCAATTCATGAGACGTATACATTTTTTTATATTTTTATAAATAACAAATATACTCTTTCCTTTTTGTGCTGATATTTCATATTTTTAGTGTATACCGACTAACTGTATTTCTTGTCGCGTGAGAACTTGTTTTTTCATAGAATAACAAATAGCCTATTATATTACCACAAAATAAACTATGTTTCTTGTTGTGTGTGAACTTTTTTTTTATTGTAGAAATTACGGCAACTTGCTCAGAATCGTGAATCTGCTAGAAATAGTCGTGCGAGGAAAAAGGTATGTTAATGATTTTCATATTTCATAGAATCTACCAATTGACGGTTACCAAATTTAGCGCATACTCGTATTTTTTTTTGGTGAAAATAGACTTTGATAGCAAGCTAGAAATTTGATAATTTTTTATAGGCATATGTGCAACAGTTAGAAAATAGAAGCGCTAAGCTTTCACAACTAGAGAACGACGTCAATGATGCAGCTCGAAAACATGTAAACATTTCTATACCATGATATGAAGAATTAACCATTATGTTAATCAATGTATGTTATTGATTCTTATAGTTTTAACCGTTTAATAGTAAATTTGTTAGGGTGTTTCAATATCAATCTCAGATGATACCTCTCAGCCAAATACAGGTAATGCCATTTTTGCATGTATATGGTGTTATACTTATTTCAGTTTTTTTGGGGTTAGTGTATGGAAATGCATCTAACTTGTGACTGATGTATATTGTGTGCATTAAAGCACAATTGACATCAAGCTCAAGTTTATTTCATTTTTTTAATATATTCTTCCTGTCATGTAGTTAAGATGCATTAAGTCTTTTGAAAAAACCTACATACAATTTGAAAATTTGACACCTCATTTTCTTTACTATATTTGTAATCTAACAAAATTCCAAATTAATAGCTTACTAAAAACTCCTTTTTACAACAATTTTTAGGTTATTTGGAGTTTGTAGCAGAATATTCGCGCTGGTTAGATGACTAGGCCAAACATATTAGCAAAATAAAAATTGCAATTCAATCAAATACTACAGACGTCGATCTGCGTAACATTGTGAAATACGATGCATTACATTTCAATGACATTTATAGGATAAAGAGAACTGCATCTGACGTTGCTACTTTTCATATCATTTATGGAATGTGGACCTCACATGTGGAACGATGTTTGCAGTGGATTGGTGATTTTCGTTCATTTGGACTAATCAAGGTAATTTCAAGTATCAATGATTGAGATAATGTAACCACACAAATTATGTTGGTGCATATATTGTGAACTATTATCTCAATTTTTTAACACATTAACCTATCGTCAAATATAACGTAATATATTTTATAGTACCTAATTAAGTCTAAATAGCACTTTCTAATTCCGAGATATAATTTTGTGGTACACATTACAATTTTTTATATTATATTTGTGTTTATTTAAATTACAATTAAAATAAATTTGTCTGTTAAAATCTGCGAATCCCGCGGGTCTTAATCTAGTTTTATTACAAAAGAAAAAGAAAATACATGAACTTTGAACTAGAATTCACTCATCTATCCAATTACCTACCAAAACATCCAGCTCGAAACCTATCACCGATGAGTTCAAGCACATGTTGGTTGTTTTAAGGAACCTCTTAACATCTGAAACCTCTTTACACACATTAAAGTGACTCCATTTATTCGAAATTGAGAGCTAGTTAGCTAAACTAGTCAACTAGAGACTAGATACCTTCCACCACCAATGCATGTACATGAATGATTCGAAGTGTTCTTGCAACGAGCCAAGTTTCAATTAAGGTGATGACGATAAGAAGCTTAACTGAGTGATTGTGCTGCAACCAGAGTCGAAAAAAGAAGTTTGGGTATGGGGATATACACCGTATGCACGTAATGATAACCGTGGTGGTGATGCATGGACGATGATGAATATTAACTTTACGGCGCTATTTGGAATTTTGGATGACGCTTGGTGCATTTTCATGTTTCACTTTTCAAGTTTTTTTCATGTTATAAAAATGATGGATTTTTTCCTTTTTTTCCCTCTGTGTTTGTGTAAGAAACTTGGTTTAAGACTACTCATCTTTGCTACTATGATATATTATCGTTAATTTTGGTTGATTCAAGAATACGCTAAATTTTTACTTGTTTGTTTTAAACTTTTAATATAAGCTAGTGATCTGCTATAAAAATATACTTGTGTAAGGTTTTTAAACATGTACAAATGTCTCAAAATCAAGGTTTTAGAACTCGGTCGAACCGAAAAATCAAAGTTTTAAGGTTCGTTGTGAACCGGGTTTTGGCCATATTTTTGGATTCGAGAGAACCGCCATGTTCACCGGTCGGATCGGGAACCGTAATCGGGATTGAACCGGTTTCTGTTTTTTTTTTTAATTATCAATTTGTGTTTGGATTGATGTTCTAGTAATTTGGATTGATATTTGATGTGTTTGAACTTTGAATTGAGAATTGTATCAGTGTCTTTCTGATATACATATCAACATGGTAAACAAACTCTTCATTAAGGATGCGTTTGGTAAAATTGATTGGAGCTGGAGATGGAGCTGGAGATGGAGCTTGAGATGGATTCTAAAAGTTGAAACTTTTATTTAGGATTGAAGCGGGAGATTCAATTTTCTTATTTGTGTTCGGCAAACAAGGTGAAGTTGGGGCTTATTAATGTAAAATGAGATAGTAGACAAAAATCTCTTATAATTGCATATACCAAACTGTACAACATTTGAAGCTCACAATACAACTATATAATAGCTGATATATAAATCATTTTATCTGTTATATCTATCACCTTCCTGATAAATTGCTACCTTGATTCTCGAACAATTTATAACCACAATTTCAAATTCACATACACAAGTCATGAATTCCATCCCCCACCATATAATAAAATAGAATTTTAATTGCAGCTTTCTGATTTCTAGAGGCAAAAAAAGTGGACATGTATAATCTATTCAATTTCAATTTTTAAAATAAAGTTAATTAAATACGGAGTAATAAATAAAGAACATAGTTAATGGAAGGGGGTGGAATGTTTTTGCATTGCACGTGAGTGGGAGCACGATAAATGACCGTTAGAAACGACAGAATTCTGGAACAAATCAGCGGGACCGGCTCGATATCAGGCGCTCCCAGGGCACTTTATTTGGTTACCGGCGATAACCGGTAGAGAATACCGAAGTCCAAATATGTTACTCCAAATGTATTTATTGTTAACGAACATATTACTGAGTAATAATTTGTACTCCCCATCCCCCCAATTAATAAGATCTTATCTTTTACCGTATCGAATTATCACCCATAAAATATTCTAAAATTCAATCAAAATTCAGGGAGTAAACATAAATTCAAGTGAAAAATATAATTTATTATAAGTTTAGTACAACGGTTAATACATACAAGTCTATTGCCTCCACGATGTATCGCGCAAAAAAAATTACATGTACAAATATATTTATCTATCATATCTTTGTATAATTGAGAATATAGTAGTATGTAGTATATCATTTTCTTACTATTCGCAATGAAGATCTTGTCACGACTTGAAACTCGATACGAAACCAGCAAGTAAATAAACTGTTAGGGTGACACTTCAAACCTATCAACCTGGTTAGGTCAAGGTTTGGGTTACTGGTCCAACCCGTTATTTCGAGAAAAAAATTAAGTTTGCTTCAAAAGTGTTGATGCTTCGAAATAGTAGAGGAGAATTTATTGAAAAATATTTCATTTTAATCAAGGATCAACTTAAAAAAACTACATATGTAACATTGTAAAAATTAGCATTAAGCTTTCTAAAAAGTGGACCGTAAACCGTACGACCGTATATATTTATAATATTTTAATTATATACAAATAGTCAAATAGATGCGAGTTCAGATAAGAGTGCTAAAAAAATTAAGGAATGAGATAACTAATAGAATTGCTCCATTTTATTACGAAACTCAATTTCAGTTTCATTTTTAAAATTAAATACCTCACAAGCGATACGTCAATTAATTATAAATATTACATATTCGAAATCAGCGTTCTTGTATCTTTAATTAAAGATCTCACAAACTATATTTATGACAAACTTTTTTTCTTTTTTATTGGGTCTTAAATATAAAAAACGGATAAAAAGTTCAAATTTGTACACGATTATTTATTCATGGTATATGCTAATTAACACATGATTACAAATTAATATTCATTAATATTAATAATTATAGATTAAAATTTATAAAATTGCATTTGTTTTTATCAAAAATCACATGTGATTGCTAGTTTATATTTAATCACATATGATTTGGTATATATTCATGTGTGATCTTGTATATAATCACATATGACTTTCAATTAAAAATTGATATTTGATGAGCAATTTACCGATATATAATAATTCATATATGATTTCAACTCGACCTTTATATCTATAATACTTAATAAAACATTTAAGCTAAAGTCTTAAAATGTGCTAGAAAAGAGAAATAGTAATTTACAAATTTACCCTCACTTTTATAATATATACCTATAATCAATGTACAATTAAAAACTTAAATCAATGTCATTAATTATAAAACTTATATGTTATAATAAATTATAATGTAAAAAATATGTAACCAAAATTTATTTGAGTTTTTTAATAAATGATGTAACTGACATAACATATTGACGGATATTAAAATCTCGGTTACAACTGTTTTGATAGAAGTATATAACCATCTATATACTTATATATTTATAATTTTATTTTATACTACGGAGTAATATATAAGAAACTGGAAACTTTTATTAAACTTTTAATAAAGAGATAGTATAAATTTATTTACCACTCATTTAAGTATGGTATTTATCATTTAAACACTTAAAATCAATTACAATCAAATAATTATAAAAAGTTAATCTTTTAATACTACACAAATAGTTTGACCATTTTGTATATGTCTTAAATAAAATAACAAAAGTTACTATTATACCGTCTTAGTTGGTACAACATCTATGCAAATAATGCATACATTTAAAACAATGATTTATTCTTTTTTATTTATGTAAGGATCACTTAATTTATTATCAAAGTTATTAGCTAGATTTATTTTTTCTTTTCTTTTTTCTTTTTTCTTTTTCTTTCCTTTTTTTTTTTTTTGTGTAAAGATTGTCTTTATTTTTGTTTTTAATTTTTTTTTTTTGGCAAATAGTGCAAACATACAAACTTTTAATTATTATAATTTAGGGTTACAAGTCGAGTCAAATCAAGTTAACGAGTTTAAAATTTCATATCCAAAGGTCAAAACCTAAACTCGAACTGATTTCATAAACAGGTTGACGAGACAAAAGTATTCAACACGAACACATATAGCGTAATCTTTTAAGTAAACGAGACAAACAAACTGATGGGTTGAATCTTTTTATTAAAAAATGAAATTACTTTTCTGCTTGGTCGATCAACCCTTGATTCAAACATTAACTTAATTTGGACCCTAAAAACTAAAATGGTTGACGGGTTGAAAATTCAACGTTAAAGTATTTTTTTTTTCGAATCAGATTTAAGGTATTGTCAATAATTGTCACCGTTAATTGTTATAATTTGAAATATATGATGTATACAATAAAGTAAGAATATGATATACCACTATTTATTTTCAATTTTGATTAAAGGATGACATGTAATCAACTAAAATAATACTGCAAGTATAACTTTTTGATACCGCTGCATGACGCGGGTAATATGCTAGTAACTGTATAATATAATCGATGATTTGAAATTCGTATTTGATATACTCTTTAATCTCATGTGATTGTTACTTTGATGTTCAATCGCATGTAATTACAACTTAGTTTTGTATGTTTAAATCTTTTAAGTCATCAATGATTTGACTCAAAGTTTGATTCGAGATATAATCATGTGTTATTATTATTTAGTGTTAAAGCACATGTGATTTAACATTCTGAATTTTTAAAACCCACTAAAAATGAAAAAAAGTCATCGAACGTATATCATGTGAGATCTCTAATTGAAGATAAAATGATGTTAATTCTAACGGTGTAAATATTATTATTTATTGACGTACAATTTGTAAGATATTTAGTTTTAAAGAAAAATATGAAAATGGGTATTTGAAATGGTGCAATTCTATTGGTACTCTCACTTTTTAGTTTTTTTACCATTCTTATTTGAACTTTTCTTTAGTCAAATATAGTAAACTAGTTTTTATTCCGTCCAATAGACGGCTAAATGTTTAGTATATATATATATATATATATATATATATATATATATATATATATATATATATATATATATCTTAGTGTCTTAGATGATATATGAAAAGATGTAGTTAAAATTATTATTTTGTCAATGAATATATCAAAAGTTATCTAAAGTTTTTTTCTTCTTAAAATGTAAATGTAGTGTCACAGTCAAAATGACTTATAATGGGACAACCTAAAATAATAACCCAACCCGTGCGATGCACAGTGAGAACTCAAAGGAATGACTTATCATTTTTGAGTGAAGAATATGTGCATATCTCTTTAAATACATATTTATTTTGTATTTATGGATGCTTAAGATATTTAATGATAACATAATTTAGATACTATATGGTTCTGGTATACATGTAAAATGATTATTTATATATATTTCGGATTGATGTTCAATGACATTAAAAATACATAAGAAACCAAAATCTGTTAAAATTGAAAAAAAAAACACGTGATTGTACAATTTATTTTCTCAATAATTGATTTTTACAACTTTCTCAATATCATCTTATATAAATCACAAATAAATAGTTAACTATTGATACTAATGAATAGGAGGGTGTGAAAATGTTTATATTACACACACACACACACACACACACACACACACACACACACACACACACACATATATTAGCGTTTTAGATGATATATGAAACGATGTATTTAAGATTATTATTTTGTCAATGCATATATCAAAAGTTATCTAATTTTTTTTATTAAAATGTAAATGTAGTGTCACAGTCAAAATGACTTATAATGAGACAACCTGAAATAATAACCCGCCACCCGTGCGATTCACGGTGAGAACTTAAAGGAAAATATAGTTTTTTCAAGACTATCGATTAATATCGCTTTTGAGTGAAGAATATGTGCATACCTCTTTAAATACATATTTATTTTGTATTTATGAATGCTTAAGAAAATTTAATGATAACATAATCTAGATAGTATATTGTTCTAGTATACATGTAAAATGATTATTTTTATATATTTCAGATTGATGTTTAATGACATTAAAAATATATAAGAAACCAAAATATGTTAAAATTGAAAAAAAAATATATACGTGATTGTACCATAGCATTTTCTCAATAATTGATATTTACAACTTTATCAATCTCATATTACATAAACAACAAAATAAATAGTTAACTATTGATAAGTTATTTTGGACCAAACAATGAATAGGAGGGTGTGAAGTGAAAATACATTTGAAAATAGAGTTTAATCTAAAAAATAGGTGGATTTAATTTTTTTTTTTACAATTTAAACGTAGGATTTTTTAGGAAGCTAGAGTAATGACACTTATGATTTTTGATTAGTTGTCAAAAGACTAAAGGTACCACGTAGAAAATATGTTATCCTCTATTAGTTATATAGTTAGAAGTAAATATGTAAACATTCACGTTTTTAAAAATTTTTATATGTTTTCATTGGTAACCTCTTAACAGTATCTTTGATATTGATTGTGATTTTTTATCATTAAAATAATCACATAATCGTGAACTTCTTTTAGTTAGTAAATCAACCATTTTTAAATTGATTTTTAGCTCTATCAAGTTAGATTTCCTTACTATTTTCTTTATTTTTCGTTAATTAAGTCGTAAGCTGTGGGTCTTAAGTGCGATTAAACTAGTGATCATGTCAAACTTGGGCTCGATTGTTTCATCAGCAACTTTAAAAAATATTGACGAAAGTCTCATTGCATAAATACATATATACATTTATTCTTTTATACATTTATTCTTTTTGACAACACATCTTGCGTATAATACTCTTACATTAATACTCATATCTTGATTACAAGGTGGACAAGGGGGTTAGGCGTGAGTGGGAAAGACCAATTAAGAGCAGTCGACCAGACTGTAGATATAGAGACAAATTAAAAAACGTAAGGAAAGAATTGAGAAAGTGGAGCAGACAGAAGTTCGGGAAAACAGTGGAAGAAATAATGAAATTCAGAGAAGAAGCAGTGAGTTGGGAGGATTGTGCTGAACGAGTATTGAATGATCAAGAATTGCAGAATTGGATGGAGTGTAGGCGTAAATGGCTAGAGAAAGAACGGGAGCAAACGGAGGTACTAAAACAGAAGGTGGGGGTTAAGTGGAACATCGAAGGTGACGAGAACACTCGTTATTTTCATTCGGTAATCAAGAGAAAACAAAATCAAAATAATATTAGAGGTGTGATGATGTGACACTCGGCAAATTAGGCCGTCATTTGTGCTTAATCATAGGTCATTATTACTAGTATTTAGTGTGAAATAGGACTAAGTACAGTAACGCTTTGTATATTGTTATATATATACACACGTACGTAATTCATTTTTAGTTACGCGAATTCGATCGGATGGAATCCGACACAATAATACGGACGTCGGTGAAAAATATTTTCTTAAATAACGTAATTACATTAAATAATCGTTATTTAATCTATATTATTGCAATAATATATAAAACATTATACATTTTGTATAGAACGTACAGTACGCGACGAAAACGCGCGAATCGCGCCTGACAACCGAACGAAGCCCGAATTATATTTCAATAACTCAAAATGAAGTATTTTAAATAAAACTTCAATCAAAATTTACGCGAATAAATCGTTAACGAAAAACATGATTAATAAACGTTTAACGTTTAAGCGAACGACGAAACGAACCGGTAAACGAGCATCGCACGTAACGTAAACTTGAGGAACAAGATTTAAACCACCCACACCTAGGTGGGGCCCACAAAATCTGCCATCAACCCCAAACCCCTGCCCAAGACACCACACTTTACCCCCCATACTTCCCTTACTTATTTTCTCCTTCCCACACTCAAACTCATTACACACACAAACACACAATCTCTTCTCTCCCTCTCCTCTTGCTCTCTCCGATTTTCCGCCCCCAAGCAGCCCCCAACACCACCACAAACCACCACAATCACCACCACAAACCACCATAACACCTCCATTTCGGTTTGCAAGAAAACAAGCTCACGACTTCCATTTCTTCGTGTTATCATCATCTTCTTTGTAAGGAACTTCATCTCCCTTCTATTTTACTTGGAACATATTTATTTTCATGTTATAATGTCCATCTAACAAGATCATGTCCAAAAACAAAGTCGAAAAACGTTTTTGCGAACATAAAAGTAACAACAGTTTCTGGGCAGAAACTTAGCCCGACTTTAAGGGAAAATTTCGTACACAAAACTTAATGAAAATGGACGATTCAAAAGACAAAAATTAAGTTTAAGAAGTTAGATTTCATCTCCAAGTGGTTTCGTAATTTTTCGACACCGTTTGATAGTCGAAAACGATTTTACAAAAACGTGTCGCTATGCTGTCTCGGGTGACAAATTTTTGTACCAACTTCTCGAGCCTATAACTCGAGCTACACAACTCCAAACTACATGAGACTTTATTCTAGAGGTCACAAATCTTGTTAACTTTAAAAGTTGTATAATTACGTCTCGTGAAGTTTTGTAGATTTATCTCAGTAATTAAAACAATGGGCATGTGTCCAGATTAGTCACGGTTGGACCTCAGAGGACAACGGAATTATTAAAAATACTTAGACTTACCCAAAAATTCTAGAAATTTTTTTGAAAGTAGTCAAGACATAGGGGAACAACTGGTATTTTTCTTGGATTTTATATCGACACTTTGACTAGTCAAAACGAGCCGCGAAAAACGTATAATTTTGAAGGAACTTGTTGAGGGACTGTTTTGGTAATAAATTGGAAACGATACTTTCGGGTTGACCATAAAACGTAACTCTAATTTTTATAAGTCCTAAAAACATATTTAAGAGTCATGTAAAAGTTTCGGGTCAAACCGAGCACATTTGACCAAGTTCCCGAACCCGAAAACACATCAGACCCTTAGTGTCGCACCAGGCCCAAATCGGGTGCGACACTAACCCTGTGTCGCTACTTTTAAAACCAGTACTAATCTGCGACACTACCCTTGTGTCGCAACACATATAACTGACAGTATTAACTTGCGACACTAACCCCTGTGTCGCACATCTATTTGAAATCACAACCTGCGACACAAACCTTAGTGTCGCACACTTATTGATTTTTCTCAACTGCGACACAGACTGCTGTGTCGCAACAATATTTAACTCTCGCCACTTGCGACACTAATCCAGTGTCGCAACCATTGAAAGTGTCGCAGTAACTTGCGACACTAACCCTCTGTGTCACTTAAAACAGTTTGGTCAAGTCTATGTTTTCACAAAGTATTAAACATGCGTAACCACAAATAACAACGAGTATTTATATACGACGTTACACGCAATACATATACTCTTATAAGTATACAATGAAACAAACATAATAATAATGTCTTCGGGAATTATTATTACAAAACGTCACCAACGGGCCGTACATGTTTTCTAAACACAAACGATAAACAAACATTTGGACATAACTAGTTGAGTGGACAACTAGCATAAATGATCTTTTGAGACATTCACTTACTCATAACCTTATGCGTTTAGGGCGCTAGAAGGTTACATTTCGGATACCCGTTTATTGCTATAAACGCTTGCTTTCAAGACTCAGGTGAGTCTCATAGCCCCACTTTTCCTATTTTTAACTATTGGGGTGAATACATACACTGTTTTTCATGAACACGAGTACAGAAACACACATATACGGATTGCATGAGCAGTTTTACCTTCTAATCCACACAAAAGTCCTTTACACATCATAGTTTCGTTAGTATGAATTTTAACGTGAGTATTAATGAATAGATCTATTTGGGATTGACCCTCCCCGTCCGGGTTAGTAGCGCTAACTGGTCAAACTGACGCATTATTGTTTGTTCATACGGGTGTTCTGGATTAGGCACCTGCAGGAGGCAAACTCATATCGGTTAAGCGTCGGATTATGAGCTCATGGCAGTAGTATACATTATTTTTTCATGCGTGCAACGCTATGAAATCTCGTGGTTCACACTTATACGTTTGATAACTAAACCTATGAACTCACCAACATTATTGTTGACCATTTTAGTATGTATTCTCAGGTTCACAGCAACAGTAGGATGGCCTACAGGGAACTCTAGCTCGAGTCGCATGATTTACAAACATCAGAGATTTTCCTTTCATTACTATTTTGTAACATTAGTTATGTATTAGAATCTCTAGGATTATTCGCAAACTCATGAGTTTGGTAAACACTTGGATTATCAATGTAATATACTTTGTACGGTTTTCAAACGATGCATATAGTGGTCGTTCAATGTAATCTTATGTAATGATTTCTGATTAGTCGCACCCCGACCCGACTTCCGCTGCACAGTAAATTTGGGGGTGCGACAGATGATAAATGGGAAATGGAATGAAGAACCAAATGATATCAAACAAGAGATGGTTAGATTTTTTAGAGCAGTGTTTGAAGAGCATAAAAGGGGTTGACCAAGATTTGTCAGTGATCGGGTTAATAGGTTAACATGTGATGAAGCAGCAAAATTAGAGGCACCATTTTCAGAACACGAGGTTTGGGAAGCGATTAAGGAATGCAGTAGTTCAAAGGCCCCCGATCCTGATGGGGTGAATTTTAAATTTATAAAGAGGTTTTGGGGACTAATCAAAGAAGACATTATGGGAGCAATTAGGTGGTTTCATGATAAATGTGAGATTTCTAAGGGGTGTAATGCTTCGTTTGTAACTTTAATTCCAAAAGTTGAAATTCCGGTGGTTTTGGGTGAATTTAGGCCAATTAGTCTAATTGGGAGCTATGATAAAGTGGTGGCCAATGTGTTAGCTAGAAGGGTGGGGAAGGTAGTGGGTAAACTTGTGGACGGAGTGCATAATGCATTTATTGAAGGTAGATATATCCTTGATGGTGTGTTAGTAGCGAACGAGACGGTGGATTATTTGAAAAGAAAAAAAAGAAAAATGTTTGATTTTTAAAGTTGATTTTGAAAAAGGCATATGACAGCTTGAATTGGGCGTTTTTAGATGAGATTTTGAGACAAATGGGGTTTGGGGATAAACGGAGGAGATGGATGAGGACTTGTTTGCAATCGGCCTCAATATCACTTTTGGCTAATGGATCACCAACGGAGGAATTTAGGATGGAAAGAGGTGTGAGACAAGGTGACCCATTATCACCTTTTCTATTCATTTTAGCGGCGGAGGGTTTAAATGCACTGATGAAAGAAGCAATGGGTAATAATTTGTTCCGGGGAGTGAAAGTTGGTGATGAGAGAGTAGTAGTATCCCACTTACAATACGCGGATGATACAATTTTCTTCGGGGAATGGGAAAGAAGAAATGCGGGAAATTTAATGGTGATTTTAAAATCTTTCGAAGCGGTGTCGGGTCTAAAGATTAACTTGGGAAAGAGTAGACTTTATGTGGTGGGCGTCTCGAAAGAAGAGGTGGAAAATATGGCTAAATGGTTGAAGTGTAGGGTTGAGGAAATTCCATTTACGTATTTGGGGTTACCTATTGGGAAGAGTATGAGGAGAGAAAATGATTGGAGGCCGGTAGTCGAGAAATTTACAAAACGGTTGACGGATTGGAAGGCTAGAACGATGTCTTTTGGTGGACGATTGACTCTCATTAAATCAGTTCTTGGAAGCTTGGCACTTTACTACTTCTCAATCTTTCGAGCTCCGGTTTGTGTGGTAAAACATTTAGAGTCTTTGCGTCGTAATTTCTTTTGGGGTGGGAGTCGGGAGGGTTCAAAAATGAGTTGGGTTAAATGGGAAGAGGTTTTATCCTCTTATGAGGGTGGGGACTTAAACATTAGGTCATTAAAAGTAAAAAATTGGGCTTTAGTTGGTAAATGGTGGTTGCGTTTTAAAACGGAAGGTAACACTTTTTGGGTCAAAATTATAAAAAGTCTCTTCGGGAGAGATGGGGGTTTAATTAGTGGTAATGAGAGTGTAATGGGTAATATTTGGGCGGGTATAAGGAGGGTGGGAAAGGAAATGGATGATAAAGGAGGAGGTTCTCATCTTATTTCCATAAAAAAAATTGGTGATGGTGCTCAAACAAGATTTTGGCATGATAGGTGGGTGGGGGACATAATCCTAAAAGAAAAGTTTAATCGTTTGTTTATTTTAGAAAGAAATAAAGAGGTGGTTATAAGAGAAAGAGGTAAATGGGTAGATAATTATTGGGTATGAGAATGAGATTGGATTAGAGCACCTAGGGGAAGGGCAAACGAGGAATTAGAGGAATCGATTAATATGCTTAATGCAATTGTAATAACACCCGATATAAGTGTTAAATGGCATTGAAAAGATGAGTATGAAGTGCTTTTGACGACTGTGAACACGGGTTTACAAACGAAATGGTTCATATATGTACCTAACAAGATCAACGTGTTTGCTTGGAGAGCGAGGAAGAAGAGATTGCCGATACTTGTGGAATTGGACAAGATAGGTGTCGACTTAAACTCTTTGTTGTGTCCATTATGTGAAGAATCTGTCGAATCCTTAGATCATTGTTCAATGGTTTGTAAGGAAGCTTGGTTAGTATGGACCAAGGTTTTCTGTTGGTGAAAAATTGATGAGTGTGGTGCGTTGGATTTAGAGGATATTTTAAAGACGATAGATAGTAGTGGAAACAATAAAACTGTAAAAGAATTGTGGTCGGGGGTTTTATGGATCACATTTTATTTGTTGTGGAATTACGGAAACGCCAAGGTGTTTGGAGGTAAAGTTTTAAGGGGTGCGGGATTGGTACAAGAAGTACAAATTCGGAGCTTCGAATGGATGAAAGTGAGGATGAAATCACTTAAACTTGAATGGTCTCAATGGGTGAACGATCCGAGGGTGTATGGCGATGGTCGTGGAGAAGAAAACGGATGACAGTATCAGACTGGGTTGGAAGACTTGTATGATGAACTATAGGTGCTTTAAGCAGTATAGTGGATAAAGAGAAGTCTGGATATGAGCCTATATATGGAGCAGCATGTATACAACTGTGTTTGGGTCAAGTATCCATGTATTTGGTTGGGTTGATCAACAGAGTAAGTAGTATATCATGTTTGGAGTTTTAATGGAGTAGTTATATGATGTAATGTGTATGATATGTTTGTATATGTTTGCATAATTTTAATAAATTTGCCTATTTCTAAAAAAAATCTTCATTACAATAAATAATTTACGTGCAAGTCTTTATTAGCGTTATTCTCTTTTAATTTCCTTTTTGGTTTGCTAATACTAAATCGATTTCCCCAAATTTATCACAAAGGATTATGTTTACACGTAATTGACTACATTACTTAAAAGGTGTCAACGGGCTTTACCCGGTAACCCGTTAAAAAAACGCATATAGCCGGTTAAACGTGAATAGTCTCGACTCTCGAGTCTTCTTGGTAGGGCAAAACACTCAAAGCCGCTCTTTCCTTCCTTCAAAACACGCACAAACTTCGAACAAAAACTCAAGTTTTTAATACTGAAACACATCCGACTTTTATTATTCCCACTTCGATAATGTGAAAAACCTTCAAAACCCATCAAAAATCGACTGCAAATCAACTCAAATAATGGCCTTATTTGGGTTAATTTTATACTGTGTTGTATATCTTTGTGTGCTGTTTGGTGGGTTTTGTTATGCTGGTGACCCCTTTGCAAATTTCGATCTTGTATTTGATTATTTAACTGTTTCTCCACTTGGTGTTCCACAACAGGTGTGTTTTTTTTTAACTCGTGCTCTGTTATTCTCTGTTTCGTATATGTAATTAACGTTTGATGATTTCATACTTAATGTATGCTTTTTAAGTGTTCGATGAAATGCTTGAATGAGTTCATTTATGCTCTTTTGTTTGTTGTACTGGTTAAAGAGGTAAATTAATGTTTATACTAATTAATGTCTATACTTTGTTATTATTCTCTTAATTAATATTGTTGTACGTTTGTTTTTTCAACATGAATTAAAAGTGTATGGAAAACTGTTTGTAATATTTATAACTTATCATTGGTGTTTAATTTGCTTATGAACTTAAATTACAGGTTATTGCGGTGAACGGAAAGTTTCCGGGTCCAACACTAAATGTTACAACCAATTACAATGTGGTTGTTAATGTTAAGAACAAGTTGGATGAAAGCCTTCTTATTACATGGTATTGTTTAGATTGAGTTCATTTGGGTCTTAATATAAACACACAATGAATTTTGAGGGAAGGGCAAAGCAAAAACTGGAAAACATTTCACCAGAGAATATGAAATATGATATTTAAACTGGAATATATTCACCAGATAATGCATGAATATACGTTTCTACTCATATATTCTCTACTGAATATCGAGTCAAAATATTATCACTGTATATTCACTTATGAATATTTGCTTCTCCGCTCCCCTCTTATATCGTGCTTTCTTCTAAAAATCAGTCCCCTATAACCGTGTACATATATTAGTTTTGATTATTGCTATTGTATGTGTTCAATGACTTCCTTATCAGGTAAGCGGTATTTTCTGTTGCTGATGTGGCAGCCATATAGCTGCCACAACATCCGCAACATCTTCACCGGCTTACAAGCTTTAAGATGTAAGATAAATACAATAGCAATAATTAAAATTTTGATATATACAATAGTAGTTTTAAAAATTGTATATAGGACTTTAGGTAAAGTTTGATGCGTTTCGTAGACACTTGATCCCTTTTAAAATGGGAAATCTATTATGCTGATAGGCCTGGAATAGAAATGAGGCGAACATCATGGCAAGATGGAGTGATTGGTACCAATTGTCCTATTCCTGCAAACTGGAATTGGACTTACCAATTTCAAGTCAAGGATCAAATTGGTAGTTACTATTATGCCCCATCTATCAATTTCCAACGAGCATCAGGTGGTTTCGGTGGTTTTGTAATCACAAACCGTAAAGTTATTCCGCTTCCATTCAATACCCCTGATGGAGATATTGTCATAACGATCGGTGATTGGTACACTCGAAGCCATAAGGTTTTACTCTGGTCTACTTTGGATTTCATACTTCATTAGGAATTTTGATACGGATAATTTTATGTATCTAACTTTTGTTACGTATGTTTAATAAATTTAGGATCTGAGAGCTTCCCTTGATTCTGGGAAGGACCTTGGTATGCCAGATGGAGTTCTTATTAATGGAAAAGGTCCTTTTAAGTATAACTCTTCTGTACCTGATGGCATCGAGCACGAGACTCTCAATGTTGATCCAGGTTGATTTTTTTATTCGAGTTTTCGATATAATCATGTCATTTAAAACTTAAATGGAAATTTGTAATATTAGTTATAGAAACAATAGAAATTGTCTAGGCTATGAATTTTCGTGTTGGCGGGAAGAAACTGATAACGTAGATCTTATTCATCTTTATCAGAGGATTCTTGTTATCTTGGTGTTGCTTACTAATGCACAATTTAACGATCGCACTAAGTATGATTCCCGGTAGGCAATATTTTGTTTAAAATGTTATCAAATGTGAATGATGTTTTTCACTATTATGCTCCTTTCAATCCGAAAGTAAAAGGAAAAAATGTACACCGTAACTTTCTAGACACCATGTTACAACTTCAAGTTGATTAGTTCTTCGGTGTTTTGGTGAAAAATGTATCATCGCATTCTAGAAAGATAACATAAATACTAACTTTTTGTTACATTTATATATCTTTATAATTATGCTGTGTACTGTAGGGAAAACTTATCGAGTTCGTGTGATAAATGTTGGAGTGTCAACTTGTTTGAATTTTAGGATTCAAAATCACAATCTACTTCTAGCAGAAGCAGAGGGACATTATACGTCCCAACAAAACTATACTAGTTTGGATATCCATGTTGGGCAGTCATACTCGTTTTTGGTAACCATGGATCAGAACGCAAGTAGTGATTACTACGTTGTTGCAAGTGCCAGATTTGTAAATCAATCAGAATGGCAACGAGTTACAGGCGTTGCTGTTTTGCACTACTCAAACTCCCAAGGACGAGCATCCGGTCCTCTTCCTGACCCTCCAAATGACGGAAATGATAATTCTTTTGCGGTGAATCAGGCTATGTCTATCAGGTTTGTTTCTTATAGTCTTCTTTTTGTGTTTGAATTTCCCTTTTGAGAAATCATCGACAGATAGTCAGCTGTAGTTGAAGGGGTAAACCCACACGTTGGGGCCGACACCAGCTTAGAAACTTAGGGTGCGTTTAGTTGCAGAAAACTTTATTTGATGTTTGGTCCTCCATTTTCTAGAAAATGCGATATCATTTCATCTCTAGAAGACTAACGAAAATTTTGAAAATGTGTTCAGATGTATCCATTTTTCAGTCTAGAAATTACGAGTTTTCTAACTCAAAAGAAACAGTTGAAAACTGTACAATGGAGTTTTTGAAAGTGTAGTTATAAATTAGAAAAATCGGGTTTCCATTTCTGATGAAAAGCTCTCTGGAAATATCATATTTGAAACCTTTTTATGTTATTTGGACTTCCCATTAAAAATTTCTCTAGAAAACAGAACTTTTACTTTTCTGCAACTAAACACACTTATTATTTTGACTTCGAGTTGCAATTAATTTTCAGATGACCAGTTTACAACACAGATTTAAACAACCCATTTGTCTTATCATAATATTTGAAGATACCGTTTGCAATATCTATATCAGGATGAACAATACGGCAAGTGGAGCTCGTCCAAACCCACAAGGTTCTTTCCGTTACGGTTCTATTAATGTGACCGATGTGTACACATTAAGGAATGTTCCACCTCTCACGATTGACGGGAAACTTCGGGCTACATATAACGGGATTTCATTCGTTAACCCTAATACACCAGTGAGGCTTGCAGATACTTATAAAGTGAAGGGGTCTTACAAGCTTGACTTCCCTAATACGCCACTAAATAGACCTCCTACTATGGATCGATCACTTATCAATGCTACATATAAAGCATTTGTAGAGATCATATTGGAGAACAATGATACAGTAGTTCAGAGCTTTCATATGGATGGTTATTCCTTTTTTGTAGTCGGGTATATCTCTATTATTTTATGTTTTTTAATTACTTTTTAGATAAGTTGTGCATTTAAATTTTTTTGACGGTGATGTGTTATATATTAGGATGGCATATGGGGAATGGACAGAAAACAGCAGAGGATCGTATAATCGTTGGGATGCAATAGCACGTTCTACCACCCAGGTACTTGTTTTTAAACATTATAGTGAGAACCCTAAAGGTTACAATTTTGGTGGGTCATTAACGGGTCAAAGCAAGTAGCTTTATGGTACATGTAAGAACGCGTTTGGTTGACTCAAAGACTTATTGTCTTAATCTTTTTTACTTATAAATTATTAGTGCCTCATGTGATTGAGATAGTTAAGTTTTTTCAACAACAATCTTAGCTTCTGAATAAAATGATTCATTACAAAATACACTTTAGGTGACTATTGACCCATTACAGGTAAAATATGGTTGAGTCATTCTACCTCTAGGGTACCGTCGAACTTGCTGTTTTTTCCATTAGTACTGTGAAAGAAACGATTGAACTTTTATAGGTTTTCCCTGGAGGATGGACAGCAATACTGGTTTATCTTGATAATGTCGGAGCATGGAACCTTAGGGCAGTAAACCTGGACCGATGGTATCTTGGCCAAGAAACTTATATGAGAATTATTAATCCTGAAGATGATGGCCAGAAGACTGAAATGCCACCGCCTGATAACGTTTTGTTTTGTGGTGCTCTTGCCCATTTTCAAAAGTATGACCTCTTAAACACTTGCTACACGATCTTATATCAGATAAACCATAAGAGGTGGTAAAGTGGACGGGTTGGGTAACAGGTCCAAACTGGTCGGGTTAGAGATACTTTGTCCAAAGTTTAGTTTTATTTACAAAATTGGTGTCAAATATATTTCAAAATTATGTAATATGAATACTAAAATAAATTATTTTGATTGAAACACTTGGTTGAACTTTTTGACATGTTCGATCATTTGATCCTTTATGGAACATAACCCAAATCGACTCATTCGTACGTAAATGGGTCAAAATTGCCACATTTGATTAACGTATTTTGTTTGCATTTCAGGCCACAGAGAACCTCCTCAGCTCCATTCAGCATACGAGAATCATTGAAGGTGAACTTTACTCTTTTGATGGGATTTTTCGCTGTTATTTATATGATCCTTTGAGAATTTTTGTAAGTTGGGATTTAATTTAACTGTGCAAAGGAGGTTGTTTTATGGGTAATTAGTGTTTCTTTAGTTTTTTAATTGGGTTGTTCTGAGAGCAGATTATTTAGTTGTTTCTTTAGTTAACCATATTTTGGCCCCAATATAATTTGCTCATCATCTTGGTTCTCTGTTCTCTATCTCTATGTTAGCAAGTGGTAGTATATTAGTATTTTGTTTAATTAAGTACCCAGTTTTAATGAATTAGTGATCATTGTTTGAGATTACCATCTTAAATTTTGTCCGACATTTTTCTAAAGGTGTTCTTTACAAAATAAAAAGTGTTGTGTAGACATAAAAGTATATGCGTTACTTATTTACTTGTATGATAGCTACAACATTATCATAAGCACGAAGATAAACGTGATGTTGAAACACCATTATGGTTATATTATATAATGGTGTTTAGTCATTTTAAATCGACTTAACGGAGAAAACTAATCAGATTTGAAGGGAAGGACAAAATTTATGAAATTTAAGGAGTTGAAGGATGAGTACAGTAAAAAAGAAAGAAGTAAAATAGTAAAATTGACGAATTGACAAGACCACATGTAAAAAAAAGTGCAATTTACTCTTTCTCAAGTAAACTTAATTATTTTTCTATAGCTTTTTGTACATATGTAGTATTGATATCTACTTGTAAAAAACGTTGTAGGTATGTAATGTTACTCGACGGGACCTTACTACGGCTTGGAGCCTTTAGTGGTCGACAAGTCGATTAAACATTCGGGGTATTTTTACGAACTCGATTGTCATTTAATTTTTTAGTTTTTATTTTGGATCCAAAAATCAAAATTAGTATACAGAGTACAATTTTTATGTTAAGAACTCTCTCATTTATATAGTATGATCTTTATAGAATTCAATCAACTAGTAATCAAATCCAATCCAATCCAATCTAAAATAATATACTGAAAAAGCTAAAAAGATACTAGATCTCTTGCTTGTCTATAAATTGGGTTCTCACGTCAGATACTGAATTTGCCACTAAACATGACGGCAAATATAACAAGAAACGGCAAAAACAAACTTAAATTATCGGATATGATAATATATTACTATTAAAAAAAGGTAATTTGGATGGTACCCCGATCCGATACTATATTTCAATGGTATGTGTCCGCCTCACCTGCAAAGAACATCAACGCCTGACAAATTACATGTCTACATATACTGAGGTACAAATTTGAACTTCTGACATGTTGATCATACATATTAAGTCTGTACGTTTGCGATGACAGTACCACTTGGACAAAACAAGTTCCGGTGTGTTGTTAGCTTTTTGGTGTGGAGTAAGAAATGACATGCGAATTTGTGACCAAATGATGGTAACTTATTCTACAAGCAAACACATTCATAACACCCTTATTATTCGGTTCCCATTATCCTTCCACTCCTGCCGTTCAATATTTATACCCACAACTTGATCCATTTTATCCAATAATTAATAATTACCTATATTCATTTTCCTAATAACTATTTTCTAAATAAATATATCTTTACTTCTATATAAACCATTTTCAAATCATTCTTAATACTTATAAAGAAAGAAAGATGAAAAATTACTATTTTACCCTTTAAAGTCTGGTCTTTACTTCTATATAAATCATTTTCAAATCATTCTTAATACTTAAAGAAAGGAAGATGAAAAATTACTATTTTATCCCTTTAAAATTCTAGAATCGCATTATTATTTGCTACCAAAATATACACGATTTCACTTTTCAAATTAGGAAACTAAAATATGAGAATAGTTATAGTTAAATATATTATATACAAATTATGCAAATCAGATCACATTATAATATAGAAACCAAAACCAAAATGTCAGATCTATTCTACACACATATTGTGCAAACAAAAAATATGGAAATCAAAATTTTAATACCAACGATTCTACTAATAGTTTCAATATATGGAAATTAATGTCTTAAATCAAAAGAATAAGCCAATAAATCATTACAAATAATTTGTATTTTTAATAAAACAGATACCTCAAATAACATATATATATATATATATATATATATATATATATATATATATATATATATATATATATATATATATATATACACACATTAAAAAGTTAATTTATAATTGTGATATTTTACTTTATAATAGTGACAAACAAGTTACTCCGTATACATGTACTAATGCGTGTGACGAATAAATCATATATTATTTAGCTACATCGTGCGGGTGATATGCTATTAAGATATGCTATTAACTTATTCTTTGGTCAAAGACACTTTTGTTAACATACTTGTGAAGAAGTTTTTTCTTTTTTCCCTTTGATGTTTAAAGTAAAGGTTTGAAATGACTAAATTAAGTGAAATGTGAGTGATCATTTGAAAGTCCTTAATCTTTCTTCTTCTTGTTTTTTTTTTCTTCGAAATATTAGAGATGCATGCTCTAAGAAACACATTTTATTCGGTCGTAAATTTGCTCAATTCGTTGATAATCAATTGAGATATAAACTAATTAAACGACTAACTTCGAAACTTACTAAGCAAATAAATTATCAGAAATGTGTTGATCGATAAATTAATAATGCACAAAAGAAAAGTTTGTGTGTTTCTCACTTGTATTCATTGATACGGGCAATTAAGTATCTCATCAATCCTTCAAATTGTTGTTTCGTGAATTTAATTATTATTATTATTATTATTATTATTATTATTATTATTATTATTATTATTATTATTATTATTATTATTATTATTATTATTATTATTAGTGTTATTATTATTATTATTATTATTATTATTATTATTATTATTATTATTATTATTCATTCAAGTTGAAATAGCTAGGTTCGACCATTAATTAGCTACACATACACACACACACATATATATCTGTGTGTGTTTAAACGTACATTTAGACCACTACTAACCGTTGTTTCGTCACTTCTTTCGTCAGTTGTGTCACATCATCACACCAAAAACTGACGAAAGACAGACACAACGATGCCAATGGTGGTTTCGTCACTTCAATTTTTGAGTCCCACAATTACCAATATATCTACATTTACATACACTAAACAAAAAATAACAATACATTAAAATAAATAAGCTGGCTCAGTTCCACTTCTTCCCTTTCGTCGCCAAACCGACGCATACCAAGGGAAAAAACAAACTGAAGAAAAAGTAACAATGGTGAGTAGGGATGAACATTAGTACCGAAATCCCAATACCGTACACGTACCATACCATTTCCGTACCCGTACCGGTACCATCCCATTTCAAATGGTACGGTATTCGGTACTTATATAAACGTTTTTTTTATGCGGTACTTTCGGTATGGTATCAGTATTTCCCCGGTTTAGTACCGGTCCCAATTTATAGAAGATATTATTATTTATTAAGAAACTAGATTTCAATCCCGTGTGTACACATGAGCCGTTGAATTTGTATTTAATTGTTATAACTATCAATATAATGTGTACGATAAAATTCTAGGGTTTTACCTTATTTAAAAAAATACGCAGTAACGTTTGCAATAAGATTATATAAGGTAGTATCTATATTAAACGTATAGTTGGGGTCATATTAATTTTACTTTTTGTATACAACTTTGAGTGTATAAAGGCTAAATTTTTTCAACCGAAGGCAAGATAAATCAAACAACTTCCCACTATAAATGTATCTAATTATATTTAACAATCATAAACGTAACACGAAGGAGCAACTATATTATTTGTAAGACCTTTTTTGTAACAGAGGCATATAGAAATTTCAATTAAGGCTGACATATTATTTATATACTCAACTACCCAAGTGATATACACGGAGAATCACTTGGATGTATGAGAAATTGATTTTAAATAGTCGTTATTTTTAACTTTTGTGTGTACATCGAAAACATAAGCATGTCGATTCTTTGTCATCTTTTTGTTTAAATTGTCATATTTGGTTCAGTTTGGTATTGAGGTGGTATTATGTTTTTGTATTGTACCACGTTTTACAGCTGATTATTGTTCACTTTAGTATTGTTATACTTTCGGTACCAAGCGGGTATAGTACCACATTTTACCGTACCAGTACCCGTACCGTACCGGTACCATACCACTTCAGTTGGTACGGTAATCGGTACTCACATTAGGGCAAAAAAGAAAAGCGGTACCAACCGGTTTGGTACGGTACGGTACCGATTTCATACCACGCTCATCCCTAACGGTGAGTGACGAAAGGAGAAAAAACAAAAGAAATAAAGCATTGACAGTGGTCTTAAAATACATATATTATTTTTCTTTTTATTTAACGAACATCATATATATGTCGATCACTTGAGACTTGCAATGATTCATTGTCTTATTTTATTTAATTATTTTATTATAATAATATATTTTAGTATTTTAATATCATTATTAGCTAAACTTTATACTATTTATATCCTAGGATACCTCCATGTGGTCAACCTGCTGCATCTTTGTGCCCCCAAAGAGTGCATGCATGAGTGTCCATGAATTCACAAGACAGCTTCAATGAGTACACATGTTGCTTCTTCCAATTCAAACACTTGGACTTTATTTTGACTCCCCCACCAATTTTGACTTTTTTATATACCTCATATATATCCACTGCTACATCACAATCCAAACGTTCTTATCAAATCACTCTAGTTTTTGTCTATCTCCATTCAGTGACAAAAAAAAAATACTAGATAGTACGCGTCACTAATACTCGTTGCGCTCTCAATATTGAATGAGCTCCAATTCTCGTTCATCTTGCCGTTGCTCATCGCTTAATTTACGTACGGTACCTTCTTAATACTTTCGATGAGCTATATATGATCCTTTTGAGTTTGGTCAACCTGTAAGGCTTAAGCTTAATGCAGATGATTATATAATATATATAGCCTATTCTATTTGAGTACTTTTATTTGATGACTAAAAACATATAAGAGGCTAGCTAGCTATATATGCATGCTTGTGTGTGTATGTTAGTACTTACAAACTTCTAACTAGGTGACACTTATTTCTGATGATAAATGCTTTTAAGTTCAGTGTGCTACTATAGGTACTCATCATATATTATATATAGACTCAATTTTAGTTTCAAAGAAAAAAAATATTGCACCTACGAGCTTTGCCAACTATCCATGATTTATTTCAGCTTCCTAGTGATGCTCGCTATACTATCGCTAATGCATTGCCACTCCCGATAGATAGATTGGTAGACCTTTGCTTGCTTAAGTAGTTATTGCTAGATCGTTAATATAGTGCATCCAACTTCTTATAACTTTGTAAACCAGTGACACGATACCGGTTTTGATGACATGGTGATGATACTTGGATGATTGCGGCGTAGTAGCTAGCTAACTGTCATGTTAGCAAAAATATCGTCATCAAATACACATACATATATAATGAGCAATAACCGAAAGTTTATTTACAAAATACATAGAAGTCTTTTTAGTTGATTACATGAAGTCAACACATAATTTAATACGTACATAGTGGTGCAAATAACCCTTCAAATTAAATTTACTGTTTCCGTGCTTCAGAGTGTGTGTATGTATTATCCGATATATTGATTGTTATTTCAGCGTTTTAATTGTCCGAGTACACGTACTCTGCTGAACTATTTTTACATGTACACCACCAGATTGTTGTATTATCAGCTTGCATGAACTTATATATTTTTGTAGGGCCCTTGAATATATATGTTGCCACTCATCAGGTACCTATATATATATATATATATATGCATGCTTGCATGCATCACTACCAAAAGCTAGCTTAGTGACAATAATCACCATCGAAAATGCCACTACGCGTGCCCATAGATCGAGTACCCATTAGTGTACCAAATGCCCCTTTTAAATTTTTCATGACAATCATGGTCGATTACATCACAATCAAGCTTGTAATGTGTAATGTCGTTATATAAGCTTGCTTTTATATAAAAAGAATTCATATTATAAGCATTTCGATCGAAATATTATAAGCTAGTATATTATAATCGGACTGTTTAACTATCTCCATACTTTCAATATTTATGGACGAGTTTATAAGTTCCAACCGTAGAGTAGTCTTTTTATGTTTATAACGGTAGGTGATCATTTTTTCTAAAGAAAAACTAACCCGGTTATATTAAACAAAATGATATATCACTGTACGTATATATGGATGTATCTCTACATATACATTTATAGATTATAGATACATGCTTGAAGGCAAGTCCGTCTCTGAACGTTTAGAGGTACTAGGCAAAATTGCCGTGTTACGAAAAATAGGCTCTACAAAAAGATGTCAAATAAGCCGATTTACAAGATCACATGAAAATGATTTTTAACGATACCAATTTTTAAATAATACAGTTCTTTCTCTAATAGTTATTGTACCAAATCTCAATAATTGGTTCTTAAATATTTTAGTCTAACTCTAATACGTTAATTCTATTTTCAGTACCTTTGAATCGACATATATATTTGTTTGAAATATATAATTATTCTAATTAAATCTAGCTACTAACAAAAGTTCTCTTACTTCAAAATAAAAGAGATTTTGATATTTTATGTCGTCGGTATGTATATTAAGCGTATCACACTATTTGGAATAAATTTGAAGGCCTCCGAAATTTAGAGACCTTGCGCAGTTGACCACTTCGTCCACCCTCGAAGACGGTTCTGCTTGAAGGTTACTTCGATTTCACGACATGCATGTATCAAGTTTTTCTCAAGAATGAGCATTCATGAATAATTTAAAACCATTATATTTAAAACAGATATTTGCTAGAATGTTGTTTCTCTGTTGCAAAGTTTGAAATATGTTTTTGTTAAAATTGTAATCTGATGGTGTATGTGTAAGCTAGACCGATGGTTAAAATCATGATTTTGTATATACTATTCGACCGAGATACTCCAGCACTCGCTCAATATATGGGTTCTTTTTTTTCAATTCCAAAGAAAATCTTGATTCATGTTGATATTTTTTTAAGGAAAATCACGAATCATGTTATAAAAATAAAAAAAAAACAGTATATTACGATTAAAAAAAATCGTTTTCCTCTTCAAAAATATGAAACCTTTCATTATTGTTTTGGAATGAATGATTACTTTTAGGGCAAAGCATTGTAAAAAACTAAAAAATGTTAAAAGATAATTGATAATTTCGCTATCCCTTCAAAGGAAAGTTCTGTTGATTGATTTGTTTGCATAAACATCAAGCATTCTATCACTTTCTCAATCAAACCCTATATATGTGTGGAGCTAAACTTTATATGTAAGCATACTGCATTACCTTTTGTATAACCTAAAAGGTCCAATATGAGCATATAAAGCTTGGTAACAACATTTCTAAACATAGAAACCCTAGGCTACAATATCAACATGATCACTTCTATCATTATACTTTGTGTGCGTTTTTCTCTCTCTTGTATGTCTTAAACTATAAGTTTGTTGTACATTTTAATAATTAGAAACCAGTGAGGGTTGATCTTTTGTTAATCACCAAATCCCTTTTGTGAGATCGAGTAATTATGAGTTTTTATCAAGATTAAGGTCGGATTTTTTTTTAGGAACGGCAAGACTGCAACCTAACTCACTCACGAATATATACACTCACTGTTTTAAGATCGTTCAGTTTCTTAGTTATGCAAGAAATAATAGCAAAATGTCTTCAATCATGATCATTGTTGCCAAGTGAAAATGTATAAATTGAGAAACTGAAAAACAATGCTAGGTAGCTACGATATGAGATCTACCGTAATAGATTGTAGAGAATTCTTGTAAAGTTTATAAAAAAAATCAAAGAAAACAAAAATTAGAAACACAAACAGCAGATGCATACGGCTGTAAGATTTATACATATAGGCAACATAATAAAGCCTATTACACATATAACGGATGATGTTGTGATCCCAAGTAATAATAAGACACACAACAACATCCCCATGCTTACAATACTATTAATTAAACAATCCCTTGATTGTTTTAGGTAAGTACGACACATAATACCCATTAATCGTTAACTTACTTGATTAAGGGGTATATAGTCTTAGCAGGTATAAATGTTAATAAGGTTACATGTATATATAGCACTTTAGATCTTTATTATGTACACCAATTGAAATTTTCTTTTATATTTGCAATTACTAACTTTGATAACGAGCCTTTCCTTCATTTCCACAGATCAATGTGACTGCTGGAGATAGAATTTGAGGCATCTTCTGGCATTGTCGATATTTCGTGTTCTTGCTTGTTCAACTCTTTACCAAGCTCAGAATTTGATTGTTCATTATCATCGAGTGAGTGGAAGATGGGATTGTTTTCTTCAATATTTGTGTAATGATTTTCTTTAGCTAAAATATCACCTTGGCTAAGTAACTGTGATGCGACAAACTTGTCAAGAACTCGCCAATCTGTCACTTGATTATTGACATTTTGATCTTGACATTGATGAATATTGTTGTTTCTCTGTTCTTTTGTGAGTGAAGATGGTTGATAGTTGATAGTGCCACGTTGGTTTATGTTAATACCATAAGTGGGCATGGAAGAATTGCATGTAGGGAGCAATTTAGGACTCTCTAAAAGTGGCAGTTGGAGGAAGTGATCAGGGGTAATCTGGTAATTTTGCAGCTGGTCTAGCTCTTTCTTGCAAGAACCATAAGGATATTGATAGCCATGGCTAACCAAGTTAGAGTGAGAGTTGCTTTGGTTTGGTGAATCAATTTCTGGTATGAACGAGACTTGATCATCGTACCAAATTGGTGATTCATGCTCATGTCCTCTTCTCATTGTGGGTAGTCTTTTCTTGAACACCCTACATACCACCCACCCTTCTTCCTGTTTTCAAATCAAGAAGCTAGATTACTCAAAATTTAGGTTATCAAATAAAAACAACTTACATCAAATTTCTACAACGTAATAATTAAGAACGTCTACTATATACTCACTTGAGGCGTGGTTGCATTTTCATCTGATTCAAGTCGATATTCGTGCATTATCCAGTCTGATTTTTGTCCATTAGGAGCACGGCCTTTATAAAAGACCAACGTCTTTCTCATCCCAACTAAGTCATGCTTGGAGTAAATTGCCTTATCCCTTCCCGTAGCCTTCCAAAATCCTGCTGATGTAGCTCTGTTCGTTCGAGTGCCAGTTGGGTATTTCTTATCTTTATGACTAAAGAAGTACCATTCGTTTTGCTCTTCGGTACCCAACCTACATAATTCTGTTTAAACTTATGCATTAGAAATGTGCTAGCTAGCAATAACATATTTAGGATTACTATAGAGTGAAAGGTTTAAATGAGAAGCACACGTGAACGAGATTAGTTGAAGGTATATTGTACCTATAAGATCCCATGGCTCGATTTTGTAAAGATCAACATCTCTAATGACATCTAGGTCGATCCTCCTCGAGTTAATCTTTTTTCTAAGGTAATAATCAACAAGTTCTTCATCTGTGGGATGGAACCGAAATCCAGGAGGTACATGTGAAAAAGTGTTCATATCTTTTCTTAAATCAGAAGCCGGAACCTGCAATCCAATACAGTCTAGTTGATCATATCATTTTAATTTCGGAACCAATATTACTGCACAGGACATTTATTCATTTTGTTCAACATGTAAAGCTCAAGATTCGTGCATCTAATGATCAATGTACAGTTGGTGTTGATGCAGTTCATCACTATTATTATCTTATTACTAATTAAATAAAAATATTAATGATTTACATTAAAGACGGTCTCGTAAGGGAAATTATCCAACATAAAAGTGTTCAAAACTTTAGATTCCATTAAATTGAAGCATTCGCAGGCTCAGCGAATGCAATACTTCTATATACATATATATATATATATGTGTGTGTGTGTGTGTGTGTGTGTGTGTGTGTGTGGTGTGTTGTGTAATGTGTACATACACAAGAAGCTAATTGAAGCAGAAAAAATAACTAAGTTGTTTTTGGTATGACTTATGAGGCAATGGTGTCTTAACTCGTTCCAATCAATGCTCATACGTACATCGATCTCTTATTTAAAAAGACAAAACAAACCGAAAGCTGATGGAGAAGAAGACAAACGACTGTTCTTTGAATATTATTAGAACCCAACTGGTCGATAAGTTAGCATAAAGGATGACAATTTTTGAAACTATATATCATTTGATTATGAATTATTAGTACAATAGATTGATCTTGTACTTTGTATTTGAAGTGAAACTATACAGACAATGTTAAGCCTTGCTTCGAAGTACTAATGAACTCAAAACATCATAACCCCATGAGTGTGTTCAGTATTGATCCTTATGAATATTCAAGGTCTTGCATGCATATGATTATATAACACATTTTAATTAGTTAAAAGTTATCAGTCTAGGGCAAGAAGTAAAATTAGATATAGTTGATCTAAATAGAAAGAAGAATACACTGTATTTACGATGATCCCTTAGGTTTCATGAACGATAAAATGTTGTTCGAATAGAACAAGCGCAATGAAGTTATAGAGAACTTACTGTGATGAGGTTACGGGCATGTGTTTTTTACCAACATTATATTTTTTATTCAATTTTACGTTTTTTAACTGCAAAGCTCACCGGTTCGTTATTGGTAAAAAAATAAAGGAAATAAATGGACATGCGATCGATAAACATGTAATTGGAGGTGTAATAATTAACAAAAATTCATAATTCTAGTAGACACACACACACCTTGTGTTTGCAATGCTTTTTTACACAATAGTAATAGTAATTAATATTACACTTGCTCAAATACACCATGAGCATGCTGTAATATCAATCATTATGCTATTAACATATAAAAAAATGAATCAAGAAGTGATGAAAAGAGTTTCATACCAAATGGTTTGTTCTTGAAATCTGATCTTGATGAAGTAAAATGATATATATTTCCAAACATGCAGGAGGAAACTGAAATTGAGGATGAATCAAATAAGACAAAAGACAAGAAGAAGATTGAGGTTGTCTGATCTTGGGAATTGAAGCCAATGTGAAGAAGCATCAAATTCTTCAAGTGAAAAAGAAGCTAAAAAGGGAAAAGAAGAAAAGGGTCCAATGGGAGAATGGCAGAGAAATAGGGTTAAATAAATATATAGGACAAAAACAACAAAATATATTAATTTAATTGAATTAAACAAAACAAAAACCCTAATGATGAAAGATGATGGCATATGGAGAGAAGTTTGATAAAAAGTGTAAGGTGTCTTTGTCTTTCATTGTCGGAATAGGGCTAAATTGGTGGGCAAGGTTTTTGGCGCTAAATTTATATGCCACCCACCAGCCACTGACTATGACCCTAATAACCGTGTGTGTCATTCGATCTGCTTTTTTGGTCTTTTTCTTCAATTTTCTTTATTCTTTTAAAAATGTGCAATTTACGCTTGATCAAGAATTTTGAATGTTAACAAAATTTTATTTTAATTAATTTTATCATCTTTGATTATATAACATTTTTACTTTAAAAGATTGGCCATCGATAAGAGTAAATTAAATAACTTTAGAGGGCTTGCATATGTTGTGATTAATTGTTGTTATTGAATCAAACACAAAAGGTACGTTCTAGCTAGGGTCATGTTAAGAGTAAATAACTCTAGAAGGCCTGCAAAATTTCATTGGCTCGATCATTCCACATCTCCATGCATGCACGATTCAATGTTATTACATATTGCGCTCATTACAAATAAAATTACAATTACAATATATATATATATATATATATATATATATATATATATATATATATATATATATGAATAAAAGAAATGTTAAAAAAAATCCACCTTCACTATTAATTATTTTGTTTTTAAAATGAACTTGCTTTTGAATTAGTTATAGAAAAATGGGGGTTTCAAAAAGATAGGTTAACAGCCCTTTGGTAAAGCCCTAAAAGAGATATAGCACAATTTAAACTATTTATGCCCAATATATATAATTAAATATCTAAACTAGGGTTTCCATTTATGACTCAGAAAAATATCTTTCTTTCCCCTCTCTCTGTGTATATATATTTAATTTAATTAAAAAGTATGAAAACACTTTAAAAATTAAAACGGCTAAAAACACCTCATAAATGCACAACTACCCAATAAAATCATTAGATTCACACTAATAAATCTCAAATATGTATAGAAAAATAGATGCGAACTCTTAGAAATTCACAAAAGTCGAAAAAATGATCGATGCACAATTATAGAGATAATTGTGCATCAATACCTTTTTCGATTTTTATGCATTTTTAGAAGTGTACATTTATTTTTCTTTGCATATTTGAGATGTATGAATGTGAATCTAACTATTTTATCAAGAGTCATTGTTATATATATATATATATATATATATATATATATAATAATGAGATCCTGTGAAAATAAGGGGATAAAATAAAAACAGTGAAAACAGATCACAACACTTGGATCATAATATATATATATATATATATATATATATATATATATATATATATATATATATATATATATAAAGGGATGGAGATAAGATAAAAACGGTAAAAACAGTTGATCTTCACAATTTTATTAAGTGTGAAGTTGAATTTTTTTTTTTTTTTTGCTTCACACTTAATTTTCTAATGTGAAGCTTGTTTTTTTTGCTTCACATAAATTTTATGAATTGTGAAGGTTAAAAATAAAGCTCCACACATTTATAAGTTTATGTGAAGCTAAAAAAAATTAAACTTCACAGTTAAAAAATTTCTAAATTTTTGTGAAGCAAAAAAAAAATAAAGGTTCACAATGAAAACATTTTGAAAAAAAAATGTAAGGTTTCACAATAAAAAACGTATGTGAAACGAAAAAATTAAAAGTTTACAACTAAAAAAAATTATAAATACAAATTGAAATCGTTTTCACCGTTTTTATTTTAACTCACTGTTCTCATCGAAACTCAACCCCATATATATACATATATATTATATTAATAGTAAGTATATATGGGGCCAAAGAAGAGGAAATGTTATCCCTACAACAGCAAGAAGCATATATTTCTTGTTAATTACTACAGGTATAAAATCCAATTGGGACCAGATTTAGTATCACATGTACAGCATACCCATTACTTGAAAGTTGACTTTTAACTACTTGTGAACCCCCACCACCACCTCCCAATACTTCTATAGCCTAGCTATTTTTAATTAAATTCATATCATATATACATACATACATATATATATATATATATATATATATATATATATATATATATATATATACATACATACATATATATATATACATATATATATATATACATATATATATATATATATATATATATATATTTCATTAATTTAATACCAGAAACTAAGAAGAACATCATATCTTAACTTTTTATGTGCTTCCCGAATTTAAATGCAGCATGATAGGATGCCAAATAGGATGATAATTACAAGAAGAAAAATTCAAACAACAAATCAACTTTGCCGAATGGGCATGAATTGAATCGGTGTATTAGAGGCCACTTCGATCAATTTTATGCTAAAACTTGATATATCCAACTCATGAAAATCATACATAAGCATAGTTTTTATGTATATTTATTACCATATATATTGTTCAACGAATCAATTTCATATAAGCTGAGCATTCAAATAAGAAAAAACGGCAGGTGACCTTTTCCGATGATCGTTGCCAAAAGCTCACTACGTCACAAAAAGAGCTATTCTTAAAATGCAACTCATACTTACATAAATAAGATTCACGCTAAAATCGTACAACTATATATCACAAAAAGAGCTATTCACGACCTATTGGCACCACTTCGTCACTTTAGTGACACATTATACATCCATATTAACACACAATTCACACATTAATTATTATTGTAATGTTTTATTTAAATTAATGTAATATTTTTTATATTTTAATGAAATAGTTTTAATTAAAATTGTATTTTAGAAATTAAATAAATAATGTTTATGTACCAGAAATTCAAATGACGAAAGAACTATTGACAGGAACGTGTCAGTTGTGTGTCAGTTTTGGATGTGTTGATGTAGCGCTGAGGTAACACAAGTAACGAAAGAAGTGACAAAACCCTTGTTGGAAGTGTTCTCATATCCTTCCCTAGTAATTAAGCTCGATAAGCTCAAGGTTTTCTCAAATGATCAACTCACTTTGCACATTATTATTTATTTTATGTATTTAAAAAGGACCCAATATAATAATTAATCATGTTGTAATAGAATTATAGGCCGGTATGATTGATGAAACGGCGTTATGGGTGGGCGTCACTAATACGTTTAGTTCCCACCACCGACTGTAATCATAATACCACCCTGTTTCTCCCTATGCACACACTTGTCCACCACCTACTATACGTTTCACTCTCCATGCCTCCCCGGACAATTAATTTGGAGTATTTTTTTAATTCCAATTCCAAAAATCACAAAATAAAATATAAAAAACTTAAAAACTGGCGTTCTTTAATTAAGTTACATAGCAGTGATATACGAACCCTAATTAATTAAGGATGAAAAGGTTGAAATTTTGCGCAATTCATGTACGTACATTAGATGGTTTACTTTTTATAATGATAAATTAGTTGATGTAATTACAAAATATTCTGGATTTTCTAAAATAATTGTTCATTTTATAATTCTTATTGGTTAGAAATAAGATTATTATATTTTTTAAAAACTATTTATAAATTATAGTTGAACAATTAAATTGAAACGGATTAAATTGAAACGGAGCGAGCGAGACGATATACATTTAGGAAAAAGTAAAAATAAAACATAATATATATTTATTCTCGAAATAAATTAAAGATTTCTACTTTTGGGTGCCGATGTGATGTGGGGCTTTGATACTTAATTATAATAATGACGTGTTTTCCCGTGGTTGGTTGAATTGTAACTCAACCAATAACATTGCGGCTTCTTCAATATTTCCTGGACCCACACCTTACTTCTTTCTTCTACGGACTTTTAAAATTTTTTATTGTTATTATTTTATTTTTCATTTCTTTTCTTAATCGGGTGGTTTAATCGGATTTCGATTTATTCGGGTCGGATTATTCGATTTTTCAAACTTATAATCTAATTCGTAATCCGATTCAAATAAGGCGGGGTTATTCAGTATCGGGTTATTTGGATTCGGATTATTCATTTAAATCCGAATAAGATGATATTCTAAATTTTCTCATCTTGTACAAAACTTAAACTTTAATAAGTGACACTAATAGTTTATATAAATCATCATAAGTAACTTATATGTATTTTATATATGGATGTATTTATATAAATCATAAATAACTTATATACATACAGTTATATTTGTATATTAAATAATTTTTGTGGTTATTCGGATTACCCGAATTGTAAAATACTTATACGAAACCCGATTTAAATAAGACTCCGATTATTCAAATTCGGATTATTCGAATTTGGGTGACCGAATAAGCTTCAAATTCGGGTTATTCGGGTTCAGATTCGGATAAATTATTCGAGTTCGATTATTTGTGACACCCCTACGGTAAAGTTAATTACAGGAACAACAAATGGTTATGTAATAGTATCTAGTTTGTTGTCTTAGAATTAATTATTTCTTTTTACCATTATCGTTAATATAATATAATAAATGTAGGGGCGAATTATCGTAGAATCATTTTTTATAATTGTGATCGTCGATCAATCTTTTTTATTTTTAATCTCAATATGTTATACCTTTTTGCAAAAAAATAATAATAATAACACCAAAGTTAGTAACATTTTAATCTCTTTAATCTAAAATTAAATTGTTTTTCTTTAAATATGATACACAATTTTTATGTGTGATACACAATAAATGGAAATATATACAAAAATATATATATAAAGCGTGAAAATAAATTCTTCTTTCGTATAATTATCATAATTATAATTATAATTATAATGTAAATTTAATTCATTATCCAAAATAAAATTTGTAACCAGGTTATTTATACTGTTCGTTATTGATGGAACTTTTGACTTTGGTACAAGTGAATATGGAGTGGCACGTGATAATGAAGGTGATAACACGTGAAGCATGATATGAACTTGGTTGAAGGTTGACCCTCCACTAAATGGACTTTATGTTAATCAATCATTGCATTTCTGATTCATTTTAGTTTTCTGAAAATTAAATTAATCTTTATCTTATATGAAAAACGAGAGTATGCATGACCCTTAATGAAAGTACGAAAATTAAACAGAAAAATGGTTTTTATTTTGTATTTTAGTTAGGGCGGAACAACTATATTAGCCAATGCCGATGGTACGTTCTACTTGTTAAAAAATTTCATTTAGTATAAAAGATATAAAATTTTGTTATTTTAGTTCAAGTGCAATTAATGAATTTTTAAGTGCACTAGTCCTTACAAACGTAATAACTAAACTATATCTATCTTTATGATAAATTTGATTTGCCCAATATAATGAGCTAAAAGTCATTTAATCGCCCTATTTAGTTATACTCACACTATTTGATGTCATCTTTTGTGAAATCATAAGTTTATATTTGTTTATGTTTTATCTAAATCTTAAGGGGAAACAATCGTGAGATTTGAATTTAGTATACGGATTTGAAAAATATGATATTAGCTACACATAAATTATTAACATCAAATGCAAAAATACATTTTCATATGTTCATATGCATAATGTGGCACCTTTAAGTCGTCATAAAAGTCTTATAATCTTTTTATGCTTGCACAATTAATTTTTACACAAAGAGCATATAATATGTTATAATTAAGATCAATTAATATGTTTTTTTAGTGGATACTAATAGTTGTCGCTTTATGTGATGAATAAAAACAAACATGATACATTCACCCAATAACAACATGATTAATTTGCCTTTTTGGTTCATATGTCTTCTTCAAATCATGCTAACAATTATGTTTTTATTGTTTACGTTTACGTGTGCATATTATAATGTGGCACGTAAAAAAATAAAAATAAAAGTAACTAAATGTCAGCCCACCAAACACTTGCAAAGCCCATAAAAGTTCTAGAATCAAATAGCCCAATAAAAGATAAGATAAGCCAAGACCCTTATTGGGCGTAGTAGCCCAACGAAAAGCTAATAAAGAATTTTGTTAAATAATTTACACAAATATTTATTTATACGAATCAAATCATGTAACTGAATAATACTAATTCACCTTCTCTTCATAATCCAGCAATGAATGGAATTTCGGTAGCCCGTAACCAACCTCGGCCCGATATAAGCCTTTCCACCGTGAATTGATCAGCTTCAGTTGGGCTTGTTATAACATGATATCCGGGCCATGTGACCCGGTTTTGGGTTGCTGCACCTGGTCCAAAACAATCATATTCCCCAAAGTACAATGTGTTAAAAGCGAAATCAGTATTCCCCCATGGATACCATCCTTCTGGATTCACATGACTATCCATGAACGTTTTCAAGTAAACGGTCCTTGAATACTCTTGCCAAGGTCGACCCAAATATGTCCGGACCGACCCCACCACCGGTATTAGGTCCGGTGCAGCCATAACACGGGAATTATGAATTGAAATCCCCGTGTTTTGAAATGGATCACCACGACCCTGAGCCGTGATCATATTAGCTTGTCCACTCAACGGTCTTCTTGCTAAAATTATACAGTTTTGAAACACAACGGCCGCATTACCAAATATAATATCGATGGTGCCATAAACATAGCAAAGTTTGTAGAATTGTCGTTGAGATAGGGCGAAAACCGTGTCTTGGTAACCTTCAAGACTACAAGCGTAGAAAACTGATAGATCGGACGCCGACCGCAATGCCACGGCTTGGGCCTTTTCCGGGCCAGCCGTGTTTCTAAATGTTATGCCACGGGCCATAAACCCGGTCCCATCCACACCTTATTAATTAAATTAAAATCACAACAAATCAGCTAATTAGTTTTGAAACCTCAATTAATTTTGATTAAAGTATAATAAACTAATTCTATATATTCTTACCAACAGTTGCAGTGCTATAAGTTGTGAAACCTCCAGCCATACTTCGATCACCAGTAATAATAGTGTATCTCAATCCATCACCAAGAAACATGATATTTTTCAAATCATTTCCAATCACAATATTTTCTTTATAAACACCTCGTTTTATATAAATAATAAATCTCCCATTTCCACGGTTAATACTCGTTGCATAATCGATTGCGGATTGTATCGTTCTAAACTTGCTCCCTTTCGCTTGAGACACTGTTACATTCGCCCTCGAGTAAATCGACCCCGATTGCAGAAGTTTGCGATCTTTTTTCCTGACCCATTTCGGAAACTCCTCCATTTTTTCAGATTCTTGAGTTTGATTTAAGAAATGCTGATTTATAGCCAAACTATTGCTTATCATTTCTGTCAAGTTACTCGTTTTGATTGGAGATACAAAGCTTGTCAAGTTTAATTCACCGGAGCCCGAAAAACAAGTTTGGAGATTGGTCAGCGCGGCGCTGAGCCATGTTTGAGCATCAAAATTGGAGATTTTTTGACTTTTGAGGCCGATTAGGGTTTGGTTGACTTGTAGAATGGTGTTGTTTAAGAGTTTGTAGCAGTCTCTCCAGACGGCTTTCTTTTTTTTACTCAGGCATAATTTTTCGAGGTTATTGGCACAACCTCGAGTAAAATGTGCCTGATCTAAAGCGGCTTCCAAAGCCACTATCCTAAAACTGGTTCTATTTTGTAACCAGTGAGGCTTGTTACGACCTAGTAAATGCATGCATTGTTTGGGATGAGGAGTCGTTTGACACCATCGGTTGAGGTTATCATCCAACGACTTATGATCCCCGACATGACTAATTATAAAGAATAAGCAAAGAAGCGCGATAATTGCTAGTAAAATCGACACAAAAAGCTTAATCAAGCCCATTAGATGACAGATTTGGTTAAGTTATTTGTTTTCTAGACTTTTTACTTGAAAATGGTATTAAAGATATAGTGTAAATTTTATACCAAGTTATGAAAATTGTTATGTAAGTTAAGTGAAAGTTGACATTTCAAAGTAACGCTAAGAATGTGTTTTACTTAATCCTTGATATACGTATCAAGCTGCCAATTTCCTGTCAGTATGTTATAGTATTATAACATAATAGAATTTATGTTGTTGTAAAGATCTTTTCATATAACATACAAAACTTGTTCAAGAATTTTCATAAAGTATTTACAAGATATGTTTTATTAATGGCTTGTTTTTCTTAGACTCGCAAACCTACAACTATTTCACACATTATATATACAACCACGAATATTTACATTATGCCTCCTACGAGATTTGAACTCACAACCACTAGGTTGAGGGAACAACTCACATGCCGCTAGGCCATAGTCTCTTTGACCTTTTCTGTGTGATGTTTGTACTATACGTGTAAATACACACTACTAGTTTGTGTTAGTCTAATCTTGAATATTATACCGTCCCTATTGTAACATTTTAAAATGTTGAAGAACTTAGATGGAGATTTTGTGTTTAATTAACAGTTTTGTGAAAAAAAATCGAAGATACGTTTTTAGAAAGTTCGAAACCGTTTTCATAAACTTTTGGGTTTATCTAACTTTAAATTCTAAATGTAAAAATTCATTGACTGAGAATATTTAAAGATTTAAAGACTATCGTTATCATTTCTCTCGTCTAACTTTTTAGATGTCGTGTATTTGAATTACCTACACTCTAAGCAAATTCACAAATTGGTATTTTTCCCCTTTCTCTTGAATCTATAATAATTAGTAGAGTAGATAACAAATTTAGTTTTTTCAATATTTTTACAAGTTACATGGATTCATATTACATGCTTCGTATTCACAAAGTGTTCAAAAAAGGTTCTTCCCCTTTAATGCTCTTCTAAGATTTCCCTTAATTAATTAAGATGCAAATAGCTAATAGTTTATTAATTTGATTGTGATATATACGCGGAACTACAACTTAGTCAGTGGTAGCACATGCCATATGTCAATTAAATCGAAGTAGTGTAAAAGTTTTGAAATATTGTCGATTGTAAGAGTGCTACCGTCCGTTTATGGTAACCCTATACTCAAATCCCAATTTTAGTATTTTCGAATTGTTAGGTGTAATCATCACAAAGTTGCAAAAACAAAATTTAAAAGTAACATAATGTATAGTATCTCATCTTATATAAGTATGTTTCTTTGTTTTCTCAATATAACATCTATATCAAACTTATCATATACGTTTTTATATTTTATCTAGAAAAAAGAAACCAATTAACCATCATCTAAGCCTTGTGAAGGCACTTCGATGGTCCATACTGCAAGCCGAGTCGCGATTATCAAATCTTGAATTCTTTTCGACACATCTTCTTTAAACTTGACTTCCAATCCAGGTATTGCCAAATCCTCATCATGACAATTACGAAGGGCGTTAACAGCATTTTGCAACCATGTTTTAATGTTTCCGCCATGAAACATGTAATTTTGCATATCTTGTACCTTTTGTGACGCTTCTAATTCATCAACTTCTTTCAGGGTTTTCCTCAAGTCATCAACACCATTATCGATAGCGTCTAAACAACCTTTGATAGCGGCATGCTCATTGGCCCATAGATTTCTATGATGGACCCAATCGGTCAGGTTTGCCTTAACGATCAAGCTTCTTTGAAGGCCGAAATTAATGATTTTACGAATTGTGTTATTGGGATCAACCTCTTTTTCTTTCTTTAACCTCTCTATGGTTATCTTGCAGGCCTCCGGATCGCTAGAATCTTTGCAGATGTCATTGGGTAATGATGAGATAGGATTTGTTGCAATGAGACAAAAGATTAATAAATTCAATAATAGAGATTTGGTTGATTTCATAATTTATCCTAGTTTTGTTTTAAGGATGGTTTCTTTGACACTTGTGACAAGAAATTTGATACCTTTTTATATGGCTATTCCTCTTCACAGGTTTTTTCGGAGGATGAGAGAATGATGGGTTTGAGAAATGCTTGGTAGGGATTATATATTTATTAAAATAAACCACTTAATTATCAACCTGAGCAATATACACTCACAATGAGTGATTTCGGTGTGGAAGGTGTGTGATGAACCACTTTGTGAACAAAACTGAAGTCCACATTTAAGGGAAGTGATCCACACCGGTGTGGAGTTCCAACATTGAGGTTGTAAATCACACACAAAGTCATCCACCCAGCACTGGCCCGTCGACGCAGGTACAATCCGTCGACGCAGGTACAATCGTTGGCGAGAGGTGGGAAACCTGGCGTGGAAAAAATAACCACGGAGTGGCTGGGTTCCCACTCCCCATGCTCTGAATTAGCTTTTCATCCCAAGAATAATCTCATCATTAAAACTTGTAAGAGAACAAAGAACTGCCAAAACCTCAAAATTGAGGAAATGCATCTCAATTTTGATACCTTACAACAAAACATAAAAGGGAATCTATTAAGAGCTAGAGATACCAGAAGTGAAGCAAAATATAGAAAGACAGTGCATCTCCTCTCATCTTAAAAAGAAAATTTCAAGCCAACTCCAGCAATTAAATAATTTTACCGGTGCCCGAAAACTGTAAAAAGTAAATGAAGATAGCAAAGGCTACAAATCTACATGACATGTTATACTGCTACAAGCTACAACATGGAAGCATGTTAAGGTGCCGATTTTAGGAGTTCTTAGGTCAACTTGTAATGGATGGATGCTCATTGATGACGTTCATCGCTATTATCACTCATCTCTTCAGCATCTTCAAACCGCTGGTCATTGATTTGAAGCTGCAATGAGTTTTGAAAACATAAAAGGTTAGTTCCTTCAATGAATGTAAAAATAAGAGAAGATAACAAACATTTCCCGTTAACAGTTGAACTCTTGAAGTGACAAAAAACAAGCCAAGTGTAAAAGGGTAAACAACGGTGAAACTGTGAAAACCAAAACCAGTGAACTTAAGGAACAGGTCTATCATCCCCCCTTGAGTTCATAGTTTTTTGTTTATTGCTTTCTTGTCCAAGGGGCTAATAAATCTACTTTCAAATTCACTGGTTTATTTGTACAAGTAAACTTTTTAAAGGTGCATGGGTTCCAAACTAATTGTTTTTTTTTTCAAAACAATTTCAACCGAATACCTTATGAATGGTTAATATGAGTTGTGTTTTGTCTCAAACAGATCAAACAAAAAATAAAAATTAGGTAAAAGAGGGGCACAGGTGTTCGGTGATGAATAAGGCAAACAATTAGAAAGTCGTTCAAACTTAGATTTTATTATATAGGACTTAATATATCATCTTATTCACTAATTTAAATCAATAACATACTTTCTGTTTTCTTTTTTTATTTATTTAATTATTTACCTATACCTATAAGATTTTTTTATCCAATATCCTTTTTCAAGGCTTGAAAACATGCAATTCTAGATATAAAACAATTATATTTGAAAGATTAAAAATGGTTTTAGGTATTTGAAACGTAACCGCAAAGTTGGATTACCGTTTTATTCTTTCTTTTTTTTTATTTAATTATTTACCTATACCTATAAGATTTTTTTATCCAATATACTTTTTCAAGGCATCAAAACATGCAATTCTAGATATAAAACAATTATATTTGCTAGATTAAAAATAGTTTTACGTATTTGAAACGTAACCGCAAAGTTGAATTACTATTTTTTTCTTTCTTTGTTTTTTTATTTATTTAATTATTTACCTATACCTATAAGATTTTTTTATCCAATATCCTTATTGAAGGCTTCAAAACATTCAATTCTAGATATAAAACAATTATATTTGAAGGATTAAAAATGGTTTTACGTATTTGAAACGTAACCGCAAAGTTGGATTACCGTTTTTTTCTTTCTTTCTTTTTTTTTTATTTAATTATTACCTATACCTATAAGATTTTTTTATCCAATATCCTTATTCAAGGCTTCATAAGATGCAATTCTAAATATAAAACATGTATATTCGCTAGATTAAAAGTGGTTTTAGGTATTTGAAACGTAACCTCAAAGTTGGAATACAATTCTTTTCTTTCTTTCTTTTTTTATTTATTTATTTATTTATCTATACCTATAAGATTTTTTATACAATATTCTTATTCAAAGCTTCAAAACATTCAATTCTAGATATAAAACAATTATATTTGCTAGAATAAAAATGGTTTTAGGTATTTGAAACGTAACCCCAAAGTTGGATTACCGTTTTTTTCTTTCTTTCTTTTTTTATTTATTTAATTATATACCTATACCGATAAGATTTTTTTATCCAATATCCTTATTCAAGGCTTCAAAACATGCAATTCTAGATATAAAACAATTATATTTGCTAGATTAAAAATGGTTTTAGGTATTTGAAACGTAACCTCAAAGTTGGAATACCGTTTTTTTCTTTCTTTCTTTCTTTATTTATTTATTTACCTATACCTATACGATTTTTTTATACAATATTCTTAGTTAAGGCTTCAAAACATTCAATTCTAGATATAAAACAATTATATTTGTTAGATTAAAAATGATTTTAGGTATTTGAAACGTAACCCCAAAATTGGATTACCGTTTTTTTCTTTCTTTCGTTTTTTATTTATTTAATTATATACCTATACCGATAAGATTTTTTTATCCAATATCCTTATTCAAGGCTTAAAAACATGCAATTCTAGATATAAAACAATTATATTTGTTAGATTAAAAATGATTTTAGGTATTTGAAACGTAACCCCAAAATTGGATTACCGTTTTTTTCTTTCTTTCGTTTTTTATTTATTTAATTATATACCTATACCGATAAGATTTTTTATACAATATTCTTATTCAAAGCTTCAAAACATGCAATTCTAGATATAAAACAATTATATTTGCTAGATTAAAAATGGTTTTAGGTATTTAAAACGTAAACGCAAAGTTGGAATACAGTTTTTTTCTTTCTTTCTTTTTTTATTTATTTATTTATTTACCTATACCTATACGATTTTTTTATACAATATTCTTAGTTAAGGCTTCAAAACATTCAATTCTAGATATAAAACCATTATATTTGCTAGATTAAAAATGGTTTTACGTATTTGAAACGTAACCGCAAAGTTGAATTACCGTTTTTTTCTTTCTTTCTTTTTTTATTTATTTAATTATTTACCTATACCTATAAGATTTTTTTATCCAATATCCACAATATATGTTTATATAAGATTTAAAGTAAAGAAGACATGTTTGTGGGTCAAGCCAGCCCGGCCAGTTTAAAACCCGTTCTAAAAACTGACACTCAAACAGAAACCATGTTGACTTGTTACCCAACCTGTTCATCTTGTCACCTCTAATTTTCTTTCTTATATTCACACAAAACCAAATGAGCACTTCGGTGTATTTATAACGAAAAACAGATGCAGAATGATCTTTAATATGAAAGCTACCAGAAAATATAGTCGAAAGGGAACTGATATCACATAAAGGGTTTATGTATCTCTACTTTACATACTACTTATTATGATACTGGGAAAGTATCTGACATGAACCTTGTGGTAATCCCGGGTCGAACTTCTTGGTGAAGATAGATAAAACAGAATGAGCAAAAAAAAGAAGAAGAAATACCTCAAGCACGCTTCTAGCTAGATCATGGTCTCCATTTGAATAACCAATGGTGAAAGGAACTTGCAAGTCATTCCACTCTGGGTCGTCTCCCTCTGGAAATGGTAAGTCACAAACAATTAGGTTTCCATGTTCTATGACTCTACCTTCAAAGAAATTAAAAAATGAACAAATGGAAAGAGTTCAAACCAGTACCGACTGCAGCTCCCAACTGATCAGCACTGAATATCCAGTTGTGCTGTTCCTCCTCCTCTGAAGGAAAAAAAATCAGGACGTGGGAATAAAGTGGTCGCATAGGAAACACTAAAATAAGTATCCATTTTTTACTAGTGGAATTACCTTCAATGGGTTCGGGATTTAGCTCTGCACATTCACAAAATACCTCGAAAAGAGTATCCACTATCAACCAAAAATAACCAATGTGATATTGTGATGATATAGAGAACGTACATTGATTTAATTATGCATATATACACAAGTGAGAAGTAAAGGGTACATTGAGTAGGATCCGAGGGCACAAGCCTCATCTCAGTGACCTTTGACAAATCCAGTGACTCACTTGATTCTGAATCGCTGTTTTCTGATTCATCCGCATCATCTCCGGTGTCAATCTTAAATAATTTAAAGTAATATCAGAAGAGAATCATCTAGACTTGCATATAAATATATTATGATCATAACTGAAAACATGATCCCTTTGGAACATCTATATACCTAACAGGAATGTGATTAAACATATATTTCACACAAAGACAATTTGGGTTCTGGTTATACAAATATCTAATCCATAGTTTCTAAGAGATATGAGATATCCTTGGTTCAGTGAACGAAAAAGATGAAGGTGAACCACAATGAGAAACATACTTGCCCAATTAGAATGCATATAATGGAAAAATCATTTGTGCTTTGCACAAAAGCCTCATTTCCTCCATCATTAGTTCATGATTATTTGTCTACAGATAATTTGATTCCATTTTAACATAAAAAAAAGGCAATCACAATTACACCCAAATTTAATAAAAAATCACACTAGTCACAACTAATGATCATTAATAACATCGAATAATACTTCATGTGATAGATATGAACATCTTATAATAACCTAATTCCTTGTTTCAGTCAAACTGAAACTACAATCATTCTTCTTCTGTTAAGTCAAACACATACACGTAAATAACGTAGCTAGCTCTCGAATTCGTAATTAAACTAGAAACGATTTAAACAGTAAACCCTAAACCTAGCAAATAAATATAGATCAAAATGAACAAAACCTGAGTATAAATACAGGGAGATTCAAATGCTTCCGGATCTCTAGACACCGCATGAAGCGAAACCGATAAGAAATCAACCGAATAGCCTTTCGTTCTATCTGTATCACTCAACCACACTACTTGCCTGTGAAAAAAACAAATTACAAAAAAAAGGTAAGCATCAATTAACATATACAAATAATATATGTATGTACATGTGAGAGTAGGCACAGAGTGTGAAGAATTAGGGTTCTATATACTTGGTGGAGATGTATAGAGTGCCAGGGGATTCAGGAGTGTGGTTGCCGAGAACGATGGTGACATTTGGCTGGACGTGCATAAGCTCCTCGCCGTTGCTGGTGTCAAGAACAGCGGCGCCATCTTCTGCTCTCTCCGTGAACTGCCGTAATCCTCCCGCCATGGTTTACTCTGTTTTGTTTACACAGAAAAGTTACAAGCTCTAGGGTTTATGGAAGGTAAAGTTGGAGGTTTCTTTTGTTTTGAGCAGAAAATAATGTATTTATTTACTGAAAAACAAGATACACATTATTTTTCACACACTAATAATCGTATTTATAAAAATTCGAATAAGATGATGGTTCTTTAAATACTATCAAATTATTCGCGCATAGCAGCGGTGATAAATAAATTCACATATTTATTATGTTCAAATTCGATTTTAAAACTTAAATAGAATCTAATAAATTGACAATTATTTATATATAGTTTGTAAAAGATGAACTAAAATGATATGTTAAATTATTTTAAAAGATGATGTGTAAAGTTAAAACGGAAGATTTTTATCAATATATATTATAAATTAATGATTGAGTTGTTCTTTATGTTTGGTCTGTAGATAGTGTTAGGTCTTTTGACTTGTTTGTAGTAGTATTTTTTGGTTGTGGTGTTAGTTGTAGTGTAGTATTTATCCTCATTTTACATCTTGGTTTCTTGTTTTAGTAGGGGTTTGTGGTCTGTGGGTTTTGTTTTTTCTTTTTTTGTTGGTTGTGTATTGTACTCTCTCTCTATATATATATATATATATATATATATATATATATATCTAAGTTTTTATTATTAATATTAATACTATGATAAAAAGAATGTCAAAAAAGTATAGTTAAAATGTTTGGGCGGATAAATTTTTCCGTTTAATGAACAGGTGAGTTAGAGAATCTTTGATTTTTTTATCTACAACTTAAATTCACTGTATTATAAGTTTACTGTATCATAAATGTTCACTGTATCATAACAACACTGCATTATAACAACAATACATCTTACCTTTAAAATTTTCATTGCATTAAAATTTCTTACAAGTATTCAGAGTGGGTAAATTTTAATTGATTTATTTTTATTTCATAGTTTATTTTACTGCAACAATAAAAGGAATATGATAAAATAATAAAAATGATTCAACAATTAACCACTCTTTTTAAGTCTATAAAACACCTAATTTATTTATGTGGCCTTTAATTATTTTTTAAACTTTTAATGACATGGTTATGGGTGTTTGAAAATTTGGTTACAATGAATTTTGTTGTCGTAATTATTTAGTTTTTAATTCTTTGGTAAATATTTTGTTGTCGTTTATGTATGAGATGATGATTAGTTATATATCAATCATACTTGTTAAATAATAATATTTGTTAAGCAAACAAACATTATAAATAGATTCATATTGTAAAAATATAAATAAATCCATGCATTGTCTTTTACATATCACTTTAGGGGTGTTTATTAGTTTGGTTTTCGGTTTTATTGATTTAATCGGTTCAGTTTTTTCAGTTAAAAATATTTTAAGACTTTAATCAAAAATCGAACTGAACCATTTAAAAATGTGAAAAATCAAATCGAAGGTCGTAATACAATTCGGTTTGATTTTCGGTTTAAACCGAAAAATCCGAATTACATACAATATTGCACTTTTTGTTATCTACTTATAAAATGATGAACTAAAAGTTACACATCACACCATTATCACAAATTAATTTAAAGAGTGAGAGCTAAAGGGAGAAATGAGAGTTTGTTTGGATATTGAGAATTTTGAGATATACATCTAACTGAATATTATTATCTAAATAATATAAAAAGTATGCTATAATCGGATTTTTCGGTTTAACCGAATCATGACAGGATCGAGTAGATGTTAATCAATACACAACAATGAATATTTATAGAGTAACCGCGGAACAGTACTCTATAAATTAGGAGTTAATCAATTGTTCAATACTAAATCAATATAAATATACGAACAAAGTATTAAATCAAAAGCTTCAATATTATTGATAGAAAATAAGACGAATGCACAGCCGCACTAGAGTTTACACCTTGAAGCAAAAAGTTAACCTAAAAAGGTTTCTAAGGATCTCTATTTATATGATATAGAGTCCTATACAAATTTCTATATTTGTGGAGACATGGAATGTCGTGGAGACCAGAATCTTTATCGTACAGATTTTGTTACATATGGACAAAAGTACTATACACCTTAGCATACCACATAAACAGTAGTAATACTAATGTATTTACATAAAGAGTAGTAACTACATAAACAGTACTAACTATGACACTGGCAGTAGAAACTATGCACTACCAGTTGCAACTCTTGTGAAGATAGTAGAAACCTCGACAGTAGAAACTCTAATCTCTTCAGGCAGTAGAAACATCACTAGTAGTAGTAACTTTGTTCTAGCTGTATAAACTTTTCTTCAAGCAGCATTAACTCAGCAGTTGTAATCTGACCAGTAGTAGTAATTCTCATTTGTCACTTAGCCATCTTCAGACCCAACAAATCAACACTGTTGAAACCAATCACCGAACTGAAAACCAATTGTCATATTCAGTTTCAATTAAAATCCAAACCGAAAACCGTTTTAATAATCGGTTTGATTTTAACCAGTCACGATTTTATTCGATTTTCGAAGTAAACGGTTTGAAACGAAATATTAGTCACCTATGTCACTTTATTAGTGTATCAATCGTTGGTTATTGAATCTCAACTTTTTGTTTATTAATTAGTAACCAGTAAGTATTATATTACGTGCCTTGCAACTAGTGTAATTCTAATCTACTTTTGGAATAGATTCATTTAACTTTTCTCTATATTTTAATGATTTTTTTGCACATATCATTTATAGTAATACCCATTAATCAATTGAATACCTAACAGGGGTCTTTTGGATTTTGATTATTTATGAGTACTTATATGCTTAAAAGATAAGTAGGTGATATGATACTTCTTTATAAGTGATTATTACTTTTAAAATAAGCAGATAAGCAGAACTAATATGAGTGTTTGAAAATGCATATGTGCTTTCATAATAAACAATTAAGCAGATAAACGTTTATACTAAGCAATCCTAGATATCCTCTTAATATAAGTAAAGTCACTTATGGGTTTTGATTAAACGAATTTAGGTGGTTAAATTTGAAGTTATGATGTTTTTCAACCTTCTCCAATCTCGAAATTCAAGTTAATGTGAAATTCATATTTGAATATATTGTTTTTTATCATGTAAAAGAAAATATATACAACATCAACAATACCTAATACTCCCAGAAACAGAGTTTGGAAGGTAAAATTTCAATATGCTTGGATTCGAACCCGGGTGCCAAATCTAGTATGCCAAGAAGTTGCTAGCTTGGTCTTCATCAAACTTAGTATCGTTTATTTTAAATATTTAACAACAAAGAAACTTTGTGATAAACACAAAAGACAAAAGTTACTATTCATATTTCATAGTAGTTGAGTAATTGATATTAACGAATAATAATAATTCTACGTATCATGGAATGTCAAAAGTTCATTCTTAATAATTATAAAGATTACTAATCTTTCTGGCGATATAATTAACATCCATAGACAAAATCATGGAGGGGCTAAAATTAATTAATTAATTATATACATTTAGAATTTAGAATTAGTGCATTGGGCATAAACAACCTCAACAAAAACACAACATGAATAATGCAAAAAAGCTCAATATTGATTAAGCTTTAACAACATTACCACCATTTGATCTAACCCTAAACACATGTTCTTCACCTGTACATTTATCAACTTTAACCACCCAATGACTCCTCCTTGCACCACCACCATGTCCACCGTTTTTCCGACCACCATCATCACATTTTCCGGCAACTCTCGTCAACAACAACCCTTCACCAATTGGCAACAAATGGCTATTTAATCTACTCCATGCCCATGAATCTTTCCAATATGCATTATACCCCAATACAATAGTACTTTTTTCCCTTTCATTTTGTTGTATTGCTTCTAATATCCTTTCATGGTTTTCTACGTGACAATCAATGACAACAAAATCTGCGGATTTGTATTCGTTTAGTAACAGATTTTGAGCCTTTCCTACGATAAACTCAACATGGTTTGCATCGGATCCAAGTGTTCGTTTCGATGATTTAAGTTCTTCTTGTCCTTTGACTATGCAAATAAGCCTACCACCAGTTTGATGAGTGGCTGCAATGAGACCTAATGTCGTCGAACCAGCTGTTGATGCACATGCAACCACCATGAGTTGCGCGTTATTTCCAGCTGCAATAGCTGAGATAAACTCGGCTACATCTGGCTCATTTGCTTTCTTACACTGCAAAATCAAGTTTAATGAATATTAGTTTTTTTCTCATAAACATTGATAACCAGCAATGTTGAGACCTGAGAGCATAAGCTCCAGACTTATTCAAATTGCAAATAAGAATTGTTTTAAGCAGTTTAAAAGATTGTATAAACTTACCATTTGCATGGTTTTGATGTAGGCTTCAGTGGCATTTTCAGCTGACCAGTAACCCATTTTTATGTTTTGAGTTTTGTTGAGTTTTGTAGTGCCTTGTTGAAAGGCTCGAAAGAAGTAGAAGGCAAAAACAAAGTTGAAGATGAATGCTTGTATGGTTTGGCCATGTGGGTACTGGCTATATAAATAGGGTTATAATAGAAGCAATAAATGGGATGGATAGATTATGGCACAAGTGGGGTCATTGGCTTGACTCACTGCTTTTTGTTTATCAGTTTATTAGGACATTTATATTAGATACCCTAATAGAGAAATGTTGTTGGCCTATTACTTAACGAGTATAATTAGCGTTAAGGATAATGTAACAGAGGTATTTGTTCGTGAAGTGGTCTTAAATCTCGAGGACATGTCAATGACTTGTAAATAGGGAAAAGAATTAGATATATGTTTCTAAACCAGAAGACCTTTTTATGGACAAGGTCTTTAGATGTAGGAATATCGTTGGTCTTTAGAACCGCCTTCTATGCTCTACTCACCAATATGTCCGTAGGCTCCAAGAGCTTTTTGTGTATGGATGCCCATGATCAATGTTGATAATTAGGAGTAGGTTCGAGGGGACTAAGTTGGTGTCTTGAGCACCAAAAACTTTTCGTCCCAAACCCGAAGTGATCTGCTAACCCAATAACCCCTAGAGTCACCTTAGAACTATTGTGGATGTAATAATTGTATGGCTCCTAGTACCTAACTTCGCCTCAAGAGGATACTGTACGTGTTGATAACATTAGTAACACCTCGACCCTGTTGATAGTTATTAGTAGTTTCAAGACGCTAAGGTACCTGAATGATGAAATAGATGCATTAATGTTTAGAAAAATGGTGTCTTTCTTCAATGTTTAGGATATCTTTTACGTCATCCACTTCTCCTTTAGGTCATAACCTTATCAGATTGGTACCCTGGTTTATTGCATCAGTTCCCAACTTCATTCATCATTTATCGATGACTAATTTGGGAGCTTGAATGTCAAATTCAAATTCAGATGTTCCTAAACCCAACGACTCTTTTAAAGATACAACTTTGATCTTTATGGATGTCCATTGTTCACGGCACCATTTCAGTCACTACTCACTACCTTGTTCAAAGTGTCCAATACCCTCTCGAGCATATGTCCGTCCGTACACATCTGCCATATCCTTATTTAATTTACAATTATCCTTAGATTTCAAGGACACCAACTACATAATAATTAAATTACAAGAATTGGTTAACAATTAATGCAACAGTTTCCTTGGTGTTTCTTGCCTAATTGCACATACTGCAATGCATCAATATTCAATCTTATTAGCTGTCATGCTCTATAGCAGAGGGACAGTTGAAAGCTTCCATAAAAGAATCTGACTTAAATTTAATTTGTTTAAAATTGTGCTGCAACAATTTAGAAACAAAACCCATGTTAGCCCTGACACGAATCAACCAAAATCTATATAATTATACCTCTAAAGTCTTCATTTGTTGATAACCAAAAACAACTACTAATACTTATAATCATTTGGGTTTAAAGCTCTTATTAAAAACTATTAATGTTATCTTAAAGATGATATAATAATATTGAAAGGGGTGTTGTATTTTGCAGAAGCAGGAGTGGGTAGTACAATTTTGCCTCCCAAAATCTCAACATAGATCTACAACTATTGCAGATGTTTCCTTCACCATACGTATTGAAAGATTCATCAACATATGGTATTAATTTTTGTCCTGTTGTCCCTGTTTCATCCTCTTCGTACCATCTTCGTCTCATGAACACTTTGAGCACTAACTAAAGATTTCGCATAAATTTTTGTAAAACGTTAATAACTGACAATGCTGATCGGCCCCATGCCCCACTCTAAGGACATATTTATGTGGACGGTAATGTTCAAGCCGATTTAGCAGTCCGCTCAACTATTTCATATAAATAATAAATAATGTTCATTATAAGGTTATTTCATTCGTATAATCATGTCTACTAGTACTCACTCAATGTAACTTTGTTATTTACCATTTTTAGTATCTGGTTTTGTGATGTTATCATAATTCATGCATGTCAAACTAATATTTTAAAACTTTTATATTTAAATATAATCTAAACTAAAATCAGTACTAATCCATGTCTTTGTCATGGTTACTTCATTGTCTCGCAAGTCGCAATTACAACTTAGTGATAGGGGGCGTGCACAACTACTAAACCAAGTTAGAGACTTCAAATTCATCATGTTTCTTGTATGATTTATGCGTTTTACCTCATTTATGTTAACTAACGAACAAGATGGCGTGGGCAACCCTTTTTTGATTCTTACTTTTACCTCAAAATTGTGATTATGTATTGTGATTAACATATAGTACTCGAGATGCACAATTAATATATAGAAAACTTTTATACGAAATAAAATAAATATAAAAAAGAGATAAACACTGCAATTTTTGTAACATCAACATCAATGAGTTACCCATCATTTGTTTCATGTGGTACAAGTTAATGCTAGCTTTCATGGTCCATGTTCATCTCGTACTTCCTTGACCGTGCCCATTTCTCAGTGTCCAAAATCAAATCAAATCAAATATTCAAATATATACAAAATAAAACAAAACATTATTACATATATTTTTTGAAATCATTGTAATTCAATTTTGTTATAACTAGTCCTTGTTTTATAAAAAAAAATGGAGTATAACTTACAACAATAAGTAACTTATTTTAGACTTGACATTTTTTTTTTTGCTTAAAATCACACTTTCTTGACAAGTGTTTTTTTTTTCTAAGTATCTACCAATAAAAACGGAATACTTGTTTATAACAAATAGTCAAAGTCAAAATCAAAATTAAAATCAAAATATCATCATAAAACAAAAAGATTGTGTCAATTTGTTGGATGGCTTTAATTAAATGAAAGAAATAAAGTTTTGGAAATGGAGGATGAATGAGATGAAGAACAAGCAAACAAGTTGTGGGCAAAAGAGCTTTTGAATCGAATGGTGACAAGGGAACATGTTGTACTACATCTTGTCAACCTTTGTTTTTCAATTTGTTAAGTTATTGTTTAAATAACCAAATTATTATTGTGTTTTTAATTAGATGAGTTTAACAACATTTTTCATTCTCTTTTGTGATGTTTTTGTGACAAAAGATACCTTTCGAAAATAGGATCAAAGTATCAACCTTCTCCACTATAAATACTACACAACAAGGCAAACAGACAACATTAACTTGTGCATTCGTTAAGCTCTCTAATACTTGCAAATCAAACACTTATTCTCACATCGAGGTGTGATCAGGGGGACACCCTCCCCTCTGACGAGACTTACAATATTATTCTTTAACAGTTATTTAGGTTCGAAGAAGATAACTTTTAGGAGCTCAATTAATGGCTCGTAGGAGCTCAACCAGACCTCACAAGACATTGCACTGGTGTATGGTCGGTGTAGCAACATTTATGCTACAACTTTATTTATAATTAATCACTAAGTATCAATATTACACCATTACCTAACACGGGTAGTAAAAACTTAATTTACCGCTGATTTAAATATCTTTTTATCTAATTTATTACGGAAAAAGTATACACAAAGATAGTGAATTATTATGTAGATTATACGTCTAATTAACCAACTAGACAACTAAAATAACACATTTGGATTGTAAAGTAACATAAAATTACATTGTTCTTCGCAAGTCGCAATGCATAAATGGCAAATATATTTTTTGGACGGTGGCGTATATATCTTTGTTGTGTAATTCAAAATGAAAAAGCCACATGTGATCAAATAGTTGAGGGTGATTTAATTAAGTGGACCATAGTCATGCATGATCAAGTGCACATATGTGAGCAGGTTACACGTGTTGGCACACGCGCATAGCTATAGATTCTTAACCATGTTGGCCTATCCCCGATTATATTACCGAAAAATATTAGTATTTAATCAATTAGTTAAGAAATTAAAATTAAAATTAAAATTAGAATTTACAATTTATTTTGGATGTTTGAGACGCGTCATAAATTTTCTTGCTCCGACACTGTACATGTGCTTAGTGGACCACGTATGTCCACCAGATCGATGTCGAGTACACATCATTTAGCATGGATGTATACGAGTTTTACTTTCACAATCGTTTTCATACAGTGGTCCATTACTCCAGTTGAATGGATCAAATGTGACATGTTTGCATGGGTCATGTGTAACTATAACCCATACTCTTCCCTTTATCATATCTTATTGGTTCCTATGATACTCGATGAATTGGTGCATATCCATGCCTGTCATAATATCACGAATCTAAGTTTAGCACAATTAATGTTGGATTGGAATGAATGAAATATATATATAAAAGCATTGTTGATTTGTTGCATTTTATGGTTATGGTATGCCTGCTCGCAAACTTAATCAAAGTTTTTTTAGCTTTTAGTTTTTAAGTCGTGCTTAGACGCTCATTATAGCTTCAATAGTTCAAGCCGCAACCCAACCCTAACCCCCACATGTTACCCATGCATCGTTGGCTTTTTCGGGTTTGTCTCATCCGGTCCCCTCGTATGAGGTCTACATGTAGCCTTCTTAGGAAGTTTAGTTATCACTTCTCTAATGATTGTGACTTGGTCTTAGTGATTGAGATTGATTATGTTGCACAGAAAGAAAAGTTATTTAGAGAAGCGAGAAGCGGGATGTCAATGGAACTTGGTGGATGAGTTCGTTAGTACACTTACGTGACATAAGCTTTAGATGGAAAATGATAAGGGAAAGTATTCTGTACAACAAACAAACAAATTACACATTAAAATAAAGCTTCTGTAGTAAAATTAGAAAAATCAAAAGTTAAAAATGTGAAATTTATGTATAGTTATTTCATTTTTGTTGCCTATAATTTATCTGCAACTAAGAGCATGCATCTTTGGTCCTATAATATATAAACATACTAAGATCTAAGATAGTTTATGTGACTTATAAGTATGTAATTTTTTGTTTTTTATTTTAAATCAAAGGTATATCGTATGACCTAAATAGAAGCACATTGAATCGTACTACAATTTTTTACCTCTTCAAAAATGGGAGTGAAGGATAATATCATTGTCTCTTTAAACATGTACTCGTAAAATTTAGAATCCTAAAATGTTAACGAGGATCAATGGAAGACGAGAAACAATGCCAGAAAGTAGTGAATTCAAACAACATGAAGGTTTACGTGGGCTCAAACGTTGGAATAGAATGCCTACAAAGTTTAGCACAACTGTGGCGTCCAAAAATCATCCGTTGCAACTTTTAAGACTTTGGTTTCGTCGAATTTTAAAGTTGTAGAATAAAAAAGATAGTAATGTAAATATCTTGCCCTTTTAGAAACCTAGGTGAATATATTAACTGATTATGGGCCGTTTTAAAACATAGTATAGATAAATGGGCCAAACACACCCAATACACAATATTTTTAACAATAAGCCCAAATACTGGAACAACGGGTTTATATAAACCGCCAAAGTGAGTAACTTCCTTGCAATTTTATTGTCTTCTAGGGTTTAAGCAAAGTCTTGCCAAATTATCAATTTCAGTTTCGCCACCTCAACAATGGCGTTTTGGGGTGCGTTTCAGTTACAGATACTCCATACATTATATTTCTGTATCTATCGTTCATTTGATTATTTTTATTCTTCTTCTTGCTTGCTAATGTTAATCTTGTTTTATTTAATTTCCAGGAATTGAAATAAAACCAGGTAAACCCTACCTTCATCAGTATGAAGATGAGAGAGGAAGACTTCATTTATCTCAGGTTTGTTTTTGTCATCAGTAAAAATGTTTGTTAATTGTTGGTTTTGAAATTATGTGAAATTGTAATTTTGAGCTGATTAATGTACTTATAGTTGTTATATATTTAACAAATTAAAGCTAATACGAGTGATGCTTTTTTCGTGAATTCAAAATTAGACCTAATTTTGTTAGTCAACAAGGTTAAAGTCCTTCCCCTAAGCTTGTGCTCGACTATAGGTCAAAACGCTTGAGAATATAATATATATATGTATATCTGTGTGTGTGTATATATATATATATGGCTTAAATAAGAAAGCTAATTTTTGAACGAATGTAGAAATGACTTCAAAAACACTTTTTAACTATTCAAAACACATTTTTCTTCAAAACTTTTTCAATGATTATTATCAAAATAACTTTTGGAAGCTATGATGTAAATATAAATAATAAATATTAACTTTTTACTTCGAACTTTTTTGTTGTGATTATTTAAGATAATCACAAAGTATAACATGATAATCACATGTGATTATTCTCTAATGTAATGTGATTATCATGTGTTCGACATAATCACAAAATATGACTTGTTAATCACAATTCATGTGATTATCAAGTAAATATGTGATTATTATGAATAAAAAAATTAATAATAAAACATGTATTTTTTTTATTTGAAAAATAGCTTCTAAAAGTTTACTTAAATAAGGAGTTACGAAGGTAAAAATGTGTTTTAGATATTTAAAAAGGGATTATAAAGTCATTCTACGTTCCTACAAAAATTAGCCTTCTTATTTGAACCTACGTCTATTACATAGATAGATAGATAGGTATGTATGTGTATGTATCTAAGTTTTCTAAATTTATGTTTGATAGCCAAAGTCATTTAAAATATATATGCAGACACAATTTTGGCTTGAATACCTCGAAAATATATCGTAATTTAGTTTAGATAGGCATTACATAAGGCTTGAGAAATTCGATATGAACTCGAGCTGATCCATTAAGCTCGAGTTCTTGTTGTTGGTGATGGTTGAATACTGATAGTATTACCTCGTATCTGGCAGCTGAAGTTAGCTTTGTTATTAGTCTCTATCAATGTTGCATGAAAAGTTTCTCCAATGTATCTAGATTTTATATGCTGTTTAAAATTGTGTATAGCACTACATTGTGTAGCAGTGTGTGCTTGATGTTACAGATGTTACAAGTAATTCATACACGTCTTTAACCTCATACTTGAAAAAATAACTTTTGTTCTATGTTATGCAAGACTCTTGAAGGTGACTGTATTTTATGTTGGTTTAGGCAACACTAGGTAACATTAAATCAAAAGAAAAGGCTGTTGTTGTGTGTAATGTTGGTGATAAGAAGCCAGTATACTTATGCTCGTTGCTTCCAAAAAAAATGGAGACCTGTGCATTGAATATTGAGTTTGAAGAATATGAAGAGGTAACTTTTTCGGTAGAGGGCCCACACAGCATTCATCTTTCCGGGTTCTTTTATGGAGAAAAACCAGATTCTGATGGAGATGACTATGAATCGTATCCTTCTATATTATAGTTCATTTAGAAAATATTTTTATATATATAAAAAAGGTTATTATCTATTGCTTTGTTGTATGGCTGCTTTTCTTTAACAAGGATTTTAAAGTGATTCTGACGATGGTAGCTTTGAGGGAGTAGAGATTGGCTCTGGAGATGATAGTGAGTTTGACTTTGATGATGACGATGATCTCACTGATAATGAAACGGATGTGTTCCCTTCATCGAATGCACCTAATAGTGGAGGTATATCTTATTGATTGCACACTGCTATATATTAATTGTACTAATTTATGAACTTGCATATTGTATGGGAGCTGTTAAAAAGTCATTTGATTTCACAGAAAAACAATATTTTTGGTTAAAAATAAATGGTTATTCAATTTAATTTGATTATATAGCACAAAGAATCTGATAGTACAACCACTTATCATATGTTCATAGGTCTAGTGTTTTCTGAAGATTATGAAGTTATAAATTATACCATTTTCATAGACGTATCAATAAGTATTGATGCAACTTTCGTAAAACAAGGATAAATAAAAATACTGTTTACATCGAGAGGTTTTGGAAAATAATATAAAGAAATACTTTATGTCAATTTGAATATAAGAAGTTAAAGGGGTGTAATTGAAAATAAGTTAAATTGAATTAGAAAAGTAGGCTGGAAAATCAGTCAATTGACCATTAAAGTCATGTGACCGAAGGTTTATTATAGGTTAGAGTGTGTAGATTTTGAAGATTTTTGCATTTTTTAAATCGTTATCATTTTCTATCAGTGAGAATTGAGGAGATTGTTGATGAAGAGAAACCGGATGAAAATGCCGTATCTCAACAATCAAAGAAGAAAAACAAACGAGCTTCTAACAATGATGAGGGTTCTCAGAAGCAAATTGTTCTAAAAAGTTCTGGCAGTGCTCCAGTAATGGAAAGTGAAGATGAAGATGGCTTTCCAATATCTTCTGGTGCTAATGATAAGGACAGTGTTCAAAGTGGCAAACAAGGTTCAGAAGGATCAACTGCAAAGGCTGAAAAAGGGCAAGCCAAGAGGAAAATAGGGGTGGATGATTCTGAAAAGTCATCAAAACGAAAGAAAGATGATTCTGTTGTAGGTGATGATTCTGCCAGGTATGACTTCCAATGTTAGTTAAGAAGGTATTCTAGAGGTAGCAACTCATAGTGTATAGGAACAGGCCAAAATGCTAAATAAAAAGATAAGTTGAGTTTGAAAGGACTGGGGGCAAAGCCTATTTTTATGTAAATACATAGTATAGTGACCCGTTCAGGAATTCAATGAAACCCATTGGAAGGGGTAGTGCACGAGAAAAAAAATCCCGAGATCTTTGATATTGGCGGTATCCACTCATACTTCCAAAATCATTTTTATCAAAAATTTAGATTATTATTTGTTACAATGTTGGTTTTTTAATTTTAAATTAACACGTTAATTTATATATGAAGTTTATATAAATGGACAAAATTGTGGCCCATTCCAACCCATATGTAAAGGGGTTATTGGTTTGAAATTGGGTATCACTATGGGAATGGGAATGGGAATGGGAATGGATTTTCCAAACCCACCATCCCACTTGGGTTTGACATATGCCTAATTTCATGGCTTTGATTCCCAATTTATAAAATCAAACCCATTAAACAAACACCCACAATCATATACATTCCCTTCCTTCACAACCCACAATCCAAACACGCTAAAATCCTTTATTTCAACCCTGAATTTAATTTGTTACCCAATGTTGGTCTTTGATGATCATTTATCAGCCAACCAGAAAAAGTAGAAGCTGCAATGCCAGAAGTGGATGTCAAGAAATCAAAGAAGAAAAACAAGAAAGGAAAAGAAACACAGGATGGTGGTAACAATAACAACAATGGGGTTCAGGAGCAGAAAACCAATCCGGAGAAAACCCCAGAAAAGTAGGTATTATCTATATAACTTTTCTTCACTTGAAAGTATTAAGTATAACTTGTTGATTGAAATGGCTGTGTTACTTGTTTTCGGTCTGTATAGCGTATGTTGACCTATTTGCTTATGAATGGGTCGATTTGGTTATGATTTATCTTTAACAGGTCAAACGGGTAAAATACAATTTAAAGAAAGATTTATATCCTTTACATTTTATTTGTGATAAAAATGTAAATCTCTAGGCAAACATTTGTTTGGGTCAACTGTCAACCCGACTCGACCCATTTTGACCCACATAAAACTACTTATTCTGATCCAAACCTTTTTTGACTTGTTACCAAACTGCCAAATTTAGCCACATGTAGTCAGGTTAAAAACATAGGGAATGCATAGAAATAGAAGCCAACCATTGCTTGAAAATTTGGAAATCTGCAGTAAATGTTAGTTTTAATCATCTTTTGTTGAATATATGTACTCACTAGGTCAAATGCAAAGAAGAATAAACAGCAGGAGAAGACACCGGGTTCAAAAGTAAATGGATCAGCTAGCGAACCTAAACCATCTCAAGTTCGAACTTTTCCTAATGGATTAGTAATTGAAGAGATTCAGATGGGTAAACCAAATGGAAAACGTGCAGATAATGGAAAGAAGGTGAGTCTCTATAATCAAATCTTATATGTGAAGTGTAAGGGCTGTTTGGATTTATGCTTTGCAACTGGTTATTTGACGTGCTAATCAGTTTTAATGTTTTGATAAACAATTTTTGTTTCTGATTATTCTGGAGTCTAATAATAAGTTTCATGCCAGCTGTAACAAAACTAATTATATATGAGGGTGAAATAGTATTTACCTATGTACCCTTCTTATTACTGAATTTGAGAGACTTTTACTTGCGTTAACATTTCTATTACTCCGTAATTATTTGACAATTAATATTACTCAAACTCTCTAAACATATATCATCAGAGCTTCAAACTGCAGGAGTATATCCAAACATTCTAAGGCTCATCCTGTTTCACTACATTATTTGATTTTTGTTATTCAATACCTTATAATCACTTCTCAGAACTCAATTCAATACATCATTTGTGCAGCCGTCATATGCATTGAATAAGTGTAAATTTCAATGAAATTCAAAATAGTTCAATTTCTTATTAGTTTGCTCAAACCAACAAACGATTTGTTTTCTTCTTTATCAGATTAGTATGCGTTACATTGGCAAGCTGCAGAAGAATGGGAAAATATTTGACTCAAATATTGGGAAGGCACCTTTCAAGTTTCGCCTAGGTACCCTTGTAATATAAGCTAGCATTAATAATGTGACATGAACTTTATTAATATGCTGACTTTGTTCTTTTGTTTTTCCAGGTGTCGGGCAAGTGATAGCTGGATGGGATGTTGGTGTTAAAGGTATCCTCTCTGCGTTTTATCTATATATTTTTCATGCTCTACCTCTTTACATTCTGCTTACTATATTGTGAATTATGTGTACTTTAGGTATGCGTGTTGGGGACAAGAGAAGACTAACAATTCCTCCATCCATGGGGTAGGTTCTCTTATTCTAATCTATATGCTAGATGTGGCAATATCAATCCATTTTATCTGAGTGGGTTGATTTGAGTTCTTAATCTCAAACGGGTGAAATAAACAACTTAAGCTAAAAAGGGAGCGGGTCAAATGGGCTGAATGGGTGAAAATTCCTAAGATATTTTTTAATGCATCTTAAATTGTTTTATAAAGCTTATTTTCAGAGATTTAAATGATTAAAATAATAGTGTATGTTGTTTTATATTATGTAGTGTATAGTTTTTGCTATTACTTTTATTTTTATTTTATCGACAAAGCAGTGTTCGACTAGTTACTCAACCTGCCCATCTTGCCACCTCTACCATAAGAATTTATTTGGAAACCACCTATATAATTATCACGTAATAATGTCTGAAGCTTGTTTTTGTTTATATTAATTCAGGTACGGTGTTAAAGGTGCGGGTTCAGCCATTCCACCCAATTCATGGCTGGTTTTTGACGTTGAGCTGGTAGATGTGAATTAGTTGAACGCAAGAAATGTTTGATTTCCAATTTCTGTTGATCAATGTTAATTCTGCAAACATTTGATACATTATATCATGAGATTTTGTTTTGGCTCTACAATTTTTGTTCCCAGTTTACGACCAGTATACTTTGGTTCTAAATCAAGTCATATTATGTAGCATCTTTATCTTTTAAATATACTACAAGAAGCTAGTAATGATGTCATCAATTAAAGATTTGCAATTAAATAAATCAAGTCATTAATTTTACTTAATTTTAAAAGTAAAATCTCAGAAAATTTTCAACTTTAATAATAAAGAATTTAAGTAATTCCATCATCAAAAGATTTGACCTTTTCAAACTATTCACCAGAGGCCCCGAAACGAAAAATGCAGCATATTAAATAAATCAAAGAGTCGATTGATAGGAAATTCAAAAAGCGAATGAAATTAAAGGTTTGTTCTTTAGATCAAAGTATCAAACAAATACTCTATTCAATAATTATATATATATATATATATATATATATATATATATATATATATATATATATATATATATATATATATATATATATTGAGAGGTTCAAATGAGAACCAATTAAAATTTGAGAACAACTAGAATACATGATTGTTTATAACTGAACAGTTCACATGTGTGACATGTGAACAAATCGGTTAAAGTTAGTTAAAATAAATTCTAACACATAATTTTTCAGTTTTTCAAGGTTTGATCGATTCTTATTAACATTTTTATGTATATTTTGACATTATACACATGAACAATTATGTATTCTAGTTGTTTTTACAAATTTTCAAATTTTAAGTGATTCTTATTTGGGGTATTTGATTGCGATTACATTTTAATATGGCATATATTTGGTAAAGTATGATAAAGTCATTCATTAATTCATGTACTTTTTTATTGTTGATTTTAAAATTCAGACAATTGCAGGAAAGCAGATCTAATTGAGCAATTTACTAGATAGTGATTTTTAAATTTATGGATAATTCGGATATTCGATTATTATTTAAAAAAAATATGTTTGTAACATTTAATTGTCATCTTCTATATTACCTCTTTCCTAACTTTTTTAATAATATAATAATCCTCTTGCAATAAGTAGGTTTTGATATGTATTATTTTGAATTTATATTCGATTCTAATATAGTATACAACTAGTACTCAAACCCGTGTATACACACGGCCTGTTGATTTGAAAAAATATTTTTATAATACGAGTTTAATGTATATAATAAAATTGTATCGTTTTATATGGAGTTAAAAAAGATATATAGGATACAAAGTAAATTATTTTAGGTAGCATGTATATAAAGCCTACTGTTATAGCTAATTTGAGTGGATAGAGAGTAGATTTGTATCCGATAACATGTAATGTAAATTTATTTTTTTAATTAATAATACTTCCAAAATATATTTCTATAAAATGTACGATGTTTCCTGTTTGTTTTTAATCTCTTTATAGTTATCTAGAGTAGTATATTTTTTATAAGACAATTCATATATATTATCTTTTAATAATTCACAGTATATAGTTTTATTTTTAAGATTAAGTAAAATAAATGGACTCAATTGATTAATTGAGAAAATTTTAAATTGATGACATCCCGATGTTGAATCAAAACTGTATTTCATTTATTTGAATGTTAAACTCGTTATACACACTTATGTTGAATCAATTTGTCTTTTATTTATTTGAATGTTAATCAAGTTTTATCTTCTCCTATTTGAGTCTTATTATTCGGTGGTTTTTAAACCATGTTTTTGAAATGAAACTACCTTACTGAAAAATATTAATTATAGAAATTGTTTTTATAATCAACGGTTTATAAAAGGGTTAGAGTGTGTTATAGTTTTACATCATACACTGTCGTTATTAATATAATGTTAATATTAGTTAAATAAGCGTTAATAATATTAAATGTTAAATTGCGTAATTAAATAGTATGTTGGTAAATATACATGCATTTATAAAATATAAAGATCCGAGACAATTTGCGTTATTAATAAATTGATTTTAAGATTAAAAAAAATGAGTTAACATGTTTGGTTTATTAAGAATATATGAGATATTAGTTTTAAAATGTTGTTTAAATCTTACTTCGGGAAAGCTTGTGATGATGTTGATGAAGGTAATACTACATATTACTATATATAATAGTAATAGTAATTAAATTAAATTAAAGAATGTAAATATATATAAAAGTTGTTGTGTACGTACATTACTTTTAGCTAGGTAACACGGATGGTTTTTGGATAAAACCGAATGACTAATTAAAATTGTATAAGTAGATATATTACTTGTTTTTAAAGAATTTTAATAGACTAAGGAAACTAGCTGTTTTGTTGAATTGATTAAACTAAAATATAAAGAAACATAAATAAATAAATAAATAAATAAAATAAGATAATAAAATATAGATATGGTTTCACCCACTTACAATTCAAATCCCCAAGGAGTTTGATCCATAAAGGATGCTCCGATTTAATCTTATAAATTAAAATATGTACTCCGTAAATATAATTTGTTATAAAACTAAAAGTTAATTAAGTAAAATATAAGGACTTAATTGATAAATTGAAAATTAATTTAATTGATGATGTCATTATTGGGTTTCCTATATATAATTTAAGATTACTCAATTTATACCCTAACATTCGTATTGTTTATTTAATTATTCTCACAGTTTCAAAGATGTAATTGTTAAAGAACCTTATTTTTCAAGTTAACAAATATATTTATAGTTTGTTTTGAAATCTTATTTCATATTATTCGATAACATTTTACCTTGAAGATATGAAAAAAAAAAAACCGTGGTTTTCCCATGTTACAACTAGAGGTTGTGTTTCGTTGCAAAATATTTTCTTAGTTTTTCATGTTCATTTTATTAGAAAATAAAAGATGTCTTTTGAGTCTAGAAAAATAGTGAAATTTTTGATAATATGTATAAATGTTTTCATTTTGTGTCCTTTATAAATGAAAATATTTTTGAAAAGAGTATATATATATATATATATATATATATATATATATGTATATATATATATATATATATGTTACATATATAAATTAATTGTAATAGTAATAATAATACTTTGTGAAAATGAAATACTTTACAAAATTGAAAATCAATACATACTAAACTTTCTTCATTTTTATATTTATCCATATCAAATATAGTAATCAAACGCTAACTTAATTAAATTTCAACGCGATCTGAATATGAAAAATCGAATAATCTAAAATTTTGTCACTTAACATCAACATGCGGAATCTTTACCCGTTGCACGAGTTTGATGCTAGTTGTATATAAAACTTCAAACAATTGTTAAAGAAGATACACTCCGCCCACGAATCGATAAAAAATCGATGTGACTTACAGAGAGAAAACTGAACATCAATAATTTACATTTTCAGACCGACAAGTTAAACCACTCAGACCACTCCCAATGGTTTCTTCAGTTTGACTCAAACTGAAGAAGCCTTCACAAGTGACACCATTGGCACCCTTTCTTCTTTTGTTTCATCAGTTTTTATTCTTCATTAAACTGAAGAAAGGAAGAGAGATTAGAGGTGGGACCCAACATATATTTAATGTATTGTTATTTTTTGTTTAGTTTATGTAAATGGAAGTATATTGGTAAATGTGGGGCCCAACAATTGAAGTGATGAAAAGATTGTTGGTAGTGTTTAATCAGTCTTTCATCAGTTTTGGATGTGCTGACGTGACGCCGAGCTGGCAAAACTAAAGAAACAACTGAAGAAGCAACTGAAGAAGCAACGATTGGGAGTGACCTCATAAGAACTTAATACGATGATAACATTGAACTTAAATTAACCCAAAAGCGATATCAGATGCCATTTTCATGCAATGTAGATTGCCCACAACTGCGTTTTACTTGCCCACACTTTACACCAGGATGACATGTATTATTTAGGTTGGAATACAGTGTCATAAAATCGTTGATACGGAATAGTTTGCGGGTATTGGAGGATCTAACCACACATCCGATTATGTTTTAGTAAAAGTGTATATTCTAGCTACAAACTAACAAACCACCACTAGTTGCATTTCCAGAATGTGAAACCGAAATGAATTAATACACAAAGTAACAGAAAAGTGAAAAAGAGAAGTAACATAAAACAACAAAGTACAGGCATCATTTCACGAGTCCCAAACTAGCATAACAAAATATCATGAATCTATCATGTAACAGAAAAGTGAAAAAGAGAAGTAACATAAAACAACAAAGTACAGGCATCATTTCACGAGTCCCAAACTAGCATAACAAAAAAAACAAAGAAATAACAGCACAGGTTCACAAGATCTACTACATTACTGCTGGAAAATGCGACAAATATCATGAATCTATCATGTTACCACAAAGTTAAATAACCTCAGTGTTGCATTTGGAGAAGAACTCAATCTAGAAAGGTTCAACGGGCGCACGGAATTTGGCTCCTGCATAAATAGCAGCTGATCCCAGTTCTTCTTCGATCCTAAGAAGCTGCAATTATGAATAATATCAATAATTAAGATCACTGAACATTGAACGCTCCGGATAACATCACCTATGAAAGATCAAAAAGCTTACCTGGTTGTACTTGGCTAGGCGTTCTGAACGACAAGGAGCTCCAGTCTTGATCTGACCCTGTTTTAGTTTATTAAATTGCATAAGAATTAATGATACAACTCATAGCTTGAAACACAATATGTACAACAATTCATTTCTTTTTAAATACGTACACTGAACTATTTCGTTTATTATTATTACGTTGGAAAAATTGATATTTTAATTTCAACTCTTACCGTGGCCAATCCAACAGAAAGATCTGCAATGAAGGTATCCTCAGTTTCACCACTGCAACATATACAGTTCATTCAGCACATAATAAACTCAAAGCAAAAGGATTTGAAGATCAATTACTTGTTTAATAGGTGACTCAATAGTGACCGATGTGACACATAAATCAAAAGTTGGTCCATCTCTATAGAGATAAAACGATATTGCACCTTCTGTGGCTAGCCATTACCCCCCAGCCAGCACGTTTTGACATTCTCACGGCTTCTATGCTTTCTGTAACTGACCCAATTTGGTTCACCTGAAGAATAGTAAACCATAGAATTAAACAAATGCCATTGAATTTTAAGATGACTGAAAAACTCATGCTCATAAAAGCATAGCAAGTAAACATACTTTCAGAAGAAGGGCATTGCAAGTCTTCTCATTGATTGCTTTCTCAACACGCTGAACCAAGTACATCAAATAACTCAGAAACGTATATAAACACTAAATATCTCTATAATATTTGGTTACAAAAAACATTTCTGATACCTTAGGGTTTGTCACAAGGAGATCATCACCAACAATCTGCACCTGCTCACCAACTTCTGCCGTCATCTTTGCATAATGCTCCCAATCATCTTGATCAAAAGGGTCCTCTATGGATACAATCGGGTAGTCGCCAACAAATGATTTGTAGACATTTTTCAAACTATCGCCAGATATCTTCTGTGACCCATCATTGTTCTGCAACATATATACTTCTTTGTATTTAATTTGATTTTAGTTACAAACGCTGACAAATTGAATGTCAAAACCTTCGAGTGGGCTTATACCTCTTCCTTGAAATTCAGATCATAAGTTTTATCTTTGTTTTCATAGAATTCAGATGCGGCAACATCCATTCCAATAACAACCTAAAATAAATACAGTAAGAGTTAGAAGTGAGAGCTATATATATATGTATGTATATATATATATATATATATTGAAGAGGTGAATAAGAAAACTACCTTTCCCGTGTATCCAGCTTTTGCTATTGCAGTTTTCAAAAGCTCGAGACCTTCTTTGTTTTCCTGTATAACAAATGCTATACGGTGATTCAAATAAATAAGATAAGATCTGCATTGTATCATGATATACTACTTTCATATGATCCATGAAATCTGTAACATTTTGATTAATCATTTTTCAAGAATTGACTGACCTGGATGTTCGGAGCAAAGCCACCTTCATCACCAACATTGGTGGCATCTTGACCATATTTCTTTTTGATTACTGACTGCAAGAGCAAAAATTGTAAACACAATAATATAACAGAACTCGAATACTATCATGACATGAAAGCAAGATATGAAAATAATACCTTCAAGTTATGATATACTTCAACACCCATTTTCATGGCTTCCTTGAACGAAGAAGCTCCAACGGGGAGAATCATAAACTCTTGCATTGCAAGTTTGTTGCCTGCATGTGAACCACCGTTGATCACATTAAAAGCTGGTACTGGCAGCACCAATGTCTTATTTCCAGCAAGGTTTGCAATGTGCTGAAACAGAAGAGGTATAATAAATAAATAAATAAATAGGTGAAAACAAAGAGTTAAAATAAAAACGGTGAAAACGATCTCAATTTGTATTCACAATTGTTTTTAATTGTGAACTTTTATTTTTTTCGCTTCACATATATTTTTTTATTGTGAACCCTTATATTTATTTTATTTTTCGTAAAATTTTCATTGTGAACCTTTATTATTTATTTTTCTTCACAGAAATTTAGAAAATTTTTAAACTTGAAGCTTAATTTTTTTGGCTTCACATAAATTTATGAATGTGTGAAGCTTAATTTTCAACTTTCACAATTCTTAAATTTTATGTGAAACCAAAAAAAAAAAAATCTGTAAAGCAAAAAAAAAAAAACAAATGTTCTCAGTGAAAACTTTTTAGAAAACAAAAAAAAAAGTAAGGGTTCACAATAAAAAACGTATGTGAAGCGAAAAAAAAAAAGTTGACAACTTCCCTACTTCCCCCAAAAAAGTGTTTCCCTATATATATATAAAAGTAGAACACAGAATTACAGATAATAAAAGATTTTTTTCAATGATTATAATCACTTTGCATACCTTATATAGAGGTATATTCTTAACAGATGCCCCAGCTTTACATACGGCAAGTGAGACTGCTAAGATAGCATTAGCACCAAGCTAACAGAAGGATGGGTAACTTATTAGGCACATTATAGTAAAATCTGAATAGCTAGATAACAAGATAAAAACAGATTTAAGTACCTTCTGTTTGCACCAACCCCACTCGTTTACAGTTCCATCAAGCTCTTGAACCATGAAGTTGTCAATTTTAGTTTGTTCGGCGGGGTTCTGTAGGTAAATGGGAATATGGGATATTATTACACACCACATACAACCTTTATGATGTATCGATGTACAAGTTCTTATGAAATAATCAGCACGGCAGTGACAACGACCTAATAATCTAAATTCTAGTAGATATTTGACAAACAACAAGTGAAGAGGACATACCTTGCCAATCAGAGCAGGTCCAATAATCGAGTTAACATTGTCCACAGCCTTCGCATTCAGTTAGAAATTGTTAGTTTATTTGCTACCACTTGTAACATCAAAAACCTCTACATACAAATAATCGAACTACACACCTTTGAGACACCTTTACCGAGGTAATCCGAACCACCATCTCTTAATTCCAAAGCTTCATATATACCTATAAATAAATATCTATTTCTATTAGAAAACAGTGAATTAAAAAATACAAGCACAAACAACGTTTAGTACAGATCATTCTACATGAAGTCCTATATCCAATTAAAAGTACTCAATCATGAATCATGAACAAACTATCGATCAAACCTGTTGAAGCACCGCTAGGTACGGCAGCTCTGGCCAGTGTCCCATCAGAAAGTGTAACATCAACCTAAAACAATAATTTTCACTTTGTACTCAGTATACAATAATATTGCAAAACAGCAACATTAATAACACCTATTGTCATCATATGCTTCAACAAAATCATCAAAAATATCTATTTTTTAATAGACTAGAACTAAATGGTGCTTCAAGCCACATACAGCTGAAAACTAGCAAATTATTGAGAATTGAAAATAAAATAGAAATAGAAGTAATTTCTTACTTCAACTGCAATGATTAGCGATTAATTTCACTTTGACAACGGACATCAGCTGAATATTCCAATTCAATCACTCCGTAAATACTCATAAAATATATTAAAAAACCATAAACATCTAGTTTTTTCATAAAACTATAAAAATGCAGCAAGCAGCAAGCAGCATACACAATCACACAACCGGAAACTACAAATAAATGATATATTCGGAAAAATGAAGTAAAAATATTACTTCAACTAAGTTCTGATTCAATCTATGTAAAATCATCAGTGTGTATATACACTCAAACATATAATTTTTCGTGAACTACGATTAAATAAAAATGAAAACTAGCTACTAGAAGAAAATTTCAAATAAAAAATCGACACAAAAACTTACAGCAACTGTAACAATTATCCAACATAAGACATAAACTAAAAACAATAACATTTAAAATAATGCATCAACGCACATTCACTATAATACAACTGAAACTAGCAAATAAAAGAAGTTAAACTTACTTCAACCGTGGGGTTACCACGACTATCGAAGATCTGACGAGCTTTAACGGCCTTGATTGTCACCATTTTCGTCCGATTGTTAACAAGTGTAAAAAAGAATTGGAAGTTGAGCTTTATTTATAGGTGATGGACGGATGAGATCGAGCCTTTTGGCACACGTTACGCTTTTTTCTTTTGTGATTTCAGTGGGCTAAATTGCAGTTGTTTTTAGTTTTATAAAGGTGCCTAGCAATATTCTTCGATATCAAAGTTGTCAAAATCGCGATCTCGATTGTAAGCTCGCTTGATTCTACGATCCTACCAAACAAAGACGTGTAGGATCGAATTAGGATCGCTCAGGAGGTAAGACTGTAGTAGGATTCTAAGATCGCACGTAAAATCGTAGAATCGGTAAACGATCCGATCCAACAAATGAGCTAACTTTTTTATTTTTTTATTTTTTACAATTGGCTAAATCTTTATTTAGCTGATAGTGAAAGTTCAAAGCCCAATATTAGCTCAAAAATTACCACACATGTGTTTCCAAATTCAATCTATTAGTTCTCACCATAAAAAAGAGTCTAAAACTCAAAAAACTGATGGTTGAAGTTCCAATTGATATCATAGATTATTAATTTTCATTTGTAGGCTCGTATACTTTTAAACTTATTATGACTAGTGGTGTAATTGTACTATGCTACATTGCTATTATTTTTTGTTTTAGTATGTTTATCGTCCCAGTAAAATGTGTTGACAAATTACATCATTTTTCTTAACATAAAAGTCTAAATTTTACATTAATTTCTCTAATTATTAGTTTTCTACATGAACTTGATATTTTTAGATAAATAATGATATTTTGGTAAGATCTTACGATTTCGATCATATTTTACAATTCTAATCTTGCAAAGTCGAAAACGATCATAAGCAGAATCCCTATCCTGACAACCTTGGTCAATATATTAGTCATTGCTGGAGTTTATGAACTTACAGATCTTGAGTAAGCATTTGGTCAATCTTATTAGAAAAAATTATAAAAGTGGTAAGTGTACAAATTATTATAAGTCAAAACCAACCGTCTTCTAACATAAAACTACATCCATATGAGATTTTGAGTATCTTTGTTAACAATTAGCCGGAGTTTTCAAGCTACTTAAAAAACTTTTTAAAAAATGAACTCAGCGGGATTATTATTTCAATAATCCGTATTCCAATTTTGTTGACAAATGAAGATGAGAAGATTGAAATTATTAAAACTAGAAGTTCAATTTACTAAATTTCACTAAAATCTTTGTGTCACACTTCCTTATTATACATACTCTGTATATTTTTTGAGATTTGAGATAAAATAATAACTGACAATCTACAAGTAGTGACAGATTTATGATTTCCTTTTAACGATATATACCAAAAAGGCAAAGGAAGGAAAATAAAATTTCCAATTCATTAGCACTTACTCTACTCGTGTTGTCAACAACACCAAAAAATTTCTTTTACAATTTTATAATTAAAAAAAATATTTCGTGTTGTTGAACTGCACAAATGTGTATGTATAGAAAAATTAAAGGACCAAAAATGTAAAATATATCATTATTTAAAATGTGTTTTGCTTCATGATAAAATGTATTTAATGAACTTTGAAATTTAATTAAATATTAAAAATTACATTTAAACTTATTAATTCAATCTAATATTTATGCATATCTATCCCAACAAATAAAATGAGATATTAGTGAAACGCCCCTAAGTTTTTTTTTTTCACATATGTAGTACGCGATCCTGTTACCGGTACGCGATCGCGTACTTGAAACAAACTGAGAGTACGCGATCCTACCAAAGGGTACGCGATCGCGTACTCAGTACATAGAAAGTTTGTGTTCAAGTTTTAGTATAAGGTACGCGATCTCGGGAAGGGTACACGATCGCGTACCTACAACGCAAAAGCTTCTGATTCATTTTCTTCACTAGGTACGCGATCGCGTGACCCTTACGCGATCGAGTACTGGGTCCTGAACAGAACTATCTGCACAACTCAAGTTTTTGACCCAAATTCAAACGCGCCTAACTTTTGACTCGTTTATGATCAAGATATAAAATTTTGCAGACATACTTGATATGACTTAACGAAAGTTTTTCAATTGGCACTTTTTCAAAATTTGCATTTTAAATAGTTTTGGACTCTTAGTCGAAATACGACCATTTTAAGCCCATATGGAACCCAAATCAATACCATACTACTTATCCTAAGTAATCATATTTCCAAAAGTGAAATGTAAACATTGACATGATTTGATTAAATTCAACAAAATGACCAATTGATAAACCTTCAACAATTTAGCATGGCTAACACCAATTTCACTTTCAAGGGGGTAATTTCGACCCAACATAATACTTTACAAAAACTCCATACGTAGCAACTTGTTACAAAAGATGATCATGCTCAATGATCAACAACTTTACAATGTGGGCGTTTCTACATATCAAGAGCATGATTGAAAGGGATTACTTACTACTAGCTTGTAGCAAGTCCACCACTATTCTCGTTTGGGTTTTTTATCCAAATCGCCCCGTGACCCACTTTGCTCACCTACATACAACAATAACATAATGGTAAGCGAATATGCTTAATAAGTAAGGGAAAACATAACATTAACATTAATCATAACATAAGAACATAACCCGAATCAAGGATCCTCAACTCCATACATTTTGATTCAAAGAGTCCATACCATGGTGTCAAGAACATGGTTGATTGAATACTTTTGTATCTCAATCACCATCCTTGAATTCCATCATTTAGTGTGATCATTGAATACTCTTATATCTCAATGACAACACTTCATTCACAACAAATAAAAGGGTGTACACCTGACTATTTATTGCAATCTACGTGTTACCACTTAATTACATAATATCTCATTACTTACCTTAGATTAGTGATCAATTAGCTCGAGCAACTTTTTCCACTCTCTTATCACCTAAACATATCAATACACATACATGAGTTACTTACAACTCAATGAACTCAATGTTAACTCTTTTAACATCCAACTAGCTAGAAGTTAAGTGTTTCACTTTTAACACTTAATTCCCAACTAGCCATCACACACTTATCTCATAACATTACTTATATGTGATTAAATTGTCATTTAACAACAATAACAACCTATAATCACCATCATCTCATTTCTTTACTTATTCATTTACATACAACACTAAGTGAAACTCTAATAATCACACTTAACTTACTTACTAAATTCTTAACAATGAAAATCACTAATTCAAACTCATAACAACTTATACAACAATTATTATACACCCATAAACCCATAAATTTCCAAATTTCTCTAATTAGGGTTCTTCACCCAAATCGTCTAACAATCAAATTAAGGGTTTAAAGAGGGTGTTCTTACCTTAGAGATGTAGAATCAAAGTGTTAAAACCTTCAATTTCAAGAACCTAGCTCAAATTTGATTTCTCCTTCTTGCTCTTCCTTGTTCGTACGGTTTTGAACACACACACATATATCACTAGTTTGTTCTAGATTTTGGTAGGAGGAAGGAGTATATTTGTATATTTTCACTTTCTACCTTCCACTTACATAATTAACACTTTCAGCCCCTCAACTTATAGCTCATTTATATTTCTTACCCATGATTCATATTTGTATTTAACACCAAATATAAATATAAGTATTTAAATAATATTCATTTTTATAAAATATAAGCTTACAAATTTGGGGTGTTACAATTAGTCTTGTGATGTATCAATTCCTGATTTCACTACGTCGTTACTAACCTCTCTTTTCTCGCAAAATTCTCCCCGCCTTTTACTTTCCCCATCCAAAAACCTATCCTTCTTATTATATTAAATTAATTAATAATTAATACTTACCCAGTAACTTAAATATTTATTTATATTTATAAATAAATAAATAAAAACCACTTGCACCATCCATCTCCTTCATTTTAACCTCATCAGCCTGCATCGACATACCCAACCATCATAACCCTAACTCACAATCTTTCCTTAATCAATGCAACTTCTTATATTCTCCTCTAAAATTCATTCACTTATAATTTTCTATTATATATACGTACAACCACGTATTTTATTTCCCTCTCTTTGATTCTTCTTACATACATAATCCTTCATCCACTTACAAAAAAATCCAACATTAAAAGCATCTCTTCAAACTGGTATAATAACATACCGTCCCTTGCCCTGAATCTTCTTTCTTTTTCCTACATAATAATAATAATAATAATAATAATAATAATAATATTATTATTATTATTATTATTATTATTATTATTATTATTATTATTATTATTATTATTATTATTATTATTATTATTATATATTATATATTATATTTGTACTTCCCGATTACTGTCAATCAAGAAAAGATGTAAAATTAACCAAAATTAAAAGAAAATTCTTAATGTCATGTGTTTATTTTCTTTCGAAATTACACAAATACATGTTCGAATATTCCACATAAAACTATTTCTCCATTTCAAATCTATCTTTGTTATTGTTACGCAATACAGACATATATATATGTATGTATATATGTATTATAAAAATTTATCTGTTTACATAGTCAACAAAAAAAACATACACTTTGTAAAAGATGAAGTCAATAGTTTTGTTCATTTGGAAGTTTTTGTTTTTTGTACCAATACATGTACGCAAAATTAAAATGGATATCAAATTATTTTTAAAAAAATTTCTTGATGTTAAATATTTGGAAGTTTGTTTCTTTTACCATAACGTTATCGTTTACATGAACGAAAATCTGAAGAGAAATAAATGTCAATCATTTTTGCCCTATGTAGAACCCATGTTGTACTTTCTTTTATTAGTAGTATTGGACGGAATAAACTTTTGAAACTTCATATTTTATTCAATATTTAGAAGCTCTACCCTTTCTCTTTATAATAACATTGTTTTCAAATCAAGTCCATAAATTTTTGACAATATGTTTGTTAAAAGGTCATAATGTCAACGAACTTAACCGAGATTCTTAGAATAGATATTTCCATAACATTGAAGATAGGTGTTCCCAATATGCTATTGCGAAATATTGACCAAGCACGCGGCCTATGTGACAAGGCTACAAGTTATGCGCGTTGGTGATCATATTATAGAAGCAAAAATAATTTCACAAACAAAAATTGGCAAGAATACATTAATACCAAGAGTGCGGTTAATAAGTTCAGACAAAAAAATGCCATTCCAGAGGTGTTACAAGACTTGTGAAGAGTTGAATGTCAAGGAATTCTAACTACACTTGGTAAACATCTACGGTATACAAGCGATTACAAGAATTAAAGTCATTTACAAATTCTCATGTGTAACTACTATTAATATAGTATATTAGGTTTAATGTACTTGACCATGTTTAACCAGTCCGTGCATCGCACGGTAATAATATAGTATTAATTACAAATTTTGATATTTAAGAAAATTAGAAGTTGATTATATGCACAGTCATTACACGTTCGCAAAAACCTATTTAATTATTGGTCAACGTCATATTTGTTTTTGCTTTTAACAACACAAATAATATCCCTTTATAATTAATATAAGATAACATTGATAAAGTTATGACTTGCTACGAATCAACCTTTATGAAAATGTGAGTTGCTAATACTCTAATACCCAAGTGAATAAACCTCCATTAAAAGCAAACAAACAAACCAACCAAAAGCTAATATCAGGTACAACATTTCAAGAAACTCAACTCTTAACCATATAAATCACTTAACAACATCTAAATCATCACATTAACACCCATTTCCCATCTTTCACTTATCATAAATCTACATTTAACAGAAGCCTACTTCTAATACCCAAGGCTACAGATTAAAACAGCACCCACAACTTTTTGTCTTCTACAACAATAAATAGTCAAATGATTTCCCAAGTAAGGCGACCTCAGTCAGCTAACAAATAACCTGATACACTGAGAATTTGATCAGCACGAAACCCCGAACACTGATGTGTTGAGCACCTTTGGTTCAGACGTGTGCAACGATCCATTGATTTCCTGGTCTAAACCCTGTGATACATTTACGGGGCCTGTGAGTGTAAAACCTATCTTAGGTTCAGTAGTGTAAGAGCACTCGGTTGTTTCTTTGAAAATAGGCATAGCAGCAATAGTAGGCGGTGAGATAGTTGGTGCGGGTTCGAATCTTGATTTCTTAGGCTTTTGTGGCTCCAATTGGTGGCCTGGAAGAAAGCTTCCGAGTATGACCTAAGAGGATAATTATCGTCAATTATGATAATAATTGATACCATCGTTACTGAATTTGGAACACCAAAAGTTGAACTTTGACTGGATGATCAAACCATATCTTCTTATTATTCTTTGACAAGTGGAAATCTTTCTTTATTACTACAAAGATTAATTTTTCCGGGGTCATGATAGCCAAGTCTAATGCAACACAACCATGTCTTTCATGTACATTTTTTTAATAAACGGACAATCATTGCACCCTTAAAAAGGACTATAATTTTGTCTCAAAATTAGTAGTAACGAAATAGAGGTGGCCACTTCGACCCATTTAATCACGTGTAAATTTTTAGCTAAAATGGAAATGGGTCAAACGGGCCGAAAGTTGCCTGACCCACCCATTTTGACACATATATTAAAGATGTAAAATGCCTAACCTGAACAGGACCAGCAGCTACCAGCATACCAGCAAGTCCACCACCCAAAACACGACCATCAGGGCAGGCCAAAGAAACACTCATTCCACCCGACATGCCTTTGGCTCCCCCGTTTTCATTCGACATGAATGCTCCAGATAAAGACAGAATGTCAAAACGACCCTGCAATAATCTCATACTTACACCCACATCTCAAAAAATGTTTTGACCATGCTTTGACCAGGTGGCTCAAAGGAGCATCTCTTTATTAAGACGATATGATGAAAAAGGAAACAAAATATAGAAATAAAAAGGTTTTACCTCATACGTTAAAGTACCGCCGGAGGAGTTGGGCTGACGAAGCGTAACATTAGAAATGGCACCATTTGCAGCAAGAACACAGAGAGCACCTGCTCCTTGTTGAGCAAAGGATATGATCTTCATGTTAACATCCTAAAGCATCATATTAGTACATAAAACATTATATAAATCAGCACATTATTAAATCTTAATCTTGTATAACAAAATAAAATAAAATACTAAGAGTATAAGCTCAGGAGGTTCTAAAGTTTCCAAAACTGATCATTTATATGGGTGGAAAATAATGCTCTATGCATATGATGGTCAACTTTCATAATTACATACTGTATTAAGAAGAGGACTAGCATGCATAAGCAATGGCGGTACTACACTGTGGGCGCTGTGGGCAATGGCCCACACTAGGTTTCATGAAAAATAAAATAATTAATTTTTTTTAACGTTAATAACAAGATATTTGACTAGGTTACTCCTTTGCCCCCAGGCACAGTCCAAGGCCCAATTGAGAAGAAACCAAAACCTAGGTCCAACTTGGTAGAATGTAGAAATAGAATCGTTGGGGGTTTTCAATGTTGATATTTACATGTTTGTCTTTCTATGTATACTATTCTTAGGTTACAAGGTTAATATATAGTAAAAATGTTATAGAAAATACAAAACCCATATAAATTACTGATCTTTTGATGAAGTAAATAGCATGTAATTCTAAAAATTTTGTGGGTATCAGTTAATAGTATAATAAATTTCTATGTTATTGTGTGGGTGTATATATGTAAAAAGTTACTATTTGTGTATATTAAAGTGTGTACACGATTAGCTATCAAAACTATTAGCATACCATCTGATTTTATAGCCTATGTAGTTGGTTTCCAGGCTACACCCTCAAAACCGTCATGACTGAACCTATGTATCTAATCGAAGTAAACCGATTTGGTTTACGGTCTAGAATTTCTAAGTAATTGGGGTTCAGGTTCGGTCAGGTTCTTAGCCTATGTACATTCCTAAAATTCGCCCCCTCCTAAAAAAAATTCTGGTACCGCCCCTGGGCATAAGTTATACCAAAGAAACATAGCTCTCCAGTAGGTATAATACAAAGTCAAAGTTAGCAATTTGCAAATTGTTAGTATTAGGTATTACCATGTGGGTGGTTTATTGCATAACTTTCATAGCTAAGAGATTCTGAACAGGGTAAGGTATGGAAATACCTCTCCAGTAGTAACTGTAAGCACATGGGGTTTAAAATTTGCACCAACTGAATATGGCGCCTGTTCACCTACAACTGCAAGATCAGAAAAACAATAAATATGAATGCAAAATCAAGAAAAAAAAGAAAGAATTAACAATGACATCAAAATCAAAATTGTATCTTTCAGCTAAATCACAATTTGCAAATTTGTACTTCTACAAGAACCAAGGTCTCCATTGACTCGATAGTACATAATGGCACGTAGGAGTTCAAAGGAAGACTCAAACTTTCTTAAAAACAAAATCAATGTTAGACCTCTAAATATATTACCATCATTTCGAACTAGCAGTTGCCAAATGGGCACTCTCTGGACCATAGAACACGATTTTTCATTAATAACTGCCTTTACTACAAAAACATCACAACAACTAACAACTAAATATGCAACAAAAAACCTTTCTTGCGCATTTATTACATAAAAAAGAGGATTTATTTGCAACGAAAAACAACATAATGGTTCAAACTTCAAATATTCAATAAGTTAAAAGAAGACTTCTTTTGGTTTCCTGCACAAAGATTCTGTTGGTCCAGCAATAGTGAATGGCTAGCTATAAATAGTAAACCATTTTGACTCGAGAAAAAGTCAATCATAACCCAATGAAACCTACGAATGAGAATATGGTGATATGCGGCTGTCTGTTCTCTATCTGTCTCTGTGTGCTCAAATATGACAAAGCCCACTTCCACCATAAAGGGACCCCAGTCCCACAATAAATTCATCAAATATCCAAACTACCAATTTTTATCCAACATGAAACACATGTACAAACACCACAAAGTTTTCAATCAGAATCTATATTTAATATCTATATCTATATCTATATAAGTATGAGTGTATGACCACACCAAAATTGACCAAATTGACCTCATAATTAAAAGTCAAATCTAATTTTATCAATATAACAAACACCTGGTGTGCAGAAGTCTAATTTCTGCTTTCTTTTGATGGAACTTAATGGTTTCCCCTGCTTATGTTTCCAGCCGGTATAATCTCCGGTGATCGGAATCGACGCCGATATTGGCATCGGAGATAACGTCACCGTCGGTTTTCCGTCCGGTCCGTACTTCCTCGGTCTTCCCCTCTTTTTAATAGCACTGTCAGCTGGTGGTGGTGGTGGCGGTGGCGTCGCCGCCGTTGATCCAATGAAAATTTCTTCTCGACCAGCAACAACCGCCGGCTCCGGCGACTGAACAGAATTTGTAACGGAATCATGATTCTGATTCTCCGATTTGTCTTCCATTTTCACAAGCTTAATTTTTCAGTAATTATTTAATTAAAAGTAATAACATGCAAGAAGAAATTACGAATTTACACGAAATTACTAAACTTGTTAATTTCTAGAGAGTAAGTAATTTGATAACTAAAATTTCAACAATTGAAAAAAAAAATAAAAATAAAAACTCAAAACAGTTTCGTTTTTTTTTTTACTACCTGTAGCAAATTAAGTGAGCTACAACAGTAAAATAAAATGGGAAAAAGAATACAGAAGATAGTAATACAATATCAATTTTTGTTTGCTTCCCAGAAATTAATTTCTTTTCAAGGATATGAAATTAGGGTTTTGGAGGAAAAGAAGAAAGGGTGAAAAATTAAAGCTGGAAAATGGAAATAAAATTTAATTAAATAGGGGAATTTTTTAAATAAATTATAGTAATTTGATAGATAACTTATATTAAAATTACAATGATGAAAGTATAAATTTTGGTTAAGAAAATAGTTTGAAGTCCGTCTTGGAAATTCAATAAATAATTTAAATACGTATTAATTATTAAATACCCATTATTCATTATTAAAGATGGAAAAGAGGCAAATGTATATCAAGTATAGTAAATGTTTTATGTCTGAATGAAAAATACTAAAATAGTATACGATAGTTCATTTAAATATTAGGAAAAAAGATTATTTGCTGATTTAAAGAATAAAAAAACACTGTAAAGTGTAAAGTTGAATACTTTGGATCTTTTTTGACCTTTTCTACTACCTTTGACCACTTCTCAATCAAATTGACCATTTACTTGGATAATTTCTCATAAGTTATAAACAGAACATCAGCTATAAATCATTATCATCATTATTAGTAGTTTGTAACAAAACCCAAAATATGCAGCAAACAACTTTATATAAGATACCGATAAGCTTCTGTTTTAGACAGTTGGAATGTCAAGAATACAAGAAACTATATTTAAGTTGCATGAATAATATGTGTGATCATGGTAATCATTCAACTTTAGATATCAAGTTTCATCACAGAAACACGACTACAAATGAACGTAACAAATGAGTTCGTATTAAGAGCAAATAACGCTACATGCTCATTCATCAACATTCCATTCTTGCCAGCCAATTGTAATTGACCTTTAAAGCATCCGAAACACCATAAACAATGTGAAAAACCAAAAAACAAGTCATAAAAGATCAGACTTCAGTCACTGTCTTCAAATGTGTTTTAGGTAGCACAAAGCCCGCTCTTCGTTCTTCAAAAGAGTACTCAATATCCTCTTCAGGAACCATCATCTCTTTAATAGCAGGTGTCATTGCTGTTTGCATTGGAGCTGAAGGCGCGAATGGTGTGGAGGGTAGCATTGAAATTATATTTTTATGGGGAGTTCGGTTTTCTTCTTCTAAAGCAAATACTGAAGTTTTGGAAGGAGTTGTGAACGGTATGGTATTGTTTTGAATGGTCTTTTGTAAGATGTCGTGTTTTCGGTCAAGTTCTGTCACATTAGTCTGTGATGGTTTTTTGGAAGAAATAGGAGAAAATGGCTTGCGGAATGTAGGCTGTGATGGCTCTAGTTCTTTGAAACTGTGCTTTTTGTTACCAGGAAGACCAGCCATGTCCAAACCTCTCTTTCCTGAATTCGACCATAAAGAATAAAAAATGAGTAATCTATTTTGTAGAGCTGCATAAAACATCCATCATTTTGGCAATTTTTGATGTAAAATTGTATGCCATTGTCAAACAAAATAACTATATTTGGTACATGTGGCAATTTTTTACCGATTTACATGCATGGGTCGGATCAGGAATCAGATTATGTTTATCTCTAACGAGTCAACTTTTAGTTATTTTTTTAACACTAATGGGTCAAGCGGGTTAAAATTAAAGTATTAAAGAGATGGGTCAAACAGGTTAATCGGGTCAAAAGTTGCTGAAGTGTAATTTCAAAATCTACTAAAGAATTTTGTTCAACAAACTAGATTAGTTATAAAATATTATAATTCATGTAACCATATATCATATCACTTGTTATCCACGAGAAAATCGATATTTTTCAGAAAAAAAAAATTAGGGTCTCTTAAAAAAAACAGCCCATTTGACCCTATCTCCCCATGCCTAACCATTTACACCCTTTTCGCTCAAAATCTTGTCAAGAGGTTGCAATTTTCTTTCTTTTTCAAATGATGCATAAATAATTAAAGACGAGAAAGAAATAGAGTTTCAAGAATTTACCAGTGGACATTGAACCAAATCCATCATCTTTATTGCTTAACTGACATTCAATCTTTTTGGCAGGACGGGTATTAGGAGTAACAGTTTTAATGGAGTGAAGATCTGGTTTAGGAGTAGCATGTGCAGCAGCACCCAGTGACAATCTTCTGTTGCTCGTTGCACCTGAACCACCAATTGACAGTCTACCCCCTTTTTTAGCACTTTGTTGCTTCATTGGGCTCGGTTTTGATCCAAAAAGGGCTTCCTGTTCGGCTATCAACTGCCCCTGAAGTTTCTTCTGGTCCTGAAATACCAAAAACGATCCTTAATTACACATTGCTCCATAAAATGAATTCAAAAAATACCATTATATCGTATTATCATACCCTTTGTCTTTTTCGTTCTTCCTCTTTTTCTTGCCTTAATATCTTATAATCCTCGAGCATGGAGAGAAGTCGAACCTGGAAATGACATATTAGATTAAAAGAATGCTCAATTCAGTAAACTATGATTAAAGAATTAACTTAAATCAGTTAAAAGAAATAAGTTGTTACCCCATCATAAGTAAATTCAACACCTCTTTCATTTTCCCATGCAACTGTTTTCACAACTAACGCATCTACCATTCCTGTTTCAAGATGATGCATTAAATTTTGTTAAAGTTTACAACATTTTTCAGTGTTATTGATAGATAGTAAATGTGGCATTTACCTGGAAGTTTATTGACCAATGCACGGGCTTTCTCGGCACGTTTCAGTGTAAGATGAGCACCTCTTCCAGCATTATATCGATTATCATCCTACACAAAAAGGTTGACATTATATAGCTAGGTGTTCACTGAAGCAAATAAAAATAGAGGTTGCAAAATGGGCAGGTCAAGCATGTTGGGTAACAGGTTACGATTAATTTTTTACCCGCATGACCTGACCCAAAATCGACCCATTTATAAAAATATAATAAAAAGAAGAAGCAAAGAGAGTAGACCAACCCGGTTATACTCCTCGAGCCAGCATTCCTCTTCACAAGCACCCATCCATTTCTCAACCTTTTCAAGTATCTCTTTCCTACTAAAAGCTTCTTCTTTAACTTTTCCAATCAGAATCTCAATTTGTTCAAGGATACTACCAGCATCAACAACTCCTTCATTGTTAAAAATAGCCATAGAACACAATTCAATCGATATAATGTCAAATACTATTTGCTTCAAGAGATCAAATTTAATAACATTTATAATCATATATATACCAGATTCAATAGCTTCAAGAGCAATTTCCAGCGAAGTGTCAGATTCAGGAAGCAAATGTGTCTTCCTGCAAATATCCTCAAGTTCCAATCTTTTCTTGAAAACGAGTTCTTTCATTTTACTAGACTTCAAGCTTTCCAGCCTAGACACCTCTGCCTCAACCTTTATTGTAACACGCGTTATGGAGTTTTCAACCAAATGGTGTTATGTATAGAAAAATAAAAAGCGAAAACTAGAAACTCACATAATTAATGAAATCCACAGAAAGCAGATTGGGCTCGGTTATCTCCTCCTCTGAAGCAGCTATGTTACATGTAACACTTTGAAACATTTGTTGTTCTTCAACAGGCGTATCCATCAAATTCCACAGCTCTATCAAAGATGTTGCAAGATCTTGGATCTAATATAAAATTTCAGATGATAAAGTCAGAATATCGAAAATATTGGGGCGGCAAGATGGGCATGTTAAGTAATGTGTCAAAATTGACAGTTTTGGGATGGGTTGATCTGATAACATTTTTTGGTCGATTTTGTTAAAATTCACATTACCATAATAATCTTACAAACTTTGAATAAATTAGTATGGGAGGTTATATGCATTTGAAATAGACTGTGAGCGACTTCCTACCTATATGACCAGCCCGTTCAACCCTTTTGACCTATTTTTTTTGTTTTGGAGCGATTTGACCCGTTTAAAATAAACACAAACAAAATCAACCCATCCTTAAGTATATCGCTCAAAAACCACTCTAGAAAATAACATAATTGTTGTCACATGAATTAACTCCCTCCCAACACTTACTCTTTGCATTCTTTGTATTTTAACTTCTCGTAGTCTTTGTATGGCAGTTGCAAGCCTTGATATTGTGTTATCACTTATGCTCTTTGCTCCTTCTGTCTCGGATAAGCTTGGATGAACTTCATGTATTGTATGCTTAAAATCGATCCCGAGCACCAAACAAAGTGAATTCAAGGAACTCAAGTGATCTAGAACTTGCTTCATACGCTCACTCTGCATATTAAATAGAAGGAATTAGTAATTAAATGTGAATTTTCTAATACATTTTATGAAAAGGAAATGGAATTTACCTTTTCCATTTGTAGTGTTTGTAGCTTTGTGTGAAGTTCCTCAAGCTTTCGTAGAGACAGATCAGTTTCATCCAAAACCGTGTTTGAAGAAGTTGTATAAATCTCTATTTGTATCTTGTCTATTTGTTCCAAAACTTCAAGAAATTGATTTCTTCTATCGGTTTTCCGCTTCTTCATTTCTTCTAATTCTGGAAGAATGGCTCTCAGTTCTGCTTTTAGGCTTCCAGGGTTTTGATCAGACTGAAAAAGTAAAACAAATTAGAACCAATCGCAAATAGACATGTCAGCTTGGACATAAATACTTCATCAATCTCATTCCATTTTCTTGGAAGTACTTTTTTGCCTATTTATCATCTTCACACAATATGACTCTGTAAATAGCGTTCGATAATTAAAATATTCAAACGACGTCATTTGCTAATTTCAACCTGATGAAGCATAAATGTAATCAAAATTAAGGCAGCTGTTGTAAGTTGCAACTTTCAGAGTTAAAAAAACTTAATAAATCACATAAACCTATCAAACATGTTAAAAAAAAATTACAAATGAATTAAACAAGTACTAGAGATTTAATTACCTGTCTAATATGGACGGGTCGCTCTCCCATGGCCGAACAGATGGCTGCTAACTCTGCTTCAGAATCAGCAATCGCCTGTCTAAATTGAGCTCTACATTTATTTGCTAAATCTACTTTCCTTCTGTACACCTCAAGACATTCACGTTCGAGCTCTAACAACATCCTATCCCTTTCAATATCATTCTCACCAACTTCATCCCAAATAATCTTTATTTTATACAAAAACAAACCCAATTAGTTGCATGTTTAAATTGAAACTGTTGTACTAATAATTTACAAAATATTGTAATAAAAGGGTCAATGAGTGGGTACCTTAAGTTCACATAGCAGTGTTCCACATGTTGTTTCCATTTGCAAAAGTGGATCTTTCGTAGGAGTAGACATTCTATGAGCAGATTTACCTGTAAATTCAACCGATTTATTAGATACAACATTGATTAAACCAGTTGCCTTTATATCATACAAGTTTTTTCGGGGTTTTTTCTTATTTTATTGTAAATAATCATAAAAATAAAATCACAACCATAAGCAGTTATTGCCACATACTCTAAACTAATATGAAGTTTAAAGGCATATTCAAAACTACCTCTGAGGTAATATTAGTTCATTCACATTCAAAACTTTAAAACTCTATATATACAAAAAAAATTGATTCACATTGGTTGATGTTGACACTGGAGTTTATTTGATTAAGACCTAAAAGGTAAATAAATTCAGTAATAATTATGGTTTGGAATCAAATTCAGTGATGGATAGAATTAGCTCACTCTAATTTTAATTAACATCTAAAAAAACTAATCTTAAAAAAAAAGCCCTAATCAAGTACTCATCTAGTGAGTACCAAAAAAATATTAAAACACAATCAAATCAATCAGTGTGATCAGATTCTAAAACAACGAACAAATTCATAATACAACATACTACATAACACACATATATGTATTATTTATTTATATATAAAAAATAATTAAGAGAAATTGAGTTGTAAATAAAGTCAAACCTCAACAAAAGTCTTGGCAATCAGTTTAGTGAAATCAAAGAACAGGATCTGTTTGTTGATAAAACAGACAAATATATTTGTTGCTTTTTGTAGGAATTAACGGAATCGTAATCTGAAATTTGAGAAGAAAGCTAGAGAGAGAAAGAGAAAGATGGATGAATAAATGAGTAGCCGTTTTTAAGAATTCGACCGTTACAAACAAACAAATATAAGAAATCTATGAAGACAATGCGACTTATTTTTGGGATTTGAATTTCAAAAATACAGGCCGAGGTCACTGGTTTTTAAGTGGGCCTTAAATGTAGCCCAATATCAAGAATAAGAGTAAATTACATAAATGTAGCCCATAATCTTGTTTCATTCAAAAAAGAAAATAATTTTCTTCTTCTAGTCTCAAACTCTCAATGTTTGCCAAATGATTAAAGCTAAATTTAAATCAAACAATGACGCAAGAAAATTTTAAACAATAGCTCTAGCATTCATGGTTGATGCCTCTAACTTTATTTGACCTTTTTATCGCGCTAAAAAATGTCTTGTTGTATTTGGTTTGTCCGTTTACCATACGGACACAAGAAATAGCATCTGAAATAGTATTACTCGTGTTGTCACTATTAATGTGCGTTTATAAACATGTCATTGGCAGTTGACAATAACTATTTAAGTTAGGATCAAAATTTATTACTTGTAAGTATAACAACCTTATAGACCATCCACTTGTCCATTGTTGCTCGAATCTTTTAAATATAGCAAAATTTCAATTGGAAAAACTTGCGTCGTTTTATTCATTACTTTCACATTGTTAATAATTAATAATTCACTCCAAATGCTTTGAAACATATTCTAAGATTGGGGAGGGTGAAACACGAAACCTAGACAATATTATTATAAGAAATTATATGGTTTTAAGTAATCATGTAAATGTAAACAAGCCACTATGTCACACGTGCACAAAAGAGTGTTTTAGGGGTTGTATATACATATGGGACCATTTATTTAAGGAATGTCAAGCAAAAGTGAAACAACCACTCCTTCAACGCTTGTCACTACAACCCCTTAAGCTCATAATGCATTGTCCATGGCCCTAGTCACAAAATCTCTAAGTTAATTATTTCCAAATCCGACATTCAAAATCTTTAATCTAATCTCCATAACCAGATAATCAAACTTGCAACGTCTAAAAAGATACACACGCATTTAAGAACTTATAAAATAAGTCTTGAAAACAATAAAATGTTGTGTACAAATCATCTCTCTTTATCTAACTTATATTAAGTTGCTATCAATTGATCATGTACTCAATTTTCAAATTACAAACCCAATTGGACACTTAGTCTTTGAAAACGAATCATTTACGATCCGTTATGACCACAAAATTGAATCGTAACTTTTGTTTTGACCACAAGAATTAACTCGTAACATTTTTTAAAAAACTTTGATTTCGAAGAGATAGATATCCATACATTATTATTCGTGGTGAATATTAATTATTTTGACCACAAAAATTAACTCATAACTTTTCTTTAGTTGCTTGACCAAAACACCAAAGACTTCAAAGTTAAAAAGGTTCATGAATGATATAACATTTGATTTTGTGTTCGAGAGGTCTCAATTTTGTAATGGGAACACTCTACCGTATGATAGGGCATCATTGCAATCTTATGGACGAAAATAGACACAATAAGTTGCACTATAGTTTGGGTTTAACATGTGATAATTAACTTTGACTTTAAAAAGTCATGATTAGATATCACTTGAGCTTGTCCATCGATTGGTCCACCTAATCACTAAAGAGACATGAAGCCGCAATTGTGTAATTCGAAAAGATTATTTTACTCTCCATTTGCTTTATTATATCTACAAAAACTAATTTATTAAATCATTATATTTAACATTTATTTTCAAATAAATTATCATTTTTATTGAAATAGTCTATCTATAATTATAAACGGTAAATAACAAGTACGGTTCACTTTTTATGGGGTTGTTCAAATTATACATGCTACTCTCTTACATTTGAATTATATTCATAATAATGTATATCTAGAATCTAGAATCTTCTAGCTATATTCTATATGAAATAACAAAATAAATCGTAAACTTGTGTCTTCAATACTCATTTAGACTATTATATGCTCACCCCGTCGCATTTTAAATTTGTCCACACTTCTATTGTATCAAAATAAATGTTATGATATGTTATTGGTGGACATAATTGGACATTCCTAAAATTGTTTCGAAGTTCATAATACACTTTTACTGCGTCAAAGTTGTAAGGAGCAACTAAATAAGTAAATTGTTTAGAGTTGCGGGAATAAGTGGTATATAAAAATACACAAAAAATTATTGAATGCACATGTTATGTTCCCTTATACATTCGTGCACCCTATTCGAATACATTGTTGCCCCATTACATACAACCGCACATTAATCTGGAAAAAAAAAATGTAAATATACGCAAATACCGTGAATTTTCTTTTTTTTAGAAAAGTCAACTCTACATTGCCGATCTCACAAATAGTATATATAACAACCATGAATATTTACAAATTGCCTCCTACGAAGCTTGAACCATGTTTATAATCCAATTAATTAATAGCCAATTATTACCTACATTTACTTTTTCTAGTTTTCAAAAATATTACCCATATTTTTATATTTCTTTTTTAAATGCTTATTTTATTTTTTTGCACAGTACTTTAAAACTTTGATCGATCGATGGTATATGTTACATGCTACAGAGAAAAGTTCAATGTAGAATAGTAAAAAAATATAGAATAAAGAAACCAATAGGATTGCTCCATTTCAATTACCCATTTCCACTTTTTTAAAGCTAAATATCTCACAAACCGTATATTCATAAATTATAAAAATTACACCGTTAGAATCGATGTCTTTTTATCTTTAATTAGAGATTTCACATGACATACTTTCGACGAACATTTTTTTTCGTTTTCCAATGGGTATGTGAAATTCATAATAATAAATCACATGTGATTTAACACTTACATGTGAATATATTTACAATCAAATTATAAGTTTTAAATCACTATATATAATCACATGTGAATAATCAAATTTACAATTATAAGTTTAAAATCACATAAAAATAATTTATTACTCATAAATCACATGTAATTATACATAAAATCATATATGATTATATAAGTCACATTTTCTACGACCCAACAAAAAATGAAAAAAAAAATTGTCGAAAGTATAGCTTGTGAGATCTCTAATCGAAGAGAAAAAGACGATGATTTCGAATATGTAATTTTTATAATTTTTGATCATGCCGTTTGTGAGATATTTGATTTTAATGATACGAGTGAAAATTGGGTTTTAAAGAAATGGGGCAATTCTATTGGTTATCGCATTTTTCACCTTTTTAGCATTGTACATTGAACCTACGTCACGACCGTAATATTTCGTATTTTAGATGCATTAATTGTAATAAAATTAGTTAACTAATAATTGTATTTAACATTTTTATTAATAATTATTAATAGGATTAGAAAACTTATGGATGATGATAGATATTGTTTAAGAAAAATTAAATATTTATTAAGTGACATTAAAGTAAAATGTTAGCATCTGTTAACTTTATAGAGCGATGTTCAAATGAGTATAGTAATTTTTTATGCGAATGGAGGAACCAATAAAAACGTGTCACGTGTCACAAAAACCACTTTCCCCAACGTTTTTAAAAATTAAATATCTCCCAAACAGTAAGTCAAAAAATCATAAAAATTGCACCATAAAAATCAGCGTTTTTTTCTCTTCTATTAGAGATCTCACAAGGTATACTTTCGACAACTTTTTTTCTTCCGTTTTTGTTGGGTTTTGTAAACGAGTAACACATGTGTTACCAACGAGTAACACATGCGATACCAGCAGGTATCACATGCGATACCAGCAGGTAACACATGCGATACCAGCAGGTAACACATGTGTTACTAATATTGTACAATCATAAAAAGAAAAAAAATTCGTCGAAAGTATATCATGTGAGATGTCTGATCGAATAGAAAAAATGCTGATTTTTATGGTGCAATTTTTATAATTTTTCAATGAGCTATTCTTAAGATATTTAACTTTTAAAAATGTGAGAAAAATGAATTTTATGACAGGTGATACATTCTCATTGATTCTTCCGTTCTCACGAAAATTTAACCTTTAACTTTATAATTTAAAGAAGCGAAAACAATGAGATCAAGATTTAGAAGGGTAGAAAATTGCCATCATTTTAACCGACATACCTGTAAGGTCCGGTCAATTTGGACCATTAAATAAATAAAATGAAACGGTAAACTAAAAGGTTAAAAAGAGTACTCTCTCCGTTTCATTATAAGTGTTTTGTTTTGACTTTTTAAAGTTTTTCCCTTTCAACGTTGACTTTAAATATTTTTGTTTGTGTTATAAAATACTTGATACAAAATATATGAATGGATTGGATTTTAAATATATTGTCATTGGTATAATTTTCATCAGATATTATATAACACAAATAAAAATATTTAAGGTCAAAGTTAAAAAGGATTGACTTTAAAAGGTCACAACATGACACTTATAATAGGACGGGACGGAGTGAGTATAATATAAGTATCAACAATGAAGCATGATCCATACACATGTTTTTGACCAAACAGTTTTTGCTTCGTGCTAGTAAAAGAAAAAAAAAATGTTATCTATATACATAAAGAGTATAAGACATTATAGTTAAAATGTGATTTTACTTTTATCCTAACTTAATTAATCTTTTTAAATCAATTACGGAGTAATAAGTTTCAAGTAGTGATTCTCCTATCCTATTATTATTATTATCAAAATAAATAAATACAAATTAGTCGGCTTTCAACATAGTAAGTCAAAGAGTCGCGAAACTTGAACAATTTTTCGAATGGACCAAAATACTTAAGCGTTTAATATGATTCTACAAGTACAATAAATGTTTATTCGATTATGAATAAAATTGTAAAATCAAACTTTCATTTGGAATCTAATATAGTCGAGAGTTTAAAGATTAAAATACGAAATTATTGAGTAATTCAATTGATTGGAAACAATCTCGAAATTACGGTTGCCTTGTCAGAAAATTGAAAATAAGCTCTTATTGTATAATTATATCTCTTACATAGAAAATAAATTTTATGTTCTAAGCAGTTGTTAATCATCATAATATATAAACGTTGTTTATATTTTTTCATATATTTAGGGTATATTTGGCAAAACGAGCGGTAGGCTATAGCTTTTAATTGAAGTTGTAAGTTGTAGATATATTTTTCTAAATGTGTTTGGTAAAGTAGTTGTAGCTATAATTGAAATGAGTAAAATGACAATAAAGGACAATGATAAAATTAAAGAAAATTAAATAGTATATATATATATATATATAACGTATATAATTCATAACAATATAATATCAATAACTAAATTATTTATATTTTTGTTAACATATTCATTTTCTCATAATTAAGGTAACATTATAAAAAATATGTATAGTTAGTAGTTATAATATGAAACTACTTTATAAAAATAATATGAAATAACATGTAAATATAAAAATATAACTAAATATAAATAATAATAATAAATAATAGTATATGTGTATATGAATATAAAAATAATACTAAATATAACTAAATATAAATTTGACAAATAATATTTTAGTGTAAGAAAAATGATAATGATTCAAATATCACCTCTTAATGTTAAAATTTATGTATATGTATTAAATATTTGATTTGATACAAAAATGATTATGAGTTAATGTATTGCATACTATTTCGTGTAGTAATAATATGAATATGTTCATCGTTATTTTAAAAAGTGTTTCTAATATTTTGAGGGACGTCAGGTCGTCGGTATTGTTAATAATTAACTAGGTTTAATGCATTATTAATTATTGAAAACAAAAAGGACAATAACTTCGAAAAATCATTTAGAATACTAGTGCCGATAAACTAACTAGTCTCAAATTGTAAATATAAATGACGAGGGCAATCATGTAAATATATTCACTAAAAGCTCTTTTCAATTTTCAAAGCTTGTAGGATTAGCTTTTCATTTACAAGCTTTTTGGAGCTTTTTTTTTAAAAAAAAAAAAAAAACTCAAAGCTCTTTTATCCAAACGAAGCTTTTAGAAATGAGGAGCTTTTCAATTTGAAATTATAAAAATTGAACCATAAAATCTGTATTTTTTCCTCTTCGATTAGACATCTCACAAGGTATACTTCCAACGACCTTTTTTATGGGTTTTACAAATTGTATAAATATTAGTATTACGTGTGTTACTCGCTGGTATCACATGTGGTAGTCGATTTTTTGGGGACCACAGCCCTTCCCTGCCCTCACTAAGTTCCATCTAGTCAAATTATATGTTTTGATGTTATGTACTGTATTAATCTAAAGGGTGTATACCTAATAGAAGAATGTTCAACTAGGAATGTTTGTTATGTTAGAAACGGTAATAATGGATATTTCTACTTTAATTTAAACATTAACTGAATTTTTTATAGTAAACTTATATCAAAGTTATTAGATTTTTATGCTATTTAATTCGAGATATTTTCTTTTTACAATAACTAATCTTTAGAATACACAATATAGTGTCCATCACTTATAAAAGTTGTATATCATAATTTTTTGTAAGAAAATCAATATCGTGTTAAAGAAAATAAAATTCAACTTGTTTTGGTATTTTTATTTTTGCAAAGAAGTATACATATGTTGATATTAATAATGATAAAAATTAATTTTACGATTACTATTATAAGAAATAATTGTACAATAACCCTCCCGAAACACACATTCTGGACTAAAAATCAAACACAAGTTTTGGTAAAAAAGAATAGAAAACAAACAAATTAATTTTCGGAGTGTAAATTAGAAAGATCGAGATATGCTACTAGTAATCATTAGTCGACTAAGGTGTTTATTTCTTTTCAAAAAATATATATATATAAATAAAATTAAAATTAAAATTAAAAAAAGAATTGGTAATGGTAGATCAACATGCTTCATCCCATTGCTAAAAGAAAGATATTATTCTTTTTTTTGCATTTGTTAAAGAAAAGATAATAATTAAGTTGACACTCTTCATTTGCATGTGGCTTTTCTTCTTTCTTAGACAACCCACGAGCTTGCTTCAATCCTCAAATCTAATTCAATTCTTTCCCTTTTTATCTTCTTTTCAATCCATTTTTACAACTCTTTGATCCACAATCTTTTTTTTGTTACTATGACTCTTGAAACATGGTTAGTTAAAGTCAAGAAAACCATATCAAACAGTTTTGATTCGGTTCATGTCACACCACCAACCAAAAAACCTTTAGCAGTCAAGAGACAAAAGGTTGGTGTTTTAGCCTTTGAGATCGCCGGAATCATGCCGAAGCTCACCCACTTATGGCGGTTCCTATCTGACGAAAATATAGCTCGTCTTCATAATCAATCGATATGTCTAGAAGGGGTTCGTAAAATAGTCTCAAACAAAGATGCTTTCCTTCTTGGGTTAGCATGTGCGGAAATGGTGGAGAATCTTAGAGTTGTGGCGGTTTCTGTGTCTCGTCTGAGCAAAAAGTGTGAGGACTCGAGCCTCGGAGGCTTTGATACCATGTTTGATGTGTTTGCAAACACAGGACATGATCCGTATGGTTGGGTCTTAACCTTGAAAGATATGGATGTTAAGATTAAGAAGATGGAAAGATATGTTATAGATATAACTGCACTTTATAAAGAGATGGATGAGTTAACTATTATAGAGAATAGAATAAAAAAATCATTAAATTCTAGCAAGAACAAAAAGGATCGTGAAGAGGTAAACACAACAAAGCAACAAAAGATTATTGAACTACAACAAAAGCTTCTTTGGCAAAGACAACAAGTAAAGTATGTAAAAGAGAAATCTTTATGGAATAGAAGTTTTGATGCAATAAGTTCATTGTTAGCCTCATCAATCTTCACAATTCTTTCAAGAATCAAGATTATTTTCGGTATCACTCATGGCTATTCCCACCCACTTCATCGCAGCCTCTCGGCCTCAGCAACTATCTACCCTTCATCAGATCAAACTTCAAATTATTGGCACATTGTATCTAAACCGTTGATCAAAAGCTCTAAACATCAAGAAAACAATGAAATCTCACATGGATTCTTTGAGACAAACTCAAAGATACTAAAACCATCATCTACAACTTTAGGATATGCCGCTTTATCTTTACATTATGCTAATTTTATCATTGTGATGGAAAAGATGATAAGATCACCTCAATTGGTTGGTCTTGATGCAAGAGATGATCTTTATTCGATGTTACCTAATAGCATACGTTCTTCATTAAGGGGTCGATTGAAAGGTATTGGATTCACTGCAAGTGATCCAGTTCTTGCAGGTGAATGGAGAGAAGCTTTAGGAAAAATATTGGGATGGTTGTCACCATTAGCACATAACATGATCAAATGGCAAAGTGAAAGAAGCTTCGAACATCAAAATCATTTGCCAAAAACGAACGTCCTTCTTCTACAAACATTATATTTCGCGAATCAGGAGAAAACTGAAGCTGCCATAACTGAGCTCTTAGTTGGTCTAAACTATATTTGGAGATTCGAAAGAGAGATGAATGCTAAAGCTTTGTTTAATTGCACCAACTTCAATTCGATCAAGGATTCGCATCATACAAGTTAAGTAAATAAACCGCCTTTTGCACTTCTTGTTTCCTTCGTAGATTAGTACTATTATTATTATTATGTAGATCAATTGAGATCATGCTGATTCAGATCTGCAAAGATTTGTTTTAGCTCCCTAAAGTGATCTGTAAAATGTAATACCTAATGTGTCTAAATGGTATGATTGAGTGGATTTTTCACAATATAATTAGATTGGAATTAATATTTGCATCCATTTTGATGTAATTTTGTGAATGGGGGTATAAGGTATTGCTAGAGCCATCATGAGGTGCACCATCTTAATTTAGTTGTTTGTGCATGTATTATTTGTATTCATACATATATGTAAAACCAAATAGAACCATATGAAATACTCACATTATATTAAAATTTGGAATATTTCATATGGTCCCACTAAGTTATGAAATATAAAGTTACAATTAACTTTAATATATGTATTTAGACATGCTTATATGGAATATAATCATATTTGTATAGCAGTTTACCAACTGCCATCAAAATTAATTAGTAGTTTGTCAAATTAATTATGGGTGTATGCATGGTTTTAGCTGGATTATACAATACTTTATTCATACATAATGCATCAAAAGTGTATATGGAGGTTTTGAATTTAGATTCTTGAGAAGGGCCAACCTTTTTACTATGATATTATCATTATTTATTTATATATTTATATATGTGAAAGGAAAAGGATCAAAGTGGAGTTTTGGCCTCTTTAAATAGCTTGGTAGGCCATGGTTTAGTAATCATTATTAACAGGGGATTTCTTTCTTAATTAAACATTAAACATTATTATTATTATACATTTCTTACGTTTAAAAGAATATTTTTGAGGGGCAACTATGCCTTGGCTTTGCTAATGTTAACATATGTCGAATAAGTAGATGGAATTTAAACGTTGGTGTGAGTATTATGTACCATGCATATCAAATATTTGTGTTATTCATGCACTACCTAGCCCTTTCATTTAACTTTTGAACTTTCTAAATAATTCATGTATGTGTAAGTACGATGCCGAACTAATCATCATTAACCACCAAACTAATCAATTACTCTCTTTCTTTCTTTTTCGTGAAGACTATAAAATAGTAAAGTACCATCCAGTCTAACACAATTGCAACGTTTAACCATCTTAGTTGGTGACGTCATGCAATCCTAATCAAGTGATGGTAAAGTAAAGAATTTTATGTAAACTACCAACTATCTAAGTTGGCTCCCTCTCTTGTTCGTGATATTAGTGCGGTGGGGTTGGGTTGGGTTGGGTTAGGAGCATCACCATTGGCCCAAACCTAAAGTGCTAGTCATCATCTATCTCTATCTACTTCCTTTCTATTCCTCTAATTTAATCACACCACTGTATTTGATGTGTTAGGCTCAAATGCATGAAAGTTAAAACAATAATGTGTCAAGGGGTGTTTGAAATCACTTATTATAACTACTTTTATATGTTTAAAAGTTAAGTAGGTGCTAGTATGTTTATTTATAAATATTTATTGTTTTTAAAGTAAACACGATTTTATGAGATTATTTAGACGTATTTATCTGTGGTCAAAATAAGCAAATTATAAATAATCCTAGATACCCTTTTATTGTATAAATTAATCATCTTCATTTAAGATATGATAACACAACTTTTTAAAAAAAGTAAGATTAAAAAATACTTTTTAAATGAGGACTTGAAATTTGATCACAAATATTATTTTTTATTTTTTTGCTAATCTTCTTCATCTTTCACCAGCTCTTCTAGCGTTTCTTGGTTGTCACACTAACATGGCCATACCCCACCAAGAAGCATTAGCGCAATCGAGTATAGTGGTGCCATTTGAACTTTCTTTTATTCATATTCCACTGTATTGATGCAACAGCAATTAAAAAGTAAAAACTTTTACAAACCAGTTTTGAGTTTGATAAATTTTGTTTTTCTAATTTATGCCCTTTTGTTTTCTTCTTCTTAATCCTAGGTTCAACTTTCATATTTTTCTACTCGAAAATTGACAAAAGTTTACCCGGTTGGTAGACAAATTGTAGTGACTAGAATAGATGTAGCATCAACACGAATTGATTTTTACATGGGTTGTGTTTGGTAGAGAAAATTGTGAGGGATTCCAGGTGATTATAGAGCTTAAGATTGTAGTTTTAATAACTTCAAATTCCGATAAATAAATAAGTCTCGTTTAAAACAATGTGATCAACTGCATTCTAAAAAATGTGAAGATTATTGGAAAGCGAAACCGTAGACTTGCAGTGTATGATGTTGACGGTGTGTCAAGTAGTAAAGTACCCTTATCATGAATCAATAGAAAATAGAAAATATATCAATTCAATGTATAATAATAAATTAATTCGGGACCAGACACCTTCATATCCACAACTGTTGAGTGAGTGTATGTCGTCTCACAACAGTCGATCGTGGACTGATATGGGTTGTCACTTATCAACCTTTTCGTCACAAATAATAATATTTTATTTGTCACATTCTTTTACCTTTATCACAAAATATAACTTAGTACCACATTAACATTAACACTAACAATAAATGTGTTTAAACATTAGTTATTGTAGACATGAAACTTGCCATTTCCTCATACAACTCAAGTGCTTTCAATTTAGCATGCAATTCTATAGCATGATAACCATCACCATAAAAACACTTATTTTCAACACCTTTGAGCTCCAACATCTTTGCAAACTCCATTTGAAGATCAATCAAACAATCCTCAAAACAGCCCGTTAACATCACCCGCCAACCGACATCCCTAATCCGGCTCACATCACCCGCCATCAGGTTACAAAAGTCATGGTTAAGAATTGCACCAAATGGCAAAGAAAGTTTCCAAAATGCATTGCATTTAGAAATAGGCAACTGCGCCGTGTCCCCAAACCGGATCTCGGACTCAGTCCTTTCCAGCCCTCCAATAAACAAATGGTGCAAGATCAACCCTTTGACTTTCAACGGTTCAAGATCACGAAGTTGTAAGGATACACGTAGTCCAACATGGTAAGCTATGTTGACTTGATCCAATACAAAGCCTCAACCGCATCATCATAAGCTGCTGGAAGGCGGTGTTCTGGTGCGCGCAAGACGATAGTCAACGGAGACCACCACTGCGGAAATATGTTCGGCTAAGTGTTCACAAAAATCGTGTATTAGGGTTGAAGTTGAACTCATGAAAACAAAGCCTCCACCGTGGCAGTAAAAGATGAGAGGTAGCTTTTTGGTTGTAAGTAGTGGTTGTTTTGGGAGATGAATTCGAACACCGGTTTTGTTAATTTGGTTGATGGTTATATCTTTGCTTAAAACACGAGTATGGGAATCGTGATTCGGTGTGGGAAGAGTGCTTGAGTAGGATATGAAACGAGTCCATGAACCGCCGGGAAGAGTGCTTGAGTAGGAGTTTCGCCGGCCATGATTATTAATTGGAATGAACTGAATGAGATAAAAAAAATTTGGGAAATTATAGCAATGATATATATTAGAATATGATGATATGATATGATGTTTAAATTTATATTGATTTACGTTGACTATATTATTTGAATATTTGGTAGACTAGCATATTACTTGCTAGAGAGATTCATGCATACATTTTTTACTTTGTATTAGTTGGCATATATATTTATAGGGTATTTATAATAATTAAACATTTATCACTTTAAAGTTTTCTTTCTAAAACTTGTTATTTAAGCTATAATATTTAATATCTACGGGAAGACTTCTCATTATATAAATTTAACATTAACATTTGTTATGCATGCTTTGAATTTTGAAAGTTTGAAGTTGAGGTATATAAAGTTTGTATTTAATCTTAGAAGCCCAATAACGGATTAAAAGCCCACACAAGGGCTCAGCTTTCAGCCCAATTTGAAGCATATGAATATGTGATTTCAACTCTTCGACGTAGGACTGTCATTATCATTTTCCCTTTTTAAAATATACACTAATATTTTTTTATTGTCTAGCACGATCTTTTTTCCATTTCATTACTATAGTATACTATTCCGTCTGATTTTTGGTTCCTAGTCTGATTTTATTAGTAGCCATGATTGGGGCTATAGTACTGACTATGCATAAGACTACTTGAATAAGCTATGACCCTCTTTAGATTGTTCTGTAATATTCCAGATAAAATTTTAGTGACAAACTGACAATGGCAAAGATCTATATACTTTCTTTATAGAATTCCTTTTTTTTTCTTTTGTATTTAACTATTAAAATGAAATTTAGGATGAAGTCAATTTGAATTTAACCCTAATATATGGAATAGTCAATATTTTTTCAGCCAATCATACTACAACAAATATTGCTTACGCACTTTGTTCTACTTAATTTTTTTAAAAAGTGTGTAAAATTTATCCATTTGTATGCACTTTTAATTGAGTAAAAACTTTTTACATTTATAAGTGTGTAGAGAATGATTTTCGTATTTAAAAGTGTAAAGAAAAATGTTCATATTTATTAGTGCGTACAAATTATATTTTGTATACCATTACAAATGTGTAAATAAATTCTACACACGCGATTTCTTCGCACATGCAATCTTTTTGTGGTGGGAAGAAATTGCGTGTGTAGAATTCTCTACATTTATAAGTGTGTATATATTGCAATATGTACACAATTATAAGTATTGATGAATTTTACACACTTTTTTAAAAAGTGCATAGATGAACAAAGTGCGTATAAATGAAATATTTGTTGTAGTGTCGGAATACCTTTTTTCGATCTACCTCTTTTTACTTCCTTTCATAAATATTCTACGATCGATGATCAAAATTTGCGTATGTGCAATTAAAAGTAGCTTAAATAACAACTTGTTAATTGAATAACTCAAGTTGATGATGAGCATGATCCATGTACAACATTATATTTGACTATCATTAACTAGTCGATTACAAAAATGGTGAATTGGATCTGATTTAGCACCTAATTAAAATATAGTATCAAATAGTACGGAAAAAGACAATTTTGTCACACAACTTGGTTTAATTAAACATGAAAAAAGGTCAACATCCATTTTGTCACACAACTTGGTTTAATTAAACATGAAAAAGGTCAACATCCATTTATATTTCTATGATGTCGTATTTTAATCGAATTAACGAATCGTGCGAAATCTGAATTTATTAATTTTGAATGTGATGTAAAATCGAAACCAAAACACAAGCGTGCAAATAATGTTTTCTGTTTTATTGATAATGAATAACAATTATAGAAATATATCAATTCAGCTCAGAAACTCAAACTCCCTCAATCTCACAAATGTCTGCACACACACTTTATCAGTCAACTGGTGCGATTTCAGGATATATATACACACACGGGTATTAGCGACACTGACACTAATAGTATCGCTTTTATGCTTTAGGCGACACTACTAGAACATTGTCGCTAAACTAATTGTTTTATACAAGCTTTTGTCACACAAGTATATTAATTATGCATCAACAAAAAACTTCTATTTATACATTCAAATAAATTTGTATAACACGAGATTATCGCATTCTTCAAAAATGTCTTCTCATGAATTGCCGATCGTGGAAAACCCACCGGTTGCAGTACTCAATCCGGATGGTTCATGCACTCGCTTCATATCCTTCCAATGCACCCTTCCAATGGCGGAGCTAGTAGGGGGCAGGGGGTGCCTGGCCCCCTAACTTTGGTAGTAATTTTAGTAATTTTGGTAATGTATTGGGTATTAAAAAGCGATTTAGAGAAAATTTGAAGATTGTAGGTTTTTGAAAGTCAAGTTGCAGGTGGTTTGGTAGGGAAGATGACTTTTTTTCATCTTTTTCATTCAAGCCCCTCAACTAATATGTTACACTTTACTTTAGCCTCTCAACTAATATTTTACACTTCACTTTAACCCCTCAATTTTACTAGTATCTCAATTGAACTCTCATATTAAATATGTAATTATATATCACCTCTTGAAAAATTCAAAATATTAATATATTATACAAAATAACATATCAAACAACAATTAGTGATTTAACTAAGAGTCATATTAATACAATCTGAGTGCTCATAGACTTATAGTATAAAATGAAAACCTTTTGTTTTTCTCAAGCAAAATGAAGATGGTTAACTTGTTTGTGATCAAAATCATGATATGTAATATTTTTTTTTTATTTATATAAATATATATATGTCAAACTAAAATTGTGTATGATACGAAAAGATTTGTATTAAAACTAATCGTATAAATGGATTGGATTGATTGTTACCGTTAGGAAACTTTTAAGATTGATTGTTGACAATAAGTCATATATTAGTTTAAAACGTAAGTTTTCTATACATCTAAAATAGTTTTTCTTTTTTTTTTCTTTTCTTTTATGAAAGATTTTATGTTATTTCGATATAGTATTTATGTTTCCATTTCAAAATAGATTATGCCCCCCTCAACTACAATTTCTAGCTCCGCCCCTGCACCCTTCCCACACCGGATCAAAATTCCGATACTCATGTTCTAAGCAAAGATGTAACCATAAACCAGATTAACAAAATTCCAACACTAACCGGAGTTCGAATCTATCATGCAGGTGGTTTCGTTCTCATGAGTGCATCTACAACCGTTTCACACGATTTATGCAACCAACTAGCAACAGAATTACTAGCCGTTGTGGTCTATGTCGACTACTGGCTCGCACCTGAATATCACCTCCCCGCAGCTTATGACGATGGGGTTGAGGCTTTGAATTGGATCATGTCAACGCAAGATACATGGTTGACCAATTTTGTTGACTTTTCTAATTGTTACCTAATGGGGACAACTGTTGGTGCAACTATAGCTTATCATGCAGGACTACGTGTGTCCTTAAGGATTCAAGATTTTGTGCCATTGAAAATCAAAGGGTTGATATTACATAATTTGTTCATGGGAGGGGTGGAGCGAACAGAATTAGAGATAGATTGGCGAATGCTTGCCCATACCTGACTCTATCCCTAACCGATACGTTGTGGAATTTGTCACTGCCTGTTGGTGCAAATCGTGACCATGAGTATTGTAACCCGATGGCGAGTGGTGGTCTAGATGATGTGGTCCGGTTTAAGGATTTGGGTTGGCGGGTGATGATGGCGATTAATGATGGGGATTTATTGATTGATCGTCAAGTGGAATTTGCAAAGATGTTGGAGATGAAGGGTGTTGAGACTAAGTGTTTCTACGGAGAAGGTGATCATGCGGTTGAACATTTTGATAAGTCTAAAGCTAAAGAATTGGTTTAAGAGATATCAAGTTTTATTGGAGAATATTATGTTTCATTATATATATCTTATATTGACATATACGTAGGACATTATTTTTGGTAGGTTGACAATCTATTTTGGAATAGATTTGGCTTGTTCTCCAAGTAGGTTTATTTGTATATATATTTAGCCATATTGGCTTAAATGACACAGAGAAAAATTCGATCAATTCTTAATATGGTATCAGAGCCGTCACGATGACTGGAGAAGGCGACAACTCGAAGAAGAATGGTGAGGAAAAGAAGCCTGTCTCACCATACTTCTTGAATTCGAATGACAATCCTGGGAATGTCATTACTCAAGTTCAACTTAAAGGAGACAACTATGATGAATGGGCTCGAGCGATGCGTATGTCGTTGAGAGCCAAGAAGAAGCAAGGTTTTATCGATGGAACGATAAGACAACCTGACAACGATTCTCCAGATTTGGAGGATTGGTGGACCGTTAATTCAATGTTGGTTTCGTGGATACTAAACACTATCGAACCGGTGTTGAGATCTACAATAACTCATATGGAGAACGCGAAGGATGTATGGGATGATATTCGAGAACGATTCTCGATTGCTAATGGTCCTCGAGTTCAACAAATCAAGGTTGAACTTGCGGAGTGCAAACAACGAGGACTGCCAATAGTCACTTATTACGGAAAACTTAAACAAACGTGGGAAGAACTCGCAAACTATGACCAAATACCGACGTGTCGATGTGGAGGATGCAAGTGTCATTTATCGGCTGAGTTTGACAAGAAACGTGAAGAAGAAAAACTTTATCAGTTTTTGATGGGTTTAGATGACGTGGTTTACGGAACAGTTCGTTCTCATATTCTCGGGACTGAACCATTGCCTAGTGTAAACAAGGCGTACTCGCTTATATGTCAAGAGGAATGTGTTCGCAGCATGTCTCGAGAAAAGGATGCACGACGAGAGCCAATGAGTTTTGTTGTCCAAGCCAATACAGGGAGCAAAAGGCATGTATTCGAGACCAAGGATAAATCTTTAAAGTGTTCAAATTGCAATCGTAATGGACACACTGATGAAAACTGTTTTGAGATCGTGGGATATCCCGACTGGTGGGGAGATCGACCCAAAGTAAGCTCACGTGAGAACCAAAACTCGAGACGGGGACGTGGGACAACACCCAAGGCTAATGCTACACAAGTAAATGGTCAACACTCTTCATCAACGGGAAGTTCTAAAGGAGATAATCAAGCATCTTTTGGCCCAATGAGCAGTGAACAGTAGGCTACGTTTCTTAATTTTATTAATTCTTACAAAGTTGATGCTAAAGAAAAGTTATCTGGTAAGAACTATCTTGACTGTTGGATAATTGATTCAGGGGCTTCAAACCATATGACTAGAAATTTAGAATGTTTAATCAATTCAAAACAATAGCAAAATGTGCAGTAAGGTTGCCAGATAGCAATCACACAAATGCCTTAAAAGAAGGAACGGTTCATTTGGGAAAAGACATTACGTTGAAGAATGTTCTTTATGTTCCAAAATTAAATTGCAATTTGATTTCAGTGTCACAATTGCTCCATAATTCCAACTTGGGAATCTTTTTCACTGATAAATTTTGTGCTATACAGGACCTAGCTTCACGGATGGTGATTGGAGCGGGTGAAGAACGCGATGGGCTTTACTATCTCAAGTTAAGAGGAAGGTTTGAAGCTTGCAATGCAACTCGTTTGGAGTCACTAGAACTATGGCATAAAAGAATGGGACACCCATCTACCAAAATTGTTGGATTGGGGCATGAAAATGGTGAACGTTTTGTTAGGAATAAAATATGTGATATTTGTTTAAAAGCTAAACAAACTAGAGAAGAGTTTCCTTCTAGTGATAATAAAGCAAGTGAAATTTTTGAAATGATTCATTGTGACCTATGGGGTCCTTATCGAACTGTTGCTTCTTGTGGTGCCACATATTTTTTGACAATTGTTGATGATTTTTCAAGAAGTGTATGGATTTATTTGTTGGTTAACAAATTAGAAGTGGCACCTATGCTTCGTAATTTTTTTGCTATGATTAAACGACAATTCAATAAAGATGTTAAAATTGTTAGGAGCGATAACGGTACAGAATTTACTTGCTTGAATAAATATTTTTCTGAAGTAGGAATAATACATCAGACCTCATGTGTAGGAACACCCCAACAAAACGGACGTGTTGAGAGAAAGCATCGTCATATTTTGAACGCGGCTAGGGCATTGAGATTTCAAGCAAATCTCCCAATTGGACTTTGGGGAGAATGTGTCCTAACTGCAGGATATTTGATTAATCGTACACCATCCAAAATTTTAGGAGGTAAGACGCCTTTCGAACGTTTGTTTGGTAAACCACCTAGTTGTTGAGAAAAACAATGATCAAACTCAAGTTATAAATCTGAGGAGTCAAAATCTAACTTAGTTGTATTCAGGAAACTTAGTGAAATTCCTGAGTCTGTGCGACACAGACTGAAGAATTGTTTATGAGTCTGTGCTGCACAGACTGAAGAATCTCACAGACTGAAGAATCTCACAGACTGAAAGCCATGCTCTCCTTGAAAACTTATGAATTCATCATCTGAAGAATGAAGATTGAATGCAGAAGACTTCACAGACTGAAAGCCATACTCTCCTTGAAGACTTATGAATTCATCATCTGAAGAATGAAGATCGAATGCAGAAGACTTCACAGACTGAAGTTCACAGACTGAAGATCACATACTGATGAACACAGACTGTAGAGCACAGATTGAAGAACGAAAGTACAATTGTACAGAAGAAGTTTTTCTTTCCCAAGGCTCGATACAACTGATGAGATGTTTGAGAAAGGTCAAACATCGAAGAAAGGTTTTCTTCTCAGCAAAGAAACCTTTTACCTTTTTGCTTTTTCTATTTTCAAGAAAAGCAAAAAGGGAGGCGTGCAAAGTTGCCCAAGATGCATCTGTTATTCCTTGGACAACTATGTAAGCTAGATAATATAGAGTTACACCCAACTCTATAAATAGCAGTTCAAAAAGCACTGCTATGTATCCAAGTAATTCCAAGCAAAATAGTATACAAGACCTTTAAGCTTAGACTCAAAGCATTACTACACTAACTGTTAAGTTTGTAGTGATAATTGTATCTTTATATACTACTTGGATCGTATTCAAACCATCTGTGTGGGTTTGAATACTTTGTCATCTGTGTGAGACAAATACATTTATCGTGAATAATACTTTGATTCATAATAAACTCTGTGTCATAATTAATCTTGTTTTCCGCCTTGATTAATTAAACTTGTTTGATATAAACTTGGATATAAACTAACACGTTAAGATACTTGTTATTTAATCTGTATCTAAGTTTTGAGAACCTTGTGACCCAACAACTGGTATTAGAGCAAATAAAGATTTAATCTTTAACGATCAAAGGAACCTAGTTTATCAAACAATCATCTAAATCCATTTTCTCTACATTTTCTTCCTTGAAAAAATGACTTATTCTATTGCTATGGCTGGGAAGGGAATTCCAATCTTCAGTGGTGTAAACTTTACTCATTGGAAATTGAAAGCTGAATGGTTTCTTGCTAGCATTCATGATGAAATGCTTAGAGTCATTCAGGAAGGACCCATTATTCCTGGCAGAATAGTTCCTGCAATTATAGATGCAAATGGTATTATTGTGACACCTGAAAAGTTTGTTGAGGCTGCCAAAAATACCTGGACTGATCTAGACAGACAACTATATGCATTAGATTTTAAGGCCAAATCCATACTGGGCAATGCAGTTACTGAGCCTATCTTTGCTAAGATATCTGGCTGCAAAACTGCTAAAGCCATATGGGATATGCTAACTGACCAATATGATGGTGTAAGTTTAGTACAATCCCAAAAGAAGAAGAATCTCATAAGAAATTATGAGAACTTCTCTGCTGGCCAAAATGAGTCATTAACTGATATTCATACCAGATTTCAGATCTTAATCAATGATCTTGAAAGGTATAATATCATCAAGGGACAGTTTGAAATCTGTGCAAAATTTGTTGATGTCATTCCAAACACTTTTTCTGAAGTTATCATTTCATTAATTGTAAGTGAAAAATTGGAGACATATGATCTCTCTGGCTTGTTTGGACTTCTACTAAATTTTGAAGAAACCAAAGCCAGAAAGGATCTAAATGCCAAATGGATTGCAAAAGATCCATCTGCTGCCTTTGTTGCAACAACAAGGAAAAATAGAGAACTTTTCTCTAGAGCAGATTACTATCTTACTCTTACAGACTCAGAATCAGATGATGAAACTGAGTCTCTAAAAGCTGAAATGGCATTGCTAGCCCAAAGGTTAGAAAAAAAGCAAGATTCAAGGGTTCAAAAGGAAGGCCAACTTTTGATCCTAAGAAAGCTACTTGCTATAAATGTGGGCAAGTTGGTCATCTTTCTTCTGACTGCAGAGTGAAGATTGCAGAATCTTCAAGTTCTGATAAGTGGGAAGAAAAGGCCAAGAAGTACAAGAGAAAGTATTTCAACTCCAAGAAAATTGGAGAGAAACAACCAAAGAAACTAGAGAAAGCTTTGGTTGTTGAACAATGGATAGATGAAGAATCTTCATCATCTGAGGATGATGAAGATATGTGCTTAATGGCTATCATAGAGAGCCAGTTTGACTAAGATGTCAAATTTTGTAAGTCCGGTTGTGGCGGATCGATAACGAGGTTATCTAAGGTATTAAGGTGCGGAACCCCTCAATACTAGTTATAGGATCTATAACGAATTCTTTCGCAATATATTAGCGAATCAATTGTCTAATTGCTTTGTGTCGATTATAACAAGTGTTAACGATCAATACCTAGCCTTTAGAACGTAGAGAAGTCTCTGGAGTCGCAGGGTTTTCCCATAATCGAAAATGGCAAAAGTTCTTGAATATTCATATATACTCGTCCCGGTTCGCAGGCTCGTGGGCTCTGCGAACTGACTCAGTTCGCAGCCCATGTTGGCCCAGCGAACTGACTCGGTTCGCAGGCCAATCTTGTCCTGCGAACTGACTCGGTTCGCGGTCAACCTTGGTCAACATTTTTCAGCCTTTTGATATTTAACTCTAAAATGTTTACCAAGCAATATATTTCATTTACAATTCAAAACCAATGTACAAACTTGATTACAATTACTAAAAGTACTATTACAAGCTATAACAAGCTAGATCTGTTGTCACAAAACATGTCTCAACAAATTTGCAGAAAAGGCGTGTGTTCATCCAGACTGGGACAGAGGATCTGCTTACAATGTAAATCATTTTAAACTTTATTATAGTGATGCAGAAAAATAGAAGATGTTTGAACACATCTATGTAAACTTTTTGAAAAGACTCGAGGAAATACAAGATTTAAAAACCAAACTCAGTCAAGTTCAAAAAGATCTACAATCAAAAGTGAATGAAATAAACCGAAATAAACAGTACAAACTTGAGCTTGATGCTCAATATGACCTTCTCAAAAAGATCAAGCTGGAAAAAGAAGCTTATAAAAACAAAGCTGATCATTATGAAAGGATCTGTAAATCCTTGTGTATTTCATCACTTAAAAATGTGGACTGTTTATCCAAACAGATTCCAGCTCAGATACAAGCGGTCATAGGTGAATTGTTTGATCTTAAAAGTCACATAAATTCAGAAATAAACTCAAAACCTACTATATTTCTACCTGAGATTTTACCTCATACCTTTAGTCATACTGTGGGAGACAAAGTTATATTGACAAATGCCTTTGTTAGACCAAAAATAGTTGCTAAAGAACTAGTATATGAGACAGAGCCAGACTCTGAAGACACAGACTCAGAAATCTCAGTCTGTGAAACTTCTCAATCTGAACAGCCTGAACTTATAATCACTAATGAATCTTTAGAAACTATAGAACTTGAAAAGAAAAGATTTATAAAAGGCAAAGTTAGTATTCTCACAGTACCATCTTTAAAAAGACAAAAAGAGGTAAAAGGAATCAAGAATAAACAGAAAGGTTACAATGTGTTTGAACCTTCCACATCTCAGTCTGTAACTGGTCCAGACAAAAATATGCCAAATGACAAATCTAAAGGCATAAAATCAGTAACAAGGGAGTTAAAAAGATCTCAGTCTGTGAGATCTAACTGTCAGTCTGGAAAAATCAATTTTCAGTCTGGTAAACTTAACTCCAAATCTGTTTGTGTTAACACTCAGTCTGACTCTCAAAAGTCAAATCTTAACAACCAGACTGAGACCATTAAGCTGCTTAGTGAAAACTTAATGAAGTTAACCACAGATTTTAAAACATTTGTTGAGTCAAAGCAAGAGTTTAACAGAGGATCTAGTGCAAATAATAACCCAAAATCCAAAAGAACCATAATGTTGGACAGAAAATGTTACAACTGTAGAAATCTGGGACATGAAGGTATTAAATGCACAAAGTCCATTCTTAAACAGCCAAAGGCTGCTTTGATCAAACAAATGTCATCTACAAACAACAAAATCAAAAATAGAGAGGGTAAAAGTCAACTTCACAGACTTAGCACCAAAACTGCTAAAGAATTGACTCCAACCAACTCTAAAGAACCCATCAAAAGATGGGTTCCCAAAAGTAACTAATCAATTTTGTTTGTCTTGTGCAGGGTAACAGCAAATGGTACCTAGACAGTGGATGCTCAAGACACATGACAGGTTCTTTGGAGAATCTGTCAGAGTTTGTTGAAGAAGAAGGACCTTCTGTCAAATATGGTGACAATTCTGTTGCCAAGATAAAAGGTTATGGTGTGGTGAAGGCTGGCAACATCAGAATAACAAAGGTGGCCTATATTGAGGAATTAAAGCATAACCTACTTAGTGCAAGCCAGATTTGTGATAATGATGGTGAAATCAGAATCAGAAAGAAGGCTACTGTTATCTTTAATTCCAAAAGCAAACCTATATTAGTTGCCAAAAGAGAAAGAGATATCTATCTCTTGGATCTTTCTTCTGCAGATAACAATGTAGAGACTTGTCTCTATACTCAGTCTGTGCCAGAACTAAGCTGGCTATGGCATAGGAGGTTATCCCACCTGAACTTCAAAAATATTAACCTCCTGTCAAAGAAGAAACTGGTTAGAGGTCTGCCTAATTTTACATTTGCAAAGGACAAACTCTGTCCTGCTTGTACACTAGGGAAACAGACCAAAAACCATTTTCCATCCAAATTGTTAGCTACAATTGATCAACCACTGCATATGCTCCATATGGATCTGTTTGTACCCATGAGCATTAGCAGTTTGGGTGGAAAGAAGTATACACTTGGGTCATCTTTCTTAAGGCAAAAAGTGATGCTCCTGAAGAGATTATTAATCTAATCAAGAGGGAAGAATTGCAGAAAGATGCACCTGTCAAGCAACTAAGGAGTGATCATGGTACAGAATTTAAAAACTCTACTCTCATTGAATTCTGTACTGACAAAGGCATTACTCAAAACTTTGCCTTTGTCAGAACTCCTCAACAAAATGGTGTTGCTGAGAGAAGAAATCGTACACTCATAGAAGCTGCAAGAACCATGTTATGCCATGGTCAAATGAAGATTTATTTTTGGGCAGAAGCAGTTGACATTGCCTGTTATACCCAAAATAGATCTATTTTGGTCAAAAGGCATGGCAAAACCGCATATGAGGTGTATCACAAGAAGGTTCCAACCATCCATTACTTCCAGACCTTTGGAAGTAAATGCTACATTCTCAATCAAAGAGATCAATTAGCAAAGATGTAACCTAAGTCTGATGAAGGAATTTTTGTTGGCTATTCATCTATTTCAAAGGCCTACAGAGTTTACAACAACAGAAGGAACAAAATTGAAGAAACCATCAATGTCACATTTGATGCTTCCTCTGCTAATGATGAACACATTTCTCAGTCTGATGTTCATTTATTAGAAGATTTATCTGTTGTGGGATCTGAATCTCAAATCCCAGTTGTTGCTAACCGACAACAGGACTCTGAAAGTGATAATGAAGATGCTCAACCTGCTCATTCAATGACAGTACCTTCATCAACAGAAGATGAATCTGTGTCCAGAGATTCAAATTCTTCTGATACATGTGTTCAGTCTGGTAGTTTTCAGTCTGTGAACTCTACAGACTCAGACTTGCCCTATGTAGAAGATGATGCAGAACTCAGTCCTGCTATTCTTCCACCAAATGAGAATGATTTACCATCCATTGATGAATCATTTCTAGGAGTCAAAGCACACAAGTATCATCCAATTACAGAAATAATTGGAGATTATGTTTCTAGTGTACAAACAAGAGCTCAAGTATCAAGCTCACCTACTGCAAATTTCTGTTACTACACAAACTTCCTGTCAATCATTGAACCAAAGAAAGCTGAAGAAGCTTTGAAAGATGATGATTGGGTTGAAGCAATGCAGGAAGAGTTAACAGAATTTGACAGAAACAATGTTTGGACCCTAGTTCCTGCTCCAAAAGGGAAAACTATTATTGGAACTAAATGGGTTTACAGAAACAAGATGGACAAGGATGGAGTGATAATAAGGAACAAAGCAAGGCTAGTTGCTCAAGGCTACAAGTAGGAAGAAGGCATTGATTATGATGAAACCTTTGCCCCTGTAGCCAGAATTGAAGCAATACGGTTATTCTTGGCATATGCTGCATTCAAGGACTTCAAAGTCTATCAAATGGATGTCAAGAGTGCATTTCTGAATGGCAACTTACAGGAGGAAGTCTATGTGAAACAACCTCCAGGTTTTGTAAGTTCCACTTTTCCAAATCATGTCTATAAATTGCAGAAAGCACTATATGGATTAAAACAAGCTCCAAGAGCTTGGTATGACACCTTATCATCCTATCTTCTTAGTAATGACTTTACTAGAGGATCAATTGATAAGACTTTGTTCTTCAAAAGGAACAAGGTAGATGTCATACTAGTCCAAATATATGTTGATGATATTATATTTGGGTCTACTGACGAAAAATTGTGTAAATGGTTTTCAAACTTAATGTCAAAACAGTATCAAATGAGTATGATGGGTGAATTAACATACTTTCTTGGTCTACAAGTACATCAGAAACCTGATGGTATCTTCATCAACCAAGGTAAATATGTCAATGATCTACTCACTAAATATTCTTTAAAAGACTGTTCAACTATGAAAACACCAATGAGCACTGCAGATAAGTTGGATAAAGATCAGTCTGACAAGTCAGTCTGCCAAACCACTTATAGAGGTATGATAGGATCTCTACTATATCTCACTACAAGTAGACCATATATCATGTTCTCAACATGTTTGTGTGCTAGATATCAATCTGAACCTAAAGAATCGCATCTAAAAGCTGTAAAAAGGATTTTTAGGTACCTAAAAAGTACTCCTAACCTGGGTCTTTGGTATCCCAAAGACTCTGGTTTTGATCTAATTGGTTATACAGATGCAGATTATGCAGGTTGTAAATTAGACAGGAAAAGCACTTCTGGTGGATGTCAACTGCTAGGTGGCAAACTAGTCAGTTGGTCAAGCAAGAAACAGAATTCTGTTGCTACATCCACTGCAGAAGCAGAATATGTGGCTGCTGGTAGTTGCTGTGCCCAATTGCTGTGGATGCAACATCAACTAGCAGACTATGATTTGGCCTTTACAAAAACTCCAATCATGTGTGATAACCAAAGTGCCATTTCCATCACTGAGAATCCTGTATTTCACTCCAGAACAAAGCATATTGAGATCAGACATCACTTTATCAGAGATTGTGTTGAGAAAGGTAAAGTGATTCTCAAATATGTGCCCACAAACGACCAATTAGCAGATATCTTTACTAAACCTTTAAATGAAAATAGATTTTTGTATCTGCTTGGTCAACTAGGAATGCTCAACCCCTAGTAAAACCCTTGAATCGGTATGATTCAATTCTCAGTCTGTGCCTGTTTTTCAATCTGTATATTTGTATTCTCAGCTACATACATCCAAAAAGCACAGACTGAGACTCTCTTGTAAATATATTAAAGAAAAAACACCAAAAAGATTTTACAACTTTGTTATTTTCTTCAGTCTGTCTGTTATATGGTTCAGTCTGTGTGACGTCATCCAGACTCACTTCACAGACTAATAATATACACTCAGACTGAGCTTTTATTTTTTTTTCTTTTTAATTTTTCTTTCACTTTGTCCGTGTTATGGTTCAGTCTGTGTGACGTCATTCAGACTCACTACACAGACTAATAATATACACTCAGACTGAATGCTTCTTATTTTTTTTATTTTTATTTTACTTTTATTTTATTTTATTTTTTTTATTTTATTAATAAAAATAAATAAACAACAATATCCTTGCATTTAATGCTAATACCATTTTTATGGTAATAATCATTAAAATTCTGGTGCTTGTTGTCTATTTAACTGCTCAGCACAAAAAGGTGCACGTGCCATAGCTCTACTGTTACAGAAACAGGGATAAACCAACTAATGGGTCCCACTTAACGGAAATTTCAATTTCTATTAAATACCCATTTTGGTTTTCTCCCTCTTTCTTCACTCGTACTTGCACACCAAAAATAACCAGAGTCTGTAAACCCTAAATTGCTCTTCCATTTTCAAATTAATCTTAAAGATTTAATCTTTACACACAAAATGGTTGATCAATGGGCTTACACGGCAACTGCCAACATCGCTGCAGCTAAACCCTTCAAACAAGGGAAACAGGTAAAACTCTGTATAAATAATCAAGTAGCTACCATTTCCATTCCTGATTCTAAAAAGAATAAAGGGTTTGAGGAACTAACTGCTTTTATGTCTGCTCATCCATTAAGGGGAGCATTCTTTAACACAGTTCCTCAACTATACCCACATTTTTTAATGGAATGGTGGTATACTTGCTCCTCAAATAGTACCAATACTGCAATTACTGGTACTATTGATCATGATAAACGGGCAGTTACCATTGATCAGGAGCTAATAAGGAATGTCTTAGACTTGCCCTTAGGAAATATATTTGAACCCATTCCAACCAAAGAAGCAGCAAGGGCTTCTCTTACTTTGGTTGGATATACCAAAGAAAAAGGCACCATCTTGATGTCAGGATTCACCCCCCAGATGGATATTTTTAATCTCTGGCATCATTAGAAGTCTAGGAGGAAAATCTGGTAGCACAGGGGAGTTAAATGAGTTTGAAACTCAACTGTTGAGCTCATTCATCACAGGTTTAAACATCAACTTTGCAGAGTTGTATTTTAAAGAACTTTTAAAACTAGTGAATGAGTCACAGAGAATTTTTAATGTACCTTTTATAAGGTTTGTAAGTCCGTATGTATAGGATCGATAACGAGGTTATCTAAGGTATTAAGGTGCGGAATCCCTCAATACTAGTTATAGGATCTATAACGAATTCTTTCACAATATAATAGCGAATCAATTGTCTAATTGCTTTGTATCGATTATAACAAGTGTTAACGATCAATACCTAGCCTTTAGAACGTGATAGGTCTCTCTGGAATCGCAGGGTCTCTGGGTAAACGAAAATGGCCAAGATGCTGAACATGAAAACTTAGTTTTTCATATATACTCGTCTCGGTTCGCAGGCTCGTGGGCTCTGCGAACTGACTCGGTTCGCAGCCCATGACGGCCCAGCGAACTCACTCAGTTCGCAGTACAAACTTGTCCTGCGAACTGACTCGGTTCGCAGTCCACCTTTGTCCTGCGAACTAACTCGGTTCGCGGTCAACCTTGGTCAACATTTTTCAGCCTTTTGATATTTAACTCTAAAATGTTTACCAAGCAATATATTTCATTTACAATTAAAAACCAATGTACATACTTGATTACAATTACTAAAAGTACTAAAATTCACTATTACAAGCTAGATCTGTTGTCACAAAACATGTCTCAACAAGGTTACTCTCCCTGTGCATCCAATCCAGATTATCTGGGTCTGTGTATATGTCTTTCACTAACAAATCTGCAGATATACCAATACCAATGCTCACCTATAAAGTGTTTAACCATCCGGTTCCACTTTCTGGAGCACCTATCACTGCTGCTATGCAGCAATGGATAGATCACCCATATGTTGCTTCTGCATCTATGGAGGGTGATAATTCAGGTGATAGTGAGGGTACTGAGACCCATGCTGTTGAAGATCGTGTGGCTGAAGCAGAGCACACAGACTCCACGGACACAGACTCAACTCAGTCTGTGCACTTGGAGTAAGACCTAAACATTTCTGATTCTGTTCCATCTTCAACAGAAGATACAGGTAGTACTTCTTCTTCATCTGAGGACATGGATATAGATCAACCTTCTTATCCTAGCCCATCCTCACCCACAAAAGAGAGTCACAAACAAACCAACCTAGATGAGTCACCACTCACTCTGGAGGAATCACCAGACTCAACCCCAAAAAGTATAGCACAAGTGGAATCATCATCCATGGAATTGGATGTCAATAGAACACCTTCCAGTGCTGTAGTCCATTCCACTGCAGCTCTGCTAGAGTCTGCGGTGCCAATGGCTACCCAACTGACCCAACCTACATCTAGTTTAGTCAGCTTGGATACCCACATTACTGCTGTTACACTGACCCCTGTAGTAAGCATTGAAGAAGATGCTCCAATCCTGAGCACTACCACCCCCCTCTTTACCCCACTCACAATGGCTAAGCCTATAATGACCACTAGTCCTGTACTAGTTCACATTCCCGTGAGTCCTTTCTTACACCCCTCTGCACAGATCGCCAATGCCCCAGTCATGTCACAAACTGAGGTACAGATCTCCTCTTCTTTGCCTGATGAACTACCATCTTATCACCAGATGGTTAGTGAAGGCATACCAACTTCCACATCAGTTGCCAGTGATACTGTTCCTTTACCCCAGGGATTGTTTGAGGCAACAGGTGCAACACAATCATTTCCCAGTGATATCTTATCCTATCACCGGATTAGATCTGAGGGAACAACTACACCACTCAATGCCTATGATCGTTTTTCCATGCACAGGACACAGAGTGAGGCAAAGAGTGCAACCCCAAAAGATTCCAGTGATCTTGCTCAGTTACAACATGAGTCAAGTGAGGAACACATACAATCACCCAATTCTAACCCATCCCACCAGACTCAGTCTGTGCCTTCTAGTACACTTAATGATGTGCTTTCTGCCATCAACAAGTTGTCTGAATGGGTACAGACTGAGTTCAATAATAATAAGAAAGAGCTAGAGAAGTTGAAGCATCTAGTCTCTACTATGGTGGATAAAGTGGATATGCTGGAGGAGAAGGTATCCAATAGGTTAGATGAAATGCAGACCACCCTCTCAAACTTAGTAGATGATGTCAAAAAGGGGGAGAAGATGAAGCATGGGTCTGCAGAAGCTAAAACCTCAAAAGATAAAGATTTAAATAATAAATCCTTAGATTTAGGGGGAGATAGCAGTGAGGGAGATGATGGAGATGATGGACCCGAAGGTGCTAGGGTGAAGTCTCAGTCTGAAGCTCAGTTTGTGCCACAGATTGAAAATATGAGTGCACAGACTGAGGGGGAGCAAGAAGGATTGCAGACAGGTGAACACACTGAGATGGTTGCACAGACTTAGGGGGAGTCATCCATTGTCTTACACATAGACCCAATTGCAACTATCTCAGCCCAAGGTCAGATGGAGTTGAAGAGACCAAGGGAAGAAGAAGAAGAAGAAGATGTTCAACCTCTGCTAATCAAGAGAGCCAGAAAGATGAAAAGAATGGCCAGGAGGATTCCTGAAAGGGATGTCTTTGATTCCCAACCAAAAATGAAGGGAATCAAAACCTGGGACCAATTCTTAAAGCTGGCAGAAGAACAGGACAATGATGGTGATGATGATGATGCCATCAATCCTGACTGCAGTTCTGAGTCTGAAGTTTTCAGAAGATCGGATGATGATGAAGATAATGCTACTTTTGGAGGTGTAGGTGAAGGAGCCTCAAAAGTCAAGACTGGAGAGTCTCAGTCTGTGCCTTCTGAACCTACACAGACTGAGACACAGCATCAGACACGGACTCAGAGCTCAGAACAACCAGCAGCAAGCACTGATGCAATAATCATCAGCGCTGAAGCCATTCAAGCTGAAGCCAATCCTGCTAGACCAACCACAACAACCAGAACACTGTCTCCAGGTAGAAGTGAAATTGAAGACAGAATGCAATGGAGAAGTGCTCATCTGATAAGCACTTATCCTGGGTCAAGTTCTACACTGGAAGAGGTAGATAGGGCTAAGGGTAAGGGCAAGGAGATTGTCTTATCCAAGCAGGAAAGGTTAAGCAAGATCAAGAAGATGGTGGATGATCATGCTGCTGGAACAAGAAATCCTGAACTGACAAATCTATAGGATGAACTCTTGCAACAAGAAGCTACTGCTCAAGGTATGACCTTAAATGAATACCTAGAGGTATTAACACTTGAAGAGCAGAAGCTGAAGGAAGCAAGATTTGTTGACATGCTCACTCAAGAACTACAAGAAGAAAGTTGTTCATTGACCCAAATCAGAAGGAGTCAAGTTGAGCAACAAATCAAAGAAGATGAGGAGCTGTCAACAAGGTTACAGAAGATAGAGAGCCTGAAACCAAAGCTACAAGCCACTTTCCAAAAGTCAAAGCTCAAGCAGAAGATTAGAGAATGTCATCTGAACAAGATTGGACAGAAATTGAAGCTGGAGCTGACTTTGACCAAGAGCAAGAAGATGGTATGGGTGGATGAACTGTACACTCTAGGGCTTAAGGAATGGAAATCCATTGCCAATCTTTTGAAGAGTGCAGCTGACAAGGAATTGAAGAAAGAAGTTCTGGACGAGCTATCTTACCTGATTGAGCTAGTTCTCAGTCTGGGGCTCATCTCAGAAGAAGAATACAAGTTGTTTTACATAGCAAACAACTTTGTAATCAAGAAGAAGTCAGCTGGGTTATCCACAGAGAATGAGCAGAGAAGGGAGCATCCTCTACCCAAAGGTATTGTTTTCATAGATAGATCTTATGTACAGACTGACAACATTGAAGGTCTGTGCTATAGAGATATCAATGGGATAGAGTGCTTCCAGGATCAAAATAGACTATATAGAGAGTCTCTGCTACACTGCATTGCCCTGTTGAAGGAATGCAAACATTCTCAAGTCAGACCATTCAGAAGAAGACTGATTAGCTGGTTATTCAACAACCTTTTCCAAATCAGGATGATGATTGGACTTGAAGATATCTGTAAGAAGATCATCCTAGAGTATCAAGAATTTGAAGACAAATCTGATAAGGAAATGGAAGCACTGTTGAAGAGGAAAGTGGAAAAGATGAAAGAGATCAAGGCTCGAAGAAAGGACTGAAGATTGTTGTATTATTTACGATCTTATGTAATAATTGTAATATTTCTGTATAATAACTATGACTTTGACTTTATATATATATAAGTCTAAGATTCATAAGTTATGTTGTACTTTAGTATTTATTATTTCTCCTTTATCTTTTGTAAATAGATTTTGACATCATCAGATAAGGGAGATTGTTGGGAAAAACAATGATCAAACTCAAGTTATAAATCTGAGGAGTCAAAATCTAACTTAGTTGTATTCAGGAAACTTAGTGAAATTCCTGAGTCTGTACTTCTGAGTCTGTGCGACACAGACTGAAGAATTGTTTCTGAGTCTGTGCTGCACAGACTGAAGAATCTCACAGACTGAAAGCCATGCTCTCCTTGAAGACTTAAGAATTCATCATCTAAAGAATGAAGATTGAATGCAGAAGACTTCACAGACTGAAGTTCACAGACTGAAGATCACAGACTGATGAACACAGACTGAAGAGCACGGATTGAAGAACGAAAGTACAATTGTACAGAAGAAGTTTTTCTTTCCCAAGGCTCGATACAACTGATGAGATGTTTGAGAAAGGTCAAACATCGAAGAAAGGTTTTCTTCTCAGCAAAGAAACCTTTTACCTTTTTGTTTTTTCTATTTTCAAGAAAAGCAAAAAGGGAGGCGTGCAAAGTTGCCCAAGATACATCTGTTATTCCTTGGACAACTATGTAAGCTAGATAATATAGAGTTATACCCAACTCTATAAATAGCTGTTCAAAAAGCACTGCTATGTATCCAAGTAATTCCAAGCAAAATAGTATACAAGACCTTTAAGCTTAGGCTCAAAGCATTACCACACTAACTATTAAGTTTGTAGTGATAATTGTATCTTTATATACTACTTGGATCGTATTCAAATCATCTGTGTGGGTTTGAATACTTTGTCATCTGTGTGAGACAAATACATTTATTGTGAATAATACTTTGATTCATAATAAACTCTGTGTCATAATTAATCTTGTTTTCCGCCTTGATTAATTAAGCTTGTTTGATATAAACTTGGATATAAACTAACACGTTAAGATACTTGTTATTTAATCTGTATCTAAGTTTTGGGAACCTTGTGACCCAACACTAGTTACAAACATATACGTACTTTTGGGTGTTTATGTTATGCTCGAAACTTGAATCGCGAGAAGGATAAATTTGCAAGTAGAAGTCGACGTTGTTTATTTGTTGGCTATCCTTATGGAAAGAAAGGTTGGAGAGTATATGATCTTGAGAGTCATGAGTATTTTGTTTCACGGGATGTCGTTTTTTCCGAGAACGAGTTCCCTCATGCCAAAACTCATGATGAAAAACATGATGTTTCAGAGTTAAATTCTTCTGAAACTCATATATTTGATGATGATGAGATGCCTAATGAAGGAGCAGACAATTCTAATAAAGATAAGGAATGTGAAATGCCAAATGATGACCCACAAGTTTCCTGTGACACGAATGATGAAACAAGTGGGATTGATAACGCCATAAATGAAGAAGTTGGAACGGAAGATGAGCAACTCGGGCGTGGTCATCGAATAAAGCAACCTTCTACTCTCTTAAAAGACTTTGTAACTCATACTGCTTAATGCTTAAGCCCATCCGCGCGTTCACCCGAGCCGAATCCATCTTCAGGTACTTCCTATCCTATAGCACATTATGTGAATTGTGATAGAATTTCTTTGCAACATCGATCTTTCTTAGCAGCTGTTACAAATGGTAAAGAACCAAATTCTTATGCACAAGCAGTAAGAGATCCTTTATGGAGGCAAGCTATGAAAAATGAGATCGGGGCATTGGAGAATAATGGAACATGGACCGTTGTAGATCTTCCACCGGCAAAAGAAAGCCATAGGAAGCAAATGGGTGTTCAAAATCAAGTATAACTCGGACGGATCTATAGAAAGATACAAGGCTCGTTTGGTTATTCTTGGAAACAAACAAGTTGAAGGACTCGATTACACAGAAACATTTGCTCCTGTAGTGAAAACGGTGACAATTCGAACTTTTTTGTCCGTGGCAGCAGCTAAAGGGTGGGAGCTTCACCAAATGGATGTACATAATGCATTCTTGCATGGAGATTTAATAGAGGAAGTTTACATCAAGATGCCACCTGGTTTTATGACTCGACAATCGACAAAAGTTTGTCGATTGCGGAAATCTCTTTATGGATTATGTCAAGCTTCTCGATGTTGGTTTTCTAAGCTTGCTGGAGCCTTAAAGCTATATGGTTTCTCTCAATCTCAATCTGACTAATCGTTATTCACGTTGAATCGTAATCAAATACAATTATGCATTTTAGTATATGTTGATGATCTTGTGATTGGAGGAAACAATGGTGCTGCTATTCAAAAATTTACAGAATACTTATCTCAATGTTTTCACATGAAAGATTTAGGTACACTCAAATATTTTTTGGGAGTGGAAGTTGCACGAAATAAGGATGGCATTTTTCTTTGTCAACGTAAATATACGTTGGATATCATTGACGAAGCTGGTTTGCTAGGTGCCAAACCCACAACGTTTCCGATGGATCAGAATCATCGTTTGGCTCTTGCAAAAGGCCCGGTCTTAAATGATCCAGAAAAATATAGACGTCTAGTAGGCCGTCTAATTTATTTGACACTTACGCGACCAGAGTTGTCGTATGGTGTTCATGTTCTTTCTCAATTTACGCAAAATCCAAGGAAGAAGCATTGGGAAGCGGCATTACGTGTGGTTCGTTATCTGAAAGGTAGTCCGGGCCAAGGAATACTACTTCGATCAGATTGTGATCTAAAATTATATGCGTATTGTGACTCGGATTAGGATAGTTGTCCAATAAGTCGGCAATCAGTTACTGGCTATTTTGTGTTATTGGGAAGTTCACCTATTTCATGGAAGACAAAGAAACAACATGTAGTCTCGAGGTCCTTAGCGGAGGCGGAGTATAGATCTATGGCTATCACCGCTTGTGAATTAAAATGGTTGAAAGGATTGTTGTTATCCCTTGGTGTGTCACATACTGGACCCGTGAAACTGTTTTGTGATAATGATGCAGCTTTACATATTGCATCAAATCCGGTCTTTCATGAACGTACAAAGCACATAGAGATCGATTGTCATTTAGTTCGCGACGAAGTACAAAGTGGAAACATTAAAACTGCTCATCTTCGTAGCTCTGAGCAATTGGCTGACAATTTCACAAAAGCATTGGGGAACCGACAGTTCAATTATCTAAGGTGCAAGTTGGGCGTTCGGGATCTACACGCTCCTACTTTGGGGGGGGGGGGGGGGGGGGGGGGGGGGTATTGGAGAATATTATGTTTCATTATATATCTTATATTGACATATACATAGGACATTATTTTTGGTAGGTTGACAATCTATTTTGGAATAGATTTGGCTTGTTCTCCAAGTAGGTTTATTTGTATATATATTTAGCCATATTGGCTTAAATGACAAAGAGAAAAATTCGATCAATTCTTAATAAGTTTCATATCATCGGTTAAATAATTAACGTTGGTACAACCATTAATTATGAATTGCAATAATCTTATTCACCGATCGATTGTGTTTAATTTGTTTGTGTTAATTACATCTCATATATGTTGTGTTTGGTTTATAATTTCGACAATAACACGAAAATTTTGTAAAAGTCAATGTATATGATGCAAGTCTATTTGTACATTTAATGAATAATTGGAATGAATTGTACGTTCAATCTTGATTATGACTGGGTAAAATTAAATGAATAGCTCTGTGTACCTAACCAAGTCCTAACTAGTATCTTACTTATTATAGTTTGTTTATAAAATTTGAAATTATACTTCCCTTTGTACAGGTCGTCAAAAATAACCGAACTTGGATAACAATTAACTGGATTTGGATTAAACGAATTGACTTATTCGGTTAATCGAACTCAAATAATCTGAATCTTTTTCGGATCAGTTTATAATTAAATATTTTAGAATTTAGAATTCACTTAACCCAAATAACCCGCATAAGTTATTTAATAAATAAATATATTTATTTTTTATATAAAAAATATGATGATGATTTATGACTTATGCGAATTTATCTGTGCAAATACATCACTTCTTATGATTTTATGAACTATTGGTTTTATTTTGTGAAATTTGAATTTTGTTCGAGACGTGAAAGTTTAAGACTTTATTTTATTCGGGTTAAAACACATCTTCAACTCGAACCCAATCCAGATAACTCAAACCCAAGTAACTTAAATATTATTCAGTTCAATTAACAGATGAATTATACACCAAATACCATAAATATTTTTACTCTTATAATGAGTCGTACGTTGTTAAACTGATTTATAACCAAACACCTTATTAATATTTAGAAGAGTTGACGAATGTGAAGAATTTGACCTACGCCAAAGTTCACAGACCTGTATACATGCTAATTCCTGTAATCTCTACGTATATTTACAAATATCAAAATTGTTAATTGTTTTGATCGAATTTACAAGTTTGTTAATTATAATAAATAAGTCAAGTTGGACAAAGAAAAAAAAATAGATTGTATGAATGACGTTGTGATTTATACAGATTATGAGAACATTCCTTCAACTTTTTTTTTTCTCTCGATATCTCGTAAATGATCCTTAATTCACCTAAAATGACTAAAATAGTCTTATATACATCATCGAATAAGTTGAAGAAAAAATGAGAGAAAAATATATCATAATCATTTTAGGTTGATAGTGGACCGTTTATGAAAAGAAATTTTAGTTATCGGATTGAAAATGCAAAAAAAATTAATAGATAATTTTTATAAATTGATATAAATTATAAGGATCATTTATGTAATTTACTCAAAGATGTGAATATAATCCATGCAGACGGGGAAGCTAGGATATACTAGTTGGGGAATTTTTTTTTTATTATTTGTTTAGTGTTTGAGAGACAAAATTTATAAAATATCATAAATACTTTTAAAAAGATTTATTTTTTTATATGATTTGAAAAAAAAATTAGAACCAGTGCGCTGCACCTTTAGATCTGCTCTGAATCCACGTGACCATGTCACCATGTGGAGAATTAAATTAAATATATATCAATTTGAATTATACGAAATGCAATGCAACTATCCAACTATATATATAAAATGGATAATTTGTTTATGTACGTTCAACATTTAACTATCATTAGTCGATTACAAAATGGGGAATTGGATCTGATTTAGCAACATGAAATATGTAAAAATATAGTGTCAGATGATATTTTTATCTTGATATATCTGGAAAAACACAATTTTGTCTGACAACTTGGTGTAATTAAACATGAAATAAAAGGTCAACATCCATACTCGATTAAAAATATAGAAAAAAGAATTTTAATCAAAAACTTTTATTTATTTATACATTCAAATAAACTTGTATAACACAAGATTATCGCATTCTTGTTCAAAATGTCAGCTCATGAATCACAGATCATCGAAAACCAGCCGATTGCGGTGCTAAATCCTGACGGTTCATGCACTCGCTTCATATCCTTCCCATGCTGTCTACCCACACCATATCAAGATTCCGACACTCGTGTTCTAAGCAAAGATGTAATCATCAACAACATTAACAAAACCGGAGCTCGAATTTATATTCCGAAACAATCCCTTACCACTCTAGTCAAAAAGCTCCCTTTAATTATTTACTACCACGGAGGTGGTTTCGTTATCATGAGTGCATCTACAACCGTTTCACACGATTTCTGCAACCAACTTGCAACACATTTACCAGCTGTTATTGTATCTGTTGACTATCGACTAGCACCTGAATACCGTCTCCCTGCAGCCTATGATGACGGGGTTGAGGCTTTGAATTGGATCAAGTCAACGCAAGATCCATGGTTGACCGATTTCGTTGACTTCTCTCGTTGTTACTTAATGGGGACAAGTGCTGGTGCAACTATAGCTTACCATGTAGGAAAATGTGTGTCCTTACGGATTCATGCTCTTGAGCCCTTGAAAATCAAAGGGTTGATATTACATAATTTGTTCGTGGGAGGGGTGGAGCGAACAGAATCAGAGATTCGATTGGCTAATGTTGGGCAGTTGACTTTATCCAATACTGATACGTTTTGGGATTTGTCATTGCCTATTGGTGCGGATCGTGGCCATGAGTATTGTAACCTGATGGCGGGTGGTGTGGTTCGGTTTAAGGATGTGGGTTGGCGGGTGATGATAGCGATTCGTCATGGGGACTTAATGATTGATCGTCAAGTGGAGTTTGCAAAGATGTTGGAGATGACGGGTGTTGAGACTAAGTGTTTCTATGGAGAAGGTGATCATGGGATCGAATATTTTGATAAGTCTAAAGCTGAAGAATTGCTTCTAGAGATATCAAGTTTCATGTCTTCGGTTAGTTAATGTTAAATAATATATCAATTGATGATGAAAACAGTTAATGTTTGAGCGCATGCAAGAGTGAAATGTATTATCAACGTTTATCTTTAAAAAAAAAATCAAATTTATCGATAGAAGTTTATTATCCCTCAAATTGGAGTCAAAAGAAACAAATTAGCTGAGATGAAATAAAAAGTCAAAGTCCATTGTGAAATTTTTGGGTTTATTTATCAAATTGGTAGACAATTATGTAAACAAATTTTGGAAAACAAAACACAAACAAAAAACATCTAAAAGTCACTCGTTTACTATATCAAGAAATTCATCTAGTCAATCACGTCCTGGGCCTTCTCTGAATTTTCAGAGGCTTTGAACAAAAATTGATCGATCTTCGAAAAGAGGCTCTATATCTACCTATCATATATATAAACTTTTGAAACCTATCTACTGTCGAAAAGAGGCCTATAAGATTCTTAATTTTTGCGATCAACTTTCAAACGACTAAAACGTATTCTATATTTTCTTTCATTTAACAATCAATTCATCATATGTATACACACTCACATATACACAAACATACATATTTTGAGGCCTTATAATTCGGAGGTCCTGGGCGGTCGACCACATCGCCTATCCTCGAAGAAGGCCCCTGATCACGTCCAATCATCAATCACTTATAATAAAACTCAATTCAGACGGTTAATGATCTTGGGCAGTTGAAATTAACTTGAAAGTCAAAGGGTTGATCTTGCACCGTTTGTTTATTAGAGCTTGGAGGAGTACTACTGGAGCTAACAAAATCAGACACTGGTGAATTGACTCTACCTGGAACTGATGCAATGTAGGATTTGTCACTGCGTGTAGGTGCAATTCGTAACCATGAGTATTGAAACTCGATTCAGGATTAAAGGTCGGATCAAGGATTTGGGTTGGCAGGTTATTATCGGGATTTTTACCCGATTCATATATGTAGTGAATGTTGCTATATTGGCCTAAAATATTTGACTTCCAAAACATATTTACCAATTATTTTTGGGCTTACTGTCTCGAAATGCTACTTACACTGAAAATTTATTGTGTGTAATTTATTTACGAGTAGGTGTATTAATACTAGTAACCTGTTAAAATTGATTTTTGATGTACTTTACCTAGAAGAGTCCCATGTGTAACCGGTAACATATTTTCATCCTAGTCACTTGCCACCTTAAACGACACGTCTTCATCTACGTGGATTTATTAAATATTATTAATCATTTTTCTGCCTTTATTTTTTAATTTTATCATTAAACAAAAACTCAAAAAACATGAGGACCATGTTGCGATACAGCAACATCATCATCTTAAACGCCAACAACATCAACAACACAACAGCATCTCTTTATATCATAATAAAAAATATTTTGATAATTACAACAAAAAGACAAATTAAAATAATAATATTTTGATCCTCATCAACAACAAAAACCTTAATCGCCGGAGTTTGCACGTCTACGCACCGGAATTCAAAACCATAACTGATGTTCATCAATCTGAACAGATCTGAAACCCAAACCCGAGTTTTCACTCTATTAACGTTTATTCACTCGAATTTTATAAATCCCCACCCCACTCGAATAAAAAAGTGCAAGAACATGGAGGATGCGTTTTCTGACGGTTACGCCGGACACGTTCAATCAACCGGCGACCGAACCACTATCCCCGCCGTACAATTATCGTCGCTGAAACCACCAGATCTGACCACCAGGGAGAAGTGAGGGCGATGTGCTATCGAGTTTGAGGATGTAGTTGGCGGCGGCGCCGGTGGATGAGAAGTCGTCGGGATCCGGTAGGGATTTGAAAGGTCCGAGGTGGGAAAGGGCACCGAGGAGAAGAGAGATGGTGTGAGAGAGGAGGTTTGAGAAGATTGTTGTGGTGAGAATTTGTGGGATTTTGATAGCTAGATATAGAAACCCCATGGTGTGAGAGAGGAGGTTTGCAGGGATTTATTGAAGGGGAGTTTGGAGATATTGTTTGTAGTGTTGGACAAACGATGTATTCTTGTAAACAACGTTAGTCAAACGGCAACGATTATAAACAACGTTAGTCAAACGGCAACGATTATAAAATGTCACAGCGACGTATTCTTGTAAACGTCAATTGCAAATTTGCAAGTATTTATCTACAAAACAACATGAGGTAGCCGTCAAACTATTAAAAATATAGTTATTGGTAAACAATATTTTCATTTATATATTAATAATTCAACATCCATAACATTTCTACTCATTCATCTACAGCCATGTCCAACAACCATCAATCACCGGCCGGCCAAAATCCACCCATGATAACACTCAATCCCGACGGTTCATGGACTCGCAACGTATCTCACCCATTCACCCCTCCCACACCGGATCAAGATTCCAACACTCTTGTACTAACTAAAGATGTAGTCATCAACCATGTTAACAAAACCGGTGTTCGAATTCATCTCGCTAAACAAACCCAAATTACAACCGCAAAACTCCCGCTTATCGTTTACTTCCACGGAGGTGGCTTTGTTCTCATGAGTACAACTTCAACACTCGTACATGAATTTTGCAATAAGATAGCGATGCAACTCTCCGTGGTGGTGGTGTCTGTGGACTACCGCCTCGCACCTGAACACTGCCTTCCCGCCGCCTACGATGATGGCGTGGAGGCTTTGTATTGGATTAAGTCAATACAAGATCCATGGTTGACCAAATTTGTTTACTTTTCTAATTGTTACCTAGTGGGTAGTAGTGCTGGTGCAAACATAGCTTATCATGTTGGACTACATGTATCCTTAAATGATCTTGGTCCGTTGAAAGTCAAAGGGTTGATTTTGCACATTTGTTTATTGGAGGGGTGGAGCGTACCGAGTCAGAGATTCGGTTGGCGGATGCTCAAATGGTGACTTTATCGAAATGTGATGAGATGTGGAATTTGGTTTTGCCTGTGGATGCAAGTCTTGATCATGAGTATTGTAACGTGATGGTGAGTGGTGGGCCGGATGATGTGGGCATGATTAGTGATTTGGGTTGGCGGGTGATGGTAACGGGTTGTTATGGGGATTTGTTGATTGATCGTCAAATGGAGTTTGCAAAACTGTTGGAGTTGAAAGGTGTAAAACTCGAGTGTTTTTATAGTGATGGTTATCATTTGATAGAATTGAACGATGATTCGAAAGCCAGGGAATTGCTCAACGCGATTTCAAGTTTCGTGTTGATTGTTCTTGATAACTGATACAAGGTGGTACCTAGAGATTAATATCTCTCGATCGTGATAGACGGAAAATAATGTGAGAATTAATATAAAAGGACATACATGCATAATTTTGTAATTCGATCCTTATCTATAGCTATTGTATTTTATATGCTATACGTGCTTTAATGAGATATTTTGCAACTAACGAAACAGAAAACATATTGTATGGTTAAACATGGAACTAATATACGTTTTTCTTGATGTATAACATTCTACTCGTTAGGGCGTAGGCGAGCAGGGAGATTTTGGGCTGTCAAAATGGGCTCATGTTTTATAATCGATCAGGCTTAGAACTCTTTCAATTTTGAATAAATAACAAAAAGAGCTACATACTTACTGTCATAAATAATTTCAAGTATGCGACATTGCGACATATCCAATTTATTATCAAAATATGTAACAAACTGGAAGATCTTGTACTAATGTGAGCAAGATAATAACCAATTACTGGTTGACCTGATAAACTTGATTTTTTAAGTATTTTTCAATTTTTAAAAAAATATGATGTGGATAATTATACATACATGCCATTTTTTATTATAAAAGATGAAAATTGCTTTTCCTTTTTATTAAATGTTAAAAAAGATAATGATTGTTTTTGTTTATTTATCTGGCATAATGAGTTGTACTACAAGTATTAAAAGTTGTACATTTTATGACAAAAGAATCTAGTTGGCACATAATGACAAGTATACTTATGATGTGGCAAAAGTAGTACAGTTGACAGTTAATGTGTATGTCTAGTCAGCTTTTTTAAACTTGAAAAGGTAAAAATAACTTGCAAAGATCTCAACACGAAATTTTCCGGTTTGTTGCATATTTTGACAATAAATTGGATAATTTGCATTTTTGAAATAATTTGTGATAGTATGTAGCCGACTATTTTCATTTACTTCAGTTTTTATATATTAATTGGCATAATGGTTTTAGGGGACATTTAGTACTTGTACTTGAAAACATATATACGAAGGTTGTACTCTTAGCCCCTAGTAATTTAGTTACGTGCATTATATTGCAAGTACGTACAACCAAAGTTTAAGAAGTTGCATTTTAATTAATTGTAACTTTCATTATTTCATTCTTTAATCCTATTATGAATGAAGTGTCGCAAAAATAACTATTGTTCTCGTTACAATATGACATTTGCAAATATTCTTTTTATTTACGGTATATATTTTCCAATAGAAAAGCAATTTATTGAATAAATAGCTAGCTTATTGGTTAATGAATGGCAGCTGCTATTAGAATATGATTTTCATTTAACTATTTAAGATAAGCGTGTTGTACCTTATACATTTTTGTTGTATACAGATTGGAAAAATAAGCGTATGTACAAATCACCTTTTCTTGAACTAATTGTCTAGTATAGTTAAAAAGTAATAAATTAGGGGATATCAAGCGGACTACACTATTTAAATATGCAGTTACCCATTTACTTTTTTAATTATATAAGGGTCTATTTGACAAGAAGCTTTTAAAAGATTTAAACTTTTAATTTTGAAAAATAAACTCATGGTAAAATAAAAGCTTTGTTTGGTAAGAAGAGTTTGAAGCTTTATTTTACAACAGAAAGTTTCAATTTCAAACGCTAAACTGAGTAGCATTTCAATCTCATAGGGAGCTTTTAACATTGCAAATTGCCATAGCAACCCTTATTAAGAAGTCGCCAGGGATTTTTCACCATTTATCTCATCTTTTCACTCAATTGCATATCAATTGTATTATTAAAAGTAACAAATAATAATAATAATAATAATAATAATAATAATAATAATAATAATAATAATAATAATAATAATAATAATAATAATAATAATAATAATAATAATAATAATAATAATAATAATAATAATAATAATAATAATAATAATAATAATAATAATAATAATAATAATAATAATAATAATAATAATAATAATAATAATAATAATAATAATAATAATAATAATAATAATAATAATAATAATAATAATAATAATAATAATAATAATAATAATAATAATAATAATAATAATAATAATAATAATAATAATAATAATAATAATAATAATAATAATAATAATAATAATAATAATAATAATAATAATAATAATAATAATAATAATAATAATAATAATAATAATAATAATAATAATAATAATAATAATAATAATAATAATAATAATAATAATAATAATAATAATAATAATAATAATAATAATAATAATAATAATAATAATAATAATAATAATAATAATAATAATAATAATAATAATAATAATAATAATAATAATAATAATAATAATAATAATAATAATAATAATAATAATAATAATAATAATAATAATAATAATAATAATAATAATAATAATAATAATAATAATAATAATAATAATAATAATAATAATAATAATAATAATAATAATAATAATAATAATAATAATAATAATAATAATAATAATAATAATAATAATAATAATAATAATAATAATAATAATAATAATAATAATAATAATAATAATAATAATAATAATAATAATAATAATAATAATAATAATAATAATAATAATAATAATAATAATAATAATAATAATAATAATAATAATAATAATAATAATAATAATAATAATAATAATAATAATAATAATAATAATAATAATAATAATAATAATAATAATAATAATAATAATAATAATAATAATAATAATAATAATAATAATAATAATAATAATAATAATAATAATAATAATAATAATAATAATAATAATAATAATAATAATAATAATAATAATAATAATAATAATAATAATAATAATAATAATAATAATAATAATAATAATAATAATAATAATAATAATAATAATAATAATAATAATAATAATAATAATAATAATAATAATAATAATAATAATAATAATAATAATAATAATAATAATAATAATAATAATAATAATAATAATAATAATAATAATAATAATAATAATAATAATAATAATAATAATAATAATAATAATAATAATAATAATAATAATAATAATAATAATAATAATAATAATAATAATAATAATAATAATAATAATAATAATAATAATAATAATAATAATAATAATAATAATAATAATAATAATAATAATAATAATAATAATAATAATAATAATAATAATAATAATAATAATAATAATAATAATAATAATAATAATAATAATAATAATAATAATAATAATAATAATAATAATAATAATAATAATAATAATAATAATAATAATAATAATAATAATAATAATAATAATAATAATAATAATAATAATAATAATAATAATAATAATAATAATAATAATAATAATAATAATAATAATAATAATAATAATAATAATAATAATAATAATAATAATAATAATAATAATAATAATAATAATAATAATAATAATAATAATAATAATAATAATAATAATAATAATAATAATAATAATAATAATAATAATAATAATAATAATAATAATAATAATAATAATAATAAACATGCCATGCACCAATTTTGTTAAAGAACATCCTTTCACTGATATGATTCAAGACTTTGAGGTACTGCATTTGTACATTTTTTTCTTTTTTGTTATTTATTAATTTTATAGCTCATACACAATATAAATATTTGAAGAAATGAAGTATTGCATAAACAAAAATTACATAGATATACTTTAGTTTTTAGGTGTATTTTAATATTATTTTATAATTTTCATCTTCATATTCAACTAGTTTGATAAACATTTATAATGAATTTATATTTTATATTTGTTAAATTTAGTTGGACGAGGTGATGCGGGTTCAAAGTGTTGAAGATCGGGTCTTGGTGTAGGCGGTTTACCCAACTTCAAGGCTCAAAAACGTCTTCTAGAATAAATAACGGCCCATTTTATGTTTTTTAAGTTATTTTTGAACTTTTATTTTGGGCTTTTGGTTTGGCCCGTTACGTTTTTTGGCCCATTTCGAATTTCTGCACCTTATTTTAGGGTTCATTTTTGAGACAGAAAAATTAGTTTTGATTTTTATGAAGTTTAATTTTTCTCTCAAATTGTGTTGAACATTTGAGTTAAATTTTATCCTAACTGCGATATTCTTTTAAATCAGCGTGCGTTAGAAGGGATTAATCTTAGTATTCGAAGAATCAACATGTTTAATTCGTGTTCGTTCAATTGTAATCTCCATCAGGAGGACAGCTCTTAAGTATTTGTGATTTAATGTTTGTGAGAGCACAAAGTTCAAATCTCACTTAACCAAAAAATAAAAAAACTTTGTAGAACTTATGTTGGTATCTCTACAAAGAGGGTTATGTAAACCAAGTTTGTGATACCCATAAAGTAACGACCTTCAAAAGATGAAGTAAGGTATACTATTCGATTTACCAATGAGTTGTAAAACATATATGAGAAAAATGCATGTTGCAAAAAGTAAGAAACCGAAAACCAAGATTCTTCATCGATCAAAACATGTAAGATGTAGTAAGTTTGCAAGAAATCGCATTGATGACGGAGATTGAACAACAAAAAGAGTTGTATTTTTAGCGGCACGAAATATTATTGATTACAACAAAAAGAATGTAATTTCAAATAGAGTTGTATTTTTAGCGGCACGAAATACTATTGATTACAACAAAAAGAATGTAATTTCATCCGAGGACCACCAAACAAATATGTTTTTCATCTCATACGTCTTTAGTTATCGAACATTCTCCAAAACACCGAAATTTCATTTCTTGAGCATTATCACTTACAAATGACAGTATTAGTTGAAGAATCAAACTGCATGTTGATGTAATAATGAAAAACACTTGATTAGCTTTCCAAGCGAGACTAATCCATCAAAGCGAGACTAATCCATCATTCCAATATCCCAATCATTTTACAAGGGGAATGATATATCCACCAACTAAATTGATAAATTCATCAAAACTACGCATTAATAAATTATATTGTACAACCTATTAATGCATAATTTTGGTGGATTTTTCAATTTGGTTGGTGGCCCCTTTTATAACGTTGCAAGCTTATAGATTTTCAATTTTATAAAAAATACTCCGTAATTCACAGGACACGTACACTTAGCGAGTACAATTAAGTAGCACTGTAGAATTTATAAATAAATAAAGTTCAATAATAATTCATATTCATACAGCATATGAAATAAAATACCCAAAATGCCCTCTAGAAAACCCTAAGAGCTATCATCCTGTGGCCTATGTACTGCACTCTACAACTCCCATGCAGGCCTTTTTGTTGTCTTGTTTTTGGCCTCAAATCACCTGTGTTACTACTGGCTCTAAATATTCAATTCATGAGTGCATACGTTCTAGTATTATACGTAAAAATGTGCTGTCAAAATAATTACCCACGTCCTTTTTTTTATCACTTCAATAATCACCGGCGGCGGCTGACATTGATGACTGTAACTGAAGCAAGTGGTGATAACAGTCCGCCGCCGTAGGCCGCTGTTCTGGATTCTGATCCAAACATCTGTTTTGCAACTCTCTTAACGCTTTTGGCAACCCCACCAATCCACATGTCTTCAACATCTGGCCCACACCCCATACGTCCACTTTCACTCCATGCATTCCTCTCCCTTTCATTTCGGGCGCGTGTCTCGTTCCCACCGACGTCTGTACAGACATTGATGGAATCACTAACCCCGTCCCAACAGAATCTTGCTGGGGCGGGTAAATTTGTGGTGCGCTGGCTGCTTCGTCGAACCCGATCACAAACCACTCATTTTCTCTATCGCTTCTTCGCATCACTTTATCCCAACCTAAGTCGCGATGCATGAACGATAGGTCGTGTAACGCGACTAGTGCTTTCGTTACCTGTTTTAACGCTTCTACTAATTGCTCGAAATTCAATAGCTTTAACTTGCATCCTCTTGGTTTGAAACTCAAACTTAAATCTTTTTCTGAAGACTGACAAATGTATTCTGAATGTGGAATCCGATGATCGAGGAAATCGTAGATTTCCTTAACAGTATTCCATTTTCGTTTGCTTGAAAAACCTCTTGTCATGAAATTCGGCGTTAATTCGATTATGTTACCATTTCCCAAATCGAGCGTCTCAAAATCACTATACGGAAAGGACTTGTTGATTTGCTGAACACTAGTACAACGATCTGCTAATAGTGACAATAGACCTGCGATACGCCAACAAGGAACCAACGCTTTAATTCGATCTCCAGGAGTTGACAAGTCAACGGTGTGGAGATCCGTTCTTATGAGCCTATCATGTGTTCGACTCAAAGCACAAAATGTGACGATATAGCCAACCGCATAGTAACCTAAAATGTAAGGAAGATCTAAATAACTCCATAACAATTTTTGTACCAATAATGAAGACGGATCGAGATTATTATCTTCTCTTAACTTATCGGTTTCTTCTCCTCTCCACAAACAAAAATTCCGCACGAATCCTGTCACATTAGGCCATTGATCTTGTATGCCATTATTCGGGTTCAAACGAGACGGTTTACGAATAAAAACGATATCAAGATTACTGAATTTTGATATAACCCGATTGATACAATCGTCCCAAAGGCCTACGAAAGATTCTCTTACAGTGGTAGTAAGAGTAGGGTTTGATCGGGCAATCGGGCTTAAGATCTCGAATGCGATTGATCGACAATCTAAGGGTTCGGATGAGGTGGTAAAGAAAAACTCTTTTCCTTGAGGAAGATCTCGATACAAATCTTTTCGAAGCGGAAATCGTAACTCTTCTGATGGTGGTTCTTGCAAGTACCATGGCAGATCGATTAAACTCGGTAGAGATGGTGGCGGTACACGAAGACAGCCCAAGTAATACTCGGTCGAATCTTGAAATTCCAACGGTGGTACAGCTGCACAAGAAAAATAACAAAATGCACAACAATAATTATAAACTGAAGTTATGCCATTTTTAAGAACTGTAACAACAAACTAAACAATATATTATTGTTGTTCCCGTCTAACATTAAATTAAAGATCAACATTAATTGAAGAGCTATAATCCAACATTATGACAGAAATCAGGAAGTATTCTGGTGAATTATTGTCTTACATCTAATTGATGGCTCTAAATAAGGGCCTTGTGTTCTTTCAGTAACCAGACCTGGGGACAGAAATAAATATCGATGTATGTATTGACTAAAACCATAAAACTTTATTGTAATAAACATATAATATAACATAATGTGAATACTGGAGTATTAATTAACATTTAGTTACCTGTAGGGTGAGGATAAGTTGACTTTCTTCTGCCAAACACTTTGACTTGTTGGCCAGGAAGAAATCTATCAACAGAAAAACCCTTTAGAGGAGAATTTACATCTTCAAAGGCTTCCAAGGTACAAGCAACCATTGCATCATCCAAGAATGTAAGTTCATCTGCGTTTAAAAAACTTGTACCTTGAACCTTAACTCTACCTCTATGATGTTCACCATCTTCAGCCCATAAACTCACAAGTTCTTCCCATACCATTCTTACTTTACCAATTCTTCTTAAATCTTTAAATGTTGATGTTGATGAAGTTTCATATTGACCCCCTCCTCCTACCTCCATTGGTGAACTCTCTATTCCTAATAAACTTCCTCTTACACCATGAAGATACCCTTCACTACCACCACCACTCATTATCATATGTCTACCACCCCTTCCTACAATCACAAATAAACAATTTCATTATAATCATAATATGCCGTAATGTTAACCGATTGACATCCAACTATTTATAAGTAAAGCAAACATTTCTAAATAAGTCAATCTCAAACGCTCCAACAAGTTAAGCAAGTGACACATAAAATCATGATAAAGTATATACCAGATGCTGCAAAAGGAAGATCATCGTCTCTAAAAGGTGGAAGTGGAAAAGATTTCGTATCCACAACGGCTAATCTAGAATCTTGATCACCTCCGCCGCTAGAAGTCAGGAGAAACGGAGACGTTCCTCTGCAAATACTATTTTGTGGGGTTCTCATTCGAGACCCCATGAACTGTGCCAATTCTTCAAACACTTCTTCATCAAAAGAAGCAGGCAGTCTATGCAACTTCCTTTCGTACGGTGAGAGTCTAAAATAACTCTTACCAATTTGTTCTCTTTCACCACCTCTTTCCCACTCATAAACTTTTCTAAATTCACCCAACATGTTATCCCATTTCGTACCCGCAGTTTTCGCGTCACGGTTCACCCCATTTCGTTGCAAAAATTCCGCAACTTCTCTATCTTTTTCCGCTCTTGTTTTCCCTCTTCCTTGCAATTGTGAGGGTGGTACCGGTGTCATCACGTTGGACGCGTCAATTGTGATCGGGTTATCGGATGAATGATCCGACCCGGATACACCACCACCACCACCACCACCTTGGTATTGGACCCTCCAAGCCCTAGCAAGCCACAACATTTCATTGGGCTTCCAAACTGGACTTACATATTTTCCTTTTCTCAATTGGTGTTGTGTGTATTGCGGCTCCCCTTCTGACTTACTGGTCTCATGTCCGGAAACCGAGGGTCTAGGGGAGTGTGACGGGGATGACGCGGTGTCCGAGGAGGATGCCGTGGTTGGTTTTTGCGACGGAGATGGTGTTTTCTCCGTCGAAGAAACCATAACGGGAACTTGTTTTTGTGGAGGTGATGGTAAAAGTTTCCATTGGCCTGTTGCACTTGTATATCTAGGCCTTTTGGGGTTAACTGTTTCTGTTGATATGTAAATCTGGGATGACGGTGGTTGTGGGGGCGGAGATAGAAACGCCGGAGTAGTAACAACCACTATTGGTGGTTGTTCTTCTATGGCTTCTTGAAGTTGGTTATCTTTAGGAGAAGGTGTAGAATGTTGTAGTTGTTTTTTGGGCTTATCTCCACCTTTGTTATCACTCATCTTAATAAATGTAACACCAACATGTGAAAAGCGATAACAAGTGTAACTTTGTTAAGAAATCTTGGAAAAGAAACCTAACAAGATTGAACAACTTAGTTTGCATATAAATTCTGTGATTTTTATAACCTAAGTATGAAAATGGGTTTCTGGGAATTTGAGATGGTTTTATGGTAGGGGTATAAAAAGGTCAAGTTTGAAGAAAGAGAGGAAGATAGATAAAAGTAAAACACTGAAAGCAAAAGCTATAGCAAAAAGTGAAGGGAATAAAATAAAATAAATATTTTTTAGAAAAATGAAAATCAAAGTTGAAAGAGATTGTGGAACCTGCTGTGATTAAGACCTCTCAGTTTAACACTTAACAACTTTATTAGCAGAAAAGAGGTGAAAGTAATCATTGTTGGATTCAGAAAAAACAGCTCTTAACAACATTTTTATATATTTAAACACATTTACTCGATTATCATATATTGAATTGAAGCATGTCACATTTTCTTTAGTTCCTTCTTTTCATTTGTCTTTATATAGATTTATATTATATTAATAGTATATATATACAGTGATTTGATTGATTATTAATAATGTAGTGTTTTTATATATTGAAACTAAATCCAAGTCTTTATTTAGTGCTTGACCTTTTGAGTTAGTCAGTAAAGATGATAGGGTAGGAAACATGTTTATATATTTTGTGAAAAATACATATGAATAAATACAAAATGTGATTAATTAGTAAGTGGCCACTGGTTGGTTGGTTGGTATGTGTGTTTGTGTTTATGTTTTGTGTTTTAAGAGTAGAGTGGAGATGATGGGGACTGGTCGAATCAATGGGTTCTACTCAGTGACTCATAATAACTCTCTCACGGCTCTTTCTTGTTTTTTTGTCCTCCAAACATCCACTTTATACTTTCATAGATACTCAACTTTTAGCCTATTTTAGGGCACACACAAGGTGTCTTTTAATTAACAACAAAAAATGCATTATCAATTGATTATTCCATCGACTAGCTCTTTAAATTAACAAGGATTAGATGGCTTTTGTGTCTCACAAAACCTTTAAACAGGGATCAATCTACTTTTGTGTTGTTTCTTTTGTTGATTTGGGAGAAAGTTGTATTGTTATGGTCAATTGATCATTTTGTTTATGGCTAATTACCATGGGTCATAAGTGAGTTGTTTCGTATGAAAATAAGGAGCGGTACGTTTGGTGAACGCTACATGTTTTTCATCGATTGATGTCACCTTATGAGGTTTTAATTTTCGGTATTCAATCTTTTATGTCATTGGCTTGAGCTTGTTGATTCTGTTTCGGAGGTAGTGTTAATGCTCTTATGATAGACGATCAACTATTAAATGGATAAAAAATGTAGTTGAAAGAAGAAATTTGTACGGTGGATCCAGAAGGCGAATACACATTGTTGATAACTTGTAAGAAAAATGATAGGGAGATCTAAACTTGAAGGCATAAAAATAGACTTAAAAAAATTTATTGGTTAACGTGCTAAAATGATAGATGAAAAAAAAATACAGATGTGTAAATGATGTGTTAAATGATAAATGAGTTATGTCTAATTATAAATTTAGATATATTTAACATTACTCGTGTATGGTAATTTATCGCATGTAAGTCCAACTAATTATCGAGCTAACGTAATAACTATTATCGAATCAAAGGGTCGACTCTGAGTTAGCATTATCAAGATAACAACATAATAGCAAATGGATTCTGAGTTCATTTTATGTATATGCTCATTCATGTTGATCATATGTAAAAATCAATTCATCTATTTTATTTTTTTTATTAATTAGCAAAATACAAATCTAATCTAATCTAAATATTAATAAAAGAAAACTTTGACAAAAATTTCCAATTAATCAATTAACTTAATTAACTTAGAATTGGATAAAAAGAAATACTCCTAAGTCACTAAATCCCTTAGATTTTATAATAAAATAATTCCCCTCTATCTCTATATAGATTAAATTAAATAATAACTATTAGATTAGAAATAAATAAATTTCTAAATACAATTATTTACACCCGTTTATTTTACACCCATTTATGCATATTCTCATTGCTAATGTGATCATTATTTAGTTAGTAACTAAAATCTACAGTTATATTATATATGTATTTATATACGTGTTTAAATGAAAACCTTTGTCATTGAAATCTTTTAAAAATTATGAGTTTAAAATAAAATTATTAAATACTTTTGGTGGTTTTAATTTTAATGAATCTTTTTTGCAGTTTCTACAAAATAAAAATAATAATAATAAATCTAAAGTATTGGCTGCTCTCATAAGTAAAGCAACCCGACTCAAATGTAATCTAATTGTTGGGTAAAAATAAAATAATTTACAATATAATTCTAATTATATAAAAATAAAATAAAGAGTTTGTATTGTACCGTTATATGACGGGGACACTGAATGACAAGTAAATGGCATCTTCTCAGCTGTTGTCGTATGTAAGTAGAGCCTACGGGGGAAGGCATGGTAGGTCGGCGGGATCAGTTTATGTTTATGTTTTATGTTACATAATATACATACATACACACACATACATACCATTATGTATGTATAGGCTACAGCATAGTATATTTACACGTATAGCCTCTAGGTGTGCCCACTTTTGTCTCCCCTCCTCCCTCTTTTATTATTTTGTTCCTTTTTTAATGCTTCTTGCTTTCTTTCCTAAAAAATATTTCATACAGTAACTTTGCACTCTAATGAAAGGTGATAAATATTAATGAGTATATATACGTAGGGTAACGATCAAGAGGGCATAATTTTTCGAGGAAATGTAAGGAAGTTAATCATTCATTCGCGATGAATAATAAACAAATGTAAGAACACGTATTTTTACTAAGAAATATTAATCAAAAATGATGTTATACCTACTAATATTCATAGATAAACTACTTTTTATAACTTATAATATAACATGATGAATATTAAGAGAATTTAATATTAAGAGAATTTTCTAACGTTCACCATTAGTGAATTTTAACCGAAGTGGATATTATCATTTTTTTTTTAATTATTCTTTAACATTCGTCCACGATGAATGATAACCAAAACGTATAAAAATATATTTACTAATAAATATTAATTAAAATCCCTTTTATAACTATTAATATTCATCAATAAACTATTTTTATAACTTATAATATCATATGATGAATATTAAAAAAATTCGTTAATATTCATCGTTGATGAATGTGTAGTTTTTCCTTTTCCAGAAAATAAAGTTTCTCTCTCATCCGGTCCATATATACATATATATCATTACTGTTGCTGAGAGTACTCATAGTGATTTGAGTTATTTTACTAAATTTTTTCCTTTTTTAATAAAGACAACTCAAGTAAAATAAAAATGGAATTTTGACTCAATTTGTATTCTAAAAATCAACATTAATATATCAATAATAGAAATGAACTATTAATTGTTATCATAATTCTACAAATACGTTTTGAAATTCGAGAATAATATGTACTATCATTTACAATATTACTATAGTTATAATGAAATTGATAATGATTAGTTTCTATTATTAATAACTTTGATAGTAAATTTATAGAATATAAAATTAGTTAATATTTCATTTCTTGAATTTTTCATCCGTAAAGTGAGAGTAGAATTCGCGGTAAATTAAAATGAAGGCTCCAAGAAAGATTACAACCAAGAAACTATGCCAGAAGAAGAAAAAAACAAAGAATTATTATTGCATCCAAGCTGATTGATCATTAATAGGAAAAACTCCATTCAAATTTATAGTTGAATAAATAGAAGTTGATGTCGATTTAATTTTATTATTGCATCAGCAACGTATAACTTTACACTCTAATAAAATTGGTGTAACACAAGAATATACTTGTACGAAATGCGATTCATCTTAAAAATTCTTATGCACCAAATCAATTTTCGTTTTTTACATATTACCTCGTAAATTACTTTTACAATCTCTTTTTTTCGTAAGCAAAGCAAAGTTGTACTATTTTCTACATTTCACTTCCTTACTTCAATTCGTCATTTTGATGTTGAATTAACCTTCTAAATTATTAAATTAATTGTAATTATCCAATTATATAACATAAAAGTATAATGCAATTAATCGAATAACACAAATAAATAAGTTTTGTCAAGATTTGAAGTAAAGAAAAAAATAGAAGTTGAATAAAATATTATAAATTTGGTGTAATATCAAATTTAATACAAATCTAAAAAAAATTAATACATTAAAAATTACACTAAATTGATGAGTTGATTGAATACAATTTTCACATCATAAAACATCATATCAGATGTATTGTAAATGATCTTAAAAATATAGAGCAACATTACTCGTGATATATAAAAGTAAGAAGAATAGCAATGTCTTATTCGTAACTTAATACAATTACAATTACATTAGATTAGAATTACAATTATAATACAATAATAACTATGAATATAGTTGTTAGACTTTTATGAGTCACAAGTTGACTCTTACGAGTCGTGTTAAAATTTTTAAAAATGAGACGATTTGAATCCCGACTATTAAATGATTTTGACTCTTACAAGTTATTTATTGACTTTTCAAAGTCGTGTGTGACTCTTTCGAGTCTTGTACGACTCTTACGAGTCAGAAATCAGACAAACTTTTAGTCTAATATAATACAAAAATTAAAAGGATAAAATAGAAAAAAAAAATTAAGCCTTTGTGTTGATTTTGGGTAAACGACTTAACTATGACTCTCACCGCGTTTATTTCTGTTAAAAACTTTAAACAATAATATATATAGGGGTGTTCAAATGAATGGATCGGTTTAAAACCGATCCATATACATAAATCTTAATGGATTATGGTTTCAAAAATATGAATCCGATTGGTCCAAACAAATTCAATAACCGAATCAATCCATCCGAGTTATTATTTGGATGGATCGGTTTCATTTTTTGAATATCCAAAAACATTCACAAATATATATGTTAAAAGTATGTTAGATATTATAATAAAAATATACAAAATTGATGATACTAAGTTTGATTTGTACAAGTTCAAATCAATATCATCTTCACTATATATTATAGTGTTTGTGAAATTATTTATCACATTTACAAAAATTAATATGATTTTTAACATCAACTATTATATACTAGTATTATATTTAGATATTTATAGAATGTTAATAATTTGGTAAACTATTATGTATCTGCATGCATGTATATATATGAAATGTTTGAAAAATTAATATTTATTTCTTATTTAGTTTTTTTGAATAATCCGGATTGTAGTTTTTTTGAATAATCCGAAATAATTAGTTTGGTTCTGATCCGAGCCAATTCAAAAATTCAATTATTCAAACCATATAGTCCGATCCGAGTTATCCAATTGGATATTTCGATTTTATTTGAATTGTAAACGGCCCTAAATATTTATATTTATATATTATTGTAAAACAGAGGTAATAGATACACCAGTAAAATTGTTTAATGCACCGTATTGTATGACAGTTATGGCTCACACTACTATACACTACATCATGACTTTAGTGTTTGAATCAATTTATTTGTCGTATATATCACCCCTCGTAAAATACTATATTACAAGGCCAACTCGCGAGTAAAAAGTAAAGATTATGAGACATGAGTCTAGTCACGAGGACATGAAGCTTTTAAGACACACACCATAAGCAGATCATCTCCTCTGCTTTGATTGATGGAGACATGCATAGTGAGTACTGAATGGACAATCTCATGTCCTACTGCCCACATCTTCCATTATTCCTTTTTATTTCTCCTCTTATACGGTATATAATAATACATACATAACAAAACACAGAGTATTTTTTATTTTTATTTTTTCTTCAAAATGAACAATTTTGAAAGTTAATAAATATAAATATAAATACGCAAAGTCTACTTTCTGAGGGACATTGCAGATTGCAATTGCAAATAAATATAAGAGAATGACATAAAAGACCAAACATACAAACGACACTTATACTTGTGTATTTGTGATGGGGCATGTGCATGCCTCCATTATTGTATTTTCTTATCTTAATAACTCAATATTCTTTAAAGTTTAAACTATCACTTCAATGAAATACGATAAATGCGCTAGTACTACAATACTACAATAGAAATTGAATGAGTTGGTGTGTTATTCATTTAATTTATTACACATATAACCAATACTAAACTTGATATTTTCTTAAGAAAATCCTCGATAAATGTATCATCGGGGATTTACTTAATCTCTCAATCAATATATTATCTTGTTTTTCGCAAAAGAAAAAAAAAACTTGATATTAGTAGCTGAATAAGTTCTTATAACCTTTATATTAATTCGTATAAGAAATGAATAGCAAAATCCTCATCAACTAAATGGGCACAAATCTATAATCAGTGACTAACATGGTACCCCCACAATGCGACGGTAAACAAATATTTTAGTTTCGATATAATTTTCAATTAACAATAAGTTGTCCTTGAATTAGAATTAAAAAAATAGTGATACGTTTACTTTATTTTATACATTATATTTCAAAATATTAGAATTAACGGTCACAGTTCTTGACGCATCCAAAACACGACCCATAATTGGATGAAATTAAATGGGCCGTTATAATTGATTTTTTAACAAATTATAACCCCACACCTTTCATCCATTGTAATTATTCAGGTTTGGTTTGGGTTAAGGATTGAATCAATAAGTTGACCGGCCAACGAGATTAAAAAAAACTCAATTAAGAAAAACAAATTGCCTACATATTAGCCCGCTTGAGCCGTTTTTCGTAAATACGTTATGCAAGTCATGTTTATGCTAGTTACATTGACCTATCCAACCCGTTTACCAAATCAATTTGAGTTAGCGTTGTGACTTTTTGATCCTCAAATCCAAATATACTAACCCTCACTCGACCCGAATTATAATTATTTAATCTAGCTATTAAATAAAATAATTTATAATGTTGGCTAAAAAAAAAAAAAAAACAAAATCATTGCACTACATGTTGTATTAACTAGAATGATAGAATAGTAATTTTTATATAGTATTAAAATTACTACCAAGTGACCAAAATCATTATATAATAGTAAAATGTTAAGGTTTAAATTACTTGAATTTGTTTTAAGTGTGTAGATGTTGAATAACATATTTAAGATAGTTGTAAGGAAAATTCAAGTATTGATATTTTTTAGGAATTTGAAATTATGTGTGAAACTTTATAATATTAATATAGATGATGGAAGATGGTTATGTAAGTTATCTAAGTTACATAAGTTATAAAATAAAATTAGTTGTAATCAACAATTTAATATCCATCAATATGTTTTATAAGTTACATAAGTTATAACATAAAATTAATAAATTATGGGTTACACAGTTTGTAACTGAAAGTATTAATTTTGAATGTTTAAATATTGAATAAAAAAATAAAAGGGTAGATTAGTCATTTTACTACCTATTCCTTTTAAGACTTTTAGTCAAAATCATTATATAGTGGTATAGATAAATGCAATCAACTGTAACTAAGAGCAACTTATTGAATGAATAAGAATTTTGAATTATGATTTGAAGTCGTTATTTTGAGTCTCAATCTTAAATAAAATATAGGAAGCGGTCGGTGATGTCATAAAAAATCAATTAATCAAAAAAATTGTTTGATTTTGTTCAATTTATTAAAATTAAGGAGATAATGACATCATAAATCATCGTGTAATAACAATTAAATTCAAATAAATAACTTCTATAGAAATAGAATGTATCTATATTCAAATTTAAAACGCAATCCTAATACATTACGAATATTTACATTAAACGGATCCGTATGTATACACGAGTTTAAAAACTATAAAGTATTAAACTAGAACAATAGTCACTACCAAAATGACCCTATGCATATAACGATTATAAAAGTTCCTTCCACTAAGACGACTCTAAAACTAAATTTCAAACAAATAAATTAATAGAAAACTAGCGAATTCATGTGTATTTTTAGTAATTTGAGCAAATTGTTGGGCATTTGAGCAAATTGTTGGGCATTTGAGCGAATTGTTGGGCATTTGAGCGAATTAATGTTTATTTTGTAATAATCGAAGCGAATTGTTGTTCATTTGAGAGAATTATATGTATTTTTTAATAAAAGGTATTTGAGCGAATTGTTGAACATTTGAGCGAATTCGTGTGCATTTTTTAATATTTGGAGTGAATTGTTAGGTATTTAATTGGAGCGAACTAACAAGGATTTCATTTCGCTCCTAGTTGATATGATGGAGCGAAATCCTTGACCAAAATGAATATTATTGTAGATTTTGTTCAAATCTAAATATTGAGGACTAAATTAGTGAAGGGTTTTCTATTCCCTTACTAGATTAACATACAATGCGGAAATAACAATTAATCTAGGGTAGGAGGGAAACTAAACCCTAAAGGATCTTAACTTAATAATAATAAGCTACATAACAAAATAAATAGATAAATAAGAAATACTAATCTTTGAGAAAATTGGATTTCTCACACGCAGACCACCTTGACTTGGAGGCGAGTATTCAAACAGAACACCTCTAATGGTTCACACCCACGAACCAAAGACAAAATTCCAACTTCTAAGGTCCCTAATCTAATCGAATAAACTCTTAAAAGGAGTAGAAATGAGAAGAGAGAATTGTGTACATTGAAGCCATGACATGCCCTCTATTTATATAGGGAGAGGGAAGCTAGGGTTTCTTCTAAAATCCGATGTGGGACAAGCTGATTCGGCCTTCCAACCGCCGGTTGGATTATCCAGGCGCCGGTTGGGTTTACTTTCTGCCCAAGAACCCGAGCCACGACCCCCGTGTTCCACCGCCTTACGTCATTGGACTCCAGTCGTCGGTTGAACTTTCCAACTGGCGGTTGGATTTGCCTTCCAAAATTTTCATTCATTTCTTTTAGTTTCTAATTAATTCATCAACTATGATAATTAATAAACCAAATAATTAACCATAATATTAATTTTAATTAATATTATCTCTCATTTATTTCTCTTTAACTGTTCATTGAGGGCGACCCAAAAATGACTCTACTTTTAATGATATACTTACCAATTAGTTATGAACTTGGACACTATATCCAACAATTAGACCATATAGGTAATTTTCTCTTAAAATTGCCTTAAAGTATTAAATGTAACAATTAAAAAGCACACGACTTACTATGTAAGCTTTTCAACTTCATTTAGATATCTACGATCAATATATTTTTGATTTTGAAGAAAAAAAAAGTTTGTTCAACTTCATTCATGGTTAATTACTAAGTCAAATAATGAAAGTAATTACACATAGGCTTAAAAGATTTGTTCAACTAACTTCGTAATCGTAATAAATACATGTAGCTGTCAATAAGGTACCTTAGTGATAAACGCTCTCATGTGATCATAAGAGGTCTCTAGTTCGGATCTCATTACTTAAACATCCTGGGTGATCAGGGAAAAAATTTAAAAACATTAAAATAGATACTTTGGTCAAACCGCGTACACCTGAGTTAAAGAGACTCGCATTTTCTAAATTTTCTAAGTAACTTGAAGAAAAAACCGTATATGTTTACCATTTAACTCAATAATTAATATATGAAGGACTGTTATTTTTTTTTTATAAAAAAATTACTTGGATCGTCCTTACAGTTTTGTTTTTGGACACGATCCGTCCTTAAAAATTTTTTACAACACATGTCATCCTTATTGTTGCATTTTCAGACAGGGGACATCCTTAGGGCAATCTCGTCATTTTCAAATGTACCCACGTTCCCTTACCTTTCTCTTAATCCTTCGTTTCCTTTTTTCACCAAATCCCACGTGATATGCATCCTCTATCACTTTTAATACATTTATCACCATATTTCATTTCATAAGAATTAAAAGCCAACATTGTTACATAAGCACATATCTTAAATCAAAGAAAATAAAATTTATATTTAATTGAATTCAATAGATAATTATCACAGTAACTAAATATTTAATTGATTATATACATAAGCTCGACATTACTGGCGGTGTGGTGGTGTTTAGTGTTGATGCCGGCGACGGTGACGACTCCGAAGATGATGAAGAATATGTTGAATAATGAAAACCCCGTAGGTTATAATGTGTTACATATGCAGGTATTTATAGAGTACAATGGAATATATCTAAACCCGAATGGACCTTAAACCCATAATCGGGCTTGAGCCAACTATTCTAATCTACCATCTAACACTCCCTCGCAGTCCGAGCGACGAAATCGCGAAAGCTCTAGACTGGAGCAAAGAATTGTACATATTAAAGCATTAAATCTATAACTATTTTATTGATGAAGATATCCGACAGCAAGCAGACGCGAATCTTGAAACAGCAGCAGCAAAAGCAAATAAAGCAGTAACTATTTTGTTGATGAAGATATCCGACAGCAAGCGGATGCGAATCTTCAAGCAGCGGCAGCAAAAGCAGAGTAAAGTGGTAGCAAAAGCAAAAAAAGTAGTAATAAAGGCAAAGATGGGCGTTAGCCGACAGCACCAATATCTTTGATTATATATTCTTTTTTTTCTTTTTTTTGGAGTTCGATAACCCTAATGACCCTAAGATGAATTTTTTTTTAAAAAAACGCAAACGTAAATACAAACTTGGGGGTAAAAGCAGAGAGAAAAAAATAATAATTAAATTGCAGTTACAAAGTGAGATCTTTATTTGCACAGTGATTTGATGAAGTAAACACCACACACATAGAAAACAAGTTTACGAACAAGAAAGCAAAAAGATTTAAAGTTTTATGGGTTTGGCCGAAATTCATGTTTTTTTAGACAGTAGCGGCTAGAAAAGAACAAAGAAAATAGAGAATTCTAGATTCGTAGATTCGCGGGCGGGGACGCGAAGAAAAGAATAGAACAAGAAGCGGTAGGAACCCTAAAGCTCTGATACCATGTTGAATAATGAAACCCCGTAGGTTATAATGTACCATGTTGAATAATGAAACCCCGTAGGTTATAATGTGTTACATATTCAGGTATTTATAGAGTACAATGAAATATACCTAAACCCTAACGAACCCTAAACCCATAATTGGGCTTGGGCCAACTATTCTAATCTAACATCTAACATAATCTGGATGCTCGTCATTCGCCGGAGATGTCGCATTCATTAGTTTTACAGCCGGTGATGGCGGCGGCTGCGATGTCGTCGTGTCGACAGTACGGAGATGGTAATGATGATGAAACGGATTCAAAAGATGTTTGATGATGATCATGATGCTTCATTTTTGTGCGTTGATAATTTTTGTGTTCTACTCGTATATTTTTATTTCTATGATTTTGTTTTGGTGAAAATACATGGAGAAAGAGGATAGCGTTGGGATGGTGTGTACCGTAATGTATATTCTCACCACATGATGGGTGTGTACAAGTAATTACGCTAATGGCACATGTTGTTTTCTTAGCCAAGTCTAATAATTTTTTTAAATGCCGAAAATACCCTTGCATGCCTAGCATGTGATTCAATTTAACAGCTCAAAATTAACGTCCTTAGCCTTAAGGATGTCCTGTGTCAAAAGAGGCAACCATAAGTATGGCATGTGTTGTAAAAAAGTTTATGCATGGATCGTGTCCAAAAACGAAATCACAGGATCCGAGTAATTTTCTCTTTTTCTCTTCATTTTATATAGTAAATGTGTCATGTGTCGTACTTTTACCTTTGAATTAATTTATTAAAACTCATTTAACATTATGTTTACTACTCTTGCTATCGTCCCATAATAAGTGTAAATAATCAGATTACACTAAATTTTAGAAAATAATAATCAGTAATCTTATCCTTACTTTTTGCAAAGTCTTTTATTAATTACTTATATGTAAATAAGTAAGTTATGATTAAAGGGAACCAATAAGAATGCGTCACGTGTCACAAAAACTCATTTTCCCTATCTTTTTAAAAACTAAATATCTCACAAACGACAAGTCGAAAAATTATGAAAATTGCACCATAAAATTCAGCGTTTTTTCCTCTTCGATTTAAGATCTCACAAGCTATACTTTCGACGAGTTTTTTTTTTCATTTTTTGGTGGGTTTACAAATGAGTAACATGCCTGGAACCCTAAACCCTAACCCCTAACTCCTAAACCCTAAACCCTAAACGCTTTACAAAACCCTAAACCCTAAATCACACTAAATCATAAATCCTAAACCCTGCTAAAACCTAAACTCTAAACCCTAAACCATGCTAAACCCTAAACCCTAAACTCTAACCCTAACCGCAAATCAAATGTAAAACTAATCAGTAACACATGTGTTATTAATTTGTAAAACCCACCAAAAAATAAAGAAAAAAAACTCGTCGAAAGTATAACTTGTGATATCTTAAATCGAAGAGGTGAAAACGCTGAATTTTATGGTGCAATTTTTATAATTTTTCGACTTGTCGTTTGTGAGATATTTAGTTTTTAAAAAGATGAGAGAAATGGATATTTGATTAAAAGGAGTGGTTGAGATTGATTCCCCTATTCTCACACAAAGTTGTTGTACTCGTTTGAACCCTACTCTGTAATTAAATTAATAAAGTTAATATATTAGTTTTGAAAGTGGACACTTATTTTGTGATAAAATAAAAATAAGAAGGTGAACAATTATTTTGACTGAGTATTCCGTATCCAAGTCTCATTAGCCGAGTTCGATGTCTTTCGGCTCTCTCTTGTACCAAATAATCAGTGTTAAATAATGCCTATATTTATTTTATTTTTCTTGTTACCTGTATGCTATTCCGGAAACATATCGACTCACGAACTCACTCACGAGAACTTTATAGGCGTTACTAAAGCTACGCGCAATGTATGTACTATGTACCAATACCGTCAAATCAAACCTCGCTAATTATCGATTGGAAGAGAATTTAATCGCTATTTATGAGTATTATTTTTTTCTTTTCTTTTCTAAGTTCAGTTTCTTTATAAAGAAAAACCATTTTAAAAACAATGTTGTGAAATATAACCTAACTTGATTGAATAAATACAAGAACAAACACAATAGAACTTAATAAAAACAATTAAAAAACACATAAAATTAACGTGATTATATTCAATCGATGAGATTGATTTAATCCACATGGAAAAACTGAGTAATCATTAATGACATTAAAAGATTTCGTAATTTAGAGTTTACAATGAATAAGAGTTATATTTATAGGAAAAAGAAAAAGAAACTTATCCTACAAGCTAAAACTTAAAATTTACATCTGACGTCATCCCAATGAGATCCCTTTTAATCCCACTAGGATCAAATCTTTGAGTCACAATTTTCGCTCACGGTCTCACCAGGATCGAATCCATCCCACCAGGATCACTTGAAAATCATCAAAAACTGAATAAACAGAAAAGGAATTTTTTTTTTAATCATTATTATTATATTATTACTAGATTATAGCCCGCAAACATTGCGGGCTAGATTACCATTTTACAAAAAATGTTATTATTTTAGTCAATTTAATGATATATGCATTTCTCATCTATATGCACAATGAAGTACTAGTTTGCTAGTAAATGAGTCGTTACAAAAGATTAATGGTACGTATATAAAAAAGAATTTGATGGTATAAATTTGGATATCAGATACACGTACGATTATATAAATATAATATTAAACTTAAATAACCAAAACTATATACTATAAATATCTGGGCCTAATTTTACCATCATAAAAAATATGGATTAATGGTTTTTTAGAGAATCAAAACGTTTAAAAAATTACATGGGTTAAATAAAGAGTATACTTCAATCAAAATAAGGAAAACAAAGTTTCTAACATATGTTGCTCATTTAGCAAAACACATCTAATAAATCTTTGCAAATAAACCAAATATTGAAACTTAAGAATGTAAAACTATCAATCTCGTGGTCGTGCAAATCAAAGTATACTTAGTGCCTAAAGCCTATCAAAGTAGTCTGTTATTGCAAGTCAAGCAATGGCAGATTGGCGAGTTGTCAAAATATCATGAATTCCTGTTAAAGGTTTTCTCGCGAAGTCGATATGCCTACAATGCAAATAGGTTATCAATAATAATATATTGTAAAACCTATCTTGAAGTACGTGGATTTATTAATTTAGGTTTGGTGTCAAAAACAATTCTGAAAAAATATTTTTACATCGAATTTAGTACATTATTAGTAGAATTTTTTTATTATTTAGTACCTGATGGAGATTATCCTCAACTGCTCATAGTTTTCCCATAGACATATTCATTGGAGACAGGTAAGCTGTCAAATCTGTTTTTTCTGCTGATGACGTCATACCATGTTTAAGCATTGTCTCACCGATAGACAGTTCCAAGTTAGTCAAGCTTTCCGATAGTAACTGTTCGTCAATAGCTGTTTTTTTTCAATGATACAAGTGTTTTCATTTGAATTTCTGTTAACTCCAATTGATTTTCTATAAAGTGAAAAATAGTAAAAATCCCATTGTATGCACAAAGTTGTATATGAATATCAAGAAAATACAAATAACATGATATAAATAAGATAATCACCTTCAACATTTCGGATGAGCGAAAACCACCTTTCCACATAATACAACATTCAGATTAGATTATTCGGGAAGTAATATAACAAAAATTAAGAATCAATGTATTTAAGGAATTAATTTAAATACAACTAATATTTTTTAGTCAAACGCCATTAAATACAATTTAAATTGTTTCCAAAAAAATATGGATGTACTTTATTAGGCGTGCAAAACAGAATAGATACCAAATCTAAGTGTGGAATTTTGAATTTGAATTTTTAGGAATTAGTAGTCAAACTATTTGTCATTTTTTTTATGTAAGAGAGATGAGGGTATAAAAGACTTTTATACAATTACTAATCACTATTAAGGTAAACACAATTAGATTTTAAGATCAAGAGTTGTAAATCAATAGTCTTAATCATTTAATGGACAAGATTAGATTATTTAGGTCTAATTTTATCATATTTACATTATTATGTCTTTCTTATAATATATAAGAGTGAATATCAAGAACACTACTTGATTTTGCTTTATCGATGAAAATGACAACACAAGTGATTAAATTTAAGGCGTTGATCATTGTGTATAATAACATCTTAAATTATATATAGGAAACCCATTGATGATGTCATCAATTAATAATTTTAAATTAGTCAATTAGTTCCTTCAATTTTATAAAAATTTTAAAATAAAACCTCTTAAAATTTTCATTTATAATTTAAATAACAATAATTGTTATTATTATATTAAATAAATTAAAACAAACATAAAAACAAAAAGTGATTAATAGAAATTCAACAACCATACTAAATTAACATTTTCAATTATTTTATTTGTTTTTTTAGTTACTATAATAATAATATTTAACTACTACTATCCCATATAATTCAAAAAACGCCGCTTGCTACTTACAATTTGAATACAATCACATCACAATAAGATTTAAACGAAAGCAAATAACATTAAATAAATTAAACTACAACTAGAAAATATGATTTATGAAAACTTATACTATTCCATCTGTCCCAATTTAATTGTCCTATTTTGACTTTTAAAGTTTTTTTTTTTAACTTTGACCTTGAATATATTTGTTTGTGTTATATGATATTTGATTAAAATTATACCAATGAAAATACTTTTAAAACTCAATTCATTTATATATTTTACATTAAATATTATATAACACAAACAAATATATTCAAGGTCAAAGTTAAAAAAGAAAGACTCAAAAAATCAAAACAGTACAATTAAATTGGAACTGAAGAAGTACTAAAAATGTTTTAATTTATCACATATTATACAAGGATTCTATCAATTTTACTAAAACTAAATACAATATATACGAATTTCAGGACTAGGTTCAATATGCTACGGAGTACATTTAAAGATGGGGTTTGACATGTTGACGAAGCATGAACCAGCGGTCCGAACCGGATAAAAAAGCGAGTCCTCTGACTTTGCAATTGCACGCTGCGTTGGCCGCCCTCTGCAATTTTTTTAGTGCCTTATTTCTGGCTTCCTACTAGGAGACAAATACAACTAAAAGTGGGGTTCATTCATTTATTCATTTATTTATTTATTTATTAATTCTTATACTTATTAAGATTTTGCAATTGTCTAGCAATTTAATTCAAAAAAGTTCACGACAGTTTTACCATTTAATAAGTAGATAATTAGTTTAGATTAAAGATGTAAATACATGTGCTTAATAAGCAATTAAGGTTAGTTTTTAAATACAATTATAAACATAAAAGTATACTCCAGTGATTAAAAAACTTTTTGCTGCACAATATGAATTAAAAACTGTGAAAATGTTAAATAAAGTATTAATAATTAAGTAACAAAATAGGAAGGGGCATTTAGTGAAGCACAAAATGATTTTGGAGATATGGATTTGTGAATCATATTGGATCGTGACATATGGTAAAAGCAAATCTAAGGTAGTACTCCTCCATATTCTTGTGGGCCGCATTCTGAAAGTGTCCATAGTCAATATCATGGGCCCATAATCCAAATCATACACATTCATATTTTCAAATCATGATTTACCTTTAAAGGGAGACCAACATAAAAATAAAAATAATATACAAATACAAATCGATATAGTATACTTGGTAAAGTTTCGAACAGGTTATACTTAGTATTTTTAATGATTGTATTTGATCATAGTAAATTAGATTATTGTCGTAGGGACAAACCGTTAAAGTACTAGAGTCTAGAGGTATCGGCGGTCAAGAGTGTGTATGACACCGGAAAAGAGGAAAAAAAAGGTAAGCGTATTGAATTTTCACTTTTTCTTCACTTTTGTTGTTATTTTTTTAAAAAAATAAAAATAAAAATAAAATTGCTTCTTTAATAGACAAACAAATTCAAATATCAATTTTGTACACGTTCTGAAAAATATATATAAGTTTTATAAGAGTAAACATTTCAATGTATAAGTTCCAACAAACGATTATCATCAAAATATGCTACTCGTATTTTTTTTTTATCTATTTAATTTGTTTATAAATGTTTTGAAATAGTCATGACAGTTTGTTAGGTGTTATGTTGTATGAATGTTTATTATTAATGTTTTGAAATAGTCATATCAGTATAATTTAAAGTTTATTAAACAATGAAGTGGCAAAATAGATAACTTACACATGAATAGAGTTTCTCAATACAATCATTTTTCATCGGCAAATTAAAAATATACGAATTAAACAGGTATACTAGCAGAGTCATTAGCATGAAGCCATGAAACCAGAGAATGGTTGCAATATTAAGACCTAAACTTTAGCCCAACTTCAACATATAAGCCGCTCATGTCAAACCAAGGGAGTTTGCGCCATTGCATCTCACACTGTGCTAACTAAAAGGAGTGACCATCTTTCTTTTCTTCCCTTTCCCTATCCCTTCAAAGCCCGGTTGGGGGAAAACGGCACCAATTCTGTCCAATAACAGCAAAAACCTCATTTTTCAGTCCTTCGGCCTTCGCAAACAAACAGTCCGGCCAACCCAAGTAATCCCCCATAACATCAATCGGTACCGAGCAAATCATGGGCATTCACATCTCGGTCAAAGGGAACTGTGCGCGATTCTCTCGTGAATCGCCTTCAGCAAGGTATGGCATTCAGGGTCTTGCTAACGCTCCTCCCTTTAACCAAAAACACAAAAGATGGTGCATGAGGGAGAGAAAGATGTTGCTCTCATACCAGATGCTTTGATCCCCCTTACTCCCTATTCTCTCTTAAAGCTTTATAAAGCTCTAAAAAGGGGGTTATAATTGTAGCTCTAATATCACTTGTTAGGATCAAAACTTAGCCAAATAACATGCCCAAACATATAAGCCCGGATAAAGGTTCCCTCCAAACCAATTGTGGATAAAATAAAGGAGTAGGTCGTGACCTTATATGCACGCATTCCTTTTAATTTTCGATGTCGGACTGGATTTGCACCCAACATCCAAAATAGACTTTTCTTTTACGTCAACAAGTTATTTGGTTACTCTTTCTAAATTTTACACGACACTTCATGCCTGAATGCTAGCATTTGACGTACATATTCATAAACATACTAATTAAATACGATTCTCCCATACTATATATGTTGCACCATAAATCCGCCGGGTTTGTCTGGACGATCCTCATGAGCCGTTTCTCGTCCACCTGAACTTGGGCTTGGCTGTAAACATCAAATATAGGTTAGGAGAGGTACCTGGGCCAGAGCTTAAAAGCTTACCGGCTAACGATTCCCAATTGGTACCCGCACTATGTTTTAGGTATATACGGTTTGTACGCTACAAAGTCGGGGACCTCCTTCATACGAAGGTTCCAGAGAGTAAATGGGAGAGAGAGAGAGAGTTAGTAGTAAGAGAAAGAGAGTAAGAAGGTTGTCACTTAAAGAGTGAGGAGGTGAGTCATATTTATAGGACCTCACTTGGGTAATAAAGTGTATCATTGGATACATTTAAGGGACCGATGGACAATAAGTTCGGGACATATATATACGTCATCATGTCCCCCAGTTTAGTATAATATGGTCTCTGCCATATTATGTTAAACTTATACTATACAATCTTTCGGTCTATAAGTCCAGGATATATATATATATATATATATCATGTCCCTCAATTTAGTATGATGTGGTCTTGGCCATATAATGCTAAATTTACACTATTAGCTGACTTTGTTCCTTTTGTTTGATTGTTCTCTATGTCTCAAATGCTTTGTGTAGTTTCAGTTAAGCATTCTTAACTATAATTGAGTTACTCCGTATTAATGAATCATCATTAAGTTTGTTTGGAGTACATGAACATTTCTATCCATGGAGCGTAATATTTTAGATGGTGTTCAACCATCGGTACCGAGGCCATTGCTTAAATTACATTACTTTACGGAGGATATTTTCGATTCCTAAAGCTTTTATAGTGTTCGTATCTTAGTGCATGCGAGCCTAATTTGAACATTCATTGCATATCAAAACAACAATATGAATGTAATGGCTAATTTTACAATTATTGTGTCTTTACTTCTTTGTGTTTATTTATTATTGCGTATGATCTTAGTTTGGCGTCCCATACCAAGATCCTTAGCGGGTTAGCATCTATGTTCGTCACTTTTTGACGGTTTGCTAGTTGAGAGAATACGTTGATCTCAGTTTTTGGTAATAAGATAATGAGTATACGTAAAGTACAGTATGTGTGACGAACAACGTTCATTAATTTATCGACCAGATAGTACATGCATTCACAAATGAGTATGCTCGACCTTATAGGTCAAAATGTACCGAGCATGTTACATTAAAGCTCTCCCAATTAACATGTTATGTGGTATTGTGTGATCACATCGGGTGTACAGAGCCAATTAGAGATGTCTCTTAACCATAATGTTTAATAGTATTCGTACGAGTATATCGCGTGTATAGAGCTAATTAAATATGTTGCTCAACCACGATGTTTAATAGTTCTCGGATAATTATATCGTGTGTATAGAGCTAATTAAAAATGTTGCTCAACCACGAAAGCAGATCATATCGTAAAACTGGCTAATTCGAGAGGTTGTTCAACCATGAAACTGAGTAAGGTCATGTTGTAAAACCGAGCTAATTCGCTAGGTTGCTCAACCATGGAACTAAGTAAGATCATGTTGGGAAACCGAGCTAATTCGACAGGTTGCTCAACCATGGAACTGAGTAAGGTCATGTTGTAAAACCGAGCTAATTCGGTAGGTCGCTCAACCATGGAACTAAGTAAGATCATGTTGTGAAACTGAGCTAATTTGACAGGTCGCTCAACCATGGAACTGAGTACTTGTAAGATCACATCGTGTGTATAGAGCTAATTATAGATGTTGCTCAACCACTATGTTTAATAATTTTTAGATGAACTGTTCACTCGACTTAGGGTCCTTTATTTGTGAGAAAGTTTATTTAATTCTTCGTTAAACATTGATTTTTGAGGCCAACGCTCATTTTTTTATGCAAATAAATGTGAACGTTTACTTATAATCGGGATCATACCGATGTTGTCCCCAGTTTAATGTTGCTAATTTCACTTAGCAATATTGAACTCATATAATGATAGATAGGTTGACATCTGAGCAGATAATAAGGTTGTATATGGTATAATATGTTGAACCACCGAGATCTCCACAAAGTAGGTGATAATAGAATAATGTTATTCAAGAGATAATTTCTTGATGATATTTATTTATGACTACTGATTATCCGATGGGTCTAGCCTACTGATTATCCGATGGATATCCAACGGTAGAGACTAGGGGACACTTGAATGATTATCCTTCGGATGAGTTGAATTCGTATTTTAGATAAAGGGTTCACAATGCATGAGCTTCGGACTATGAAAGGTTGAACCTTCGGATGAAAAAAAATTCAACCGGTATGTACTTTCTTCGGTAATGAGTTTCGTCCATGATCCCTTTAGATTGACAATTCTGGATAGGAGTCCAGAGTATGATCACGTTCGGATTCGGATAGTGAAGTCCATGCTATGACTTTCAGGTGACAAGTGCTCACCTCCTTCGGCCAGAAATGAGCTTTGGCCTGGTTGCCACGACCTTCGTGATATATGAGTTTCGTCATACACAATATCCCTCAGTGGCATTCGAGTTAAGCTTCGTTATAGGAAAGAGCCTTGACCTTTTCTGTTTGGAGATCATATAACTTGGATCGTGTTACATTTGTCACATCGTTTTAGCAAACTTTGAGAGAATCAGGCTTTAGACTTTGTTTTGTAAATGAGAAAATAAGAATCTAAAAGATCATGCATAGGTGCAGCTAATTGCCGAGTCATACATGCTTAGTTTGCCTTCTTTTTTGTTTTTTATGTACCTTTCTCTCTTTAAATTATAAATACACTTTCACAAAAGAGAGACCTGTACTACATCATAAAACAAATCTGATCAAGCGTCCATGCTTGATGGACTATTATATATCATAGTTTTCTTATCTTATTGGCGGTTGTAGCTGTTACTAGAATATAAGAACTTATTGAAGACGATCGCTCATTTAATATTATTCAAGATGTTGGCATATAACTCTAGAAGAAGGAAAACTTTTGAGTTTGTTGATAGATATCGAGCTGGAATGGGAGTATATATAATGAGACGAACCAAATTGAAGATCGCTTCAAATATGAGTAATGGATTTTGGTCTCAATAGATGAAAATTGACATGTGTTGAGGAAATAATCCTCAGATCAACTATGAATGGTTCGGTCTAGAAGATAGCTTAGGATGGGAGAGGTTCCAACTAATATATAATAAATGGGTTCATTATTGCCTTTGCTAAGACGAGCTACAAATGGTCTAATCGCCCGGTAAGGTGAGTCACAGATGAGGTATGTACGGTTGAGAAGGGCTTCAGCCCCGGTCAAAATGTGCTTTAGTTAAAACAGGCTCGGTTAAGATGCAGCTCTGTTTAAAATACCCGACTAACATGATGTTAGGAGTGAGCTCTGGAAAAGGAACATCTCTTGTTGAGACGAGATCTTATCGAGGCTCAGCTCCGGTTAAACGACAAGCTTTGGATGAAATGAACATCATATGGTAGCTTCTAATCGTGCAGTCTGGAATATGACCCTCGGCTTAAGTTTTATACACAACTTCAGGGTAACGAAGCTTTCTAATGGTGACAATAGGAAAGCAACCCAATGGTGGCGTTGTAGCCATTTTTCAGTTTCATAAGGTTAATATTGACGTTTCAGTTTACTAGGGGAATTATTACGTGTGCAGATAGATATGGCCCAGTAGTCCGAGTTCCACTCTAAGGTAGTCGTTATAGGGCCGAGGGATGGAACTCATTGTTGGAGAATTTTAATTTTAAGTGATATAGAAGGGAGAATATTACTCCAAAACTTGAAAATACTATTAATGAAACTTGGCCTATATAGGCTTACATCCTAACAAACGTACGAGATAAAAGAGATATTTGTTGGGTAACACACCCTCAAAATACTGAACAAACAAAAAGATAAATGGAAGATAAATTCTCCCTTATTGGATAAATATTGGATAAACACTACCTAAAAGATAACAAATTCGAATTACTCTTTCAAGTTTCAACACCACCCCTTCATTCGAATTTGGACAGACCCAACCTTGCACAAAGTTCTTCATGCTTCCTCCTCACTAAGCTTTTGGTGAACAAATCAGCAAGTTGTTGATCAGTGGTGCAACCTTCCAATTTAACTTCTCCTTTGCTTATCAATTCACGGATGAAATGATGTTTTATTTCAATATGTTTAGTTCTGCTGTGGAAGACTAGATTTTTAGCTAACATTATTGCAGATTTGCCGTCACAATACAGAGTAGTTGCTTCACTTTGCTCGTGACCCAAGTCACCTAAAACTCTTCTTAACCAAACAGCTTGACACGCAGTAGCAGTCACCACCACATATTCGGCCTCAGTTGATGAGAGAGCAACGGTGGCTTGCCTCTTTGAACTCCATGAAATGATACTTGAACCAAGAAAGAAACAATTTCCTGTCGTGCTTCTCCTATCATCAACTGACCCAGCCTAATCGCTGTCAGTATTTCCTTTCAAAGAAAAAAACTCAGATTTTCGGTACCAAATTCCTAGCTCTCTTGACCTAACCAAGTAACTTAGCACCCTCTTTGCAGCACCGAAGTGATGCTTAGTTGGCTGATGCATGAATCGAGAGAGAACACCAACTATGAAACTGATGTCAGGTCTTGAATGAGTCATATATATGAGTCGTCCAACTAAGCTTCGATATTCCCTTTCATTTGCACGTTCAGTTCCATCAGCAGCTTGTAATTTCTCGTTCAGATTCATAGGTGTATACTCTTCTTTGCAATTTAGCATGTTATAATTTAGCAAATCATCGATATACTTTTTTGTGAAAGAAATATTCCTTCAGTGGTTTGAATCACTTCCAGTCCTAAGAAGTAATGTAGTTCACCCAAATCTGTCATCTCAAACATCGACTTCATAGAATTCTTAAATTCTGTAATAAGTTGAGCTAATGAACTAATATAAATCATGTCATCAACGTAAAGACTTACTATTAAAATATCATCCGTACCTTCTTTCTTAATATACAAGGTTGGCTCGTTCATGCTCCTTTCAAATCCCTCTTTCTAAAAGAACTCGTCAATTTTGCTGTACCATGCTCTCGGGGCTTGCTTGAGCCCGTAAAGAGCTTTATTTAGTCGAAGAACTTTATCAGGCTTGCTTGCATCTTCAAAACCCGGTGGCTGATCAACATACACTTCATCATGTAGATCTCCATTTAGAAATGCCAACTTTACATCAAATTGATGCACGTTCCACTGTTTTTGTGCTGCTATTGCTAAGATAACTCGAACGGTCTCCATACGTGCCACCGGAGAGAACGTTTCTTCATAATCAACACCATATTGTTGAGTGTATCCTCTTGCTACCAACCTCGCTTTGTATTTTGAACGCTTCCATCAGGCAGAAACTTGGTTTTAAATATCCATTTTAAACCAATAGTATTCTTTCCCTCTGGAAGATTAGTAAATTCCCATGTATTGTTTCGCTGGATTGATTTTAATTCATCTTTCATTGCATCGATCCACTCTTGACTTTCCATTGCTTTTTCAATACTGAGCGGATCGCCAACAAATAAAGCTACATGTGTTTTTTCTTCCCCTTTGATATCAAATCGACGACGTGGAATGTTGCCTCGTTCACTTCTACGTAGAGGAGTTGGTTCAATTGGATGAGACTCTTCAGATGAAGATGTTTGAGAGGATTCTTCGCTTTGAGAACTAGAAGCTGCAAAGCTTGGTGGTGTCAAATTCTTTGATTTTTTTGAATTTGTTTCTTCTTCACTTAAGATATCTTCATCACGTTCAATTATTTCTTTATGCTTAGAGATTTCATCCTTCCATTCCCAGCCTGCAAGTTCATTAAAGACTACAATTCTACTAATAGTTAAGCATTCACTTATTGGATCAAAGAGATGATAAGCTTTTGAGTTAGAACTGTAACCCATAAATATATATTTTTGTGACTTATCTTCTAGCTTATGTTGGTGGCCTGTTTTCATGCCAAAACATACGCTTCCAAAGACGCGTAAATGGCTTACTGAAGGCTTGTTACCATACCACGCCTCATAAGGTGTTTTATTCCAAACAGCCTTTGTAGGTGACAAATTTATAAGATATACTGCTGTAGCTACTCCTTCTACCCAAAACTGGTTAGGAAGACCCTTTGCTTTCATCATTGATCGAGCCATTTCAACCACAATTCGATTTTTCCTTTCGGCCACTCCATTCTGCTCCGGTGTATACGGAGCCGTAAGTTCCCTTTTTATGCCATTATCTTCACAAAAAATAGTAAATTCATTTGATGTAAACTCACCTCCACGGTCAGTTCTCAACTCTTTCAAAACCTTGCCACTTTGTTTCTCGGTAAAAGCTCGAATTTTTTTGAAATATTCAAAGGCTTCTGATAGCATCAAATAATGCCTTATTTATATAATAATATTCCCTTATTTTTAAGCCTTTTATTGTAATTTAATTAAAAATGCTACTGATTTCTTTTATAATTGTAAAAAGGTCTTTTAAATAAAGAAACGAAGAAAAGGAACGGAAATCGACTCAAGACTGAAGAAAAGAAAGAAAAGATTGAAGACCCTAAAATATTGGACTTGAAGAGAAGACAAAGCCCAAAAAGATAAGAGAAAGTGGGCCAAATTGAGAATAAATCCGGTTTGAAGTTAAAAGATGGAGCCCAAGACAAAAGCCCAGTCCAACTTTGGAAGATTCTGGAATTGGATCCCAACCGGCGGTTGAAGCTTTCAGCCGGCGGTTGGAGGTAAATATGGAAGGCGGTCGAACGCGCGGGTCGAAGATCGGGTTTTCGGGTTAAAATTCAGCCCAACCGGCGGTTGAAATATCCAACCGGCGGTTGGATTCGCGGTTCAGAAAATCTATAAATAGGCCATTCTTTTCCACATTCAGGAGACAACAATTAACGAATTAGTTAACCCTAATTCGGTTCTGGGGTTTAGAAGATCGACTTTTAGGGTATTCAGAGGCTAAGGAGCTAGGGTTTGAAGGTCGTTCAACCCTAACGAAGATTTGGTTCAGATTTTAGGGTTTGATTCTTATTCTTTTCTATTTGCAATGTTTAATACTTTGTTTATAGATCTGAGTTGTCCTACTTTAATTATGAGCTAATTCTTTATTTGTATTTACTTAGATGTATGATTCTTAGATAAAGGTTTCATTATATGTTTAATATTGATCTTAATTATGAATGGTTATTGAGTTTGTTTGAAGATCCATATCGATTGTGAGCTACAACGCGTTTATTAATTGTTACTTAACGTGGTCAAAAGACTTATGCTAGAACTAACGTTTGTATAAGTTAATTGATTATTTGCAATTGAATAATTTATTAGTTAATTGTGGCTTGAGACTGTAACCGGTAATAGGTTAAGAGACATAACAATTAATTTAACCCAATCGGTGTGGTAATTAGAAAACCAATAATTATAGACTCAAGGCTAACGCAGAGTCAAGAATGAATCTCAATGATCTGTTGATAGGTTTAATAGCATAAATCTTATGTTGGTAACACGCATGAGTGTATTCAAGAGAATCTAGTATTAAGGTAAGGTTTATTAGAGATTCGCTAACCTTAACAGGAGGCTGTCCATTCTAGTTGAAATCACCATAATGACTGATCAATAAACATATATGAAACCTGAGTCGAGAATTGTCTTTTCTATCTGAGTAAATACATGCTTATTTATCTGATTATTCTAAATTGTCAGTAAATACATGTTTATCTATCTGATTATCCTAAATTGTCTTTTCTATCTTTTAATTGTTTTTAATTATTTTTTATTTAGTTTTATTAATTAAATTATGTTCGTACGGAACTAAAACGCCTCCCTTATCTATTTGTAATTTATAATTTTAGGATTAATTAATTATTTTAATTTGCACTGATTCCCTGTGTTCGACTCGGTCTTACCAAAGCTATACTATAATACGAACATGTATTCTTGTCTGGTTGTGTTAAGATTAACTTTAGTATTTTCCTTTCATTTAAAACTTGTAATTAAATAACGACAACTTAACACGCATCAGCTTCCGACTTTAGCTGCAAAAAATATACCCAACACATTCGGCTGAAATTATCGATAAATAACAGAAAATACCTGCTACCCGAGAGTGATTCATTCTTCATTGGACCACACAAGTCTGCATGAACCAACTCCAAAACATCAGTTGCACTCCGTGATTTACCAACAGGAAAAACCTTCTTTGCTTGCTTTTCGAGCACACATCCTTCACAAAACTCATTATTATCGGTGATGTAAGGCAGACCGCTGACCATGTCCTTGTTTTTTAACAACTGCAAACCCTTAATATTTAGGTGACCATACCGTAAATGCCAAAGATCATTATTATTCAACTCTTTATTAACCAACGCAATTTATGTACGATTGACTAATGCAACTTCTGTATGGTGATAAAAAACAAGAGGAAACATTCTATTGACAGACATGTTAGCTTCTGCTAGTACCTGTCCCGATTCTCTATCTTTTATTAAAAATCGTGAACCATTAAATGTTACTAAGCAACCCATTTCAATTAACTGGCCAAGACTGATCAGATTATGAGCTAGACATGGAGCATATTTAACGCCTTTGATAAGTTTAGATTTGTTACCTGCAGTGATAACAACAGTCCCACATCCTTCAATTTGCAATTGCTTATCATCACCCAAACGAACCTGAGACTTAATCGATTCATCCAAGTCTTTAAACTTGGACTTATCTCCTGTCATGTGGTGAGAACACCCGCTGTCTAGGTACCACACATCATTATGGACCAATTCCTCACTCAACGTGTAAGCCATGAACAAATAATCTTCTACTTCATCTTCTTCTTTTTCTGCATAGTTGGCTTCATCGGGTTTCGACCAACAAAACTTCTCAGAATGTCCGTATTTCTTGCAATACGAACATTGGACAGAAACATTACGACCTCTTCCCCTTCCCCGAAAACCACCACGTCCTCTTCCTCTTCCTCTATTATTAAACAGCTCTCCTTCGCCTTTGATTTGGAATGCCTTTTCTTCTTCTTTCCCTGCTGACCTATTGATACGTACCTCATGTGCTTGTAAAGAACCCATTAACTCATCAAAAGAGAACGTGGACAGATCTTTTGATTCTTCAATTGCAGCTACGACATGATCAAACTTAGGGGATAAACTTCTAAGAACTTTAGCAACTGTAGTTTCGTCACTAATTATTTCTCCATATGATCTCATTTGACTTACTATAGCAGAGATACGTGCTAAGTACTCCTGAACAGATTCATTGCCTTTCATGCAGGAGGTTTCAAATTCATGACGAAAAGATTGAAGTTTAACAGTAATTACCTTTGTCGAACCCTGAAACTCGGTTTTCAAGATGGACCATGCTTGATTTGCTGTAGTTGCTGCTGCTATACGTGAGAAGATCGACTCATCCACTCCTTGTTGAATGATAAATAAGGCTTTGGCATCGCTTTTTTGCTCCTTTTTCAGGTTTTCCTCATCCTCTTCATCATCACTTGAATCGGCTATTCCGTTCTCCACAATCTCCCAAAGATCCTGAGACTTGAACAACGTCTTCATCTTAATGCTCCAATACTCGTAAGAGTCGCATTTGAAGATTGGAATCTGTGGTGATGTTAGACTGATAGTGTTGGCAGCCATAGTTTTTGAAAAAAAAAATTTAGATGAAAGTTTAAAAGAACGTGGCTCTGATACCAAACTTGTTGGAGAATTTTAATTTTAAGTGATACAGAAGAGAGAATATTACTCCAAAGCTTGAAAATACTATTAATGAAACTTGGCCTATATAGGCTTACATCCTAACAAACGTACCAGATAAAAGAGATATTTATTGGATAACAAACCCTCAAAATATTGAACAAACAAAAAGATAAATGGAAGATAAATTCTCCCTTATCGAATAAACATTAACTAAAAGATAACAAATTCGAATTACTCTTTCAAGTTTCAACACTCATGTCCGTCTAGTGATAATTGTTATTAGGCCGATGAATGGAATTCATGTCCCACGTTAGTGATAATTTTTAAGTATTATAATGTGTAGTTTGATAAAGACTAGGGCACGTAGAGTAGAGAGGATAAAGCCAAATGCGCCTCCATCTTTTTCTTTTGTACCTTTTCTCAGAAATAATGTCTCCCTTTTATCTCAACCACATTATTTTATTTATAAAATATGTGTTTGTAATACAAATAAAGGATTTTGACACTAGACTTTCTGTACTTCCTTTCCCTCATTTCCTTCTTATTGTCAAGAATTAATAGGTTGACTAGTATACTCTTTTATCTCATAACCACAAACATCGATATATTCAATGGTCTGAATATTTGTGAAAGTTACTTGTAAGCTACGCATTGTAGCTTGTAAGTTCTATTTCAACTTGTATGAACAATAAATAAAATCGCCGATGAATGATGAAGGTACGAGGACCGGTAATGGTGAGTATATCTGTAGCATTGTTTAAGCATGTCTTGTTTATAACTAACACTACATATGTAATCTCAGTCTACTCCACGTCCAAAATAATGATATATTTTCCATTTCTCAAACGTGAGTAATAGTTGCTCAGTTTTTCATAAAAAACGATATCTAATCTTTCCTTGATAAGGAATCTTTTCAAGAAACAATGATATTTAATAAAACTGTTGTAAAGTCTTAGACTCTTAGGTGTGTTTATTGGGTTTTTGAGGAAAACAAACAAAAACTGAGCTTTAACACTAATGTGTGTTCATGATGATTTTATGAAGGTAAACATAATCATAAAACTTACAAAGATCAGATCCAGAACCTGTTATTCGAACATCGCTCGTGGTTCCGGTCAGATCTGAAAGAAAATAGCAGAGAACAGCTTGTTTATGTTGGTCCCATGAATGACGCCAAATGTTGCACCATAAATCCGCCGGGTTTGTCTGGACGATCCTCATGTGTCACACCCCCCAAATTTGTACAGTGGAAGCGGTTCGGGTCGGGGCGTGACTAATCAAGTAATCACAACACAAAGGAAAAAGTGAACGACTCTATATGAGACGTTTATAAAATAGTACAAAAGTAGTTACATTGAAATACTTTAAAAGTTTACATTAGCCTCGAGTTCGCGAAATAATATCCTGAAGATTCTAGTACATAACGAAATATTTCAAAAATAATATATGAACATCTTCATATACGTATAATGCATGCGACTCGATGTAGCTAGCAATCCTGTGGGCAATCCTACTGTTGCTGAGTACCTGAGAATACAAAGCTAAAAGGGTCAACCAAAAGGTTGGTGAATCTCACAGGTTTAACAGTAAAAACATAGTTATGAAACACAAGATTTATCCGTGATTTGCAATCAAGCAAATAAATCAAACAAATTAATGTTTCCGAAATTGCCATGAGCCCACGGTTCGAAGCCTAACCCGTTTTGTGCCTCCCGGAGGTGTCTAATCCGAAACACCTTTATGACAAATACTAGAGTGCCTTTTTTTAACTTGGTTATAGCTAGTAACCCGGACGGGGATGTCATTCCCATAATAGATCTATTCTCTAGCACTCGCGCCTTCGCAGTTAACGAACCATGTGTGTTGAGGACTTTTAATGGATTAAAAACAACTCATACAATCTTGTAAAAATAAACGAGTACTTGTGTTAATGAAAAACAGTTAAGCATTTGTATCTCACCCCAAAGTATATAAAACAGTAAAAGTAAAAGTGGGGTTGTAAGACTCACCTGGGGTTTAGCAAGCAAATATAGCAATTAGCAAGCATATAACAAATAGCGGGTGTCTGTGTCCCGTAATGCAACCTTCTAGTGCCCTAAACGCATAAGGTTGTGTGTAAGTGGGGTGTCAATGTCCACTTATATATTATACGTGTAAGTGGGGTGTCAATGTACACTTATCTCATTCGTGTAGGTGGAGGGTTAATGTCCACCTATGCTAGAAATGTCCAATTGTTCGGTTGTCATTTGAGTTTAGAAAATATGTACGGCCTGTTGGTGATATTTTTGTAAAAACACAGATTTGATAAATTATGTTACACATTTTCTACTTTTCAGTTATGGGTAATCGATCAGTGTGACAAGGGGGCGAAGCCCATGAATGACGGGGGTCCGGGGGCAGAGCCCCTGGTAGTGGGGTCCATGGGGTGGCAACCCCTGGCGGGGTCCAAGGGGCAGAGCCCCTGGCTGGGGTCGAGCTATATGCGACACTAAGGTATTATGCGACACTAAGGCTTGTGTCGCTAATGTGACGATTCGGGTGTTATGGCGACACAAAGGCTTGTGTCGCTAATGTGACGATTCAAGTGTTATGGCGACACAAAGGCTTGTGTCGCTAATGTGACGATTCGGGTGTTATGGCGACACAAAGGCTTGTGTCGCTAATGTGACGATTCGGGTTTTATGGCGATACAAAGTCTTGTGTCGCTAATGCGACGATTCGGGTATTATGGCGACACAAAGGCTTGTGTCGCAGACTACTGGGCTTCTGCGACACAGAGGCCTATAACATGTCAGTTTTGTAAATTTTATTTCGTGTTCCAGATGTTCAAATAAAAAAATCAAGAAAAATCTATGTTGTTCCTTAGTATGTTTGCTCCTTAAAATAATTTTTTCAGAATTTTTGGGTATTCCTAAGTATTTGTAAAAATTCCGTTTGTTCCCTGAGGTCAGAAAGTGACCAATTCGGACACATGCAACAAGATCGGATTTCTGAGCAAAATCTACACATTTCCCGAAAAAGTTATCTAAACGACATTTGTATCTAACAAAATTTGTGAACTTTTGGCAGTGGTTTCATGTCATTTGGAGGTGTATATCTCGAGTTATGATTAAAACAAGAAAGGTGAATTTTCTGAGTTTTTGGACAGCCCGTATACATGTTTTTGTAAAAATCATTTCGGGTATCAAACGAACTCCAAAAATTGTGAAACCACTTGGAAATGAAATCTAACTTCTTAAACTTAATTTTTGCCTTTTGAATCGTCCATTTTGGTCAAGTTTTGAGGGAGAAACGTCTCCTTGAAGTTGGACTATTTTTCTGCCCAGAAATGCATGTGATGTTCTTGAACATTTTAAGCCACGAAAAACGTTTTTATGTTATATTTTGGAAATTTCTTTGTTAAGTGGACAATTTAACATGTTCATAGAAGTGTTTCAAGTGTTTTAGAAGAGTTTTGAAGTTCTTACAAAGTTTGCACAATCGAGCAAGAGGAGTAAGATGATGAGAAGAGCTTTATTTTGTGTTTCGGCTTGATTTCTTCTTGAAAGTATGATGAATGATGATGGTGGTTGATGGTGGCAGGTGGTGGTTGATGGTGGTGGTGTTCTTGGGCAGATTTTTGGGAGGGGAGAAGAGAGAAAAGAGAGTTTGTAGGTGAAAATGTGGTGTGAAAATGAGAAAAAGGGAAGAGAATGGGGATTAAATAGTGTGGGCCTTGGGTTGTCCTCTTGGGCCGATTTGGGCCTTTGGGCCGTGGGTCTCGGCCTGACCCCTTCCAAGGGTTGGGCTCGTGACTCGCTTCTCGGTTTCGTGTTATATTCCCCGGTCGTTTAAACGTTTTTCGCGCGCGTAAAAATTAAATCGTTAACGTTTAATTTTTTGGTGTTTTATCTTTGATATGAAATCACTATTTTAATTTGACCAATGTCTTTAAAATACTTCATTGAACCTTCTCAAAATATTTGTCGGTTTCGTTCGGGTGTCGGGCGCGATTCGCGCATTTTTGTTGCGTTTATTACGTTTTAAGCAAAACGTCTAGGTTTTTCGTATATTATTATTTAATAACAATAATATAGGGTAAATAATTACTATTTAATTTATAAAATAGGTTTACATTATTTATGAAAAGTTATCACCAACGCCGTATAGATTGTCGAACCTCGTCCGGTTTTTTTGCGTAATTACAATTAATCACGTAAGCGTATATAAACATATACAAGTAGTTACAAGTATTTAGCCTAATCAAATACTAAATACACGTAATTATGGTCTAGCTTAAGGTAATCATTACCCTAAAGTGTCGGGTGTCACATCATGAGCCGTTTCTCGTCCACCCGAGCTTGGGCTTGGCTGCAAACATCAAATATAGGTTAGTAGAAGTACCCGGGCCGGAGCTTAAAAGCTTATCGACTGGCGATTCCCAATTGTTACCCGCACTATGTATTAGGTATATACGGTGTGCGCCACAAAGTCGGAAATCTCCGTCATATCAAGGTTCCAGAGAGTAAATGGGAGAGAGAGAGTTAGTAGTAAGAGAAAGAGAGTAAGAAGGTTGTCCCTCAAAGAGTGAGGAGGTGATCGAGTCATATTTATAGGATCTCACTTGGGTAATAAAGTGTATCCTTGAATACATTTAAGGGACCGATGGACAATAGATCCGGGACATATATACATTATCAATATATAAGCATATTTTTGGGGGCGATAATCAAATTTAGAAGATATTTAAAAAAATCTCAGATGTTCAACGATCAGTTGTCCCTATGAAAATAATACAACCAAGTAATTTAAGAAATCAACAATAAGAACGACCCACATAATACAAGTTTAATTACATGGCAAATCATCAATAACTAAATAAAAATCAATAACCAATTCTGAGAAATCATTTTACAAAATTGAACTTTTGATTCATCTTCTTCTTGATGGCATTCTTGGAACCCTACCTGAATGCTTGTTCATATCAAACGTTTCGTAATAATCGGTATCATCATCACCAAAATCATCTTCATCATCTTGATCAGTTTCATCAACTACATCTTTAACAATATGTATTTGCTCCTTTCTCCTACTACCAATTGCAACACCATTTTTCAACCAATTCACAACCTCTATCATACTAGGCCGATTCTCTGGATTACTATCGGTACAAGCCATTGCTATCTTGACCACAACCTTTAATTGCACTAAATCAAATCTACCCTTTAATCTAGGGTCAGCAATTTGATCGTACGTATCCTTTTGTATAAACGGTGTAGCCCATTGTATAATATCACGCTTAATACCTCCAGGAAGCTTTTCTAATGGCTTTTTTGCACTTAAGATTTCAAGTAGTAATATACCAAAGCTATAGACATCACAACTTTCCGAGACTTTTCCCCACATAGCGTACTCGGGTGCAAGATACCCTAGAGTTCCTTTTACCCTTGTGGTCATATGAGTCACCCCATCTGGTATTAGTTTTGCAAACCCGAAATCAGCAACTTTTGCTTGAAAATCTGAATCTAGTAGTACATTACTAGCTTTTATGTCTCTATGGATTATATGAGGAGTTACTTCATGGTGCAAATACCTATCATCAATGCCAAATTTAACCAAAAAACTTTCAGAAAATATGATCAAATTTTTAATCTTGATTAGACCATGGTTCATAGGTTATAGGAACTTACGCTAACCCTTCAGCCGAACCAATGGCTATGCTCATTCGTCGTGGCCAATCTAGGAGACAATCGGCTGCAAGTTGACCATGGAGGTGAGTGAGCAAGCTGTGGTTAGGCATATAATCATAGACTATAAGCCTTTCATCTCCACCAGCATAAAATCCTTTTAGTCCCAACAAATTCTTGTGTCGAACCCTTCCAAGAATCTCAACCTCAACTGCAAATTCCATTTCTGCTTTTGCGTTTATGGACTTGAGTCGTTTCACTGCCAACTGTAACACAATCCAATTAATAGAATTAAAAGAGAAGCTTTAATAAACGTAGTTTTGCTGATTGTATCATCATAAAGTATATCATAAAATAACTATGTTACAAAGAAGGGATTAAATTAAGATTGCCTCAGCGCCTTTACTTGTTCGACCCCAATAAACACTACCAAATCCTCCTTCACCGATCTTGTTATCATTATGAAAATTGTTCGTTGCGTGCACAAGTTCTTTGAGTGTGTACCTATTCCATGGGTAATCAATACTTTTTTGAGGACTGCACAAGAGAATGAAATTAAATAACTCGATCGATAAATACAATTATTCATAGTTATATATGCAAGATCGATCACATGCATGATCAGTCCTCAAAATTAAAGATGAAGAAAAAAAAAGATTTAAAAGCATACCTGATCTTTGGATCTTGATCTTCTTGAGCAGTGAAACAAAAACATCTTTTCAACTTGTTCTTCATGGTTGTCATGATTAAAGAAATGAATAAGATTAGAGTTTGATAGTGTTAATATCCAAGGAGTGATGTAGACAAGGAATTATGGGATAGAAAAAAACAGGTGGAAACAGCAAGAAAATGGTGATAATTTCCGGTGATTACTAAGCTGATGGAATACAAAATTGGATTTTAAGTCTACAACTTTGCAGATGTCGTTGGTTTGAAATAATTAATTATAGGTAAAAGAAATTTTTTAGGATATTAATCAAAGTTAAAGTTTTCATTATAATAAAAAATTTCATGTAATATTAGTGAATTAAATATAAATTTTAAGTATATTAGATATAATGAACAGATAAGAAAAAAATTAGCTTCAATAAATAATATTTTTGTTGACGGCCCAAGAACTCTCACTAATTAATTCTCTTAATTAATTGTCTTTTTCTCTCACTTAATATTGTGTCATTTTCTTTAGGTTTCTCACAAATTATTAATTAGTAACTTGTTTATTGGAATCTATATCTAGATCCTAAAATCATTTTTATTTTTACTTTTAGATATTCTTGGTTAATGGTATGAACACTAAATAAACGATAAATATAATATGTTTTTGTATGTATGGTTATTAAGATGATTCCAAAATATGACTCTGTTTTATTTTTTGTTCTTGTTTTCTTTGTACAACCTGATAAAGATTTAATTTGTTTTGTTTCTTTCATATTTGTATTTTAATTTACATTTTAGTTTTAGTAAGTTATGTACTACTTATTGTACTTTATATTTAAATTTTCAACTTAAACTTTATAATAAAAATTAATGGGAAAAACCTCAATAAACATCGATCTTTGAGGAAATTCAACGGTTCACTTTCTTCTTTTAACTTAATTAGCGTGAATTTGTCGATGAGTTTTCCTTTTGAGACGGAGAGAGTAACTAATAGTTAAATGATTTCTACGACAATAAATGCAGGATAGAGTTTTTTTTTTGGCAATAAATAATCATCCCAATAAGTTTCTTGTAATTATAGCGTGCAATTCAAGAAACGTATAATGTGACGGACAACAACTTTCTTTCAACAACAGAATAGTTCACGAATCATTGAACATGGTGTTGGTTCAATTTATGGGTGTTATAGCATGTTAGATAGCGGCGTAATTATAAGTTACGAAGTTTATACAAGAAAACATCAGTTTGCGTCGGTTAGATAATTAAATATTTAATCTTTTACGGAGCATATTAAAAAGGACCCTATAAAAAAATAAAAAATAGCTAATCGTTCATCTTTTCATTATTGGATATCTAGCAATTTCTTAGTTATTAAAAAATTCCATTGAATTAAAAATTGATTTGTCAAATACTGTATAACTTTGAACAAGCCAACAACCAGCGAATTTGATGACTTTTCAATTGGTGTAGTTAATTTATAATCATAATTATAAATTATAATATATTTAATAAATAAAATAATGATGATATCTCATTAAAAATATAATTCAATCGTAATTTTAAATTACTCAAACAGGATATATAACTACCGTCAATAGAGAGATTCCAAGGCCGGAGCCACGACCAATTCGAAAGATAATAAAAGTATATATGAAAAAAAATTCAGACTTTTTTTTTCATCCAATCATAAGAAGTAATTAATCTGATAGCTTGAAGTTCAATTCGGGTTCACGAATATATCTCTCGAAAGAAAAGAAAAAATGAACTTTTAAGAAACCGAGGGAACTGTTGATGAAAAAACGATGTCAGATAAGGACGGAGTTGAAACTAATGCGGTCACGCGGATCAAATTTTAGATCGTTTTACATTGAATATTTGTACCTTAATAATAATCACACCCTCTAAATATAACCACTCTCAACCAACTTGATATATCACATATTTTTGTACGAATTTAACTCTTAAACATAGCCCTTAAGACTATCAATAGCAAATTTCTTTTAAAAAATCAAAGTTGGCTTGATGAAATTATATATATTCTTTTTAACGGCATTGATGAAATCAAACTTGGATTGATGAAATTAGAACCCGGGTCTAAATACTTTCTATGTTAATATGTTATCAGTACTTATTTGTGGTCACATCTATATTTATTTATTTATATAAAACATTGTTACATAAATTATCTTGTAAAAAGGAGAGGTCCTCGACTCTGTTTAATATATGCCTTGTCTTTAAAAAATAAATAAATACAGAATTCAAATCTCGTAAATTTAGTCAGCCAAAATGCATGATGAAGGAGGTATTGGGGTAAATGGGGTTTGGGTGTAAGTGGAGAAAATTGACGAGGGAGTGTCTGAAATCGTCATCTATCTCAATATTAGTAAAGGGATCATCCACGGATGAATTTGGAATGGAGAGGGGTGTTTGACAAGGTGATCAGTTGTCACATTTCTTAGTTATTTTCATGGCAGAAGGATTAAATGCAATGATGAAGGAGGCAAAGGAAAGTGGTTTATATCGGGATGTCAAAATTGAGAATGAAAATGGTGAGTAGTGGGATAGAACGAACAGCAGATAATCTAATGATATTATTAAAGTCATTTGAAGGAGTTTCGGGATTGCAAATAAACTTGACTAAGAGTAGAATTAATGAATTGGGTGTTTTGAATACGGAAGTTGGAAGGTATGGCTAGTTGTTTGAAATGCACGGTTAGGGAGATCTCATTTACTTATTCGGGGGTGTCAATTGAGAAAAGTATGAGAAAAGAAGGTGATTGAAAACTAGTTGTGGAGAAGTTCAAAAAATGCTTATCGGATTGGGAAGCACGGTCGATGTCTTTTCGTGGGCGATTAACCATGATAAAATCGGTACTTGGAAGTTTGGTACTGTACTACTTTTAGATCTTTCGTGCTCCGGTGTGTATCTTAAAACTTTTAGAGTAGTTGCATCTTAATTTCTTTGGGAAGGGGTTTAAAATGAGATGGGTTAAATGGGATGAGGTATTACGGTATTACGCTGGTACGAAATTAAAAAACATGAAATGTCCACTTAAGGGATTATAATACAAAAGCGATTTTCTTAAAAATATTGGGCCGTTAATAAGACTAATGGGCTACCATACGGGCTGTCATTTAGACGCTTGTGTATGACTTGACAGTTGACATATGGATCGTTTTTCTATGGGAAAAACGTAAAAACGTGCCATCATCTTGTATGTTATTAAACATATTTTTCTATTGTGTCAAGAATCTAAGGAGTAGTTTGCATTGATCGTTTATTAAATAAAATTATTAAAAAGTTGGGTTAAAATGTTAAAATCTCAATTTTACAAATTAATCATATATATTTTGAAAAGGGTTGTACAAAAATGACGTGGCACATGAATTGCAATCAAATTGAGTTGTCGATTTTCTCGCATAATTCTCATTTTCATAGTATTGGGCCGACACATTTTGTAAAGAAATTTTATAAATTTTGTGTAAATATAACATTTCTCTTACCTTATAAATACGGAGTAATAATTAAAATTAAAATTAATTATCTTTATCTTTAGTTAATATATAAGATAAAAAGAACCCAAAGCTTTTAAATGGCCTCATAATTGAGACATTAGTGTGTCTAAACTTGACATGAGTCAGTCACAACACAAAGTTTAAAATAATTTCAAAACTATATGTTAATTTACAATGTCACTAGAATATGATAGTAAAATGTTGGTTATTTTATAATACAATGTAACTTTAATTTATAATACACAAATATTAAGATGACTAAACTTACTAACTCTTTCTCATTTAAACTTGATTACACTAATTAAAAATAATTAAAAAAGTCATTAGAATATGATACTTAACTATATCTTTATTATGTAAGTTATACATAAATATTAAGATTACTAAAGTTGCTAAACTCTAGGTTCTTTTCAACTTGATTACACTAATTAAAATCAAAGCTAGGTTTGCATTTGTCTTGCAAGTCATTTCTCTTCACTTAAACTAAGATTTTGTGTCGATCACATGTATTTATCAGAAGTGTTAATCTTTTTTTAATGTGTTGATGTTCAACAATATTATATTATATAAGAAGACATAAAAGTTTGTTTATGTATCGATTAAACACTAACCTCGAAGATAAATATATATATATATATATATATATATATATATATATATATATATATATATATTTGTTTAAAAATCAAAATTAAAGCATGTAAATCAATCAAAACATTATAAATTTCAAATTCATCAAAGACATTCGTACATATCTTCAATTCATCATAATTAATGTTTATCAAATATTAAGAATTTTGGGTATAACTTTTAGATTTTTGTGAAAATTTTGATTCACCAATGAATACAATAAAATTAAACGAATTTCAATATACAAAACTTATAAACAAGTAATTAATTTAATTATAGTCGTCATTAACCATCGAATTTCACAAAAAAAAAAATTAGAACATTAACATTCATTTGGAATGAATGTTGATCAAAATTACAATTAATATTCAAAAATAATATTTTATGATGAATATTAACTTATATATGTTTTTATATATTGTTGAACGAGATAATTTAACATTTATCAGTGTATAATAATGTATATGAGTTAACATTCATCGTAAAAGAATGTTTAAAAATATTAAATTGTAATTTTGATTAACATTCTTTTCAAATGAATATTAATATTCTGAAAAAAAATTTGAGTTATTTACAATTTTGCCACCGCGTTGACTTTTGAGTTGACCAGAATGTATGGTTAGAAATAACTTTCCTCCTTCCCCTATTTCTAGTTCTCTCTTGATCCCCACCCTATATATATATATATATATATATATATATATATATATATATATATATATATATATATATATATATATATATGTAATTTTGGAAAAAATCAACATTAATCTTTTTGAGCGTGAGTCGTACATTGCACGGAAAAAAACTCACTAGTCTATGTATATATATACTCGTTTTTTATACTCGCAAGTCGCAACCCGGGTAGGTGTGGGGCACAAAAGGCTTACGTTGGAATTAGAAAACTGGTTTTAAGTTCATTAAAAGTCAAATACCCATCACTTACAGGGGTTACTTTTTCATTAATTAATTACTACTTTATTAATTAATAATCTCGGGTAAATATTTTTATTTAATTCCATTTTGCAAGCACATGTTGAAATTGGTTCACTAATTCGTAATTACATTGGAAGTCCAATCTGACTTACGTAACTAATTCTTTATTATATAAAGCGTGTCGGAAAGAGTAACTAGTAAATAATATATGTAGATATGAAGTAGTGATCCATCATTCCGAGCAAAAATATTGTTACAACACGGAAAATTTGAGATCCCCAAATTTAATTAAGCAATAACATTTTTCTACTCAATTTTGTATGTATTTTTTTAAAAAAATTGTTTGCATATAAAGTTTTAGACCTTAATTACCATTATCACTTCATTTTATTTAACTATAGCTAATTGATATGTACATGGATTATTATTATGTCTTAGTTAACTAATACTCCGTATATATTTCGATTTATTTTCAATTAATAGCTTAAAGGAATTAATTCTAATGTTTTTACATTATTAATTAAGTGTTATCGAAAGTAAAGATGGTGGTTTAACATCAAACTGTTGGGTCTGAAGATTAAACCAAATGAGACAAAAAACGAACGAGAAAACGAGAGATCTAGCGAAGTATCCAATGGGTAATATTAGAAGTCTACGAACAATGAGTTTTTGGGCAGAGTATATATTGTAACCCCTATTCTTGAAAACCCTGGTGGTATGAAAATAATAGAAAAATCCTCTCGGTTTGGCCCAATGGACTAAACCAATCTCCAAGTTGTAGATTGGACATAACCACGTTAAATCCTTGTGTCGTATTTTTTGTTATTTATCTTGTTTGCTTGTTTAATTGCTTTGTTAGCGATTTGATTATTCGTTTATTGTTGTGGGTGCAATTGTGTTCAATTGTTTGTGTTGTTTGGGTCTAAAATTCTTAATAACTGGTATCAGAGCTTCATGATTTGATGATCAGGAACAATAGCGGATGTGAGCATGATCAAGATTAAGTTTGTTGCCGGTTAAAATTTTAGTTTTTTTGGGAGATAGAGATCTTGGATTATTGTGCGCAGGTAATCGGAGTAGATCTAGATCCGGAAGAAGAGAACCATCCAGGGAAACAATTGGAACGACACAGTTTTTTAGGATTTGTTTGCAACATGTTATCGAGATCGACTTACTCATTTTTTTGTTGGCTCGCGACGAACTCGACGAGTAAAGATTAAGTGCCAGGCGAGTTGAATTCTAGATTAAACAGGTTAGAGTTTTTTCTGGTGGGTTGTGACGTGACGACATGACTGGAGGCCGGTCACGTTGTGATATTGATTGTTTGCGATGGCGATAATTGAGTAGATGATCGGTTTGGATTGATTGGTTTGTTGCAGAGAAATTTTGGAATCCAGATTTTGGATTTGGGTTTATCATTCTTTGCTATCTCGTGCAAAAGAATTGATGAATGTAATCAAACTTGATGTTGATGTTGCAAGTGTAGGGATGTGATGTCTCAGGAACTTCATTGTGCGGATTCTGAATAACGTTAGAGCATTCGAATCTTCGAAATTTATACTCTCCAATGGCAAAGAAATTTGCGACTGACTATGAGTTATGAACCGGAGTCTTCTCAGATAGCCGCAGTTATTATTTTAATTCGCACAATGGGAGCGGGTTGAGTGGGAAAATATGAGTTCATATAAATCATAGGTATGTTTTGGGTCGGTGTACCAACAGGAAAGCGAATGTTAGTAATATAGGTTTCAAGGTTGTGACTGCGTTCTCACGAATAAACCTTGATGATGATCTGCGGGTTTGTTCTATCTGCGGTTTTCTGATTGCCGAGAAGAAAAATCAGATGGATGAAAATATGTACGGGTTGGTCGATGACATGTCGGTAGGAGGATCATGTCTTCTTGAAAGAATCATGCGGTTGGAGTCATTGCACACTTCAACGTATCTTCTTGGGCTAGAAGATGATGGTGTGGATAATCGGAGATTGGTCACAATTTAGTAGCGTTGTTCAGTTAGCTTTGTATATCGAAAGTATTTTGATTCTGTGAGGTCGAGCAAGCTTGTTCGGATAGTTTCCGGCGGTATTGGTTAAGTTAAGAACGGTTGTTATTAAAGGGGCGTTTGAAGTTGAGGGTTAAGAGTTTAGGTGTGGTTAGATCTTCAAGTGAGAGATTGTTGGGTTTGAAAATTAAACAAAACGTGACGAAAGAACGAACAAGAAAACGAGGCATCTGGCGAAGTACCCGATGGGTAATATTGGAAGTTTGCAAACAGTGAGTTTTTGGGCAAGAGTACCCGGCGGGTACAGGGTCGGCCAAACTTACTTTTGGATATTCTTGTTGCTAAGTTTGGTACATCTATATATTCTAACCTCTACTATTGTAAACCCCGGTGGTACGAAAATAATGATAAAAATCTCTCGATTTAGCCACGTGGACTAAACCAATCTCCAAGTTGAAGATGACGTAACGACGTTAAATCCTTGTGTCGTATTGTTCGTTCTTTATCTTGTTTGCTTGTTTAATTGCTTTGTTAATGATTTAGTTATCCGTTTATTGTTATGGGTGCAATTGTCTTCAATTGTTTGTATTGTTTGAGTTAAAAATTCCTAACAGAAGCTTACATACGATATGCATGCGCAATAACTTTGGCATTTAATGTAACTTATAATACTGTTTGTAATTTTGGATTCGATTTATCTTTATCTTTTGTAGTCTTCAACATTTGTACAATTGTACCTTTTTCCCAAGTAGCAAGCTTGCTATTTGGGCTATTTTATGAAAATATTTTATTGCCGATAAAAAAAAATAGAACTCAAAACCGATCGACACCATATATTTGTGCATTGCGAGGTTGCAAGAGATCTGTGGTATCGTTATCTAGATGGTGGAGAATCGTGCTACATACCACCATTTCATAACATTCAAGACATCGATCATAAACACGAAGGCTCAGTTAACCGGAAAACTTAGCATTTTATTCTATGTTGTGATTCACACTACCACTCCTTGAATGTTATATGGCGCCACAGGAACGGAGTCTCATTCAGGACAAAGAAGCTGAGAAGTGAATGTATTAGAGATAGTGTCTATTTATTTTCTTTTCTGCAGATAAGTACGTAGTAGATATAACCTTGATGGATTGAATTTGTGACCCAAGTTCAATTCATCTATGTCCCTTTAATTATATGTAAGTTGATTTATTCTTTCTCGCTCACACTACTTCTTGCTAATTGCTTAATATAATCCAGTTCAAAAAGAGAAAAGATTACTAAGACTAAACATCAGTAATCAATTATTATCTAGAATAACATGCAAACTAGTACATTTAGGGTTTTGCAATCAAGTAGTAATTAATAGGTATGCTAGCTTTGGACCAAAAACCAGCAACTGAAATACACTATTTAATTCGGACTTCAGAAATTAAAGCATATATAGCTTGATTTCTGGTGCAACCATAACACTAATCTATCAATGTTCATGAGTACGTCTCACTTGATTCCTTAATTTATGGCTATGCATTGATACACACCTGAGTTGAAAACTCTTGAGTCCATATTGTTTTCGACTAGAAATTGAAAACGATCAGCCAAACATGTTGAACAACAAATTAAATCTTCTTTTTAATTCATTGCAGTGAAAAATGCATGGTATATATAATGCAAGATATGATATTCATGACACACTAAGCACAAGCTTTATATAAACTAACCTTCAGAACTTTTTTGGAAGAGCTAATAAGGAACATCGGAATATGTGTTCTGCATCAACTACATGCTGCTAGTTTTCAAGTTGTAATTGTAATCTTTAACTAAATTTTCCCAAGTTGTATTTCCACGGTGACTAATCTTTGCTGCGATATGTATTTATGACTCGTTTTGCTCGATCACTTGCCTGTAAGAATAATTGAAGAAATGACAGTTAAATTAAATTGATCTCGTTCTTCGATAATATCACTAACTATGTACCAAGAATTGAACAACCAATGCAAACCATGAAGTAACTAATTAAATTGTGAGGAATATTGTAAGAATAGTAGAATACACAATGATTTTCAGAAAAAATTATGAATACTCAAGACACTAAAGTTAAACTTAATTTATATAGACTCACCTTAATTCAGATCATGTCATTGTACAAAATAAAAGCAGCAAAAATAGAAATAATTGTGGCTTACATCTACACACTAATGGTGAAGAGGTGATTAGAACTTTCTTAATTGATCTGAGTATTAGCCACGAACACCAATCTTTGTTGCAACATTGATAGATCAATCAATGGTATATCAGTTGCCTGCAAGAACAATCCATGAATATTTTAGGGTTAAATAAATATTAACTTATGAGCAAATAATCGTTATCGACTGTTAACATAATGCATGTCTACCATATCTAAAGAATAATGTTATGTAAATGGTACCTCAGACTGAATAGAGTGAATAAAACGATCGTTTACTTTGGTTAAAATGCAGCTTGTAACATTAAGACCTTCTTCAAGAAGAGTTTTGAGTACTCCAGAAAGACTGAACCCATCCTCAATCGAGCAACTATTGATCAAAATCTCGACTCCCCCTTTGCAAAAGTTGACTGACACAGTATTAGGGAGGTTACTTCCATTAATGTCTGATAATTTCTTGAGCGCATCTCTCTTCATACTTAGATCTTTGACATTTTCTACCATTTGTTTGATGTAATCCACTGCCTGGCGCATATGATCTGATATGGAACGGTTTCCCTATAACATATACATCATACAGTAAATTAATCTTCTAGGGTTAAGTTTAACATCATTAAAATCCATTTCATGATTTAACACAAAATAATAAAAATACATAGAATTAGAAAATAATAAAACCAGTTCACCCTAGCTAGTAACATAAAATAAAACTATTAGAATTTCAATTTTTTCATGATTTAATTAGCACTCATTTAACTAGACTGAAAAAAAATTAAAAGGTTGATTGAAATATGTTCACCTTGACAAATTCAAGAGGAAGTAAATTCCTAAGTGAAGCATAAAGTTTAGTCATTTCTTGCCTTCGTTGCTTTTCGATTTCTCGATGAACCATTTTCTTCTGTGTCTTGTCATCTTCAGTACCACTCAAATTGGGCTTACTCGATTGGCGGTTTCCAGGCTTTTTCCTTGAACTACTTTCTGGAATATTTATACTACTTTTACCCATGGCTGCATCCACCATGGAAACATGAAGATCAGGTGTATGATCTTGTTGTTGAAAAGAAATCAAATAAGGTTGGTCATGATCCACTGTATTATTATTGTCACCTTCCTGTAAAGAGAACGTTATATGATTAAGTTTATCCATTTTTGCAAATCTTCAAGATTATTTGTTGTAATTAATCTTTATTAAGTAGGGTTTTCTTTTTGTTTGCAGATCACGATCTTCACCAACCGATCTGATTTTCTTGTTTAATCTATATTTTATTATTATTATTATTAAATATGTTACTGTAGTTTTGTACAAACGCAACCTCACTCATTTGCTTTCACACACCAACAGTCAAACTAATTAAACCCAAAAAGTTAGTCATTTACCTTTTTTTCTTCAAACACATGTCGAAAATGATTACTAATAATTTATTGTCTACATATCTTTTAATTGACATGTACATATATGTTCCACAAATAATCATTTTTTACCCAATGGCAGTAATACCCTAAATTAATTTATTTATCATATCATAGAATATAAGTTATAATTTATCATATATATCCATATGAGTAACAGTACCACCACATGTACTGTCGGGTTGCTTAAATAAATGCGACCAAAGATTACGAAAATATTAGTAATAATGACATGAAAATATCAGGTAGGGTTCTTGGGATATCTATTTCATTACTATTTAAAGAAATGCTTTTTGTTTATAATTAAGAAAATGTTAAACATAGTCCTTAAGGCTATGAATAAAAAATTCAGATATGCATAAATTGTTTATACGTCGATAATAATCATTCACCTCTTGAATATAAGTGCTCTCAACAAACTTAATGTACCACCAAACTTTACACAAATTTAATTTTCAAATATAGCTCTTAGATCTATAAATAGCAAAATCCTTATAATTATTATTAATAGTTACAACACTAGATATCGATCGATTAATTTTAAGCACATATGAAGTAGTAATTTTTATGGATGGTGTCGGGAATAGTGGACAGAACATTTGTAATTTATAACAAAGACTTGATTGATGTTCTAAGAGCATCCGGAATGGTAAAACGAACCCTCTCAATTTCATCTAACATATCAGCACCATATCAATTTTTCATTAACTTTTCATTTCAATCACTCTTAACTCTGTTTTCATCCCAATGGAACCCTTTACAACCCTATTTTCTTTTTTACTTTTTAATTATTTTTTTAACACAACAAATTATAAAACTAATAAAAATACATTTCATTAAAAATTAAATATTACCTACATAAATATAAACGTAATTAAACTTTAACTCTAAAATTTTATATTTAGAGTTTAAAAGCTACGTTTGTTTATTTGTAGTATAAAATTATTTGTACACATATTTTTTATTGTTACATTTCAAATTTTAATTATTTATATTAAAATATATAAAAGTCCAACTAAAACTATAGTACATATTCACATAAAAAATAAAGCAAACAAAAAAACTTAAGAAAAAAGAAAAAAAAACATTCGGCATTGTCATGCATTTTTTTAAAAACATATGCAATTAATTAATTAATTAATCTATTTATATATATAAAACAAATATTTTTTTCATATTTTTTAGCCATGCCACGTCATCTTTTTACCTTTTCGTAAAACTCACGTAATTACACCACATCATCAAATTAATTTTTCCTTAAAAATCTTCATAATTCTAACACTTTCTTAAAGTTTTCAAAATTTTGAATTTCTAACAAACTACTTCCTTCTATTTTGTGAAGGTTTATAATTCAATTTTATAATAATTTATTATAATAGCTTTTTAAATTTATGCATTACATTTAATAAATAATAATTTTTTCCTACAAAAAAAATAAAGTCATGTTCTTACTGATATCTCATACATTGCAATGATCTAATATTATCATCATCAACTACCAATTTTAAAAAAATTAGTTTTAATAAAATATATAAAATTGATTATTTTCTGTACATTGTGGTATACGTTACTGTTGAGTTTCAATAATAAATTTTTAACAATATTAATACAATTAAAAACTTAAAAAACATATGATTAATTTTATTTTTTTAATTACCGTCCATCGCAAAGGATCAACAAATATATCAAAACTTAACATAATTTTGTAATTAATGGTTGTTACTTTTGTCACTCACATGGTGAAAAGATCGGTGTTACAGTGATAAATGGACAGATATCCAAATTTGAACCACTCGTAAGGAAATGAGGAGACTACATCATACTTATTGTATCAACCGATAAAAAATAAATACAAGTTTATCCACTATAGTTTAATTTATGTTACTAATCATTATCACAATGATAATTGTATTTTTTAATTAACAATATTAAACTTATAAATTAATATAATTGTATTTTATAAATGTTCGTGCAAATATATAAAACGATTTCATAAGAACGTTAAAGTTTATTATACTTTTTATTTAATGTGTTTATGTCATTTAATTTCATATATATCATTGACAAAATATTTTGTCGTATCTCACTACTAATTTCCTTTATTTCACTATTACACAAGGTATAACAAAATCATTCACTTACGTTTAACTTGATTTTTTTCTAAGGAGAATTTTTTTTATAAAGTTGAGTGATCACAAGCATATCCAACATTTATAAAGATTATGGATATGGATGGATTCATGAACGAATTTTATTCAATTCTAATTAACTAATATCACCCACTAATTGGAAGGTCTCAATATTTTGTGACACTTGCTTAAACCTACAAGATACCTTAAATTAGTATTACGCTATAATCCAGCAGGGTTTAATTTAAATATACTTGATTTATATATCTATATATATACTAAAGGAGTATAAAAAAAACTTCAGAATTTGCCACGAAAGCATGAATGCCACGTGTCAATTTCTTAACTTCAGTTAACAAATTATTTAATTAATATTATATTATTATTTTATTATTTTATAATAATTAATAATTAATAAATATAAATGCTACATATATTATAATAATATAAAAAGAGGAGTCACATACAAAAACAAAGTCCTATAATAATTTAATTAATATTATTTTATAAATTATTTTAAAAAATATGTACTAGAATTATCATTTAATCACGTAATATCTAAAATAATTTTAATAAATTACCGTGCATTGCACGGGTCTTCCACCTAGTGTGTGTATATATATATATATATATATATATATATATATATATACCGGATCCAGAGAGAAGCACTATTTTCTGGAGAAGATGGAAGCTACACATTCATAAACGATGAATGTTAGCGAATTCCCTTAATATTCATCATATGATATCATAAGTTATAAAATATAGTTTATTGATGAATATTAGTAGTTATAACATCGGTTTTGATTAATATTTATTGGTAAAAATACGGTTTTATACGTTTTGATTATCATTCATCGTTGATGAATTTTAACAAATAATTTTTTAAAGAAAATGATAACATCAATCGGTTAACATTCATTAACGATGAATATTAGAAAATTCTCTCTATATTCTTCATATGATATTATAAGTTATAAAAAGTAGTTTATATATGAATATTAGTCGTTATAACATCGGTTTTTATTAATACTTATAGGTAAAAATATGTGTTTTTACGTATGCTTATCATTCATCGCGAATAAATGGTTAGCTTCCCTGCTTCCCTCAAAAAATTACTTCCCTCTTGATCCCTACCCTATATATATTAACTGAAGTTATTCATCAAAACTTATAAAAACTTATAAAAACATATTTTTACCAATAATAACCTTAACTTTTGTTATAACTACTAATATTCATCAATAAACTATTTTTTATAAATGATAATATCATATGATGAATATTGTGGGAATTCGCTAACATTCATCGTTGATAAATATTTAGTTTCCCTATTCTCCAGAAAATAGTGTTTCCCTCTGGATCCGATCCCTATATATATACTTAAATCAAATATATTTAAATTAAAGCCCGAAATAATCAAAACTTAAATCAAATATATTTAAATTAAACCCCGAAATAATCAAAAGTTAAGGTTATTATTTTTGTCAATGGATATATCAAAAGTTATTTAAAGTTTTTTCTTATTAAAATGTAAATGTAGTGTCCCAATCAAAATGATTTCTATGGGATAATCTGAAATAATAACCCGTCACCCGTGCAATACACAGTGAGAAATTAACACAAAACATAGTTTTTTTAGTATAATATTACAAAGAAAAAAATAACTATCGATTTTATATCATGTTTGATTGAAGAAATAGGTACATACCTCTGTAAACACATATTTATTTTGCATTTATTAATGCTTAAGAAATTTAATGATAACATAATCTAGATACTATACGGTTCTAGTATACATGTAAAACGATTATTTTTATATATTTCTAATTGATGTTCAATGACATTAAAAATACATAAGAAACCAAAACATTTTAAACTGAAGAAAAAAAAAACGTGTGATTGTATCGTAGTATTTTCTAAATAATTGATCTTTACAACTTTCTCAATCTCATCTTACATAAATCACAAAATAAATAGTTAACTATTGATAAATTATTTTGGACGAAACAATGAATAGGATGGTGTGAAGTGAAAATAAATTTGAAAATAAGGTTTGTAATGTATGTAGTTAAAAATTTATGATTGATAGTCAATAATCTTTGAATTAGAAATTTTATTAGCTAAAAAATAGGTTGATTTAAACCTTTTTTCAATTTGAAAATAGAGTTTGTAATGTATGTAGTTAATAATTTACGATTGATAGTCAATAATCTTTGAATTATGAATTTTATTAGCTAAAGAATAGGTAGATTTAAACATTTTTTCAATTTGAAAATAAATTTGAAAATAGAGTTTGTAATGTATGTAGTTAGAAATTTACGATTGATAGTCAATAATCTTTAAATTAGTAATTTTATTAGCTAAATAATATGTCGATTTAAACTTTTTTTTCAATTTGAATGACACGTAGGATTGTTTAGGAAGGTAGGGTAATGACATGTAGAATTCATGATTAATTGTCAAAAGAATAAATGTGCCACATATGAAAGAGGGTATCCTATATTAGTTATACTAGCATTCAAACTCGTCTACCCACACGGACTGTTGGATTTTTTTTTTATTTTTTTATAATTATGCAAACAATGAATATAATTAAATTCTAACATTTTATCTTAGTTTAAAATTTTGAAATGAAGCTTAAAATTAACTTATTTATGGTTGGATGTATATATTAAGCAATCTAAGTTGAAAAAAAATAATCCGATAGAAAAAATATTGATAAAATGAAGAAAAAAATTCATGTCTTTAAATATGATCATATATAAGAGAATATTATAATAGTTAAAAGTTATCAATTATACTCAAATAATAAAATATTAACTTTAAAGTTATCTCAATACGCTAAAATAACTTTATTTTCCGATCATTATTATTACCTGTACAAATTAGAATATAGTTAAAATTAAAATATATTATAATTATAGATAATAATATAATAATAATAAAGTAATTATGTATATCTTTAAAAAATATGGAATAATGTAGTTTGTGATTTATAAATCAAACTTCATGCTTGTCACATTACATAGTAGTCGATTCTTTATTTTCTATTTTTGCTTTTTGTTTGTTTTGATTTATTTAATAATATAATTAAATTAATTATTTAGATTTTTTTTATTAAAATTAAAAATTTAAGATGCTAATATTATAATTATGTGAAATTGATGGACCTAATTGATTAATTAAAAATTATTAATTGATGACATCATTAATGATTTCTTATATATATATATATATGAGTAAATTCTATAAATGATCAATGTGGTTTATACCGATTTACAAAAATCATCCATATACAGTTCCTTTTACTTTTTTGGTTCAACAAGTTTACGTTTTGCTCGAAATAGTCCCTCATCCACCTAAAATAACTAAAATACCCTTTGACCATTTAGATCCTTACTATCCAAAAATAACAAGAGAAATGGTATTTTAGTAATTTTAGGTGGAGGATGGACCACCCTCGAACAAAATATAAATTTATTGGACTAACAAAGTGAAAAATAAAGTATAAGGACGATTTTAATAAATCAATATAAATCACAGAGACTATAGAATTTAATATATATATATATATATATATATATATATATATATATATATATATATATATATATATATAATAAGAATTATATAAAGGAAGAGATTCCCAATGTATTGGTTTTTTGTTTGTGTACCCTCTCCACTAATAAGTGGTAAAGAAAATATATAGGCCATCCACCAACAGTAGTATCGATCTAGATAGGATTTTTCTTAATTTATGATAAATGATATATATATATATATATATATATATATATATATATATATATATATATATATTGATATTAATTAGTTCTTGTTAATTAACACTAATATTTGCTGTAGGAGTGTATTTTAGTACTTTGAATTTGGTTAACCAAGTTATTCATTTTACCATACTTGAAATTGTTATTTTGTACTTGGTAGTTTTCAAAATTAACATTCTTATGTTGATATGAATAATTTCTTTTTCTTTTTCATTATCTTAATTGCGGTGAATAAATGAATTTTTACTGAGACGATTGTGATTATATATGATTCTCTTAATTGTTTCTTCAAACTCAGTACCTTATCCTCCCCAGGGGATGTACTTTAATTTGTGATGATCTAGGAATCACATACAATACCCGTTATTTTGTGCCTATTCAAATTCATTTGGTCCTGTTTTTTTCTATATATTGTTTGATCTATATTACTGCTTGTAATATAGGAGGTTGTTTAATTTTGTTCATGTTGTACCTAATGTTTTCTATTTAATGGTATTATCTGCTTTTTCTAAAAAAAATTAATCCTTCTTCTTTGTCCTTCTTAATTTGTTCATAATCTTGAATGTGATTTCATGATATTAAAGTAAAAGAAAATTATAAATAAAAGGCTAGCCTTAAACACCTCAAGCGAGATTGTCCATATCATTGGTGAAATCTCAGAAAGTCAACGCCCGCATCATGCGGTTCAACACCTTTCGTAATACGTAGAAAAACTTTAATTGGTCAGTTTTCTTCATCAACATCATATCATATCACATATATACACACGAGTGGCCATAAATTAAAATCCAAGATATATTTGACTAAATATAAATTAAATGTACTAACCCTTCTAGAAGATTCTGTTTGACATCGATGTTGGAGGTTGAACTGCTTATAATTTGATATAATATATCGAGTAAGAATTGTAGTCGGAGCTTGAGTTGTTAAAAAAAAAAAGAAAAATTCAAACTACTTTAAAAAGCTATTTAAAATGAGATTGTAGAGATTTCTAAAGATTTTTTTTTCAATAATTTCTATTATATTTGTATTGCCAAAATAGATGAAGACTTTGAGATCGTTAAAAATGAAAGTCCAATCTACTAAAAGCCCTGTAAATTTGTGTACCAAATACACCCTAATAATATGGAAAGTAATTCGTGTATATATTTTAGTTGTTTTAATCTGTACTCTTGTAGTTATGATTTATTGTTTATTGTTTCGTTATGTATTAAACTTTGCACGTTTTACTATTGTATGAGTAGAACTTTAAAAACTTCTATTGTATGTAATGAACTTGTAAATATCGTCTATTGTATGTAAACTTTCCTTCTTGGGTATGACCAAACTAGGAAAGTTTTCTTTTTTGGCCTTACCCAAAAAGGAAAAAATTTACATATACTATATTTACAAGTTCAATACATACAATAGAACAAATGAAAGCATGTCTCATGCAATAGTAAAATGTGTAAAGTTTAATATATATCGAAACAATAAATCCACTCTTACTGTAACCGTATTTGCTATTATATACGGTATACTAAATCCGAAAGTAGAGTAAAATTAAGTTCCATTTATATTTCAAGATTTTAACACATGTTGAAATAGGTTTTATTGATATTATTATTATAAATAAACCTAGGTGGGATGTCCAAGCTCATTGAAGAAAGTGCAAGTGATAGTGTGTTGGAATTGAAGAAGTAATTAATAATATAGATTTTTTTTTTAATTATTTCTTTACATTATTGCTAGCTGCATTAAATAATTTTAAAATAAATAAATAATTACTACTCTTTGGAAGTTTTGGAAACGTAGAAACGAGGTTATCTTTTAAATTTGAATTAATTGTAGATATAAAATACCGCCTTTAAAAAAATTATTAATACTATGTAATATGACAAAATTGAATGGTCCGATATATATTAACGGGTAGTGATATATCCACTACATTTTTTTATAGATCCACCAAAACTGTGCAGTGTTTATATGTACAGTACAAGTTCTCAATGCATAATAATGGTGGATTTATCAAAAAGTTTGGTGGATATATCATCACCCTATATCTACGGTAGCTCCTTTCGGTCACAATAAATAAATTACAGTATATAATTAAGTTTAAGCTCAAAACAGAAAACCCGTAGCAAAAGCTCTCTCTGAAACATATTAATTATGAGGATTTTCACTAACATATACACTTTTGTTAATAAATTGTTAACTAATCTATCTTGTTTGGTGATATTCATGGAATCGTTTTGTTCATGACTAAAAATTCAGGCCAAATATATGGAGACCTAAAAGTGCTAGCTAGCTATATATGTATGAACAAGAATTTAAGTTCTAGCGTTTTCATCTCTAAAACATGGTAATATACAGCTAGTTTCAATAAATCGCTTGGTCACAAGAGCCGAAATTAATTCATGTTAATCAGATCATCGGCACAATGTTGGTATGAAATGTATGAACTAATAGAAATCTTAACAATAGCTGAAAGTGCATAGCAACATGTTCAATATCTATGAAATCAAGCTGTAAGCTTAATCGAAATTTGGTTAATCGAGTATTTGCTATGACGACTAATATCATCACTTGCATGCAAGAATAATATCCACAAAACCAGGTATAAGTTTCATTTTCTTGAATACTTCGAGATGGAGAATTGAATTAGTGAAAATATATCATATGTATTCAAGAATGCACAGCTTTCAGATGAAATGTAAGAAAAAACAACAAACTTTATGTAGCTAGACTCACCTTCGGATGTTAAATTAGGACAAACTAATTAATTAAATTAAACCTCGATTTAAAAATATGAATGAATTGAATATGGTTGATAGCATCTACACAGCGAGCTCTATGACATGAATTGAATCTACCTGGATTTCTAAGTTGTGATATACAATTAGCTAAAACGTTCTTAATCGAAATTTGGCACCAGATTATTGGCTACGAAGACTAGTCTTTGCTGCAACAACGACAGATCAATCGATGACACATCACTTGCCTGCAAGAATTAATAGTTGATAAATTAAACCAAGTGTTAAAGTTGATTAATATTCTTTGATAATTACTTATATGGGTATTTAATTAACCTTAACCTTCATCAATCGACAACATTTATCTAAAGAACGATGTAGTATGTATGTATATAGTACGTATGATTGTAAATGGTACCTCAGACTGAATAGAGTGAAGTAATCGATGATTTACTTTGGTTAAAATGCAGCTCGTGACATTAAGTCCTTCATCAACAAGAGTTTTGAGTACTCCTGAAAGCCTAAACCCGTCCTCAATCGAGCAACTATTGATCAAAATCTCGACTCCCCCATTACAAAAGTTGACTGAGACTGTATTAAGAAAGCCCTGATTCGATATTTCATTAATTTCTGATAATTTCTTGAGCTCGTCTCTCCTCATACTTAGGCCTTTAACATTTTCCTCCATATGTTTGATATACGGCACTGCCTGGTGCATATGATCTGATATCGAACGGCTTCCCTATATATATACATACACCAACATGATTTTAATCTTTAATCCTCCAGGCTAAATTAATTAAGTCTCAACATCCTTAATCCATTTCATGATTTAACACTAAATAAAAGATTATTCAGCCAAAACTTAAAAATATCAATTTTCATGATTTAATTAGCAGTACTCATATATAGAATTGAACTGAAAAGAGAAATTTTTCTAAAAAATCTTCACCTTGAGGAATTCAAGAGGAAGTAAATCTCTTAGTGAAGAATAGAGTTTAGTCATTTCTAGCCTTCGTTGCCTTTCGATTTCTCTATGAACCATTTTCTTTTGTGTCTGATCATCTTCACCATTTCCTACCGAACCACCACCGCCAATCGAAGGGCGTTTTTTGGAGGTGCTTACCGGAGGAAGTACACTAGTTTTACCCATAACTAGTTCTTCAAGATCTGGTATATTGTCTTCTTGTTGGAACGAAATCAAATAAGCATGGTCGTTATCCATAAAATCATTGCTTTGCTGTAAAGAGAAGATTAATTCATTATGTTTTGTGTTTGGTGAATCCATTTTTGCAAATCTTCAAGATTTGTTGTAATCTTTATAATTAAGTAGGGTTTTCTTTTGTTTAATAAGCAAATAATTTAATTAAGAAAAATCACGAGTACCACCAGCCGAATATCTTTTCCTTTTTTTTCATATATATATACTAGGTGGAAGACCCGTACAATGCACGGTAATTTATTATAATTATTTTAAATATTACGTGATTAAATGATAATTGTAGTACATATTTTATAAAATAATTTATTAAATAATATTAATAAAATAATTTATAGGACTTTGTTTTCGTACGTGACTCCTCTTTCCATATTATTATAATATATGTAGCATTTATATTTATTATTTATTAATTATTATAAAATAATAAAATAATAATATAATATTAATTAAATAATTTGTTAACTGAAATTAAGAGATTGACACGTGTCATTCATGCTTACGTGACAAATTATAGAACTTTTCTTTATAGTCCTTTAGTATATATATAGATATATATTTAAATTTAAATTTAAATATTTAATTAAATTGTTTGAATAACTGTAGTTTTGTACAAACGCAACCACATGTCGAATTGTTTTCACACCCGCAGTCCAACTTAACGAAGAAATTATGTGTCCTTTAATTTTCATCTAACATCAAGAAAATAAAATTTTGATTTGTTTAATTAATTATTTATTTAATTAATATATTAAATATTAAATGTTCTAGAACTGACTCATTAAGATGGACATCTACGTGTATAGGCTTCAAACAGTGAAACCAAATATATTTATAATCATATTTTAAAAAACTCTTATCCATTGAATATGAATCACGGGCCATATATATACACTACATAGGTGGTTCAATGTAGAATGTTAAAAAAGTAAAGAATGAGAGAACAGTAGAATTGTTTCATTTCCTTTAAAACTCAATTTCCACTCGTATATTTAAAATCAAATATCTCACAAACGGCATAACCAAAAATTATAAAAATTACATATTCGAAATCAGCGTCTTTTTCTCTTCGATTAGAAATCAAACAAGCTATACTTTTGATAAAAAAAATTTTATTTTTGTTAGGACGTAGAAAATGTCACTTATATAATCACATGTGATTTATGAGTAAATAAAACTGGTACACGAATATTTATCAATTGTGAATGTTAACTCACAAATGATTGCAACTTATTATTCATCCATATAAACAAATATAAATAAGATTTTAGGAATTGCATTCGTTTACAGTCAAAATCACATGTGATTATTGATTTGAGGTTTAATCACATGTGTTTTTCAAATGAATTATGTGATAATAACTAATAATTCATATGTGATTTCGCATTTATATTTATTTATATGTATATTTATAAACAATTATTTAAAATTCGCATTTATTACACTTTATTCAAATGTGATTACTAATTTAATGTTTAATGACATGTGATTATAAATATATTTTTTTGTGAAGGTTTATTAAATTATTAAATAAATTATTTTTATGTGATTTTATACTTATAATTTGTAAATTTGATTATTTACATGTGATTATAGATAGTGATTTAAAACTTATAATTTGATTGTAAATATATTCATATTTCAGTGTTAAATCACATGTGATTTATTATTACGAATTTCACATACCCATTAGAAAACGGAAAAAAAAAGTTCGTCGAAAGTATGTCATTAGAAATCTCTAATTAAAGATAAAAAGACGTTGTCTTTAACGGTGTAATTTTTATAATTTATGGATATACGGTTTGTGAGATATTTAGATTTAGAAAAAAAAAATGAGGAAATGGGTAATTGGAATGGAGCAATCCTATTGGTTCATTCTTTCTACATTTTTTTAGCATTTTACATTGAACTTTTAAATTATATAATTTTTATATATAAAAACTTAACAAATTACATATAAATTTTATTTAATATTCATATTATTGACAAACAAAAATTAAAAACTAAAAATATATATTAAATTATACCTCATATGAAATGTTCACATGTGCACAGACCAAATGTGCACATGTGAACAAAAAAATATAAATTTTATTTTAATAGTAATTTTAAAATTTTTCAAACTATTTTGCTTTTAACCTTAATATATATCAATATTCACAAGTGATTGAATCTACTCACATGTGAAAATCTCTATAATTTTAAATTTCTTACAGTTATAAAAAATAGTTAATGATGAATATTAATAGTTATAACAGTGATTTTAATTGATATTTATTGGTAAAATTATGTTTTTATACTTTTTGATTATCATTCATCGTGGACGAATGTTAACGAATAATTTTTAAAAAAATTGATAATATCCACTTCGCTTAACATTCACTAATGATGAACGTTAGAAAATTCTCTTAATATTAATCATATGATATTATAAGTTAAAAAAAAGTAGTTTATCTATTAAATATTAGTAGGTATAACATCGGTTTTGATTAAGATTTCTTGGTAAAAATATGTGTTTTTACGTTTATTATTCATCGCGAATAAATAGTTAGTTTCTCTACTTCTCTCAAAAAATTACTTCCCTCTTGATCCTACCCTATATATATACACACACATGTATCCCATTTCTTTTTTGATATCCATAATCAATTTAAGATTGTAAGACTTACGTGGATGCATAATAAATAAATATAAAAATAAATTTGACTTCTCATGGTTATGGACTTGCTATATGACTTTCAATATTGATGAGAGAAACAATAAAATTGAATGTGACACTTTTCAAAGTATGAGTAATGCAAGACATTTCTTGATTGTAATAATAATACTCGAAACAATGAAATTGAATGTGACACTTTGTTAATGAATATAAATAATTGAAGACATTTCTTGATTGTAATAATAATACTCAAAACATTGAAATGCTTCACGGGGCAATTATATTTTTTCAGAGAATGCATCTAACATGTATTTGATGTTGTCAGAAGGTTGGTAAACGTATGTTTTAATTTATTATGTAGTACTTTTGATGATGTGTTAACCTCTATGGCTGCTACGTGGCACCTTAAACAGATAACATATCAATAAAATACATTAAAACACACATTTTTAAAAGTTGAAAGCATTAAAAATAGCAAACGTAAGTTGGATACACACAATAGACATTGGGTACAAGTTTAGTGCATTCTCATACACTAATCCCTTGAATAAAAACACTACATTATATATCATACAAGAAGCTACATGTCTTTGTGATAGTAGAAGTAGGTGGAGATAACGGTTTCAATTTATATCTTTTATCTTCCTTTAACTGCAGTTTACGCGATTTATATTTTCATTTTGATCATTGAACCAGTCGATAAATGTCGTGAGAAGGTTGATTATCCCTTTTTTCATGTACTTGTCACATCGATCCTTTAAAGACTTCGATACTAGTATGAAATTATAAAAATATATTTAACTTAAAGTCTAATTATACTTTTACGTACTTTTGATAAATGTATAGACTTTGTGTCGGTTCCAACAATTAATTAAAATTGATGACAAAGACTTCGTTGCATCGTATTGCTTACTTCAATTCTCTCCCAGCTCGATCGATCACTATAATACGACTAATTAAGTTTTCATTTGATATTAACTGACGGTTTCTAAATACCCTTTAAGATTCATAACTGCCGGTTCAACCGTCGATGTAGGCCGGTTTTATTCTTTCATACCCATATGAACCCAGGCTCATGCCGGCCTTAAAAAGTCCCATTCCGCAGTGGAAACTATACTATTCAAGATAACTTAAAAACCTTTAAGCTAGCTCTTGAATCTTGCATTATACTAAAAAATATGATATATTATCACATTTATTGGTTAGTGTTTGACTTTTTGTGTACCCACGAACAATACCAAATCCCAAAAATCCCTCCAAGATATATGGATATTGTGAAACAAACTATTCCAGTATTTCTAGTGCTATTAACTTTAACTATTAAGTCATATTTTATGTTACATTAATAGCTTAATAAGTTAAAACATCATTATAGCACATTTACATGTACAATACCAATAAATTAATTTTAATGTATATATAAATATGGATAAATAAACTAATTTAATGTAAAAATCACCTTTCATGTTGATATTTTAGAGTGATCGACATTTCTACCGTTGTTTTTGATAAGTTCAACAAAATTGTATAATATTTATGTTTACAATACAAGTTCTTAATGTACAATTTTGATGAATTTATAAAAATAATGGTAGAAATATCATCGTCGGATATTTTAATATACCACGGATGACAAACTTTTAAAGTACGTACCTAACGCATCAAATTCGTAATAAGAATATAAGATCATGAGATTTTGATATGATCACCTTTTTTAGTAGGTCAGGTAATGTTAAGAAATTAAATTGTTTAATTCAAATTTAATACATGATGTGAGACAATCATATCAGTTCGATCTTATGCTTAGAGCTTAGTTGCACTAAAATATACAATAAATAAAATAAAATATACCATATATATTAAGATTAAATATAAGATTCTGTTATGATAGTCGAGGTTGAACTACTTTGCTAATTTATATCAAGTGCACGTACGATTAAGAATCTCTTTACCAACAATGGATTCTTCAAACCAATATAAAATTAAAAATAAAAAAGATTTTGGTTATACTAAATTTATTAAGGGGAAACGATACTACTCTAAAAAAGGGTAAAATCGACCATGCATGATTGCATGGTGGTCACCCATCGACCGGTCTCACAGCCAATATGAGAGAGATAAATTACGTAATATATGGTTAAAAAAATGAGGATGCAGATTAAACCCATGACATTTGCATTTATGATGCTTGTCCCCCAACACTAAGTTATATGTATAATAATACTGTAAATTGGATATGATAAATAGAGAGAATGTGTGTAGAGTAGGTAAACAATCGAAAATACTTTATCATTTGTAGTACTTAATTTACTATCTTTTCATATTGATTGAGTGTTTAAAAATGCATTAAATTTTACTCGAAATGATATTGTATTATGTATCCAATTAAACATCTTTATTGTATGTGTTACTTTCAGTTATTTCAATGGTATATATTACAAATGGTGTGACCACCAGAATTCAATCAAACTTCATGAGGTTCCTTGGGAAGACGTAACATGTCAATAGTTAGTTAGGTGATATATTTAAAAGTGTTGAGAAACTTCAAAAGTTTCTAATTTTGTGTGAGAAAAAATAAATAGAGCACACTTGATAAGTTATTCAGCCAAGCCCACATTCACACTTATATGAGGGCTAACTTAGGCCCATAACATCATAGTCCAAAGTCTAAGCGACATAATAATTTAATAATTACTCCATAGTCCATAGTAGGCATGAACAAAACCCGGTTTTCCGGAAAACCGGTTCGGGTTGAAAAACCGAACCGGTTTTTAATCGCGAGTCAAAAACCGGTTTTTCCAAAAACCGGTTCCAAACCGAACCGGTTTGGGCGGAGAAAAAACCCTAACCGGTTGTAACCGGTTTGGACCGGTTTGGAACCGGTTCGGGTTCAAAAACCGGTTTCAAACCGGTTTTCCTATAAAATTCGGGTTTTTTTCGAGCGTTGAGCGTTTTAGGGAAAATCAACGTATTCTTCAAATTTTTTCCGATAGAATGCTAGTACATTAGGTATGGAAACATAACCTAACAATAACTTACAACAAAGTTTTCTAAATCTTCATAAAAATATTATTGAAACCAATAATTCTATATAATTCAATCTTATTCGAGCGTTGAGCGTTTTAGGGAAAACCAACGTATTCTTCAAATTTTTTCCGATAGAATGCTAGTACATTATGAATGGAAACATAACCAAACAATAACTTAAAAGAAAGTCTTCTAAATCTTCATAAAAATATTATTGAAACCAATAATTCTATATAATTCAATCTTATTCGAGCGTTGAGCGTTTTAGGGAAAACCAACGTATTCTTCAAATTTTTTCCGATAGAATGCTAGTACATTATGAATGGAAACATAACCAAACAATAACTTAAAAGAAAGTCTTCTAAATCTTCATAAAAATATTATTGAAACCAATAATTCTATATAATTCAATCTTATTCGAGCGTTGAGCGTTTTAGGGAAAACCAACGTATTCTTCAAATTTTTTCCGATAGAATGCTAGTACATTATGAATGGAAACATAACCAAACAATAACTTAAAAGAAAGTCTTCTAAATCTTCATAAAAATATTATTGAAACCAATAATTCTATATAATTCAATCTTATTCGAGCGTTGAGCGTTTTAGGGAAACCAACGTATTCTTCAAAAATTTTCCGATAGAATGCTAGTACATTATGAATGGAAACATAACCAAACAATAACTTAAAAGAAAGTCTTCTAAATCTTCATAAAAATATTATTGAAACCAATAATTCTAAAAATCTTCAACTTTTATTAATCTTTAATTCTTCTAACATCTTCAACTTGGGTAGTCTTCAAAAGTCGAAATCTTCTTCGGAGGAAGCCTCTCGCGAAGCTTGGTCGAGAGCAATTTCTTCATCGGAAAGTGATATTGCCATACCCGCTTCCACCTCGATATCGTGTATATCTCCTTCGTATTCCAATTCACCTTCGAGACTTGAAACGTTTTGTATACGTTCCGCGGCGTCTAAGTGATCCTTCAAGCATATACACATCTCTAATGAGGCCGGTGTGAGTCTTGTTCTTCGTATGGATAGTACCCTGCCACTAAGAGAAAAGGCGGATTCCGAAGCTACCGTAGAAGCTTGGACGGTTAGTAAATCTCGGGCCATGATGGTTAGGATGGGAAATTGAGATTCCCTCCCTTTCCACCAAGCCAAAATATCAAAATGTGCGAATTCTTCGGGTCCCATTGAGGCTAAAAAATCCGTTCCGGTATATCTCCCAAATTCGCTAGTGGCCCTTTGGTCACCATCACCCCTTGCCTGTTTATGGTTTTCTTGTCTTAAACTATTATATAAATTAATCATTGGATCTCGGGAAGAAGATGATGAAGCAAACATTGTGGAAGCCGAACTAGAAGAAACCATTGTTGTTGAACTAAATTTTTGAAAATAATGACCAAATAAATCTTTAAAAGATTTGTTAAAATAGTCTTTTGTATTTTGTGAAAAAAATGGATCCTCGTCATTCAAATCCAAATCGTTACAAATGTTATCGATAAGTAATTCCACCCCGAAAATGTTCAAACATGGGTTTAAGGCGGCAGCACAACTAATTACCGGTGGCATTTCTTTAAAATATTTTCTTAGTTTTGCTTTCATGGGAGCCACCATTATTGCATATACATTACCACAAAATTCGTATTCGCTTAGTTTTGAACTCATTAAAAATATTTGATTAAGTACCAAATGACTTGTGGGATAATAAACACCCGATAATAAAGTAGTTGCGGTTTTAAAAACTTTGAGCAATTCGGTTATCTTTTGAATAACCTCCCAATAGTCGGGGGAAAATGATGTTGCAAGACCTTTTTGAACAAGTTGATCATGAAAAACGTATAAAGTGTCGCGTTGCCGTAAACCACACATAAACATGTTGTAAGTCGAATTCCATCTTACGGGCATGTCCCAATTAGGGGTTAAAAAGATGGAATCCGTTTCCTTACATAATCTCATATAATGTTTGTATCTAGCCTTAGCCGAACAAAATATATCTTGTAACATAATTTTATACGCGTTTTTTACTACGCTTATTTCTTGAACCGCTAGTCCGTCTTGCACAACCAAGTTAATGATGTGTGCAACACATCTACTATGGTAGAAAATGCCTTTCAAAGGTGGTTCATATTTTAGTATTAACCTTTGAACGGCGTTTGTATTATTAGTCGCGTTATCAAACGAGATTGAAAAAACCTTTTGTTCTATTTTAAACATTTTCATTATATCTCGTAACATGTAAAATAAGTTTTTACCCGTGTGAGGATAGTCAAAGTTTTCAAAAGCAATGGTACGTTTCATCATTTGCCAAGTTGCGGGGTCAACCCAATGTGCGGTAACACAAAGGTACGAACCGGGCAAACCATGAGGAGCCGACCAAACATCGGTTGTTAATGATACACTTGTATTTAAGTTTTCAAAACCCATTATTTGTTGACTTTTAGCATTTTTCCACAATTTAAGAGCATCACGTCTAAGAGTAAGACGACTTACATGATTATATCGCGGTTGAAGAGTATTTTGAATGACCCTAGTAAGCCGAGGGTTGTCGAAGTGGTTGAACGGCAACGCTTCTTGAATCACAAAGCCGGCAAATGCTTCTCGACACCGCTCTGCTTCGTATGCAAAAATACCCCCATCTCGTGACATGGTTGCTTGACTCGACACCGCTTTGGTCAAAACCGGTTTTGACCGGTTTCGGTTTCCGATTTTTTTCCGGTTTCGGGTCGGGAACCGGGTTTTTTGTTCAAATCTAGTCCATAGTAGTTTAGTCCATTTTAAGTTCATTTACTTTTTTTAAAAACAAATGCATTAATTCCAATCTGATATGAAAAAAAAAAAAAAAAGAAGGTAAAATCGACCCTCTTAAGCCTCACTGACCAGGAAAATGTAATCACGTAACCCGAAGTTAAGGTTAAAGAAATGTGAGGACACGGTCGAACGTGACCTACACTTTTATGCTGAATGTCCCACTAAAAGGCTACTATCGGGGACTCCAATCTAATATAGGTGACTTAATTAGATTGAAGGGATTGGAGTGAGGTGGTACAAAATGGTTAAGCATCATATTGAGGTGACCACTCCACCTCTCAAAATGGTTGACAATATGATTGGATCAAAATGGTGACTACCATGTTAAATGATAACTTTTTTATTTTTATTTTGTGTGTGTTTATAATTATTTATAAAGTTAAATGTGAGTCCAATTTTCAGTTTGATGATTACGAGTGAAAGTCAGTTTCAGTATGATTTCAATATGAAAATGATGTGTCACTGATGTGTACGAAAGAAACCAATTTCTATCTCAACACACTCCAATTGATAATCCAAATCTTAATTACTGAAAACCATACGCGATCAATGTCAAATACCATATAAAAGGGGACCAAACAAACCAATCAAACATGTACATACAAAGAAAATAACAAAGTACCTAGCTTAATTAGCTACCATCAATAAAACAATTCAGTTCCTTAAATCAACAACTATAACACTAATATTATCAGTACTTCGTCGTCCCATAGCAAGGCGTACCAATAAAGCAGCTGCCACTGCAGTTGAACTACGAACTGCCCTCAGGTTACACTTCAAATCTTCTTGTTGACACTTATGCACAACTTCACAACTCAATTCACTCGATAAAACGTCCCACAATCCATCACTAGCTAATATCAAGCTCATATCCCCTGCTTCTCGTTTCATAAACAAATACTCTGGTTCAGATGTAACCACTTGTTTCAAAATCCTGTCTCCTATGTTTAAAACATAACAATCTAATCAAATATCTGGTTTAAAGTACGCATCTCAATCGAAGTAATTATACAAAAGTATAGTACCTATAGCTCGAGACATAGCCAGTACACCTTCAACTCGAGCTCCATTTCCAGCAAACAGAATCCGCCCTCCGAGAGCTTCAATACGAGCACGCTCGTCTTCCCTATCAGGCTGTAAAAAACCGCTTACTTCGTTAACATATATTGAATTTTATATATAATACTTTCTAAATAATAGTTTGTTAACCTTAAAATAATAATAATAATAATAATAATAATAAATAAAACAATAAACAGGTAAACCCAACCCAACCCAACCCGTTCGACCCATTTTGACACGAACCTATTAACCAACTACCCAATCTGACTTTACTTTTACCCGTTACTCAACCCAATCCACTCATTTTACCTCGATTATATTCTACGGATCAATGAATAAATGTACACACTTTTCAAAAAGGTGACCGAATTTGAATTTTAAGTAAAATTCACTCCTCGTACTACACATGTATATCATGCATGAGACAATACGAAACCAAATGTTCTGAAAAACCATGGACCCCACTTATATTAGTTCTTTCATTCAAAGCAACCGCAAATATATCATGTAACACCTGTGCATAGTAAATAAGCCAGCTGTCCATCATTCAACATAAAAAGTGTACAAAACGACTTTGCGTTTACCTTATGGTCAACGGAAAGCGGTACCGCTTTGCCGTTGCGACAAAGGACGGCACGTGAGTCACCGCAGTTTGCGACAATCAAATACTCCGGTGTCAAAAGAACAATTACCGCTGTTGATCCAACTACAGAAAACTGAGGATGAGATTTACAAACTTTGTATTTCTCGAGCCCGTTGCATTGACATAACGTCATCGCCATCTCATCAATCCGCTCGAAACTACGGCTAATCGCCGTCCGCCATAGCTCTTCTTTTTCACTAGCCGTCGTAGGTTTCACGCGCATCAACTCTTCTTCTAGTATAACGTGCATGTTCTCTTTACACAATGCAGACACCTGCCAAACAATAATTGATTTACGTTTCTATCGAGTCATTTTGAAAAGAAAAGAAAACGTATGTAAAATAAAAATAATATAAAGAAAATTATATTTAATTAAAAACAGACACGTGGCTTACATGATGCCCTCCGTGACCATCAAAAACCCCAAAGTAATGAACCGGTTCGTAACCGTTTACTTCCGGTCGGCATAAATTCAACCGAACCGAAATCTCATCTTCCATTTCACGAGCTCTACCAACCACTGACATCGAACCGTAAACCGGTGACGTCATCCTTTCCTTCTCACTGATCAAACTTGAAATCGCCGGCGGATCGGAGTTCTCATCCTCCGTTTCAGCCAAATTTAACTTTTGAGATTGCCAATTATCAGTTCCGGAAACCGCGGAGACGGAAGATAACCTCCGTCGCATCTCGATTCTACGACGTCGTCTTTCACGGCATTTAAGCGGCGAATCAAAATCCTCGTCGATCGGCATCAGGCTTCTTCGGCTACCGTAAACTGGCGTCATTGACAGTCGCCGGTGAAGTTGATGAAATTAAAAATTAACATTTTATTGATGAATATAAATATAAATAACCAAAAGTGTAGATATAATTTTTGTGTAAGGATTTTGAAGAATATAAGGAAAGGGGGGCTGTCTTGTGTTGTTTTCGGTGAGCATGAAAGCCGACTGGTGGTGTGATGTTGCCACGTGTAAGGCGGGTCAATTTAGATGGCGATAAACGACGATGGAAGGTGACACGTGACAGTTGAAATCTGTGTTTAAAGGTGTTAGATTGTACAATTATGGGCCCGTTATGATTCTTTTAGTACCACGTAAGTCCGTTTGAAATCGACTACCTGGGCTTGTTTGAAATTTCGTGGGCCCGATATGGGCCACCAGCTAAGCTTTTCTTTTCAGTACCCTGATTAAAATGAAAGACGTGATATTTAATATTCATGGTTAGACTATAGACAGAATTAAAATATATTATTAGTAGGTGACTCATAATTGAATATATATTTTTAACCTTTTTTAAGTTTGGAAAATGAAAGAAAAGTGAAATTAATGAATCTTTGGTTGATAACATGGTGGAATTGGCTTCTTTTTTCTTATTTTGAAATACCTTTTGTATCTAAGTTGTATTGCTTGTATGTTCTTTTACTCCTAGAATCGGAACTAATAAAATATTGTGCTACAAGCAAACATAGCAATTCTAGAAATCGATAATTGATTCAATTAGGTTTATGAAGAAACCTAAAATTCAATCACTGATTCACTTTGATTACCTGTTGATTCATAATAATCACTCACACATGATGAATCTTTAGTTTTTTTACTTTTGTGGCAAGTGGCAACTTAGATACTCATTAATGTTATATATAAATTACATACAATAACAATGAGTGACAAATTCATCACATATAATGGAAGTCTAAATAGTTTGTTGCACATTATAAATGTCATGTCTTAATTCGATACATTACACTTCACTCACTCAACCCTGTTATTTAACATAGATTGATTCACTCAACCCTGTTATTTCACATACATACGATGCTTCATCTTTTCGAAACTATGTACGTTCCATATATCTTGTATGATGTTTGATTTTTATAACTTAGGACACCTTATAAGGAGTTCATTATATCTTATCACATGGGTACATCATTCATCACTCTTTTATTAGAGGTACATGTTAAGGATGAGTAGATATAGATTACTGGATACGAGAATCCCCTAAAACTTGTCATAGCAAAGATTTTGTATGATCTCGTCATAGTCACCAGACGACAATCGAGAGGTTGAGGATTAATGTTCATTGAAACAGTTGTGGGAACGAATACACCTTTTATATTCTTTACATCGATCCATGATGGATTTCAGTTGGACATTTTCAGATAATTACAAAAAATAGTCTTGTGAGCATATAAAGTGCGAATAAAAGTTAACGAGCTACAAGTTATTATGTTGTATCTGATGCATTCTTGCATTATATATACCGAATATTAATGTTACTGTTAATTACTGTATAACTCAAAGTTGGTAGCTTTTCGATCATAGAAAAGGCTTATTTTAACATATCCAAAATGGACGGAAAGACAATGTTTCTGGACGTAAATCGGATACGTCATTGTGAAGATCATCGCATTTTGCAATGAAAACCGTCTCGTTTTCTACATATACAAAATATTATATTATTTCCTTTGAAATATATGTCATCATCAATTGAAATACAGATAACGAAACTTCCAAGAAATAAACCTCCAGTTTGATACTCCATATTAGTTTTACAGATAAACTTTATTGTTATGTTAAATATCTAAATCTAAAATCTAAAATAGATATATAGAAAGAAAAAAAAAAAAACTATTGAACAAAGTATGAATAAATTAAAGCATTAAAATGAAGGTCGCATAGGCCGAAAAAAACAATATTCTCCGTATCATTCTTTTAACGTTGACAGATGACCTTCATCCTTTGACTTTCGTATCCGACTCTTTTTTCTTGGTTATGAAGATATCCATATGCAGTCTCCTATAAGCCGTCAATTTTTTGAATATTCTTCGGAATTTGGCTATGCAACCTTTAGAATATTCGGAAAAACACTTGAATAATACTACTGCGATTCATGTGGCAGTATGACGTACACATTAGTTATGATAGACTGATAGTATACAAATGACCTTTCACTTTGTTTGGGCCAAAAACAATATGCATTAAAACTTCAGATGGATTGTAACATGGCTTGGATTGCAAGACCAGCCCGAAACGACCAATATATACATCAATATCGTAAGTAACTTTATTACTGATGAGATAGTACTAGTTTTATTCGACAGTAATATTCTACTTTATTTTGTAAATAAAAGCATGATAACAAACACAATAAATATTCAAAACACATATGATTTATAACAGTGGCAACCATTTTATTACAATTGGGCTTCTTACTCTATGCTCACCATCATTCCATATCAACCCTCCAAATTCAGGTGTTACTTGCCTAGATTTTGTAGTAAAGGTAACCTTGTACGACAATTTTTGATTTTTCTCCATGAAATTTAAGGTTGTTGGCTCGACTTTCAGATCAACCCCTTTGAAACCTGAGACCACTACATGGTACTTAGAATTAGGAGGCCCAACATTAGTGACTGTTCGCTTAAGTGTCACGAAGCGAGCCCGGTCATCTTTCGGGAACACAACTGATAAGGCGGGGTAGTTCAAATCGCTTGGTTTAGATAATGAGTGTTGGCACGTTCGGTTTGAGAATTTGGCGAAAATTGCAAGCTCGGTTGGAGTCAAACCTTGAGTGCACAAAAAGTCGAAGTAGTCTTGTGGTCGGATATCGTAAACTAGACCGGGGTCAAGTGCCCTAGGCGGGTTTATGTGGCCCGAACCATGGTCATATGGACCTGATGGTTCACCGGTTGAAGAATCAGTTACCGGATTGAACGTATGATCATGAATATAAGTTGTTGTCATCAATGCTGACTTAATAGCCGCAGGACTCCAATCCGGATGCTGAGCCATGAGCCAAGCAGCTACCCCGCTAACATGCAGGCACGACATCGAAGTTCCCGAGAGCATATTAAACTTTACTCTTCGATGATCCGTTTCAAGACCCGACGGGCCCACATCCCCACTCCAAGCTGCAAGTATGTTGACACCAGGAGCCACGACATCTGGTTTCAAGATTTCCGCCGAGATAGCATTTGGTCCTCTAGACGAAAATGCAGCCACCGCTGGAGATGATCTTAAACCTGTTCTAGTCCCAAAAAATGCAAGGTTCGCTGTGGGCTGTCGATTTGTCATTGCATACTCCTTGATTATATGTCCTTCCTTTTCGCCTACAGCCACCGTCGGAAGAAGGTGGCTATCGGCCACCAAATCACCACCATTAGCCGCGGTGTTGGTCAAAATCATTCCAACCCCACCGGCATCTTTAACCACTTGACCCTTTTGAACCCGCGGGTTCACCCCTCTGTCACATATCACAATTTTTCCTTTAACCATATCTTTATCTAACATTCCTTCCATACATAACGAATCCGAATCAGGGCTGGTTGAATTTTTACCTACAAAAACTAAAGAATATTGTTTTCCTGGTAAAAGATTTCTTTGCCCTTTATAATTATAAATCGAAACACCGGTCAGTATCTGCCCGGACCCTAACTTCACCGTGCTCGGAAAATCCCTATCTATTGTGCTAGCTCCAACTGTCATCATCCACGGTGAAACATTCGTTATACTAGACGGTTCGGGCCCTTCATTCCCAGCAGCACACGAAACAAAAACCCCCTTCTCCATTGCACCAAATGTCGCTATCGACAAACTGTCATGATAATATGACGAAGATCCACTTCCTAAAGAGATTGACAAGACATTAACACCGTCCTCAACTGCCCGATCAACTGCAGAGAGAATATCGGAGCTGAAACAACCACCCGTCCAACAAACTTTATAAGCTGCAATTCTTGCACCGGGTGACATTCCTCGAGCGGTGCCATGTGCATGCCCGTAAATATTAGCTTCATGCACCGGTGATCCCGCAACTGTTGCTGCCGTGTGTGTTCCATGGCCGTCTTGATCTCTTGGAGATTTGTACTCTACGTCTTCATCGATACCTGTAAGCTTTGTTTAAAACGAAGTTATAACAACCCGTCCCACGTGAATAGGAATAAAAATGTTCAATGAAGTTGTGGGCTGATAATAACTTAAATTACAGTTTAAAATTTCGACTAAAAAGTACATCTAGTTAAGGACTATGTGAAGCTAATTGTTTAGCATTCGTGGGATTAATACATTTAATAAAAACTAGTTGAAGCTTTTTTGGATAAAGAAAACTAGTTGAAGCAGCTGAAGTTAAGCTAACGTTTCATTTTTTTTGGGCTGAAAGTTATAGTTTTATATGTTCACAAAGGTTTTTGGCAAAATGCTGAAATTAACTGAAGTGAAAAAATGCACACTACAAGTTTCAAAATGACATTAATTGTTACTCCCTAGTATATATAAGACAATGACCTAGTGTATTCCTAGCTAGTTACCTCCATTAGCCGATTCATATCCTCGATAGAACGATCTCGCTCCCACGATTTTGTAATTACAATGTCGTTGATTGAAACTCGAACCTACTTCACAAGCTCCTTTCCAATGGGTTGGGATAGAGGTGAAGCCTGTATCATTGAAACTCTCGCTCTCGGGCCAAATCCCAGTGTCCACCACGCCAACCACCACATCGTTTTGGGTTAATTCGTCATAGTTTATGATACTTCTATCTCGCGGCTCGAGCCCAAGAAATGTAGGACTTCTTGTAGTTTGCAGTTGGTAATTTGTGTCCGGTAAGATGCTCACGACGCCTTTTTGGCCCTTTAGTCTTTCTGCTTCTTGTTCGGTTAAACGGGCTGCAATGCCATGAAAAGCGGTTTTGTACATGTAAATGACTCTTTCGTTTTCTTCATTACCGATATCTTGAGGTGAAACGGATACTGATTGTATAAGAGACGAATACCAATCAACATGATCAGTGAACATTGTAGGCATGGATGATTTATCCATATGAACAATGTAAGTTTTCATCACACAATTGATAGTAACAAGATTTGATAGATGCAGAAGCAGAAATATACACCATTTCACTTGAATCCCACCCATTTTTTTAATTTTTTCCACAAAATCTGTGAGCCTAATGTGGCTTAAAATGAAATGAAATAAGTAAGGATCTGATACCATACAAAAGTACAAGATTTAATCATCTAGGGATGTACCCATTCCCTTACTTCACGTTTGCATTTGATTCAAATTAAACAATACTATCAATGAAAAGAGACACTTGCCTCTTTTTCTCCGTTGGTTCAAACTTTTATGATCAAATGTAACTACTCGTATTATTTATTTATCGTAGTTACTTAGACTTTACAATAACTTAATCTTAATTTCTAAGTAACATATTTCAAATTAATCTCAAACAATACAAATAAGAATTTTGTGAGCTCCTATACATACAAGGGTGAATGCAATTAACTTAGTAATATTTCTTCCGAACAAACATTAATACCGTTAGAATAGACTTCGCTCTCATATCATTGGTTGTGATCGATTACCACCATAACAAATCACACAACCAATTATAAGTCAATAATTAAACACGCAGAGTAAAAACTACGGGACTAGCGATCACTTAAAATTCCACTATATACGAACAATATTACAAGAATGGATGCTCATCTCAACACTTTTGAATATTATCACGTATCCTCACACCACTTTCACCAGTAGATTAAAATAACATAATTCGCGTTGTCAGTATTTAATCACCGAAACCACCACACTGAACGGAAAGAGACTCACTAATCGACTCCCATCGAACCTCTCTTTTTTTCTCTCAACCTCCTTACAAAAACCCTATAACAATGACTCCTATTTATATAGGCAACATACAATAATTTTCTATTTTGATTACAAATCAAATTACTAATTGGAAATTAACTTCCTCTCTAAATCACACTATATTAGAAAATAGAATCACACTCGATAATTACTCATTATTTGTAGTGGTTAAAGATGAATAATATTTTAAAGTGTTATAATTATAATTATAATGTTGCATAAAAATTACGGATAATGCATGTGTTGTCAAAAGACTATGTAAATTGTAGTAAAAATGGGCAACTGGGCAAGTGCCAGAGAGGCAGAGACCATTCCTAGACTTGGGCTCGAGAGTAATCATCCGTAAAAGCTATTTAGGCCCGGTCTAATAATCAAACCCGGCTCAATCCAAATCCGTGTTCTTCATGCCCGGTCCACTAAAGCCTACAAGCCCGGTCCTTTATTAAAATGCCCAAACAACTTTGTTTACTTTTTCTAAAGCTTATAAAAACAAGGTATTATTTTTGTTTAAAGAGTTAGCTTTCATCTCCAATTGGTTTCATAATTTTTCGACACCGTTTGATAATCGAAAACGATTTTACAAAAACATGTCGCATTTCTGTCTCAGGTGACAGATTTTTGACTCAACTTCTCGAGTCCGTAACTCGAGCTACACGACTCCAAATGACTTGAAACCACCACCAAAATCTCACAAATTTTGTTAGATACGAATGTCGTTTAGATAAATTTCTTTGAAAATGTGTAGATTTTGCTCAGTAATTAGATCTTGTTGCATGTGTCCAGATTGGTCAATTTTGGACCTCAGAGGACAAACGTAATATTTAAAAATACTTAGGCTTGCCTAAAAATTCTAGAATAATTACTAGGAGTAGTCGAGACATAGGGGAACCTCTGTGATTTTTCTTATATTTTATTTCGGACTTATGATTTTTGAAATCGAGCTCACAAAACCGAGTATTTTAGAGAAAAAGTCGGGCCAAAGCTGTTAACAATTCCCGAGGTTAAAAACGAGCACCTTCGGGTTTGCCAAAAATTATAAAACCTACTTTTTACAAGTACTAAAACATTAAGATTTATTGTGTAAAATTTTCGGGCTAAAACAAAAACGTAAACCGAGTTCACAAAATAAAACATCACAACACAGACCGAAGCTCAGTCTGAGAAACTAAGTCTGTGATCATAGCGACACTACCCTTGTGTCGCAAAGCTAGCAGTACTAACTAGCGACACAAGGATAGCAGTACTAACTAGCGACACAAGGATAGCAGTACTAACTAGCGACACTACCTTAGTGTCGCATAATCCCTTAGTGTCGCAACACGACTCTGCGACACTACATTAGTGTCGCAACGCCCAAATAACCAAAAATTTAATTTGTTACAAACTATCAATTTTTACGAATGAACTACATAAGAAAATAACTTGGAAACACGTGACTTGTACTTTTACAAAGTTAACAACAAAACATGAATAATAATAATAACATCAAGCATTATTATTCCGAAAACGTCACCAACGTATCGCACAAATTTTAAACACAATGATCTTTCGAAACGAGTGAACATTTAACATGGTTCGGCAGTTAGCCAACTACTTATATAAACAATCTCTTGCGTTTAGGACGTTAAGAGACCGTACTTGGGCAACCGCTTTGCTAGCACTCACGTATTTAACTCACGAGGTGAGTTCACAGCCCCTACTTTTACCGCTTTTACATGCTTTCCAACAGGGGTGAAAAACATAGTTACTGTTTTACTATTTGCCATAATTTACCACTATTATATAATTGCTTTTAATGCTTTTATACAACTGTTTATGATCGTGTTCATACTATTGTGCAACTATGAAATGAGTTTTAAACTTTTATACGAACTGTTTACAAAACGTTTTACTACTTGTGATAAACCGGAGAACGACCGGTAACTTTTGATACGCTGGAGAACGACCAGCATTGTGATAAACCGGAAAACGACCGGTAGTGTTTTACTGGAGAACGACCAGTACGTAATAAACCAGAGAACGACCGGTATTGTGATTCGCTGGAGAACGACCAGCATGTTATAGGCCGGAGAACGACCGGCCGTGTTAAACTGGAGAACGACCAGTAGTTGATAAACCGGAGAACGACCGGTACTATTTTGAAAACGCTGGAGAACGACCAGCAACGTATTTTCAAACTGTGTTTTGGGTAACATCCCAACTAAACTGTATTTTGGGGTAACATCCCAACGAAACCACGTCTTGAATGTTATGGCAACAACGATTTACAAACAACTTTGGTTTATCAAACTATACTTGTAAACATAAAACCTGTGAATTCACTCAACAATTTTGTTGACTTTTTACTATGTTTTTCAGGGAATTAGCTGCACATGTGAGACTGCATGCATACTTATGAAACTAGGCGACCCACGAAGAATTTAGGATGCCATCTTTTGAAGCCAATGGGATTTCTTTTGTATAACTTAAACTACATTTCTACTTCTACGATTCGATGAATCGTAAACTTTGTAAACAATTAATTATGGCATCTTAATACATATATGTTCTGCGATAATCATATGCTCTGATATGTATGAATGTCCAATGTTTACGTCGACGCCCCCACTCGAACTAATGCTTCCGCAAACCATCTGATAAACATAAATCACGAATTTGGGGGTGTGACAAAAATGTTCCTATTAGAAGTTTATTTTATATAGTTAAGCTTGTTTCTAAGAGAGAAAAAGTAATGCTATAGTTTGGCTTATTTAATTGAAGGTAAAAAGATAGGGATATGTGACTAGAAATATAATATTTATTGAGAAAATTACCTATATGATCATATTTGATCTTTTATATCTAAATATGGACAAAATCTTGAAAAAATATTCATTTTGATCAAAAATCTCGCTCCATAACCTAAACTTCAAGTGAAATGCAGTGTGTTTTTTTAAATTGAAGCGAAATGTAGTGTTGTTTTTTCAATTTGAGCTAACTTCTAAGCATTTAAGAAAATTCTTAGGCATTTAAGCGAGTTGTGGAGAATTTGAGCGACTTATTGGGCATTTGAGCGAATTCATGTGTATTTTTAATAATCGGAGCGAATTGTTGTGCATTTTAGCGAATTGTTGCGCATTTGAGAAAATTTATGTGTATTTTTTAATAATCGGAGTGAATTGTTGGTCATTTAATCGATTCATGTGTATTGCGAATTGTTAAACATTTGAGCAAATTTAAGTGTATTTTTTAATAATTGTAACGAATTGTTAGACATTTAGTTGGAGCGAACTAACAAGGATTATTTTATACTACAATTCGCTCCAAGTTGATGTTACGAAACGAGATCCTTGATCAAAATGGATATTATTGTAGATTTTGTTCATATATAAATATTGGGGACTAAATTATACGGAGTACTATGTAGGTAATTTTCTCATATTTATATTTATTTCACTAGGCCTGAAACTATTTTCCTTTAGTCCAAAGTCTAAATTTAATTCGGTGATGATTCATACATTACTAATTGTCCTTTACAGTGTTGTACTGTACAACATAATAAAACATATTTAGTGGTGTACAAAGAACTTTTAATGGTTTACGAATTACTCCCCATTTCAAATAGTCTTCTTTTTCTGAAATTTCTATTTTATATAGCAATAAAATTTGCTTCAAATGAAACTGAATTTAGATATATTTTGAACGATAAGTCCTGAGATGTCAGGTTTAACTTTATTATCAGTTTTCTATTTGGTTAATATAAGCATTGGAACTATTTGACTCAATTATTATACAAATTGATAAAACAAATGAGAGAAATTGATAACTTTATGTGATATAAAGTTAAGTGTACGTACATTGACCAACCAACACTTATAAAATCCAGTCAATGTGTTTACTATGGATTATTTAATGATAATGTAACTTATAGTATACAACTATTTTAAACATATATTTAGAATAATCAATCTCCACCAATTATTTTTGAAAAAATAATTTATGGCCTAAAATGTATGTCTAAAAATGTTCCTAACTAGAAGAATGAAAAATGTATGGTTTTTAGTCATGTTTAAAATCACTATTTATTTTTTCATCAATTGAGTAAAGATAAACAATTTATATTTATAAATTTCATATTAAGTTAGGTTTGAAAAGTTATTTTAACCTATTCCACGTGGACAAATCTGTGGCCGGTGTTTTAATTTTCAAGATAAAATATTACTTTGTCTTTGAATAGCCTTTTACCTTTTACGGCTAAACTATACTTTCCCATAGCAAGCTTGCTAGTACTGGTGCTACTCATAATTGTACTTGGCGTTAAAAAGGTTGTACTATTTGTAAGAAAAGCCTCTATCAAAGCCGTCGCTTTCTGGTGGTGTTTGTAGATATAGCCACGGTTGGGTTCTCAATAGATTGTTGCATCTAAAAAGTATATAGATTTGTTTGGCCCATATATCATCACATGGGTGCTTGTTGCAACTTTTACTTTCCAACTTATTTCATTAATTTTATACAATTGTGCAACTATCCACATTTTTTATAGGAAAAATTACACTGTCTGTTCCTGTGGTTTGTTCAAAATTTCACTCGTCATCCCTGCATCTTTTTTTTTACAATGGTAATCCTTGTAGTTGTCAATCCTTGTACTCGTCATCCTTGTCGCTAACGGCCGTTTGTCATGCTCGTTAAGTTGGGTTATGTGCACGTCATGTGAGGGTAGTTGCGTAATCTTACTCACCCTTTTCCATTTAATGCAACCTATTTATCTCATCCACCCTAATTTCTATATATGATAACGTTAAAACACACACACACCCCTGGTATCATCTTCTTCAAAATCAAGCACGTAAAATTCAAATCAAAATGGTGAATTGTTGGTGTGAACGGAAAACGGTGATTTGCACTTCATGGACTGCAAAAAACCCCGGTCGTCGATTCTATGGGTATCCGCAAAAGGTATGGTTATTTTAAGTCGATTTTGATTCGGATCTGTAAAAAGTTATAATTTCTTTTTCTTTTCAGTGGTCTAATTGCAGGTTTATAAACCGGTATGATCCACCCATGTGTATATTCTCACATATTGGGTCAAGTTATGGATGTCTATATCACTCCCTAAAGGTTCTAACCCGTAATCAATAACAGTATGTGGTCTTCGAAAATGATAAAGCGTGATACTTCTACCATCATATCCTAAATCCTCCATGATATCATGCAACTCAAGCACAGGAAAAGTGTCAATGTCAATAAAATCCACATAAGTAATCTTACCATTTACATAGCTCCTTCCTGGAGGATCTGTAAACAACCCACCATGATGCAGCTTGATCGAAAAGTGAGATGGAAAGGCATCTGTAACACAAAAAAAATCAAAATTTTGTTAAACAGTGTATTTGCACTCTACAATTGTTTCCCAAATATTTCATAATGTAATTTAAACGTACCATATATTGTATGCACATCAATTTCTTCACTCGTGTTTCGTATTGTATAGAACTTCACCATCGTATCTTGATGCAAGTGACGAACTAGGGTTTGGGTGATGAACTAGGGTTTAGATGAAATTGGGAAAGTAAAAGTAATTTTGGGGTTTTCTTTTTTGATTAGGCGCGAACTAGGGAACGGTATTGAAATTAAATGGAAAAGGGTGAGTAAAATTACGCAACTACCCTCACATGACATGCACATGACCCAACTTAACGAGCCTGGCAAACGGCCGTTAGCGGCAAGGATAACGAGTGCAAGGATTGGCAACCACAAGAATTACCAGTGTAAAAAAAAAGATGCTGGGACGACAAGTGAAATTTTGAACAAACCACATGGACGAACAGTGTAATTTTTCCTTTTTTATAGAGCAACTTACATTCCGTTGGTATGTAATTTGTGTCATTCTCAATCTTAGAGTCGGTTTTTCTATGGGTTCAGTCCCTTGACTTGAATTTTCATTTCATTCTTAATCCCTCAAAGGGTAAAAAAAAACGGTCTTAAACTTTAAAGGATATTTTGATCATTTCATAAATGATAAGAGACCGGGCGAAATGAAAATCCGTGTAGAGGGATTAAACTCGCAAAAAACCTAACCTATGGACTTGGGGTGAATTATACGACGTACGAGATAGACGGAAAATGTAATTTACTCTTTTTATAACTTTTATACCCACCTTTCAATTTATAGAAATTTAAATAGGCAATTAAATGGATTCGTAGTTTTATTCCTAATCAAGCTACATGTAGACAATATATCTTAACACATTGTCTATGTATATAACTTAGCCCTAATTTTATTTTGTTTTTAAATGTAGTTTTACCGCATACTCTCACACATTTCGTCTAAGTTAATGTTTTATCAATATTAGACAATAAATTAGAATCGTTGGCCCAAACTCAATTGTGAGTTTATGATCTATTAGGTTTACTTAGGCCTCTAATGTACTCTACAAATAACGCATTTCAAATAACGGAGTTTCATTATTCAACAATCAACAATCAAAACATGATCTCGACAATGTTGAGTAATCCCATGAGTGAATAAAGTTCTTAATAATTGTAGCAAGATCAACTAGGTTCAAGCTTCATTATCATATTAATCACATTTTATCTAATATTTTTTAAGGCTCGAAGGTTATAAACTGGTTCAGGCACCGTTGAGGACAAAAGATAGCTTAAATAGTGAAATGGATATATGATTGTGTGGTTGATGTTTATTAAAAGTTGTATTTTAAGATTCAACAAAATCAATCCTAGTTGTACTCTTATCTTTAATAGATAAAACTATAAATATTTGCTAAAAATAAGATGGGTAAAATGATTTTAACCCATCAAACATCATTGATGATTTTATTCCTTCATGAACGATTTTATTCATAAATTTAAACGATTTTATTCATAAATTTAAACTATAAGACGATACCTTGTAATGATATAAAAGACCGAATAATTGAACTGACACTTCAGCTTCAAGTCAACAAGTTTTCAGAATGATTGGACAAAAAATGAACACTATTTATTATGACATAAAATACTGAACTTTTTTGGACCTTACATTTACCAATAATACATTTAATTTATACTTCGTTTTTCTTCGTCTTTTTCAGTCACGCCCACGATAAAGGGAACAAAGATAGAAGCAAAGACTCTACGGTGTCTATAGTATCCTTGCAAGGACTCAAGAAAACGGAAGAAAGACGGAGATCATAGAAAACGAAAGAAAGACGGAGATCATAGTCACCGGTCTAATTGAAACATAAAAGACTTTTTATTAAACGGTCACTTGAAATGCTAAAATAAGATGGTATTTGTCTTCTTTTTTTAACGAGTAAATCACATTCCCTTATCTTAAAGCATGTCATTAATTTCACTCCTCGTCTCCGGGTTTATTTTTTGGCGGATTTAGTCATTTAATCCGGTTTTTCGTTTCACTTTCCGTCTCTCAAAGGATAAAAGTGTTTTAAAATTTTAATAGTATTTTAGTCATTTCATGATGGATGAGGGGACGAAGAGTGAAACGAAAAACCAGGTTAAGAGACTGAATCCGCAAAAAAATCAACCAGAAAATGGAGAGTAAAATTAATAACATACTTTAGGTGTGGGGAATCTAATTTACTCTTTTTTAACACTAGTTTTGTTTTAAACCATTTGTTCACCATTACATATTTTCATGTGATCGAGTTTTATATCATAAATTTGAACACATGTATCTGATCAAATAAAAATATGTAGTAATTAGTATAAATTAATTAATAATCAACCACTCTCTAGCCAGAATAAATATTTCAGTTAAATTTATATGCTTTATTGAAGATATAAATATAAGTACAGTATATGGCAATGACTTGAAAGCTGATGTTCGTAAAGAGTTTACTGTAGTAGCCTAGTAGGGGAGTAGCGGTCACGAGGGTTGTATGATCGATGTCATCTCATCAAAATACCTCAACTTGGACAAATGGCATCTGGGACCCATCTTTGACTTGCTTGTAACCCCACATTTATTTTTATTTAATATATATATATATATATATATATATATATATATATATATATATATAATTAAAACTAAAATTACTAAAATATATTGAGTTCATTGACCCACGTCCAACCCCTTTGATTCGAGTGATTCGAGTTAGATGAAATTTGGAGTTGACTCGTCTAAAATAGTTACTGGATTCGAATTTGATGACAATTGCGCTCGAGCTAGAGTTTAAATAAATTTTTACTGTTGTTAAAGCTTGAGTACGAAACCCGTCCAACCATTTAAATATTACTTTTATCAACTACTTTTCGAGCTATAGTTGCTAGTCTACAAATTCAAACTCAATAAACTCGTTTTATAATCTTACGACGTCCATCTCGCAAGCTCAATTACACTTGAGGTTTTGTAATAAAGCATATTATTTAAATTTTCTGAATACGAAATCTACATATAATTAAACTTTTTTGTCTCATTGAGATCGATAAATTTGTTTGACTTGATAGTAGATGAACTTTCAATCGAGTCAAGTCGTGATCGTTTTTATTTCAACTCGTGAAACTTATCGAACAACAACTATAAGAAAAGATGAGTAAACTTGATCGCTTTCTATTGACCGAAGGCTTCCAAGAGAGTTGGGGTAGGATGGTTTGTGTGGTTATGGAGAGAAGGTTGTCAGATCACTGCCCGCTGTTGTAATAAGTCAAGCCTAAAAAAGATTTTGGTCCGAAACCTTAAAAAAGATTTTGGTCCGAAACCTTTTAGAAGTTTGGATGTGTGGATGAAGGAGAATGGTTTTGACAAAGTGGTCGAAGAAGCTTGGTGCGAGCCGGTTTCATTTGACAGGTGAAACGCCCTTAAAAATTTTTTTTTTTTTAGGTTACGCGATTCTGACCATTACCTGGGATCGTGTACTTGTACACAAAAACTCATCAGAAAGTTTTCTTCATAGTTACGCGATCCTAGCTACTCTCTGGGATTACGTATTTGTTCACAAAAACGAAACAGAAAACTTTCTTCATGTTTACGTGATTCTAGCCCTTATCTGAGATCGCGTACTTATTCATAAAATTGCGACAGAAAGATTTCATGTAGTGTTACGCGATCCTGACTACTCACTGCGATCGCGTATCTGCCCCTGAACCAGGAACTCAACAAGAACACAATCCTTTGACCCAACTTTGATCGCGCACAACTTTTGACTCGATTAAAGTCAAGTTACAAAATTTTACAAACACTTTCAAAATGATCAAATAGAGACTTCCACATTTGCACTTTTTCAAATTTTGTGCAAATGATGATTTCAGACCTTTGACCAACTTTCGACTACTTGGACACTTATTAAAGTCCAATCTTAATAACAAACTCAACTGACACAAGTGGGCATTTTCTGAACTTGTACTCATATTTCAACCTTATTACATATAAATAAGGTAATCCAAACCTCACTTTTACAAGTGTAACAAATCTGACCCATTTAACCGTGTCCCTTTTGACCCATTTACCAATCGACAACAAAACACATTACAATTTTCTGAAACTAATATACATGATAACATTTCACTTGTCAACTTCTACAAACTCATGATTTCCCATATAGTTTGACTTTTCTTCGACAACTTCACTTGTTTTTACCAAAAGATACTAATTTAGGGCGATTTACACAACTTAGTACACAACGATAATTTAAAAGGAAAAGACTTGCCGAACCCGCAATTAGCAAGCTTCAATCCACGCTACTTCTTTGCAATCGTCTTTCCTTCCCTTTGGCCACCCAATTCACTTGTACCTACAACATTTAAACAACTACACAGGTAAGCTATAAGCTTAGTGAGTAGATAGGCAATTATATGAATAACACATAACAACAAATCTCTGACAATCAACAACATTCAATCCACATAATCTGATCCGCTGGCAACTCACAATTGTGCACAATGTGAAATAACTGTCAACAACTTAGGCTAACGTACGTTAACCCATCTCTACAATGCATAGTCAACAACACATAACAACATAAGTATATAATAAACGATCCACTCGGTTATGTGAACCTCTTACACGTATGTAATCCGGAACACATAACCATTACCCATATAACCCCCATGTCACTCACCTTGATGTTTAGGCAATATCAATTCAAAGATCAACAATAAGAAACTCCACGTCTTTTGCACCTATCAAATAATCATATAACAATGTAACAACACATTTAGCAACTAGCGATCATCAAAATCAACTAATTAATTTCATCAACCCATAATCCTCTTGGGTTGACCAGGTTTGGCTTTTGGTCAAACCAAGTAGGTTTCTCACATTTCATACTAATAATTGATTCAAGTATTTCACCACTTGTTTTACTACTTTACTCACCAATAATAACACCCTAACTACCTTTCTAACTAGTAATTAGGATGAGTTAACTACCACTTACAAAATTTGGACAAAACCCACTTGAATTACTATACCCACAATTCAATTTATCAAGTTTTAGGCTAAATTAGTGTTAACAACTATGTTTCTTACTCTTATATATCACTAATCAATCATAATTGCTCATAATCCCATTTTGTATATATCCATACCCTCAAACTCCCACAAAACCCAAATTCTAGGTTAAAATTAAAGAAAAACAATTTATACCTAAGTTAGAGATGATTAGGGGAGCTTGAATTCGATCTTCCTAGCTTCAATTTGGTGATTCAACATTCAATTTCTCATTCTCTCTTTTCTGCCTTTTTCTCTCCCGACTTCTCTAAAAAGGTTCTCGGATTTTCTTCATATGTATGTATATGCATATCGATATGTATGTATGTATGTATGTATGTATAGGCTTTTATAATTTGATCCCCAATGAATTGGCAACTTTACCATTAGTCCCCTTCAAGTTTTATTATCCTATAGTTAGACACATAACTAACTATCCTCAACTTAGCCATTTATAACACATCAAGTATTTGATAACTACTAATATTATATATATCAATTAATAATAATTATTTTATACCTATTAAAATAATACCTCAGATTTCGGGGTGTTACAACAGGTCGGACTGTGTGTTTAGGGACAAATTAAAGAATGTGAAAAAAATGTAAAAATTTGGAGTAAAGGTAGGATTAGTGAATGGAAAAAGACATTGTTAGATTTAAGGACGATGCATCTAAATTGGAAAAGGAAGAAGAAACAATATGTACTCACACCCGTAAAACACATGGGACCCTGGGAGAACTTACGGATAAAGGTTCATTCCAACTCCATACGCCCTCACTGTGCCAGGGGAGTTGCCCGGAGTCATCCTTGTGGGGTGGACAATGACTGGTGCCAAAGGCACATGGGACTAGGGTGTTCCCGCCAATGTACACCTTTTTACGAGAGAAACAGGACCTTTGAACAATAATGAGAATGAGAAGTGGATGGGGGCAAGAAAAGAGTGGCTAGTTGAGGAGAGAGGTAAAACCCCAATTCTGAGACAAAGAGCTAGAGTTAGATGGGTAGCAGAGGGGGATGAGAACTCTAAATTTTTTCACACGATTGTTAGAAAGAGGAACATAAAGGGCGCGTTAGTGGGTATGAATATCGACGGCAGTTGGTGTGAGGAAGTATTTTGAGAAGGTGTACACAGAGGAGGGTCAATCCCGACCTACTTTTATAAGTAATCGTTTTAAGAGAGTTTCGGAAGATGACAGGAAAGCTTTGGAGGTTCGTTTTACAGAGGAGGAGGTTTGGATGGCGTGTATTTCTTCGGCATCGACATCTATTTTAGTGAACGGGTCTTCGACGGAGGAGATTAGTTTATCGAAAGGCATTGGACAGGGTGATCCGTTATCTCCTTTGGTATTCCTTTTGGTGGCGGAAGGGCTCAATGTAGCGATGAAAGAGGCTGTTGAAAAGGGAGATTTCGATGGGATTAGATTGAGGAGTCTTGAGGAAGTTGACGATGATTTGTTTCTCTCACTTTCAATTTGCGGATGATACTATTTTCATGAGGGAGTGATCGGAAGAGAATGTGGTTAGTTTGATGCATATCCTTAAATGTTTCAACTTGCTTCGGGTTTGAAGGTAAATTTAAAAAAAAGTAAACTTTTGGGTATAGGAGTCGATGAGGGGGTGGTGAAGTTGTGGGCGGATGTGATTGGTTGTGGGGTGGAGTCTCTTCTCTTTAAGTATCTTAGAATGATCTCGTTTGGTGGGCGTTTAACTTTGGTCAAATTGATGCTTGGGGGTGAAGTTGAAATCCTAGAGGAAGGGTGTTGGGAGAATGGAAGGAGCTTAAATATGTGGTTGAAGAGTGTAGTGTTAATAGAGAGGGGGAGGATAAATGGAAATGATTTTTAAGTGGTGACGGAAAATTCTCAAGTAAGGAGTTGCGAAAGTTGGTGGACATGAAAGTGTTAGTTGATAGTAGAAGAAGGGTGAAACTTTATGGTGTAAAGGTGTCCCTAGGAAAGTTTATATTTTTATTTGGAGGCTTATAAATAATAGAATTCTCGTTCGTGAGATTATTGATAATATGGGTACTGATTTGGATAGTACTTTATGTCCATGTTGTTCCGATGAGTCGAATCTTTGGTTCATTGTTTCTTAAAATGCAAATTTGTGAAGTCTTTATGGGATAAAATTTTTGAGTGGTGGGGTTTAGGATCGTGTAATGTTAGTAATTTGGAAGAGTTGATTAACCAAAAGGGTAATGGTTTAGTTTTCATGTAAGAAGGAAAGCACTTGAAAAGGTATTATTTGGTCTACTCTTTATTGTATTTAGTGTAAAAAAAATGAAAGAGTGTTTAGAAATAATGCTAACAGGGGAGTTGATTTATTTGCTGAGGTTCGGCTTAGAACTTTTGAGTGGTTTTCTTCTAGATTTACTGCTGAAAAGGTTGCTAAAGGTCGATGGAAGTCAACCAATAATGGTCCCGGTTAATTTTTTGTGGTGCTTGGATGCTGGCATGAGTTCTCTGTGATTGATGGATCATGGCTGCTAGTTGTTTCTTAGAATGTTGTTGCTTGGATTTTTGCTGTTAGTCATGGTCTTGGCTAGTTTGTTTTTTTGTTTGTTTCCTGTCATCATTGGTTTGATTTTTTGTTATTTGCTCTTAGTGTGTGGATGGCTTTGTTTTCTTTTAGTCCAAGATTACTTGTTGTAATTTTGGATTTTGTTTATTGTTTGCTCTTGCTGTGTTTGGGTACTTGAGGCTGGTTTTTGTATTGATTTCTTGGTTAGTAATGGTATTTGTTTCTTAAAAAAAATAACTATATGAAGTTATGAACAATGAACATGGTCGCACTCGGACTTTAAACTGATAAAATTTAAAATCTGAATAAAATTCATTTTGAGCGAAAAAAATGGATTGAAATGGGAACTCCAAAAAGTGAAGAAAATCTTGAGAAGGGACCCACTTCCTTCGTATCAAATGTGTTCACTTCTTTTACCCAAACCTGACGACATGTTCCCGGCGAATAAACCGCTATGTGAGTCATCGGGCCCTCTTCTTTTTGGCAATGCAAAGTATATATCTATTCTATACATAATATAGTACTCGTGTGATCAAAGTCCATTGTCACGTTTATTTACAGCTAGAAAACTTGTCATTTACATATATTTACACATGATTATGAATGGAAATCGAGATAATAAACGAACTCACGTGACAATAATTGATTAGAATCGTCAAATGACCTACTTACAAAAGAATCCTAATTTTCTATTATTTAAAGAAAAATTCTAAAAGTAGCCCTCAGGGCTATAGTTAAGAAATTCAGAAACGCATAAAAGATTTGTACCTTGATAATAACCACCTAACCTTTAAATTTAACTTCTCTCAACCAACTTAATGTATCACCACTTTATCTATGATTTTAATTCTTAAACATAGCCCTTAGAGCTACATTTAGAAAAATCCTTATTTGAAACGTACTATATAATAAAAATAACAAAGTTGAATACTTCTATGTAATTTGCTTGTAAAAATTAGAATGATGGATTTATTTATTTTTCGGAATGGCAAACATATAAACTTAATTCATACATTATTTACAATAACGATAAATAGATACATAAGTGAAGTTTGAACTAGCAACCTGTTAATTGGTGGGTTACATATCATACCGTTAAGACAAATTCTTTGGTCATAGAATGATAGATTTAGGCATTTAGCAAGACATACATGAATTTTTAATGAATGTGTTGTAACTTGTAACTATTTGAACTTTCGAAGTGTAAAAAATACATTTTACTTTAGAAAACAGTATATAGTTCCAAATAAAACCTACTAGCTAACCTAAAATGAGTTCCAATAAAGTCTAGTAATATTTTAATAGATGTACCCCGTATTTATACTTACATATCCAACTTTGATCATGAGAATAACGATCTAGCCTTTAATACTTTTGTACCCCTTTTTTTTTCATCGGTGTCATTTTTTATTTTATAAAATCCGTACGGGGTAAAATGAAAATAGCGACACATGGTTAGGTTGAAACTGAAACAACGTGATGGTTATCGGACCAACGGTTATTGTCCATTTCTGATGAATTCTGAAGGGAATGACAACTCAGTACCTATAGTTTCAAAGAAATAAAAGCATGCCCCTAAACTTTTCTAATATTTACTTTTAGGTCCCTACCAAAAATAAACAATGGGGACCAGAACACTAACAGTTATTCACAACACATTTCATTATTAACGTACCACTTACTGCCATCACTGAAATAAACCAGTGGTAACCATTTACTACGTAACATATTATTGCATAGCTTTTAACACATAATAAAAACAATGGAATAATTTAAGCTTACCTTTTGACTGCTAAATAAATTCACATTATTACCCTTATTTGATTATTTCTACGGAGTATTAGTTTTCTGTTTGAATCACATAAAAATATAACCTGTTTGAGCGAATTTTTTTAAAAAAATAATAATAATAGTAATAAATTGTTTATGCAGTTGAGAAGTGTAGCACTATTTTCATTATGACTTTAAATGAGTTTAAAGTTAAAAAATTAATTTGGTAAAGTACATTTTGTAGGTAAATGATAAAGAAGGAAAAATTTATTGGTTTAAATATAATCTTTTACCTTTATATCTTTTTATATAATAACTAATGCTAAAACTCGTGCGATGCACGGCAGAATGATTTTAGATAGCAAAATTATGAATAATGAATTATGAATAAATACATATAACATGAATAATACCGGTTTGACTGTGTATCAATAATACCACTTACCAACTGTGTCATTGTCCTTTAACTTATTTGAAAGAATATCAGAGAACGACACAAACTGAAGTACGATTCGTGGAGGTTGGTATCTTAAAACTATTGGTGGTCACCTCGTTACTCATTAATTGAACAAATCATGTAGCAGGAAGCAAAAAGAAGTACGATATAATTTTCATATTTTCAACAAAAATTCATCAGTACATATCTAGCATTGACGCATATAGTCAGTGTGCATTGTTGTCAAGCATATTCCTCAATCAACTAAACTGGTAGCACCATTCAACTATTACAACACAATAGGAATTTTCTAGCAAACAGTTTTATCCCATAAAATTCATTAGCGAAAATTAAATAAAACAAATGCCAACAAATTCCTTTTCAATTCTATGAAAAGATGAAACTAAAATCCATTTCAATCGCAAATTAATGAAACCTACCAAAACATCTAATACAACATACACAACAGACATATAAGCACATGTGTAAACATAAGCATAATTATCAGTAAGTACATAAAAACACAATTTAGAGAAAAGAAGGAACTTTTCAAAACTTACAAATTGATTTGCAATCCGTGGCTGGTGAATTCTGGTTTGGGGTATGGAAATACGTATGAATTTAGTTATACAATTTAGGGAATTATTAGTATGGAAAGAATTTATTTTTTGAAGCAAATATTGACAATATCTTGTGAAAAAATTGGACATTAATTTTTTTAATATAACTAAAAGGTTTTCGTGGATAACTAAAAAGGAAATAATTAAATGGCATTAAGTGACGGTTTTGAAAAGATTGGTGCCACGCAAGCTTGTCTACATGGCTTAATTATTCTGTGAAAAAATTGTGAAGTCGACACGTCATTTTTTTTGTATACTTGGCTGCAAATAATTAGTGCCACGTAAGCATAATGAGAAAAACTTGAACTCCAGTTTTGTATATTAAAAAGATTATTAGGGAAAAGACCATCAATTTAACCTACATTAATGACGTGTAAATTTACTTGAATGAAATAATATTTTCGTATCTACCACAAACTTATTGGCTTTTATGCATCTTCACTCCAATTAATTTCCTATTTACAGCTACTTTTTTATGTACACGTGATGTGTAGAAGAGAAGTAAATATCAATAATTGTTTGATTTAATGTCATTTACTTAATACCATATGTTTAACTATTCATATTAATGTACTACTCCGTATCTTGGTATTATATATTTAGTTTTATTTTATTATTATTATTATTACACTATTATTATATTATTTTAAAAAAGGTAATTTTGAGTGTACACATGACCCCTGTATCATATTTCAATGGTACGCGTCCGTCTCACTCGTAAGGAGCATCAACGCCGGGTAAATCACATGTCTACAAATCAACCACATATGCTTAGGAACGGAGTCGAACCCCTAACTTATAGGTCACACATGTAGAGTCTGAACTTTTGCGGTGACGGTACCTATGCTCAATTGTGTATATTAATTATTATTATACTTTAATTATTATTATTATTATTATTACTACTACTACTACTACTTTATTATTATTATTATTATTATTATTATTATTACTACTACTTTATTATTATTATTATCATTATATTATGTATTATTATATAAGGAAGACCACAGATCTTTTATTCTAATTGTTTAGGGAAAAAAACATATTTTTTATCTTTAAAATTAAATAAATGATCCAGTTTAGAGGAGCAGGATGCGGAAAAAAATCTGATGCAATGAAAATTTTAAGGTAAGATACATTTTTGTTATGATACAGTGAACGTTTATAATGCAGTAAACTTATGATATAGTAAATTTGTGTCGTCGATAAAAAAATCAAAGGCTGATATTCTTTGGCCTCTTCCCACTGCCCTGCTAATCGCAAACCATAAATAAATTATCTTTTATTAATCTTTAATTTTTAGCGTATTTCAATCTTAAATGAAGGATCATTAAGGGATACATTTTATTAAAATAATTTGTAATACAAAGGAATAACTTCAAGTCTTCAAGAAATCAAATAAATATATTCAACATGAGAGGTTACTTAAAATAAGAAGTCACACGTTATTTTACTTAAAAAGTACATTTTTCCTACATTTTAAACAATACAATTTGATTCCTAAGTTAACAACTTTCTCTCGATGCAGATTAAAGTACGAGAGGTGAAAACATTGTGGAACTCGTGCAAAATTGTACACCGATGACTCGATAAGAAAAGTTCAATGTAAAATGCTAAAAAAATGAAGAATGGAGGAACCAACAAGATTGTTCCATTTTAATTACTTATTTCCATTTTTTTCTAAATCTAAATATCTCACAAATCGTATATCTATGAATTATAAAAATTACACCGTTAAAATCAGCGTCTTTTTATCTTTAATTAGAGATCTTACATGACATACTACCAACGAGCTTTTTTTTCATTTTCTAATGGGCATGTGAAATTCGTAATGTTAAATCACATGTGAATATATTTACAATCAAATTATAAGTTTTAAATCACTAGCTATAATCACATATGAATAATCATAGTTACAAACTATAAGTTTAAAACCACATAAAAATAATTTGTTTGATAATTTAATAAACCTTCAGAATTTTTTTTAATTATAATCAAATGTGATTAAACATTAAATTAGTAATCACATATGAATAAAGTATAATAAATACGAATTTTAAATATATTTTTATAATTATACATGTAAATAAATATAAAGGTGAAATCACATTTGCATTATCAGTTATTATCACATAACTCATTTATAAACACATGTTATTAAACCTCAAATCAATAATCACGTGTGATTTTGGCCACAAACAAATGCAATTCTTAAAATCTTATTTATAGTTATTTATGTGAATGAATATTAAGTCGTAATAATGTGTAAGTTAACATACACCATTGATAAATAATTGTGTAGCAATATTATATTTTTATCATAAATCACATGTAATTATACATAAAATCACACGTGATTATATAAATCGCATTTTTTAAGACCCGATAAAAATGAAGAAAATAAAAGTTTGTCGGAACTATAGCTTCTCATATCTCTAATCGAAGAGAAAATAATGATGATTTCGAATATGTAATTTTTATAATTTTTAGTAATGCCGTTTGTGAGATATTTAATTTAAAAAATTCGAGTGAAATTGAGTTTAAAAGAAAAATGAGCATTCGTATTGGTTTTCCATTATTCATTTTTTTAGCATTCTTCATTGAATCCACCTCGTACACCGAATTTCACATCTAAAGAGAATGGTCTACTGTTTCACTCAAGTTTGTGATTACAAAAGAGAAAAGAAACGAAAAATAAAAACTCGCACCAATTTTTCGCACTACATTGTAGTGTCCACGGCGTACCTTCACACTGGTCATAACAGTGACGGGTAAAAAATTCGATGTGAAAAACCCGTCGCGGCATTGAAGAGCCTACTACTCGCACGTCTATTAATTTGGCATATGAAACAAATTTAGATGTGTTGATATCAGTATAGGATAATGACATGTGCTCTTAGCGCACAGATCATCAAATTTTGGGGGACTCCGCATTTTATGAGCTCTAGTTATAATTGGTATATGTTCGATGCGAAACAAAAAATCATATTTTATACTAATATAGTAAAATAAAAAAAGGAACCCTTCAATTCTTATAAATAGGATTGTGAACAATCTGAATCGAGTCGAATATCAGCATGTTCGAGCTCGAAACGTTTACTAATTACTGGGTGTGAGCTCTACTCGAATTCGAGTAAGTTTTAAAAATTATGTTCGAGCTCGAGTTCGAATAATTTGTTGTTGTTTGAGCTTGAAGTTGAGGCTCGTTTATATAATGGGAAAGTGTTTTTATGAACCAAGATTTCAAGCGCGATAGGCTTGTTTATGAATTCGGGATCGATAGATTCATTCCATAGCTCGAAATCAAGGTCGAATAAGCTCATTTATACTTGATGTCTTAGGTTTAAATTTATTAGTTACATACATTTAAAGTTCTAAATATAGAAATTTCTTGTATAAACTCAACTTGTTCGACTCAAATAGCTCATTTGGCTCGGAACTGAACGAGCTTTCGAACGATCCGAGTCGAACATCATTTTTTATACTCGACTCGTGAAATTAATCAAATAGTATTTTTTGTTCGAGCTCGACTCGTGTTCAAATATTATTAAACTTGAATTTGAGTTAAACAAGCTCGAACTCGAGTATCTTGTTAAATGCTCGACTCGTTAACACCTCACTTATATATAATCTTTTAATTCCGTAACCGATATCATATATGACTATACCCTATTAAAAACTGACGACAACCTCAAATTGTTTCTTTTATAATTAGTAAAAAAACTCACATTTTAACTTATTGAAAATATTAAGCGTGATCTGACTCATAAAAGAAAAAAAAATACAAGAGATTTGTTTTTCTTTATCAAATTATCTGCTCGACTACTTATTAATTAATTTAATTTAATGATTCAAAGAGCTCGTCAACAAACTATTCACATAAAATGTTTTAGTTTGATCTTTATTGATACATAGATTTTTTGTTGTAATACGTTTAATGTTTATATAATTTAAGTAAATTTAAACATCTGCAAGAGATTTCATAAATTTAAAAAAAAAAAAAAACGCCTACATTAGATTAGTTGGATTACCTTTTAAACCATGACTCATAAGAAGAGAAAACGCAAATCCGGATACAAAAAAACGTAAAATTTAAAAAAGAGTCGAACAATTTGTGTCTACAGGCCCCTATTTCTTAATATCGCTCGGGGCCTCCCAAACACATTTGCCGGTCCCGGTTGATATGTCTTTAATGGTTAACCTACGAGTTTTGGTGTCATGGTATTTGCAACTTCTTAATGCATCGAACTTACGTGAATACTATTAGTCGGCGTTAATGTGTAAGGGAAGTTAATACTACAAAACATTATTTCGATTCGCCGAACATTCAAAATGCCACTCCTAAAATCACCATATGAAGGGGTGTTCAATATTTGGTTTGATACCGTTTAAATCGCAAACCGACTCGAATTAAAATAAAAAAATCCGAACCAAATTTGAATTTGGTTTTCGGTTCGGTTTACACATTTGAATTCGATTTTCGGTTTTAAAATTCTGAATTCAGTTAAACTGAAAACCGATTTCAGATTAATGATATATTCAATTATTAATATATGTACTATATATGTGATATTTAATCTTCTTAAACAAGTTTATTTATATTTCAACCCTAAATTAATTTCACGTATTTCATTTCCATACTAGTGAAACCCAAACACACTAACAATTACAATCCGAAATCGATTTTTATGGTTATTTGGTTAAATTCGGATTTTTTCGGTTTTAACTTAAACCGAACCGAATTCGAATTCGGTTTTCGGTTTCGGTTCGGTTTACACTTTGAATTTGATTTCCGGTTTTGCTCAAAAAAAATTCAAAACCAAACAACCCGAACCGAATAAACCGAATAACCCAAATCTAATAAACCGATGAAACCGTAAATCGAACTAATGAAACATTACACAAGGGGTTAGCCACATGTTTGTGATGACAGTAGAAGACAGAGTTGGATCTATAAGGGGTTAGCCATGTCCTATATACAAAAATAGTGTATGATTTACTTCGGTAACACTTGATCATGGAGCCATTATTTTTTGGCTACGTAATCAACTATTAAAACAAAATTCTAAACGAGTAATTCATATACAAGCCTTGTATATATAGATAGTTATGGTAGTAGTCTAAAGCTTATCACTTGTCAATTTTGTGGTTTTGCCATTATTGTTATTTATACATATCACCAACCCTCTTTTATGTAACAAAATTTAAGTAGTGACATGTGTTTCCTTTTTCATTTTGTGACAGACTACCTGCATTAACCATCACTTATTTTTTCCTCTGTTTTCACCAAAGTTTCACAATTTATGTTTTATATTGAAAAGAAAAAAAACTATAATAATCAAATAAAGCTTTTAGTAACCTTTTCAATTAGGGTTTGTCTTTGATATTGATTAATAAAAATAAAGCTTTGTTTTTCTCTAAGAATTGTCTCATAGGAATTCTTATGATCTTAAATGTTATTTGATTGCTCGGTCATTAAGATCCATCATTATTTAGGAAAAATTATAGAGGTATTAGAGCACAAACAATACTGGTTTCTAAGGATTATGAGAAGAACACTGAAATTGAGAACTGAAACAGTGAAGGACGCTATTTTTTATTAACATTTAAGGAAAAAAAAACAATATGTTTTTAGCGTTCCAACTAGACGCCGAGCGGGAACAACGAGGTGTGCCACAAAGGCACATTTAACAAACCGCTCCAAATTTTGATCCGAAATACCGAATGTAAGGTACAATGTTACTCCGTATTTTTATATCCTAATATATATTAGAGAAATGAATTTGCTGGTCTTGCATACAATTTTTCTTACATAATTCATTTTTAGATGACCACTCCCATCGGGAGCCGTGGAGGATTTTCATTAGTTAAAACTGACAAAATCGACACTGATGGCAAGGGCCTGTCGGTTCGGTTCTTCAATTTCACTATCTTTTATCCATTATTCACACTACAATTTCATACAATTCTTATTTCTTTTACACATTCCACACACCACAATTGTCATTACTTTTAACCATTTCATACATTAGAATTCACACAACTTTTACACATTCCATATACCTCCATTTCAAAAACAAAAACAATACACAATGTCAAAAAACAACTTCAAATCCAAAGAGAAAAAGAAAAAAATGGTTTACAAATCGTTGAGCTTTCTTTATTTTTTTTTCAAAGTTTGCCTCTAAAAAGGAACTCAAAATGATCAAAATCGCCCGACAAGAAGTGATTGAACAATATCAAGAAATGTATGGAGGACAAAACTCGGACGAAGACGAGGCCGAAGACGCGATTGAAGCTGACGAATCGAGCTCCAATTAGACTACTCTATTTAAATTCCAGTGTTATTTAATTATTGTAATGTTTTTTTATTTAATGTGTTTTTAAATAGTTAATTAATTAGTCAGTGGGTCCTTGAGAAAAAAAATTACGGAACAATAAAATACTGATGACATGGCCTATCAGTTTCTGTTAATTTTGTGAAAAAGCTGATGTGATATTGATATGATCCGATTTCTGTCGGTTTCTGCCAACAATGGGAGGGGTGTAATAAAAATACGAAAACAATAAAGAAAAAAGTGACGTAGAGACAAACGAAAATTGTTTTTGAATACTGAAAAAGCAAAATTTAAGACTGAAAATGGGTTTAAATCCTTGTAACCATTATTATTAAACCAAGCCAACCAGAGTCCAATCCTTTACCTGTGTGTTCCAGTACGAGAGAGTATTAGGCAATAGGCATGCCCCCTCCACCCTCCTATCTACTCACACTTTCCCTACTCGCATCTATATCGCGTGCCACATTTTCAACTAAACTAAAAAGTAAAAACAATTTGACTATTTAAAGAAGTTGATGGTACATTAAATCCTCCATATTTTGTCTAGCAAGGATTGTTGTTGATGGGAAAAAGAAGAAAACTCCTATTTGCAAACTAAAACAAGGATTGTTGTTGCACTTCAGAAAATTATCTTTGCTCTTAAATTTCTCCAACTCCTCCAAAATTGTATTGACAATATTGTTACGCCATTTTAAACGCCTAAATCAGCACATAACAAATACCAAAGAAAGCCTCGGTGACCCATTTACTTCCATTGATAAATAGGTTTTTAACGAAAACATAAGCAATGGATGTAATTAGCGGCTTGGTAACGCGCCACCAACCTCAAATTTTATGCCAGAGAGCCCGAAATTTATTTCTATGACACATTAAAATACAATACTTTAAAGTGTTTCGCAATTAAGTTATGTTTTGCTAACAACATACTCTGCATTAAATTTTTCTCGGTACTTTTAAAAGTACAATATGTTTAATTATTATTATTTTTAATTGATTAACATATAAGATGCGTCAAAACAAAGATATGTTGAAAAGAATAGTTAATTGAAGGTTTAAAGTGGTTCACGTTAAGCTAACTTGGTTTGTTTTTATTTAATATTTTATTTGCTCTTTTTTATAAGACTATTTCAATGTTAATATTAAATGTATTTTTTCTACAGTATGATAATGTAATGTAAATGGAAAAAAATTCAGTTCAATATTAGAACAAAAATTTGAAATATTTTAGTCGAATGATAAATAGTATTTTGTACCGCATAAAATTTAGTGCAATACTAAATACGGCTTAAAAAATTATTCACATTAAAATATTCAAAATTAAATAACACTGAGTAGCGCGTGGTAAAAAGAAGGAACACGCGTGTGTGTCTCCAAAATGTAACCAGTTTAGGGAAACGGCAGTACGGGGTAGTGACGGCCGCTGTCACTTTTCTTCTTTTTCCCAACACCTCATTTACTAACGTCCATTCACCGCCGTTTACCCTCTCTATCTTCTGCAACCAACATTACACAACAAACAAACAATTTGCATTTTTCATTTTCTCTCTCTTCATAACAATACCACCATTAACACAACGATCTTCTCTGCCTTACAGTTCACGCCAAACGCCTGTTTACATTTCAGTCCCAACTTTCTCTCTCTAAAATCCTCACACACACTCACTACTTGAAGAACGAACACCAATTTTCATCGTTACAATTTCATTTAGTCTCTCTCTAAAATCTTCAATCATACACGCACTAGTGTGTGTAATCGTTGTGATACAATGACTACTACTTCATGAACATTCGGCTGAATTCTCAGGTAATTCAAGTAAAATGTTTTCGTTTCATTAATTATCGTGTACTTTCTGTATATAATAAAATCGTCAATCACTTACATATGCATATTCGTATACACGCACTAGTGTGTTACATACAACAACTGAATTTCAGGTAAATTTAGCTGTTATAATTTCATTTTTCATCATCCTCTGTTTTTTCCTTTAGCATTTTCACACACCTACATACGATATAGTGTGTGTAACTATACTGTTATACAGTATACAACAGTCGCTACTAATTCATGAATGTACTTAAGTAACTTTTGTTGTTAATTTTCATTATTTCGTTGTCGTCTACTTTCTCTCTCTAGAATCTATATGCATATACATACACATACATATACACTCCCTAGTGTGAGTGTAATGTTCGGAATTACCTACAGTTACTGTTACTAACTGTCTAAATGAGCCACTGAATTTCAGGTAGTACAACTGTAATATTGATCAAATTATCATTGGAACGAAGAAATCACGTTTTGTTATCGTTGATTATGGAGAAGGAGCTTGCAATTTGTGTAATAATGGCGGTTTTAGTGATTATTTGTCCGTATACGATGTCTATAAGCGACGAAGGTACTATAATTGATTTTGTGCTTCGTATATGTATTGTTGTATTTGATATCTGTACACATATGTACGACATTAAAATACTGTAGAAGAAGCATATACTGTTGCTTTAATGAGTTGTATTGAAGACCGAGTTTATTCTGGTGTTATTATATTTTTAGGAAAGCTGAACTTGATTTTCTCAGAAAATGAATAGGTGAAATATGCGGTTTTACTGTAGGCATTAAGCAATAGAAAATTTCAAAAAGAGTATTGTAGTAAAATGAACAGAACACGACAATATAAAAAGATTATTCCAGTCCCTTCAATAATTTGCTTAACATTTTTTAAAAATTTTTTGTTGCTAATTACTACTCCGTATCATTTTAAATTTCCGTTTTTCCATTTTGCTATGGTTTTCAGATAAGAGGTTTGTTTAGCATTTTTATTATTTTGTAGGTATTCTTTTCAGCTCTGTTATTTAGTGTGATGTTTATTCTACTAGCATTGAAAATTTGAGTATTATCGTGTTTAACTGATGTATGCAGGGAAAGCATTAATGTCTATTAAGGCTTCATTTAGTAATGTTGTTAATGTGCTACTTGATTGGGATGAAGATCAGAATGATGATCTCTGTTCATGGAGAGGAATTTTATGCGACAATCTGAGCACGACTGTGGTTGCCTTGTATGTTGTTCCACTTAGATTAGTTTTATATTTCTATAGATCGATGAACTCTCTTATTTTGTTGTCTCTCATTTTTGTTTCACCGGAGAAGTGACTAATGAAGTAATGTCTGCTTGATCCTTGCCTGAATTTAGGAATCTGTCAAATTTGAACCTCGGTGGCGAAATTTCACCTGCGATTGGAGACTTAAGGAATCTTCAATCTATGTGTGTAATTACTTGGTTTTTCAAAAATTTGTAATTGTTTTACTTCATTTGAAGTTGCTCTAATGGCTTTGTTCAAATGAAACAGAGATCTGCAAGGAAACAAGCTTACAGGACAAATACCAGATGAAATTGGCAGATGTGTTAACCTAGTGCTGCTGTAAGATACTTAATTTTTTCCTCCTACATTCATGAATAATTAAATAAGATTTAACATGTTAAACTTCTTTTTTCTTAATTCATTTTGCATTTTTGCAGCGATTTATCTGACAATATGTTGTATGGTGACATACCTTTCGCAATCTCTAAGCTGAAGCTGCTTGAACTATTGTGAGTGTACCCTACCCATTGTCTGAAAGATCAGTCAATCAATGAGCTAATTTATTGTTAAACTAAAAGTGTTATAATCTCCCTGAAAACAGGAATTTGAAGAACAACCAGATCACAGGCCCCATTCCCTCAACCCTAACTCAAATTCCAAATCTTAAGACTATGTAAGTTGTCTGTCCTTTTCACTTTCTAATAAAGGTTGTCTTTTAGGTAGGATTGTAGCTCCATGGCCTCACTACTCCCTTTGGGCCAGACATAACAGAGTTCCCCACCGTCATAACTTCACCAAAAGATGCTCTTCTATGTTTTGTGTTTTACGTTAGTGACATGTTCAATATTTACAAACATGATAGCTGACATGTGATAGTCCTTTTGTAAATTTTTCTTGGTCAGTGACCTGGCTCAAAATCAGCTGACTGGTGAGATTCCCAGATTGATATACTGGAACGAAGTACTGCAGTATCTGTGAGTTCTAAAAACATAACAAGATTGTGAATGTTTGTTTAGGTCTTTTTGCTTTTTTAAAGTGTACTCTATAATGTTGTTTGAATGTTATTCTACAGTGGCTTGCGAGGAAATTCATTAACGGGGACTCTGTCTGCTGATATGTGCCAGTTGACTGGCCTTTGGTATTTGTAAGTCGTCTGTTTTGATATACTATCCTTTTGAGTTCTTCTCCGCATCTGCTTATACGTTCTTGCTATTTATTTAGCGATGTACGGGGGAATAACTTGACTGGAACTATTCCAGATAGCATTGGTAACTGCACAAGTTTTGAGATATTGTAAGTCTCATTGCCAACTTTGGTTTTTTATCCATTATATTGCTTATTTTTCAACTATACTAATTTGTTTAATATGCAGAGACATCTCCTACAATCAAATCGCCGGTGAAATACCGTACAATATTGGTTTTCTTCAAGTGGCGACCTTGTGAGTTTCTTGTTATAGTTATCTTTTAGGTTCCTACGAGGGCTAGTTTTTTAAAAAAATTTGTCTACAAATTATTCTTTTAAAATGCGCTCTTATGATAATATGATAATTATTCAGGTCTCTTCAAGGTAACAAGTTAACAGGAAAAATTCCAGAAGTCATTGGTCTTATGCAAGCACTGGCTGTTCTGTAAGAATTTCGTTCATTATTGAAGAGCAACATACTTGGTTTGTGTTCGGTGAATAATGATGAATTTCTTTTCTTTACTTCCCCAACAGGGATTTAAGCGAAAATGAATTAGTCGGACCAATTCCGCCAATTTTTGGTAACTTATCTTTCACAGGAAAACTGTAAGTACTGCCTTGTGCCTGTGTGATTAAAGAAAATATGTTTTTTGTTTTGTTCTGTTTACACATTCGTTTATTGACCCAGGTACCTTCATGGGAATCGACTCACAGGACCAATTCCGCCAGAGCTTGGCAACATGACAAAGCTTAGTTATCTGTAAGAGCAGCCTTTGCCTTTTAAATGTTAGATTTCCTTTTTTTTCTTTACCAATCAATTTAAGTTGGCAATGTTTGTCAATTTTTCAGGCAATTGAACAATAACCAATTCAGTGGTGGAATTCCTGCTGAACTAGGGAACCTTGATCAGCTTTTTGAATTGTGAGTTCTCGTTTCCGAAGCTAAACAAATATACACTTTCATACTTTTGTTGACAAAATTGGCTTATTATGGTTTCCTAGGAACCTAGCACTCAACAATCTTGAAGGGCCTATTCCTGAACAGATCAGTTCTTGCACTGCCTTGAATCAGCTGTATGTCTAATATTTGTGCTTTCATCATCATATATATAATCTCTGGTTCACTTTGAAGTTACTTTGGATTAAATTTTATATTTATTCGGTCACATCCTTTGCAGCAACGTGCATGGAAACTTTCTCAATGGTTCCATTCCTTCCGGGTTTCGTAATCTTGAGAGCTTAACTTATCTGTATGCCCTATTTATTCTGATTTAAGTTTCTATTAACTTACATCTGGAAATTTTCTATTATTATCAGTGTCTCAAAAATTGCCCTGCTAACTGCAGAAATCTATCATCAAATAAATTCAAGGGATCTATTCCATTTCAATTGGGGAGAATTATCAATCTAGATACACTGTAAGTCTATGCGTCAAGTATGTTGTACTCGTATATTTGTATCCAGCAGTCTGACAAGAATTTGTTACCATTTCAAGGGATCTTTCAAGCAATCATTTCTCTGGACCTGTTCCTGCATCTATTGGTGATTTAGAGCATCTTCTAACACTGTAAGCAATGTGTTTTGTCTTAAACACTCGTTTTCGTTGTGTGTCCAGTACCTCAGAAATTCCACTGATTTGGAGCATTTGTTGACTTTCTTCCTTGTATGTGTATAGGAATTTGAGCCATAATCACCTCGACGGCCCAATACCTCAGGAATTTGGGAATCTTAGAAGTGTCCAGATTATGTAAGTTGCTTAGTATAAGCTTTATCTGCTAGTTGGATGTCCTTCCTTCCAAAACCGTGGTCTGAGTATTATCGTTTTTCTCATAGTGACATGTCATTCAACAAACTCCATGAGGCCATACCTGTAGAGATGGGCCAATTGCAAAACATTATCTCTCTGTAAGTCACCTTTTTATAATTGGTTCTTACCGAGATGGAATAGTATCCTTTTATGACGATGTCTTTTATGATTTTATACGCAGAATCTTGAACAACAACAGTCTTAACGGAGAGATACCTAACCAATTATCCAACTGTTTCAGTCTTGCTAATCTGTAAGTTTATTCCCATTAAATGACTTCTTATTGCTGATTCTTTCCTGTAACTAATCATTTTCCTGTGAATCAGAAATGTTTCTTATAACAACATTTCTGGGGTAGTGCCTCCTAGTAGAACTTTTTCGCGGTTTCCATCTGATAGGTAATAGTATTTTTATGATTCTTCTTTTTATCTACTTTCTTTTAGATTTTGTTTGTTAATGTGTGGTCTGCTACCAGCTTTCTTGGAAATCCAATGCTTTGTGGGAACTGGTTAGGTTCCATATGTTACCCATATTCACCTAAACAAAGAGGTATCTATTTTAATCTTGGCTTCATTTTTGCATTGAGTGAAACTGTGCTGTATGTTACTTCCTAGTGCTCCACTGAGATGTATACTGATAATTACTTACTTCTGCAGCTCTATTTTCCAGAACAACTGTTGTTTGCATGACATTAGGGTTTGTGGTACTTGTTGCCATTGTGGTATTGACGATATTAAGATCAAACAAACCCAGACAGTTTATGAAGGAACCGAGCAAAGGCTTGCAAGGTTTGTTATGTTCATCTCGAAAGGTGGAAATGTCAATCCATTTACGAAAGAATTAGTCATTGCAATTGTCCCAAAACAACTTCCTAAATTGTTTTATTTTTCCTTAAAGTTTTCTTTTAATAAATTTTGTTTACTTTTATTCATTATTAACTTCAAATTCCTCTACTTTTAACAAGTATTAGCCAGCCAACCGAATCCACCTTTATTATTTTACCTATGAACTTGTAAATAATTGGTTAACAGTTTCTAATGGGAAATTTTCTTTCAGGTCCCCCAAAACTTGTTGTTCTTCACATGGATATGGCAATTCATACCTATGATGACATTTTGAGAATCACTGAGAATTTTAATGAAAGATACATTATTGGATATGGTTCTTCTAGCACGGTTTACAAGTGTGCTTTAAAAAATTCCCGACCTATTGCAATTAAGCGTCTTTACACCCAGTACCAGCACAACTTTCAAGAGTTTGAAACTGAGCTGGAGACCGTTGGCAGCATCAGGCACAGAAACCTTGTGAGTTTGCATGGTTATTCACTTTCACCCACCGGAAACCTTCTCTTCTATGACTACATGCCAAATGGTTCTCTTTGGGATCTTCTTCATGGTGAGTAGATAGTGCTGCATTTACTTTCACTAAAAGTTGGCGAGTTTGGTAATGGGAGAAAAGTGAAAAACAGGTTCAAAGTCCATTTTTCAACATGGGATCAATTTACAATTTTTGAACATGTTTGATTTTCTGGTGCTTTAATTTTATTACTGAAATTGTTACTTCCAATTACCAATAGTTAAATATTTATAACCGTTATAAAGTCTTCTCTTAGGCATTAGACTTTGGGTGAGTTTCATTTTGTTACACTCGTTTGGCTGATTTGAGATTAAACACAATCCAAAATTAACCCATAGTGGGTGAACAAAGGGTCAAAATGACCACCTCTACATTGATAAAGACCTGCTTTCCTTTAGGCCGAGTTGCGAGTTTATGTTCACTTAGTTATTGCCACATGTAGATTTATAATAGATCTTGATTATACGCCTGTTTCAGGGCCATCAAAGAAGGTTAAACTTGATTGGGAAACCCGTCACAAGATAGCAGTAGGAGCTGCACAGGGACTGGCTTATCTTCACCATGATTGCAACCCTAGAATCATTCATAGGGATGTGAAATCGTCAAATATATTGCTGGATGAAAATTTTGAGGCTCATCTCTCTGATTTTGGCATAGCCAAGTCCCTCCCAACCACCAAAACTTATGCATCGACTTATGTTCTCGGAACAATTGGCTATATAGACCCTGAGTATGCAAGGACTTCTCGGCTCACTGAAAAATCCGATGTTTATAGTTTTGGTATCGTCCTCTTGGAGCTATTGACTGGAAAGAAAGCCGTTGACAACGAGTCTAATTTGCATCAACTGGTAAGAACTAATTTCTAATCATTTTGAAGTGATTGCTGCTGTAATCAAACACATGTAGAGATTTCGACCCATTGACTTGTAAATGGTTTAAATTTCGTTATATTTTATCTCAAAAGTCCACAAGGGTGTAAACATGATCCTGACTCGTATCAAATTGACTCGCTACCCAACCCGCCTCACTCCTATCTTCTGACCTCTACTTTCTCGGATTTCTATAATATGATTCGTTTGTGTTTCTTTTTACATGCTCAATGAAAATTGGATGTTTCAGATATTGTCAAAGGCGGATGATAATACAGTGATGGAATCAGTTGATCCGGAAGTTTCCGTTACTTGCATAGATTTATCACAAGTTAAGAAGACCTTTCAACTTGCGTTGTTATGCACCAGGCGTCTCCCTTCCGAGAGACCGACAATGCACGAGGTTGCTGGAATTCTGCAGTCATTATTGCCAGCTGTACCTGGTACAAAGACTAGTTTGGTTCCAGAGAAAAAGACAGAATATGCACAATATGTGATAGGAGATAAGCATCATTCTCCTCAGCAGCAGCAGCAGGATGATAATTCTTCTGATGCTCAGTGGTTTCTCAGGTTCCGTGAACTTGTATCAAATAATACGTTTTAGAGTACAAGTCAGAACTTGTTTTGGGAACAGAACAGATCTAGAATTATGCTTCCATCTTTTTGGCTCACTTTTGTAAGAAGTTAATTATAAATTTCAGGCTAGGAAGGAAAGGATTCTGATGTAATGCTATTTTAAATTATTGTACTTCTCTAAATGGTAGTAAAATGGGTACACAAGTTGTAGTTTTACATCTTTTCCATTGGTATTTGTTGTGTTTTTTTGGTTTCATTTGTTGCTTAGTTGCTACATCTTGCCCGGACATAAAATGCATCAACTGCAGTTCTACCCAAAGCTTGCTAAGCAATTTTATTTCCCATTTATGATATTCGACACACTGATGGCACTTATTTTGAACTTCTGAATTATAAGATATGGTTGGTTATAGGTGCAGGTATATAAACAATATTTATTGCATATATTGATAAACAACAATTAAACCATGGTTGGGCACATGGGATAACCTGTTCTATATATCTCTTTTGGTTTTTGTAATCGGCTTTTCTATACATTCCGCTGTATGTTGTTGGTGTTTTTTTCTCTATATATGAAAGTGGAAACATAAGATAATCTTTGCACATTGCATGTCCGTCTTCATCCCCTAATACATTTGTAAACAGCCTTTGCTGCAAATTTAACGGATATCCACGTTCCTGCAACATAAAATATTAATGTTTTTTTAGAAAGGCGCAACATAAAATATTAGTAGTAGTAAGTATTGACAAACACTGGTCTTTGCATTAGATATTCAACTGACTAATCAACATGTATAATCTTAAACTGAACCTTCTATTGCACATTAGTTTTGAGTAGAGATGGTGACAGATTTATTGGAAAATGGGTTGACTTCGGTTACAATCTGTCTCTAGTTGGTAGTATTTATAACAAAAGGAAAAAACGTTGATTGTTTACAAAATTAAAGAAAAGGAAAGAAAAAAATGTTTGCAGTTCAACACTGTTTGTACTAAAAGATTACCCATTTTGACCCAAACATTTTGACTTGTTTCCGACCTGCATATCAAAATCTCATTTCAATGGTATCACAATACCATAAGGTCTTGAGGATCATGTGGAAATAACAGGATATTTGCACGAGGCTAATTCCATGCCTGGTAAGTTCAGTTAATTCATCAAACATGACTTGTGGATGTGAGTTGCCTAACATAATACCAGTAGTCTGTAAATGGATTGGAACAGAAGTGTTGAACCCTGGTCTACAAATCAAGTTGCTTAAAGTTATCCTACTCTATTGATCATTGGGTTAATGCACTGGAGGGTCACTGTACTCTTAAAAAAGTTCATTTTGGTCATTGTACTATTTTTACGTCTATTCAGATCATTGTACTAAAATTTTTATACTTTTAAGTTATTGTACTATATAAATTATTCATTTATTTCATTATATTATTTTTTTAGTTCATTTAAGCAATTGAACTTTTAGAATGTTATTCAAATCATTCAACTTTTTCAAAATAGCATTTCAAAAATATTATTATACACTTCATGCATATATAGGTTAATTGTGGTTGTGTATAAATGTTTTTCAACTTTATATCAAGTATTTTAATTAATGGTGATGTATAAATATTTGAATATTTTGCACGTGTAGAGTTGTAAACAAACTCAAATGATGTTTGTAAACAAATAAATGACCATGAATGCATAAAACAAAATGAATTTTTTTGTTATTGTTCGTTCTTAAAAAAATGAATTCGTTGATGTTCGTTTATTAAGTCGACAAACAAAAACCAACATAAATGAACAAACGTAAACGAATAAACATCACTTGAGCTTGTTTGGTTCGTTTACTACTTTACAAACGCATAATGTTCAAATATTTAGCCACTACCATTAATTAAAATATTTAATTTAAAGTTGAAAAACATTTATACACAACCATAATTAACACATATTTTTGAACCGTATAATGATATTTTCGCATAGTTGTTTTGAAAAATTTTAATGATTTGAAAATATCACGTTTCAAAAGTTTAGTTATCTAAAAAGGAAAAAATAGTATATGAAATAAATGCATACTTTCATATAGTATAATAACTAAGGGGTATAATTTTTAGTACAATAACTTAAAAGTATAAACTTTTTAGTACAATGATCTGAATAGACACAAAAATAGTACAATTACCCAAATGAACTTTTTTGAAGAGTACGATGACCCTCCAGTGCATTAACCCATTGATCATTATGCAAACTAGATAAAAAGCCTGGTCCACACAACATGTTTAATAAGTTCCAATTTCATTTTATAAAATAACTTTGCTTACCTGTTTATGTTGGGCTATATTTTGACTTTAGTGACCCTCCTATCCGTTCCATGGTGATTTGGCTTCCCCACACATCTCTACACACAAAAGAATATCAAATACTTAAGACAAGTTCCTTCGTAAGGAGTTAGGACCCAGTACCGAACAAATATGCTTAGAAAAGATATACCCTAAACTCCTGCTGAAAAGATCTGGGCACATTCTCCTTCAGCACCTAAGCAGAAAAAACGAAGCATTAATGAAATGTAGCACAATATACTGTGTTAACATTATAAACATTAAGCTAACCTTGGTTACACGAGGTGGTCGTAATGAAGATATAACTTTTGTCTCAGATTCAGGTTTCAAAGAGAGCTGGAAAAATAATGACATGTGATAATAGCATAGCTACAATACCCCCAAAAGAAACTGACAATTTAAGATTTGTAGTGCTCAGAGTTTTAATCTTTTACCTTCTTAAATAATTCTGTTGGTGGCAGATGGGGGTTGTGTTTTGCATTTAATGGAAGTCCACCATCTTTCATTGGGTGTACCTGTGCCATAAGCTAAACGGTAAACGGCTTACAAGCACAAAATCTACAACATCTCGAAAAATATATTTTAAACTTGTGAAGTTATCTGCACCTTGTCAGTAGTGCAAGGTTTTACATTAATTGGTGATCTGCATTTATCCTTCTTTCCAGAGTTTTGGCTGCAATACATAACTGACTTGAAGTAAGAAATCAGTTATTGCAAACTATAACGGAACTTTAAAGTAGCCAACATAAAAGAAATATAGATGGAGGTACTACGAAATTTAACATGCAAATATTAAAATAAAGTCCAAAGCTTAAGGGTTCTGACCTCTTGATGAGACTATCGTCACTCGCTGGAAGAGCAGAATTATGTTTATTAAGTACCTGCAAAGACGAAGGTGTTCGTTTAGTGTGTAATAAATTTAGAAAATGGTAAAGAAAAAAATATATATTTACATGGCAAAGCAAGCAAACTTGATTGCATACATTAACAGATTGAACTTGCATTGCCCGCTCAGTTGTCTTCAAGTGAAACGCCTGTTGTACAATTAGCAATGATAAGGTTTTAATGTGACAATAAACATACGATGTCCTTTCAAATGAGAAAAAAGACTACTGTATTACAATGATAATTTAAATCTTTGAATATACGCAAGTTAGAAAGCTGTAAGCATTTAAAGTAGACTATGTGTATCTGTGTTTCATTCGAGCCGTTCCCCTTTGAGCTAATTTTGTTTATTTGACCCGTTTGAGATAAAGCACAACCTATATCGACCCATTCATAAGTAAATGAGACAAAACTACCGCCTCTACTTGTAATTGTTAGAAGCTTGATAACTTACTTGAAACTCAGTTGATTGAGATATGCTCTTCTTACATTGGGGCAATTTAGGAGGGTCGAGAATCTGCCACACATAAAGTTTTGGTAAATGTATATTGCATGTGGAATTGAAATTAAGAGACACACTAACTAATTGCAAATACCAACTTTTCTGTTCAAGGGCCGTGCTCTACATGCATGGGTATTTGCTTTTGGTTGTTGAACTGATTCAGATTTATGCTGTGACCTAAATGCCAAGAAAAAATAGCCAATGATTGCTATTTAACAGAATTGCATACAAAATAAGTAGCTCAAATACTGAAAAGCAGTACCTATGCCACTGAGCTCTCTCTTCTGTTACCAAGGCAGGTTTTCGGGGAGTAGTACTCTTAGGTTTAGATTTTGAGCTGCCTTCTAAATGTACAGCCTGTGGAAACAAACAGTTTGTCTGCTTAAATACAGGCAAGATTTTTTTGACTAACGACACGAGGAAAAGATAAGTGCTTTACCTTCTTGGTAACCTTGTGCAAAAACGAAGTGCGGTGCTTCAGTTGTGCAACCTTACGCAAATAACCAATTTCTAATTTCTGTCTTTTGGTGGCTTGGTTTTGACTTCTGATAGGAGATTGTAACTTTTCAACTGCACTAGCTAATGGCTTCTGCAACCTACAATTTGATAAACGAAAAAAAAACAGATGAAGGGAAGTTTTAAAATAAAAGCATGAAATAAAATTCTAAAGTACTAAATAGAAGAAGTAGAAAAATAGAATCAGATCGGCACATCAAACCAAATATATATAACTCTAAATAAGTATATAACTAGGATCAAGGCAATAATTACTACCTTCCACTACCGCCCGAATGCATCTCACACTCCTTAGTTTGCTTGGCCAAATGACTAGCAGTAGGCTTCATGAACGATGAACCATTTGGTTTGAGTAAGTTGACTGTGGACTTTGACTTGGCTTTCGTTGTATCTTGAGGAGTATGGTTATGATGCTTCACACCTGACTCAGTTGAACAAGGAGACGTGATTGTTAGGGTGAGCATTAGGGCAAACTTAAAAATAAGTGCTTGTTGGTGCTTATTGCATTCAAAATAAACACCACTCCACAAACTTAGAAATAAGTGTGTTTCTCCTCTAATATATGGAAAAGCGACTTGTATGCAAACACTATAAAGTTTGTATTGCGTTTAAGAAACACAACAAGCTATACGCACTTAAGAATTCACTCCCAAACACCCTCGAAATACAATAAAACAAATACAGTTATAATTGAACTTGACTAAACCTATATCTTTAGCAATACATGTGCATTAAGTGACCATACCTTTGATTTTTATTTCTCGTGAGGCAGCTTTATGATTATCTATGTCACCATCTGAAATACTGGATGTGCTAGTTTTTTTGTCAGCCTCTTTTTTTCTGGAGCTGGTTTTATGAGCTTTTGTATGAGTGGCTCTGGCTGCTTTCATAATTTTTAATTTCACTATAAAGGCTGCAACATCAAGATCAAAGTTACATTGACAGATTAGAGTACATCCAGAAGTGAGTCAGTTTAATAAAATTACATACTCAGAATAAGGCTAGAATCTTAATGCAACTGGTACAACTACATGCAAACACCACTGAAAAGTAAAATTCACATAAATTAAAAATAGAAAAATTCAACCATCAATTGTTGATATTAGAAATCTCTGAAAAAACAATCCACTCCATCTGATTCATAAATTCTATTAAACCTCAGTCTGCGGAGCTAATAATTACAACGTTTGATAGCTCAATACCAGCTGGTAGGTCTAGAACAACTAAGAAGAGAACTTTCACAACAACATGTAGTAGGCACAAGTACAAGGCATGATCAAACACAGTTTCCGCAATTTATGAATGAAACAACAATCAGATGTCTAATTAGCTATACGATCACAATAATCAACAAACAAACATCAATTTATTGCAAGGAAAACTAAACAGTGTCTATAGAGTTAATAATCACAATCTTAGATAGCTCAATACCAGCAAGTAGCTATAGCAGATTCAAAATTTAAATTAAATCCATATCAGACATCAATGCATAATCGAACACGAGAGCTCATAATATATCAATGAAATCAACTCACTACAGATTATATTTCTTAAACAACACCTATCTCATAATTTATCAATAAAGAAACACACATCAATTCATGTATCTAACAGCTTCAAATCAAAATCAAATGAACAAATAATACAGAAAACTTACGAGAAGGCGGATGTTCACTAGCGAATCGGAACCAATTTTCAGCTTCTTCAGCTTCCGATTCTGATTCGTCAACTGTAAAATCAAAAAACTGATTAACATCAAACTCATATTCGAAATCAATTTCATTCGAAAACGAAGCTTCATCTGCAACCAAATCGTTCATGATTTCCATTTCTTCTTCCATTGAATCCTTAACTATGTAATTCATGTAACGTAAAAAACGTTGATCTGAAAGGATGTCAATGGCGACGGTAGAGGAAGAAGGCAGATTAAGCCATTGAAATTAAGCTAAGAGATATATCTCCGATTGATTTGAAACCCTAATTGTTTGTGTGTGTGAAATTTTTAGAAAGAAAGGGTATATAATTTTAGAGAATGAGAGTTTTTGTCGAAATGAACGGCGAAATTTGAGTGAAGATGCAAAATCTATACATACATTCGTTTTGTGTTTATATACATCCGTTGGTGCAATGTAGCGCCCAGAAACACCCATTCTTACTGGATTTTTTAAATTGTGTGGGTCCATATAATTTCCTTACAATAATTACCAACTTTTCATCGATTTTTTTGGTTTTATACTTTATAAACTTTGTAGAATGCAACCTTTTATCATCATCATTATGGTTAACTACACCAAAATAAAATTAACTATGGTCTCACATTAAATGTACTGTATATGTAACTACTCGGACATACATTGTGTGTAAAAAAAAATTATTTGGTATTATTATATGTAATTTATGTCAAATTATTTGCGTATCATCTATATAAGGTGTTATATGACACTCTTACAAATTGTCACGTCACCAAAATATATATAATAACAACAAATAATAAATTCCTTACACACAATATACATCCGATTAAATGTGTACACACTACGAATATCAGATCTTAGTTACTTACATTTTGCATCATTTAACCTTTATTATGAAGTAGTTGATTGTTAAAAATTAAAACATTTTAATTAATCATAAAAATATGATATAGGTATAGTTTTATAATAACATTAGTAAAAGAAAATATATTTGTAGAGAACAAAACACAAACTTATTTAGAGAATTCTAAACGTATTAGGTGAAATATTCATTACTTAAACACACTTATAAGATGTGATTTGTTCAAAATCAAAAGTAATTATACATAATAAAAGGTTGTATTGTTATTAGGATTAGGAAGTCAATGTAATACTGAATTTTAGGTAAATATATAGTAATGTTATGTTATTTGAAGTTAAGAATTTATATTTTTTATATTTTCATTGATTGGAAATCAAATATAGCCGGCATATTAATTAAATCTCAACAACCATTATTTATTGGTTTGACTAAGTTATGTTCTAATCTTTAATCAGGGATGTTAACAGATCCAAAAAGGGTACAAGTTATCCATATGCAAAGACCAAATATTTTTTTCTTTTATAAAATTAACACTTTTAGTAACATTTTAGTCAATAAAAAAATCAAATACTGAAATTTTTATAGAACAAAAAGAATACCCAATAATGATATACTCCAGGATTTATGGTTATGTCTCTTTGTTCCCGTGATATAATGGATTTATCTGCTTATTTCCAACCATGCAAATCATATACGGAGTAATAAATAAATTCATGGGTCAAAGCATGCCATTTGTCAATGGCGCCAAAGGGGACTCTAAATTTGAAATTAAATATTAAGACAAGTTTAGATTACTCCATAAAATTTTGATGTAAAAATATATATCTCTATATCAAAAATGAAATAAGCTCTTGAACAACAATCAATGTGTTGATTTAAAAGTTGCTTACATGATATATATCTCTATATTGTGTTTGTGGTAAATTTGGGAGTAAAATAATTTGGAGTGTAAAAGGTGATTAATAGGTCCGAAAAGAATTCACCAAAGAGAAATCATTAAAGAACTCTTGGTATTGATTTGGCTAAAAGACTTGATGTGGTAATTCTTCGCTCGATTGGCTGGATTTGAAAGTGAGAAATAACAAAACCTTCCAAGGGATGGCGACAAGCTCGGCAAAGACTCTAGACGATATCATGGTCAATTCATATATTTGGTTTAAATGTAGAGATAAGAAAGTTGACATCTTGAGTTTGCTCAAAAAATACAAATTAACTTTGAAAAGTAGTTTAACAAATATATCAGAATTATTATATTTAAAATTTTGATGATATTCAAGAAAGATAAATGAATTGTTATTTTAATACTCTTTAATAGTTAAATGCACTAAAATGTATTAAATCATTAGATACTTTTTATTGTATGTAACCAACAAAAAAAATGACTTTTATATTTATATAATAAACTTTTCATTATTAATATTATATATATTAAATGACTTGTTTATCAGGTATTCGATAACATAACAGTTAAATACGTTGTCACGTCATTCATCATGTCATTGCCATTTCATAAAAGCCAATGTCCAGTTAGTTATAAGAGGTTATACGTATACAATAACAAAAAAATAAACTTTATTACACACGATAGAAATCGTTTTAGTTGATTAACTACGCACGTAATCAAATATATTTTAATGTGCTTATAACTCTTTAAAAATAATCGATTTATTATTATGATGACGATTATGACATTCTTATCTTAGAAAGACGCTCCAACCGTGAAGCATGTTATGTAATGACAAAATAAGTGCTACATGTGAGGGTCCCTCCGTTGCTTGATTTCATTCATCATTTTTCCCTTATGTAACTATCAAATAAAACTTTAACCGTCATCATCAGTCACATTTTCCTTGCCAAAAGTCCAAAAGCTACGTAGAGCTCAGGATTTTTCATAGGTGAGAAATATTTTCTATTAATTGATCAATAATTACATGTTGTTTCTTATTGAAAGACGAGAAAATTTATAAAATGGTTAGAGTATATGTATATTTTTAAGGGCTCATGTTTTCGCAATGTATTAAACTTTATCCTTTTTACTATTGTATGAGGCGAACTTTGAAAATTACTACTATATGTATTAAGATTCAAAAAATGTCTATCGTATGCATTTTAATACATATAAGCCCAATTATTTGTAAGTTCTACATACAATAATATATTAAATGTATTCAATAGGCGTTTTTAGAACTTCAATACATACAATATAACTTTTTAAAGTTCGTCACATACAATAGGAAAAAGTGTAAAGTTTATTATATTTTGAAACAATAAATCATATTTGTAATTATCAGCGACATGTCATATGCATACTCGATGACACTTTTTTAATATGATATTGGTAAGTAGGTTATAATCGTATTTACGTCTATCGTGTTTGGTTATTCCAGGAGACGGGAAAAAAAATTAGTTGGATGGTTACAATTTATTTAATGGTAGATGAAAGAAAAGACAAAAAAAAAAAAAAAAAAAAGGTAATCTTTTTAACCAAAAAGCTTTTGAAATTTAAAATTCATAACTAATGTGTTTTGAAATTTTAGTTCACCGATTTTCTTAGACTTAGAAGAACTTTTGATTTGTGTTTTAGTATCCTCTAACACATGTGAAAGTTATCTAATGCTCCTAACTCAACTAATACCATATTTTCTCTTTATTTTACCAGTTACATATTTAGTTCATAGTTTTCAACGCCGTTTTACTTTGAAGCAGTAATTTTCGTTTGAGATGTTTTTCGAGTAAGAAATGAATGTAAAAGAGAGAATACATTGGCTACCAAAGTCGTAATGAGATAAGATGAATGGGTGACGGAGGATCCCCAAGTGGTGAAAGATGGTAGTGGATTATAAAAGTTAGGTTTCAGCGAAGAAGAGGGCCGAATTTTTATGATGAATTTGCTAAGTGATACGGGGAAGTCTAACAATCGTTAGTTTAAAGGACTGTTAGCGTAACAAGTTTCAAAATAAATGATCATTGATGTAATTAAATTTTGTAAAGGACTGCCAATGAAATTTGAAATAAACTTAAAAGACAATTTGTGTAATTTTGTCTAAAGATATTGAGAGATAAAGTACAAATCTATTAGATGAAATTAAGATAAAAGGAACATTAAATTTAAAATATATTCAAACTAAGTTGTTTTATTAGTCATATCATATATGGGGTATTATATATCACATATATATGATTTCTATCGGGTGTGTTCAACAAAACTAATTGGTTGATTGAGGTGAAAGCTTATAACTGGAGTTGGTAGGTGAAACTTACATTTGTAGTTGCAAACTGAAGCTTATATTTTCTTGTAGAAAATTTTGACTAACTCTGACGCTAAAACTTGAAATGTGAATTACATTAAAAGACGAAAAAGTAAATTAAGTATAGGTATAATAATTATTAATGGGTATTTATGTAATTTCCATTCTCAATAAGCTCTAATTTTTTATTTTAAAAAATAGTTGAACTAACTTATTTTTAAGAGTTTAATTTGTCAACAAAACTCTTATATTTTTATTTACCAAACAACGCTACTAACTTCAACTTATGATAAAATAATTTTAAACTCTCGTAAACTCCTATAAGTTACTCCGTCTAACACAACCATCATCATGTATAATATGTGTTACTCATCATCAACCAATCCAAATCAAGCTAAGCAACGTAAAAATTGTCAATTTGAATGCAAAAACTTAACGAGGACAAATACTTAAAATATTACTTAATATCATTATTTTTGGAGATCTTTTGTGAATCACGTACGATAGCAAAAAGTTAGTAAATTCCATATAACTAAAGTACTCATAAAAATTAGGATTTTGTTAATTGTAACTTTTATGGTTGTCATTAGTAACTTGAACAGGCACAAAATGATTATAGTTCAATCAATTTTCGGAGGGAAAAAAAATACATGGAATATTTTCATTATGATATATAAGTGATATATGATGCATGTCTTGATGTATTATTGATAGTTCTTAAATATGTCATCATCATTTTCCTGAAAAATGTAATCTTATAATCATTGTCAATTAATTGGAAAATTGGTAAATATGGAAGGAGATTTTAACAAAAGAAATGAACTAATATCCGTTTTTGTATTTGAGTTATCACATAATTTTATTTTTTTCACGCATTACTAATTTAAAAATACACTGATGATACCATTATCTAATACAAGATTTTTGTAATGAGTCAACAAGTAATTGTCCACGTAGACATCAATGTTATCACCTATTCCTACATGGCAGTCACATCTTTTTAAATGTTTATTTATGTAATATTTATCTTTTAGCAAAATACATTTCTTATATTTTTTGAACAAACATTTATATTTAGGTTATCATTTTATATGACTTTAGTTTTTATACAATGATTATTATTTACAATATTATTTGTTTCTTTTGGTCAATTTATTTATATAGAATAATTATCATTAATAGATAACAATCAAAATCACTTATTTATTTTACGACATTCTTTAGCAAAAGAAAAATATACAAGTTACTTGATTTATTATAAACTTTATTAAAATACGAATCTTTAAATTATGTTATTAGATAAATATAAGATATTTAATTTGTCAAACTATTCATCCATCACACACCGTTCCTACCCATCACCACCCATTAGCTTCGCTAATCACCATGCATCGTGCTAATCGCCATTAACCATCATCAACCACCGCAAAATATTAACATAAATCAAACCTTAAAAGTATATCTAACAATAAACACAACATATCTATGGAAAACACGACCAAACATTTAAAACATGAGATGCAAACAAACCAAATTTCCATATTTGAAATATCAAAATGTCTCAAATCTTAAAAATATTATAGATCTTAAAAAACCCTAAAAGCAAATCTAACAAGATCAAATAGCCACCATCATTCATTTTCATATCAGAAACGAAAAAAAGAGATCAAAATGACAAAATATTTCAGATATGAAATTAGCAAAAGATCGAACGTCCACTTTCTTAATCAAAAGAATAATTTTCGTGAAATCAACGGTGGTGACACTGAGTTCTTAACGCCACCGCAGTGGCGGTGAGCTGCTAACCCTAAGTTGTTTTGAATGGTTAGTCAATTGTTGTTAAATATGCATAAAAATGTAGTGTCATCCATTCAAATAATAACCCATATGTTGTACATGTTCTCCGTCTTTAATTTTATTTAATTTTACCGTATGTATCAGTCAACTTTTTTCAAAATACCAATGAACTAATGAAGCGTATCAATCATTTTCTAGTGTATATGTTAAAATAAAATTCTACTAGTAGTTTAGAAACAAAAATTGTATACTTCACTGTAGATTCCAAAGAAACATAAAACAAATAGGATCTCTCTACAACCAAGCAACACAAGACAACATAACGTAACACAAAATAACGCTTCGAGATTTCCGTTGCACTTTCTCCACACGATACACTCACACCACACCGTCGGTCATCTCAAAATCCGGCGACTCAAATGACACAGAATTCCGGTCACCGGAGTCTCACCAACTCCGGCATCGAAGATGAATCTAAATCTAAATCTAAATCATCATCATCAACAGGTATGAGATTAATAGTACCTTTACAAGGTATAGTTCAAGGTAGAGGTGGATTAATTTTAGGTTCAGTTATTCCCTGTGCTATGTTTTATTTCCTTCAATTTTACCTCAAACGACGCCGTTCACCACCACCGTCCGAACAACACTCGTCGGACCCTCCGTCACCGACGACGGAACTTTCTAGGTCAGCTTCACGGTCTAATTTGTTGTTGTCACGTGCATCGATTGGTAGACCGCACGTGTCTGCTAGGGTTTGTTCGATTGCTAAAGCTAATGATTCGCCATATTATATTGGATTGGATAAAGTTTCTGAAGATCCGTATGATAGGCTGAGTAATTGTAATGGTGTTGTTCAGCTTGGATTGGCCGAAAATAGGGTATAATTTGCGATTTTAACTATAATAGTATTTGGTTATATGTTATATTACTCCTAAATTTAACTAATTCTCACCATATTATCATCATATGTAATGAACTACGTATCATTTTAACTTTTCTAACGAACTTTTAGTTTGTTACCAAAATGTACGAAAGTAACAATTTGGATGAAAAAATGGTGACGTGACACGTCGCCGTTTTCGTTACTATATAAGGTTATTTTCGCGCACTTGGTAACGAAATAAAAGTTTGTTATATTGAAAATGTAAAAAAGAATAGTTCGTTACACACGGTGGCAATTTGGTGCAAGTTTGTTAATTTTTTTGGTTTGATAATTGGTTTTTGTTTTTAATTGTATTAGTGTGTTTGTGATATTGATGTTTGCAGCTGACACTTGATTTGATTGAAAATTGGATTACTGAGAAGTTGAATGATTCTATACTTGGTGGGGGAGACAGTAGAGGTGGTTTGAGTGTTAGTGGCATTGCTACATACCAACCGTTTGATGGGATGACCGAGTTAAAAGTGGTAAATTATTGTATATCTACTCTTTATGGATTGTTTAGCTATGAAGTTTGTAGAATGTTTCTCTAACATTTCTATTATGTTAGAATCTTCACACTCGTTAAGGATTTAAGTGACTCCGAGTGATAGTAATGCCGAATCTAATTATTTAAACTAGTTAAAAAATGTCAGTTTTTTTAGTTGGAGGTGGATACTAGATGCTAATATTGTCATGTAGTTACTATGCTGTAAAATTTGGATGTTTTTGAAGCATACCATGTGATTAATTTTTCTGTTGATTGTGAAATGTGTGTGGGGATGAAATTTGGACTATGACTGCACACTAGTAGGTTATGTAATTAGCTTTTATATAGGAAACTTTTTACCAGTACAGATTAATAAGGGTTGGTTTGTATTTGTGTACTTTTAGAACGTGGAATATGTGGTAGCAATGTAGCATACCATTTATTGCTGTAATAACTTGAAAACACCCAATTATTAGTGTATATATGATGATTAGGACCAAAATGAAACTATGTTACAATGTATGTTTAGGATTGCTGATAACATTTTATTTTAGTATTTACATTTATCATATATCATATATTCTTATTGCAGTTACGATAACTGCTATTTATATAGTTTGGGTAAATATCGATCTAAGATCATTTATTCTTATTTAGTTAAGATTACTACCTACGTGATCAAAGAAAACGAGAAGTAGGAAAGATAATACTTTGTTATCTACCTCTATTTCCTCATTCTTTGTCTGTTTTCATTTTATTTAGACTTCTACTTTTCATCGTACAAATGCTACTACTTTTTTTCTGAATGTATATATTTTAATTTTGATAGGCCATGGCTGGTTTCATGTCACAAGTTGTGGGAAGAACAGTGTCATTTGACCCATCACATATAGTGTTAACATCTGGTGCAACTCCTGCTATTGAGATTCTTTGTTTTGCTTTGGCAGACCATGGGAATGCCTTCCTTGTACCTGCCCCATACTATCCTGGGTAATTTTAAGCATTTTGTTTTACCATCACTAAGAAGACAATTTCAACTCATTATTCATGAATGAGTTGATTTATGTTTTATCTCAAATGGGTCAACCAAGAAATTAGGTAAAAGGGGAAAGGGTCATATGGCTCAAATGAGCCGAAAGTTGCTCAAAGCCTCACTCTAATGCATACAATTTGAAAAATGATAGATAGACCTAATTCAATACGCCTAAAAATTGACGTAACATTGTGATCATGACACATGTCAAGTTGGATGTATAATTTTAAGAGAGAAAATTTATCAACAATAAATGAGTTAGTCCTACTTTTAGACCCATTAAATTAGGCCTATGTATCATTACTCGCAGCTCTCTAAAGAAAAATGATATGCAGCCTCGCCATTTTTTGACTCTTACTGAAAAATGGCCTGTTTCAACCTGGACTCATTCTTTTCACCTCTACATTACATATTAATTGACCTTTTCAAAGTTTATCATCTAATGTAGTTCTAGAGAAACCCATTATTATCGAGTCAACCCACGTAAGGCCTGGCCCTTTTTGACTCCCACTGAAAGATGACCTGTTTCAACCTGAACCAATTCTTGCCATCTGTATATCACATTATTATTGACGTCTTCAAAGTTCATCATCTGATGTAGTTCTTCATAAACCCATTATTAATGAAGAAACCACTAATTAGCTAGCTTATAACTCAACACAAACCTGCAGGTTTGATAGGGATATGAAATGGCGAACAGGAGTGGAGCTAATACCCGTTCATTGTCGAAGCTCTGACAATTTTACTTTAAGCATTCCTGCTCTGGATCAAGCTTTTAATCAGGCAAGAAAACGAGGTCAAAAAGTCAGAGGAATCCTATTGTCAAACCCTTCTAACCCTGTTGGGAATCTAATGACCCGCGAAACCCTTTTTAATCTTCTAGATTTTGCCCGAGAGAAAAACATCCATATCATATCTGATGAATTATTTGCTGCTTCAACTTTCGGAAATGAGGAATTTGTAAGCATGGCAGAAATAGTTGACTCTGAAGATACCGATAAAGATCGAGTTCATATTGTATATGGGTTATCCAAAGACTTGGCTCTTCCGGGCTTTCGGGTTGGGGTTATATATTCATACAACGAAAGTGTTTTGACCGTGTCACGAAAAATGACTAGATTTTCTCCGATATCAGCTCCAACCCAACAGTTAGTAACATCTATGCTTTCAGACACAACATTTATCAAGAACTACACTGAAAGAAACCGAGAAAGATTAAGGGGTATGTATGATTTATTTGTGGAAGGTCTTAAAGAATTAGGAATCAGTTGTACAAAGAGCAGTGGAGGATTGTACTGTTGGGTTGATATGAGTGGATTAATTCGCCCTTATAATGAAAAAGGGGAACTTGATTTATGGGATAAGTTATTGAATGTAGCTAAGATTAACGTTACCCCTGGTTCATCTTGCCACTGTATTGAACCAGGATGGTTTAGGTGTTGTTTTACCACATTAGATGAAATGGATATCCCTGTAGTTATAGAGCGGATCCGTACAGTTGTTGAACCTTGTAAATCCCCTTCATGATACGTCCTCTGTCCAAGTGAGTGAAATTAATTCATGTGAATATTGATGGCATAAAGGAGAAGGTGTCTGATCAGTCAGTTTTAGCCACGTGATATGGTGCGTAGTTACATGGTAGAATGGAAAATAGAAGTGAACGAGCCACAACCGACACCTCTGATGCAGCTTGAATTCGGGGCTTTATTATCCCCAGACAAGGTTAGATTTATTGAAAAGATTGTTAGGTTTAGTTCTTGTGTGATGATAAGTAATTTGTTTCTTGTGTGTAGAGAAGATCGCCATTTAAATGTAGGGAATATCACCACTTATTGTTGATTATACATGCTTGGGTTAAATAGTATAAATATAATTCATTTTTTATTTTGCTCCAGGATCAACATGTTTGTAGTTGAAATAGTTACCAATAATAAATAGATTCTGATCATGTCCCATATTGTAAGAAGCCAAAACCTTCTTTTTGAATCTCGAGTTAGAGAGGGTAAAGAGTGGAAACCTTAGTTGGCAATTTGTGAAGTGTTAACGGGTCAAGTGGGGTAAAAGTTTTGTACGGTCGTAAAAGAATTGGATTGACCCGACACTTCAATTGTCCAAACACTTTGATTTGTGAAATAGTTATTTTGTTTATATGATTTCAAATACATCTTAATTTGATTTAATGAAATGAGTTAGGAGGTTCTAACTTCTGAGTATTTAAAATGTGTTTAGGCAATTTTGGCCAGTTACCGTTTTAAGTAATTTTTAGCTAGAGATAATATATAAATTGAAAAAACTTATAAGTAAATGGGTCAAAATTAATGCTTCTAGTGAATCCATACATTCCGATTTCTGAGACAGATGATGAACTCTCATTCATAGTTTGTTAAGAAAAATTCTCCGATTTGGTTATGGAGCACTACATTCCGGGTTCAAGTTTGTAAAAGTTTCAAACTGCGAGGTTTGGTTAGGATGTTGATTTATTGGGTGTTGTTGGTTTAGGAAGTTGTTGACGTAGAAGGTTTTTTGGTTTTGATGGAATTCTGAAACTGAAGTTTACAACATCTTGAAGAAAATAGATTATGGAAGCACCCCTGCTTTTATTCACACACTTTGTTGTTCAAGTTCATAAAACACTATCTTCCTCACTCTTCACCACCTTTCATGTACTTATAATTTATACTGAGTTGCATAAGGGTTGAAAACTTAAAATGAGTTTAGGTTAAAACAAGTTATTTTTATGCACATGTAAAAAAGGACCGAGTCAAGTTAGGTAGCCCTGTTCTCATTTCTTAATCTAGTTCAAATATAATTAAAGCTACGTAGAAGCCCGGTTACCCCTCAACTGGACCTGTAATATGTATTATTTTTTTTTGTAAAATTCCCTGCTTACACTATGGGTCCTATAAAATTTGGCTACTAGCTCTAGAATTAGTGAGTTACATTTTATGTTACTCAACTAGAACGGTTTTGCTAATCTGTACCTCGAGCATATATACTAATGTGCATTTAATGAACTAAATGCTCACTATTTGGTTCTACAATGAAATCTCATATGAGCTTATACGAACTACTTCTCTTGCTGCTTACTGCTTCTACAATTAAACCCCATATGAGCTTTCCTTTTTTTCTTTTTCTTTTCTTTTTTGCTATACAAGGGGGTGGGGTCTTTTTTGTTTCCAGCCATTTCAATTGAAACATGATTAATGTCAGGTTGGTCTACAGTTTGCATAGTTTTGGTTGGGCCCAAATTGACACCCTTTCTATGGTTACGGTTGACTAAACATGCTACAAGAAGTTTCTTTCCGTATTTCCATTTTTGTTTCTTTGCGTTATATACACATATGCATAACAAAGTCATCAGTAATCGAAGTTTTTCATTTATCTTTATCAGTTATATGCATACATGATTTTTTTTTTCTGTCGCACTAATGCTATTGATTTTACGAATCTGTAGTCAAACACGCAGATTATGAGTTCGTTAATTTTTTCTTATCAAAATTATTCTTTTGTGAGATTATCTGTGTTCGGTAGTTCTCCCAGGACCTTAGATGGAGAAATAAATGCTTATTGTTCTTTCCATAAATTGATATTAGCCAGTAGTGATAAGGGTAACTTAACAGATATGATTTGGGAATCACGTGTACCATTGATATTTCTTTCTTAAAGCAGTTTACGCATGAAAATCATTTTTATTTATGTATGAAAATCGTTTTTGTTGACTGTTGCGCTCGTTATTAATTTTTTATGTGTATATTTTTACCTTTGAAAATGTTAAGGAAAAACAACCACTTTACCTACTATAGTACTATGTCCATTCAGTAACTTTTATGAATTATACATCCTATCCTAATACCGGTCATGTCAGCACAAAGAGTGAGAAGGACAAAGCTTCACCATTCAACGACTTGAACGATGGGATCCGGCGTTCACCGCACCCAGTCGACATTGAGTGTCAGTTTTTCTCCGGTGTGCGAAAGAGAACTGCGAGTTAAGCGGCAAATCCTCTTTTTTTACATTTTTCTTTTTTGATTTTATAGTACTTGGATTTGGTTGTTTATTTGTGGATAGATGGGTTTAATTTGGTTTGTAGTTGGTGCCTGGCGGTTTTGTGACTGTGAAAATGACGAACAAAAAGATGATGAATTTATGGTGAATTGGAAGGGTGACTATGAGCCTTTCAAAGCCCAAAATGAAAAGGCTTGTGTCCGTATTAAAACCTATAAACAATAGGTTTATGCAAAGACTTGTTTCAATATATTTTTAAAGTTATTGTATAAAAGGCTTGTGTCAATAATTTTTTCTAAAAGTTATATAAAAAAGTTGGTGAAAATAGTTTAAATTAATTGAATTTGTAAACTAAAAAAAAAAAATAAAATAAAAAATAAAGAACACTGAAAATTGAGTGTTAACTAATGTTTTTAATTTCAGCCTCAATGTTCAAGTGTACACTTAATACTGAATAAAAAAGCAATCACTTCTTGTGCTCTTAATGTCCTTATTCTGACAAAAATTATTTGAATGAAAATGTATTGTTAAATTATACTATTAAATGAATTATTCGAAAAAAATCACCTTTCATGAAATTCCTATATTTTGATTCCATAAAGAAAGATATTCCATCAAATAATAGAGATGCTTAACAGGCATACCCGAAAACAAACATAGAATATTTGGTGAATGTTCAAATAAGAACATTTCTTATGATGATAACGGTAGGAATACATATTTTTATTTTTTGTTTTAAGATCACCTAATTTTTTTGAGATAAAAATTATATCAAAATTATTAGAATTTTATACTGTTTAAGATGGAATATATATATTTTTTAAATGTGATACACATTATAAAAAAGTAAGTGTGTATCACAGTATTACATTAAAAAATTTAAATTGTGCATCATATATATATTTTTTATATATAAATCAATTTCATATTTAAGAAAATAAAAATATAATAATATTGGTGTTATTTATTTTCGAAAAAGTGTACATATGATGAAATTACAAATGAAAAAGATCGTTCTTACAGTTCTTATCATAAAGAATGATTTTACAATAACTCTCCCATAAAACCTTGCGAGTTGAGGATGTAAAAAGATCAAACACTTTTTTGAAAAATAAAATAAAATAAAAAATAAAGTCATAAACCTGACCTAGATGGTTCTAATTTTATCAATTTGAGAAAATTAGCAAATTAAAATTTGTAAAATCTCATCTAAAGGAGTCTTAGTTACATGGATGTTATAGCATGTCGCAATTGATGGTTTCATTTATTTATTCGGCATATAATAAAATAATAATAATAATTCCGTGTATGTATATATATATATATATATATATATATATATATATATATATATATATATACTATCATCAATTTTTAATAATAGTTTGAGAAACCATACATGAAAATATATATTTGAATCATACGTTTCCTTATCATAATTCTAAAAATTTATAAAGACATAATTTGCTTAACATATCTTTAAGTATTTGCATTTAAATAACATTTTAACATGGAAAAGCATTGAAAAAGTAAGCACTTGGTTAGTATACTTGAGAAATTAAGGAGAAAGAATCTTGCTTTCATATGAACTTTTTAGAATACTCGACTCCTTTGATAGTTGCTTAGAGCACTCAACTGTTGATCGAAATTAATTGGTCAGTTTGTGTTAATTAAGCGTCACATTAGTACTTTCTCAAACTGACTAAACATTGTCAACCTTGATTGGTCATTTTAATTTTTAAAGACCCACACATTATTTAATTTATATATTTAAAATACAATTTTAAATAAAATAATTTTATTAAAATTAAAAATATTACATTAATTAAAAAAATATTACATTAGTTAATAAAAAAAAACAATACATCTACAATACATAAAATTTTTAGTCCTACATGTACTTATGATTGATAACCATTGTAATAAATGAAGGTTGAAAGGTAAAAATTTGTTGAGTCCTAGATATAATTATGATTGATTAACCATCGTAATAGATGAAAGTTGAAAGGTAAAAAAATAGTAAAAACAATTGATTAGTTAACCACGTAATCATTAACCATTTTTTGAGTTCTTTTTAATAAATAATATACGTTAATAAATGTTATCAAGTAAGTTTCAAAATATAAATGATGGTAATTAATTCCTAGCAAGCATAATATTAATATCGTTTTACATTCTTTTATCTCCTTACACTTATGGTGATTGAAATAAAAGTTTTCATAAATGATATTTAGATAGTAATAAATAAAGTAACTCATAAGAAAGTAATAAATCATAAAATAGGAGAGGTGTTTAGCATCCCTTTGTCTTATTTCATTTGTTTAAGTTTTTCTAAACTTAAAGTTTTCCTCTAAATGGATATTGACAGTTAGCCACTAACCAAGCATCATCATTCATCCATAAATCAAATTCTACGAACCTAGAAGAGCAAACAACTAATCGGCCATTTAATTAAATTAATTAAAATTAAAGTTTGGATGTATCTCTCTCACATGTCATGTTTCCTTACAAATTATATATAATCCAATTTCGATTCATTCACAAATCACAAACCATATTTTGTAAACAAACTTAAAATCTTCAAATTGGTAAAAATCCTTTCACACGGCAGCCAAAATCACATCATTATGTTAGTTTAGCAAACTAAGCATAACATTCACTTCATATCATTAATTTTCAAAATCAATCGAACTCTGCAGCCTTGAATTTTTTATACACATTGTATTATTTTTGTTTAACAATGGTCGTTCAATAGAAATAACATTATGAGCAAGTTTAGGGGATGATCTGCTTAAGAAAAAAACTCAAAGTTGAGATCCATACCCTATTGTTCTATATGACACTACTGATTAGCGATATGCACCTCTGGAGTAGAAGAATATTTGAACAAAGATATGTTGCACGATGATAAACAAGTTTAAAAATTCTCACTTAAAATCTTGAGGAGAGGCATATGTTTTCCACACTACTAAATTATATGTTTTACAAATGCTAACATGTTCCTTCCTATCGATAATCTCGCAGATACGTTAAAGACGATTTTGAATATGATACGGAGTTGAAGAAGGACTAGAGGCAAAACAATGAAACATGATGAAGCAAATACATGAAATTAAGTTGAGAAAGACTAGAGGTCACTTAATGGTGAAGATGGTGGATATCGAACTTGACTATATTAAGTGAAAATAGATGCCCATTCCTCAAGTGAACGAAATAAGTGTGTCGCGCAAATAAAACATGTGCACCACATAATGCTAATCGAAAGTATCTCAACTTACTACTGGATGAGAAGGTGATTAATATAACATGTCTCATACTTACATCTCTCTAATGAAGGAGACATGTCCCCGAACAATTTTATTACCCTAAAAGCAACCAGCAAGTGAATAATAATATTTCTACAATTGAAACCATACTTTGCTTCAAGAAAAATAAAGTAAAAATTGAATGTCAAAACCTATACGGACAATAAAGCCATCCGTACTTGATGATAACTGATAATAAATTATCAGGGTTGTATCATGAAGTCCATTCTTCAATTTGTCACTTTTAAGAGTTAGCAAATTTTATTTAGAGCATATGTAATCACCTTCATCCCAACTCGAGGCCAACATTGACATATGAAATAAACCCTACTACTTCATTTGTTTGCTTCAATAACTTACATTACCAGCTAATAACATTCAATAATAGGACCTACGCATTACACATGCAAACAACACTAATATTTTTTTAAACTTTTTTTTACTTAACTATGTGTAAAGTTGTAAGTCAAACATATATAATTAACATCATGATCGTACAAGAAGACGCTTAGCCACCAGTTGACATGTCAACGAACGTTATTTAACAAGACCTGTACATCGCACGGGCGGAGATTACTAATTAGTTAAAAAAATACATTACAATAAAAATAGTAAATATAAATCAATCGTCTAGTCCAAATCTTAATTTTGGAAAGAATTGTGGTGATGTTTAAACATTTTTTGTGAGATAATATGGTGTGAAAAATAGTTGTTGTGCGTGTATATATAAAGAGCTATTGTGTGAAAAAAGTTGTTTGTAATTGTAGATGTGTGAAAAATAATTATTGTTGCGTGTATATATATAAAATGTGTAAAGGTAAAATAAAAAAATAGTTTTTAATTGTATTTGAGCCCACAAACTCGTGCTCTCTTTGTCGCTTAACCGACCAAATTAACCTACGAGCAAAACTGATGCTCCCCGTGCCAACCCCTTCACTTTTGTGAAGCCATAACCGAATCCTAACAAAAGAAGCGTTGGGAGCCGAAGAAGCTTTGAGAGTGGTTTTATACATCTATAAATTGTTTTTATTTGAAAAATCACATTTAAAATGGATATTCTTTTATAAAAGAGAACCATTATCAATGTGGCCTAATAGTTGACATCCTGATATTTTCATAAGAGGTATCAGGTTCAAATCTCACTAGCCTCACATTTTGTGATGAAAACGCAATTTACCATTTTATTCTTTTATAAAAGAGGGTACTAGCTCGGATAATATAGTTGAGTATATATAGAGAAAGAATCTTACTTTGTATGTATATATCAAAGACTCAAACTCTTTGATCATTTGCTAATATAGTAATACTTGTTCATTATGGGTAACAAATCTTACTCCATACAAAAAGAAGCTTTAGTTTATATAAACTTATGATATCATCTTGTAGATACACTATTGTTTTTTAAAATTATTGAATGAATTTTAAGTCTATACATACTTTAATAATAAGTTATAACAAAAGCAAGACATACTTGTCAATTGATCTAAGTGATTTTAGGTATACAATAGCAACAATATTGCAATACGTGAACCAAAGAGGTACGTGATAATTTTTGCATTTGATTTTGTTATTTGATTTTTATATTTATATTTATATCTATTTAAAATAGAGTCAATTTAAATGATTGTTCAAACTTCAAACCCTTTTTAGATTTATTGTTCACGATTTACTTACGTAGACGAATTGTTATTTGTTGGCCATTTAACTAGTTTTTGTATTTCATCAATTTTAATAAACACCAAAATAGTCGATTCTAGTATTTATCATTTAAAAATTAATATTTTAATTGGTTAGGCCAGTGGATTACTAGTGAGGGCTGGACCCTCTTTTGTGTGGGCTTTGATATCGAGTTTGTCAAGTTGTGGCGAGTGGCGACTGGGTTCAAAGTACAATGAGGCCTGAAGTTGAGACAAAAACATATATTCTGCTCTGGGCCCACAATCTAGTAGCCCACTATGTCTTGCTGCTCGACATGTTTAGGCGAATTAGATGAAACCATTGCTAATGACCTAATCTTTATATTTCCTTCTAATTACGTACTCCAATAGATCAAGAGACTTGTCGTAGTCCTATAATTACATTTAGAAACGTTTTTATCTTTCTACTTATTTGTAAGAGGGGATGTGATATGATCCGTTCTACTAGTAGTATGCAAAGATGCGGTTTTCTACCACATGTTTAAAAACGAATGCGCTATAATGCCTAAAAGTATAATTTTTCCTTAAATAATACATAAACATAGTATGATTAAAATAACGTGTTTTTGTTTATATCGAATGAGCCAAAAAAAAGACAATTAGATTAGATATTAAATAAGAGAAAGTTACATAATTCTTGGAAAATAATAAGTAATCACCTAACTGGTCCTTTAACCTATCTAATTGGCCGATGTGTGACAAATTTGAGTTTTAGCAAAAAGCTAGCTAGATTAAAAAAGTATTCTTTATCAGTGGGCCGATGTATGTTAAGTCACCTTGAATAAAAACAAAGATTTGGACAAAAGCGAGTAGATATAAAGATCAAATTCTATCTAATTGGTTCAAAAATTAATTATTCACATTTGATTTATAATTAATCAATCAATCATATCTCCTAAGTGAAGTTTTGTCCCAACTAATCACATTTTATGGAACCTAATCTACTGATCAACAATACAAGTTTATCTTTTGGATTTGTGCGCATCTTAATTTTAATCTTAATGAAGTTATTATTTTATTATAGTTATAATAATAATAATAATAATAATAATAATAATAATAATAATAATAATAATAATAATAATAATAATAATAATAATAATAATAATCCCCAAACACATTTAGCATTATTGGTTTGAAATATATATATTTTATGAATTATTAAAAATGCTTACCGACAAGATTATAATGAATAAACGTATCTTGGTTGGGATGGAAAAGAAATTAAATTTTATAGTAAGTATTTTTTGTATTTTAAGCTATAAACTTTTTTATTCTTAGTATTTATTTTAATTTGGCTTTTCTCAAAAAGTTATTTTTTAAAAAAAAATGCAAGTAATTTTTCATAATATATATATATATATATATATATATATATATATATATATATATATATATATATATATATATATGTTTTTTCTTAAAGTATGCTTAATTCATAGTCATAAGTTATAAGGTAGACCTAGAAAATTATCGCATGTTTCGTGTGACAATGAAAAGTAAGACAGAGAAGTAGAATATACACACTTTATGTATCAAACAATATTTATAGAGTAGACTTATTTTTAAACATATATATTTAGACGTATTTAGCATTTTAAGTCTTCATTAAAGTATTTATATGACTTTTGTTTCTAATAAAGTATTTATATGAGTTCACGTACATTTTAAGTCTTCATTAACTTAACCTTAATATGAAATTTAAAGTAAGATTATAAAGGAATTAAATATTTGGTTGATCAAGTAGCTAGGTTTAGAACTTTGATTTTGTTAGCGTACAAAATTCCAAATCGGTTAGAGCACATGTAACGGGTGTCCATGGTGATGTAAAAATGATATGGACACCATGCTATAGAAAAATGCAATTAAATGGTGAAGTTTATAGATGAGAAAGAAATTGAAGTCCATACCCATGAGTTAAAGAGAGAAAAAGTTTGGTGGACCCGAGTAAAAAAATATTATAGTATAGTGATAAAAGTCAAGTTGGTCCTAGTTATGAACATGTAAAAGTTTATACGACTAAAGTAATAAGTTTATAGAAAGTCATGATTTATAGATATCTAATGTGGTATTACGTGATAGTACTGTAAACGTGATAAAGTCAATAACAATACAGATATTCTTACAACACATTTATTGGAAACTAAAACATGTGTACGGCAACATATAACTCCATTTTGGATAACTCGGACACTTCATTAGTTTAAATAACATTTTTCAAAAAAAAATAATTTCATAAGAGTTAAACTGTTGGACAATGTTTTTTACTACAATTGCCAGTCCTTTACGACAAACTTAGAAGAAAAATAGAAGCAAAATTTCAAATTAAAGATGAACAAAACCGGTTTTTGGGTCAAACCGGTTCGGGTTGGAAAACCGAACCGGTTTTTGGTCAATGGTCAAGAACCGGTTTTTCCAAAAACCGGGTTGGAACCGAACCGGTTTGGGGGGAGAAAAAACCCTAACCGGTTGTAACCGGTTTGGACCGGTTCGGGTTCAAAAACCGGTTTCAAACCGGTTTTCCTCTAAAATTCGGTTTTTTTTCGAGCGTTGAGCGTTTTAAGGAAAATCAACGTATTCTTCAAATTTTTTCCGATAGAATGCTAGTACATTAGGTATGGAAACATAACTTAACAATAACTTACAACAAAGTTTTCTAAATCTTCATAAAAATATTATTGAAACCAATAATTCTATATAATTCAATCTTATTCGAGCGTTGAGCGTTTTAGGGAAAACCAACATATTCTTCAAATTTTTTCCGATAGAATGCTAGTACATTATGAATGGAAACATAACCAAACAATAACTTAAAAGAAAGTCTTCTAAATCTTCATAAAAATATTATTGAAACCAATAATTCTATATAATTCAATCTTATTCGAACGTTAAGCGTTTTAGAGAAAACTAACGTATTCTTCAAATTTTTTCCGATAGAATGCTGGTACATTATGAATGGAAACATAACTAAACAATAACTTAAAAAAAAGTCTTCTAAATCTTCATAAAAATATTATCGAAACCAATAATTCTATATAATTCTTAAAAAATCTTCAACTTTTATTAATCTTTAATTCTTCTAACATCTTCAACTTGGGTAGTCTTCAAAAGTCGAAATCTTCTTCGGAGGAAGCCTCTCGCGAAGCTTGATCGAGAGCAATTTCTTCATCGGAAAGTGATATTGCCATACCCGCTTCCACCTCGATATCGTGTATATCTCCTTCGTATTCCAATTCACCTTCTAGACTTGAAACGTTTTGTATACGTTCCGCGGCGTCTAAGTGATCCTTCAAGCATATACACATCGCTAATGAGGACGGTGTGAGTCTTGTTCTTCGTATGGATAGTACCCTGCCACTAAGAGAAAAGGCGGATTCCGAAGCTACCGTAGAAGCTTGGACGGTTAGTAAATCTCGGGCCATGATGGTTAGGATGGGAAATTGAGATTCCCTCCCTTTCCACCAAGCCAAAATGTGAAAATGTGCGAATTCTTCGGGTCCCATTGAGGCTAAAAAATCCGTTCCGGTATATCTCCCAAATTCGCTAGTGGCCCTTTGGTCACCATCACCCCTTGCCCGTTTATGGTTTTCTTGTCTTAAACTATTATATAAATTAATCATTGGATCTCGGGAAGAAGATGATGAAGCAAACATTGTGGAAGCCGAACTAGAAGAAACCATTGTTGTTGAACTATATTTTTGAAAATAATGACCAAATAAATCTTTAAAAGATTTGTTAAAATAGTCTTTTGTATTTTGTGAAAAAAATGGATCCTCATCATTCAAATCCAAATCGTTACAAATGTTATCGATAAGTAATTCCACCCCGAAAATGTTCAAACATGGGTTTAACACGGCGGCACAACTAATTACCGGTGGCATTTCTTTAAAATATTTTCTTAGTTTTGCTTTCATGGGAGCCACCATTATTGCATATACATTACCACAAAATTCGTATTCGCTTAGTTTTGAACTCATTAAAAATATTTGATTAAGTACCAAATGACTTGTGGGATAATAAACACCCGATAATAAAGTAGTTGCGGTTTTAAAAACTTTGAGCAATTCGGTTATCTTTTGAATAACCTCCCAATAGTCGGAGGAAAATGATGTTGCAAGACCTTTTTGAACAAGTTGATCATGAAAAACGTATAAAGTGTCGCGTTGCCGTAAACCACACATAAACATGTTGTAAGTCGAATTCCATCTTACGGGCATGTCCCAATTAGGGGTTAAAAAGATGGAATCCGTTTCCTTACATAATCTCATATAATGTTTGTATCTAGCCTTACCCGAACAAAATATATCTTGTAACATAATTTTATACGCGTTTTTTACTACGCTTATTTCTTGAACCGCTAGTCCGTCTTGCACAACCAAGTTAATGATGTGTGCAACACATCTACTATGGTAGAAAATGCCTTTCAAAGGTGGTTCGTATTTTAGTATTAACCTTTGAACGGCGTTTGTATTATTAGTCGCGTTATCAAACGAGATTGAAAAAACCTTTTGTTCTATTTTAAACATTTTCATTATATCTCGTAACATGTAAAATAAGTTTTTACCCGTGTGAGGATAGTCAAAGTTTTCAAAAGCAATGGTACGTTTCATCATTTGCCAAGTTGCGGGTTCAACCCAATGTGCGGTAACACAAAGGTACGAACCGGGCAAACCATGAGGAGCCGACCAAACATCGGTTGTTAATGATACACTTGTATTTAAGTTTTCAAAACCAATTATTAGTTGACTTTTAGCATTTTTCCACAATTTAAGAGCATCACGTCTAAGAGTAAGACGACTTAAATGATTATATCGCGGTTGAAGAGTATTTTGAATGACCCTAGTAAGCCGAGGGTTGTCGAAGTGGTTGAACGGCAAAGCTTCTTGAATCACAAAGCCGGCAAATGCTTCTCGACACCGCTCCGCTTCGTATGAAAAAATACCCCCATCCCTTGACATTGTTGCTTGACTCGACTCGGGATTACTTTTGACTCCATCACAATACTTTGTAGCATGTGATTTCAAAGTAGAGTTGGAGTCGGCTTTCAAAAATTTCCCGCAACGTTTACAAAATGCCTTAGTGGAACCATCCGACAATAACACTTTGTCGTAATTACACCAAATCTCGGGATTTCGTTTGGTTACCAAAACTTGAACAATAGTTGGTGCATTTGAAGAACCAACACCGGCGGAAGTTGAAGAAGATTGAGTGGCCATTTTGATAGCGTTTCGAGAGCGTTTTGAGAGGAGTAGAGAATTTTTTGAGAGTTTCGTACGTAAATCGTAAGCGTTTTGAGTGTTTAAAGACTAGAATTAGCAAGATTGAGTGTTGTGACTAAACCAAACCCAAGGTATCTATTTATACTAGTTTTAGGATGGCAAAATGGTAAAAAAAACAAGAAAAAACGGTCACAAAACGGTCACATAACGTTCAAATCGCAACAGCCCCAAAAACCAGTTCCAAACCGGTTTTTAAAACCGGTTTTCCAAACCGGTTCGGGTAAAACCGGTTACAAACCGGTTCACCAACGGATATATCCCAAACCGGTTCCCAAACCGCCGGTTTTTACAAAAACCGAACCGGTTTTGGTCAAAACCGGTTTTGACCGGTTTTGGTTTCCAGTTTTTTTTCCGGTTTCGAGTCGGGAACCGGGTTTTTTGTTCAAATCTATTTCAAATGATCACCACAACGGGCCGGATGTGGACACAACCGTCAAGCCCATTTTATTTCCTTTGAGGCTTCAAATATAACATTTTATCTTTATATATGAAATTTTAGTCTTTACATCATATTTTTTAAACGACAACTTAATTAATATTGCATCCATTATTGTTCAATTAGACATTATGAAATTGATTTTGTGTCTTATTAAGCCACCGTGTTTTCTAAGTAATTAAAACTTAATTTTTATGTTTGAATCAAGCCGTTGTGAAACCTGAAATCGGATTGGATAAACTCATAACCTAGTAAAACTACGATGTTGTATTCATTATATTTTTGGTTATTATTTATTTATTGAATACCATAAAAATATATTTTATTATTTAATTGGTAGAATTCAGAGGAGAAGACTTTATACGAGTAGAAGGAGAAAAAGTCGAGACGAATCACTATGTGTCATGTTCACTCTCACAATTTTCACTTTCAACCCTCCACATTATTTATATTTTACTTTCAACCCTCCAACTTTCTTCTTCACACTCTCTCACCCAACCACCACTGTCTTCTCACCCAACCACCACTGTCTTCTGCCACCTCCCGTCGTCGTCGACCGGCGGTCAGAATTTTTATTATTTTTTAAAATTGTTTTTGTTATTATTAAAAAAAAAGCCTCTTTACAAAAAAAATTTCAAATTTGTTGTGTATATATATTATCATTTTTTATACCGCATTTTGTAAATTATACTGCATTTTGTTATTTTTATCGTTTTGTGTATGTATCTTTTTATACTGCTTTTTGTTTTTACTGCTCTGTATGTTTTTTTTAATTATCATTCTCATTTTTCCAAACTAATTATAGAAACGACACCCCTCATAACCTTTGATCTAAGATAAGTGATCATCCAATGACATACATTTTTATTCACCTTATTCCTCTCATATAACATCTTCCTCTATGATCCAATCTTTTTTAATTAGTTATATACTGTATTATTTAATTAGTTTGTGTAATATTAACTTCTTTAATTTTGTAAAGAATTACTCCGCAATAACGAAGAAAAAAACAAAATATGAGAAACACTAAGTGATTTAATAAACCAATTAAAATTCGAAAAGGGACGGAGCAAAAGACAAAAGGAAGAGAATTTTAGATTACGAGCTATTATTTTTATTCGCAAAATTATTAAAATAAACCATTGTGTACCTTCAACATTGTAGCACGTAAACATGTTATTAACATTATTAAATTTAAATTATAATTCTTATGATATGACTAAAAAACGTGGAGTTTTGTCTTTATTTAAGTACACGTTTTGATGGCTCTAAACTGCCAATGCCCATCGTTGCTTTTTGTTATTAACAATGCAATTATATCTCAGATTTATTTATTTTGTTTCAAGAACATTTTTAAAATAATAACACTTAATAAATATTGGTTAACAAAACTCGTCTATAAATGATAATTTATCTCTTATTTCCTCCTAGTTGTCTAAAAAGATTACAATATTGTTATGATTAACAAACCAATCTTAATTTATAAGAATATATATATTAAATGCTTGTGAAAGGGCTACACTTGTAAATAAGTATAAAGTCGGGTTTTATATCCATGTTTCCTAGTTTATATGATAATTTAGTTTAAAGAAATTTATATTGATAATTAAAAACTAACATGTTAAGAATTACGACAAAAGTGTATATTTATTTGTCCTGATTCAATCGGTAGATCTTTTAATTGTTATCAATTGCAGTTTCTATTTTCATCGAGAAACTCTATAGGGTTTATATATGTTGCCTGCTAGCTAGCTTGTACCTATGTGACGAGTTTCTCTTGACTGTAGTTTCTATCATGATTCAATCGGTATAAAATTTGAATTCACTCGAACATTTTTTTGTTTCATCTTTCAAGCTGGTTACAATTTTATGTGGATGTTAAGTATACTACAGATATATTGATGATTGATTGGTACAAGATGATCAAGCAAACTCTTACGAGTATTTTGTTCGTGATTTTATCGTACCGATTTAACTAATAACAATTCATAGAAGAAAACTACAAACCAGTTTCCATTTCTTAGAACCAAACATAAAAACATGAAACCCTAGGAAATTGTAGCCATCAGAAGATATATATAGATATATATACTTATTGGATAGAATTGTGTTGTGTAATATTATCTTCAAAGCATTTATAATTAATTTAAGCCTTAGAAGCAGACAATTTTGAAATATATTTGAAAGAGCACTGATTTATAAGTTTGTTGTGTTGCATAACAATCTATAGTGTGTAAATATTTGTTGGGTAGAAAACAAAATAAGTGAAATTGTCGTTTTGTGATAAATTTTCTAATATAAAATGAAGAGAGTTCCAGAGATAGTCATGTGGTGATTTTCTGAAAAACAATAGTAAGAAAATAGTGCTGAAATTGGAAAGCAAATAGTATCTATTGACAGGTGGTGGCTAAGTGTGATTGGTTGCCAAAGTGCCTATTCGAGTACATGTTGGAGCAATGTATTTTTGGACCTATATGCTCTTGACACCTCTTCTAGTGACACCCCTAGCTACTGATCATATGTACATGTGTTTTTAAATCGCAGGATCAATACTTTTGGACTATATCAATTATTTTGATTTAATTAAACATCGTCACTTTCTAACCGGGCACAAGGGGCGGTGACAAAATGAGGGATAGTTGCCGCACCAGTAGGATCCGACGAATGATAACTATTCCCGAGGGCTAGCCTCATAGGTCCGATAAGAGGAGTATCATGAGAAAACAGGCTGGATCGTAGGCCGTGTCATGAGAAAACAGGATTATGCATGTGTTAGAAGAGGGTGGGGTACGAGGAAAAAAGTCACTACAGATTCATGTATGCAAATCTGCAATAATGTCTTATGAATTTTGAAGATCCCGTGTTATATCTACAAGGTAAGCCGATCAATGCCGTTCAAAAAGGAATTAAAAGTTTAAGTATATGATGGGATTTATTGTAATGAAATACTATACAATCCTTAGAAAATAGACGATCATGTTAAAGTAATTAAATAAGGTACGTATTCGAGTAGTAATTCGATCATAATGTTAAATAAACAAGGAGAGAAAAAAAAGTGTTGATAATGGTATTTGCAGTTGTTTAAAAGATAGAGGTAAAATATTTTTGGATGAAAATTTTTAAGGGTAAAACATGTGAAATTAAATGACTTTTCCCTTCTTACATTTTTGAACCCAAGGATAACATGAGGTCTATGTGATTGAGCAGCTCACACAAGCCCATATCTGATCATGCATGTGTGAATATGACAAAAGCTAAACCCATCAATGTATGATTCGTTAAGTCATCAACAATTGTCAATTTTCGATAGGTAGATTATATTCTCAAGGTTCGTCAGCTACTTCACGGGTCAATTATATCAATTATAAAGTTCTATCGTAAATTTAAGAGTAGTTTTTATTTCATACGTATAATATTAACCATTGATTTATTACTAAACATTAACATTGATTTATGTTTTTGTATCGTATAACATCGTAAAATAGCACGTAACCACGTTGGTGTTATATTTTGTCTCACACGTTTGGGTAACAAAGTAAGTAATTCCATAGTGTCCCTTTTGATATAACATGACCTCGACTCACGTTGAAGTCAACCTGAACGGATCCAAATTCATAAATTTTTTTGTTTTTGGATAATATTGAAATTTTCACAACCTTCGTTGATAAAGTTTAATCTCATTTCATTTTGCAAATAAAATTGAACGTACAATCATTTCAATGACAAAACGATCTTTAAATGTGTGCATTGAGAAATTTTGAATTTTTCTTCACATTAAATAAATGTATGTACTTACATTTATATTTATATAACTAAAGTTTTGTCTTTAAGTTTTTGTGTGTAGGACAAACTATATACTATTATTAAATTTTAATTTTAATTTTAATTGTTAATTATAATTATAAATTTAATTTTAATCATATATAAATTGAAAAGAAATGGAAGAAACGACAAAAACTTGCCACGTGATGCGGGCCTTTGGAAGCTAGCTAGTGTTGAAGAGAGAAAAGATTTCCCGTTTGTCCTCTATGTGGGCTGCTACTGTAATCCCATTCCATCTTTTTTATTGCATTATATTATATTATATTATAGAATAAATAAATAAACAAATAAATAAATAAATAAATAATGCGATATCTTCACAATTTATTGGATAACATTTACAAATGAAATAAACTATAATCATAATGTAACCTTATAAGACAAATAGATAAGTGTAAATAAGTACTGTAAATGAGTATTTTATCCCCTTGTTTTCACATGATCCCAATTATATATATATATATATATATATATATATATATATATATATATATATATGTATAATAATGAGTAAATTTAATAAATGGTCATCTGTTTTATATCGATTTATGAAAAACGTCTCTTTATGAAAACCTATATATATATTCGCATTTTCAATAAAGGTACATTTTACTCGCAAATACTCTCTCACACACCTAAAATGACTAAAGTACCCATTAGCTGTTTAAATCATGACTATCCGAAATTAAAATAATAACAATAAATGGTACTTTAGTTATTTATGTGGAGGAGAGACGTCATTTGAGAGTAAAATGTAAACTTATTGGAGTGAAAAGTAAAAAAAAAAAAAAAAATGTTTGAGACAATTTTCTTAAATTGATATAAACCACATGAATCATTTATAAAACTTACTCTGTAATAATTTTTTAACAATGACATAACTCTACTTCATCAGAAAGTATACGTACATATCGTAAGCGAACTTAGATTCTGACGTCTACGTACTTTTGAATTCATTCTCTATTGGTTACACCATAGATCGAGGACCACCAAGTAAACCAAAACACATTTATTTATAACATATATATGTACAAGAACTGAAGAACATTCATCCCCCGTATGTGAGCAACATGTATTAGTTGTTCATCACAAACAAATGTCTAAAAATAACACCATCTCTAAATGCCTAAATAACGTGTTGTCATGTAGTGTAAAAAAATCATTTCCTTTTAATTACCTGTTTATAATAAATATCACCATCACTTATATATAGCATTTATCTATTTTTAGAAATAATTTGAATAATACTGAATAATTAAAATTATATACTCCGTAATATTTATCAAAAGTGATATATATGTCTAATTACAAATGTTTAAAAGTAGACCTAACAAAGTGAGGTAATATACATGACAGACGGCTACAAAATCGCAGTAAAACAACCTGATGAAAGACGTACATCGTGTCGACCCATATATGTACCTTCTTCGTAGAGATCGATGTACATGATATGTACAACTCAACGAGTTGGAATGGTGAGTGGGTGAACGAGTTGAAGCGGAAAAAGACAGAAGTGGTGAGGTGTGTGTGTGTACGTGGGGAGTTGCATGGTATAATTTGTCCACCAACGTTTTTTTGGAATATTAAATAAACTTTATACCATAAAAGAATGTTGCAGCAATTCAACAAACGACAAACATCAAGACAAATTCCTAAGTGTTCCTATCTCTATTTTAACATACTTTCTATACTTTTTCTCTCACTACCCTCCACACCCCAGATATATTTTTATTCTTTCATGGTGTTATATTGCCTCTAGCAACTTTACTAGAATGCCCATTTTAATTCAATATGGTTTACAATCTTTTTTTTTTAAATAGAGCATGCAATTTTGAAAGTTTATTAGCAATCCTTCTAAATTTGGCCAATGCAATAATACAACCAATTTTTAAATGAACATATGCCATAAGTTCTGGCATGGGCGAATTTACAAGGGACAACTGCACATAGTCAATAAATAAAATATACTTATTATTTTAAAACGGCAACTCTACTAGTATATCACACATGTTATGTATAACCACCACAAATATATACACTCACTGCCTCAAGTAAGACTTTAACCCACAACCTCTAGGAAAGCTTTAACCCACCAACATATTGGTTAAATCAAAGGCCATTTGATACCTTTAACTTTCAAAATTGCACATATTTGGTTAATCTTACAACATGTAACCTTATGTGTTAATTAGTTACACGAAACACTTTTTCACAATTTTAAGGTGTTTTTCTAATTTACTATTTTCCTTCTAATCTTCTTTATATAAGAGACTAAAATTATTAAGTTGACGTGTTTTCTTTATCTAGTTACTGTTAAAATAATTAAAATAATGCATGCTAAGAGTATATGCTAAGAGTAGAACCAAAAAGCTTTGTTGCATAAGAATCCATTACAACGAAAGCTCTGTCAAAGCCTTCATGGACTCTAGTTCCTACTCTCTTCTAAATGATTCACTTTGTGGGACCTTAATTAGCCCTTTAATTTATTTACTAGATCCCTGCTTGAAATGACTAATTTAGCCCTGCCCTATAAAGCTAGTCTCCTTAATTTGTCCTCCCATAAAAAAAAGAAAAAAATTAAAAAAGAAAAAATCCCAAAGTAGATCCAATGACAACATTGCTATTTTGTGAAGATGTGACATGGGATCATTCTTGAAGTGTGGGATCACCTTTGTGTAGTGTTGTTGGTTTGCGAGTAGACGAACTCACAAACTAGCCCCCCCTTCCTCTCCTTACCACCATCCTGCACCTCATGTACTTGTTTTACCTATCAAAGTATTAATTTCACACATGTTTTACCATTTTCATCAATTATTTACAGAATCTTGAAAGCTTTCACTACTTCATGTTTCTTGCAAGGATATGTTGTTTGTATATGTAGATTAAAAAATGTGTATAGTGACAATCTAATTATATGCAAATGTCAAAATTATTGATTGAAAACACATAATAAAAATGATATACAAGGTCAATTAGTAGAGACGATCTACAAGAGGCGGTAAGGCCTTCAAGAAATTTAAAATTATGTAAAAGAAATTTTTTAATGAGTATTCGTGACATTTCCAAGCTTTTGTCCTTCAAGAAGGTAGTGAATACAAAAAAAGAAAAAAAAAATAACCTCAATTATAATATCCTAGCTATGCCCCTGTTAGCATAATATGAACTAGAAACAATTCTAGACTTATTTTTCAAACACACTTAATTTCATCTTCTCAAATATTGAGTTCAGAAGGTCAAATTGAGTTTTAAACTTAATTTAAACCATCACAATTAACTTACAACGGGAAAATATTGGATTTCTGCATAGTCTTGGTGTTTTTTGTTTTATCTTCTTCACTTCAATAGAAATATATGCGGATAAAGTTATTTTAAACCATCTTTACACTAACTCTTGTGTAGATTATTTATTTATAATTCAAGCCAGTGGCAGAGGTGTTCAGAGCAAGATGTAGCACATGCTACACACGACTCTTATACATTTAGTGTAAATTTTATTTTTAATATATCATAAGTGCTACATATAAAAAAATATTGTCATACTTATTATTTTAATATTCTAGGTAAATTTAATCGGACTCACTCTTGAAAAATCCGAATTTAGTTAAATAAGCCCAACTCTTTTTTTTTATTAGTAAAATACGTCTTTTTTTTATGAAAAAAAAAGTAAACCTAAAAACCTACTGTAATAGAGATAAGATATGAGGATGTTTGGACATAGTCAACCCATTTGTCTTTTTTTTTCGTTTTTTTTTTTTTCAAAACCTTTTGCAACTTTCACTTAAATTATCTACAATGGCAAAAAAAAATTAACCGGTTTTTGTGTTGTAATGTGTAAATGTGTAACATGTTTTTATAAAAAAAGTTATTTGTAAATGTGTAAATGTTTAAAAGGTCCTTGTCGGCATAACTTTTTATAAAAATCTCTTACACATTTACACATTTCAACACATAAATCTCTTAAAAATTGTCATTGTAGATGCTCATATATATTGAAAGATGCACCGAAAAACTTAACGTGCTTCGAAAGTCAAAATTAGGTTATTGTTGATAGTGTACTTTTTGATGTAATTTTTACCTAAATGAAATTTTAGAATTTTAACTTGTTTTAGTTATAATTTTTATACTAAATATTTTTGTGCTACCCCTGATATTTATTTCTAACTCCGCCACTGATTCAAGCGATTGAATAAACATGTATAAATAGTTGAGCGTCTTAATTTTATATGTTACCAAGACTCTTTGTGGCTAGAGAACGTTTTTAATGTAGTTATTAACTTTAATATAACACATTTTAACTAAATTTTGTTAAAACAAACTAATTACTCGCATGACTTTTTTTCATGGTCACCTTCCCAAGAGAATGATTATTTGGATTTAATACAAATATCAGGAGAAAGGGGGATAGGAAGAAGAACTTGTTAAACGAGTTGTGGATTAATAAAAGCATAGGATGCTAAGATTTTAATAATTTCTTGACATTTATATACAACTAAATAAAAGCTAAAAGGACTAGCTAGCTAGGGTACTAATGATAAGTGAATAAGCATTTCTACATATAGTCCAAGAGAAAATTACAAAAATGGCTCATTTATATGCTTCTCTTTATTCCTAGCTAGTTTAGCCCCCATGAAGATTAATCAAAATCTTGCATTGGGTCCGGCTTAAACATTGCTTAATTGCCTCCTTAATTTGTTGACCCTAAAGAAACAAAAAAGGGAATTAAAGATTTGAAAGCATGCATAGATGATCTTCATGCATTCACTAACTAATTACTAATTAACCCTCTTTCATTTTCTGGTGATCAACCCAATTTGAGAAAGCTTGAAGGGTATTCATGTCAGCTCTGTAATGCTTCTGAGTGAACTCAAGGAAGGTAGACCATGTAAAATCTGGATATATTCTAGGGTTATTTTCGTCCACCAATTCTACCGGTGGGCTCACCACCTTATCCTTCTTTGGACATAGAAAGAAAGCGAGTGACTTTCTAGAACTTTTGTTGTTTACCACAGCTCTATGTAAGCAACTTTTGTATCTTCCATTTGAAAGTGCCTGAAAACAAGTAACAATCTTTTAAGAAAAATGAAGAACAAGTATCAGTAAAAACTAGTGCCTTGAGAAAAGCCAAAACAGCCAAATAAAAACAAAAAAATAGTGCAAGTTGGAAAAATCAATCCAATTAGGCTCCATGCATGTAAAGTAGTATAACACCTGTGATATATGACTACCAAATAAAACCAATACATCATGATCCAAGATTGATTAATTACCATGAATGTGTCACCGATGTTGACAACAAAAGCATTCGAATTAGGTGCTATGGAACGCCACTTGTTGTCCACGAAAACTTCTAGTCCACCGACGTTGTCTTGGTGTAGGATTGTCAAAGACGTTGGATCACAATGAGGCCCTGTCCCTAAGGTAAGGTCTGGTTTTTGACATGGTGGATAGTAGTTTAGTCTCATTATCGAGTTATTTTCTTCGAAAAATTCCTTATAGTAAGCGCGGTTAACACCAAGGCTCATTCCCAATAACTCCATGATCCCAAGAGAAAGTATATTCATGGCATTGCAATATTCTTGATAAACGTTTCTGTAATAATAAGAATAATTTAGCATATAGTGACAAAAAAAATACTAGTTTATATGTATTTCAAAGAGATGTTCATGTAATTTGAAGCCTACCCAAGTCGAATAAATTCTTCGCCCATTGTGTCCTTAAAGTAGTCCTTAACTATGTTGGACGAGTTCTTCTCTGCCGAGAATCGGAAAGAGAGTGTCTCTTTCCAAGGAAGTTTAGAGGAGAATCGTCCGGTGAAGCTGCTGGCATATCCGCAGCTCTCACCAGCTTTTCTTTGAGCTTTTTGCTTTTCTGAAAGCGGAAGCTCAAAGAATAAGTCCATGTACTTTTGAGCATCCGAAATTAAGTTTGTGTCAACTCCATGGTTGACTACCAAGAAAAAACCATGTTTTCGACAAGCCTTGCCGACAAGGTTGGAAGCTTCCTTAGCTGAACTCAAGTGTCCAGAAAGGAAGCCTCCTAGGTCTATCAAAGGGACCTCAAGCTCCTCAGATTTTTGGGAGTTGGGTTTCTCATGATCAGGCCATATGAATTGTTGGGGTATGATTGTTTCGTGTTGTAGGACCGATGCATCGAAAACGAAAGACCTCTGTTGGTCTTGTTTGTGTTCCTCCTTGAGGGAAGACATGGATGGGGGATTGTTGATCATGCAACCTATTGCCATTGCATTAATTAATTATGTTGCTTTGAGTATTAAAAGAAAAGAAGGAGAGAAGTAATGAAGAGTAGATGAGTTTGAGGGATGGGATAAAGGAAACCTTAAGGGCCGTTTATATGGGTAATTGGTGAACCTCCCTGTTTGGAATCTTATAGGCCCCTCTATACATAGTGTAAAATAATACTCCTTTACTTACAGAACAAACAAAATAATAAGATAGAAATATTATGGGATTACTTAAATGTTTAAATTTTTATAATTTTTTTTATGGCACTGCTACAGACTACAGATTTTAAATTGAAATAAAAGTAATCTTAGATTAAAATTGTCATAAACAAATTAAATATTTCATTATTTCCATTTATTAACAAAGCATATAAAATAAACTTATTGATATTAGATAATTGTTTCAAGTAATGTATTGTTATTGGGAAAGATGCAAAAGGAAAACACAAATAAATATAAGAAGCAAATTAACTTGGAAATGTTTTAAGTATCTTTGGGGTTAAAAAACGTTGCATTATTTTTGTATAGAAATGAGTAAAGGTTTAGCTTTGCAAACAAGGACTTCTAATTTAGCATAAATTGCATGCAAGTAGTTGATGTATTGACAAACTAGGCATCTGTTCAAAAGTCCATTTGTCTTTTGTAATGTTGACAAGAAAGCACTTCCCAATGGTGTTTTGGTTCATTTTTTACCAGTTTAATATATCCTATGTTTTTTACCGCTGTAAAACTCTTTTTTTTTTTTTCTTTCCCAGTAGTAACTAATGTTCTTTTTCAAGAGTTTGAACTTTGAACTTGAAGGGAAGTTTTCAGCAATAGGGAGAAATGGAAGGGTTCCAAAGGAATGTATAGTAGTTCAATACTACACTTATTTAAAGCAAGGTTTGATTTTCTATTATTTGCTTGAGTGATTTATTTGGAGTTTTTATGAATCAATATAATAAACTTAAAATTTCAAATCCAGCCGACTCGTGTTCATGCAGAAATTCTTTTGTCAACAAAGATCAGAGTTATTTCATATTTATACACCGAGGGCGGAGTTAGAATATTCATTATTATGATTCTACGTGCGATTTTCTTCTGGTCCCTTACTGGTATCAGTGCAAGGGCAATTAGTACGGGTTGCCATAGTTGTCTGGATGGATTGGAACGAAGGGATGAAGGAGGGCCGGCCTGCCCAACAAGTAGAGGGTAAACATTATGAAATATTACTAAAACTATCAAAATTATAACTCTTTACATAATCTAAAATTTTTTGAGAGGGCAGATGCCCTCAGCCTCTTTGTAGATCCATCTCTTGCTTGCCTGAAACAAAAAAGGTTGAAGCTCAAACAAACAAAAATTATGTATATATGTTTTGGAGTTTAAGTTGATCGAGGACAATCAGTCACAAGAAATGCATGAAACTGAAATATGTGGAATAGAACTTGGGGTACATTGTACATATATACCACCAATAAAGATGGTTTATGTGGAAGACAAACATGATTCTCTTGAGATCTCATTGAAATATGGAGTACCATCCACTCAATCTTCCTCTTCCTTTTCAACCCCAATTAAGTACATATTTTTGGCAACAAGCACTTTGGATAGAAAACGATATAATCTCGATCATGCTAATAGTGAATTAATCCATAAATACTGATCAATTAAGCTGGCTTATGACCTGATCATGTACGTTAACAATGAAGTTCATAATACGTAGCTACTTACTTGTACGTAAGTAAGTAATGGCGGTTTTGGGTGCTATCATGTCATGGATATGTTGGCATTATAAATAGCTAAATGACTCAACCATTAATTGTTGTCTGTCCAACTTATAACATATATAGATAGATGAATAGATGACTTAATTATCTGATATGGTATGACTGTTATATTGTTGAAAGACGTACGTGGGAGCCACAAAGCCAGATGGAGACATGGCATATTTGTCTTTGAAGTCTCTGCTATAAAAGGTTGTGATGTGTGTTTTTGTGATCGATAATGAGAGACATATGGTCCATACTAAATTTGGTCAATCCTTACCTTAACATACAACTTAATTACATGATAGCACCCAAAATTGTCTACGGTTGATTCAAGAGTTTTTCTCTTAAAAAAAAAAAAAAAAAAAAGTCCACCTAAGGAGTTGAAGTTGACGATATTCGAACTTGAGACCTTGTGTTCCTTTTTCTCTTATTTCGTTGTTTCACTACAGAATGTTGAATGTTGATTGGAGATTGAGATCATGTCATGTTGAATATAATCTCACTGGGAAGTCGATCATTTTCTTTCACATATACAAACTGCATGTGGGTCTCATACTTGAAGATATAAATGAGTATTTTAATGTACGTATTGAACAGTTTAACATGAAAAAGGCAACTTGAAAAAAAGTAATTTCATACGAGACAATGAAATCAAATGTGGTTTGCACTCGTGTCGAATAGTTCAAAGAAAGTGAAGCTAGCTAGGGTTTTATTTTGTCTAAATGGTTGTCATGTTCAAGAGGGGAAACCCATAAAACTCCATGACACACAACAATGAAGTACACATTAATTAAAGGGCATGCATATGCATATGCATGTGTTGCTAAAACCGGAATTATTAATTTTAATATATTAGTTTATTGTCCTTTCAACATTGTTTTCTAAAATTGATCCATCACTAATTAATATGCATCCCTCGTTAAATTTCTGAGTCATCTTAAGCCAATTAGAAGTCATGAATAACCCATTCACCCTACTTTTTTGTCCCTTTTTCTGCTTTTTATTGCTTGAAAGGAATCTATCTTATTGAAGGTACATAAATACAAAAACTTGGCTCTTTCAATTATTCTAATTTTCTTCATCAAGGTGCTTTATTGTGTAATAATAATAATAATTATTATTATTATCATCATCATTATATATCAATAATGATCTCTCTATTTGTAGTGACTCAAATACGATTTGACAATCAGCAATTGAGATGATAAAAAATAATAATAATCTCAAACATAATAGTAAATAGTAAATATCAAATCTTAGTAAAGTAGCATTATGGGCACACATGATGGTGGAACCTCATTGTTCATGCACAAAGGGACCTATCTTTCCAAGTCAAAACCCTTCCCTTGTCCTCTTTAACATCAACATGTCCAACTTGCTACTAAAAGTTGCAATATTTACTAGCAGTCTTAGCTTCAATTAAATGATCCTCTGATTTTCCTACTCGTAATTAACTTTATAAATCCTTTGTTTCTAACTCTGTTTTTTCCGTCTTAAAATTATGTTAGCATGTAAACAAACAAGTAATCATTCTATCATATCCACCAATCAAATCTTTAGATTAGATTTAGGCTATAATCATCATTTTCTAAACAAAGGTATCAGTTAGCACCATATGCATATATGACAGATACTAAATGAACACAAGAACCATATATGGGGTCCCACTCCCATATATGTTGATACCCATTTTCTAATGAAGTGGTTTGGCCTATTGCAAGTGATAGTTTGATCAGGTGGTAGCTCCACCGTTAGCAGAATTGAAGGGACATAGTAAAAGGAGGTTGTACGTAATAAATAGGTGAAAGCCAATGGGTTATGTTTTGGGTGGGCTATGGTTGGGATTGTGATAAGGGTATGTGTAGTTATGGAGAGGAAGAAATTGATTTGGTGAGACAATTTGTGGTGGACAAAGACAGCCAACATTTGCTGGTTTCAATTTCAATTTCAATTTTATTCAAGTGGATGACTAGTCGATCTCATATATAACATAAGCGACCATTTTCTTATCCCTACCTCATTTTGGCACAACAAATAGTATCGACCAGCCCATATGTTATTCTTGTACTACATGGAGTCGGATTTCGAGTATACACTGCTTGATGTGACTTTGATGGCAATAGATGTTATTCGATCCTTTGTTCCGAAATATACCTAACTTTCGAAAGATGATTACGTTTTTCTATCGTCAGAAGAAGGTGAAACGAGATGAATACCCTGGTATTGAATTTGAATATTTGTTTGGTGAATAAACAACTACAGAGTGTTTAAGTATTTTAAAATTAATCAGAATGTGATTGTCAAGAAGTAATTGAAAATTCTTTCACAAATAAATCCAGTGGACCCCACATTTATAATATAAAGTTAACGTTTAAATTTATATAGTTTTTATTTGTGATGGAACATTTCAACACGAGAGAATCTCATCTCAATCCTAATTAAAAGGGTAATGCATTTAGTTGGAAGACATGAAATGAAATTCCGTTGATATGTTGAACTTTTTCAAATAAAAATTGAAGAAAGGTCGATTTTCCTTGAATAAAATAGTTTTATGAAATCTCAAAACTTCCAATAAATCCACTTTTAACCAAACGACGTATGCGAAGGAATTTAACGTTCCAATTCCAATGAATTCCATCAAATTTCTACAAACCAAGCACCACATAATAGTCATAGTCGTCGATTATAGATAAAGTGATCATGCTCTTCAACCGATATATGTCTAGCCTAAATAGACAGAGAAAACTTTAGTAATGCTACACTCATATAAAAAAAAATTTTAAAAAAAACTTTACAAAATGATGTGGAAAATGAGATGGACCAATCAAAAATTACTTTTGTTTCTCTCTCTTAATACTATTGGTCCACATCATTTTGTAAAATATTTTTTGTAAAATTTAAGTGATTTAATCATTTCTCATAGACAAATGATATGCAGCAAATAAGTGACTCCAAATAACAGACACTTAAAAGGTAGAACTGGTTATGACAATTAAAGCAATGTTGATGTTCTTAAGGCATCGTTGACATGAAGGATTTATCTCTCTTAATACTTTTTTGGTAAAAGCAAATGGGGCCGTTAATTACTAGTATTACTTTACTATATTATATAAGATATAAGATTATATTATTTGTTATTATTATTTATTAAGGTTAAAAGATACTATAAACTAGAAATCCCCCTTTAACATAGATTAAATAATTGCTCAACCAAAAAAGGAATGTTGATCATATGATAATGAAATTTAAAAGCACTTTATTATAAACAAAGCAAAAATATAATAAACAAAATCCCAGTACTGAATAAGGACTTTACAATGGATTTGTACAACAAGAGTCCAAACGATCATCTGGAAAAACTGGACCACATTACACAGGATCGAACGAAAATTTAAACAGTCATCAAAATTATTTAAAAACACCAACTTTTGAGAGATTATTATTATTATTACAAAGGTTAAATATTATCATTATCAATACTTGAATGATGAACTACAAGCTCACTAATACGGCAACAAATTCGGGCTATCGGTATGTTCTTATAATGGAGCTTGGAGAATATGTAACAAAAGTTGTCTAATATGACCAACTAGACCATTATAAGTTACAAGATATTTCCTACGATCAAACCGTCATACAAAACCACGTACAAATGCAAATATATTACAAGTAGGCCATGGCCCACCTAATACACAGATTAGGTGAACCACAAGGCCACTGAACATAATGCCTAACAATGCCAAAGCATACATGTATATAGACAAATATAGACCTGCAAATTGAAAGTAAAATTTGGCCGAGCGTGTAATATTAAAGAAATCACCCGCAAACGTTAAACTCTCATTGCTAATGACACATTAATAGCCACTACCTTATTTGGGCAGTTGTGGGGTAATAACTAGTAAGTCATTACATGTTGTCCCATGCATTATTAGACAAAAACAAGTAAACTAAGGGCCAAGAAGTCCTATAAAGAAACACCCCACTAACCACGTTCAACTAGAAATAGAAAACCCACGAGTGAGTTCCGTGCATTATCTCAAAACAGTGACAAGATAAAGACCTGACACAAAGTTGATTCACCTTTATTGCTAGTTCGATACAGCAAAACACACTGCTTTTTGCAAAAAGTTCTTCATGGACAACAAGATAACATGGATCATAACCTCTGATTTACCAACACGATGCGTAACTAAATATCAAGACACTTTGATATACTTTACTTACATGGTTATACTGTGTAAAAACCTTAAAGACTTACTGTTATGAAGCTTCAAAGAACACGAATCCAGCAACTGATATCCCACTTCCAGTTATATCCTGTATAACAGTAAGAAAAGATATTGGTGAATAAAAAATTGAGTTGAAGTAAAGCGCACGAAGTGAATTGAGTGGCTAAAGTTGTCATGTCTCAAAAGCAAATGTGGGCATTAATAATTCAAAAGGAAATCATTTGTAAATTTCCATGTGATTTAGTACAAGACAGAGTTACGTGGGGACGAAGGAGGAGACCTGAAGGTCCATCACTAACATGATGGTGGAATGGTCACATATCACAATGTTATGCAGATATAAAGTGGGACATTATAGTTCAAGGTAGAACATCATATCCTATACCCAACAAAGTCGGATCTGAATATAAAACTCTAGTTTAAGAGTCACATTAAAAAACAAACACAGTTTATCGCTCTCTTATCCACAAAAGGATAGCTTACTTTCTCACCAACACAATTATGTTCTGGTGGGTCTGCTAACACAAAGTTTTAGTAGAAATGGGGAGCAAACAAATCCCCCCATCGATATGGGTTTTGGATTTTATGATGCTGTTGAACACCCAACTGTTGCAAAAAGTTGACTCTAATCAAAACCTAGAATTTGATCTAGCTTTAAGTTGTCACATATTCTCGGTAGTTGGCATTTTTAGCTTTTATTCAATGTACCATATGGTACCACTATTGGGTAACGTAAGTGGTCATAACATTCAATGCTCATTGGGGAGAATATGTAATTGCCTAATTTCTTATCTTCATGTATATGGATAATTTTGAATAAAGTATCAGTTACTCAACCTTGACTAGAGAAATAACTCCAAGGCTCCAACTTTCTTAATTAGAACTGTCCAGTGAGAATGTCAATTCCTATAGATATCGATATATCTAAATTATTATTGAGCAATGATTCATTTCAAAAGAACAGAACAGCACTGCATGTCCATTTAGTACTTCCAGTCTTAGTGCATGCTACCAAGATATCATTTTGATTTCTGTCAGAGTGGAGTTCAAGGTGTTACTCAAACTAAACGCATGATTGGTCTAAACACTACGTACAGAAAGCTGATGGATAGATCCAGAAAAAGTTAATGACTTCACTACCATTGTGCCCTTAAAGAACAATCACAATTGTGATGTATCTAGTACTGTACTCGAGCCTATAAAAAGATAAGTCCTACATGGACCATTATTTGTGATATGAGATACATCGAGTGACTAAGAGCCCAGTTTAACTGATGTGATGATATGTTAACATCGATAACCTCTAAACAAACAAAAAATGACATTATTCATTCTTTTATATAGAATTGTTACAATGTACACAGGAGATCATCATCCTCATAGTAGATTCTCATTTCTCTGATGAACGCTCAACAAATAGAATGAATATATATATATATATATATATATATATATATATATATATATATATAGAGAGAGAGAGAGAGAGAGAGAGTAATTATGTATAAGAAAGTGGAACACCACCTGCAACAATACCACTTCCACTTCTGATGAGAATCTCATTGTGGAAGATAGATTATGTAATTACTGTAGGCTTTTCCCTTCCGGTGAACTCCTTTAGCTTTGACACACTTAGTGCCAGATCTAGAAACACAGCAACATAAATTAATGAACCACCAAAATCTTTATGATAACATGCCATAATATTCTCAATAATAAGATTGTGGGCAAACCTATCAAGGGTTTCAGTGCCACTTGGGCATCCAAGTCATGTTTTGACACATCAGGTTCGAACTGTTCTATGTAGATTCTAACAGTTGCACCTGCTGAACCCGTCCCCTGTACATTAACAAAAACATTGTTTTGATGAATCTGTAGAGGTAGAAATCACGGAGTACCGAAAAGGTGAAACTATGTAAATAAAAAATACCGATAAACGGAATATGATCCTTGACCCATCTGTGAAGACAAATCGAACACCTTGCTTTGAAGCTACACTCCCATCTACCTAGTAAACTTTCAAGATACCTCAGCAAATTGTCATTAAATATGAGTATTCAACAGTTCAAGAAAATTCAGTAACTTACGGGATCTGTGTAATAGAAGTCATCTGCAAACTGAAGTGTATAATCCCCTGCAACGGTGTACCCACTGTAAGGATCAAACACTCTACACTTAATCAAAATTAAACAGAAAACTCACCATACTTGTCCCCTTGTTTGCTTTTAGAAATTAAGTCTCTAAGATAATTGACCATTTCATTGGCTCCTTCAGACTCGCATTCCTGACCCCACCAGTAATGTCAGAATGTAGCAATCAAAATAAATGGTGAGTATGGAACAGATGATTACTTCATAGTCGTATCTAGAGAAATAGTTCCTTCCATAAGTAGCCCAATGTTCCTTTACGATGTCAGAAACAGAGACTAATTTCTCTCCAGGTTTCGTATTTTTGTTTCTGTACGCAATTATAGACAGCCAAGCTAACACAGCCCTGTCAATCACAGAAGTCAGTCATGGCAATAAAAGACCGCGTTATCTAAAACTAGATAACTTTATTTTAATTAGGTGCGAATACATTTTGAAACACGTACCATATACCATCTTTCTCACGTATGTGGTCAGAACCTGTCCCAAAACTTTCTTCCCCACATATTGATAAAGTTCCAGCATCCATCAAGTTGCCAAAGAATTTCCAACCGGTGGGGACCTGGAACCAAGTTTTTCTTAGGAACAAACGACACAACTTTCTACAAAATAACAAATTAAAAAATTAAAGCAAAATACCTCAAAGAAAGGGAGATTCAGTTTCTCGGCCACACGATCAAGAGCACCACTTGTTGGCATTGACCGTGCTAAACCCTACAAATACTACAGCGTAAATAAATTTCTGTTAACATGAGAAAGTAAAAACAATATCAAAAATGTTTTCACCTTTGGGCCACTCTGAAAGTATGGAATAGCTTCTTGTGCATTTGCTGCAATGATAGCAACAGAGTCTGAAGGAGTAACAAAAAACTGTCTACCAAGAATCATATTTCTATCACCATCTCCTGCAAAACCATGGCAATAAGAATATCAGGATGTTGTGACACCAATAGATTAAGCTCGCCCCAAATCACCGCAAACTTACCATCACTTGCAGCTCCAAAATCAGGTCCTTTGTCACTAAACATAATGTTGACCAAATCCTTCGCATATCTTCCATAAAATAAAGAAAGTTTAAACTGATTTCTGAAAGATACTTGGTCTTCATGTAAGAGAAATAAGAGATCACTATATTAATATGTGAATCTCTTACGTTAGATTTGGATCAGGGTGACCATGTCCAAAATCTTCTAGAGGCACCCCATTACATATTGAATCCTGCATGAACATCCCATTCAGTAGGATTGCAAACTAAGTTGGAAGTTATCCCTGTAAGATACTACACGTTTGTAACATACCAGACTAGCTCCAAGCTTATCTACAAAAATTGGCTTTGCATAAGCACCTGTAACCGCATGCATTGCATCAAATGTGAGCCTGACAAAACAAATGATATCGAATGAAAGATATGTCGGTACATAAGCAATCGCGAAAAATCTAGCGGATAACACACGTTTGTACCTGAAGTCTGGTCGAGAAACAAGACTATTGATTAGTGAAAAATCAAAGACCTCCTGCAGCGAAAGCAAAAAATAAACTACACAAATTTTAAGGGGGATCGTGTACATATCAAGATGCGTTCTTTGTCTATTTACCTCCATCAGATCCAAATAATCAGAGACTGCGTCAACAACTTCCACACTAAAGTTTCCATATTTGGTAACTCCGACACTAGAAAGATCAACATCTGGAATATCAGCTAACTTTATTTCAGATATCTGCAGAGCAATCGTAGAAATCAGAATCAAGTTGCAGAAACAAAAGAGAGCTGATTTCTAACTGAACCGATACAAATATAAATATACAATACAAAACATGATACTGCCAAACTCTTAAAATTTCAAACTATAAGAAATTAATACAGGCAGAAAATACATTTAAGACTGGCAAGGTAAAAAAACAATAAACAAGGTTTAACAAAGTAAGATGAGCAGAGAATGACAATGTTGACTATAACATATATAAATACGACTATCAGGGGATATCTGAAATCCAACCATAACTGGCGGTTGTGAGTGTGTATACAAAATACTATTCTTATTATTTTAAAGTGAATATTGTTTAATAAGAAAGGTACTCTTTTAAAATCTACTCCTCCCTGTTCTCTTTCTATATCTACTCGGAGTTTCGCTAACAATGTATGCTTACTTGCTTGGTCATAATTGATAATGGTGGTTGCACTATTTTGGCTAGCCTTAATCTAATAAGATTTTTGAAGTGGGAAACACATAAGCACCCAAGCACATAATAACTACAATGGTTAAACGATCAAAGAAACATCAAACTATACAAACAAGTGCTAACTAAGTTCAACATTGGCAAGTATTTCAGTGAAGGTGATAAAGAAGATGGTTTTAAATGAATTATAGCCATTTCGCTACTTGGAAGGTCATGGAAGTATGATCAGCGTTCTAGTGTGCTACAGATTTCAGAAATAAAATATTATTTTGTACAAGATGACAGGCCAATGGTATCAACTCCGTATGTTATGTTTGTCATGATCTATACAATAGAGGTCTCAAATTTGCATTTGAGTAAAGTGACTTAAGTTGGTGTGATCACCAATTCACTTATGACAATTATTTCTTTGATAGCTTCAAGTTTGCATCGTGATTTAGCAGTTAGGATTTCTCTCAATTGTATGTCAATAGCTTTTTGGCTCAAACCTTGTCTTAATTAACTGATTGTCAGAAGAAGTTTTTGGCATTTGTTCAACCTTGAATGTTGAAGGTCAGGCCTTGCATCTTGAATACTGAGGTTTTCCTTTCCTTACTTCTTGTATATCTATTCTGACAATTTTGTTCATCAACCTTAACAAAATTTCCTTTTACCTTAACACATTAAGACAAGTCATACTACACAACTATGCTAGCCTTTTCAGCAACAGAAATCATAAACGAGGACCAATCTAGAGAGTGCACAACATGATGCATGAGCTAACATATATGAATAGAGAAGAGATAACATACAGAAAGTGTGTTCCCATAAATCAGATCAGTGATGGACTCAGGAGCAGGTTGCCCACTGCTGTAATTGAACTGCAAAAGTAAAATCAATATGTGTCACAACAAGTACAACTTAATAAAGCACCAATCATCTCAAGCAAAACACTAGATATAGATCAACCATAGTCTTCAATAGCGAATGCAAAATTACACACGAAATAAAGATGTAAATAAACAACTATATCAGATCGGACCTAGGGTGGCTATAGTCTCAACTAAATGCCTAATAATGTATCTAACGAGTGTGGTTGCACCGACCTTCGCCGTGAACGTAATTAGCATATAAATGTTCATTACTATACGATAGTAATCTAGATATACCTGTTGACCGAAATTACAATATTTTTGCTAAGCTTTAACTTGTAGTGTTATTGATCAATATTATTTGTACATCGGGTGAATAACTAATTTTGATTTATTAAATTTTCAATGTAATTTAATTTGTTAAGTTATAATCTTAATGATAGGGTGATTTGTTGATATTGCTTATAGATTACAATATAATGACACTTCAATATGTACATATCAACTAATCAATAATGTGTATAAATATATATGATAAAACTTTAATTGATTATCACTAAAAATGATTCTATCAAGGTAGAAAAATTGGTGTGTAACATTTTTGAAAACATTAGCAAAACTATTTTCACTATTGAAGTACAAAAGTCACTAACAATATGTTAGCCAAAATTAAAATAGGTTATCTATATAATTAAAGGAATTAAATACATTTTATTTGAATTTAAAATGAAAAGGGAAAAAAATATAAGAAAATTGGAAAGATAGTGATAAATAAAATAGTTAAAATATATCAACATTAAAATTAGTTTTTGAAAGAAAAAAAAAAGATTGAAAATGAATAAAAAAAAAGAAAACAATGTGAGGCTAGAGGTTTGAACCCTAGTCCCTCACATACATTTGTTGAGCATCAAACCATTGAGCTGGAGCACATCTCACTTTCATTTATCATAAACTTAAAATATATAGGAAATGATTTTCTTGTTAAAACAACTTTAAAATGGTCAAAACGACAGTTGACCAGCGGCAAATGTATATAAGGTAAATATGTTCAAAAGGCAAGCCAGTGATGCAAGATTAACAATTATAGGGAAGTGAATAGAATATCTCTTAAAACATTCACCTTGATGCCCCAGTCATATTCAGGCCCACCAGGATTATGGCTTGCACTCATTATAAAACCACCATTTGCCTGCAAAATGCAATGGCAAATATCAATGGTATTCTCATTAGGTTCCCTTAATACGAGAACAAATATGAATGGTCACTTGCCTTTCTCTTCCTTATAATAGCAGATACAGCAGGCGTCGACAATATACCTTCCCTTCAACGACATTATAATTAGGTCATGATCCAGCAATAATAAACGTAAATTCAACAATTGCACCGGAATCTTAGAAACAGGTTCCTACGAAATTTAAATCTAACTTCACAAACTAAATTATTATGAGAAAGGAGAATAATAGAAGTTTATATCAACAGAAACTCATCCTTGTTTCAAGAAATTCATATATACATATACGTATAATATAATACATATATACATATACATATTAAAGTATCAAGAGACTCACTGGCCAACCAATATTTTACCAACTCCATTCCCAGCTGCAATTTTAATAATCAGCTGCATTTAAAATACTTTCATTCGTTGTTTAGCAAATTAAGCTTAATATTAGGCTCATAAATCATACGAGTATTAGATACTTTACAAATATAAAATATAGCTTACCTGTGCAGCTTCTTTGTTAAAATATCGACCATCGCCTCCTAATACTAGCAACGCATTCTTATAATCCTCAGGTGGCAACGAATTAAACAATGCCTAAATAAAAACATATCTTAACACATTTATTTATTTATACTTTTACCCAATTACTAAACTAACAATCAATCCACCACATTAAAACAAATAATCTCAAACCTGAATCCAGTTTGCAAGGTAATTCTCTTGCATAAACACTTTGACCTAATAAAAATTAAAACTAATACGTCACTTACGCTGAACAAACACTAAATTGAAAGAGAAAAAAAAAAAAAAACAGACCTTCTTTCGGAGACCACTAGTTCCAGTTTTCTGACCTTCTATCGGCTTCGTAGGAATTGTATTAACCTGTTCATACAAACATTACGCTAATTAAAGGATATGTACATGCAATTGTTGTATCTAATTATCGATATACCTTTAGATCTCGAGACTCGGTGAATGTAGTAGAAGAAGAAGCTTTAACTGCGGAAGAAGCCAGTCGAGTTCGTTGAGGTAGTTTAGTGGAGAAGAGTAGAGGTAACGACGGCGAAGATGAGATATTAGTGGCGGCAGCGGTGGTGGTGGTGAGACGGTGGAGTGACGGATGAGATAGAATTGAGGTTACTAATCCGGTAACCATCGCCATTGATTTTGGAATTCAGCGAGAGAGAGTGATGGACGGAGTGTTGGGATTTGAAAATGTAATGCGTGCCACATGTTAGACGAAATGCTTATCGGGTGATTACATGGCGTTGTGTGATAGGCTGGCTTGTTTCCTTTTTTGTGGTGCGGTGCCGAGATCACGGTTTGGAACTTGGACCGCGTTCTTCACGTGAGTAGCATGCGTGTGATCAAAGTAAGTTGGGAGTCATATAATGCAACGAAGCACGTGACCTTTGGTACATGGTAAATTTGGGTATACTGTGAAGTCCGTTAGTGTTAGTTCTACTAATTAACTTAGTTTATGTTAAATCCTTGGAAATTAGTAACTTATAGTAGACTGATAATGATAATGATAATTTGCATCAATCAAAATGAACTATATTTCCCATGTGTCCGAAATGATTGCTTGCTCCATAGAGTACAATTCTTTATTTACTCCGAGTGTTCTTTTAACATGTCTTCTTGAAAATTTATCCATATTTTCAGATATTCTCTCTTTTATATGTTCGTCTAATTGATATTTTTTATACTTCTAAAGTGATCCTTATATTTTAAGCTATGTACAAGTCATTAGTACATCTACATATATAACATCATTCACATTTTTAAGCTACTAAAAATTTAAAACCTGTGTATACACACGGTCCGATTCGTATTTATTTTTCAAAAATATTGATAAAATCCTCGTATGATATGTGATAAATTAGAACATTTTTAGTAGTATAAGTTTTCATAAATTAAATTTTGTAGTTGTAGTGAAACGCCCCGATTTTTTTAATTTTTTTTTATTTTTTTTTATATATAAATGTCTCATATTCTCTGAATGTTTGACCAGTTATTTTGGTTACAAACTCAAAGTGCATTTGGACTCAAAAACAATTATCACAAACCTGGAGGGTTACCCGCCGGGTAGGCAGGGTACCCACCGGGTATGCAACAAACTTAGCGGAGTACCCGTCGGGGATAAAGGCTACCCGTCGGGTAGTCCACATGACCAAAAACCCTGTCAAATTTTACAAATGGCTTACCCGTTTTACACCCCCGTACCTGCCGGGTGCCCAACCGGATACACTATTTACCCGTCGGGTAAGTAGTGTACCCGCCGGGTACACCTGCAGATACAGCAGGCCCAGTTTTTTTACCAAAACTCTGCAGTTTTTCCCAAACATTTTTCATAGACTTTTCACTACTTCAATCTGTAAACTCAACATCCTTTTTAAATTAACCATGTTATTCATTTTCAACTATAATCAACTACTCAACAAAACTCAAACTTACTAGTTAAATTAAAACATCCAAATAGTATCATCTTGTTAATATAATTCAATAACTACACAAAGTTACTATCTTACTTAGACTTAACAAATCAACACTTACAAAATGCTTGTTTGACTTCAAATACCACAATTTGTACAATCATGTACCAAAAGGTTATAACATAGGTTAGTAACCACCCACTTGATATCACACCCGAAGTATACTACAATTTTTCACCACAACCAATGACTACAAAATGGGGCTTTCACAATTGTATCTAGAGCATGATTTCTACAAAATAAGGGATTCCACTTACTAACTCGCTAGCAAGTCCACCCTTAGTTGATCTTTGGTTCTTTGCCCGTATTACCCCTTGACCCGCTAGTACCTACATTAACACAATAACCACAAATATAGAGGTAAGCATAAAAGCTTAGTAAGTAATGGAAAGAAGAAATGTAAAAACAACCATAAAAATATATCTTGGTGATCATACTCTTTGATTCACCAACTACAATATTAAGGATCCTTAATCTACAATTTGTTCCAACTCTAGGAACACTACAATGATGTCAAGACATGAACAATGGGATTTCTCAAGCCCCGAAGTCACTCTTGAATCCCCCATAATAGGTTACATAATGGCATACTCTAATGCCATACATACAACAATCTCCCTCCACTAGTTAATGCTCATTTGATCATCACTCAAGAATCACAAATGAGATTAACTAGTGGTTTCCCCATCCCCATTACTTACCTTTGCAAATGGTGTTGATTCACTAAGTCACTAAGTCTCAATTTTAGCTCTTTACTTCCACCTAAACATGAATTCACAAAGTAATGGTTATTCACTACTCAAAGTGGTAACCATTTACACATCAACTTCAATTTACTCTATATTAATTCTCTTATAAACTCTTATATTTATAGCTCAAGAACACCACAATTCTCTATACAATTTAAGTCATCTTTTCTCTTAAAAATAACATGCACTCAACCAACTACATCATATTTTAACAACAACACCACTATAACATCAATTCATCATCTACATTTCCTTTATCAAGATTCTCTAATTTACCAAATTTGCAAAAATTTCAATGATGATTCTAAAACTCTTTTCATCCATTTTCTAACATAAAAACAAGCTCATCTATACCCCAATATCATCATCTAACGTTCTTACACCCAAAAACTAACTTTTACTCAAAATCCAATTTAGGGTTCATCCTCAAGATCATAAAATAACTCAAATTGAAGGTATAAAAAGGTGATTCTTACCTCAAGGATAATGATTATGTATGTATTGAACTCAAAATCGCAAGAATTAAGTTCCAATTTGGTGAAAGTCCACGTGTTCTCCTCCTCTCCCTCTTGGCCGTTCCACACACACAACACACACACTTTTTAATTTTTGATTCTTCCAGATTTTACAAGGAGGGAGAAAAATTAACAAATTTTTCATTTTCTACCCTCAAGTCGCATCTCTTCTATTTTGGCCACCATTTCACTTATCTCAAGTTTCAATAATTCTAATTTTGCCACTAACTTATTTAAACTCTTCTCTTATTAAATACTAATTATATTAATGATATTATAAACTCTAAAAATGATTCTTAAAATTAAAAAATGCAACTTACAAATTTTGAGGTGTTACATGTAGTTTAATTTATTTAATAATATTTGCTTTCGTTTAAATCTTATTGTGATATGATTGTATTCGAATTGTAAGTAGCAAGCAACATTTTGAAATTATATGGGATAATAATAGTTAAATATTATTATTTATTATAGTAACTAAAAGAAGAAATAAAACAATTCAAAACTTTAATTTAATATGCTTGTTGAATTTTTATCAACCACTTTTTGTTTTTATGTTTACTTAATAATAACAATTAATGTTATTTAAATTTGAATTGAAAATTTTAAGGGGTTTTATTTTTAAAAATTTGTAAAAGTAAGGGATCTAATTGACTAATTGAAAATTCTTAATTGATGACATCATCAATGGGTTTCCTATATATAATTTAAGATTCCCTTTTTCTTATATTCTTCGATGTAAAATTCAAATTTCAAGAAGATATTCGTGAGGACATGATTCAACTTATCTAAAACTAGCACATTACCCGCGCAAAAGCGGCGGGTTAAACTTTGAGCTATAGATTCTTGATTTCTGATGTTTGACATGGAACGAAGGTTTAACGGATTGTTCAATTTATATTATATGTATTTTCATGTTTTATATTATGGATTCATAAATTAATGATAGGTCACTTTTTTAATAATGATTGAGATGAAATAATGGAAATATTGAAATCTCGTTAATTATGTTATACTAATTAAATTTATGGTCAAAATAGTTATTTCTTTAGTTTTGATTGAATATTAATACCAATGATTCAAATGTATTTTAAGTAGTATATGATTCAAATGTATTTTAAGTATATGATTATGTATAAGATTAAAATTACAGTCATTAAAGAGTTATTATGGTTGCTAAAATAGTTTATTATTTCTAAATTATTGAAGTCAACATGAGGGTAGTTTTGGTATTTCGCATCTTTCTTTTTGTAAGTTTAAGCCAAATGAGGCTAAACCCCAGATTTGGGGATAAACTTAATTTCTTTAATAAATCTTTTAAATTGAGAGTTTGATTTGTTATTAAATTAGGATGATTGTGTTTTGCCTATATAAAATAAGAGTTATGTTAGAGAGAAAGGTGGGGAGAAAACAAGAGAGAGTTTATGAGAGTCGTCTCCCTCCGTCTCGTGTGGTGGTTTTGGTGATTCAATAACGACTGCGCGAATTCCGTTAATCTAATCTATCAGTGAGAGTGGTGTGAGGATACATGATGATATAGAAAAGTGTTGAGAGGAGCATCTATTCTTGTAATATTGTTCGTATATAGTGAAAATTTAAGTGGCCGCTGGTCCCGTCATTTTTACTCTCGTTTGAGAGGTTTTTCACGCAAAATATCGTGTGTTATGTGTGTTTTTCTGTCTTATATATATTTATTATTGACTTATACATGGTTGTGTGATTTGGTGTGGTGGCGATTGATCCCATCAAGAGGTATGAGAGTGGAATCGATCCCAACAATTCGTGGTTCAACAAAACACAAAGACAAAATGCAACTCAAATTTTACGATCACATGACAATGAATTTGAATGGATGGATAACGAAATGACAGAAAGCAATATTGCTTTAAAACATGACGACAACCTCCTAGAAAATGTGTATATGTACTTGAAAGCAATGTGTAAATTATACATCATTCCAATGCGCACCTCGGTTGGCAACCGACGCGCATCGGCTAAACTGACGTCGTTGGCACCGCCACGACGGTTGGGTCTGTCTGTTTTGGCAACGGGTGAATCGACGAAATGAGTGGGGCCGCAACATTTGAAAAAAAAAATACTTCTTGACCGATGAAAAGTTTAAAATAATAATAAAAAACGTTTTAAAATGGTAATATATCCGTGTTTTTTTTAAATACCTACTTTCTTCAATCCTTTCAATCCTATAAGTATATACACTTCAAACACTTATTTTTCACACATCTACAACTACAAACAACTCTGTTCACACAACAACTCTTTATATATATACAAATTATTATTTTTCACAATGTAACGCTATAACAAAAATGCCTAAACACCACCACAAAAATTCAAATTCAAGATCCAACGATATGTGGCAAAATTTACTCAACACACTTATCAACGGGTTCGTCTTTCGCTCAATCAAGCTACCGGCCACCGACAAAGACGAAGATTCTGACTAGACTACTATTTTAAATTTAGTGTGTTATTTCAATAAATGTAGAAAAAAAATTAAAAATTGTTGTATTGTTTAAAACTTTTTATAATGTAGTGTTTTTTATCTTAATGAGATTATTTTATTTAAATTTGTGTTCTAAATATATAAATTAAATAATGTGTGAAGCCCAGAAAATTGAAGTGACTAGTCAGGGTTTGTTAGTGTCTAGTCAGTTGTTAGTTAGTTACAGTCTGTTTTGTGAATTGCTTACGTGGCCCTAAGACTCCTCCCAACGGAGCTTCGGTTGGGCAGTCGGTTTCAACTGACGAAACTGAAGGCAATGGCACGGTACCGTTGGTTTCAACCTTCAGATATCCGACGAGAGAAGGGACGGAGGGTGTGGGTCTGACTTGATTAAAAAACATTTTTATTGTTTTGACCATTTGGAAAACAAATTTAAACTGTTGGCAACAGATATATAGGCTTTTTTATTAGTTTTCTTTCTTTTCACCCATTTTTTTCAAGCCTTTCACTCCTATATATATACACACACTTCTAACACTTAGATGAGGAAGACGAATTCGAAGATATGGATTAGACTACTACTTATTTTAGGAAATGTAATGTTTTTTTCTAAATTTGTGGTAATATTTATTTTAATTAATGTAATGTTTCTTATTTTAATGAAATTGTTTTATTTATTAGTGTGTTTTAAATATATAAAGTAAATAATGTGTAGGGTCCAGAAAAATTAAGTGACCAGTTGATATCTCTCATTTTATAAACATTTATCTCACGCGATATCGTTACTTTTGTGTTTATTTTGTAGTTAATTTCGTGAACTTTCGGTACTTATTTGATTGAGAATGTAACCTAGGTACATTTGTTTCAGAAACGATGAAAAAGGTTCAACCGATGAAGATTTGGAGTGATTTCGTAAACACAACTAGGTGTAGAGTTACAACTAGGTGCAGAAACACATATTACAACTAGGTGCAGAGTTACAATTAGGTGTAGAAACACATATTACAACTAGGTGCCGATTACAACTAGGTGCAGAAACACACATTATAACTAGGTGCAGAATTACAACTAGGTGCAGAAACGTAGGTCCCAACAAAAAAATTTCATGGTTGACACATGTGAATCATTGTCTTCGCCTTCAACATTCTCACTTTGAAATGAGTAATCAAAAGGCTTCATCGAGAAATCACAATTTGACCATTACGTCCCTTGCAACAAGAACATTGCGTACCAGAATTTCGTTATCGTTGATGGTTCGTGGTGATTTGTTATTACAAGAATCTTTTGTTGCAGGTGGCGATTGGTTGCTTTAAGTCACCGGAAAAATCAAACCACGGAGCGGCAGATCGATGTTGATAACGATGATAGCGAAGAACGATGGCTATTGTGTACCAGATCAGCAGCGATGACGGTGGTAATTGTGATGCAGATCAATCATCGGCCGGAATATGGTGGTTGGTGATTTCATTTGGGGGGAGAGGTTAGGGTTTGAGGAGGAGCGTATCTGATTGTAATGGGATGTCTTGGTTTTGTTATCAAAAAGCCCACTTAGTTTTTAGTAGTTGTTTAAGGCCAACATCAGTTCTTATGGTTCTCATCTATCTATCAGTTCTCATCCGATCTCTTCACTATATATATATATATATATATATATATATATATATATATATATATATATACAGTTGTGGTTCAAATAAGAAGGCTAATTTTCGTGAGAACGTAAGAATGACTTCAAAATCACTTTTTAAATATCTGAAATACGTTATTTTATAAAAACTTCTTCGTAGCTCTTTACTCAAATAACTTTTATAAGCTATTTTTTCAATAATTTTTTTTGACTTTTTTTATTTTTTAATTAATTTTAATTAATTTTTTTATTTAAAATAATCAAATTTTATAACTTGATAATCACATGAATAATATGTGATTATCAAGTCATATTTTATGATTATGTCAAACACATGATAATCACATTATATTAGAGAATAATCACATATGACTATCATGTTATATTTTGTAATTATCTTAAATAATCACAACAGTAACGACTGTAAAAAAATTTTTTGAAAAAAAAGTTAATATTTTTTATTTATATTTTTATCATAGCTTAAAAAAGTTATTTAATAATAATTATTGAAAAAGTTTTGAAGAAAAATGTATTTCGGATAATTAAAAAGTAATTTTGAAGTGTTTCCTACGTTCTCACGAAAAATTAACCTTCTTATTTGAACATATATATATATATATATATATATATATATATATGAGTGATCAATAGGGAAGTGTTTTTTTAGGGAAGTGGGGAAGCATTAATATTCATCATGAAGCATCTTACTATTATCAATCAAAACGTCAACAAAAAATTATTTTTACCAATAAATAGTAATCAAAATCGATGCTATAAAGAATATATTAACGGATTAATTTCATTTTTAAGTCATCACATTAGTTGATGAATATTTATTTAATAAACAGTTAACATTCACCGTGATGAATGTTAACTAACATTCATTACGATGAATGTTAAAACATCACATTATCACATGATATTTTTAATTTTAATATTCATCACCATTAATGTTAACTAACATTCATCGTGATGAATATTAACGATTTTGGATATAATATTCATCAATCGGTGTTATAACCTGCAAAAAGAATTAATCAAGGAAACTTAACATTCATAGCATCATTTCTGATTAACATTTTTTAAATTTCACTTAGTTTTTTTGTGTTTGAGCGAAGGTAATATGTTTCTTGATGAATAATAACGATTCTCCCTTGTCCCAAAAAAAACACTTTTCCCTGGATCATCCCACTATATATAATAACTCAATCCCCTATTAAAGAGAATAAAATTATAATAATTATGAATGAAAAACATCGTTCATACAGTTTCTATCGTAAAATATAATTATACGATAACCCTTCCGTGTGATTTTTATGATTACAAACTCCTACATCATATATTCATACATGTTTCAACATGAACAAGATCAAAGTTCATATAAAAACAATGATATTTTTTGACGAAATTAAATACATCAACAGATTTTCAAATCCGTTCCATTTTAGAATAATAATAAAAAAGGCATGATAATTAATAAGTAAAAATTAAATTTTTCTGCCAGAAAAAAAATGCTAAATTTAAAAAAAAAAAATCATTATAAACTGAGGTATCAAAGAACAATAAGTTGAAACAAAAAAAAAAAAAAAAAAAAAAAAAAAATAATAATAATAATAATAACATTGTTCTTGCCTATGATTCGAGACCATCCAAAAGCCATGTCTACTATGGTCGTTTCTCTCCATGGTGCCTTCCCTAGCATAATTCATTGCAATTTTTGGGTCTTATATTTAACTTTTTCTATTTGCCATTGTCTTTATATACGGAGTACCATTTTATGCCCTTTTCAAATAATTAATTTCTAAAATTGTACATAAAACTCAACCATAATCTTATCTTAAGATAATAATATCTTGTGTCTTTATTACTCAAAGCGAACTAATTGTATAAATGCGGGTTAATTAACTCTCTTTAAATTTAAGTTATTTTATATTTCATACGCCTTTCAAACTAATATCCTTTCAACCTAAGCATCCTCTCTACAAATCCCACTTATTTCTATTGTTTCAATGTTTCCCATTATATATGCGAAGTTATAACCAAAAGAAGTAACGTTGCATTACACTAAGCAGTAGAGTATTATTTATTATTTATACGTAAGAACATATGAATATATATTAAGGAAACAATAATATAATGAAGGTTAATTCCGAACAGAAACTAATATGGTATCTTAATTATATTACAAAGCTCATGAAAGTGTGTTTGATTTACGTAAAAAAATCACTATGAGTATGAAATTGATAGTGAGATGTATTGAAAATGAAAATTACATTAAACTCATTAATATACAAGCAGTGGCGGAGCTAGAAATAAATACCGGGGGTAGCACAAAAATATTTAGTATAAAAATTATAACTTAAACAAGTTAAAATTGTAAAATTTCATTTAGGTAAAAATTACATCAAAAAGCACGCTATCAACAATAGCCTAATTTTGACTTTTGAAGCAAGTGCATTCTTGTAGAAAAGTGACTTTTGAATATTCGATCAGTTACACTTTAATCGACTGTTAAGTTTTTCGGTGCATCTTTCAATATATACGAGCATCTACAATGACAATTTTTAAGAGATTTTTTTGTTGAAATGTGTAAATGTGTAAGAGATTTTTATAAAAAGTTATCTGCCGACAAAAACCTTTTAAACATGTACACATTTACAAATAACTTTTTTATAAAAACGTGTTACACATTTACACATTACAACACGAAAACCGCTTAATTTTTTTTGCCATTGTAGATAATTTAAATGAAAGTTGCAAGAGGTTTTGAAAAAAAAAAAAAAGACAAATGGGTTGACTATGTGCAAACATCTTCATATCTCATCTCTATTACAGTAGGTTTTTAGGTTTACTTTTTTTTCATAACAAAAAAAAAAAAGGTATTTTACTAATAAAAAAAATAAAAGAGTTGAGCTTATTAAATTAAATTCGACTTTTTCAAGAGTGAGGTCAATTAAATTTACTTAGAATATTATAATAATAAGTATGACAATATTTTTTTATATGTAGCACTTGAGATATATTAAAAATAAAATTTACACTAAATGTATGAGAGTCGTGTGTAGCATGTGCTACATCTTGCTCCTGAACACCTCCGTCACTGTATACAAGGGTTTGAAAAAATCCGAGTTTCATTCCCAAATTATAAAACTCATACTCTTAGTTTAAACATTTTTAACTATCATTTCTCTTCATTCTCATTCCCTTACCAATATACTAAGACCCTCAAACCAAACGTACGCTAACTAAAACTAAAAGTATCACATGATAAAAGTAAATACAATGAATGAATACACGTAGGTTTTGAAGAAAATTTGTCATATCACATGAATACACGATCACATCTTACACTTGTAAAGGACATCTCTCAACAATGTTTTATATATTTCGTCTAATATTTAAATATAAAATTATTAATAATAATAATAACATAACAATAATAATAATAATAATAATAATAATAACAAACATTGGAAAGCCAAAATTTCGAATCTCTAAATGAATGATTTAGTACCTAATATTAAAATCGTTTGTTAGAATGTCTTCTTGTTTGGCATGTTAAATTTTTATGAGCAAAGGTACGTTCTTCCTGTTTAGAACTTAATTATGGCTTTAGTTTTAACTTTTTTAGTGATATAAAATACTTTTATCATTAGAACTTAATTATGATTGTAGTTTTAACTTTTTAATTGATATAAAATACTTTGATCAGTTTCTCAAGAAAAAAAGAAAAAAAATAGAACAAAACCACGTACATAACTCATTGACGAATATAAAATTACATACCCACACATCTTATGTAAAGTATAAAGTTTTTGTTAACGATTATCCTAAAGTTGTCATTAAAATATTCGGACATACATAAAATGATTGTACATTAATCAATATTAAGGGTCATTCGGGCATCCGGCCATATAATTTGTTATGGTTCGAGTACAAAGTACATATATATTAAACACATTTTAACTAATTCTTAGAGCATCTCCAATGTATGCACTATTTTAGTGCACTAAATTACACTATCTTAGTGTAAAAAGAGAATCTTTTAAAAATATTTTTGCACTAAAAAAAGTTAGTTCCAATGTGTTGTACTAAATATTTATACCAAATCCTTTTTAATTGATTTAAAATACATGAGTCAACAATATAATTTTTATATAACTATTAAAATTGTCATAAGAGATATATTAACAATAGTTATACTTAAAATTTCAAAAATATAAATGAAAATTTTATAATATTCACAAAGTTTCTTTGATAAGTATGATATAAGACATTATAGTTAGTAATTTTAAAAATATTAATTGTAAATTTATAATTAATACATCATATTAATATATTTTAAGTATTATAAATATTATTATTTAATGTGAATAGTGTTTAGTGCGGTGTCTAGTGCAACACTAAACACTATTGTTGTTGCACTAAAATAGTGTAGTGTTTGGTGCTAATACTGAAGTCAATTTTTTACACTCTTGCACTATCTTAATGAAAAAAAGTACAAATAGTGCACATATTGGAGATGCTCTTAAACTAAAAAATCACTAGATATAAGATTATAGTCTACAACATAATCAATAAATGGTAAATATGATAAGTGAAAAATGAATTGTATTAAATTAAATATATATATATATATATATATATATATATATATATATATATATATATATATATATATATGATCATATGAAAACAAGGGGATAAAATAAAAATGGTGAAAACAGAACACAACCCTTGAATCAGAATATAATATAAAAAAATGGTGGAGATAAAATAAAAACGGTGAAAACAGTTGACCTTCACAATTTTATAAAGTGAGAAGTTGATTTTTTTTTGCTTCACACTTAATTTTTAAATGTGAAGATTATTTTTTTTGGCTTCACATAAAACTTACGAATTGTGAAGGTTGAAAATTAAGCTTCACACATTCATAAAAAATTTCTATCTTTTTGTGAAGCAAAAAAAAAAAAAAAAGTTCACAACGAAATTTTTTTGAAAATTAAAAAAATGTAAGAGTTCACAATAAAAAAACGTATGTGAAACGAAAAAAAAAGTTCACAACTAAAAAAATTGTGAATACAAATGGAGATCGTTTTCACCGTTTTTATTTAACTCCTTGTTTTCACCAGAACCCAACCATATATATATATATATATATATATATATATATATATATATATATATATACTAGTTATAAACTCGTGCGATGCACGACAATTTAAAGCATACAATTTTTATTCCTATTAATTTAATCAAATCAATCAATTATTAAGTAATTTGTTAAATATAATTGTGTTTAGTACATAGTATTATTACATTGTGAGATGTTCATCGTAATATGATATATATTATATACAAAGTCCATGTTATTACACTAAATATTTATATATACTCCTTAATTTGTTTAAGATCGTAACTAAATATATGTCAAATTGTTTAATGTTTTCTAATTAATTATTATTATTAATAATAAAATAATAATATTAATTAAATAATTTGTAGGAGTTTGTTTTCATATAGGACTCCTTCTTTCAATATTATTAATTATTAAAAAATAATAAAATAATAATATAATATTAATTAAATAATTTGTTAACTAAAATTAAAATGTTGACAAGTGGCATTCGTGCTTACGTGGCAAATTCTGGAGCTTTGTTTTATACTCCTTTAGTATATATATATATATATATATATATATATATATATATATATATATATATATATATGACACGTCTTTAAATTGATGATTTATACCTAATTATCATCATTTTCATATATAAAGATAAAATTTTCGCTAAAAGTAGTATTCAAAGTTATAATTTATACTCCCTTTCTCCCACTTTTATTGTCCATTAGAAAACTTTGTTTGATTTAAAATAGGTTGGATGAATGTTAATTTTGCTCTTATATTTAAGACAAGTTTGATTGAAATTTTTTTAAGAAAAATAATATTGAGAGTAATAAATGGGACAGATGGAGTAATTTATAGGAATAATTACATATATACCCAACTTAAGTTGAATAATTTATTTTCTCAAAGTACAAATATTTAGTGCATAAGATGCAATACTCTTAAAGCTTGATTTGGAAAAATACGTAATTATCTAGTTTAAGTCGGATATATATGTAATTATCCATAATTTATTTATAACTAATATATGCATGTGAAATCATAACTTCATTTATTTTCCTTGCTTTATCTGAGAAAAATATAAGAAATATACAATTATACGGAGCATATATATAATTTGATAATAAAATAAGAATCAGTCAACATCACATGCTGACTGCACAATTTATTTTCTCTATATATAATTTGATAATAAAATAATTATCGTTACAGTAATTAATACTCCGTATTTTTTTTATTTTAAAAAAAATAATAATAATAACAAATGTAGTTACATTTTCTCAAATTATTATTATTATACTTTCAAAACCCAATTAAAAAAAGAAAAGAAAAAGAAAAAAAAAAGGAACTTATAAAAGAAAACAATAGCCTATTAACAACGGCTCTGCTTACAATGTGCTCGTAGATCACAACTGAAATCTAGCGGAGAAAATTTAGAATCCATAGTCAATCAAAGATCATCATCATCATCTTTACACACTTTACAAAATCAACAAAAACTGAAAAAAGAAGAAAGTAAAAACATTATATTTTTCTTCATCTTTTCAATCCCCCTTCTCCAAGATTTCACCAAACTCACACATTTTTGGTATTTTCCTTTCTCTTAATCCTTTTCAAATCAACACCATTTTTCACAATTTCTTTATATGGTATAATGTTTTATTTTGAATCTTAATTTGTGTACATTTTGGGTTTTTGCAGGTATTGATTGTGATTCATACCCACATGGCAAATATTCCCATTTCAGGTTCTTCACCCTGTCTTTCCTAACTGTTTTATATATGGGTTTTTTTGTTTTATTCTTTTCCAATATGTGGGTATCCATAATCTTGGTAAATTATGAATTTTATTTGATATTTTTTTTCTTTTTTGGGGTTTAATAGCGTATGGCTGACGTTAATTTATGTAATCTTAAATAATCTTGATCTGTTCTTGGCCTGCACTAGCGAGTTTCCTGATCATATCTCAGAAATCTGATCCGTTTTTTAATGATGTATTGTTTAATTTTGTTATTGTTTCGAAATTCTCGTAAGTTGATGATGATTGAAGTTAATTGTTAGTTTTTTGATTAGACAAAGAATTACAAGTAAATGGTATCATGTGCAAATAAAGGATTATTAATGTTTTTCTTGATATAGTTGGCTTGATTAGACAAAGAGTTACAAGTTGATGGTGATTGAAGTTTATTATAGTTCCTTCCCTTTTTAGAGTAAATCTTCAAGAAAACCTATACAAATCCCTGTTTTTCTTGATAAGAAACGGGGCGTTAGTGTATTCGAGTTGCTTAATCCCTGTTGATCCCATATTTAACTATTTTCCCTTTCATGGAATAATAGCCATGTGGGTAATTATTGATCTTAGGCTCTTAGCTAGATGCGGCAAAGATTCGGGTACGGTTGATACGAGATCGGGTCAAATTGGTCATTTTTGATATTGGTCGGGTTGATACACAACAGTTTTTGTCCAAAAAGTGTAAGACATTCTAGTATGTGAAATATGAAAAGCTATATTAGTTATTAAAAAGTTAAGTTGAATACTTTAATTAAATCATCTAAACGGTTGAAATAGACTTTGGACGACTTTGACCTATTTGACCAATTTGACCCGTTTGACATTTTTTGACTCATTAGTGGTAAAATATGACCCAAATTGATCCCTTCATAAATAAATGGATTGAATTATTTGGCTAATGTTCTTACTGATCCAAATCAATAATCATATAGATGGTATGAAAGAGTTGTCCTTGCATTCGAATGGAGGCCCAGAAACAATCGGTTCACTTGTTGTATGTTTTGGTGAAATGTTGATCGATTTTGTGCCATCAGTTTCCGGAGTTTCACTTGCAGAAGCACCCGCCTTCCAAAAAGCTCCTGGCGGTGCTCCTGCTAATGTTGCAGTTGGCATTTCAAGATTAGGAGGTTCATCAGCTTTCATAGGCAAGGTATCATATAAACTATAAAGATCCAAAGTTTTATTTACTATTTCAATTTTGTTCACCTTGAGTTTGTGTGATTTTCATATGGTTTTTTCTTAGGTGGGTGATGATGAATTTGGGCACATGTTAGCTGACATATTAAAGAAAAACAAGGTCGACAACTCTGGCATGAGGTTTGACCAAAATGCAAGAACAGCACTGGCTTTTGTGACTCTCAGATCTGACGGAGAGCGCGAGTTCATGTTTTTTCGTAATCCAAGTGCAGATATGCTTCTTCATGAATCAGAACTCGATATGAGTCTTATTAAGAAGGTGCGTATTTATTTTTTCCTTTTATCAAGTGTTTGACAATTCTGGATATCATGTTATTAATACATAAAGTAGCTATAAGTGACATTTTGAGAAACAGAGTAAACTACTCGTAATAATCAGTTTTGTTGCATTCTTATAATTCAAAAATAAACAAAAAACAAAACCATTTTTTGGCCCCAAGATAATTAGAAGCAGAATTTAGTTACTTATCAGAACATCCTTTAGACATTATGTGCAAATGTAACGACTAATTCAATTATGATTTAATGCAGGCAAGTATATTCCATTATGGTTCGATTAGTTTAATAGAGGAGCCATGCAAATCAACACATCTAGCTGCAATGGCGCTAGCTAAGAATTCTGGTAGCATTCTCTCTTATGATGTGAATTTGAGATTGCCATTATGGCCATCAGAAGATGCGGCTCGAGATGGCATAATGAGCATATGGGATCAAGCAGATGTCATTAAGGTAAATGCTCAAATTGGGCGTTTATTATTATTTTTTCGCCAACAAACTAACACAGAAATCATGAATGCATACACAGGTTAGCGAGGATGAGATTACGTTCTTGACCGGGGGTGACGATCCGTATGATGATAATGTGGTGCTAAAGAAGCTTTTTCATCCTAATCTTAAGCTTTTGCTTGTAAGTGAAGGACCAGATGGTTGTAGATATTATACACAGGCAAGGATCCTTATCTTCTAATTTCATCCCAATTTTTATTTATCTGTGAACCATATAAGTAGGACCCCACAAAATGAAAAACTAAAACAGCTAACGACGAGCGATTCCATTTTGTGCAGCAATTTAAGGGTAGAGTTCATGGTGTTAAAGTAAAGCCGGTTGATACTACAGGTGCTGGGGATTCATTTGTTGGTGGGATTTTGAGCATCTTAGCTTCCGACACGAATCTTTATAAGGTATCATTTATTTACACCATTATTTGTCAATGCTTCATGTTTCATTTTCGTCGGTCCCTTTTCATTGTCTTTCTGTAATCTTCTGTTCTTTATTTTGTGGACTTTACTTTTATTTCTGCTCAAACAATATGAAAAGGTAAGCCATAGTCAAATACTGATTTGGTATATACGGATCAACTTAACTTTGGATATGATCTTTACAAATTACAGTTGCATCTTTATGTTTAGGTTTCAACCAGGGCCAATTAGGGCTGGTGGGCCTAATCAATTTCGGTTAGGAAAAAAATGGGCCTGGTTAGGCTTGGTGGGCATAATCTGTCCGGTTCTTAAGGTTGAAAATTGGGCCCGGTTAGGGCTGGGGTGCCTAAATGCCTAAGCGGCGTACCCCAGGGTTCCATTTTTATTCTGTTTTTAAGTTTTTATCCAAATATTTAAATAAGTGCTTTTTATAATTATATTTTAATTTATCATCACAAAATTTTTGTAAATGAAAACAGTTTGTTTAAAATTTTTATAACTCTTAAGTTAAGATCATATTGTTGCTACGGTTCATTTTTTCGTCAAGTAAATGTGACCCGTAAATGATAAAATCAAATATATTCACGAGTTCACTCCTTTCATTTCTATCTCTGAATTTAAAATCTTGATTTTAATGTAGGATGAGACTAAACTACGAGAAGCCCTTCTTTTTGCAAACGCATGTGGGGCCTTAACCGTAACCAAGAAAGGAGCGATTCCAGCTATGCCCACTAGAGACGAAGTCCACAAAATCTTGAAACATTACATCTGATAAACGATTCGGTGTTAATAAAACGAGCTCCTTTCCACACTCTTTTTCTTTCGGGAACCCGCGGTAAAAAGGTTATTTGAATCAAACTCTTCAATGTACAAGTCCTATCTGCATCAGAAATATAATATAGCAGTTTTAGTTGTACACCAAAAGGAGGTGTTTTGGTGTTTGTATGACAATTTGTACTCTGTACCAGTATCAACACTGCGGGTAAGTAAAAAAAATGTCGTTTTCATGATATGTTTGGTCCATTTGTAGCGAACCTTTGACTGGCGAAAAATGTATGCAATAAGTTTTAACAATCTTTATGGGAATATATACAATCTTTATGAGAGCCAATGCAATAGTTTCATGGCGTAAATGTGTAACATTTTTTTTAGTAATGTCAGTTTTTAGGGGCCTTGATAATCACACTTGTATGAAAATTGCATGCAAGTTCTTGCCATTTAGCAATGTTGCTGACCCACTTGTATCTGAAGGTGTAATGTGGCATGTTTCATTCAAAAGCCCCCCCCCCCCCCCCCCCCCCCCCCCACCCACCCCACCCCACCCCCACAAGATGCCAATGATATATTCATTGTGGTTTCTTTAGATTGAAAAAATTGATTTTGAATTGAAAAATTGGCGCCTGGAAACAGAGGATCTCAGTTGATGAATGTATGGATTGGTTTATGTACTGTTCACTTGTTGGGTATCATATCATGTATCAATCTTTCAGTCTATCTGTCATCATTACACTTTTTCGTTGGACCCTTCTCATTAACATTAAGTTTTATAATTTCACCTTTTGTGTAATACTTAATATAGCCTTTTTGTTTGCATTGCAAGACGAATAGGTCAAGCAGGTTTAAAATTAAATCGAGTCTAAAACAGGTACTTCTATTAGCATGGAGCCGGTTGAATTGATCTGATAACAGTTTTTGAGTTTTATTCATTATTGATCTATCTAGTATGATTTAGAAAAGATTATTGTTAAAGTTATCAGGGTTTAGTGTCTGGGAATGCAACTAACTTGTACTCGATATCTATTTGTGTATCCAACTTAGGTTTGATATTTTTAATGCATCAAACTTTCAAAAAGGGTGTTTTAATGTATTTTGCTGATGTGTCGTTCGTTTAATGTGCCACGTGGCATCCGGAGGGTTTGACAAATCACCAAAATACACTAAAACACACTTTTTGAAAATTTGATTCATTAAAAATAGCAAACCTAAGTTGAGTACACACAATAGATATTCAGCTTTAGTTAGTTGCATTCCCAGACACTAAGCCCAAGTTATTATTTACCGCGAAGTTTAGCTTGCTGCAAGTATGTGAACATTTTTTAGACGACTTTTGAACTGTTTTTAACTAGTCGTTGTATGAATGAGCAGAAATTGTCACCTAGTATTACTGGGTTTTGTAGAACGAGCACTGTTAGGAGTATGCATAAAATGTGATTCTAAATATGTGATTAATCAACATATTGTTTGACTCATTTATTACTTTTTTTTTAATCTCCACCGATGAGTTTAACATGTGCCCCAATTAATTTATGCCCCAATTATATCTTTAGGCACGTGCTTTGAATCGTATGTGTAATTTTACTACTTATATGATATATGATATGACAATCATTTGTAGATACAATTTTGAAACATGTAACATGCTTACGTACACAATACAATGTATAATATTCAAAGGATGGTCAAATCTGCCTGTGAACATTGAGATCGATCAGCCTCCTCAATCGCTAAATGGCAGACTTAATGTCACTGTCGTAAAAATCGGCCTAGGCGGTCGATTAATCAAGGACTAGTCGGTGATCGGGAGTAGTCCGATGCGCCAAGCAGGTAGTCGGAATAATTAGTCGGTCAACGGTCAAAAATCGGGGACTAGTCGGTCAAAATCGGTAAAAATCGGGGACTAGTCGGTCAAAGTCGGTCAATTTTTTATTTTTTTTGTTAAATAAATTAGGGGTTTGGAAAATAAGACATGGACCATCACTTTTATTCCACACACAAGCGAGGCTCAAGAACTATTTGAGGAAAAATTCAAGTCGGCAAGTGAGGAGGAAGTAGATTAGGATGAGGTTGACTAAGAGTCCGACGGAGTTCAAATCATTGAACACTATGAACAAGATGGGGATGAAGCGTGAATCTAATAACTAATAATTATATGTGTTTATGTTTATGTTTATGTTTCTAAACAATATATTTATGTTTCTAGTCTACTATGTTTATGTTTCTAGACATATGATTTTGAAAATATGTTATTTATATATGAAAAATCCTAATCCGACTAGTCCCTCACTAGTCCCCCCCTAGACCGATTACTAGCTACAAGGTCCCCCACTGCTCAACTAGCGCCTAGCGAGTTTTACAACCTTGCTTAATGTTCGACCCCCTGGTTTATTTATCGTGTGGCCCACGTCAATTTATCTCCTCTAACTCTCTAACAGTGTGTTCTCGAGTTTATTTTAGGAAAGAAAAGAAACGAAGTGAAAGGAAATAGGTAAAATTTGTGTTATTAAGTATTTTTAAGAGGAGGAAAGGAAAGGAAGATAAGAGATGAGGAATGAAGCTTATAGTTCATTTTTTATCTAAAAATTTCATTTCAAATATGGGGTGATTAGAAAGGAACCATTCATTTCATTTTCATTCCTTTCAACTTCTTATTAAATGTTTCCTTTCTGTTACCTTCTTTTCTCTTCTTCTTTATTCCTTTATCTTCTTTTACTCTTATTTTTAAACTCGAGAACATAGTGTAAGGCTCTAAGACCTCTGCATGTGGGAGTCTTAGACTTTGCTTCAAGTGTCATGACGTAGGAACACCATAGGCACGGAACTGGCGTTCGTTCGTGGTTGGAGTCGAGCAAGAGACAGAGAGGAACAGAAGAAAAGTGGGCCAACCTAAATTTTATGATTTACTTTTCCTTTGGGTGTTTAATAATAAATGTGATATCCATAAAAACTTCAGTTCTTAAGTTCTTATAAGTAGTGTTAAGTTTTGATCCGTTTTTCTTTTGAATTGATTAACGTGCAGTTGAAATATCAGTTCAGTTCTTCAAGTAATAACAGTAATTGAGAAATAAAACTGCTCTAATTATATTATTTTAAATTGATAACTTATTTCTAAACAGAGTACGTTGGGAAATCCAAAAAAGGTTCAAAAATAGCCTTTCGACCTTTGTTTTTGAATTTGAACATTATTATTTATAATGCTATGCTATTTATACATCCACTTTCATTTATAGATGTTAGTAGGCTTCTATTTTTGTTGAATTATGAAAGGTCAAAGTTGATAAGATGACTCAAATTTAATGAATCATCATATCCAACCCCTTACTTTAAATAAAATTTATTTATTTTTCTTTTTCTAAACAATTATTTTATTAGTTTATTTATTATCATATATGTACGGTATAAATTTAGAGATTAGAATTTTTTATAAAAAAACCTCCTAAATCTTGGATAACTTTTTTAAAGGTATGTTACCTTGTAGTTAGAACCAATGATACGATAGTAATTCTACATTGACTTTAGTGTAAATAATACTAATTTAATTGTGAATGAGATGTCTTATTTTAACGTTAATTATATTATATATATATTTACTTAGGTGATATGTTTGTTACATTTTAAATAAATGAATGATATTTGATAAATATCTCATAATTATCAATTATATGTGACACTTGCTAGTATAAATGTGTAAGAATAGTTAAAAAAATTTTACAAGTGTCAACCCAAGTTGCTAATGCGATAATATATACTTATGGATATGAGAAAATTAAAAATTCTTCTACACATAAATCATAATTAATTTTGTTACAGTCAAAATTACCAATACTTTTCCTTTTAGTGTTAATAACGGCTACATTACAGTTGCACTATTCATTTATATTTTATATATAAAAACTATAGAATATAAATGTTTCTCCAACACAATAATTATGAAAATCATGGGCTTTGTTGAAACCAATGTTGTTCACTTTGTCACAAAAAAGCTGACTTTCCAAATGTGTCTTCTTTTCTGTGCCAAACGAATAGCATCTGATCACGTGAATACCACATGTGACCTCACTCTGTCAGACCTTGCCGGAAGGCAAATTAACCCCACCGTTATCGTCGTTAACTACCATCTCATGCACCAAAGTTGCCACAATCTCATTTTCTATATCCTTCACCATCTCCTCCAGCTCAGCCTCAACCGCGGTCAACCCCAACCGCCGAATGCTCAGTCCTATATCTCTTTCAATTAGTTCGTTAATATCTTGCATCTCCTCACATTTAGCGGATGGAACACTTTTTATTTTTTTGCATAATATTTCTATCAACTCACTCCCACACATTGTACACGAATCCGGTGGTTTTGGACAAACCCATGGTTTTTTATTCATGTAGGGCTTCAAGATTTCGATCAAACCCTCGTTTGTTAACTCAAACAACATCCTTCGTTTGGTGGCCGCAGTGATGGTGTTGGTGAAATAAAGTTTTTCTAATTGGTGAAATATTGAAGGGTGAAGAGGGTGAGAATGAGTGTACCACTGGCCATCGGATATTGGGGTGGTGGTGTGGACCCCACATTGGTTGACAATTTTTGTTACGTAGTCAAAACAATTGGAGTAATTATGGCGGTCTCTATTGGTGGTGATGGTGGTGGAGGAGGTTGTTGTGACGTTAGAGTGTTGATCCGAAATATTTTTTTGTTTGAATTTGTAACTTTTTGATGACGAGATCATATTTGGTACCACTAGTGATATGTCACGTTGATCTAGATTGAGTGTGTGATTGTCATTGGAGTTGTACGATGAGTTCAAACTACTAGGTAAGTGTGTCATACTAACCAAGGACACCTGCAAAATCAAATATTCCATAAATATGAATTAAACCAATACGCAAACTCCATTTTAAGATGGGTTGAAATATGTTTACAAAAGATAATAAGTTAACACAGTACTATAATTTCAACCAAGAAACATATAAAACTTTAATTGATGGTAAATTTTAATAAATATATTTTTATTTTATTGATGCTACAGTACTTTTTATAAAAGAAAGTAACTATTTACAAAAAATACTTTTAACCTACACTTAGATTCTTGCCATATAAAAAATTATTTGATATACTGTTAGCTTTAAAAACACATTAATGTCATTGGAAAGTAGATTCAATAGTAATAGTAATGTATATCAATGAAAAGGTGTCATACTGAAATAATAATATAAGAATATGAAGAAAAAAACAAATGACATCAGAAGTAATGGTACAACTAAATGTACCTGTTTTTGAGGTGATCTTGTTGTTGAGGAAGATGACATCATTTCTTTCTTGAAATCAAGAAACTTTGCTGTGTTCTTCACATCATTTGACAATGAAGTTGACTTCTTCTTGCAAATCTTTGTAGTAAACATTGCATCATCATGTTGATTCATTTTCTTCAATCTAAAATCATATCTTTCCCTAGCAATTTTCTTTATTTTTTTCTCTTTCACTACTTTCTCTGGTTGCCTCAATGAATGTGAACTTGAATTTGGTTTGTTGAGATTGCTATTAATATCCAACAATCTCAACTTTGGCGAGCTCGAATATGACGTCGAATCATCTTGTTTTGCTTTTACCTCTATTTCTGGCGTCAAAATTGGCGCCAGAGCACGTGGTGGAGTAGATTGTTTTTTCGGTTTAAGCATAACAAGATTTAAATCTCTTCTCTGCTCCTTATTTCTCGTGGATACAGTGTTTGTAATATCGGTACCAAGTCGTCGACCGATTCTTTCCCTCACCTGATACAAGATTATTTAGACCATATATACTTCACAATTAAGAAAAAAATAACAATAAAAATAAAATCAAAAAAAATAAGCTACACAAGTTTTAAAAGAATGTCCACAATCTGTAATGAATTTAAATGAGTTTTATTAATTCGAAATGCCTAAAATAGAAACTTTAACCACCCGAAGTCTATGGCCCATGGTTAGCAAATTTCAAAGTTAATGACTAGCTAATCAATACGCGTAATTACCTGATTAGCAACTTGCTTCGCGTACTCACTTGTAACATCATGGTCTTTCCGGTTAGCCAAAAGTTCTGCTCGCCGGCGTACCATTTTCATTTGTAACGACTCGTGTTCGTGACCACTACAACTATTGCGATTTTCCTTGTCAATTTGGAGCGAAAGCCGGTGATGGTAATCGTTATCCGTTGACCGCCTACTAGCGGTTGACATTCTTGGAGTCGTGGGTAATGAACGACTACGATGATGGGAGTTGACCGGAGTTGAGGAGGATGAAGGTCTCGGAGAAGAATATTCCGGCAAAAGATCGAGACCCATTAATCTAGCAACTAAATTTGGTGTTTTAGTACCTGGTGAACTGCTACACTCCGATGATATATCGTCGGTAAATCTTGATCGTTTTGTTTTGATTTGAATTCCACTCATCTGTATTAAAAGGTTTAGAAATATCAAAATTTATTGACGATGGATCCAATGATCATTTAATTTAATTACCATAATAAATATAATAAATGTATAAAATTTTTCAAAAATATTAAATGAAGTTTACCGGAATATTCAAGTTTGTTTCTTCTTTAACTTTTAATGATGATGATGGAGCTACGTTCGTGACGGATTCCAGTGACTCCAAACTATTCCTTGGTGCTTCTACGCCTGTATAATCAATTATCGTTCAATACAAATTCATGAGAAAATTTAATTAAACGATGAGTATAGTTTTAATCTTTTTTGTTCAATTTGAATACTTGTAATTCTAATATGTAACAAAGTTGATAAATTAAGATATCGGTTAGAAAGTCACTTTCGATGTGCTTAGTGACGGGATTTCCCGTTACTATTTGTCACGAAAATGACAATGTTGAACCGGTTATCTTAGTATTAATGACTTTGTCACAAATAAAAATTCGAGTATTAAGATTGAAACTTATACGCTAGTCATTTAATTAACCTTACAAATAAAATATAGATAGAGAAATTAAATTACCTTGAAGACCGAAGTTGGATTGTTGTGAGTTAGTAATGGTTGATTCCGATATAAATGATGGATGATGAAACCGAAATTGATGATGTTGAATATCAAACAAATTAAAAATGGCACTCATACAACCAGTAGACGAATTGTTTTTCTCTTTTCTTGTTTTTCCGCTCATTCTTTTATTCATTGCGGTGGATGACGATTTCCCACCGCTGTGACTACCTCCATCGCCGTCACCACCAACAGCCGCCTTGTATAACCACTCTCTTCCCATTTTCTTTACAAAAACTATCTATTTTCACCAATTTATCAGCTCGTAACAAACTAAAGTTATCTGCATTTCACGGAAAACTACACATAGGGAATTGAAAAAAAGATGACGAAATGTGGATGCACTTTTTTATTTCTATCTTTTTTACAGCTTTTTCATCCCTGTACTATAACTTGTGATGTAGAGATGAAAATGGCGGAAGTATGAGTTTTTTGAAAAATGGAGGTGGAATGGAAATGGGGTGGATGATGGTGGTGGGGTGTTAATTTAAATATAAGTTAGTTTACTGGGGATCCGAACCCATATACCCGTTTTATTTTTGAATCGGACTACGAATTGAATTGTATATTTGTATGTAATGTATAAATGATAAAAATGTGTATTAATTGCAATATATGACTCTCTTGGTTCACTTTTAACCCTTTATGGTTTTTAGTGTTTTAATTTATTAAAAATAACTCGATACATATTAATTATATGTTATTTTCGTAGTAATAGTATTCTTGGGAAGAAATTTAATATCTTTTAACTTTTCTTTGTTTTTTTACAAGTATAAAAAACAACTATGACACTACTAACCAATAACTCAATACTTCCTTTATTCTAATTTAATTGTCCGCAACCAATAAGATTTTATATTTTTTCACTTAATCAATTTCTGATTAGTTAAAAATGAAAGTGGACAATTATTTTCGAACATCCTAAATTTCAATATTGTAACTTAAAATTGTCAACTTTTTCATCTATATATTTAAAGGGTGTTAGGAATTGAGTTTTTAAGATAGATTTTACATTTTGATCAAAGTTACATGTCAATCTGCTATTCTTAAACCGTGTTTTATGTATAGTAAAACATTGATAATCTTTTTCTTTTTTTGCCAATTGCATTTTTTTATTATTTTAAACACTTTCATATATTAACCGAATAGTTTTCTTGTAAAATTTAATCACATATTCAATATGAATAAATAACTTCCATTGAAAAGTTAATTTTGGAATTTATCTATTTATATTCTTATTATTTTTCGCGTCCAATTTTGTTCATCAGTTAATTTGATCAATTATGAACAAAATGATGCAATTTTACTTTCCTCCCATCAAGAAATGGAATATTTTTTTAAAATATATTAGTTAAACTCGGAAAATGTAAAGTTTGTTATGGTAATTTTTTAATCTTACATTAAATTAAATGGTGATCACTAATCAAAGTTACTCCACAGTAAATTAAATTATGGTCAATAAATCATTGTTGAATACTATTAATACTAGTCAAAATGTTTTGTTAATTGGTTTCTACTTTCTAGCTAGTCAACTATTGGGAGTCTCAATTGTTAACAAAATTGACATAATGTAAAATGTTAAAGTTTGAACAAATTTATTAATGCAATTAATATTCCTTTGATCTATGACTATATATTTTATCATCCAAACAGATGTAATTATGTATTATTATTCTTTCTATAATTCGTCCAAAAATAATTAGGATTAATTTTCATGAAGAATATATAACATTTTCTCCAAATACATCTTGTAATATTTTACTCTTAACTTTTATGATATACTTTAATTTACAAAAAGTTGATAAGGGAAATGGATTTTCAGAGTTTGTTTGCGAAACGTATAACAATGTACATATTCCTTTTTGAAAGGCGTGCATACATATTAGGTTTTTTTTTTTTTTTTTTTTTTTTTGAAAAGAAATAAAAAAAAAAATTGTACTCTTTATTTAATAGTTAATAAATGGCATTTTAAAAGAAGATGTTTTTAATATCATAAACCATGTATAGATCTAGCCGTTATACATCACATGTTGTTCAAAATTAGTTAATGCATATGGTCATACGTAAACATAAATGTCTACTAGTCTATAGATCCATTTAATATAATAATTATTATTATTATAATAATTTAATTATTAATTATTATTACAGAGTATTTATATATATATATATATATATATATATATATATATATTAATCTAAATGAATCTAAATAAATATAAAAGACTGTGTAAATCAGTGTAAACTTAATTACTAACAAATAGTAATCGTACACAAAAATGAAAATATCTTATCATCAAAAGAGATCAATCTCATTTAGAAGTCGTGATGTGGTGATATGCTGTGTACTTGATTATTTTCCTCCCGATTACTAAAAGCACACTTCGTTATTCAACTGTTAAGCGTATGATTTATGAGTTATGTCAAGTTAATTAGAGGTGTAATTTATCAGGAGACTCAGAATATGCTTTGTTCTTATATAATCAACATGGAAGCATAGAAATCAAATAGTTCATGCTTCTCAAGAGGATCAGGACCGTCTTGTGATGTTTGATAGCTTCTCGTCTATTAAGCGTCAATCTTTGTTTTGAATTTCTAATGGGTCTAAAAACACTTGGTCAAAAATGGGACTGTTGGGTTCGCAATCAGCAAGGGATGTTTGGTGGCAAATCATCGGGTTTCCTTTTGTTTGGTGGCGGCCTCATGCCTGCCTGTATTTCAAAAAAAAAAAAAAAAATCTTTATCTTTGTAATCTTTCCCCTTCTTGGGTTGTTCTATTTTATAGAAATTCGTTTGCCTTCCAAAAAAAATCAGAGGTGTAATTTGCGACCGAAGATATTTTGAGTTATAGTAGAATTTTTAACGAGTATTGTCAGTTCATTAGATATATAAACTCTAAGTTACCAATATTTTATTTTATCAGATTTTACGTCATTAGCCCATTCGTCTTTCAAGTTATTGGAAATTATTAGTTACATTAATGGTAAAGTTTATCTTTTGTTAGTACTCCGTATAAATTAAAATACGGGTCGGGTAATAGAGGAGTTAAGATTTTTTGTCGTATAGATTAAGTAGTCCAAATATGTATGGAGCCCATCACCTACAGTATACCTATCTATCAATAATGCTTTCCTTAATAATTTCTTTATTCTCTTCAACTTTTAAATCGTTTAATCCGTCACTTCCAAATAGATAAAATCAATCACTAAACTTTCATGATTTTATATATTTATCGCAAGATTTATGTTTATTTTTATATTTATGTTAAATTAAATGCAATTACAGCAGTTAAAACTTAAAACAAATATACATATAAATATACATTACTTATAAAAAACAAGAACACAAAAATTAAAATATCACAAATTAAGTTTTGTGTATGAAATGGAGTAGATATAATTGGTCAACTATTAACTTTGTTAAGTTACCCCTACTATGCATGCATTACTACTAAAGGAAATTTACTACTATGCATGCATTACTACTAAAGGAAATTTACTACTTTATCCGTCTATTATTATTTATATATGTCCCAAAATAATTGTCTACTTGTAAAATAACTATTAAAAATCATTAAACTTCATATTTTACTCTTATTTATTACCTCTTGATCGTTTATTTCTTAAATAAATTCAGTCAAACTTGCCTTGAATATAAGGACAAAATTGACATTAATTCAACAAATCTTAATTCATACAAAAAATGTTGAAGGACATTTTTTATGGAAAAGAGGAAATATCTTTTTAAACCATCAAAATATATGGTCAAAGTTTCACTTTTCATTAGTAAGTATCATTAAGGTTCGTTAACGAACTTTGGACCAGAGTTTTTAGACAAATTAAGTATTTTGACTTCAACACACAAATGCAATGTATTTTGTTCCTATCATCCTTGTTTTCGTACTTGTACTAAATTAACAACATCAATTTTATAAACATCTAGTATCAAGACTGAAGAACTGAACTGTCAGTTCAACATCACGTCGGTAGCTTTTAATAAAGACTAAACGCTATGTATAATGACATGAAAGAATGAATTTTTGAACTTCACATTTACCAATAATAATATCTTTAGAACATACCAAAAGAAAACATAAAAAGCAAAAATTATAAAAATAACCTAGCCCACACTCTTTCGTCTTAACTCCGTCGTGCGTGAGACGGTTGAATTAAAGACGAAGAGAAAGACTCGGTGGTGTCTATGCATGGAGTCCTTGGAAGGAAGGAGGTAAAACGGAGGACGGAAGGTGACATAGGCATCTGTCTAATAGGGACTTAATTTAACAGACTACGTACTTGTTTTCTTTAATTACTTAATTAGTTAAAAATCGTTAATTAAGTTACTATGACACCATTATTAGAAAAGCTTTTTGGATCGATCTCGCAAGAATGTATATGGTATGGGTTTTTAATTGTCTGTAACCGTTTGTTTGTTCCAGGACAATAATATTGAGTTGATATAACTAACTAGGTGAGACATCTAATAAATATCAGTTGCACTTTTAGCAACAATATAATCTGTACATTGTACATCAATTATTTAGGTAGGTTGGATCATGGCCACAACCAATTACTCATACCATTTAAATTTCTAGCTAGCTATAATCCCAAATTAATTGTTTATAATTTGAATTGAAGCAATTTGAAATGACAATGGAATCAAATCTTATCTTACAAATATATAATTATAATTATAGTTATAAATAATTAATTAATTAATTAATTAATTAATTAATAATTAATAATATAATAAGAATAAGAATAATAAGAATACATATATACTAGTTTCAGCCTCTACAATTGTAGGGGCAAGAAAATTTGCTACCGTAAAATTCTCGTCTCTATGCACAAATTCTACAACAGCGTTGTAGGGTTTTACCTATTTAATTAATTTAATTTTAATTTAACTAATTCGTATTTAATTAAATCGTCTCAATCATTCCACTCACACAAAAGTAAGCTATACTAACGCTACTTTAAGGAAGTCTTATCTAAAGTCGATCGTTTAAACAAGGACAAAACCATTATTAACTTACTAACAAAACACAAAACTGCAATTTGCATCAGATTGACAAATGCATTGCGTTCCATAATATCATTTTTGTAACACAGGATACGTTTATTTTATTTCTTTTCCGAAAGACGACAAATACAATACGTTTCATATATGTTTTTCTCATTTCGTTCACCCCATCATGTTTGTATATTTTTATGATTATTATTAGCTCTTATTCTTATTCTTACAGTACTTGTAACGTATGAATGAGTAGGCCTAAGCTCATCTTTTGTTGATGAGTCAAATCTATTACTGGGGTTAATGGACTGGCCTAAGCCCATATTTTGTTGATGGGTCAAACGTATTAGTGTGGTTAATGGATTGGCCTAGGCTCATCTTGCAAGTCAATCGGAAATATCGTAAATATGTTGCTGGGATGTTAATTTTCCTCTTGAACTCCGTAAGCTCCCATATTCGCATTTGAAGTATTCTTTTTTTATCTCGAGTACTTTATTGCGTACTATAAATGTAACTGGACACAATCTCGAGTATGGGAGCGTACAGAGTACATTTTGGTACGCATCAATGCTATAATAACCGGAAGTTAATTACACACAATGTGAGTAATTTATTGCATATTATAAAGGTTAGAACATAATTAAATAATTACATTTCACTGCAATTAAACCCAAAATGTACGTCATCTAAAAGCAATTAAAGTTTGATAAAAGAAGAGAAGCACACATTTGCATCATATTATATTATTATCAACCATTTTTATTCTATACATCAATTACAAGTCTACATGATCCTTAAAACTTTGTTATATGTTTGCTAGGTTCTCATTTACATACTACTAAATGCAGTGTCTGTTAAGCCTTCTCATTTATATAAAACTAAATGCAGTTTCTGTTGAGTCATCCATCAAATTCAAAAATAAAATAAGATACGAACTATAATTCTCGAGCATTCTGAGAGAGGCGCAGGCCGACAAATAGTTCTGTTTCCACCTCTGAAAACTTGCTACTCTGGCTGCATGTAACCATATCTTTCTGCGTCATTGAGTACTGATGCGGTTGAACCACAACACGCTGATACATATAATTCGTATAATTATTGTTACTATCTCTCCTTTTAGTTTATGTCATATAAAACACGAAAGAAAAAAAAAACGTTAGTTTTTACATAAAAAGGCTGTACCTTTTGACATAATGTTGTGTCTTCTTGGCTTAATCTTGCATTTTCTTCCAGGAGGTATATTTCCTGAACATGAAAAGGGTGTAAAAGGAAGATATATATTGATTTAATTTCTAAATAATTAGCACAATGCAAACCTTTGCTTTTAGTTTTTCAATTTGTTCCTTAAACAGCTGAGCCTGAAATCAACCAAAGAACTAGTTTAACAGAATTTAAGGTTATAGATGGGACCATAGCAAACATATTAAATTAAATCGATATACACCTTTCTTGCCCTGATGGTTCTCAACGTATGCTCCAGTATACTATCGAAGTCGCTTAGTTCATCGAGTGAACATGATCCCAAGTCTTGTCCAAGAAACTTCCTAACCATATATATCAACATTTATAAATAAACATAAACATCGAACAAAAGTGCTTATTAAAGAGGATTGAAAAACGCAGACTTAAATATAATATATGTCTAATGAAATGATTGGCACACATGTAAAGATCGACTAATAATTTATAAGGAGAGAGAATTAATGGAATCCACGTGTCAATTAATAGAATCTCAGTATAAATATGTAAAAAAACAAGAAAATTAGGCTAGAACCTTTGTGAAGCTTCAAGTTGCTCTACTCTTTGTTGAATAATGGCAGCTTCTTCCTTCAATTGCTGCAAAATAATTAATGATTTTTTTAAACTTAAATTGTTTAGTCAGATGCTAGTATGCAATATACATACATTAGTTTTGCTAATATAACTAGAATGGATATAGAATCTTGACCTGAGTGTGTATTTCAATTGCAGGATTGCAGTCTTCATCTTTTCTAACATGCTCACGATACTTGTCTATTGTCTTCTGCATGCTGAAAGCTCATGATACGAATAATTTAAAGTTTACCGTATGTCAAAATTCACAATACTTGAACGATATAAAACTGTGGTGAAACGGACACATTTCATAAGGCAGCTGCAAGCCTGCAATAGGTTAAGATCGAGATTTTCGACCTTTTATGACTATCTCAATCTGATGTTGGCCTATCATATATTCATTTCCTCATAAACCTTGAGGATTCCTTTTCTATATTTGAAAGTAGGGTGGAGGCGATATGTTCGATTTTCTCTTGTATTACCATATATTATATATGAACTTTTCATATCGACAATTTTTTTCTCTTTTTCATCAGCTCTTATATTTGTGTATCAATAGTTTAACACATTAATTAACGAAATCCTTAAAAAGTGTAAACTTTAATATTTTTCGATGCTATTATTCCAACAAATTTCAATAAACTAGTGACCAGCAGAAGAAGGTACTCATCTGATCAAGAGTAGGTGGTCTATATGTACTTTTAGTTCATATAAAACTAGCTCAACAATCAAATCACATCTTGCAAATTACCAAGAAATTTAAAACCACAATTGGAGCTTGCAGCTTTATTTTATGGGACTTGATACAGACATACCTACTATGTCTACATTTTCACATGGCATATTGTACTTTAAAAATAATTTAAATTTTATCATCGGACTTGTTCATTATATGTGACTAAATCCCATGAAGTTCATTATACAAATTTGTATACATGTACTGATATACATATGGAGAGTGAGCGAAATAATTACTCGATCCGAACGCTTTTAAAATAAGAACCGTAATAAACTAATAACGAATCAAATTAAGTTATAGATAAAGAGAATAAGACGAAAAGAGGGACTTACTTAGAGCTTGAAAACTCATATAGTTTTCCCTTTTGAGCGAAAATAATCAAAGCAACTTGAGCATCACAAAGAAGTGAAAGCTCATAAGCCTTCTTCAAAAGCCCATTTCTCCTCTTAGTAAAAGTCACTTGCCTGCTTGTCGTGTTCTCTATTCTTTTCAGTTCAACCTTTCCTCTCACCATTTCCTGCACATACACATACAAACCAAAGTAATTAAACTAATCTTGAAATAAAACAAAATCCAACAAAAATTTCTCAACTATAACCAAGAAGCAAAACAACCTAGATCTTTGAGATCAAGAAGAAGCTGTTAACATAGAAAAAAACCCTAGAAATGGAAGGAGTAACTGAAGGAGGTTCTTGTTAAAGAAATAGGCAAGAACAAGAGAAACCCTAGTGAAATAGTAAAAAAAAGAAGATATTATTTGTTTAAGGTTTAAGATGAGATGATTTGGAATTTATAGGTAAAATAAGAGACATTAAGGATCTGTCTTTTTGGGTTGGTAATGTAAACATCTCTTTACTTTTAGACCACAAATTCAGTTGGGTTTCCTTATTCATCATCCAATCTTGTATTCCCTTTGTCTCTATGGCAAACAAAGAAGGAATGCACTAAAAATAGTCAAGCCCATATATGTAATCAATATGTGTACGTTCTTAATAAAATATTCATAAAAATAGATCCCTACCTATTTGTATCTTATTTTGGTAAACCTATGAAACAACTAAAAACACAAAATGTTTACAATATTGTAACAAAAACCTTGGTCTTTATGGCCAACAAAGATGGTATGGAACCAAAAAAAGTCAGGCCAGGGCAACAGAAAGGTGGTCTAAATTTATACCGTAAAATATTACTAAAGCCCAAGGGTGTGTTTGGATGGTGGGTTTTAATTGAGGTATGGGTATAAGAATGGGTATGGAAAAGAATAATATACTGTGTTTGTTTAAGGGGTGCGAGTTTTAAAATATGGGAATGAAACTTTCAAAATAATGGGTTTTTCAAACCCATGAAAAGAGATGGGTTTAAAAGTAATATTCATTCTTTTTACAATTTACTATCAATCTTATACAATTGTGATTTCATTATGCAAATGAAACAAATAATAGCTACAATATTAACTTAATAAGGCCGTGCGGAGTGGAAGTTCAAAATGGCCCGTACAAGCCGATCATGATGAGGACGCACAGAGTGACAACAAATTTGTGGTAATTTCGTGCCGCAGAAAATGAGTGAGGACGAAATCAAAAGCGGGCCTCGTTTCTTTTCTTTTTTTCTTTTTCAACAAAATATTAAAAACAAGTAACCGTTGTTGCTTAAACGGTAAACAAGAATTTTCGAAAAAATAATAATAATTTTATACACTATAAATACACACTCTATTTACACAATACACACAACGTTATTCTATACAACTTTCTACAATTTCTATCTTCTATCAAATTCTCACAAACACTTTTCTAAACCAAACAATGTTTAATGTTAACCCAAATCCTAAATCCAAATGAAAATTTCTCTTATACTGGTCTTTTATATCAAGGATTGAATACCTCAGGTTCTAGCTCGTCATCACCAAACCCGAGTCCACAACAATATAGTGGCTTTCAACTATTCCAACAAACTCAACAATTCTAATACCCCCAACAATCATCATTCGAATATAACGCATTATTCCAACAATTCCAACAACAACAACAACAACAATTCAAACTATTCCAACAACAACAACAACAACCCGTACCAGTCGGAAAAAAAGGCAAAAAAAGAGCTCAAGGGACGATTTCAAGGTGTTCCCGTGGTTTACAATAAACAAAATTGGGCTGACAAAAAAAAAGCGTGGTTGGCATTTTGTTGGGTTGATACTTCAGAAGATCCAAAACACGGCAACTCTAAAAAAAGGGATAGTTTTTTAGAGAAAGTAAGGATCAAATTCAACATCAACAACGATGGATGGGAACGAGGCACTAATCAACTTTCAGCCAAGTGGCGAAACATCAACAAATATTGTGCTCTATTCAACGGGATTTACAATGAACAACATCGTGCATGGGGTAGCGGGTGTGACGATCAGATTGTCATGGATCGAGGGTTGGCCGAATATTAGATAGTAGAAAAAAATCCGTTTACTTTTCGTGAATCTTCGGAGGTTGTAAAGGACAAACCAAAGTGGTTGCAACAATTGGGAGTACATGGTGTATCCGCGAGACGATTATTTGACGAAGAAGATGAAAACACAACGTTTGATCTTGAAGACGATACTCCAAATCCACTTTTTGGAGAAGATGTTATCCCACGCCCACCCGGACAGTTGAGCACACGGCCATCAAAAGTTGCAAAAAGTTAAAGCTCTTCCGACGAGGCCACTTCTTCTTGTTCTGCCGTTTCAAGACTTGAAGTTGCGGTGGAAACCATAGCGAGTCACAAAGAAATGATTGAAGTTGAACATCTAAAAGCTATGCGTGAGATCAGAGAGGCCGATAGAATGCGTGCGGCAATTGAGTCGTTGAAGTTCGTAAAAGAAGATGTCGATTGTTACAAGCCGAATGACGCGAAAACAATTAAGACGTGGCAAAATAGGATTCACAAAAAATATGCAGAATTTGTGGAGATCGACGATGAAGAAGAAGAAGACGAAGAGGAAAACGAAGACAAAGATTAGTTTTAGGATTGTTGTTTTAATTATTATTATCGTATTTTAAACTTTAAAGTTATGTAACTTTTTTTTAGTATTGTAACGTTTTTATTTTTATTAATTAAGTACTTTTTAAATAAAATGTAGTGTTTTCTTAATTAAAAGTAATAATTATTTAAAGAAAATAAAAATTAAATAAAAATGTAAGACCCAACAGTTAGTTGTGGCTAGTCGTGAAACTCTGCACTCTTGTCAGTCGTCCACGACTGTTAGTCGTGAGTAACGTGGCAGCTAGTCGTCCTACGACTAGCATTTACCACTCCTGGTGGTTTAAGAATAAGACTAGAAATAATTCAATAAGACTAGAAATAATTCAAGATGTACTCCTTCAGTTTTGGAATTAAATTATGTATACACTTCAAATATGAGTTGTACACAACAATGAACAAAATCAAAAACAGAAATTTATGTAACATTCACAACATTATGTATTGGAGAGTTAATTTATCAACTTGGTTATTAATTAATTCAGGGGGAAAAAGCTTAATCAAATACAATAATCTTCTTGTAAATCATTTTAAATGATCGAAGAGTTACTGAGAACTTGCCGAAGAAAATTTATACGCGTACTTTAATAAATAAATAAAAAACTTCTTTTTTCCTTTTTAAAGATTGTGGTATCGATATCACCTTTGATGGGTCACTAATCGACAAGATTTATGTAAAGCCCCCTTTATATAAACCAGAAAGATATTCCTTTCGGAAGTCGGACGATACTCTAAAAGAATATTGACGTTTGGGAAAAGAAAAAAAAAAGAATCTTTCGGAGATTAATTAGTACGTGTAAATCAATTTTTCTTTCGAATATCGGTACCAAATCACATACTTCTACCTCAGAGGGCTGAGCAATCAGCATCATCGTACCATGACATGATAGCCCACCCAATAGAGAGCATACACGTATCAATTTTTGACAGTCTTCCATTTGACGACTGCCAAGTGTCATGTTTTCATTGGTGACTCTTTTCAAGCAAACCATAACTAATTCAGTAATTTTCTAGTCATCTACGTTGTTCTTAGCAACGTTATGACACCACACTTCGGAAGCAAAATTTGTCTAGCGACCATCTGGAATCAAGTCGCAAGATGCGACTTGCGACTCAAGCTATAAGCGACCAGAATGTATAAATACTTGTGTCTTGCGATCCAAATTTTATGTCTTGCAACTCGTTTCTTGTGTCTTATGACTCGATTCCAAATGAAGAAAACGTTTTTTTTGTTTTTGTTTTAGAATTTGACGAGCGCAAGTCGCAAGGTTCGGGTCGCAAAGCATAAGGTTCAGGTCGCAAGACACACGGTACATGTAACGATCAAACTTTGTGGTTGGGTTGCAAGACACAAGTCTTGAGTTGCAAGTCGCAGCTTGTGATTTGCTTTCGAATGGAGTAAATTGTCAACTTTTTAAAAAAGACAAATCAATTTATCAGTTTTTCGTTTAAGGGCAAAGTTTTTAATTTCCCTTAATTAGCATGTTCAAAACAGCAATATATGGGTTCATGCTTATGAAATCTAATCATCATCATGCAAGCTTGGCCCAGAATTAAGTTAGACCCAAAGAATAGTTGGGCCCGTCTGCTAGAGTTATATATTCTAAGAAACTAAAAGGCCCCATATAGGCATGCACAGAACCGGTTTCTTCGAAAACTGGTTCGGTTACAATAACCTCGGTTATTGGTCAACGGTCAATAACCGATTTTAGCTAAAAACCGGTTACGAACCGAACCGATTAACAAGCTTGAAAATTGTAACTTGTACTAACCGATTACAAACCAGTTCGGGTACAAAAACCGGTTATTAACCGGTATTTTTATATAATTCAAAAAAAAAAAGTTGAGCATTATAAATTCAATGTCGCACCCCCAAATTACGATGCAGCGGAAGTCGGGTCGGGGCGCGACTAATCATGGATCATTACACAAGGCTATGGCAAACGACTCTATATGAGACGTTTTGAAAATAATACAAAAGTGATTACATTAGTAATTCAATTGTTTACATCAAGTTCTGAGCTCGCGAACAGTTCAAGAGATTCTAATACATAACTAATGTTACAAAATAGTAATGCAAGAAAAATCTCCGATATTTGTAAAGCATGCGACTCGAACTATCGTGTCCTGAGGTAGTCCTACTCCTGTTGTGAACCTGAGAATACATACTAAAACGGTCAACGTAATGTTGGTGAGTTCATAGGTTTGAAACAATTATCAAAAGTTGGTAATAATCACAAGATTTAAATCAGTGTTGCACGAATGCAAAATAAGAGTATACTATTGCCATGAGTCTCACAGTTCGACGCTTAACCTAGTTTATGCCTCGGGCAGATGCATAATCCAATACACCTGTAACAGTCAAATATTAATGCGTCCGTGGGTCGGCTAGAGCGACTAGCCCGGACGGGGATGTCAATCCCGGATAGATCTATCCAATAATACTCGCGCTTATACAATTAACGAACCATGATAAGGTGAGGACTTTTAGTGGATTAAAGGTCTCATGCAATCCGTATAAGAGTGGTTTCAGTTACTTGTGATTATAATAAACAGTGTATGTAATCTCACCCCATAGTATAAACAGTAAAAACGGGGCTATGAGACTCACCTGAGTCTTGTAAGCGTGAGTTTAAGTTAATAAACGTTTGTCCAAAGTGTAACCTTCTGGCGCCCTAAACGCACAAGGTTATGTATGAGTGAATGTCTCAAAAGATCATTCATGCTAGTTGTCCACTCAACTAGTTATGTCCAAGTGTTCGTTTATCGTTTGCGTTTAGAAAAATAAATATGTATGGCCCGTTGGTGATATTTTGTGGAAACACAGATTTGATAAATTATGTTACGCATTTTCTACTTTTCTGGCTTTGGTTATTTGATTAGTGCGACAAGGGAAAGGGGGCGCAGCCCCTGAATGACGGGGGTCCGGGGGCAGAGCCCCTGGTAGCGGGGTCCAAGGGGTGGCAACCCCTGGCGGGGTCCAAGGGGCAGAGCCCCTGGCTGGGGTCGATTTTTGTGTTTTTAGCGACACAAAGGCTTGTGTCGCTATGTGCGACACTAGGGTATTATGCGACACAAAGTTATTATGCGACACCAGGATTAGTGTCGCAAGTCGTGATTTCGATTTTGTTTTAGCGACACAAGTGTTAGTGTCGCAGGGAATTGCGACACCAGTTAACACTGTTGGTTGAATTACTGCGACACAAGGGTTACTACTGTTAGTTCAATTTGCTGCGACACTAGCTTAGTGTCGCAGGTTAGTACTGTTTTATGATTTAGCGACACAAGCTTTGTGTCGCAGATTAGTACTGCTGTCTTATGTTTTAGCGACACAAGCTTTGTGTCGCAGATTAGTACTGCTGTCTTATGTTTTAGCGACACAAGTTTTGTGTCGCAGATTAGTACTGCTGTCTTATGTTTTAGCGACACAAGCTTTGTGTCGCAATGGCCTTGGGCCAGCTGCGACACAAACGGGCTGTTGTGTTTTCTTTGTTCGGGAACTTGGTCAAATGTGCTCGGTTTGACCTGAAACTTTTAGGGAAGTCTTAAATATGTTACTAGAGCTTAGGAAAATTGTCGTTACGTTTTATAGTTAATCCGAAAGTGTCGTTTCATTTTTGTCACAAAATCAGTCCATGGGTTTATTTCCCGAGTTTTTGGGTCATTTTCGGGGCTCGTTTTGACTAACCAAAGTTTCGAAGTGAACTCCAAGAAAAATCACAGTTGTTCCTACATGTCTTAGCTACTTCCAGTAAAAATTTCATAACTTTTGGTCAAGTATAGCTCACGAAATCGTCCAAGGATTAGACAAAGGTCCAGCAGGTCGGTTTTTGGACCTTTGCTCAGTGTTTGGTCTATATCTCACGATTTACAAAACTTCAGAAAAAGTGCAAGTACAACTTTGAAAGGTAACAGAAAAAGAAAACTTTTCCAAGTGGTTTCAGTCGTTTTGGAGTTGTAGATCTCGAGATATGATTTCCCAAAGTTGGTCGATTTTTCTGTCCAAAACGACGGTCCAGACATATATTTTTGTAAAAATCGTTTTCGTATATCAAATGACCTCAGAAAATCATCAAACCACTTGGGTTCGAAAGTAGACTTCTTGAACTTGATTTTAGACTCAAGAATCGTTCGATTTGGTTAAGAAATGAGTTAGATATCTTGTGTCAAAGTCGGGTTAAGTTTTTGTCCGAAGGTTAATAGCTTTACCCGAAAGTTTTTAGCTTTATCTTTTGGTTTTCGGTTTAGATCTTGGACATAATTAGCATAAACGAACTCCTAACATGTATATTAACATCATCCAAGGAGAATGAACAAGATTTGAAGGAATTCTTACAAAGAAAACTCGATTTAGAGTCGAAATGAAGAAGAAAGGGCTGCTGCGACTTGGTCCGGGTTCTTTGGCTTGTTCTTCTTCTTCGTAGTGGTGTAAATGGTGTTGGTAGTGATTAGAGCTCTTGGAAGGGGCTGGAAATGATGGTGGTGGTGGTGGTTTGGGCTGGAAGTTGAGGGAGAGAGTGAGAGAGTAAGAAACAAGTGAAGTGAGTGTGTAAAGTGAGGTTTGATTTAGTGTGGGAGGGTTTTAATAAAGAAATGGGCCAAGGGATATTGGGCCGAACTGGGCCTGGCTGGGCTGACTCTGGGCTCGGTCCAATGTTGGTTCCCGGGCTCGTGACTCGTTTCCTCGATTTCGTGTTACGTTACTCGTTCGGTTAGACGTTAATCGCGTGTTTTAAATTTTGATTGTTAACGTTTAGTTTTCGTGTTTATATTTGAGTACGACATTGTTATTTCAAATTGGCAAAATGTTCTTTAATACCTTATTGAATCTTTTTGACATATTTGGCGGGTTTCGTTCGGTGTCGGGTTCGATTCGCGCGTTTTCGTCGCGTACGATACGTTTTGTAGGAAACGTGAAACGTTTTAAATATTATCGTAATAATATAAGTTAAATAACAATTATTTATCATAATTAGGTTATTTAGTAAACATGTTTTTCACCAACGTCCATATTTATTGTGTCGGATTCCATCCGATCGAATTTGCGTACTTTACAGTTAGTTACGTACGTGCGTATAATACCATATACAAAGTGCTATCGTAATTAGTCCTATTTCACACTAATTACATGCAATAATGATCTATGATTAATCACTAATGACGGCCTAATTCGCCGGGTGTCACATTCAAATAACGTAAACTTCAACTTTTATTAAATAAATACGAACGAAAAACTTAATTCGTATAATTCGTATCTTCATCGAGAGCGATATCTTCTTCGGAGCTAGCCTCGCGCGAAGCTTCATTGAGAGCGATTTCTTCATCGGAAAGTGAAAATGCCAAACTCACTTCCACCTCTTCATCGTGTATATCTTGTTCGTATTCTAGGTCACCTTCAAGACTTGAAATGTGATGTATATGTTCCGCGGCGTCTAAGTGATCCTTCAAGCAAATACACATCTCTAATGATATCGATGTGAGTCTTGTTCTTCGTATAGATAATACACTGCCATTAATAGAAAAAGCGGATTCCGAAGCTATCGTAGAAGCTTGGACGGTTAGTAAATCTCGGGCTATGGCGGTTAGAATGGGAAATTGAGATTCCCTTCCTTTCCACCAAGCCAAAATATCAACTTGTGCGAATTCATTGGGTCCCATGGTGGCTGAAAAATCGGTTCCGGTATATCTCCCAAATTCGCTAATCGATGGTTGGTCACCATCACCCACTTCCGGATTAGATTTGAGTGCACCGCAAAACTTTTCTTTATGTTGCTTCAAAGTTGAGTTTAGGGGTGTTTAGTATTTGGTTTAAAACCGTTTAATTCGAATATCGAACCGAATTTGATTTCGGTTTTTTATTTTTCGAATTCGGTTTTGAATTTTTTGAATTCGGTTAAACCGAAAACCGAATTCAAAACCAAATTCGATTTAACAAATATATTATTATTTATATATTAATATATATATATATATATATATATATGTGATTTTTCGAATTCGATTGAAGACGTACTTGAAGAGTTTAACATTTTGAAAACTTAAATTTTTTAGCTATCATGTGTTTGTGAAAAATAAATGTATTGTTTGGATATTAGAATTCACATACATTGACAGTTTTATGTTTTATAAACTCGAATTTGGCTAACACATAATAATGATTAATAGTAAGATTTATATAATTTGTATTGTATAATCGTGCATATTTCTTAGTTTTGTATGTTGAAAGGTGTTTTTGAAAAAATGTTAAGTTTTTCGGTTTTAACCGAAACCGACCCGAATTCGAATTCGGTTTTGCTAAAAAAAATATTCAAAACCGAACAACCCGAACCGATGAACAGCCCTAGTTGAGTTGGATTCGGGTTTCAAAAACTTTCCGCAACGTTTACAATGAGCCTTAATCGAGCCATCCGACAACAAAACTTTGTTGTAATTACACCACACCTCTTGGTTTCGTTTATTTTCAAAATATTCAACAATCGTTGGTGCATTTGAAGAACCAACATTTTCGGATGTTGAAAAACATTGAGTTGCCATTTGAGAAATGAGAATTTTGTATGCGTTTTTTGTGTTTCAAGAGTGTTTTGAGAGTGTTTGAGTGTTGTGACTAAACCAAACTCAACCTAAGTATTTATACTAAGTTTAGGATGAAAAAATGGTAAAAAAAACCCAAAAAAGGGCTAGAAACGGTAACAAATGGCTAGTTAACGGTCTCGAAAAAAACCCGGTTATTAATCGGTTATTATAACCGGTTTGGAAAAAACCGGGTATAAACCGATTTATAACGGTAACTTCATAACCGGTTAGTAACCGCCGGTATTTTAATAACCGAACCGGTTATTATAAAAAACCGGTTACGATCGTTTTCGATTACGATTTTTTTTTCCAGTTGGATTTAAGTGATTTTGGACACGACTAGCCCCATACACGTGATACTCTGATACGCTAGATACTCTCAACCATCTTTGTCTTATTTAAAACTAAAAGGGAGAATTACACACTTTCCATTTAAAAACCACTTAAATATGTAATTTGTGTTATTTTTGAAGTGGGAAATAAAGATTTAATGAAACAAAAATATTATACGGAATTAGAAAAAAGGAATCCCGATATTCACTAATAAACTATTGCTGAGATTTTTCGAATTTATGTGATGAACACACACTTTGGAGATATTTTAATGAAATAAACGGGCATGTATATTTAGGAAGAACACGTATGCCATATAATTTTCTGGAAACAATCTCTCTATCTTCTGATAGTGGCATTGACTGTCTATATAGAGTTAGTTAGGTGCACATAAAGTAGTAAGTTACACGTCACTCTTATTATTTATAACTAATTAAAAACATATTCATAAAAACATCCAAGACTTATACAAGTATATGATTGCATGACTTCAAGCTTTACTATGATTGGAGGAATCTCAAGTCACAACTTTCACATGATCAGAAAGTGGGACCACATAATCTACTCTAACCGTGTTTCTGTTTGTCTAGAGCCAATCAAGCAGCGACATGTGTCATTCTATATTTCAGATTTATTGGAGATATTTTCGGATGATCCCTCCTATATATAGAATGACATATTGTACTTAGAAGTTCGCCGTTTTTGTATTAATCATCTGTACTATCAGTGATTAAGTGTTTCTAAGTACGATCACGAGTCAGCGGGTAATCACTAGATCGATTAGTTAGATCAGTGAGTCTCAGCAAGTTGTAATAGATAACATACACTGATTAGATCTTAGCTTATGCTAGATCTGTTCCGAAATCGGTGTTTGAGGTGTAATTGTTGATTCAATAATATATACTCTTCAACTATTATATAATCTTTAGTTTAGTGCATTGATTACTTATCTTATATTCTGTTTATTGCTTTAAATTATAAACTGCTAAACAAACTTTGAAAGACTGAAATTAAACGAGTATTTGTATTCACCTTCTACAAATCAAAGCTATACGTTTGGAACTAAGATCACTTAATCCATAAGTGAATTTGGGACTAACAAATTCTCTTAATATTGATCATATGATATGATATTAGAAGTTATAAAAATAGCTTATATGTGAATATCAGTAGTTATAACATCGATTTTGGTTAATATTTATTGGTGAAAATAAGTTCTTTTACGTTTGATTATTATTCATTGCGAATGAATTGTTAGATTCTCTACTTCTCTCTAAAAATTGATTCTCTGCTTGTGACAAACCTCCATTTACGGTACGGAACCGTAACGTTGTATTCATGCATGTCTTAGGCTAATTCCCTACGTAATGTAAACTAAACTATTTTATGAGATAAGTCTAGCAAAGCCCACTAATTTAATACGCGAAGTATTACGAATTTTGTAACTATGTATAATTAAGCAAAAACAATCGGGTGTAGCCCGACTACTACATTATCGTTGGTGATACGAATTTCATAAATAACGTAAATCTATTTTATAAATAAATAGTAGTTATTTACATTTATATTATTATTACATTATAATTATACGTGAATCGAATAGACGTTTTGTGTAAAACGTTACGTACGCAACGAAAATGCGTGAACTGAACTCGACAACAATCAAACAAATCGTTAGTTAAAAACGACTCAAATAAACGTTAGGCGATTTAACATTTTAACACGAACAACGGGTAAACGACCACAGTACGTAACGCATTCTGAAAATCAAAAATTTAAATTACACACCCACCATGTGGGCCCCACCTGCCACCCCTCCCCATACATGCAAAAGTTCAATCATCATCTACCTTATACCTCCATTCAAATTTCATGCAATTTCACTCTCTCTTTTCTCAATTCTCTCTAACTTCTCTCTAATCTCATTTCCTCTCTCTAAAAATCTAGAGAAACTCCACCACTAGACCACCTTTGACCACCACACAACCACCATTGACCATCAAAAACTACCATTTCAAAACTTCAAGATTTTTGCAAGGATTAGAGCTCTACAACATCTCCTTCCTTCCTTCTTCCATTCTTATTGTAAGGAAACTTATCCTACATCTAAATTACTTGAATAACATGTTTAAATGTTCACACAAAAGATTCATGTCCGAAAACCATGTTAAAAACGTTTTTCATCACCAACATCTTACAAAAATGCAACATGCGCTTTCTGTCCAGAAAATGCTACGAATTTCACCTAAGTGTTTCTCACTCAAAACTTAATGAAAATGGATAATTCAAAAGAGAAAACTCAAGTTCAAGAAGTTAACTTTCATTTCCAACTGGTTTCATAATTTTTGGAGCTCGTTTACTATTTTAAATAATTTTTGTAAGAACATAGGTATAATCTTCCCAGAAAAGTCAGAAAATGACTCTTGGGGTTTTAACCATAACTCGAGATATACATCTCCAAATAACTTGAAACCATGGCCAAAATCTCACAAATTTTGTTAAGTACAAATGTCGTTTAGATAACTTTCTCTGAAAATGTATAAATTTTATCCAGAAATTAGACCTTGTTGCATGTGTCCAGATTGGTCAATTTTGGACCTCAGAGGACAAACGTAATATTTAAAAATACTTAGATTGTCCTAAAAATTTTAGAAAAATTACTGGAAGTAGTCAAGACATAGAGGAACCTCTGTGATTTTTCTTGTAATTTAATTCGGATTTATAATTTATGAAAACGAGCTCACAAAACCAAGTATTTTAGAAGAAAAACTGACCAAAGCTGTTAATGATTCCCGAGGATAAAAACGAACACCTTCTGGCTTGCCAAAAATTATAAAACTTACTTTTTACATGTACTAAAACATTAAGATTTATCGTGTAAAAGTTTCGGGTCAAACCGAGTAGGTTTGACCAAGTCAACAAAAGCAGGGCTCGGTTATGAAAAACGTTGACCAAACTTATCAAGTCAAATATTGTGAACTAAATGGGTTTGGGTAACTTATTCGGAGATTTGAACCAAAAACAAGACTTGTCACGAACGAAAAACGACACTTAGAACCTTTGGACCAAAATTGAAAATCTTGTTTTCACTAAGTGTTAAACTTGCTTAACAACTAATAACTACATTAGAAAACAACTCGATAACACATGACATATACTATTGCAAAGTATACAACGAAACAAACTTAATAATAATATCTTTAAGAAATATTATTACAAAACGTCACCAACGTATCGTACACATTTTAAACACAATGATCTTTCGAAACGAGTGAACAATTAAAATAGTTTGGCAATTAGCCAACTACTTATATAATCAATCTCTTGCGTGTAGGACGTTAAGAGACCTTACTTGGGCAACCATCTTGCTAGCTCTCATACTTAAGCTCACGAGGTGAGTTCACAGCCCCTACTTTTACTGATTTTACTGCTTTTAAACTAGGGGTGGAAAACATAGCAACTGTTTTGATACTATATGCGAAAACTTAGTTTCCTATGAATGTTTTCATACGATTTCACAACACTATTTGTTTATGAAATGATTTTTCATACTATTTTGGGGAACATGACAACGAATCCTAGTACGAACCCCGATTTACATGTATAGCGCATCGAAGACCTTATGGCTACAACCATAATCATTAGCTAGGTGACTGTAGCCCCTGAATATACGGATAGTACTATCGGAGTGACGACCCCTTCAACTAAGAGCCGAGCGTATATTTAAATGTCCGATTAGGCAAACAACGAATTATGTCGTGGCTTGATTATGGGTTTGGGTTGCGTTACTTTAACTCGTCAGGTTTAGCTCACCTTTCGGGAGATCACCGTCTATGTCTTCCTACAAACAACAACGAAATTATATTTTTGGGTAACATCCCAACGAATCGATATTTTTGGATAACATTCCAACGAGACTATACTTTTGGGTAACATCCCAACGAATCGATATTTTTGGATAACACTCCAACGAGACTATACTTTTGGGTAACATTCCAACGAATCGATAATTTTGAATAACATTCCAACGAGACTATATTTTTGGGTAACATCCCAACGAATCGATATTTTTGGATAACATTCCAACAAAACAAAACTTATTTGACTTTTATGTCAACGACTTACAAAAAGAACTTGGTATAACAAACCATACTTATAAAACCTGTGAATTCACCCAACATTATTGTTGACGATTTCTACTATGTTTTTCAGGGAATTAGCACTCATGTAAGACTGCATGCATCTTGGAACAACGACCTCCCGAGACGAATTAGGATGCCACTTCTGGGAATCACAGGATTCCCTTTATATATATATATAACTTTTGACTATATTTACGAAATCCTGGATTCAAACACTGTAATCATTTAAACTGATGTATTTCAACAATACTACTACTACGACTTGTAAAGTCGTAGCTTTTGTAACAACTATATTTATGGCATCTTAATTATTTTGTTCTGCGATAATCATATGTTCTGTAAATGTGTGGTCCAATGCTCACGTTACGCCCCCACCCCCGTACACAATTGCTTCCGCTGACCAACGTTGACCGTTTTGGGGATGTGACACTGCTGATCCATACCATATATATATATATATATATATATATATATATATATATATATATATATATATATATATATATATATATATATATATATATATTGAGGATTTGATTATAACTCCTAATTGATGAGAACTTTGAGAGCCATGTATAAAAGGAATTTTATCCCTCTACTTGAAATATGTGAACTTCTTCTTCCCCAAAACACCTACAGTTCTTTTAATTCAAAATTAGTTTACTATGAAACATAATTTAATCAAACAAATTATATGATTTAATTCTCTTATTTATTCTCTTTAATTTGGTACACGTCAAGCTCTGATTTTTCTTTACAATAGAGTAGACGCAAAACTATAAACTTCATGTAGATTTTAATCCCATACGCAAAATCGTTGTTACAATCAAAATTGAAGATAGATGCAAATTCGCAGGTAGGTGTAAAACCTTAAGTAGGTGCAAAATTGAAGATAGGTGCAAAACCTCAAGTAGGTGCAAAACTGCAACGCCCAAATTTTATTTTTTTTCGTCTTTTAGTGTACGCGATCCTGATAAGGTTACGCAATCGCGTACTAAATTGGTACGCGATCCCGGTAAGAATACGCGATCGCGTACCAACAACGTAGGAACTTTCTGATATGATTTTAGCACAAGGTATGCGATCCTGGTAAGGGTACGCGATCGCGTACCTGTGCTGAGTTTCTGAAAAATGGAGGAAACTCAGTTTTTGGACCCAAATTCAAACACGCATATCTTTTAACTCGTTTACAATCAAGACTCAAAATTTTGCACGCATGTTTTACTCTACAAAATGAAACTTTCCCAATTCACACTTTTTGAAAATTCACATTAATGACGGTTTGGACTCAAACCCGAAAAGTGGTCATTTGACACTTATTAGAACCAATTTTGCAATAATTTTGATTCAACTATTCTCACTACTTTTCAGCAACTTTATTTGTACAATCCAACACAACAATACACACCAAACCATCCAAACCATCATTTCGACAAAACGACCCATTTACGACCCATTTTGACCCTTTGGTAAATCAACAACAATTTTAGCCATTGGGCTTCCAAACCATCAACATCCACCAAGTCATTTGTCCAACATCATTTACAAGTGCTAAATACTACAACCGACTAAAATTTTAACTTCAAACGTTTTGGTCGTTTTTCACCAAAAGTCATGACTAAAACCACACTTTAATAACTCACCAAAATCTCTTGTTTTACAACCATGGTTATTAGTTATTTAGACCTCATTACATTCAATTACACGTTTCATCAAAATACAATCGGACGATTTACACAACATGGCAATCACAACGACAATTCAAAAGAGAGGTAAACTTGCCAAACCTACATATAGTAAGTTATAATCCACGTTAATTCCTTGCGATTGCTTTGCCCTCCCTATATCCACTTGGGTCTTTCGACTCACTTGCACCTACAACATTAAACAACTTAAGTGATAAGCAATAAGCTTAGTGAGAATATGAGCAATTAAAATAGGTAACTCACTAAATCAATTTACAACCAACAATTATCAACAATGAGCACATAAGCTTAATAAACAACTATGGAGCAATGTGTAGAGATTAATTTCACTATGCGGATCCGCTATCATCTTTCCACTTAGTACCGTACCATATTAAGCACGAGTACTACAACAACATCATGTGCAATGCACATATTCAACAACATCAACACTATGCTAACAAAGTTAGCTAATCTTCACAATCGCTTATTCCACATATATCAACAACTACTTTCAACAAATAATCACATCTTGCAATATTCATAATTAATCAACAAATATAGAATACAACAATTAATTTCCCTTGGTTGTATGAACCTCTTACACGTATGCAATCCGGAATCACACAACTATTACCCATTTAACCTCATGTCACTCACCTTTGGAATTTAAGCAAAGTTAGCAAATCAATGGCCACACGAATTCGTCAAGCTTTTAGTGCTTAGAGTTAGGGGTATAAGGAAGATGATGAATTGAAGTTTCTAAGGTTTTGATTTCAATTTTGAAACTGATTTTTGTTTCCTCCTTCCTACTCATGTATGTTCTCCCTCTCGATCTCTCTAGAATTCTTTCTTAAGTTTTTTAATGTATGTATGTATGTATGTATCTATAGGTATGTATGCATATATTTAAATCTTACATTTTAGTCCCCACAATAATTATACACTTATATTTCTAACCCTCTTAAGTTTTTATCATTTTATAATTTAGCACTTAACTAATTGTTCCCCAACTAACACAAACAAGCCTAAACGAACACAAAACGATCATATATACGATCATATATGTGCACAACTTGAAGCATTGTGATACATATTTAATATTACAACACGATCAAAAATGTGATTTTTAATTCTGACACATGAACAAATTTTATAAGACGTGAATATTATAATGTTTTTTATTATTATATTTATATTTAAATTGCATAAGAATGAAATATACAAATCTGCATAAATACAATTAAACTGCTAGTAAACAAGCGAAAGTAAATGAGCATAAATGAACGTTAATGTTGATGAATATGTTACTTAAAATTCATAAACGTAAATGAATGAATGAAGATGCCAATTTTATGTTAATTTATATAATTAAACGAACATCAAATTTTACTTACGTTCATTACTCGGTAATTAACGAACGGAACGATTCGTGAATTCTTCGATGAATTTTTGGTTCACGTAAAGGCCTAATTGTTGATATATGATCTATTGAGTTTTGGGCTTTTGGTCCACCTAACTAATAACAGATATATGACCCCACAAAAAACCCACACTTTTATAGCTATCACAGGACGCGTGTTACAACCATAACCTACACGTCCTGCGGTCCCACAAAAATAGCCGAGCCTAGGAAGCATTGCGGTCCCACCCACATCACATGCCCACTCACTCCCGCACGTGTCTCCCCCATCACTCACGTGATCATTTCATCCACATAAACCATTGAAATATAATCTTCCAAACATTTACGTATCAACTTTTATTTTTTTCCTTATTATGCAAAAACATGATGATAATTTTATGGTTTGTGCAATAAAAAGTGCATTTCTAAAAGCCTACCCATTAAAAATCTGAAATAAAAAATAAGCACCAACCAACCAAACAACAACTATCAGATCATATAATACTAATACTAATACTAATATTTTAATAACATCACTAAAACTATCTGATCTAAATTAAACCATAATTACAATCAACACTACAAAGATTAATTTTGATCATTTGCAGACCCAACCATAAACTGCAACTCCCGTTTATCATAAATCTCCAACGAAAAATCCTTAAGCATTTCAGCATTCCCATTCGCATTCGAAACCGAACTCGTACTAGGGGCCATCATCGTCGAAACGTTCACCGATTTCTCCTCGCTCCCGGAACTGACACAACTCGAAACCGGTCTAGCTGCGACATTAAAAACCGGATTTGTACTCATTGCCGGAATCATAAAGAAAGCCCCGGGTGGACCGCCCATAGTCCAAACAGGCACAAGACCTGTTGTTGGTACAATTGGAGCCACAGGGGCAAAATTGGAAGTAACCACTTTATTATTATCATTAACATCGTAATATTCGCTATTACAAGCCCTTTTTCGTCTTTTTCGACCACCACTATCATTTAAACCAACATCAGCGTTATCAGACGGAATTTTTAACGTTCCGTTAACACTAACGGCGATGGCCGGAACCGTTCCGGTTCCCGTAGCTTCAATAATCGCCGGTTCAGCGTGATCTAACAACCATTTAATCGTTTCACCGTCGGATTTATGACCTAATTCACGTGTCAGTTGGAAGATTCTAGCGGCACATGTTGCCGGCATACGAATTCTCCGGCCACGGCCTTCAACCTTCGTATGACGGTCTTTCGACGACCGCCGTGCCGCAGTTACTTGTTTGTGTGATGCTGAAAATGGAACGATTGCTAACGGTAATGAACCGTCGTTCTCTGGTGGCTCTTGTTTGAAGCGATTGATTTCCGGTGAGTGAGCCGCCGGAATCGGAGTTATAGTGTACACCGGTGGATCACCGAGTAGTGGATCGGTGTTGTTGATTTGTTCATCATCTTCAGATTCGTTATTTTTGTTTTCAATTGACGACATATGAACAAATTTCTGTGAAATAATTTGAAATCAATAGAATGAAAATTGAATTTTTTAAAAATTGGGGGAATAGGAAGAAACCCTAGACAAGAGGAGGCCCACTTATCTTATGTGAAGTTCCTTGTAATATGGAGGGACCCCCTAAATGGTGCGTGGATGAATGAACGTATAGACGGATCAGATTTGATCTTGCTTATTAATGCTTCGGTGTAGTGACACGTGGTGGTATATACATGTGTGTGTGTTGTGTCTGCTTTGGGGATTATTCTTTCAGTTATTTTTACAACCATTTTTAGTTTTATTCTTTTTTATTTCCCTCGATACAACCAATTAATACAATAAAAAATTAAAAATAAAAAAATTTAGCAATAGCCTTTAAAATTATATTTAAAAAAATATTTTGTAAATAAATAATGATATATTAAAGTTAGTGGGATGGTTATTAAAAAATTAGTGAGATGACTATTTTTATAGTACAATAAAATAATGCATGTCCGAATATCTTTAACGTAGCTCTAATAACATTAATTAGAAAAAAAAACAAAAGAAAAAAAAAACAAGTATGGGTAAACATCGGAAAGGAATGATGAATTTTGATGGTTACGTTTAGAATTTTATTAACAATAAGAATAATTAATTTTAAAGCGTCTTAAACATAATAAGTTGATAATTATATTATGAGAAACTATCATTCTTATTATAAATCACGGTCGTTTTTGAGTTTTCAGATGTACTGAACAAAAATTAACTAATTCCTAGAACAATGCTCTATATCTAGCTATAAAATGCTATTTTCATTTTTTTTGTAAAGGCTCAATCAACTTTGAAACTAACATATTCAGATGAAATACAAACACACACTTAGCATTTCCTGATAAAACACATACACACTTAACAGTTGTACATATGAAACTGAAAAATAATTTATGAGAACGAGTCAACTAGAAACTAGGATGTATTTGGATCATATTTTATATACACAACCACACATATTTCGAGACCTTTACAATTTGAAGGCTTCAGGTGGTGACCAATTTTGTTCCTTGAATATAATTATAATCTAGAGAAAAGTTTAAACAAGAATGACAAAAAAACTAAAAAATAGTAGAACTGATAGAATTGCACCATTTTAAATATCAATTTTCACATTTTTATTTGAAATTAAATATCTCACAAATCGTACGTTAATAAATTATAAAAATTACACTGTTAGAATCAGTGTTCTTTTACTTTAATTAGAGATCTCACATGATATACTTTTGATGAATATATTTTTTTCTTTTGTTACTAGGTTTTAAAACACTGTAATGTTAAATCACATGTAATTTAACAATAAATGATAATCATACACGCTTATATGTCCAATTAAATTTTAAATTCAAATCATTGATGATTTAAAAAGATTTAAACATAAAAAATTAAGTTGTAATCACATGCGATTGAACATTAAAGTATCAGTCAAGTGTAATTAAAAATAAATTATAATTATATAACTTAGAAAAAAAATTAGAATTTTCATAGGTACTCAAGATATTGAGTAATCAAATACGAATTTTAAATCATTGACAATAATTATACAATTAAATAAAAATAGGGCGAAATCATATGTTAATTATCATAAATCTGTAAATTGCTCATCAAATATCAACTTTTAATTGAAAATCATATGTGATTATATACAAATTTACATGTGATTAAATATAAACTAATAATCACATGTGATTTTTGATGAAAATAAATTCAATTTTAAAATTTTAATTTATAATTATTAATGTGGATGAATATTAAGTTGTAGTCACATGTTAATTAACATATACCATTAATAAATAATCGTGAATAACTTTTAACTTTTTATTATAAATCACATGTGATTATATTGTAATACCCGATAAAAAATAAATTTGTTAAAAGTATAGCTAGTAGAATCTCTAATTAAAGATACAAAAAAATTGATTCTAAATATGTAACTTTTATAATTTATTGACGTACAGTTCGTTAGATATTTAATTTAAAAGAAAAAGTAGAATCAATTTTTATAATAAAATAAATCAATCTTACTGGTTCTGTTATTGATTATCTTTTTAACAATCTTATTATAACTCACACCTTATAATATAATCATTAAAAAAATGCAAAATTTAGTGATCGGACGTGAAGGAGTGAGCAGTATATGGAGGAATAGGAGAATATTCTTTTTTGGAAGCTTTTATCTAACTTTCGAATGTGCAAGCAAAATTTGAATTTTATTATTATTATTATTATTATTATTTTTATACAAGTAACGAAGACAACCGTATAAACTATGCACATGATATATACACCACATTAATGCATAATTAATATATACATGTCTGTTACAATACTTGAACTCACAATTTAATTTATTAGTAGAAGGACTCGACACATACGGTTAGATCAAAGTCTTTTTGATCATCTTTTTGACTTTATCTACTTTAAGCAAAACTTGAAGTATCATTGTTAGGGCAATGATAATTTCATCATACTTTTTGTTAAATATATAAAAAATTAGAAATACTTTTACATACAATATAATTGTATAGTTTTAATGTATTTATCAAAATTCATGGTAAAATTAGCATTGGCCATTTACAAATTACTACATATTTGATAGATCCGGTTTATAAATATCATCATGGATAGTGTATCCACATATTACAGAATTCTTTCTTACATTTTACCTTGCAAAGTTGATAGAAAATATTCCGTTGATATTTAAGTATAAGGGATACATTTGTTGACAATAATAAAAGTATATGATGCCAACAATATTCAAAACAACTTCATAAACAAATGATTCCATTGAGTCAGTGAAGTGGTATTGCAAAGTGATAAGTAACTAAATTAGCAAAATATAATCATATCAGCTATATTATTTTATTATTATTATTTCCATAATAATAACAGTATAAATACCAATTTGTAAGTTGTTTATACAAAATACTTCATCCGTCCCAAGTTCAATGTTCACTTTCAATTTGCAAACAGTTTAAAAAATTTCATGTTATGTTTGAGGACTATCACATTGTGAATCAGTAAAAATTTTATTGACATTTGAAAAGCATTTTGATTGGTTTAAAGTTTATTTTGAGAAAAACCAGGTTGACATTTTATTTTGAATGAAGGAAATACAATTTTGGCATGTATTATGTCTCTTCTTAACTAAACCGTTTACCTTATCGAACATCTAATTTGAAACATAAGCCAACGTACTAAAATCAGATGTGAAACGAGGGGAGGCAAGTGCAATTTTCCAAAACTATATTGTAAAAGTTTGTGATAAGGTTTTTATGGAAGGCTGAAAATGATAAGGAAACAAAACATCGTCACAGCCACAAAATCCAACACATAAAAAATAGTTAAACTACTAGTGTCCCCTTAGTTTCCTGCACAATTTGAAGTTTTAGAAATACCCTCCAGATGGATTGCCAAATTCACTCTTCACACCCTCAAATCCTATTCAAAATCCCCATCAGCAAACCACCATTTTCTCATATGCAACCAAAACTCAAATTCCAAACTAGAACAATAGTTTTAGCTTCGTCTTACAACCAAGAACCATCCGTATCCATTTCAACTGTAATCCAAGAAAACGGGCCAAAACCGGATGTATATAGTGTTAAATTCAAGACTTTAGGAGCTTGCAAACTTGGTATATCAAGATATCCCGATTTTGAATACAATGCCCAAGGGGGAGAGGGTAGTGGGATAGGAAAAAAGATGGTAGGAGTTGACTTTAATGGTGAGACATCGGTTGACTTTGATGTTAAAACACTTTATATCCCGTCTTTGACTACTGCAACAACCAAGTTCTTGGGCTTGCCATTGCCACCGTTCCTGAAAATTGAGATTGTTCCTGAAATCTTTAGAGGAATCATCAATCTAGAATCCGGCAAGGTAGAGTTTGATCCACTCTTTAACTGTTCCCGGCAATTTCAACCCATTTTTACTTATGAATAGATCGAATTGGGCCATGAAAAGTCAGCTAAACTGGTAACAGGTATTGTTTTGTTTCATTGCTAGAGCTAAAGTAATGTTGTTAATGTAGGTTGATCTTAAATTCAAGGCCAAATTTTGGTTCTCAGTGGGGAGTATCTATAAAGCTCCACCGTTATTGGTGGAGACGTTATTGACATCAGAAGAATCGAAAGGAACTCAAAGGAGCGGATGTGGAGAAAGACTAGATGAACAAGGAAGGTGCAAGCTAGTTGGAGTGGCAAATGTTGAGCAGATTGATGATTTTCTAATGAACTCTTTTCTTGATCTACCAAATGAATGTCTTGCAATCTTAAACGCAACAATTACTCTCTCTAAAGATTAAGATTATAAACTAAGAATTCATAAGGAATATACTTGTTTATAAGTTATAGATTGTTCCATAATTTTGTCTTATACCATATGATTACATATACTGTATACGAGATTACAGATCAGGATTCAGATGTTTACAGTCCCACTTTCACCAAGTAAAATTACACTTCTAAGAGCATCTCCAATGTATACATTATTTGTATTTTTATACACTATTTTAGTGTATAAGTGAAAAAAAAATAAAAAAAATACTATTTTAGTGTAATCAAAAAGTGAATGACAATTGTCACCTTTAGCTGCAACCTATATATCAATTACCAACGTATCATCAAAATTTTATAACTCGCATCACTTAGTATCTTGTTTCTCACTCAAATGCAAGCCTTTGTGTGCCAACAAGAGACTCATACTGGCCTTTTTTAGCCAACAACTCTGCGTGAGTGCCTAGCTCTGCAATTTTGCCCTCGGAGCACAGAGCAATTTGATCTGCATTTTGAACCGTGCTTAATCTGTGTGCAATCACCAATGTTGTTCTTCCCTTCATTAGATGATTAAGAGCATCTTGAACTAAGCGCTCGCTCACTGTATCTAAAGCACTAGTGGCCTGAAATCATAATCAACATCAGAGTCAGGTCGCTTGTAGTTGTATAATACAATAGCTTAATGTATAGAGGAATGTGTAGAAACCTTACCTCGTCGAGTATCAAAATAGGAGCGTTTTTCAGCAGAGCCCGTGCAATAGCAACTCTCTGCAAGATGGTGTAGATATTCCGAACGAGTTACTTTTCACTCAGATATTTATGATTAGGGAAACTTACTTCAGTAACACTTTTGACAGGCACTTTTACAGTTTTAAAAACCTAGAGATAAAATGCACCCCAATACCCCTAAATTTCGCGTACAATTCTGGGAACAAGGATAGCAAAAATGGTATAGAACGGGTGAAAAGTCAACATTTTGCAGTACGTAATGGCAACTTCCGCATAAAAAAGCAAATTTCTCAATAAAAACTCAAAATTTTGCAAAAAGGATGGCAAATTTGCTGAAAATGTAAAATTTAGCATAAAAAGTAAAATTGCCTATAAAAACTAGAATATCGAATAAAAAATCAAATTTCGTTGAAAAATGTCACCTTTTGCAGAAAATAAGGTCAAATTCGCAGAAAAAGTCAAACTTCACAAAAAAGGTCTATTTTGCATGAAAAAGTATATCGCACGGTGACTTGTGAATATTTAGTGTTGGTTTGTTAAAGAAAACCTCTTGAATCTTATTTTGTTACATATCTTATTAAAAAGTGTTAATCAAGTAATTTTAACTAGTAATAACATGTTACCTGTCTTTGACCCCCGCTTAGTAAACCGCCTCTTTCACCAACAAGTGTATCATAACCCTTCAATTAAACAACATTACACAAACATTAGAAAAAAAGATAATGCCACGTGACTTGGTGCATTTTGAGAACAAACCTCGGGGAGTGATATTATGAAGTCATGAGCATTAGCAGCTTTGGCTGCTGCTATAACATCATCCCTTGATACATTTTCATCAGGAAGCCCATATGCAATGTTTTCTCCCACCGAGACAGAGAAAAGAACAGGTTCCTGTTCAAATTCGCCTTTTCATATCAGCTAATTGAATATATATTGGGTTAGATGAGCACGAAATTCACGATTATACTAAGAGCATACTTGATTGACAATAGAGACCACGCGGGCCCATTCACTCTTATCAAATGTTCTTAAATCCTCTCCAGCAACTGTTATCCTACCTCGAGTCGGCTGCAAAAAATAGGATACCTGGTGATTAATCTGCACTGAGGGATGATAGCGAGCGTAATTCAGTGATACATACCTCGTAAAACCGAGCCAAAAGCTGTACAATAGTACTCTTTCCTGCTCCACTTGAGCCCACTAGAGCCGTCACCGTTCCACATTTTAAGGTCAAATCAAGATCATTTAGGATGGCTACATCCGGCCTCAAGGGATACGAGAAGTGCACGTCTATAGAACAACAGAAAAGCAGCTCGTTACAAATAAAGCGAAGGACTAAACCTAGCGGGTGACGAAATGGGACAATCAGGTGGTTTGGGTAATGGGTCAGAACGTGCAACTATTTGGTACATGAAACAACGGGTGTTGACCCGGAAACTCTTCTTTCCCGAACATTTAAGTTTTTTTTATGAAAAAATAGTGTGCCTAATATGACTTAAAGGTTCTATTATTCCAACGACATTCAACTTTTTTGCATTTAATGATTTAAGAGGTTTTATTCATTAAAAATACACTTTGGGCGACTTTTGATCCATTTGACCAGCTACCCTTTGACCCATTTAAAGATAACACAATCACAATCTACCCACTTATTAGTAAATAAGTAGAAACGACCACCTCTATGCAGTAGAAAGCCTATTAATCTGTTATAACTAGTTGTAAGATACATTTAGGATCTTGATTTAAAGTTTAACAAGTATAAAGACTATTAACAGTACATACCTTCAAGACATATATCACCCGAATTTGCGAGACTACGAACACTGCTAGCAGCTGTTAAAGATGACATATACCTCATGTTCTGAGATCGCCTTTTATCATCGGGGTCGTTGATGAAAAACATTTTCAAATTATTATACGTTTCTACGTCTTGCTTGATGCCTTTTTCTAAACCATAAGCTAGCGATTGATCAATTTCCGAGTCAGATAAGATAGAATTAATTCTCTCTGTAGCTGCAAAAGCCCCCCTCAAATCCCCAAATGTGTTAACCAGTCCTTGAACCTAAAAAACATACAAATTTCAGCTGGCAATGAAAGATGATACTGAACAATAAAAAGAAACCAAAGAAGAGCACTCACAGCAAAGGTTAAAGTGAACGTGTATCCTATAAAAGAAGCGACGGTTCCAACTGAGAGCTCACCCTGAAAAGAGAGGGATTTATTTAACAAAAAACATCCGAGTACCCTTGTGCAATGAAAATGTTAGAGCGAGAAGTAACAGTTACACACATTTACTTAAGAATTGGTCGATTTAGATTATGTATTTTCTCTATAGATTTAAATAGCTTAAGAGGTTATGGATTGAACGGAGTGAAAGTCGTCCAAAAATGTAATTTTAATGAGCAAAACCTCCTTAACTATTTCATTCCAGATAATAGATTATTATTGAAGAATTTTAACTATCACAATCATATTTGACACACTAATTAGTTATAAAAAAATATATTAAACTTTCAGGATAAAAGTGTTTGCCGTACAAAAATTTACATCTTTTGACACAACCCCGTTTTTTAATCACCCAACTTGCTTATTTTACCAACTCTAATAAGATAAGATCCAAACAGAAATGAGACATGCAACTTACTGCCTGAACTTTGCTTCCTCCAAGAATATAAAGGGCAAGCAAAGATACGTACACTGCAACTCTAGTTATTGATTCATTAATAGACTTAAAAACTCCAAGTTTGATGCCACTTTTCTGATAGTCAAGAACCTGATCAAAATAATAATCTAATATCAGAAAGTTGGAAATATATCAGGCACATATGGTCTGGAATTCTACAGAGATCATGTATCTAGCATTCTAACCTGATTACCAAACGTTAACATTTGACGTTTTTCTCCACCAAATGACCTTACCTACATACAGCAACATATATCATAAATTGCATTATAAGGTTCACCTCATGGGCTCTTACTGATATAAAAAATTTCAGAAACTTTGTTATAATTATAATTGTGGTAGCACTCGAACCATCCACAAAGTCACAGAAAGTATTTTAAAAGCGTTTAAGAAATAAATAAAAAAACTCACTGTACGGATCGCAGAAAAAGTTTCAGTTATGCAATCTGCTATTAATGCTTGGGTCAACCCATAGGCTTTAAACACTTTAACAGTTGATCTCTTGTATACAGCTGGATAAACACAATAAAACATAAACTTAAGATCTCGATATGTGATGAAGTGTCATGATGCTTGATTTAAACACCTAGGAAGTTGTACTGAAACAAGATATCACACACGCACAAAAATTTAGTATATAGAATAATAGAAGAAACTAGCACTCTACATCAGTATGTTGCATTAACTTCTATTTTGGCGTGTCCCATGAAAATTCTTAATCGGGTTTCCTTTTTTCGTATAATAACTAATACTATCATGCTTCATATACATTTTTCATTTTTGTACATAGTTATCCTTACAAGTTACAAATCATTGACAATTTCAGATTAGATCCACATAAGTTCTTTATTTTTTCTCACGTTGAAGGATATTTGCAAAATTACACTGTAGTCAACACTTCTATAAAAACTATATGTCCTATCACATCTAGCAATAATGTTCAAGCAAAGAGGAAAATAAGTGACTAATAATAACTTACCAACTAAAGTAGAAACCGCAAGCATAAGTACACCCAAAATCGGTGCAAGTTGGGGGGCCAGAACAAACAGCAAGCACATTGTCCCAATAACCTGCAAAGAGTATGAAAGCCATTTAAGGTTAAAAGGACATCTTAGCAAAATTCTTCAACAATAGAGCATACTTGATATGATATTTACATCCTGTAAACGAACTTTATATCATTTTTTACCAATAATATAGCATACTTCATATGATGATATGTACGACTGCTGTACAAAATTTATATGATTTTGTACCTTGTTAACACTAAACCTTCTGTAATTCCACCAGGTCTTATGGAGTTATAAATTGTTTCTCTTAAGAATAAACAGTTCTAATTTTATGGCAATGAGTACTTTGTCTGGTGATATCAAGTTAGTCCACCAACCAACAGTTGTGGGTTTGAGTCCCAACAGGAACAGTGTGTATGAGTATTTGGCATTAAGAAATGTATTATTTTTTTATAGCAAAAATAACTAAAAGCACATAGAAGTAGGCCATACTTGTTTTAAATGATTTTTCCTTTTCCTTTCTATAAGAAGTCTCACTTTTTCTCATTGAGAAAGAGGGATAGAAATAAGCATAAGCTCACTTTTGCTTAATGAAGAGTAGCTTGCCTCGGTTAGTGCCCTGAAACCACGATCCCTTGATATATTCTCGCTAACAATGTTTTTGAAGGAACCCAAATCAGATGTCAATAAAGCAGTGAGTTCTCCAACCTATCAGGAGCAAAGGACAATGTCAAGTTGATAATTACGATAACTACAACATATTGTATAGGCCTAATCTCCATGGTAATGTAATGCAAGTCAAACAGTGAGATGACATAATGAGATTGCAAGGTATTACAATGTCAAAATTTGCTGATTTAAAAATTATTGAATCACTTTGTTATTGCTTGGTGACCTAAAACTAACTAAATCGGTCGGTTGTTTTGGCTTGAAGAGTTAAAATGTCTTATACGCTTTGAAATACTTATACAATTTAATATATAAATACAAATTATAGTCACAAATAAACTAATCAGTCACCGTGGAGAAATGAGTGTGCATCCATACCTTGTATTTGTCGAAAAATTCCACCTGCAGAAATGAGATAAAAGCATTAAACCTTGAATGATATATGTCCATCATTTTGATTTGTAAAAGGTGCTAGTCAGTTACATTACTAATCAAGAGTTTCGCATAATTTCATTAAATCACACAAGCAATCAAGTCCAAGTACAAACTAATCAAGATGGCCTAAAGCCCTAAACTTCAAACAAGTATCTGATATATACATACAAAATATAAAGTTATAAACTGTTATTACCTTGTGAATCAACACACTGCCGAAAATTTGAGCTCTTAAGCTTGACATAACCTTCTCCCATATCGTGTTCATATTTACAACAAAGATAACTGTGAAGATTGGCTCCAATGTATATAAAACTGCAACCTTGCTGAGAAGCTGCCATAATGGCTCAGCTCTTGCACCAATTAGTACCTCAAAAAACCTTCCTACAAGTACCTCAACACTAGTCATTAGCAATAACAATTCTTACTATTTTAAATCCACCACAGATCAATTATGACCCTAACTACACCAAATTAAATTGTCATTTCAGCATGTTCCTCAAAAGTTCGAGCAATTAAAGTTAATCATGAATTCATGATGCAAGTTAATTGTTAACACTCCATTGATTTTGCAATCAAATTACATGTGGATTCGAGTGCGTATTATACAGTGTTAAACTGATAATACATTTCATTTCTAGTTCACAAAATAGACTAATCCAACAGATATGATAACTTAATGAGACCATATCTATATATAGTTCTGTAACTAAACTGTATTTGTAAAAGAAGTGAGTGCACATAAATGTATCCAACTTATCGCGTATTGTTATTCTAAACAGTCTTATGTGCATAATCAACTATCTATTCCTGCTATTGAAAGTCAGCGGTTACTTGTTCATATAGTAACTACCAGTGATTTTTAAACTTTTGTACTACGTTTACCTGACGGCCAGCCATATAAGCTGCCAAATCAGCTAAGTTGTCGGTTCACAGATTATAGAAGGTCAAACAGATACAATAGAAAGAATCAGAAGTTGATCACACACATAAGACTGCTTGAACGTACGTTAAATAAAACATTACACGATTAAGAAGTGAAAGACAACGAATACTAAAGTGTCAATAGATTTGAATGTTTGATGATTTGATTTCTAATTGATTCAAAGTAACAGATATAATTTCTAATTCATGAACTAATTTCATCTCTAGCACAAAATCAACAATATGTATAATCAATTACCGGATAGAATAGGCATGGAAAGAGTGCAAGTAGTACAACAAACGAGACTAACGATTGAAGCAGCAACTCTCAATTTATGGCGAGACAGAAGCTTCAATAATAGACCTAAACTTATAGCATTAAACCGCTGAACCGGTTCTGGACCGGAATCGGTTTCTTCAATCTTCGGATCGTCGTTTGCAATGATTGCATCTGAAGCTGGACCGGAAATGTAAGCTGCAGTGATGAAGTTAGGTTTAATGGTGGTAGTTAGAATTTGGTGAAGTTGTTGGTGACGGAGTGACGAAGAGGTGATGGTCGGAGATAGGTGACCGCTGTGGCGACGGACGGTAAGTAGTTGCCGGCGGTGGTTGGTGAGTGAGGAATGGGGAGGGATGAAGAGTGGGAGAGTTGCCATCGTTGTGTGGTGTGCAGAAATTCCAAACACCTTGATTGATCTACTTATATACATGCTCCGTATATTTCGTATAACACTAGAACTTGTATGTTCGTTTAGTCAAGTATTAAATTGTTAAAAAGGTTTCCATATTTATTTAGTCAACAACTATAAAATATAAATGACATTTTTGATTTTTGGTATATAGGTTTTCGGTCAAACTTTAGTTTATACTCAGAGTGAAAAGTGTTAAGAATATGAGAATCAATAGGAATGCGTCGTATCACAAAATTCATTTTCCTCTATCTTTTTAAAAACTAAATATCTCACAAACGACAAGTCAAAAAGTTATGAAAATTGCACCATAAAATTCAGCGTTTTCTCCTCTATGATTTAAGATCTCACAAGCTATACTTTCGACGAGTTTTTTTTGTGGGTTTACAAATTAGTAACACATGTGTTAGTGTTGCGTTTAGAATTTAGGGTTTAGGGTTTGACTTGTCGTTTGTGAGATATTTAGTTATTAAAAAGACGAGGGAAATGGGTATAATCTAATTTTATTTAGTGACAGAACAAAGGTAATTGTTGAATTTTAAAAATATATATATACTTACAATTGTTTGAATCTAAACAATTTCAATGTGTGCGGAAAGTTAATTTATAGTAATAGGAGGAGAAAAGCATAGTATAGGTAAAACTAAAAGTTGTAATTCAAGGCTCATAGGTGAAAAAGTTACTTGATGATCCATTTTCCTGATAAGTTACTTGATTAGGTGATGCGTGTTAAGTTGTAGTTAAAAATAACAAGTTTTAATTAAATGGAAATACTAAAGTTAACTTAAACACAACCAGGCAAGAATACATGTTCGTATTATAGTATAGCTTAGGTAAGACCGAGTCGAACACAAGGAATCGGTGTAAATTAAAATAATTAATTAAACCTAAAATTACAAATTACAATTAGATAAGGGGTGCGTTTTAGTTCCGTACGAAGGATTTTAATAAGAAAACTAATTAAAATATAAACAATTAAAAAGATAGAAAGTAATTTAAAAGTAATCAGATAGAGAATCATGTATTTACTTAGAATAGTGATTTCTCGATTCAGGTTTCCGATATGTTTATTGAATTGTTGATTATTAATTATGATGATTTCAAACTGATATGGATAGCCTCCTGTTAAGGTTAACTAATCCCTAATAAACCTTAGCTTAATACTAGATTCTCTTGAATACACTAGAATTTCTTCTACGTGTTATTAACCTAAACTTTATGCCTTTAATACTATCAACAGATCATTGAGATTCATTCAGCAACCTCGTGTTAACGCAAATTATAATTATTGATTAAATAATTATCATATCAATTAGGTTATATTAATTGCTAGTCTCTTAACCTATTACCGGTTACAGTCTTAAGCCACAATTAACTAATAAATTACTTAATTGCAAATAATCAATCAACTCATACAAACGTTAGTTATAGCATAAGTCTTTTGACCACGTTAAGTAACAACTAATCAACACACAATTAATATGGATCTTTCAAACAAACTTAATAACCATTCATAACTCAAATCAACATAAACATATCATAAATCATTCATCTAAGTAAATACAATTAAAGAATTAGCTCATGTTTATAGTAAACAAAACCAGATCTAAAAACATGTTATTACACATAGTAAATAGAAAAGATTAAGAATCAAACTCAAGAAACCGAACTAATCTTCGTTGGGGTTGAAAACCTTCAAACCTTAGCTTCCTAGCCTCCAAATACCTCCTTTAGTTGACCTCTAAACCCTAGAACCGAATTAAGGTTTACTTAATTCGTATTTGTAATTGTATGGTATAAGGGTTGATAATGGCCTCTATTTATAGATTTCAGGATTGCGAATCCAACCGCCGGTTGGATTTTTCATCCACCGGTTGGGTTAAATTTTTACCCGAAAACCCGAATCTTGACCCGCGCGCTCGACCGCCTTCCTGATTTAGGTTCAACCGCCGGTTGGATATTCCAACCGCCGACTGAACTAACGTTCCAGAATATTCTGCTGCTGGGCTGGGCTTCTTTTTAACAAATCCGAATCTTGATCTTTTCTTTGGCCCAATAACTTATTCTTCTTGGGTTTAATCTTCTCTCTAGGCCCAGTCTTCATGATCTTTAATCTTCTCTTCATTTTCTTCAGTTTTCAGCTCGTTTTCGTTCTTTTTCTTTATTTCTTTAATTTAAACACCTTTTGCAAATATAAACGAAATCAGTAATATATATAAATAAATTGCAATAAAAATGCTTAAAAGTAAGGGAATATTACTATATAAATATGACATTATTTGATGTTATCATTAGGCATGGTCTGACTTGTGGATAAACCTGGACCATTAGATTAGTTTATCAGTGTAATTCTAATACTATTGAACACGTTTGTATTTAGACAATAGGGGTAATATAATCATGTTAGAACCTTATGTAATATATGTGGTTGAACAAAGTATACATGTAGGGGTGTACCTGTTTGTGGAGTGTTCATGCCAATTAATTTGAGACCACAATATGAGTGGAGTTTCCCATCTGACATAATATTTGTTACTGAAAGAATTCTTATTGAACCGTGTAGCAAATTGGAGAGAGATGACATTTTATTCACATCATTGAATAAGTCTGCATCATAAAGTAAAGAGTAGTAACAACAAGATAAATGATAAGTTTATATAAATGTGATAACATCAAATAATATCTTATTTATATTAAAATATTCCCTTATTTCTAAGCATTTTTATTGCAAATTATATATATATATTACTGATTTCGTTTATATTTGCAAAAAGGTGTTTAAATTAAAGAAATAAAGAAAAGGAACGAAAACGAGCTGAAAACTGAAGAAAATGAAGAGAAGATTAAAGATCAAGAAAAACTGGACTTTGAAAGAAGAAGAACCCAAAAGATTAAAGGTATTGGGCCAAATAAAAGAATAAAAATCGGATTATTGAAGATGGAAGCTTAATAAGAAGGAGCCCAACACGAGCGTGGAATATTCTGGAACCACATTCAGCCGGCGGTTGAACCTAAATCAGGAAGGCGGTCGAGCGCGGGTCAAGATCCGGGTTTTCGGGTAAAAATCCAACCTAACCGGCGGTTGAAGTCGCGATCCTGAAATCTATAAATAGAGGCCATTATCAACCCTTATACAAGACAATTAACATACGAATTTAGTAAACCTTAATTCGGTTTTAGGGTATTGAAGTCGACTAAGGAGGCTTATTGGAGGCTAGGAAGCTAGGGTTTGAAGGTTTTCAACCCTAACAAAGATTTAGTTCGGTTTTTTGGGTTTGATTCTTAATCTTTTCTATTTACTATGTGTAATAACATGTTTTTAGATCTGATTTTGTTTACTATAAACATGAGCTAATTCTTTAATTGTATTTACTTAGATGAATGATTTTTAGATGAAGGTTTTATGATATGTTTATGTTGATTCAAGTTATGAATGGTTATTAAGTTTATTGAAAGATCCATATTAATTGTGTGTTGATTAATTGTTACTTAACATGATCAAAAGATTTATGCTATAACTAACGTTTGTATAAGTTGATTGATTATTTGCAATTAAGTAATTTATTAGTTAATTGTGGCTTGAGACTGTAACCGGTAATAGGTTAAGAGACTAGCAATTAATATAACCTAATTGATATGATAACTATTTAACCAATAATTATAAACTTGCGTTAACACGAGGTTGCTGAATGAATCCTAATGATCTGTTGATAAGATTAAAAGCATAAGGTTTAGGTTAATAACACGTAGAAGAAATTCTAGTGTATTTAAGAGAATCTAGTATTAAGCTAAGGTTTATTAGGGTTTAGTTAACCTTAATAGGAGGCTATCCATATACGTTGAAATCATCATAATAAACAATCAACAATTCAATAAACATATAAGTAAATACATGTTTTTCTATCTGATTACTTTTAAGTTACTTTCTATCTGTTTAATTGTTTATATTTTAATTAGTTTTCTTATTAAAAAATCGTTCGTACGGAACTAAAACGTACCCCTTATCTAATTGTAATTTGTAATTTTAGGTTTAATTAATTATTTTAATTTACACCGATTCCCTGTGGTTCGACTCGGTCTTACCTAAGCTATACTATAATACGAACAGATATTCTTGTCTGGTTGTGTTTAAGTTAACTTTAGTATTTCCAATTAATTAAAACTAGTTATTTTTAAGTACTACTTAACAGCAGCACCAAAATGTTAGTTACCTGTTGATCTATTTTCTTGATTTTCATTCGGGAAAGTCAAAGCTTTTGATGTAGTATCCTGGTGTATTACTAAGTCTCTTGCAATTGATGAGGCACCTGAACCATTAAATTAATCTATAACCATATGTGCAATACAATTTTTAACAGTTCGTATAGAAATATTGTAATTGGTGTAAGCATTGTTTTCTAACTTAATGTAAAATTACCCGTTTGTGGTGGAACAGTTATTTCCGATAATTTAAGACCACAATATGTCTAGACTTTCCCATCATTCATTATTGCCTTGGCCGAATGTATTGTTATTGAACCTTGTAGTATGTTGCAGATGAATGAATATTTCTCAACATGACACGATGAATCTGCAGGGGAAAGTTTTTTTTTTTTTTTTTTGTAACGGGAGTTATGTATATAAATTTTGAATGGGTTAGTTTTTTTATCGTTTTTTCCTTATTGCTTTTATGTTTTGACCTATTAATTTGTGTGTTCTGATCGATGAGTACCTGTTTGTGTTTATGGGGCGGATGGTTCGGTTAATTTGAGACCACAATAGGTCTGCAGTTTCCCAAGTGATGTAATGTTTGTCGATGAGTATATTGCTATTGGACCGTGTAGCAAGTTCTTCAGGGGTGAAATCTTATTGGCATCATTCAATAAATCTACAAGAGAGAGTGAGCAGTAATTAAAGTTATGCATATAACGTATTTGTATTTTTTTAAGCTTTAACAATGCAAGGCATACCTGAGACATATTTGTAGGGGATGTGTCATACAACGGTTTGTAGTATGGAGTTGATTATCATCTATAATAGAATTAGAAAGGTTGATGGAAGAAACCTGCAAGAAAATAAGTGTAAATGTTAAAATTACTCCACTGATTTGCTTGTTAGTGGGGTGTTGTTACCCTTTTGGAGTTATGTAAGTTTACCAGATAAAACTTTTCATTTTCTTTTTCCACATCATTTTTGATTACATGGGCTTCTCATTATTTCATTTATTTATTATTATAATATATTTATATTAAAATAAAATAATATTAATTAATGGCATCTTATATCGATGTAAGGTATAATAGTGCAAGGCAAATATTCTTCAGGTTTTTAAACGAGTCAAATGGGTCAAAATTATATTGTAAAGTTGGGAAAATGAAAGTTTTTAATATAGCTTTGGTAACCATATCTATTCAAACACTAATGGACCTGACTTGAAGACCTGAAGTTGCCCCTTCTTATTTCTTAAATAAATTTTGTTAAATGATAGCCCAATAGGGTCGGCTTACCTGAAGAATCCAGCAAAGCAACCATATATATGCAAACAATAATTAGATAAGTCAGTAGGCAGATGCATGACAGAAGATGCCTGAACCGTTTATTGTATATCCAGGAAATCCGGAAGACTTCTAATGGTACTTTTAAGCTGCTACTTTTCTAATGCCTCCAAATCAATTAGAGTTACAAAATTTTTAATAAAGATCATACACATTGAACTCTTGAAGTTCATATACGGTGCAAGTTTATTCTAATACTGATCTAGAAAGGTTGGTTCTCGATTGATCACGCTTAGTGTCATCCTGGGATAATTAAGGCTTACATAGCAATGTGTATTCCATCTATAAGAATTAGCCGCTCAACAAACTAATCAATTTACATGCTAATTTTGAAGTGGATCAAGTAATTGTAATACTTGGGTGACGAGTTTTTATACAGTTTTGGTGTACTGGGCATGTTTTTAGTATTGTTTCAATATTTGACACATATTCAAAAGATTTTGTAGAAGTAGGAAACATAAAACAACAAACATAAAGGCAATCATAACTTAGGCATCAGGTAACAAAATGGTAACACCAACAGTGACAATATTATTTTATTTATAGAAGTAGAAAACATAAAGAAACAAACATGGGTTCATTCATAACTTCGATATCAAATTGTAAAATTCTAACACCATAAGTGGCATTATTATTTATGGAAGTAGGAAACAAAACGAAACAAACATAAGGTCTATCATAGCTTAGACATCAAACTGCAAAACTTTAACACCATCAGGGGTGTAATTTATTTTAGTATGCATACTAAATCTCTATATCCATCATAGTCTTTATCCTTTTTGTCATTTGAGCCGCCTTTATTATCACCTTCTGATTTTGAACTTTCTACAATGTACCTAAAATCAAATTGTTTTATATAAGAATGTGTGTGAGGGTGTAAGACATATGTTTTTGTTGATATTAATGACTTACTTTCTCCGTTTCTTATTCTCAGACCCTTTGGTAGGAGTATCAACAGTTGGGACACTTTTCAGTATTTTAGGGGACGAAGGCTGGCCTTGAATAGTGTCAGTAAAAGCATATTCGTGTAAGTCTATAGTTGAAGCCTTCTCGTTAACGGGGTTGTTGGCATGGTTGTTGGCTGGGTAAACGTTACTGCAATTGAAACTCTCGTAGGTTGAATGCTCATAATATGTGTTTGTCTTTAACTCAAAAGTGTGTGGTGTAGATCAGATTTGCTAAAGCGTTAGGCAACACTGAGTCGGTTGAATCCTATATATATATATATATATATATATATATATATATATATAGCGAAAAATATATAAGTATTTTGTAATAGAGAACTAAATAATATCATAAACCAACCTGATTCATGTCATCTAATAGAGATTGAGCTGTTGCATTAACTAACTTCTCGGCTGTTTCATCAAACATCACGATAACAGTCTAAGCAGACTCATCTCTCACATCACTTTGAATCCTGAACCTGAGAGCAATGGAATTAAATTGAATTGAGAGGTTGACGACAAACATTATTAGGTAATTGAAAAGGAAGAAGTGGTAATGCATAAAATTTGTAATAGATTACCTTGTTCTTGGGAAGCTAACAGTCTTTTCACATGATTCACACCAAAAATTCCCAGTTTGGCGTGAAACACCCTTTTTGCACTTGCATATACTACACGTCAAGTAATACCAACCATTTTTGGTTATGATATTTGTTATTTGCCCTTTACAGCTGAAGGTGACAACCTAAACGGTGTAAAAATTAAGAATGAATGTCATGGAATTTGATTAATATATAATGTGTTTGACAATAGAAAGATAGATTACATCATTTTTCTCCTTGCGTGCCCATTGGAGTAGTTGGGCAAGTGTTCCTTCCTTTGACAACCTAAGTTGCTCAATTGGAAAATTATCTTCAATGTCTTCGGTGTCTTCCACATCACTACAGAAACATGATAGCCATATTTTAGCACAGACTATATATATATATATATATATATATATATATATATATATATATATATATATATATATATATATATATATATATAAAGATATAACATCACCTAATTTTTTATATAAATTCTTTTAAGGTAGGAATCTCAGCATCATCAATAATCAGTGTTGATGTAGAACTCGAGATGGAAAGTTCATCTGTAAGGTAACCACGGACGAAAATGTTATCTCTAGACATAGAAGAGAGAATGTATACATATAGATAGTGAGTAGGGTTGTAGCTTACGGTTGTAACTTTTGACAGTCACTGAAGACAAATGATGGCGTAAAGTCCACAACTATGTGATTTCTTTTTCAGCAGATCATCTCCTAAACTTCCCCATAATGTTACTTTAATCTTGCGTCCCCCGTTTGAGAAGTCAGCTAGGTTGGCAGGTTATATCTAAAGGGGCTAAAAATAGTTTGTGTCAAGAATGTGGGGCAAAATGGTTTGGTGAAAAACATGTTGGTTCCATAATATTCAAACAATGTAATAGCAAAACAATTTGGGGGGTATTTCGAGCATGTCAAAAACAGTTAGGGGAAAAACAGTTAGAAGGGTTGGCTCTGTAACATCAAAATAGTGTAGAAGGAAAACAATTTGGGTGGTAGTTCAAGTGGGTCAAGACTGATGGGGTCAGAGTAGGTAAGTCGAAATGTGCAAAATAGTTGAGGTCAGTAACAGCAAAACAGATGAAACGCTTAACAAATTCTTTTATGAATAAACAACATAACAGCAAAACAGTTACTATTAATTACAGTGATTGGAGGGTTGTCACCTGTGGTTCGTAAGATCAAAATCAAGGGTCATTGCACTTTTTTTTGCGGTGTCGGTTTTTCAACATTTGTAACATAACCAATGACATCTACATGGTATTCAATACATAATTTCTTATTAAATGATAAATTATAATGTTAACAAATTAACAAATAAAACTTATGGAACAAAGAATAAAGGATCTTACCAACTAAGTACTTTCTGCCTGTAGGTTCGAGTTTTTCGAATTCAATGCATTGAAAAGGGTAGCGAATAAAACCACCAGCAACACTTGCATCTTTCCTCACATAAGTCGACCCTTGTAGCTCAATCATGAGACTTTTATCATTCAGAATTCGGAATTCAGCTTTGTTTGGTAGGACTGTAAAGTTCCCCATAGAATAAACGCAGCCTTCTTGCATCCTATTAATGAAACAATGTGCTATATTGTTCTTTTCAGTACACTGCATAACATTTCCTTGGACAAATTCATGTGAATTATATATATGTATAATATAATATAATGTTTTAAGATAATGTGAAAATAGTTTTATACCCGCTCATCAGAAACAATAAAGTCGGTGCTTATATATTTTCCATGAATAGTGTTAGTATCCTATTTACGGCAGATCATCACCTTTACGTGAGCATCATTGCCTTCTTGCAACTGGTCAAGATGTATAAAAGAAGTTTCTTTGGGTTTTGTTTTTAGAGTTTCAGTATTTTTACCCATTTTGAGAATATGTGATGGTTTGTTGTAGGTAATAAGAATGAGTATTTATAGAAAACAAAAGAACTAAGTAATGAGATTTGAGTTGAAGAAATTCGTTACTTCTTAATTGATTGCAAAATTATATGACAATCAATTAACGGGAAAGCAGATGGTTGGAGTAGTTGCAAAATATGAATGGTTTCATTAACTGTTGAGGAGGAAGGATGAATTTAATCCTCAATTTATTGCACAATTAGATGAGAATGAATATAGTGAAAACTGAAGCGTTTTTGGGATTTAAGATTAAGATACATATATGGTGAAACTTTATACTCATTAATCAACTCATCATCATCATCATCATTATTATCTACAATAGTCTAAATTTTGAGTCTTAGTGTAATAATGATTAATTAACCACTTTAATAAATAATGGTAAAAAGATAAAATATACATGATGAATACAATAATCTTTTAACCTTAGCATTATAATAAATAAAAGTAAAGAGTAAATATTTGATTAAATGATTAAAAAAACATTTAATACAATGATAGTAAAGATAAAAACTTTCTTAAAAATAAAATAAAAGATCAATTATATGAACGATTTATACTTTAAGCATCCAAATTTGTATCTGATCTTATGAACAAATTATTATTATAAAAATCTCATAACAAATTATATATATATATATATATATATATATATATATATATAGAGAGAGAGAGAGAGAGAGAGAGAGAACATATCTATGACTATATAGTAGTGAATACTTTGAAATAGTAATAGTACCTACTAAGGATACACTTCTTTCTAATATAACGGTTATGATATCTTATTTTATTATATGAGGTTTAATTTACCAACGATACACTAAGTACCTTGAGTTTTAATACGAATGACTAAATAGTTTAGCGGTAAGGCCAGTCCATAACTTCCTTCAAGTCATGAGTTCAAAATTTGTCATGGGTATTATTTATCATAAATGTACTTATCACCAATGAAGCGCATGACACACAACGTTAAGGCTTAATCCGTGCGAGTTCTGGCTCGGACATTGTGGTATATGTGATGGAGATGATTTGTTCGGCGATGTTGGACCTTTACGGGCATGAATATCTAGTTATTACTGATTACTGACTCCATCAACACAAACAATTTAATTCATCTTTGCATAGATACATGATGTCGTGTGACACGTGTTAAAATATTTATAATCAAATGGATATTATTACAATTATGATTATCACACAAGTCAGGCAAGAATACCCATTCGTATAATAATATAGTTACAGTAAGTCCGAGTCAAACTCAGGGAACGGTGTTTATTGAATTCAATTGGAATTTATAATTAAACTAATAAAAAGTAAATAACAAAGGGAGGCGTTTTAATTCTGTACGAACGTATTTAAGAAATTAATAGAACTGAAGTTAAACAAAGCAATTTATAAGACAAGTATGGATAAAGGAATGTATTTACTTAGACTTTTATTCTCTAGATTCCCATTATCATGTATGTTTACACCATTGGAGAATTTTATTGTGAATAAATCTTTTGTGGAAAGTTACCTCATCTGGTTAACAATTCCTATAAAGTCTAGATAAGACACAAGACTCGTTATGAATACACAAGAAATCATTTATATGTGTTGTCTACCTATTCTTTATTTAATTAAGCACTTCAACCGTTTATTGCGATTTATCCTAGCGACCTTGAATCAACAAGTATCTAATAATCGTCATTTGACAATTGTCACATTAAATAATGTTCAATAATTATTATTGCTCTTAACATATCGCCGATTAAAGCTTCAAGCCACAACTATTTAACAAGTTAAACAATTGTAAATAATTAATAAACCTAGACAAGACTACGTTATAGAAAAGGTTGATTAATCACGTTAAGTAACAATTAAAGATCAATTAAATAAGATGGATCTTTCGGATAAACACAATAAACTTCATAAAATTAATATCCAATGTAAACACACATTCAAACTATCATCTAGATATCATTATCTAAGCAAACACACAATAAATTAGTTCATGATTAAGTTATACAAAATCAGAAACGATATCCAAAGAAACGACATGTTAAATTGAATACGAAATTAGATTAAGAAAACCCGAATCGCAAAGCGCGTCGAAAGCTTGATCGTAGACAAATCCTTGCAATCCCGCGTCTCTAATTCGTTCCTAAAACCCTTAGAAAATTTCCTTTGTCGAATTAGGGTTAGAGAAGTTCTTCTAAATTCTGAGGTTTAAGGCTTTATTTATAAAGTTTCTGGCCGACCTCCCAACTGGCAATTGGGCCGTGCGTTCCACCGCCTCTGGGCCCATTAGCCTCCAACCGGCGGTTGGACTCGGGTTCCAAAATATTCTTCCGCGATCCAGCCTCAATCTTATTCTCTTTTTACACTTTTATCCTATTCTTCGGTTTTTCTTCGTTTTTATTCCTTTTCCCATTCTTTTTCATATTCAAGCCATAATTACACCTAATTGCAAATATGAATGAAATAAGTATCTAAAATCACATAAATGCAATATAAATGTATTAAAAACAGGGAAATATTGTTAATTAAATATGTACTTATTTGATGTTATCAATACACGAAGCTATACAAATTGGAATATATATATATATTTATATACATATTTTTTATATCATACTATAAATTTGAAAACGCTAAAGTGCAAAAAGGAGGTTAAAACTTACAATCTTAACCTCCAGTCCATAAATAGCAACTTTGGACTGATGATACATAATTCATATTCTCGCTGCAAATATATATTTGGGATCAGTGGGATGATAGAACGAATCTGTAAGATTGTAAGATCATTGGCAATGATTTTGTTAATTTGGGATATCAATCATGTAGGTGCAGTAATAGGGCTAATAGGGAGACACAGACACGACTTAATTTTTGTGTTGTTACTGGACCAAACAAAAATGTATTGGGCCAAAATGGCAAGTGTATGAAGTGTTGAATAATTTTAAGTTGGGCCATAAGTAAATGAATTTGGTTTTCTGTACAATGAAGATTCAAATTAAAATTGATTGATTAGTAGAAAATCATTATTATTTTTATTTTATATATATGATAATAATAATAATAATAATAATAATAATAAGATATAAGACATGTATATGAGTAACGTATTTGGCTAATGAAGTTTTTTTTTTGCCATTATCTAGCATAATGATGTAGTAATTAATTACATGGTTACTGAATGTTGTTAGTTATCTAACATAATTATATAATTATTACACCAAGCCTAAAAGTTACTGAATGTTATTAACCATTTTATCATCATTTATGATAGGGTAAAACCATCATTATTATCCAAGATTCAAAATTTCGTGTATTGTAGATGTTTTTCAACCATTGTAACATAAAAAACCTAATTACAACTTAAATTCTTGGAAGGGCCACAACCCCTCTTAGCCCTCAAGAAGCTCATATCCTAGAGAAGTAGTCATTTATTGCAAAACATGCGAATGTTGATTTTCAAGTTATAAGTATTATATGCTTTTACTGTAATCCCCTTCCCGCAATCGATTAGCCTAATATTTGCAAATATAATTTTGTACATGGTGAGAATAAGATTTTTGATTTTTCAGGTTAAAATGCTAGAATTAAACAGTTCATTTGATCCATCCATGTAATTGGCTAAAACCAATGAGTATGTCAGCCAAGTATTACTTCAATTTGATTGATATATAAAAAACTTATCAACAATTTTAGAAAACCACCTATATATAGTTGCAAGAAAATTATTTAATTGTATGAACAAATCAACAACCAATAAACTAATACACACATTCTATAATACATCAAATATACAAAGGTACTACAAATCTCATTTGGCCAAGCGAAGACATAAAGTGTTTATATCATAACATACATCTTTCAGTAATTCGATGCGCCACCAACAATACATAAGGTTACTAAAGGATGAAAAAAATTGGTGAGAAAGTTTTAATATACAATTAGCATTAGAAATAGGATCAGAATTAGAATATAACATGTATGCTAGTAAATTTTTTGCTTAAGTTTTTACGATAAGCATATGGTTGAGAGAGTGCCGGCCGTCCCCATGGCTCACATGGGCGACGACGGCCCGGGGGCAGCAAACAATAGGTCCAGTCTATACCAGGGTAGGCTCATTTTAGGCCCAAGTTTATATTATATTATAGTAGACTTATTTAATCCAACCTAATTTTTTAATTAAACCCAATAAAAGAAATCAAACGAGGCTAACTCTCTAATACTTTTATACATCATTTGAACAAAATTAAATAAGCGGCCGTGGTAATATATATATATATATATATATATATATATATATATATATATATATATATATATATATATATATATATAAGCATCCGAACTTCAAAACTTGCGATCAAAAACTGATCAGAAGTTGCGATTAGAATTGATCAAACTTGCGATTCATACTTGGCCATAAGTATTTGCGATCATACAAATCGTCATCAATCAAGACATCAAACTGATTAATCTTTCATGTTTTTTTCTCTTCATTCGTGTGATCGTGTTCTATCTTTATGTAATTCTGTTGTATTTTTGCTTCAATATTATTTTTAATTAGTTAGTCTAGAAATTATATATTGCTTTGTCGTACACAACCATCAGATGTTCAATATAGAAAAAAAAAAAAGATAAGCAAAGAAGAAATTACACGATCTCTACAAGGATCTTTAACAAGTTTTTTGTTAGACAATAAAATAATAACAAAATAATAAAGATTATGATAATCATACGGCTTCGAACAACAAGAATATAGATAATGAAAATTCCAAATATAATGATGTTAATGTTAATGGAAGTGATATTCCCAATTCAAATTATGAATAATTACCTTGATATACAAAATATTAGGGGTGGCAATTTGAGTTGGGTCGAGTTGACCCGCTCGGGTTATTGAGTTGGTGGGTCAGAACTAGTCGACCCAAACTTGACCTGATTTTATAATCGGGTTGAGTATTTCAACCCAACCCGACCCAAATTACTCATTTATCTAGTGAGATCAACATGTTTCGGATCATTTTCTATTAACGTATTAATTTCGAATCAAATAGGTCACATGGGTCGACCTCTAAAATTATAATTCATCATTAATAAGCATAAAAATATTTATAAAATTAAAAAAAAATCATATCACCTAGTATGTTGATTAAAAGTTAATACTAAAACATCATTAAACATGTTAGATTATTATATTAAAATAAAATTTCTAAATTTTTAACCACGTTTAAATTTATTCGAGTTGTCGGGTCAACTCAAAAACTCATTAGGTGACCCAAACCCGACCCAAAAAATAGTCAGGTTGGCGGGTTTCGAGTTGACGGGTTTGCGGGTCAAAAAACTTCGACCCAACCTTAATATTTTCGAGTTGGGTTCGTGTAGGATTTCGGGTCGAGTCGTAAATTGCCAGCCCTACAAAATATGTTACGTATCTCATATATCAACACAATTTTTGTCTACAAAAATATCACTTCATTTCGCAAGGATGGGAAAATTCGCAAGACCGAAATTTTGATTCGCAATATCAAATGAGAATATCAATTACGCAAAACAACAGTATTCATTTCGCAATATCAGTTTCGTAATATTATATCAGTTTAGCAATACAACATGCGTAACTTCAAATAGTGCAAAATGGATATTGGGAATTGCTATTGTGATCTTGCGAAATGGATATTGCGAATTCAAATTTTGATCTTGCTAATTTTTCATGCTTGCGAAATGAGGTGATAGTTTGTGAATTTTTATTTTTTTTGAAGTTGATAATATGTAAAATACTTAACCCATTTTGTATATCTAAGTAATTATCCTTCAAATTATAATATTTTTGTTTAAAAAAGAAAAGAAAAAAGAAGAAAGAAATAAAAATCGGTGCATGCAATTTGCAAAAGAAAATCATATTATATTCCCAATTTTCTCCTTTCTATTAATGAGCATGTTTCGTTTGTCATTTTCACACTGAAACTTTTGGTCCAAACGAAACAACTCTCAGACTCTCATTATTAGCTATATATATATATATATATATATATATATATATATATATAATTGTACACATGTACCCTCAAACTTTGATGGTTCAGAAAGTATCACAAATCCATGGCATCAAATTTATTACCTAAACTACAATTTCTAACATTTCTAGCTTTGTTTATGTGCTCACAATTATCCCATGGTAACAAACTTCAATACGCCAACCTAACCCTGTATTTTCAGGATAGATCCGGCGGACCCAATGCCACCGTGGTCCCAGTCACTGGTCTCCCTGGCCACCTTTGGACGTTCCAAAGCTTTGGCACAGTTTTTGTAACTGATGACCCCATAACCGAAGGCTTGGAGGGGTCAACCGAAATTGCTAGGGGTCAAGGCATTTATGTGACCTCGGCGTTGGATGGTTCTACAACACATGTGATGATCTCAATTATGTTTACTAACAAGGAGTATAATGGTAGCACACTCGAGATACAAGGAGGTAGTCGTCAATTCGACAAGGTAAGAGAGGTTTCGGTAGTTGGTGGGACCAGGAAGTTTCGATATGCAAGGGGATATGCGACGTTTGAGACAGTTTATTATGATGCTTCGATTGCACATGCAGTAATCCAATGTAACATTAGTATTCAACATTATTAATTAACTGGTGCATGTACTGTATTAATAATTAATAAACAAGACTCAAGTTATATAAAGTTGAAGTTCCGGTTTATAGTTTATGTTAATTTGAGACTTTACAGTTGCCCCTTTTCATATATACCTGTTTAGCAAATAATCAAATCTTTATGATGCTCTTACTCCATCAGCTAATATATAAATGATGAACCTGTGAAAACAATAATAATGAATAATGAATTAATAATTAAAAGAACCTCAGGGGACATTTGAAAACAGGAACAAGTTTTATAAGAAAAATCAGATGATTAAAGTCAAATATTCAAATTTTAAGAACCAGATTCAAATCTTATTATAGCTAAAGTCAAACAAACCATTTTTTATGGTTGATGAATGATGATGACACCATTAATTTTTATCATCATTTTTTATAGATTAGATTCATCGACGATGTACAAATAAATGATTGCATATTAACGGTGAATCTATAAAAAATATGGTTGATTTATCACACCCAATTGTTATGAGTGTTAATTTGTAGATCACCATATTTTAGAATTTTTATTGAGTTTGCACCTAATTTAATACGACACCGAACATTATATCAAATTTTAATGCTTTATTTTAAACCTTTTGAGTAATTTATTCTTGTTATCTCAGCCTCAAATTGTATTTAAAACTTATGTATTTGTATTATTCATGTAAATATGTTATACTTTAAGTTACATCATTGAACACTAAAGAAACAAAGCTTCTTTTTTTTAAACGAAGTAAAATAAGTAAAACATTGATTGATTGAAAATACTAAAAGTCTATTCAACGTATACATATTTTCTTAAAAATTCTTTTTTATACCATATTTGATTTAGTGATTATTGTATATGTTGGAGATGACCTAATGTCTTAATCTAATTGCAAATTTGCTTATATCCGAGTAGTATTTTGGTAGTGGTTACCATTTGAATGACTTTAATTTTTTCTTTAGAAAAAGTAAAATTAAATTCATTAAAAAACTAGCAAGAATCTAGAGATTAAAACGCACTCGGAAACACCCGAAAAGAAAACACCACGTTTGAACAGAGAACATCTTTGAAATGACTACTTAATGATACACTAACGCTAACACCTAAACTCGACACGGAAGAACAACAAAATTTAAAATGGCAACTCCACTCTGCTTAGAAAGTTATAAATAACCGTTTAAGCACCATTGGAATCTAGTAATTTCATGATCGAGATCATTGTCATCGGAATTATCCATGTCCTCGATTGATTTATTAACCCAATCCGACAATACCACATTAGACGATCAAAGTTATCATTTCATTAAAAATGATGATTGAAGTCCTTCTGTTACATTATTTATGTTTGTCGTTTACGATTCAAAGGTTATCATTTCTTATTGAAGAGCTAGTTGACGTTGATAAACTTCATATTTTTATAGATTATGATAATTTTTGTACTATTTTGAAGATATTAAACTCTGCAATTTGTTAAAGATACAATAAGTTGATAATTTGATAATGATATTTAAAACTTTGACTCAGACAATTGATAAGTTGGGTGTTGTGTTTACGTAAGAAAATGTGTTTTATATATAAAGTGATGGTTGCATAAGGATACCCAATACTACAGCGGCAATATTGTAAAAGTTTCTATGAAAATATAAATTCTCATTTTACGCCTTATAGGATGGGGATTTATAGTTGGTTTGTAGTTATGGTGGTTGTGGTCTATTTTTTTGTATCTTTAAACGTTGTATTTTGTCTCCTTTTTTTTTCTTAAAAGATAAATTTTAAATATATATACATTCTTATTTTTATTCTTATTACATATAAAAATAAAAAGTATAATTGCTACTGATCTAGTAAACATTAAATATAAAATTATCAAAAGGGCATTCAAACTAGTGATATCTCACTAACTTATCAATCAAAAAGTTCTAGGTTCAAGTCTAATGAGAAATAATCTATGTATATTTGTAGATTGTATACTTGCTAATTTGCTATATATAATATAGCATAAAATATAAATTATAGAAACACAAAGACTATTTATTATTTAACAATTGCAAGAAAATATTTTATTTATTTTCTTCCTTTCAATATCTTGTGAAGATTTAAAATATCAGAAAAAATCAAAAATCGTCATTTCGTCTGGGGACACAATGAATACAGGCCTAGCATATATATCACGCGCTGACAGATAAGAGATTGCCACGTGTCCACCATCTAGAACGCACTTCACGGGATTCCTTTCTCAAACTTTCATCCCCCACTCCCTTCTCTATCTTCGTTCATGACACGTCCTTATTTTCTTCTTACTAATTTTCTTTATTATTATTATTTTCTTAATTTTTAATTAATTTATACAATATAATTCTCTATCAAAATCATCGCACCAGGAACAAATCATACATACACGCCAAATCAAATTCCAAATCAATCAGAATCAAAATCATCTTCGTTTTCCGTTCCTCATGATCCGTTCTTCTCCGTATCCAGATTCGCATATTTTAGTTGTCGATACTTAATCATTATTATCATAATCATTTTAGTTAGTTACTGTTTATAATTTCTTAATTGCTGTACTATCGGCGATGGCAATACGTCGTCGTTTACCGCTGCTTTTTGTCGCATTATTATGTTTTGTTACACGTATCGCCGCTAGTGATGGCGATTCTGATCCGATTTACATGTAAGTTTAACATCTAATTTCAGTTTTATACAAGCTTATTCTTTGAATCTGAGCTAGTTTCATTTTATAATTTTTACTAATTTTTTTTTTAATTTTGCAATGTTTGAAACCCTAACTTATGAACTCTAGCGGATTTTAGTTTAGTGTAGATTATAAGTTAATTGAGGTGAAATTATTTACCAAAATTTGCGGAAGCTATACAATTACTATTTTACATGTTCTATATGTTAGGTTAAATATAGTGGTCCGGATATGGACACATGGCATGCGAGATGGCATGTGCATATTGTTTGATTAATTGACCATAGAAAGTGACTGTTTGTTAAGCTTTGGATTTTTAAGGATGCGAAGATTAGATTACGGTGAATCAGTTCTAAAGTAACAGTTAATTTATAGTTAGTAATACGTGATGGATAAGTTATACTCCGTAGAAGATCATGAAATGAAGTTTGTTAAGATCTCCTTTTTATGAGATTCTTTATCTGGTGGATATGTATTACTGTTTGTGTGTTTGCCCGTAGATTTTGGTTGGACAATTGCTCCATTTTGGGACGTATATCATATTTATAACGTCATGATCTCTAATGGTTACGAAATTCAGAAGTAGAAAAGTAAGCTTCAAAGAGAATGTGAATTAGACAACTGAGGCAAGGAACTTGAACACTTGATAAACGTGAATAAGCTAATTAAAACGATTGAAGTGAAGAGTATAATTATTTTTCACATGTGTTCACCTAGATGGAAAGTCTATCCCATGTTTTAGTCAATTTGTTTTTTCATCGCTTCTCTGTTATATGTTCCTCAGACTTAGCAAAGAAGCTGTGGTCATGATGTGAACACATACTGTAAGGTAATATTACTTGGTTTAGGTTGTTAAAGCACTAATATTCATTGCTTGGAATTTCTGGTTGATCAGTGTTGAGCAATGCGAGAAGACAGGATGTGTGGGCGATGTATGCTTCCAACACTGCAATTTGACATCAGAAAGGAAGACTGTCAGTGAACCATGGTATCTACAAGAGCCACTATATATAAAATGGAAAAAATGGGACTGTCTTAGTGGCTGCCGATATCAATGTATGCTTGTTAGGGAGGAAGAAAGAGAGAAAGCTGGAGATAGGCCTGTCAAGTATCATGGGAAATGGCCACTCCAGCGTGCGTTTGGGATTGAGGTGCCACAAATTGCTGTACTTAATGTAGGCTATTCGATTATTATATGCTGTGTCTTGAGGGAGCTGAGTATCATTTTTGTTTGCAGGAACCTGTTTCCGTGGCACTCTCTGCTCTTAATCTTGCTGTGCAATTTCATGGATGGGTATCCTTTTTCATCCTTGTAAACTACAAGCTGCCTTTAAGGCCAAATAGGCAGTCATACTATGAATACATTGGGCTGTGGCATATCTATGGGACCTTATCGATGAACTTTTTATTTTGGAGTGCTGTTTATCACAGTAGGTGAGGACTGGTCCTCTTCATCTTTTCTTCCAATACCATCAGCATATATGCATTTTGTTGCACTACTGCAGACATATGTCAACTAGTTTGACAGATAGATATGGTAGGGTGTTAGAAGCATTTAAAAAAGTAATATATTGTGCTTTTAAACATTAAATATCCTGCTAACCCTGCCAGTTTCATTGTTTTGACCTAGTTAAGAACAAAGCCTTTTCAATTATTGTTTGTGTAGAAAAGCGATCAGTGCTTCTTATTGATCTTGTAGTTATGACTATTAGGCGAAGCTATCAGCTAAACTTGTTTAAAGAGTCTTTGATAAATTAGCTGATATTTATTGTCCAACTGGGTAATTTTCAGGGATGTGGAAATGACAGAAAAACTAGATTATTCATCTGCTGCAGCAGTGCTTGGATTTTCTCTTATAGCAGCTCTACTGCGAGCTTTCAATGTTAGAAGTGAGGCTACTCGGGTGATGGTTTCAGCTCCATTGATTGCTTTTGTGACAACCCATATCTTGTATCTGAACTGTTATGACCTTGATTATGGTGAGCTACCTCCTCCCCTCATAAGAGAATGCAAGAACGTATAAAATCTAATATTAAACTTGTTTCAGGTTTAAATATGAAGGTTTGTGTTACCATGGCAGTAGCACAGTTACTCGTTTGGGGAATTTGGGCTGGTGTTTCTAACCACCCGTCTCGCTGGAAAATTTGGTTGGTGGCAGTTGGAGAAGGTCTAATTATTTTCTTTCAAATTTACGACTTTCCACCCTTTTGGGGTTTTTTGGATGCTCATGCTGTTTCGCATGCCATCGCGATTCCTGTATCCTATATCTGGTGGAGTTTCATTCACGATGACAGTGAACATAGAACAGCAGCACTACTCAAAAAAGCAAAGTAGAGCAAAAATGTCCAGTACATTCCTTCGTGGGTGGTGAATGGTGGTTATACTAAATTCTTAAACTGGTCATTTCTTATTTATTCAGGTAGTGGTATTGTCTTTTTGCTTGCATGCTAGTGTTTTTATAAAACGCGCTGCATAGCGAGTTTCCTTGTATTAAAAGTTGTGTCAATATGGGTTCGGGTGTTTTTAGAGGTTCTTGGTCAATATTTTTTTTTTTGAAAGCTCCAGGCCGTTGGTTTTTACGGATTTATAACTTGGCGTCTGTACCGCTTAGTGCGGACTTTCCTTTTGGCTTTTGTCTTATGGAGCTTTTGTTTATGCTTCTTCCAGTTTCAATAAGAATCCAGTGTGTGTTTCACAACTATTGCCACTGTAATTTCCTTTTATTAGCATATGATCATTATTTGTTATACAATATTAACAACTCATGCCATAATGGATGAGGTGGGTTACAGGTCAAAATGGGTAATTTTATAGGTTGAAACCAGTCGGGTTTGTCTAACCTAAAACTTTTTCCTTTTCTATTAATAACTTTAAATAATAATAATGATGATGATAATAATAATAATAATAATAATAATAATAATAATAATAATAATAATAATAATAATAATAATAATAATAATAATAATAATAATAATAATAATAATAATAATAATAATAATAATAATAATAATAATAATAATAATAATAATAATAATAATAATAATAATAATAATAATAATAATAATAATAATAATAATAATAATAATAATAATAATAATAATAATAATAATAATAATAATAATAATAATAATAATAATAATAATAATAATAATAATAATAATAATAATAATAATAATAATAATAATAATAATAATAATAATAATAATAATAATAATAATAATAATAATAATAATAATAATAATAATAATAATAATAATAATAATAATAATAATAATAATAATAATAATAATAATAATAATAATAATAATAATAATAATAATAATAATAATAATAATAATAATAATAATAATAATAATAATAATAATAATAATAATAATAATAATAATAATAATAATAATAATAATAATAATAATAATAATAATAATAATAATAATAATAATAATAATAATAATAATAATAATAATAATAATAATAATAATAATAATAATAATAATAATAATAATAATAATAATAATAATAATAATAATAATAATAATAATAATAATAATAATAATAATAATAATAATAATAATAATAATAATAATAATAATAATAATAATAATAATAATAATAATAATAATAATAATAATAATAATAATAATAATAATAATAATAATAATAATAATAATAATAATAATAATAATAATAATAATAATAATAATAATAATAATAATAATAATAATAATAATAATAATAATAATAATAATAATAATAATAATAATAATAATAATAATAATAATAATAATAATAATAATAATAATAATAATAATAATAATAATAATAATAATAATAATAATAATAATAATAATAATAATAATAATAATAATAATAATAATAATTATTATTATTATTATTATTATTATTATTATTATTATTATTATTATTATTATTATGATTATAAAAGCTGTTTCATTGCAATTATTTTGAATAAATTGATTTAATAGGTTTTGTGCATTAAAAGTACACATCGGATGACTTCTGACCTGTTTGACCAATTCCATTTCTAACTATCTTATTTTACCCGTTTGACCCTTTGAAGTCAAACATAAGCCAAATCGACCAATGGGTACTCATCTTAACACGAAATTTGGTAGCATGAATCCTTAATCCACTTCCTTCTATCTTGCAATATGTCTCCGATTGATAATGTTAATACTCGTCATCTTCCTGCTGGGATTGCCTGAATGCAAGTTATTTTCTTTTTGTTATGCAACCTACCCTTGGTTGTGAAAATTAATAGTCATCATTTTTAAGTTATGATTGTTGTGGCTGTAATATCTTTAAGTACAAGGAAAAAAGCATATACAAGTTGTGTAAAATGATTCATGCATAGTTATTATGCTTCAATTGAGAAAGAGAGCCTGACTATCAGAGAACTTAGGAACGCTTCTGGAAAGAAAGTTTGACTAGAGATTCTCTTGACATTTCGTTCAACCAATCGTGTAGCCGAGCAGTAATTGAGGAGCTGAAATATGGTAAGTCACACTTTTTGTCTTTCAAGTATTTCACGCATCCTTCATTACGGCCTTATTTTTACTGCAACATAGTTTTAAAGTGCACACTGCTAGCGTACTTAAACCTCTATTATTGCTTGCGCGTTCTAAATTTCCAAGTTCTTTTCTATATCTTATCAGACTGGTGCGGTGTCCGATTCAAAGGGGGTTTCAGTTATAAAGTTGTAAATACTAATTGTTGAGATGAATGATGCACACGGTTGGCAAATGTATACAAAGACAACTAAACAGTAAATGTGGAAAACTATATTAGAGAAATTTAGCAATTATATTACTACCAATCTACCAATAGTCTACATAAAGAAGGTGGATAAAAAAGAAAGCACATTGAATATGATCTAGACACAATTGAGCATCCTGGAGACTGCCTACTTCTCGAAAGTGGGTAAATTTTTTAGTTGATTTGTTTTTTTGGATACTGTATTTAACAAATATTGATTATGTTTCTTATCAGTCTTTTATTTGGAGAATATTATCAACTTCATACATGTTCTGTATCCAGAAATTATTTCCTTGAAATGATACTTTTTCCTGGTGAATGCAGGATTTCTTAAAGCTCCAGCAACGACAGATGGAGAATCCTAAGAAGTCCGTTGATAGCCTTCACATTTTTATGGTTAAATGATATCATAAAGCAGCATTCTAAATGTTAGAATCTGTAGCCTTCTTTTTTCTTTTTGTTTTTAGTTTTTACACGGATGGCTTGCTACAGACAGATAAGCAAATATATGATTTCATTTGATGGGCCAAATTCCCTACTGAACAAGTTGTTTTCCAGGTGACCGGCATTTATTGTAGGGACACAAGAACCAATATATATTATTAGTGATCAATATCATTGTATCTCTTGGCCAAGGCACGTACGTGTAGCTGTTTATTTGATCCACCTCCAACAATGCTTAAATACCATTTGACGTTCTATGTTTTAATTATATTGAAGAATAATTTTTTCTACACTGGGTTGGGCCTAGAATTCTGATTATGATACAAGTTGTTTTCTTTGAATTCTGTGTGCATCTTAAATACCAATAGCTAGACGTTTAATAACTGAAATATATTCCAAATTAAATCAAGTAGTACCACAATCAAAAGTCAAAACAATATAAATAGTAAATTTTTTGCCAAGTGATAGTATATTTTAGGTCTTTATGTATTGGACAATATAATACAAAACAAAACCGTTTCTAACATCCGTACTAACGGTATATTACTACACGAATCATATTTTCATGCATCAAGGCTGCCTTCAAGCTCTCTCACACAAAACACATACAGAAAACTAAAATAAAAAAATTTTACAATCTAAAATAAATCAATAGCTCCATAACGACATATCACCACCATACTCCACCTGATCATCACCACCATCACCATACGGTGGTGGCGGCAACATTAACCCCTCCGCCATATTCGCCAACAACGCCGGCATACAAAATTCCTCTTCTTCATCCACATACCCCACCGCCTCCGTCGTCCCATCACCACCACCGCCAACATCCTCATTCCGACGGAACTCTTCTGCCGCCGCCACTGCCGCCTTCCTAATATCCTTCGGATCCAATGACACCGGCATCGGCAACCCCCACGAATCCGCAAAATTCAAACACGCCGATCGCCCTCTCAACGCCAACGCCGCCACATCGTGAGCTCTTGCTGCCATTTCCGCCGTCGGAAAAGTCCCTAACCAAATCCTCGATTGCTTATACGGCTCTCTTACTTCACACACCCACTTCCCGGAGCTCCGTTGCCTCACTCCCCGGTACACCGGATGTCTCGTTTCTTGAAACTTTTTTCTTCCCGCTCGTTTTTTCGGATGACTCGCCGCCAACATCACCTCCTCCGACGTACCGGAACTCTCTCCGGTGTCCACCTCCGACACATAGTTGTTACACTGAACTACACAATTATCATAACCATAACCATAATTACAATTATAATCATAATTATAGTTACTCATATCCATTTAAGAAAAAACAGCGTTACGGTTATTAACGTTTTCAGCCAAAATAAGTTGACAAAAGTAACTGAAATACAGTTGATGAGTGAATGTTGGTTTTTTTTAAGTGACATATATATATATATATATATATATATATATATATATATATATATATATATATATATAATGTAACGTATGTATGTATAGTATATGTGTATGATGTGTGTGGTGGGGGAATGCGCTAAAAACACGGAGAAGTTGTTGTAGTGTTGAGAAGGAGCAGACTGAAAAAGAAGGAGGTGAGTAAGTGAATTGAAGCTTAAAAAGTGTAAATAAAAAACAAAAGTGGATAACGTCTTATTACGTACAGCTGTTACTATAATTGGGACCTACGGTTGCTATCATGTGTATAACACGTGTGAGTTTTGTGTTGTTTGAAAATTACTGCTGATTAAGCTACTTTTTATTATATATATTTTTTTCTTTTTTAGGTAGGGGCCATCCACGTCTGCTTTAAATCAACATTTGTATTTTTTTTCTTTTTCAATAAAACAACAATGTAACGTGTTTTTCTATAACACTGGTTTTTTAGAAAGAAAAATAAAAAATGCTATTAATTTTCATTTTTATTGAATAAAATCGTAGTTATCAATTTCATTTCACCCACTAAACCAAATTATTAATTAATATCACACGAGTTTTCTAATTATTATTAAAAAAAGAAAGAATTCTAACAACATTTAATACACAATTCATTTCATGTATTTTAATGGTGTCACAGTTGACTATGACGGCAGTTTGTGGTACCAAAAAGTAACCAAAATTAGTTTGGCATTTTATTTAAAAAATATTTGACTGAGAAAAAGACACTAATATGAACATGCAATTATAATATTAACACTTGGAGGATGTCATTTAATTCAATGTATGCTAAAGGCAAAGAGTTTGGATTATTTTATTAATGCTAATTCTTTTCAATAATTTAAAACTTTCCACTTTATTTTTTTAATGGTAATTGCATATTTTTTTAATCATAAAAAAACAAGGATACCCAATATCATATGATTAACTAGACATGGTTCTAATACTACCACGACGTCGATTGCATCAACACAAGTTTATTGCTCGTTTTGTTTCTTCCTATTTTATTTTCATTTTAGTCGTTTAATTTTATTTTCAATTGGTACATCATCCGTCTTATTAATCAATAGGAAAATGTACATAGTTTTAAAAAACTACAAAAACAATATTGTTAACCAATTAAATTTTATATTTATCCATTTTCATATTTTTTGAATAGTCAAAATTGAAAACAGACAATTAGTTTAGAGCAGAGTAAAATAGAAATATATTCTATAAATTTGGGTTGAAGGGATTAATAGAAAGGGTATATTGGTAAAATTTAAAGACATCTTTGGCACTCAATTTTTAAAGTAGTAAATGAGAAGCTATTTGAGTTTCATCCATCTATATATCTATATATAATATATATATATCCCGTTGACAGTCGACAAGTATGAAATTGTAGTCTTTGAATGAACCAGGGTTTCGTGTTGCGCCAAATGTTTCTTTGTATATATCAGGTACTAACTAAAAGCCTCAGCTCATTTTTTTGACGAAAGCTTTAGAACTTACATTTCTAGCTTGTAACATCGGCTACTTTTACAAAAGGGTATGTTTGGCAACATTAGATGGAGATTATTTTAGAAGTTGGTTTCAAAAGTGTCTCTTTAAAGGGAAAATTTTTTATAGATCCCTCTATATGTTTTGTGTATGCCAAAAATGAATTGTAGATGAAGTTTCTAGAAATTTAGAATCTCAATCTCCATGAATCCCTTCAAATGTGATTGCCAAATACATCCAAAATAATATACATCAAGTTGAATACTACGAAATGTCCCATTGTTCACTTTAAATGACGATATTCACGTATTTGAGTGTTGCAAAATATAAGTGAAACATATTTGAATATAAACATGTGAAACTTGATTTAAAAAAGCGATAGGCGATTCGAGGCGCTAAGGGCCCAAAGGCCGAGGCGCTAGGTGCCAGGCGCTAAGGCGAGAGCCTCACGTAAATGAGGTTTCAACATTTAAAGCCCTCCATTGAAGGTTTGTGACCAAAGCCGCAAATGGGGTTTCAACATTTACAATCATTATAGAAATTTTGTTATGTTAGAAAGTTAAATAGTGTTAGTACTAAGCACTAATGAACCTGAAACGAAATCTTGAACCTAATAGACTTAGCCTAACAAACTCTAGTTACATATTTTTGAAACAAAACCCAAGGCACCAGGGCGCCTCATCTGGAGTTTAGGCACCGCCTAAAGGACGCCTTCTGTTATACTATCGCCTCGAGTAGGTTTGAAGCGTCATGGCTAGAGCCTCAAGGCACCTGACGCCTAGGCGACACGTAGGCACACTTTTTTAAACCAAGATGTGAAACATAAAATGAGTTTAATAACCATCAAGTTGTGATTTCACGATTCAAGTGATAAATATATATATATATATATATATATATATATATATATATATATATATATATATATTCGTTTTATTACATTTAATTGCACATTAAAGTAATGAAAAATTAAATACGACATGTGATAAATTCAACTTAATTAAGTATTAGGGTAAATTACAAAAAACATACTTGTGGTTATTTATTTTCTCAAAAAACATCCCTCAATTTCATTAATAACAGAAATCATACCCAAGGTTTTCACTTTTGTCTCAATGACATCCCTCCGTCCAACTTTGTTACATTTCCGTCGTTAAGTTTATACATGTGCCACGCACGTGAGGGTATTTTTGCCCTTATCTTTTTCCCACCCATTTAATCGACATTTCCCTTTGCATTTTATACTCATCTAATCGACTCATTTAACAGTAAGTTAATTTTAAATGAATATAAAATGTAATTAAATGAGTATAAAATGCAAAAGGAAAGGTTGATTAAATGGGTGGGGGAAAAATGACAAAAATACCCTCACGTGCGTGGCACATGTATAGATTTAACGACGAAAACGTAACAAAGTTGGACGGAGGAATGTCATTGGGACAAGTGACAACCTTGGGTATGGTTTCTGTTATAAATGAAGTTGGATGATGTTTTTTGATAAATGAACAAACCCACATGTATGTTTTTCGTAATTTACATTAATTATTATTTATTTGTTCATCAACAAAACTTAACAATCTACCGTAAATGAAACTAGACACAACTTGTAAGATAAAAAGGAGAAGGTTTTTTTTTACTCAAAATGACAACTAATCGCAAGTTGGACAAGGACTACTCGAAATATTTTTTGTGAAAGGATCTAAATAAAGACAAAAATGACTTTTTAAAGATGACGTCATCATTAATAACTTTTAGAATGCCAACTAAACTTTACGCGGAAAGAACACTGACAGTTGATATCTAGTAACTGCCACTTGCCCAATCAGTTACGGAGTATGCTACTTACTACAACTAAACGCGTGCTTTTTATCAAAACGTGGGTCCCACTCTCAACACCTCTAGATTTGGCCGGTTCATTTCTAACTTCTAGTCTTCTACCAATTTATTTTATTCACCTCTAATAATTATTTTTAATCACTTTTATTTTATAATTTACAAATATGAATGTAAGAATATCAATAACAACATCACACATTTTTATTTAACATTTATATGATATATATCAAATATTGTTTTATTTTGAGATAATGTATCATTAAACTTATACAAATTTGTACATGCTTAATTTTTGTAAAGTTTACTACAAAATCTGGGTTATATAAGAAAAATGATACATAACAAACCTAAGACCTAGGTTGAAATGATTTTACATCCCCGGTCTTGGCTCTCAGTCCATTTAACATTACTAACACATATAAAACGAAACTTGAACTCGCCATGTTGATTGTTGACACTTTGTACTTAGATTAGATATGTTCATTAATCTACAATTACATTACACATTCAAGTTCAAAAGTGTTAACTACACGTTTATTATATGTACTTACTTGGCTTGTCAACAAAAAGATTTAAGCCATAACATAACCAGGCATAAATTAAGAACAAGAAGAAAAAATAACTATTTATCAAAAAAAAAAAAGTGAAAAATAATACTAAAAACTCCATAAAGACATGTCAACACAAAATTCAACATTATCCACAAAGTCGCCATACCCCACCATCTGAGGTGGCGGTACCATGAGTCCCTCTGCCATGCTGACAATTAATTCCGGCATCCCAAATATTTCCTCTTCATCAATATAATTATCTACCACATTTTCCGGCAACTCCTTAATTTCCTCAACCGCAACCTCGGATCGTCCGAAAGCTTCAGCCGCCTCAGCTGCCGCCTTTTGTATATCCTTCACATTACTAGACTCCGGTACAGGCAACCGCCATACTGAGTCTGCAAAATTCAAACACGCTGACCGACCCCTCATAGCCAAAACTGCCACGTCATGTGCTCGAGCTGCCATCTCAGCAGTTGGATACGTTCCCAACCAAATTCTTGATTTATTGTTTGGTTGTCTCACTTCACAAACCCACTTACCGGAACTCCTAAGTCTTACTCCCCGAAAAACCGGGTGTCTTGTCTCCTTAAACTTCTTTCTTCCGGCTCGTTTTTTCGGGTTTTGCGAAGCTAACATCACTTCAGTGTCATCGTATTCGTTACTGCTGCTGCTGCTACTAGAATCAGAAGTTGAAGATGATTCATTAAGGAATGAAAAAGTGTCCATTTTGTGTATGTGTGACTGTTTCGTTGTAATTAAGTAAAAGTTTTGTAAGTTGTGATGATGAAGTTAATTAGATTGAAATGATATATATACATATTTATTTGTGTGTGTGAATGGTGGTTAATTAAGTGTGTGTATGGTGGGATCAAAGGATCCAGTTGGCAACGGGTTTTGGGGGTGGTAAAGGAAGGTGAGTACGTAGAAGGAGAAAAAGGTTAAAAGATGGTGTCAGCCGGTTGGCTTGGATTTATTTTGCTTGACACGCGTAGTGTCCGTGGTGGATAATTGTTCGTCAAATCAAATCTATATAAACTTGATCACGTCAATAATTGTTCGTCAAATCTCCCAATTGATAGTACGAATACTGGCACCTAAGGACAAAAAAAAAATTGGAACAGCTTAAAATGACAAAAATGAAAAGAACTGTTTTTAGAAAAAAAAATAACAATAAAAATAATCTAATCTAATCTAAATATTAATAAAAGAAAACATCTCCTAAAAAATTTCCATACAAAATTGAACCTTATTAACCAATCAAATTCCTTAATTTTATGAAATATCCAATTGACCAATCAAATTATTTAATTTTCCTAAAAAATCTAATCAATTAATTTTTCTAAAAACTCTAATTTAGATAGAAAATCATATCAAAATAAATCCCCATAAACCTTATCTTTATAATTTACTCCGTATTATATATATAAACAACAAGTTTATATCTTATCAAACAATATAAATATTAATTAAACGTTATTTGCTACTCATCAGCGAATCATGCAAGTGAGTACGTATTCATGAGCTAATTTAATATATTAAATATTAATTAATTAATTATTATTATTATCATTAAACTCTATTAAACAAACAAAAATATTTATTTAATACATTACATACTTACAATGAACGAATTACGTATTCATTTTACAATAATCGTGTGCATACATGGGTTTAAAATTATATATTAATAATAATTAAAAAAACGATGCTTAAGTATCATTGTATATTAACTGTGTCATGTGTATACACGGTTTAAATTAAAACTTTGTATATTAATCACAATGAATGGATGAAGTATTCATTTAACAGTTTTCATGGCACACGGGTTTAAAACTCTATATTAATAATTAAAAAACTATGCTTAAGTTTCATTTTACATTAAATGTGATATGTGTAAATACGAGTTTAAATTAAAACTCTATATATTAAATACAATGAACGGATGGATTATTCATTTAACAGTTAATAAAAGAAAAATTATACTTATTTTCATTTTACGTTAACTATGTGTATATATGGATCTAAAACACTATATTCATCAAAGAAAAACTATGTTTTGTACAATCAAAAATTAAAATATGTATTATTTATACATTAGCCCGTGTTTACACACGGGTCTTAAAACTAGTAATAATAATAAAAGATTACGAGTAGTTATTTTTCCATCAATTCCTTGACTTTTGAATGAATTTGAAAGTTCATTCTATTTCCTTCAAGCTAAAACATGGACACCTTCTTAAGCTTTTACACTTTTTATTATTTAAAGTAATCAATAATAGTCAATTCAATTGTAAGAGTTCATTAGATATATATAAATTTTTAACTGTGTATTTCATATATCTATCCAATCTATATTATATTACACAAAAACTTTACGGTGCGTAATAATTTGTTAATTTAAATAGGGTAAAGAAACTCTATATTTAAAATTTTGAGAAAATGTATCACATTGCTTTTGTGTGAATACTCTACTAGTTAAAGATATGTTTTACGCTCTTATAATTATAAAAAATAATAACAATCAAGTTGTTTACATTTAATGCAAAATTTAGTGTTGCATATCATCACTAATTGTGAAATGTGTTAATAATTGAACTTTTATTTAATTTGATATTAATTAATAATTAATAATTAATAATAATATATTAAATGCAAGAAATAAAATAAGTTGAGGGTGGATAGGAAACATGGTTAGTAATGGGGTTGCAAGTTGGATAAGAGGATAAGTCAAGTTGACGCTCTACATAATTCCTAGATGTTGACATTTGTCTACTTGCTAAAAGTGCATTTTATTTGTTGATTTTTCAACTATTTTTAATTCGGTCTTTTATTACGATTTCTTGATTTACGTTTGTTACAACAAATAATAATTACGTTGATTTAACAAATTTAAAGAAAATATTGAGTTGTTAAAACTATTACTCATGTGGTGACAACTCAAAAACTAATTTAAAAGTTGGGGTATGAGGTACACTTCCAATGCCATGTAGTTTTGTAAATATTTAGTTTTAGATACGGTTTAATTATTACAAAGTCACCAATGAAATCATAGTTGATTGAATGCGAATATAAATGATACAAATATTTAAACTAGTAATTGTTTATCTTTTTTTTAACAAACGGTCGGGTTTCGGTTTAATGAGATTATTCGGTTTGGTTTGTTTGGTTTTTGAAGAAATTAAAAACCACCAAATACCCAAAATCAAAACTACACAAACCCAATTCAAACCAACCGAATAACAATCAGGTTAATCGATTTGGAGCCCGTGAATCCGAACTTATAATAATGTGCAGTTAAAAAAGCCCAACAAAATAACTCAAATTTCTTGATGAAATGAAGGTATAATATACTCACAATATAATTAAACAATCATCTATCACAAAATGAAGAATTAATGAGCTGTTTGTTCAATTATCTAATATTCATTTTGTTAAATTGAGGGTTATTGACTTTGATTGAAATTAGAAGTATGTATTTACTAAAAAAAAGTAAACGATCCTTACAATGAATGTACAAACAAACAGATGAAAACCTTTTACTAATGAATTGAACAAGAGGACTGAGAAGTTTCATCAAATAGTAAGTCTCTAAAGCATTTGTAAATTTATCACTCATTAGCTCATAGAAAAAAGAAATAAGGTAAAGGGTTGTTAATTTTCAAATCCAATTAACGCTATCAATTTGCAATTAATCCATAAAAAATAGTCTATAATACTATATCGGTTTTTGGGGTGGGACCCGATACGAAGTTCTCAAATTCAAATTCGAACCAAAAACTAATTATAATATTAGTTAAAACCAAATACCCGAACTAAACCCGAATAACTCAAAACCAATTAAACCAAACCTATTTAGATCGGGTGGTTTTTCGGTTCAAACCGATTAATGAACACCCCTAGTCCATGTGGTTTTCGTCCGAGTGACGATGATCATAAAACTAATAAAATAAAGGTGGATCAGCTTACTGTTTTTCTCAACTCTTTTTTTAATAAAATAAATGTATGTCTTGTTAAGCTATGTATATGTCTTGATAGACAGTGAAATATTGAAATGTTCTTGATTAGTTCTTTGAAAGACCTGCTGATGTTCTTGATTAGTTCTTAGAACGACTTGCTGATATGGCGCTAAATCGACACTCATTTCTCTAAATACTTGGAGTTATTTTAGTTAGTGGTCTAATAATCCAATTTAATTAATTCAATCAATAGCTATCTTAGATATTATATATTTATTTACAAGTTACTTTTTTGCTTTAGCTTTTGATCATTATAATTAGGGGTCGGGTCAGATTAACATATTCAAGTTGGTGGGCCAGAAGTTCACAACTCGAACTCGTGATTTAAACATGATGTGCACTAACTTTTTTAGATAAATGTGTCAAATAGGTTTATAGGTTAACAGGTTGACGGATTAATTTAAAATGAAACATGTTAAAGTTAACATATTAGTTTCAAGTTGACAGATTGACCCGACCTATTAACATCGAACTTGACCCAAAATTTTAGAAGAATTAACAACTTCAGATTAGCTGGTTGATGGGACGCGTGCACTAATTCAAAACGATAATATTATCCATCCATAACTTTTAAAATTGCTCCTTTAACAAGTAAAAAGTCACACGTGTCAAAAACGCGTGGAACTTTTGTCTGTGTTTGTCGTTGCTTTCCCCACCTGAAGGTTGCTACTTGCTACCGAGGACGACGGCGGATATAGCCCAGGAAACCGGTTGTGTCAAATCCTCCACCTTTTGCAACCGTCCATCACCGTCTCTTTTTTTAAACTGTTTTTTTTATATAATATATATATATATATATATATATATATATATATATATATATATATATATACATATACCATTAATAAAATAAAATTCTCTTCCAATCAATTTAAAAGATATATACGGAGTAGTTACGTTAGAAGCATAAACCCCAATTGTTTTATCTATCAAAATTTGCAACTTTGAGCCGGGATAAAAAAAAAAAAAAAAGGTAGCTAGATCATCACCCACCACCATACCACCGTTCATTTCCGGCAACCCCATTGGCGTAGTGAATTTGTGTGTGTCAAAGTTATGTACTTTAATTTAATTTTTGTTGGAGTTCATTGAATTTGGTTTGAGGTTGAAGACGCTAAAAGTGTCCAGAAGGAAAAAGGTTTTCCGGCAGGGGTTGGAGATGCAGGGGATGATTGGATGTTGGTTTGGGAACAGGGGAAAATGGAGATAAAATGAATATATTATTATTATTAATAAATAAGATTATTAGAAAATGAACTTTTAACTTTTTAAAGAATATACAAATGAGAGTAAATGATGATCATTTTAGTCGGGTCCATGAATACTACATCCTACAATGTTTTGAAAATCGATTTTACGGTAAAATCAGTTTTTCGGTTTCAATTTTTTATGTGTTTTTTCTTCTTTTTTCTTTTCAATACCACTAAAGCTACATAAGTACATTTACCCTTAATATTGTTTAAAACTCACGTAGAAACACATATAAAACAACAATACAATTCAATAAAGAGATTAGTGTCCCGGAATGCTACTAACTTACACTCAATATCTATTGTGTGTACTCAACTTACGGTTAGGTGTATTAATGCAATTAACCTGTTAAAATTAATTTTTGAAGTAGTTTACCTACAAAAGTCCTGTGTCAAAAAGTTACACATTAAATTTATTACTCTAGTTGGTCTTCATCAACATCAGGAATAGCAACAACACCAGCAGCTAGCATCATCAAAAACCAATTGTTTTTTCTCGAAATCAAAACTATTTCAATAATTTATTTCACACATTTCACAAATCCATGAAACCATTCCATAAGTTATTTCTATGAATTTGGTAATATGCTTGCTGGAATATTGAACGACAACATCACCCCATCTACATTACTATTAGCTACTCATGTTCTTCGAATCGCCGGTGCCGGCCGCCATCTCCGGCCAACAACAACTCGTTACCCGCCTCTCTAAAATCCGAACGATTCCCGTATCATCCTCCGGTGACGCTTGCAAACACAAATCGAAAATCGAAACCCCACATCATCCTCACATCTTGGTTTGGCCGTTTTGCGTTTAGCCACGGCGAACTATACGGGAAGAAGGTGATGGTGCTGCCGGAAATTGGAATCATGAGATTTGTGTTATTGACATGAATTTTACTCATTCTTTTATTACTTTCATTCAATTTCAAAAACCATAACCATAGACCACATGAATTTAACATATCTGAAACTGTAAATTCTTTATACAAATTGACCTTGAGTAATTGGTCTTGGTCTCGGGTATTGCAGCAAAATTGGGAATTGAAATTGAAATTAGAATTGGAATATTATTATAAAAGAATAAAGAAAATTGAAATGCAAAAAAAATTTGAAGTTGGATTATTAACCATCACCACTGAAAAGTCTGGATGTGGCAGTTTCGTAAATTAATAAAATGAATGGATAATTAATTTACACTCAAAAGGAGTGGCAGAGCACACACCCATAATTAATTAACCATCACCACTAAAAATCGTTTTTATTGCCCCAATATTAAATGTCAGTCAAGATTTTGATTATATACTCGAAAGCATAAATTCCATGGAGAGAATGGCGAACTTTTATGGTTGTTTGTCGGAGAAGAATAGCACGTTCGTCGAAGAGGATAACAACGTTTCGCCGGAAAAAGATGCAGTTCGCCGGAGAAATACGAATTCGTCGGAAAAAGATGCAGTCGCCGGATAAAGACAGAGATTCGTCGAAGAGGATGACGCGAGTTGATTTCCGACAACGTTGAGGAAGTCACCGGAGATATGTGGGTTGGCTTTCTCTTAGGTTATTCCTGTTGTGGTTATTCCTTCCCTAATTGATTATTTATTGTAAAATATCCACATGTCAAAAAAAAAAAAAAAATAGGTGGATAAAATTTTATGACTTGGCATGCCAACTATGCAGATAATTTGAAAAAATACATATAGGTAACTGGCTAAGGGTTCAGCAGGTAAAAAAATGCATCAAAAATTCATTTTTAAAAGTTACTTGCATTAATACACTTACTCATGAGTTGGGTACACACAATACATATTGTACGTAAGTTAGTAGCATTTACAAACACTAAAACCCTTTGATAAATGTACCAAACTCATTCAATTCAACACCAAAACTATACAACTCAACGTGAAAACGAGTTTCAAACTTCAAAACGGAGTAAACAACATTACAAATCTTAACCTTAAATAGTTCAACATGAATACAAGTCTTAATTCAAAGTTCAAACACATTAGTATCAATCCAAATAATTATAAAAAAAAAAGAAGTTAAAAACCGATTTTAAACCGGTTCCGGTTCAACCGCCCAGTTCCCGATCGGATCGGTGGTTCGCGTCAAAATCAATAATGTCCAAAAACCAGTTTACAACCAGCCGAAATGCATCAATTTTCCAGTTCGACCGGTCAAACCAATTTTCTAAACATTGCATACCACCACATACATTCACTCAAACGGTTTTAGTAGAGAAATGTTACAACCATATAATTTTTACAAATAAAATTTTACTAAGTAATGTGTAACCATCTCATTAAGAAAGAGAAAGGTGAAGAGAAAGGTGAACTAGGAAAAATATAATATTTTAATTGATTCATTTTTTATACCACATTATTGTCATCTGTTTGTTTTTAAAAATTATGTGAGTATAATGTATATTTTTTCAGTATTGACAGCATGTTTAAAAAGGGGCTTATTTCCCCCATCCCAAATTTCCCAAAAAATTCTTAGGATATGTTTAGTTGTGAAAAAGTTTTTACAATTTTCCATCTGTAATATTCTAAGAAATGAAAAGAGTTGTTATTTTTCTAGAAAAGTGGTGAAAATTTAGAAAATGTGTTCAAAAGTTTGATGTATTTTTCAATTTGAAAAAATGATGTTAAATGAAGGCGTTTGAAATTTTTTAGAAAAATGGAACAAGTAGTATAAAGGAAAAAAGTAGAAAACTTGAAATTCATGTTTTCGCACCCCCAAATTTACTGTGCGGCGGAAGTCGGGTCGGGGCGCGACTAATTAGAAATCGTCACATAAAGTTACATTGAACGACCACTATATGCATCGTTTGAATACAGTACAAAAATAGTATATTGATAATCAAAGTGTCTACAATAATCCATGAGTTCGCGAATAATCTTAGAGATTCTAGTACATAATTAATGTTACAAAATAGTAATGCAGGAAAATCTCTCTGTTTGTTTGTAAAGCATGCAACTCGAGCTAGAGTTCCCTGTAGACTGTCCTACTGTTGCTGTGAACCTGAGAATACATACTAAACGTTCAACAATAATGTTGGTGAGTTCATAAGTTTGGTTATCAAAAGTATAAATGTGAACCACGAGATTTCAATGTGTTGCACGTATGCAAAAATATGTATACTACTGCCATGAGCTCATAGTCCGAAGCTTAACCGATATGAGTTTGCCTCCTGCAGGTGCCTAATCTAGAACACCCGTATGAACAAATAATAATGTAACCGTTTGACCAGTTAGCGCTACTAACCCGGACGGGGATGGTCAATCCCAAATAGATCTATTCATTAATAGTCGCGCTAAGATCCATACTAATGAAACTATGATGTGTAGAGGACTTTTGTGTGGATTAGAAAGTAAAACCACTCATGTAATCCGTATATGTGTGTTTCTGTACTCGTGTTCATGAAAAATAGTGTATGTATTCTCACCCCAATAGTCAAAAGCAGTAAAAGTGGGGCTATGAGACTCACATTAGTCTTGAAGTAAGCGTTTATAGCAATAAACGTGTATCCGAAATGTAACCTTCTAGCGCCACGCATAAGGTTATGAGTAAGTGAGTGTCTCTAAAGATTATTCATGCTAGTTATCCAATCAACTAGTTATGTCCAAATGTTTGTTTATCGTTTGTGTTTAGAAAACATGTTCGGCCCGTTGGTGACGTTTTGTAATAATAATTCCCGAAGACGTTACTATTATGTTTTGTTTCGTTGTATACTTATAAGAGTATATGTGTTGCGTGTACGAGTAGTGTCGTATGTAATTATTCGTTGTTACGCGTGTTTAATACTTTGTGAAAACATAGTTGTGATTAAGTTGTTTTATGCGACACAGAGAAAGTAAATGCGACACTTGAAATGGTAGCGACACTAGGCTTAGTGTGGCAAGTGGCAAGAATTTAATTTGTTGCGACACTGAAGTTTTGTGTCGCAGTCGAGAAAATCAACAAGTGTGCGATACTAAGGTTTGTGTCGCAGGTCGCGATTTCGAATAGGTGTGCGACACTGGGGTAATGTCGCATATTAGTACTGCCCGTTATAAATGTTGCGACACAAGGGTAGTGTCGCAGGTTAGTACTGCTGGTTCTAACAGTAGCGACACAGGGGTAGTGTCGCACCCAATTTGGGTCTGGTGCGACACTATGAGTCTGATGTGTTTTCGAATTCGAGGACTTGGTCAAACGTGCTCGGTTTGACCCGAAACTTTTACACGACTCTTAAATATATTTTTAGAACTTATAAAAATTAGAGTTACGTTTTATGGTTAACCCGAAAGTGTTGTTTTATTTGCGAAGTCAAAACAGCCCTCATCTTCATCCTATCCGATTTTTAGTCGTTTTCATGGCTCGATTTAACTAGGTAAAAGTCCGAAATAAAATCCAAGAAAATTTCATGGTATTTTCCTATGTCTTACCTTTCTAAAACATATTTTTACATAATTTCAGGTCAAGTACAAGTCACGTAATCATTTGAAAACCAAACAGGTGTCCAGCAGCTCAGATCATCGACCCATGCTCGGTGTTTAAATCATATCTAAAGTTTTACAAGGTTTCAGGAAACGTGCGAGTACAACTTTTAAAGTAACACAATTACCCAACTTTTTCCACTAGTTTCACGTCTTAATCATTTGTAGATCTCAAGATATGCCGTCCCAAAGTTGATTAAAATTTTCTGATTAAAAGGACAGTCTGCTATGTACTTTTATAATTTCATTTTAAAATAGTATTTGACCTCAGAAAATTATGAGGCCTACTGGGTTCGAAAGTAGACATCTTGAACTTGATTTTAGGCTCAATAATCACTCGATTTGGTTAAGAAATGAGTTAGATATTGTAGATCCAAGTCAGGTTTTGTTTTTGTCCAACGGTTAAAGAGATTAACCGACGGTTTTTCGTATTATCCAATGGTTTTCGGTTTAGATCTTGGACATAATCAGTGAAAACGAACATCTAACATGTGTATGAACGTTATCCAAGGAAAACTAATGAGTTTAGAAGAGATTCTTACAACAGAAACGTGATCTAGAGCCGAAATAAGAGAGGAGGGGCTGCTGCGAATCGCCTCATGTTCCTTCGCTTGTTCTTCTTCTTCGTAACGATGTAGATAATGATGGTGGTGACTAGAGCTTTTGGAAGAGGCTGAGAATGGTGGTTGTGGTGGTGGAATGGGGCTGGAAATTGAGAGGGAGAGTAGAGAGTAGGGGTTAGAGAGATTAAGTGTGTGAAAGAGTGAAGTCTTGCAAAGGTGTGAAGTTTTTAAGGGGGAGGGATCAATTGGGCCGGTTCTTGGGCCTGGGGTGGGCCGAGATTGGGCCTGACCCATCCTGGGTCTTGGTTTTTGACTCGCACCTCGATTTCGTGTTACGTCCCTCGGTTGGTTATACGTTAATCGCGCGTGTTAAAGTTTAATCGTTAACGTTTAATCTTCGCGTTTTGTTTTTGATACGAAGTCGTTATTTTAAATTGACCAAATAGTTTAAAATAGTTTATTGAACCTCTTCACTTTATTTGCGGATTTCGTTCGGGTGTCAGGCGCGATTCGCGCGTTTTCGTCGCGTACGGTACGTTTTATATAAAACGTAAAACGTTTAATATATTATCGTAATAATATAAGTTAAATAATGATTATTTAATTTAGTTGCGTTATTTAAGAAAATGTTTTTCACCAACGTCCGTATTATTTGTGTCAGATTCTATCCGATCGAATTTGCGTAATTAAAATTAATTACGTACATGCGTATATAACAATATACAAAGCGTTACTGTACTTAGTCCTACTTCACACTAAATACAAGTAATAATGACCTATGATTAATCACAATGACGGCTTAATTTGCCGGGTGTCACACATGTTTTCCAACTCGTAGTTATAATATGGAAAAGTGGGTTTTTCTATTTTCATGGAAAACTTTTCTGAAAAATATCCATTTTGAACGCGTTTTCTAATTTTTCAATTTTCTTAAATTTTTTTTCTAGAAAACACTTATTTTCTTCTTCAACTAAACACACCCTTACCTTTTTATTCTCTTTGTCACATAACTTCATCTATTTTCTTTTTACCATAAAAAGCCCCATAACCCAAATCATATTCTCCATCTTATATAATTCTTTTTATTACATATAAAATTTTATAAAAAAAATACTTAAATAAGTCGTTGGTCGCAAATACAGTTACGTTATAGTGACTAAGAGATCCAAAACAACGTGATTGTGCTACTACATGGGAAACATTATACTTGAATAGAGTATAATTATAAAGTATGTAACATTCGTATGTATTATAATATATGTTTGTCAATATTTTTTTATTGCTTTTGTTTGTCTCTAAAACGTTACAATCTAAAAATTTCTTTTTTTATGTTTGTCAATATTTATTATTGTTTTGTTATTATTATATTACTTATTAAAATAAATATATAAAAAAAGCCGACAAAGAAAAAAAAACAAAAAAAAATCAAACTCAAAAAGACAAAATTGATGATGTAAGGGGTTTTCATGGGAATTAAAAGGGTACGTGAAGAATTAGCCTTCAAAAAAGGTAACAATCACGCCTTTGGTACCGTTGTCGTTACTAGAATTCTAAAATATAATTTTTGGTGAGTGATAGGCCATATTTGCACATTAATGTTTGATATATACACATTGATTTTTCTTTTTATCTTTTTTATTTTTATTTTATTTTTAACGTTTTGAGAGTAAATTGGTTTGAAATGTTACTAGAATAAGCTCTATGAACAAGAAATTAATTAAAAGAATATCTTGTTACACATGGAATAAACAATTAGGAGAGAGAATGTCGCGCGCTGTTATGATAGTAAATTAATTAACTTCTTTATATTGATGTATAAATTAATTAATTTAATACTATTATATATAAGGTATTTAGAATAATAATAATAATGATAATTTATGTTATTATTATTAAAATATAAGGTATTCTAGACAAACATTTATGTTAGCGGGTTAAGCAACTAGTAATCACATAAAAATAATTTATTTGATAATTTAATAAACCTATCAAAAAATTTTTTTATAATCACATGTGATTAAACATTAAATTAGTAATCACGTGTGAATAAAATGTAAAAAAATACGAATTTTCATAATTATACATGTAAATAAATATAAATGCGAAATCACATGTGAATTATTAGTTATTATCACATGCTTCACTTGAAAAACACATGTGATTAAATCTCAAATCAATAGTCACATGTGATTTTGACCATAAACGAATGCAATTTTTAAAATTTTATTTATAGTTATTTATGTAAATGAATATTAAGTCGTAATCATTTGTGAGTTAACATCCACCATTGATAAATAATTGTATACAAATATTATATTTTTATCATAAATCACATGTAATTATACATAAAATCAAATGTAATCATATAAATCGCATTTTTTAAGACCCGACAAAAATGAAGAAACTTTTTTTGTCGAAACTATAGTTTATCTTATCTCTAATCGAAGAAAAAAAACGCTGATTTCGAATATTTAATTTTTATAATTATTAATCATGACGTTTGTAAGATATTTACTTTTAAAAGTTCAATTGGAAATTGAGTTTTAAAGAAAATGGAGCATTCCTATTGGTTGTCCTATTCTTTATTTTTTTAATATTCTTCGTTAAACGCTCAAATATTCAACTTAACATTCTTCAACATACAGTGTCTAAAATATGATATTTTTACCGATCAACGTTACCGATTATCGACATTTTATTAAATTAGTTAATCTCTTTGACATTTTAACAAGTGTGATAAACTAATAAAAGTTAAGATAAATATTTATGGTCAAAAAGTAAAGTTCTTTAAGTCATGTCTTTGACCAAAGGTTTTATTTTTGTAAATACAATGAAAAAATTAAATGATGACAAAAAAAAAATACATGTATAATACCAACATAAAAAAAAAAGGGTGATTTGGAGGGTACTATCTACCATATTTCAACGGTATGCGTTCATCCAATCCGCAAAGAGCATCAACGTCGGACAACTCATCTGTCCACAAATCAACCACATATTCTTGGGATCGACTTCGAACCCCTGACCTATAGGTCATATATAACTGTATAATGCCAACATTACGTATATTTTTAAACCAACATAGCTTTTCGTACACCCACAGATATTAAGGAATATTGTATAACAGTTATCTTGGGAATATATGAGTGGTGATATTTTCATCACTTATTTCGATAAATCCACCACAATAGTGTAATTAGTGCTTGTACTGTATATACAAGTGATACACAATTGTGGTGGATTTATCAAATACAGTGGTAAAAATATCATACCCTCATATATATATATATACATATATATATATCACTATATATATATGGGTTGGTTAAAGCCAACAACTTAAATAACAAAACATTTGTTATACAACTCTTACAACATTTCTTTGTTTTGGCTTCAATTTTTCCTGCAAACATACACAACCATCCACATTTGCATTCACTCATAAAAGGTAACATTTCAAAATTTTCATATAGATTTCTTTTCCTGTTTTTAGAAAAGATTTGCTTATAGATTTCTATTTAAGCTTTAATTTATGTTTAAAATTGAATTAAACATTACCAAAAATAAATCAAACCAGAATAGACATTAATGTCGCACACCACGAATATATGTTCTCTTTCGCGCGCACACAAACACACATATAAGAAAAAAACCGAAAGCAAAGTAATTACAAGTGTTCAAGTTCTTGATCTGTTTGGTTTGGGTAAATCTCTCTAACCGGATTTGTATTAATTGGACCTCAACTACTATCGATACATTGTTTCCAAAAATTGTCGCAAGTATAATAAAAAAATATATTGTGTTTATATGTTTCTTTTTTCTTTAAAAATAAAAAGAAAGTTAAATACCATTTTAATATTTATTTTACAGTTTTTTTTTTCATTTACATCAATTAGATATGTTTTTTACTTTAGTTTGTAATAATATAATTTTGTGTGAATTACACTTTCTATTAATCATTTTTGGATTTGATTTTGTGGGTTGGGCCGTTGGGGCTTAAAGAATCTTTTTACAAGACCAAACATATTGTTCTTTAATTAGATGTTGTTTGCTAACTCATATAAACATGTGATTCTTTACATAAAAGTTGGATGAAATCAATAAAGTTATTCCTTTTTTTTATATATGTATAAAAAAACATTTTTATGATGGATCAATGTAATTAGCAATACAAAAAAGTAAAATTTAGCTTATAACACTATCATTTTAATTACCTTCCCTTATTCTGGGATGTGATCAAGCTATATCTTGTATATTATTATTATTATTTATTATTTATTAATTATTTTAAATTGAAATTTAATGCCGCCATTGATGTGCAGTGAGTGATTTAATTTTAATTCTATAGAATACCTACCATTTATGTATAAAAGTTATTAAGACACATCCAACGTACACATGTGAGATGAGTCATTAATTACATTATATAGCTAGTGTTTAATACACGATTAATGAATTTTTAAATTTTTTTTTTCATAAGCAATTTCTTAGTCATATATATCATAATCATACTTGCCAATATTACATGATTTATAGTTTATACTTCATAATTAATAAGCCATTAACAAAATAACTCAAGCTAGTATAAGTAATTAACAAGTGTTACTTAACTTCACTAATTTTTAAATCTTTTAGCAACATCTGCTAATGATGAGGATATCTAATTTTATGGTTGTTTGGAACATTCTAATTAGCCGGTTTCCAGAATAAGGATTAGGTTTTAGGCGAAACCTGCAACAGATCCTGGAATAGGAATTTGGGTAAGATTAAAAAATGGACTCGACTTCCAAGAATGCAACGGTGAAAGGTTATCCAACGTCGAGTAGACTCGAATGGACCCCAGAACTCAACAGGAGGTTTGTTAATGCTGTAGACAAGCTTGGAATTGACGGTAAGTTTGTAAATGAGTCTCATGCTAATTTATTAAATAATTCTGGCTTATATTTTATTTTAATAACTTCTAATGTGTTGGTATTTACAGATGCTGTTCCGAAGAAAATTCTACTCTTGATGCAGGTGAAGGGACTGACAAGATGTCATGTAGCCAGTCATTTACAAAAATACCGCGATGTTAAAAAAAAACTATCGCGTGCCAATCATAAGGTTGGAGCTTCTTCACAACCAATCTTGTTAGAGAGCTCGCCAACGAACAATGGAGCCCCTGATCAGAACAAATCTTCATCGATGCTTGACGAAAACCAAAACAATTGGACATCGTATTATAATGGAATGTATGGGACTAATATTCATCCCATTTTAGACACCTCGAGGTCCCATGTTCTTCAACCCGAACCTTCATTTGGTCCACCTCATTCGGGTTCATTACCAAACGAAGGTATGTCTAGTTAATATTAGTTTAACTAAAGATATAATCTTAAAAATGATATTTTAATGTCATTAACTTTTGCAGGTTACTCCATGCAAGCCATGGCCTACAATCTTGACGAACAGAGGAACATATTTGATGTTGCTGCTGATTTGGGTGTTTGGAGCTCGGTGAATCCGAGTTATCCTGGGTTTGTAGAGAATCGTGATGGCTTCATTAATGATCATGCAATTTATTCAACTGAAGGACACACACACAACAATGTTAGAGCGGGCTCATCATCGGATGGTGTGCCTCACAAGGACTCAACGATGGATTGGAATAATGAACACCCAATAATCAATGATAGAAAGATAGGAGAAGATGATCATTTGGTATGGCAAGAAGCTGAAATTGCTTTTCTTATGTCAGTAGTTGATGATAATGGTGATCACCATAAGAGAACCGCAAACACTCTATCCGTTACCCCCAAAACTCCAAATCAGGTAATAAATTAACTAGTCGTCTAGTCATCTACTCTTTATCTTGTGCAATGAAAACATAACTTTCCAAATATATATCGATTTGAATCAATATGGTGTTTTTCATGTTTGTGTTTAGAATTTGAAAGCGAAGAACTTTCAGAATAGTGTCTCATTTGATTCGAAATACAAAGAAGAAATAACATCCATTCACAAGCATCAATCTTCTAATGGATATCTTGTTGATTTTTATCATACATTAAACGTACGGTGAATACTATCTTAATTATATCTTATAAATTTATGAGTCTTTCTAAAGCATTCAAAATCAATGATCTTTGTATATATGTTGATTTCTTAAACAGCGGGAGGTTGTTATTCTTGACTCCCCAAATCAGGTAACACGCTAATCGTGATCTTGTATGCAATGAAAAAAAACTTTCCGAATATGACACTTGATCTAAGGTATGCCATTTTTCATTGTAGGATGTGAACGAGCAAAACTTTACAAACACTGTCTCATTTGATTCGGAGGAAGAAACAAGAGCTATCAACAAGCATCAGACTTTAGATGCAAATCTTCCTGGTTATGATTCAACATCCGAAATGGATGTGAGCATCAAACTTTTGATATATATCCTATGAATATGAAATTTTCTCTTATATCCTATGAAATTATGAGTCATTTTTCCATGGTAGGATGTGAGCGCCCAAAAGTTTCCAGAAATCGTATCATTTGATTCAAAAAAGGAGGCAACGCCCTTCAACGAGCTTCAAACTTTAGATGGATATCTTCCTGGTTGTGATCCAGCAGCTGACTTGGTGAATACCTTTCTTATATACTATGAACTTATGAGTATTTTATTAAAACACTGATATCTTGATTTCTTAAACAGCTTAACGATATTCTCCACACCCCAAATGAGGTAGCTTACCAATCTTGATCTTATGCAATGAAAACAAGTATTTCCTAAGATTGATCTTAATCTTGTATCTGCCATTTTTTTTTGTTTTTGTTCTAGGATGTGAATGAGCCAAACTGTAAAAATAATGTCTCATTTGATTCAACTGAAGAAACACCATCCATTAACGAGAGTCAAACTTTCGATGAATTATTTCCCGGCTCTGATCAAACAATATTCGACATGGTGAGTACTTTCAAGTCGTGAATCCAGATGATCAATTAGATCCGTATATAAATCAAGAATGGTATTAAACCCGACCAGTTTTGGTATGCCAAGATTATAGTCCAGGTTTATAGTCATTTCGATCAGTTGAAACCTAGTTTATAGTGGTTCAAACCAAGACTTCTAAATAGACTCTACAACATGCTTTAACTTTTGGTTTTTTTGAAGAAGCGGAGAAGTCCCTTCCTATTTCTCATTATGTGCAGCGGTCCTATTTTATGTTATCATATTGTTATTATCATAACAGCCTCTGATGATGGTGATTGAGGACGTTGATCCGCCATTGTTGTCTACATTGATGAGGTAGCTAGGTTGCCACCATTATATATCTTTATTGTGGTTGCCATTGATTCATACAATTAAATACATAAGTTTCATAATCTGGAGTTTCAACATAAAGTTGAACCCTTTTTACCAGCAAATTTGATGAATCACAGATGCTTATGTTTAAGAAGCTAAGCCCCAAAACTAAGCTTTCTTTAATTTCTATGTGTTTGTTGATCTTAATCATATATCAAATACATTAAGAACTTAAAATGTGAAATACACATGCTATGAAAATGAATAAATGCCTTTAAGAAAAAATTTACTAGTCTTTAGTTCTCTTATTCTTATTAGTATATGACTATGACTATTAACTATTAACTATATATAAAAAAGGAAATTAACCATCTCAAGTGGTCTAAAAATTGACACATTATTATTAGTATCTTAAAATTTGACTTTTGTTTGATTTCATGGAGCAATAGTTTCCAACGTTAACCTTTGTTTGTGTGCTATTAAAATATTTCATTTAATAACTTTCAATGTTTGCAAAAGGGTAAGAATAACACATTTGGTGGTGGAAGTAATTGAGTTATGAAATATGATGTTAAATAGCTTAAGTCGAAATTTATCAGTATGATAATGTTATGTCGTTTTCTTTTTTATCCTGAAAATCGAACTGACCATTGGTGATGTTAATATATATATGTTAATTTGATTCGTATAATGTTTGGAATTACACAATTTCTATATATATAAAAGTTGAGTCTTACAAATTACTCTTCAATTTTCGTAAAATACAAAGTATAAATGCTTTATATATTAGTATCGATGTAACTAGTTAATGACTTCATTCTATCGTATATCGTGATGAGAACGTGAATAGATTTTAACTCATTTCTAATATCAATTTGTGATAAAAGTGTAGAAAATATTGTATCGTATAATCATTTTATTTCTTTCATTTTCTAATTTAAGATCAAGTACATTCGACTTTTATTTCATTTCCTCCAACGATAGATTTTAACGTTAATCTTGAAGGGGTGGATCGTGCGTAGCACGACAGTGAATTGCCTAGCTAGTAATTATACAAGATTGACGTGGTTTCAATTGGAACAAATTTAATTTTGAAGTTTACTACTCCTTCCGTCTCATTTTTGTTGCAAGTATACAATCTTTTTGAAACAAATAAAAATAGTAAGGTGGACAATAAAAGTGAAACGGATGTAGTAGTATATTTGATTTCATAGTGAGGCTATGGTGAGACAATAATATCTATATTCCGAAACCTTGTTAGTTAGAAAGTTTGGTAGAAAAATCGCAACCACACAACTAACTCGCTTAATTCAACACCGTTTTTGACTTTTTGTTCAAACTTGTTTCAAACCACTACATTATGCAGCCATATATATTGCCCAACCAAAGGAATCGCACCTATTCAGTCGAAAAAAGAAACTACATATATCTCTCTCTTTTTTATCTTGTGGTATAGTTAATAGCACTTAATTTGATTGTCATTAGACTTAAAGGAGGCACTGAAAGTGTTTTTATATATAAGATAGTCGAAGGATAAAAACTGTAAAATACAATAAAATATGATTGGTCAATAATGCATAATTTTTAAGCTGACAATAACGCATATATTTTTCCCAACCCTCTAAGTCCTTATAACTTGTCGTTGACCAAGTGATATGATCAAAACTGAGTTTATTAATCTCGGAAGAAAGTTTTATAAAGAAAGATGCAACAAGTATGTATGTTTAGAACTTTTTCTACTAATTTGTATTTCTGTAGTCTCGGAAGTTCTAAATATGACAAAAGTTACATGTATATATCAATCAATTACGTGAATTTTTTTTATAAAAATAATTTTTATCTGATAAAACCAAGGTTTTTAAGATCCAGACATTGATATTAAGATCTTACAATTTTACGATCTTGATAGACGAAAACGATCATGATCTATTTAGGATCTTAAAAGAATAAGATCTATTTGTGATCTCGATTTTAACCATAGGATCTAAATCCATTATGTTGGCTTAAATTATTGAGTTAGAAGAATATAAATATGTTTATTTTACCATTTTGATGTCTACAAGACTAACGGTTTAGTCGATCCACAATAATAAATTCAATCTATTCATCAACATTAATACTTTAGCACACAAAAATCTTTATCATCTTTGTAACTTAAATCTTTATTTGAAATTTCTTATATATATTGCCGCCGGGTAGTATAACTTCCTATGCGTTGACCTATATTCTTGACCTTTGAGCGAAGCTGACTTTAAGGGCTGTTTTGTTTATTCTGGATTCTGAATGCTGAAATCTGAAATCAATTCTGAATAGTAAGATTTAGCGTCTGAAATCTGAACTCATAATCATTAAGATCGTTTGATATACAAAGTAACACAAACATCTAAATATATATGTTTTTTTTTTTTTCCTATTTCAATAAAAAGAGAAATACAAACAATATAGTCACAAACCCGTATGTTATTACGTGCATATTTGTCTCAAATGAGACTTAAACGATGGTGTTAGATAAAAAGGTTATTAATTTTTTTGAAAGCAAGTATCTTTTGATAAAATATTTAAAAGAGAAAACAAATCACTTTAGGATGGCTACTTTTTTAGACAAGTTACAATTTCTGTAGCCAAGTTTCTGTTGAAGTTGAACTCGTACAAATTATAGGTTTAATGTTTTTTTGTTATTAAATAATGACTTATTATTATTATTAACAATTAACAATGAAAAACTTATTAAAGGTTGTTTTTTTAGTGTATAGCAATCATGAATCAGGGGTATTAAGCTTAAAAATATTGCTTACCGAGTAAGTGGAGATTATGACAAATTAAGAGCTTCATGAAAAATAAATACAAACCATCTGAATGGTCAAATGTCTGACCGAGCCAGACTAATTGCTATTATCCGGATCTTATTGCCAAAAACAAAAGAGGCCTAAATCTTAGCCCTCTTTCATTAATAATTTCAGTTATTTCCTTGAGCAGTTGCCTTTTGTGGCACAAACCGCTCCCACACCCACAGTACCACGTTCCTTAATTTTAGGTGCTCTAAAAATTACATCGCTGATATTTGATTTCAATTCCATCATTTGCATACTCTCAAAACCAAAATTTTTAAAATTGTATGTTATTCTTCTGTAATCACGATGATTTGGGTTAAGGATTTGGAAATCGAGAATCAAATTTGGGTCTTGCAGTCTTCTTGATGCTCTTTGACGATGAGGTGAGTTTTCACCAACCCTGGTAATTTTTTGTTGTAATATACATAATTTTTGTTGAACTCACGGTGTACTCGGTAGCAAATCTTTTGGCTTAGATCCTGTGTATATGAATATAACCAAGAAAAGCATGTGACTTTCATCAAATAAAAACACAAAATTCTGCATACTAGGTATTTGAATCTTTGTTCACTTTAAATTATCAATTTGGGTTTGTTTTTGCTTAATTGAATCAGAGAATTATGAATTTGGATAAGATAAAAAAATGGATGGAAACTTTTTTGTTGGTTCAAGTTTGTCATGGTGGTTGAATACTAATTATTGATACGTAGTTTAAGCTTTGGATTCGAGTTGAAGTAATTGATGTGCAGCGTAATAGGTTTGGATATGAGTTTTAGACTGATTCTTTTTTTGATGCTATTCATCAGGTTTGAGAACTTTGGAATAGGCAATGTTACCCCTCAAGTTTAGGGTTGATCGAGTTCTTGTGAATGGGATATCAATCTCATGATATGAGGTTTAATATTTGTGGCACACCCACTTATTGGGCCGATCTACGAGAGGTTGATCTTTTTTCTTTTCTTTTTTCTATTATCATCGTATTTTTAGATATAAATATTCTTAAACGTCAATTTGTTTTCCAAACTTCATGTACGAATATTTGCGTATCAGATCATTAATGCAATCGTGAGCGAAAGAGCTATGCTTGTGATCATGCCTGCTGTGGAGGTAAGAGTTTCTACTACCAACTTCCAGCTCTTTTACATCATGGAATTGCAGACTTGCAACTTGATCTCACACTCTCACTAGAATATATGAGACAACAATCTTACATCAGTTAGAAGATATATTAGCTCTATATTAATTAACTGGCTCATTAAGGTAACTTTTTAGCCATTTGAGTTCTATAACTTCGTTTTAAAGCTTGACTTTTAATATAATTAACAATATCATATTATACCCGTTAAGGACTTTATACTATAGTTTAGGTAAGATACCAAATGGGTGATGGAGTTGATGGTTTTGCATTTAGATTTCATTCAACTTTTATCAATCTCCTTTACAGGTCGAGTTAATCGGTATTTTTCCCGGTTCTTGACATAAGTTAATTGTAACTAAGGCAAAACCAATGAAATCATGATGTGGTGATTGTGGCCGAGGCTACCACAAACAATCATTTCTTTTAGTTTGAGTTTATGAGTATACAGTTTTCTATTTAAATTGTTGTATGGCATCTAATTTGTTTGATGAAAACTATTGTAGGATTTGGGTTGAGGGATTTTTGGTTTTACTGATCCCCGTATTTGTACATAGCAATGGGTAAAGAGGAGAAAGTTAGCATGAGATTGAAGGACAAATACGTTTCGCCTACATCCGCTCAGGTCAAATAATCTACTAGACAGAGTGACAGACAATGAACAATTGACAACTTCCTCTCGTCCCGCTCATGTGGTATGTCCCTGTACAATTATAACACTTTTGAATATGAATAGATCTTGAACAGTGGACATGCATTTCGGTACTCGTAAGGCCATGAATTCTTTATGATTATGTGTACATATATTCTTAAGGTTCTGAATATTAATTAGCTAAGGTTGGCAGTTTCTACCAATCTAATTATCAACTGGTGGATTTGTTACATCAAATGGTTTCAATGAATATTTTTCAAATCTAGCCCAGTTTGACACGTTGCCCAACTTACCTAACCCACTCATCTACCCAATTTTTAATCGGCCTATGTTTCTTGGCGGTCATTAAACTGTGTAGGGGCTAGATTATGTTCCAGTCATCATCGCTGCTGTTAAACTTATGATTATCCTGATGTAAGTATCACTTAGCATCAATATAAAAACTCAAATTATTAAAAAAAAAAAATATCGGTTTTGCTGGTGGTACTTGCAGGTCAAGCACAATCACCAGTTCTCTCTGATATTCGGAGGGATAAGGCAAGGAACAAATGTATTCAAGACTTGAGTTCTGGTGAACAAGCAGTTTTCTCTTAACACCAAAAGCATTCATTAAAACTCATTTACACCATGTGCCAACTACCAAAGACAACAAACACAAAAAACAACCATAAATTTCTAGATATACAATCTGGTGCACAAGATGATGTGGCGATATTATCAGCAATACTTATACATTGGATGGAAACCATAATACTTTTTAATATCCATTCTTTTATTAACTAAATTAATTATTGCAGATTGGACATCTGATTGTGTATGGGTTGGAGACCAAGAGTTGCAGCTATAGAACACGTGTCAATCATAACTTCAATTTTTTGTATTATTTACTTTACAAATGTTGGTCTTGTGGTTTAATGAAGTAACACCTTTAGTTGATAGTTGATTAATTTTATGTTTTGGTTGTAGTAGCTAGAAATGACGTGTCAATTGTGTTGTGGAGTATTTAAGATCGTCTCAATTTCCCCCAACAAATTCCAAGGCAGGATCTAATGGTGGTAAAAGCTCAAAGGCTGGAAGGACTGATGTAAGATTTAAAAACCTTTTCATATGTTTTATGTTGAATATACTAATAAATTATATTTGATCGCATTACTAAAGATGTGAGGGGACTGATTTATAATATGAATTTTATAGAGATTGATTTGCTCAGAGTTTCATGTTAATGTTGGTTACCTTCAAGCATTTAGGAGCCTTAATGTGCAATATGTTAGCACATTTCAAGGTTGGGGTTAACTGTGTGGTTTTTTAGAACGGATCCCAAACAAGATTGGATTGGTTTGTTGGTTGGCTTCTTTACACATCTTTGATCTCTAATAATTATCATAAAGTCGTGCATGGATTGAAAGTGTAGTAAGTTACATTGTAGTTCTACATGTATGATTGCTTTTAATGATGGATTAGTTTCCAGTTAGTCAAGATAGACTCGAAAGGGAAGGAAAGAAAGACCGTGGGATGCTTCCTAAGGATTTTATATTTTCTTTTTTAAAATTTATGCTAAGCTTCTTTGGGTAAAAGAATTTCAATGTATTATGAATTCATAAGATGTGTTGGATAAGCGTTGTATAACTTCTATTTTTTTTTATTATAACAATCTCCTTTGGGAGTGTAGTATTTGGTTTATATCAAAAGTAGGGGGAAATAAGAATGAAGTTATATCACTGTCAATCAACTTGGACAACGTCCGAGTATTACACTTGTTATAAGGGTTTCAACTATAAATATTCACCAATTTGTCACAAATTTTAATTTTGTATACAGTTTATGATATTAGAATAATTTAAGATCTCAATTTTATTTAACTACTTTGAATAAAACGAAACACGGATTTAAAAAGTTGTAAAGATAATGACAAAATTGCTATCGGAAAAGACACCATCAATGCAATAACACAAAGGTGTAGTACTCCGATATTTAAGATTCTAGTAACCAATCATATCCCGTCTCTATAAGATATTATTTCACCAAAATTCGAAATTACATTATATGTTTTGTCAACAAAATGAAAGATTTTAATTAGCGACCGAAGTGACTGAATTGAAGCGTCCTTTTGTTATTTGTGGGTCCGGCTTCCATGACCTTCATGGGCCTCATCCTCACTTCCACAGCTCCAACCAGCCATATATTAACACCTCTTATTCTCCTTATTTTTCTTTATAATTAAAATTTAATGCATTATACATTATATTAATTAATACATTTTAATTAAAATAAAAGTACTGTTTAATGCAAATAGTTTTTAGTGTAGTATTTAGTGTTTCACCAAATTTGATGCATGACTAACTATAATTTGTCATTACGTTAAAATAATACAACATGGTAACATTAAAATGTATTTCTTTTTCTAACATTTCACAATTTTGTAACATTTAATTTTAAAATAATACAACAATTTTTTTTTCAACTAAATGGAAGTGTACGATGAAACTCGTGGGCATAAGCCAGCCACAAGCTTGTAGGCCCTAAGTTTCTTCGAGACACAAAATGATTAAACAATAACATCGATAACTAAATGGGGATGTTTGAAAAAAGTAGGCCATTAAAAAGATATTTATATGCAGAAAGTTTGATTTCCAATATATATAAAAAAGCTTTTCAATATGCTAAAGAATATATAAATAAGATATATATAAAAGTAACCTCAGAATATATTTATTTTAGTGTGTAAATTAAAGAATAAACAAAATATTATCAAACATACACGAGGCAATTACCAGAATGATCGATGAATATAAAAGTATGTGACAAGAGTTCACGTTTTCTTCTATTATGAACTTATATATTCGATCATTTCCTTTACGTGGACGATTTTCATCAATTATTATTAATTAAGTAATTGAGCTAGCTAGTCTTGATAAATTTTGTACATAGTACGTAAATGAACTCGTATTTCGATTAAGTAGATACAAATCGAATACATGTAAGCCATACATATATGTATAAGGAGTATTAATTATGTCCTTAATTGGCTTGTTAACGAAAAAAATAAAGCCATGAGAAAGAAACACAATAAAACTTAAAAACTCCATAAAGACATGTCAGCACAAATTTCCACATCATACCCCACCATCTGAGGTGGCGGTACTACCATAAGTGCCTCAGCAAGAAATCCGGCCATCCCAAATATCTCCTGTTCATCAACACACAACACAATTTCCGGCAACTCAATTATTTCCTCTATTTCCACAACAACCACGTCAGCATGTCGGAACCCCTCAGCCGCCTTCGCTGCCGCCTTTTGTATATCACATACATTACTAGACTCCGGTACCGGCAACCGCCATACAGAGTCAGCAAAATTCAAACATGCGGAACGACCCCTCATGGCTAAAACTGCCACGTCATGTGCCCTGGCTGCCATCTCAGCAGTTGGATGTGTTCCTAACCACACTCTTGATTGTGTGCTCGGATGTCTCACCTCACAAACCCATTTACCGGCATCCCTACTTCTTACTCCCCGATAAACCGGATGTCGTGTTTCCTTAAACTTCTTTCTTCCGGCCCGTTTTTTAGGGTTTTCGGATGCGAGTTTCACTTCGGGTTCTGAATAACTATAACTATATTCATTTAAGGTATCCATTGATTGGAATTTTGTGTTGGTGGGTTTAAAAGCTATGAGTATTGAATTTGTGATATGGAAATGGTACGTGATGTATATATATAGTGATGATATACTCATGTGGATATTTGTTGGTGATCAAGTGTGTGTGCATAAGTGCAATCACGTCATTAAGTGTGCGAGACTTTGTTATATAAGTTTGACACGCTTGTCAAAAGTTATATATTCTTAATTTCTTAATTATTGCGTAATCCTAATCCATGTTGAGTGCTATGTTTTTTTTTTTATTATTGTTTTATTGTCAGAATAGCTAGTCAAGTTTTTTATATACAAATTATCTCATCATAAGACACGAAACCTTAATTTTTTATTTTTTAGTTGATGAGCCGCTCACGTACCGTTAAACTAAAAAAACGTTCGATAATTGGTAAAAGAAAATTATACTACTAGTATCTATAGTCATACCCAAATTTAATACGAAATCGTAGATAAAAGACTGCCCAGTATACTGTATTCTGTAGGGTTATACTATTCATATTTCTAAATAATATTTTATTATACCGTATACATATATTTTTTAAGAAAACGAGAGCCATAATCATGTAGGCCCAAAATAATCAAATACTTGGTAGACGAGTAGAGGGATATTTAATTAAAGATTCGATGATGACAAATCATTATCGATGTCCAAATCATCCCGGCCGGCCCAATAAAACATCAACCCCTCCTCCCTCATTATTAAAGAGTAAATTTAAAAAATGATACATGTGATTTATCCTGAGTTTTATAAACAGTCCTTCAACTTCTTATTTGTTGCATTTTCTATTCTAAACATGTTAACCTTGTCTCCTCCAAGTAAAATCATTAAATTACTCAGTTATGTTTTCAATTATATATTATTATTTATTTATGTATTTCTTTAACTAATCATAAATACCTCTATTATCTATCTCACCCCTTTTGTAATTTGCACAAAGTTATGTTTGCATTTAATTTAAGACGATTTTATCGTTCATTTTAAATCTCTATAATATAATATTAAAATCAATTTATTTTTGCGTTTCAAGACATCACTGTAAGTTATTATTTGATCTTTTTGAGATCTTTTATTTTTCTTTTTGATAAGTTTATGTGTATTAATTCAACGTAGAAATGAGAATAAAAACTAAAAAGTGTATATAAAACTTACATTTGTCATTTGTGATTTTTTCTCCAAACAACGTCATTTAAAGTCAAGCCACTTTCTCAATCACACACCTAAAAAATGTAAAACCTCTCTTTCCCCCTCATGATGATCGACTCCATAAAACCCACAAGTTCTAAAAAACTAAAATCAATTGCCAACTTTTTTTTTTCTTTTTTGGGTTAGGAAGTAGTCGAAATATATACCCTCAGCTCTCATAGCCCGAAAACTGAGTCTCCGGCAGATTTCAGTGGTGGAGGAAAGTTGATCGGTTTGTGGAGGATTGACAGTGGTTGTTACAAATATCCACCGAGGATAACGGTGCAAGGAGGCTGGCCGGAAAGTTGATGTTTTTGGATTGACGTGGATAACGACGGTGATATTGGTGACGCAATCATTTGATTAGGTTATTCAATTTTTCTCTATCTTATTACTTTATATAGCATTTGGGTGATGAAACTTAGTTTACAAGCTGTCTGTTGGTCACAAAGTCCTTAGATTCTAACTTCCAAGTTCTAAGTCAACTGTGCGCTTTCAGTTTTGTTTATGTAGTTATTATTGGATATAAGAAAGTTTTAATAATATTGTTGTTACCATATATAGAAATTAAGATTGGAATATATAATAACTGTTAATGACTTGATGTACTTGGGGATAACAATGGATCATATATGAATCGGATGATGCCATATCCACATTCGTATCCATTAAAAAAAATAATCCATATTCATATCCATATCCGTTTAATTTCAATTCATCCGTCCATATCCATATATGCTGGATCAAGCGGGTTAATGGATATCCATTGGATATCAATTAACATTTTTTTTAAAGTACATACTAAATTTTAATTCCATACTAAATGACACTACTATCAATATAAAACATCACAACTAAAAATTCAAGCAGTAATGCAAGGCCCAAAGGAACAAGACCAACAAATATAAACCAGACACCTATAATAACATATGGGACAATACAATTATACAAAACACCACAACATATAACATGATCATTACAAAATAAAAAGGACATATGTAGCTTACACCAAAACACTTGTAATAAGAAACCAAACAATAAAAACCATACAACTACTCCCTATAATTACCTCCTATAGCTACCAAAAGAAACGCATAAACCAAAACAGAAACAGGGACCAATACATAGTTTTTTGCAACTTCATACAATCAAAAGTCATTGTTAGTTCCAACTTTGTACAATCAAAAACCATAGTGTTCTACTTTGTACAACCACAAGTTATAGTTCTTACTAGATTTTACAACGAAAAGTCAATAGTTCTTACCAGATTTTACAACCAAAAGTCACTGGATAGCTTGTTAAGTTACCCAAAACATTGATCACAGATTTACAGTCCCCTTGATCACTTGCAATGCACATTTTACTTCAGAAGTTGCAGGTCATATACGCATCATTGCCTTCATACTAAATTAGAAAACCAAAAAAAGATCAAAAGCGTGAAACATATTACTTTCTAATTACTTTGGAAATATACATTTTAAAAATTAATATTATATGTTATCGTACATTACTAAACGATATGTTTCATATTAAGAAGATATGTTTATTCATTATGTATAAGGTCATATAATAAGATATAATTTTGTTAATCCTATATCAATTTTATATTCTCTTATATAAACGATTATTTTATACTTACAATAATTTTGAATATATATATATATATATATAAGTATTTCCGGTGAAAACGGGTGAATCCGTAAATCACAAATTATCATCCATGTCCGATCCACTAAACATCTATATCCGTATCCGTATCCATATCCAATATTCATCTATTTAGTCTATCCATATCGATCACAAATGGATCGGGACGGGTGAATATTCATCAGGTCGGATGAGAATTGCCATGCCTACGTACTAATATTAGTATTAGTATTTATTTATAAAAATATGAAAATAGATCCTCCAGGCTACCTCACATGATTTTCCTGAAATTTAGTCTAAATAACAAAGCCACCTTGTCCCTTTATCCTACTCGCCTTCCTCCACGTACTCTTATCGGCTCCTTTGAGCCCCTCCTGTACACACGTCATCACAAATATCTCTTTCTATATATATATACCACATATTTTGCATATCAATAACTTAAAACTTAAGCAACTACTTCACTCCCCACTGGCTAGCTAGTTGCTAATTAATTACTAGCTATTACAAGTTGTCTATATATATATATATATATATATATATATATATATATATATATATATATATATACAATCATACATATAAAATATAAATGGACTCCTTTTGTAACCCATTTACCCAACTATCACCCTCCTCTTCTACTTCTGAAGGTGCTGGTGGTAGTTATTCTGAAACTGAAGTTAAACTAGCTTCCGAAAACCCGAAAAAACGAGCCGGAAGGAAGAAGTTTAAGGAAACACGACACACGGTTTATCGGGGAGTGAGAAGTAGGGACAACGGTAAGTGGGTTTGTGAAGTCAGACATTCGATCACACAATCAAGAGTGTGGTTAGGAACACATCCGACGGCTGAGATGGCAGCTAGGGCACATGACGTGGCAGTTCTAGCCATGAGGGGTCACTCCGCCTGTTTGAATTTTGCTGACTCTCTGTGGCGACTGCCGGTACCGGAGGCGGCGGAGAGTTTCCGACATACGGTGGCGGTTGTGGTGTTGGAGAATATTGATGAAATGAGTGAGTCGCCGGAAAATGCGGCTTACGTGGATGAGGAGGATATGCCCGGTTTTCTTGATAGTATGGCGTAGGCACTCATGGTATCGCCACCTCAGACGGTGGGGGTATGGTTACTTTATGGATAACGTGGAGTTTTGTGATGACCTGTCGTTGTGGAGTTTTTAGGTTTTTTGTTTCTTTTTTTTTTTTTTTTTTTTTTTGTGGATTCTTTATTCAGATGTATTCTTTCATTTTAGTACAGTATTTTAGTCCATTTTTTCCCCTTTTCTCTCGTGGCTTCACTTTTTGTTAACCAAGCCAATTAACGACATTTTTTTTTTATTGTGGTCCACTTCAATTTGTAACACGTTTGAATTTCAAATTTAATATGAAATAAAAGGCATTGATCAATTCAATCAGTATCCAAACAGGCAAACAATCAAAGTATATATAATCCCAATTGAGGCATAACTATAAGTGAAAGATTATTACTGTTTATTATGAAAGCTAAAGCTAATTATATTTGTTTTGCTTTTGTAAAAACTTGTTGATTTAAATATATAATAGGAGAAAAGTAATATAAATTAATGAAATAATAATAATAATAATAATAATAATAATAATAATAATAATAGTAATAATAACAACAACTTGATGATGTGTTAAGTTAACAAGTGATTAATTAGGTGTCATTCGTACAAGAGCATCTTCGAGCATCTTCAATGTTTTCAACTTTCAATGTTTTCAACTTTCAAAGGTTCAAAGTTTTGCTATGTCATTGCTACATAATCATCTTTAATTTTTTATAAAAGTTAAATAGTAAATGTTTGAAGATTATCCTGTGTTAAACTCAAATAAAAAGAACAAAAACTTGAATGAAACAACTTCTAACCATACACAAAAAACCTCTTATGTATTATAAATAATCTAATCTAATCTAAATCTAATCTAATCTAAATATTAATAAAAGAAAACCTCTCCTAAATAATAATAATAATAATAAATATCAATAAAAGAAAACATCTCCTAAAAATTCTATACAAAATTGAACCTTATTAACCTATCAAAATCCTTAATTTCATCAAACATCCAATTGACCAGTCAAATCATTTAATTTTTCTAAAAAAAATAATCAATTACTTTTTCAAAAAAAATCTAATTTAGAAAAGAAAAATGATATCAAAAACAATTCCCATAAACGTTATCTTTATAATTTATTGTATTTATTAACAATAACAAACTTAGATTTTATCAAACAATATAAATATTATTTAAACATTAATTAATTAATTATTATTATTATCATTACTATTCTACGAAACAAACAAAAATATTTATTTAATACATTACATATTTACAATAAATGAATCATGTATTTATTTTACAATTATCGTGTGCATATACGGGTTTAAAATTCTATATTAATAAAAATTAAAAAAAAACTATGCTTCAATTTCATTTTGCATTAACTGTGTCATTTGTATGTACGGGTTTAATTAAAACTCTATATATTAATCACAATGGACGGATGACGTATTCATTTAACAGTTTTCGTATGCATACATTAGCTATGTTTTGTGTAAACAGGAGTTTAAATTAAAAATCTATAAATAATCACAACGAACGGATTAATTATTCATTTAACAGTTTCCGTGTGCAAACAAGCAAAGTTTACACACTATATTAACGTAAGAAACATTATAGTTAGTTTTATTTTACGTTAGCCGTGTGTATACACGAGTTTAAAACTCTATATTGACTAAAGAAAAACTATGCTTAGTACAATAGAAAATGAAATGTGTATTATTTTTATATTATTTTACACAGGGGTGTTAAAACTACTAATAAATAATATAATAGTACTAGTAGCTTCACTGTCGTGTGCATGACTATTTGAAAAATCTGCAATATGTTGTTTGAAAGACAGTAGCGTATAGAAATATCTATAGTACGCAAGGAGTATCTATAATCAAATGGATAAACTAAAAACACCTACAACAAAAAATAAAATAAGATGAAGTCATAACATATTTGTACGTCATTGTAAAAACTGATAATAAAAATTTAAATTGAAATTTGAATGTTTGTCTTTTTAATTTTTTCAGAAAAACAAATATATATGTTACTCTCGTCTATAAATTGCCAGCAGCACATACAATGTTTGTCTTTAAAATGCATACGCTAGTTCTTATAATTTCCGACAACCTTTAGCTGATCCATGTTCAAATAAACAGGATCTTATCCTATACAATGTAAGCAACACTTTCCTCCATTGATCTAATCTTCTTTTTAGAAGTTCTTCTTCCACCCAATACCTAACACCCACTTAATTTCATTAGTTTTACCATCACTGCCGTGTTACAGTAACCATCACACCATCAGATCCTGTGACGTATTCCGATGACCTCCCACTATTAGCACCGGCGAGTTCATCTTTCCCCGGTGAATTGTTATCATTCTATAAGGGTTAATGGGTTTGGTTTTTAGAATATTTTGAAATTAAAACATACAATCAATGATTGGTAAATAGGGTTTTAGAAATAGTTTTGAAGTAAAACTTACATAAACAAGGTTATGATTGATATATAGGGTTTAGAAATATTTTTATGACTATGTATCAAATACCAAGAAAAAAAATATTTGAATTTTTTTATAAAATTAATCTCATATAAAAGATCTTAGAAGGTTGATTAATGTGATATACTTTCCCGCTTATACAGTTAATTATGTGAAAGATAAATTAGATTTAAACAAATGGGTGTAAAAATAGTGGTGAGGAAAGTTGAATAAGAAGGGGGACACGTCGAGAGCTGTGATCACAGTTTATTCTTTGTACGTTAACTTTTTGCTTATTTTAACCTTACTCACCTTTAGCTTCATCTAAATATAATAATTTAAAATTTGATAATCAAATCGGAATGAAAATAGCTATCTTTATTCTTTACAATACATTAGCACTTTTATTCGATTTATATTATAAACGATTATTATACTACTAGTCTTAATAAGTATTAAGTAATACTTAGTTATTGTTTATTTTTCCAATATATATAAAAGATTATAAATAAAATGTCGAGAAAATTATTAGTTAATTAAAAAATTTTATGGACATGTATCATCATTAAAAGGGAGTGATGTGTCATTACAAGAAGTACTATAATTTTTTATATATAAACTAAGACATTGTAAAGAGAAGAAAAGAAGGGAGAAAATAAGTAAATTACAAAAATATTCATGTTATATCACCTTTTCAGTTTCAATCTATTTGTCATATATTTTTGCTTGTTCAGTCCTAGAAAATTTCTTTTCTTCCATAATCATACCCTAATGTGAAGCACGTGATGAGACTTAACGGAGATAGTTAACAGCCGTTTAATTTGTGTCAGGAACCAATAATGTAATAAAAATCCAGATTAAGGGAGCTGAATACGCAAAAAACTTACTCAAATGCTACATGTGTTACGTATGATATACCCCTATGAGCATACATGTAATATGTAATTTACTCTAAAGCTATACTCTTTTCGTCACAGTTAAAATGTCCATTTTGACAATGCACACAATTTAACAAATCTTTACTAACTACACTCTTCATTAATCAAATATCATCTCTACTTACAATTTTTTTTTTTTGAACTGATTGAAATATAAAGTAGATATTTTAGTTTATTACAAACAACATTAGAAATGTGAATACTTAGAATAAGACGCAGAGAGTATTCTCTTGCCATGTGACATTGTTACAACCTGACACGTCATTAAAATACATACAATGTCAATAAATAACAAAATTTTTACATAGTGTATACTTGAATAGTTGGGTACATATTATCAATGTCAGAACTTAATTACACAGTGTAACTTAGTTACTGGCAAACACTAATAAAGATTAAGAATAACCTTGTTGAGTATGATTTGAATTTCCTAAAATAATGAAACTTGGAGAGAAAGTTTTTCTAATTAGAGAGTTGATTTGTAATCTAGTTGGGAAATTATTTTGTGTTTTGCCTATATAAATAGGAGTATTTGTGTAGGGTTTTTTGGTGAGGAGGTTGAGCAAAAGAGAGAGTATATGAGAGTCTCCATTCATCCGGTGTGGTGGTCTCGCTTATTCAATAACGACGACATTAATTTCATTATTATAATATTCCGGTGAGAGTGGTGAGAGATATGTGATAATATTCAAGAGTGTTGAGAGAAGCGTTAATTATTATAATATTGTTTATATAGTGGAGTTTTAAGTGACCGCTAGTCCCGTGGTTTTTACTCTCTGTTGAGATATTTTTCACGCAAAATATCGTGTATCGTATTTTTTCTGTTTTATACGTGTTTATTATTTGTTTATACAAGTTTATGTGATTTGATGTGGTGCTAATCGATTCCAACAGCAGTATAAGAGCGGAATCGATCCTAATATAACCTCCCACATCATCCAAACAAAATATCTTCCCTTAAATAGTCAATAGTTAACTTGCAAAAATTTATTGATAAACCAAGACGTCATAAACAACGTCATTCAAAAAAGCTATACTCTGAGTAAAATAAAAGTAAAAAATAGTCATGCTTCACTCTCTTAGAACATGCACAATGCATTATACTTTAAAGGGCCTAATACACAGCCACAACACCATTTCAAATTTTAGCCACAACACTAAAGATGACCAAAAAAACCGGGTCCCGACCCGAAACCGGAACCCGAAACCGGTCAAAACCGGTTTTGACCAACACCGGTTCGGTTTTTGTAAAAACCGGCGGTTTGGGAACCGGTTTGGGATATATCCGTTGGCGAACCGGTTTGTAACCGGTTTTACCCGAACCGGTTTGGAAAACCGGTTTTAAAAACCGGTTTGGAACCGGTTTTTAGAGATGTTGCGATTTGAACGATTTATAGCCGTTTTGTGACCGTTTTTCTTGTTTTTTTTTTACCATTTTCCCATCCTCAAACTAGTATAAATAGATACCTTGGGTTTGGTTTAGTCACAACACTCAATCTTGCTAATTCTAGTCTTTAAACACTCAAAATGCTAACGATTTACGTACGAAACTCTCAAAAAATTCTCTACTCCTCTCAAAACGCTCTCGAAACGCTATCAAAATGGCCACTCAATCTTCTTCAACTTCCGCCGGTGTTGGTTCTTCAAATGCACCAACTATTGTTCAAGTTTTGGTAACCAAACGAAATCCCGAGATTTGGTGTAATTACGACAAAGTGTTATTGTCGGATGGTTCCACTAAGACATTTTGTAAACGTTGCGGGAAATTTTTGAAAGCCGACTCCAACTCTACTTTGAAATCACATGCTACAAAGTATTGTGATGGAGTCAAAAGTAATCCCGAGTCGAGTCAAGCAACAATGTCACGGGATGGGGGTATTTTTTCATACGAAGCGGAGCGGTGTCGAGAAGCATTTGCCGGCTTTGTGATTCAAGAAGCTTTGCCGTTCAACCACTTCGACAACCCTCGGCTTACTAGGGTCATTCAAAATACTCTTCAACCGCGATATAATCATGTAAGTCGTCTTACTCTTAGACGTGATGCTCTTAAATTGTGGAAAAATGCTAAAAGTCAACTAATAATTGGTTTTGAAAACTTAAATACAAGTGTATCATTAACAACCGATGTTTGGTCGACTCCTCATGGTTTGCCCGGTTCGTACCTTTGTGTTACCGCACATTGGGTGGAACCCGCAACTTGTCAAATGATGAAACGTACCATTGCTTTTGAAAACTTTGACTATCCTCACACGGGTAAAAACTTATTTTACATGTTACGAGATATAATGAAAATGTTTAAAATAGAACAAAATGTTTTTTCAATCTCGTTTGATAACGCGACCAATAATACAAACGTTGTTCAAAGGTTAATACTAAAATACGAACCACCTTTGAAAGGCATTTTCTACCATAGTAGATGTGTTGCACACATCATTAACTTGGTTGTACAAGACGGACTAGCGGTTCAAGAAATAAGCGTAGTAAAAAACGCGTATAAAATGTATTATTCCTTTTCTTTTGTCCTATCATTTTATATCAGTTCAAAATAAAAGATGCCAATTACTACGTAGTATATTATTAACATAATCCCAAGATATATTTTGTTCGGGTAAGGCTAGATACAAACATTATATGAGATTATGTAAGGAAACGGATTCCATCTTTTTAACCCCTAATTGGGACATGCCCGTAAGATGGAATTCGACTTACAACATGTTTATGTGTGGTTTACGGCAACGCGACACTTTATACGTTTTTCATGATCAACTTGTTCAAAAAGGTCTTGCAACATCATTTTCCTCCGACTATTGGGAGGTTATTCAAAAGATAACCGAATTGCTCAAAGTTTTTAAAACCGCAACTACTTTATTATCGGGTGTTTATTATCCCACAAGTCATTTGGTACTTAATCAAATATTTTTAATGAGTTCAAAACTAAGCGAATACGAATTTTGTGGTAATGTATATGCAATAATGGTGGCTCCCATGAAAGCAAAACTAAGAAAATATTTTAAAGAAATGCCACCGGTAATTAGTTGTGCCGCCGCGTTAAACCCATGTTTGAACATTTCCGGGGTGGAATTACTTATCGATAACATTTGTAACGATTTGGATTTGAATGATGAGGATCCATTTTTTTCACAAAATACAAAAGACTATTTTAACAAATCTTTTAAAGATTTATTTGGTCATTATTTTCAAAAATATAGTTCAACAACAATGGTTTCTTCTAGTTCGGCTTCCACAATGTTTGCTTCATCATCTTCTTCCCGAGATCCAATGATTAATTTATATAATAGTTTAAGACAAGAAAACCATAAACGGGCAAGGGGTGATGGTGACCAAAGGGCCACTAGCGAATTTGGGAGATATACCGGAACGAATTTTTTAGCCTCAATGGGACCCGAAGAATTCGCACATTTTGACATTTTGGCTTGGTGGAAAGGGGGGGAATCTCAATTTCCCATCCTAACCATAATGGCCCGAGATTTACTAACCGTCCAAGCTTCTACGGTAGCTTCGGAATCCGCCTTTTCTCTTAGTGGCAGGGTACTATCCATACGAAGAACAAGACTCACACCGGCCTCATTAGAGATGTGTATATGCTTGAAGGATCACTTAGACGCCGCGGAACGTATACAAAACGTTTCAAGTCAAGAAGGTGAATTGGAATACGAAGGAGATATACACGATATCGAGGTGGAAGCGGGTATGGCAATATCACTTTCCGATGAAGAAATTGCTCTCGATCAAGCTTCGCGAGAGGCTTCCTCCGAAGAAGATTTCGACTTTTGAAGACTACCCAAGTTGAAGATGTTAGAAGAATTAAAGATTAATAAAAGTTGAAGATTTTTGAAGAATTATATAGAATTATTGGTTTCGATAATATTTTTATGAAGATTTAGAAGACTTTTTTTTAAGTTATTGTTTAGTTATGTTTCCATTCATAATGTACTAGCATTCTATCGGAAAAAATATGAAGAATACGTTGGTTTTCCCTAAAACGCTTAACGTTCGAATAAGATTGAATTATATAGAATTATTGGTTTCAATAATATTTTTATGAAGATTTAGAAGACTTTCTTTTAAGTTATTGTTTGGTTATGTTTCCATTCATAATGTACTAACATTCTATCGGAAAAAATTTGAAGAATACGTTGGTTTTCCCTAAAACGCTCAACGCTCGAATAAGATTGAATTATATAGAATTATTGGTTTCAATAATATTTTTATGAAGATTTAGAAAACTTTGTTGTAAGTTATTGTTAAGTTATGTTTCCATACCTAATGTAATAGCATTCTATCGGAAAAAATTTGAAGAATACGTTGATTTTCCCTAAAACGCTCAACGCTCGAATAAGATTGAGTTATATAGAATTATTGGTTTCAATAATATTTTTATGAAGATTTAGAAAACTTTGTTGTAAGTTATTGTTAAGTTATGTTTCCATACCTAATGTACTAGCATTCTATCGGAAAAAATTTGAAGAATACGTTGATTTTCCTTAAAACGCTCAACGCTCGAAAAAAAACCGAATTTTATAGGAAAACCGGTTTGAAACCGGTTTTTGAACCCGAATTGGTTCCAAACCGGTCCAAACCGGTTACAACCGTTTAGGGTTTTTTCTCCCCCCAAACCGGTTCGGTTCCAACCCGATTTTTGGAAAAACCGGTTCTTGACCATTGACCAAAAACCAGTTCGGTTTTCCAACCCGAACCGGTTTGGCCCAAAAACCGGTTTTGTTCATCTTTACACAACACCATTTCAAATTTTGTACAAAACACTTGGAATGCATTAAACTTTACTTAATTTATTAGATTGTCACATCATTATTAAATTTTTGATTTTGTCTTTTATGTTATTATATAAATGTTAAAAAAATCGAAACTTTTTCGTTAGTAGTTTTTCTTAATATTAGTACCTTTTAAAGATAAACAGAAAAGATTTGGTTGTTAAATATAACCTGATAAAGTTATTTAAACTAGTTGTCAAGTATAACTCTCAAGAATATTGTTAGCATTTAAGCAAACCATTAAACATAAACTTAAAAATTTAATGCTTTGACTTAAACATAAAACATAATACGTAGTATATATCAATACGTTAACTTGATAAACTTTGAAGCAGGGCTGCAATAAAATATTTGGAACTGAAAGTTTACGTTTACGTGAAAGTTGAAAAAATATAATTATGAAAATATTGAAAAAATAATAAAATATTATTATAAAATGATAGTGAGCCACTAAGACCACTCCCAATGGTTGAAAAAAACTGACTGGTCAGTTTCTGCCAACTCAGTGTCATGTCAACTTTTTTCAAAACTGACTGAAATTGACTGACCCGTGCCAATGGTCACGGTCAGTTTTTCGGTCACTTTTTAATTTACATATTTGAAACACAATAATTAAAATAAAACACATTTCATTAAAATAAAAACATTACAAAAATTAAAAATAAACATTACATTTCCTAAAAAAACATTATATTTCCCAAAAAAAGAAAAACATTACATTTCCTAAAAATAGAAAAACATTACAATAATAAAAAACACACTAAATAATTAAAAAGTAATCTAATCGGAACTCGATTCTACGTCTTCGGCATCGGCTTCGTGTTCGTCCGAATCTTCATCTTCTGTCGGAAACATTGGACCAAACGTGCTTACTATATTTTTCCAAGCGGATTTGATCATTTTTAGTTCCGGTTTTGAAGCACGCTTTGGTATTTTTTTACAAAGAAAATTCAAAGCTTTGAAAGCTAATTTTTTCGTCGAATTTTCTGTAATCGTTTTTATTGCGTTTTGTTGGAGGCGAGTGGTTTTTTTAACTTCCTCAAGGGCTTCAATCTTTTCGTCTTTTAAACTTCTTGATGAAGTAGCCGCGTCCGATGAACCAGAACTTTTTTGAGACTTGCGACCAGGTGGACGACGTAGTGGGTCATTTTGAAACAACCTTTGCATGTTAGCCGCAAGATTTGCATTGATCGGTTGGGAGTCACCCTCTTCTAGATTGACGAGTACCAAGTCGGCTTGAAATGCACGTTTGTTGTTCATTACCCCCAACTCCATAAAAAATTTCGGGTAATGTTTTAGTACATTCCAACATTGCTCGTAAATGAATTTACGTTTATCGTTTTCTTCCTTGAAGTGCTTTCGGGTGGCTTGTAACACGTCTTCATCTCGCGCACCGCTTTGAGGGTGAATCTCGGAAGAGTTTTTGTAGATTGCTGTAACATCCACCCTAAGGGCCTAGTATTATTCGGGTAATTTCCTAACTTAAATTTATTATTTAATGTGTTAGGAATATTTTACTATTATTATGCTTGATAATATTAGTAAAACGAATAAATGAATTATTGTGACTAATAAATAATTCATTGTTTTAAACCGAATTAGTTGACGGGAAAGTAGAATAATTGGTTTTCCCAAATGGTTTTAGGTTCCCGATAATAGATTAAGAGGGGAACTAAAATTGTAATGGTATTGGGTTATATTAATATATATATATATATATATACATACATTCTCAATTCTTCTATACAAATATACACACTTCTTAAACATTCCTGCGAACCGACTTGAAATTCCAAAAAATTGAAAGAAACCTTCTGTGAAATCTTAAAACAGTAGAATAATCACCCTCTTGTTACAAAAACGAATTCCAGTAACATCCTCATCATCACTCTGTTCCTGTAACTATTTGATGTTTATAATTGTATTTTGATGAAATTAGCAAATTCTCGAATTGATATGAATTTTAAGCTTAAAAGATGTTATATGATGTTATTTGATGCATATAAGTTGTTAGAAAGCTTATTTGAATGATAGGAAGTCAAATTCGTGAGTTTTGAAAGAATTCAGTTCCAATTTCTGGGTTCGGCAGCGAACTTCGCAGCTTGAAGATGAACTCAGTTAGCAGAACTTGATTGTGAAGTAGTTACTACTGTTGGAAGTTAGTTTCCACTGTTTATGTAATTAACATTGTTAGTTAAGAATTGTAAGTAGTTTCCACTGTTTATGTAATTAACACTATTAGTTAAGAATTGCAAGTAGTTTCCACTGTTTATGTAATTAACACTGTTAGTTAAGAATTGCAAGTAGTTTCCACTGTTTATGTAATTAACACTGTTAGTTAAGAATTGCAAGTAGTTTCCACTGTTTATGTAATTAACACTTTTAGTTAAGAATTGTAAGTAGTTTCCACTGTTTATGTAATTAACACTGTTAGTTGAATTTATATTTGGACTTTCATAAATGAAGCAATTACCACTGTTGGAAGTTAGTTTCCACTGAATGTTCAAATGTGGTAGTTAATATTGTTTATGACTTTGTGATAAGAATGAGTCTGTTATGGAAGTTATCTAACTCATTATTTGTTGTATTCTCAGATCAGCAGAAGACTCAATGATATTAGACTTCTGAGTTGTGGGACTGAGACCAACAGGTGAGTGGATCTGGAACTCACATGTTTGATTCAGTTGTAACGATTTGGTTGCAACAGGTAAACGTAGATATAATTGATAGACTGTTTAGTCTGATATGCTGATATGCTGATTATGAATCTACGTGCAATGTGGCCTCTGGGCATTGATTGCTAGTAAAGAGGTCAACAGATTGTTGGACTTGATGATTTACAAGATTATAGATATGGGGTGTCGTACATGTGTTGTACTAAACCCATATTGTGTAGTGGTAATATCAAGTTATCGGTATATTCTGTAGTAGCCACTACAGATTGTGATAAGCGTTTCTTGAGGGCCACCGCGGCAGTAGGGTTCCTCAAAAACCACCGATCCTCTTTGATATTAATAATATGTGTTTACGGTTATTTGATGTAAACAAATGGTTAAGCTAAGTTGAACTGTTAGTTTCATATTCATTCACTTAGCTTCGTGCTAATTCCCCATCTTAATCCCTGCAGGTCATGTTTGAATGGGCGGGTAGGCAGGATTTTGTTCACGGAATGTTTGACCGGCTGACAACTCTAATATATTTTGATAAATATTTAAAATTGAATTTGTAATCCCTGTTTCAGTACAATGTTTTAAACATTATATCTCAAATATGAATTGTCTTTATATGATTTCCAATGAGATCATAAAAGAAGTAAAAATAGAAAATGAGAGACCTAAAGTAATGAGAAACCAATAATGTGGGACCATTAACATGGTTAAAGCTAAACTGTTCAAATCCGGTTCCCATATTTATTTATTAAATTTAAATAATAAATAAATTAGTGCATAATATGATATATTTTGACCTACGCTTCCGAATAAAAGAGTATTTTATAATATAGTAAGAGAGGGGCGTTACAATTGCGTTGAACTTTTTCACGTCGTGTGCAATTTTGTTCCATTTGCCCGTAAGTTGATTAATATTACATTTTTCGTCGACTAAGGAATTAAAGTCCTTTTGTACTTTTCTCCAAAAACTCGCGTCGGTTTGCGAGTTTCCTTGTATGCCATTTTCGGAACAATGTACCCAACATTCGGCTAAAATTCGTGCATCCTGGTCGGTCCACCGAACTTGTTTTTTGTCTTGTTGGGTTTCAACTTCGAATTCGTCTTCACTTTCTTCGACTTGGGTGTTGGTGTCGGGAATGGCGAAATTTGTTTGTTGGTGTTGGTTCACGAAGTATGAATTTTGTGGGTGTTGTTGTGTTTGTTGGAATTGTTGTTTTTGTTATGTGATTGGTACCAACCTTGAGAGTAAAGGTTTGTAAGGGGTACATATTGTGCAAACTCGAATTGTGGAGGCGTTTGAGACGATGTTGAAAAGTTTGATTGAGTGGACGAAGAACCGGATGATGAATTTGCGGTTGGAATTTGAGTGTTTATCAAATTGTTCCACATATCTTGTGATACATTTGATGGAGATGTTCTTTTGTTTTGGTTGTTAGACATTTTGTGTATGAAATGAGTATGGTAATATGTAGTTTTTGTGTATGAAATGGGTGAAGTGTTGTGTAGTTTTTGTGTATGAAATGAATGTGTAATTGTATGAGTGTAGTAGTTGTTTTTGGTGTGAATTATAGTTGTTTGAAGTGTGTATATATATAAGAATAATTGAGTATGAATTAATAGTTAAAGTAAAAAAAATAAAAAAATATTTGAAAACTAGCCGTTTGTTTGAAAAAAAAACACAAACTAGCCGTTATAAAAGAAAAAAAAAGCCGAACCGACGTAATCGTGCCAATGGCGTCGGTTTCGTCGGTCAAACCGACGGCCCAACCGACTAAACCATTGGCAGTGCCCTAAGCCGCACTTGTCAGTTGCAAAAAAAGATGGTTTGTACAGACTTGAGCGGTCATTCATTCGTGTTAACATGTGGCATACCCATAGTGGGTTTGGACGTTGCCAGCTATGGTTCTATTTTTCATTGCACACAGCCACAGTGGCCGACTATGGGTGCTCTTTAGAGCATCTACAATGGGGTGAGGTGGCAAAGTTTAATAGAAAATGAGGTGTGAGCTGGGAGAGTTGAAAACCATTGTAAAGATGCCACGCATTCATGTGTCTTAAGATGAGTTGGTCTCTGAACAACTGCAATGTTAAACGTACGGAACTTGGGCTTTTGTTAAAAGTGGGCATTTGCATGTAATTTTTAATGTTTATTTCTTTTATATCCTTATATGCATTTAATTTATACATTGCATTCATGTTTCAACGAACCTTTCAATAAACAATTAATTAATAATAATTATATATTTTTAAGTTCTTGCTGCTTTGTAAGTGATACTAATTAACTAAAAACCATTAACAGTTGACATCTAAAATCGTTTAATCCTATGTTGACATTTAACTTTCCAAATTTGTATATATTATTGGAATGTTTATAAAATACTAAATATATATATATATATATATATATATATATATATATATATATATATATATATATATATATGTGTGTGTGTGTGTGTGTGTGTGTGTGTGAGATATAATATAAGTTACTCATAAAAGTTATTAAAGATAGTACGATGAGTTGACAGTTTAATTAATTAGTAGAGTTCAATGCACTGTGCAAATTTTATGTATAAATGTACAATTATGATATGTCAGTGATGCAATGATGCATTGGAGATGCTGTTATATAATCACAAAACCTCTCTCTCAACCTCTCTCTCCCCCTCGTGACTCTATAAAACCCACATGCAAGTTCCAAAAACTTTTTATCACTTGTCAAACTTTTTTTTTTGGTTAGGAAGTAGTCGTATTAACGTACGCTCTTTCATCGCCGGAAAACTCGTAAGTCTCCGGCATATTTTTCAGTTCCAGCCATCGAAAAGTTTCCGATTTTTGGATTATATAACAGTCCGTCATTAAATTATCCCACAGAGATTCACGGTTATTGATGTTTTTGGATTTGTCGGAATTAATATGGTACCGGAAAGTTGATTTTCTTGGGTTTGTCGGAATTAGTACAGTCTAAACGGACGCCGGAGATGACGTGGTTAATGGTGCTGATTTGTCGTCATGAAACTTAGAATACAAGCAAGCTTGTGGCTGTTGGTTGCTCACAAAGTCACAGGTCTTTGTAGTTTCCAGTTGGTTGTCAAAAGATTCCAACTTCCAAGTTAATTCTGTGTTTCTAGTTTTGCTTAATTTGGTAAGTAGTTAGATATAAGATCCATTGATAAATTTGTATATGAGTAATGATAAACATGGTACGTGAGATTTTGAATAAAAAATTCAAACATGCATAAATTGTCTGTACATTGATAATAACCATTCACTTTTGAATATAACTGCTCTCAATAAATTTAACATACCACCAACTTTTGTATAAATTTAATTCTTAAATATATACTTTAGGTGATGCGGATCGATAAACAATGGCTAAATAATAACAATAATCAAGCATGAACTAACCGAAATTCTTAAGGAGAGAAAATTTCTTATTTAATCGATAATCAAATTCTGTCAAAACGTAATGAAAGAAAAAACAAACCCTAAAACGTATTTAAGGATACTAAGGAATCCTCACAGAAATCTAATTATGAAATAAAAGGAAACAAAGAGTTGTAATTGTTGTTACTATATATGAAAATAAAGATTGGAACAATTGTCGATAACTTAATGTACTAAATAAAATGAAAAAATATCCTCCACGACGGACGCCACGCGGTTAAAAAAAACAAAGCGACCTTGTCCCTACATCCTTCACACCTTCCTCCACTCGCTCTATATTCACACGTCATCATCATACAAATACTCTGTAATTCTCTCTCTATATATAAACCACTACTTGCATTCCATATCAATAACTTAAAACTCAAGAAACAACTTCACTCCTCACTTTAGTATCTAAACAACTATCAATATATGGACTCCTTTAACGACTTTTATAATCCATTTACCGAACTCTCATCATCCTCTTCAACTTCTGGAGGTAGTTATACAGAAACCCAAGTAAAACTAGCATCCGAAAACCCGAAAAAGCGAGCCGGAAGGAAGAAGTTTAAGGAAACACGACACCCGGTGTATCGGGGAATAAGAAGTAGGAACGGCGGTAAGTGGGTTACTGAAGTGAGGCATCCGATCACACAATCAAGAGTGTGGTTAGGAACTCATCCAACTGCTGAGATGGCAGCTAGAGCACATGATGTGGCAGTTTTAGCTATGCGGGGTCATTCCGCATGTTTGAATTTTGCTGACTCATTATGGCGATTGCCGGTACCGGAGTCTAGTAATGTAAGTGATATACAGAAGACCGCAGCGGAGGCGGCGGAGATGTTTCGACATACAGACGAGGTTGTTGTGAATGAGACTGAGAATAATAATAATGAGTCGCCGGAAAATGTGTCCTACGTGGATGAAGAGGATATGCCTGGTTTTCTTGACAGTATGGCTGAGGCACTCATGGTACCACCACCTCAGACTGTGGGGTATGGTTACTTTATGGATGACGTGGAAAATTTTGATGACATGTCGTTGTGGAGCTTTTAGGTTTATATTTATTTATTAATAATTAAGTAGTTTTTTCCTTCTTTCTTTTTTTGGAATTCTTTATTCAGATGTATTCATTCATTGTATTCTTTTCTCTCTCTCATGGCTATATTTTTGTTAGCCTAAGTCAAATAAGGACATTTTTATCAGGGTCCATTTGTAACACGTTTGAATTTCAATTTTCTCTGTGTAATAAACGACATCAATTCAATTGGTATCCGATCGAACACTCAAAATTTGCTTAATTAGTTATTTCTTTAATATATAAGATTTTGGAGAGATGTGATTACATATTTACGTGATTATATAGCTTCTAATATTTAACTTTCTATTCACTAATTAAACATATTTATGACAAAACAAATAATAAATATTTAATAAAAATGCAAATTAAGACTCTGTTGACCTGGAATATCCATTCAACCAACCAAAAGGAAAGTGTACGATGAAATTTGTGGGCAAAAGACAGCCACAACCTTGTAGGCCCCATATTTCGGGACCCAAATAAGCATTTATTTACTTTAAATATGAAGTAAAAATAATCACCGTTATACGTGTCATATTTTCATACGGAGTATATCATATCCTAAATTTTAGATAGCCACCATCTTGGTCCGTAACTCCGGCAACCGGAAAATATGCCGTCATGTATCTTCTTTTATTAACAACATATTAAAAAAAAAAGCTAGAACTTTTGAGCGGCATAAACTCGATTCCGATCCGGCAGTGTAACTCGTAATATATTTCTTGATTATATGCGGATCGACACTTATATATATTATCTATTCGATCTTTTACCGAAAAAAGAAAGTAGGTGATATTTAGTTTAGTAACAGAAGTGGCTGAGGGTGAAAATTAAATAAATGATGTTGCCAAGAGTAGAAAGTGGATGTTAAGTTTATCAAACGACAGTAGCTATAAGTGGATTATATATAATAAAGCTAGCGGGTGAATTGAAAATTAATTAAATACAGTAATGATTTTGCCAAAACAAGAAAGTGGATGTTAACGACAGTAGCTAGAAGTGGCTGATATTAAAGCGTACATGATGGGTCCGAGATCCACCACCTTCGTGTTTGGCCTTTATAGCCATGTATTATATTAATATTATTAAATATTAAATCCAGTAATATAATATTTTCTTAGAGTATAAAAGTGGTGGGGTACGTGAGAAAAGATATTTACTTCTAGCAAGTCCTTTTAGATGCTAGATACCGACAATAAGTGGATCCACAACAATGACTTTTTACGTAGCTTTTTCGATAAAACGGTGTAAGAAGTCTTTTGGAAAAAGTTTTAAAAAAGTTTTGACTCCAATAACGAAAATCTTTTCTTACACAAAAATTATTAAATTTGATTAAAATAAGAATAAAAGAGATTACAAAGACTTGAGAAATGTAAAGCTTTTACACGCTCTTTCCTATATATTATACTAGTTTTTAATGCTTTTTGTGTAAGAAAAGTTTTTCATTGTTGGAGTTAAAGCTTTTTTAAAACTTTTTTCAAAAACCTCTTACACCATTTACCAAAAAAGCTACGTAAAAAGCCTTTGTTGTGGATGTTCTAATAATAATATAATAATGCTTTTTGAAATGACACCATAATTAAAATAAAACATGTGGATGCTAGATATTTAGCACTTTCCAATTATGTCGCTTGTTTTGTTAAATATATTTCTATTTCTATTTTATCCTACATTATATATATTGTTTGGAATAAATTTTATGTGAAGTTACGGTTTTAGTCCTTTCTTTGTTCTAAACATCATACATAAATAAAATACGAGTAGATTTGGATCAAAAGAAATAAAAAGATGTCTAGAAAACTGTCACATGGCAAACAGTGACTGAAATTAAAGCGTCCTTTCTTTCTTATTATCAAATCATGGGTCCGTCATCCAGGACGTTCTTACTTGGCGGGATCTATCTTTACTTTCTAGCCATATATTATATATGCAACTCTACTAAATCAGTAATTTCCCCTTTATCACTTATCAAAATATCGACCAGATAACATATATATTTTTATTAATTATTATGTGTCAAGTTACTTATATATTTGTTTTTATACACAATACTAAACGGCGGATAATATATGTTAGCTACGATCAAGAAAATTACAAAAGGAGATATCGATATGCACTTGAGTTGCAAGTCCATTTATCCAATTTGAAATTATATTCTGAAATCTATTACTAATGCAAAGAACGAAAGAAGTTTTACATCATTTTCAAAGGTGGAATCTATATTTCTAAATAATTCACAGAGTAGTATGATTTTTGAGCTTCCAGAATATGGACCAAGCTTGAAAAGTCAAAAATATCATCAAGATTAAGAAGAGAAAAAATTGTTTTCTTTGCAACCGGACAATTAACAAAGAGATGCAATTATGTTTTAAGATCTTCATCACAATAAGGACACGATACCTCTTGAGTTTAAGAATATGTCTTTTAATTAGTCTCCTCGCGAACTTTTCTGGCTCGAGAAAAAGCAATTTCACATTTATCTTTTCATCCGGGAGTAAAATTAATTTGTGATCATACATTTGTTTAAGAGAAGAAAATGTGTGTTAGTGTGTTGTACTTATTAGGGCCTAACTACGAGTGGATCAACATGCAGAAGTACGTACACAGTACACTATGCTATGATGATCTAGAGAAATATGTTCGTTTGAACGCGTTAATTAAGATGACCCAAAACTCTGATATTTTGAGCTATCTCACTGTTGAGTATTTAGCTTGGATGTGATGCAAAAAGCAAACCAATTCAGATTGAATACCACATGCATAAATATAATCATCACCAAAATGATTTAATGGTTGACGTCTTCATATTTTCACAAGACGCCTTAGGTTCATACACTACTAGCTGCACAATTTGGGGTGGTCAAGAACATTTCTTCCCTTAAGCGTAAAACTTCAGATTTATAGCCTTTTCACTCCAAAAAAAAGAAAAAAAAATACTCGTTCCTCATCGAATAACCTAAAAAAAGAAAACCTCCTCCATTTACCACTTACACAAATATTTTGATCATCATGTAACACATTTGAAGTCCATGTTTTTAATATTATATAATTTGATGATATTCACACAACATGTTCAAACATGCATGCTATTCGATCGATCTGATGGTTTAATTTTCATTATTTGCTATCAATATCATAGCATATTGAGGATTAATCTTTAATTTAACGCTAACGAATGTTACTTTATAACAAATTCTAAGTCGTAATTAACCTGCTCTTTTTACACGTCTCCAATAGGTACGTTATTAATTAAGCATAGATAACTAAATTTGAATAAATATATTGGATACAAATTGTTCATATTGAAGTCATTAGAATTCAAATGTGTTACATGATGATCAAAAAATTATGCCCTTAATTGGCTGGTCTATCAAATAAGAGAGAAATTAAAAACAATCAATACATCTAAATAATAATCTTAATCTTAATATCTAAATAAAATAATGATAAAAGAATAAGTAATTCACGAAAGAAACAAAAAAAACCTAAAAGTTCCATAAAGACGTGTCACCACAAAATTCCACATCATCCATAAAGTTCCCAGACCCCACAGTCTGAGGTGGCGATACCATGAGTGCTTCGGCCATACTATCAATAAAACCAGGCATTTCCTCTTCATCCACGTAAGCCGCATTTTCCGGCATCTCATTTGTTTCCTCATTATTATTTTCAATCACAACAACCTCGTCCGTATGTCGAAACATCTCTGCCGCCTCTGCCGCTGTCTTTTGTATATCACTCACATTATTAGATTCCGGTACCGGCAACCGCCATACCGAGTCAGCAAAATTCAAACACGCGGAACGACCTCTCAAGGCTAAAACTGCCACGTCATGTGCCCTGGCTGCCATATCAGCATTCGGATGTGTTCCTAACCATACTCTTGACTGATTGATCGGATGTCTCACTTCACAAACCCACTTACCGGCATCCCTACTTCTTACTCCCCGATAAACCGGGTGTCGTGTTTCCTTGAACTTCTTCCTTCCCGCTCGTTTTTTGGGGTTTTCGGATGCTAGTTTCACATCTTGCTCTTCCGAATAACTAGAAGTTGAAGGGCAGTCGATGTCCATATGCGATTGCAAGTTATTTATAAGTAGCTAGCTAGTGAGAGTGTAGTAGTGAAGTAGTAATAAAATTGCTTGAGTTTCAAGTTCTTGAATTGCAAATGTTGTTGTATATATATAGATATTTGTGTGGGGTAGCATGAGCCAGTTGTGTATGAATGTTAGTAGGAGGCAAGAAGAGTTACTTGAGTGGCTTTATTTCTTTTTGAGACGCGTGGCATTTTTTTGCTTACGTGGAAGATTATATTTTACACTTTTACAGTTTTTAAGTATGATGTAAAAAACCGTCCATACGAAATTAGTGTTGACAACAGTAACGTACAATGGTACAATTCTATCGTGATCAAACATGTGTAATATTGTGATAGGTAAGTGTTAATTATCGCGGATTCTTTAAAAAAACATTCACTGTACTAATTGGTTGACTTATAGAAGTGTATTTTAATAATCATAATTCCTTTTCTATGATAAAAGACGGTAAATTATTTAACAAAATAATCCATTGACCAGCTATAGGTATAGGTCACCGCTTAATTAGTATATGTTATAATTAGTAATATGAACATAATATTTAAAACTACTTATTCGGTATTATATTGATCATACATTCATACGCTTAATTAAAGAGTTACAAACTTTGTATGCGAATATGATTGATAGACAAAAAGTTTCATGCCATTATATTGTTGCAACTGTTCTCATTCTGATTGGCATGCCATATAGATATATGGTCATAGCATATATACAATGGATATTATGATGTGTTTGTTGTCGGATAAATGAAATTCACGAATGCGTCGATAGACAGCTTTGTGAGTGTATATATACACTTTGATGACATCGTCAAACTTATGTTCAACCATTCATTCCTCCTTAATTTTGACGATTTTAATTTTGGTATTGGATTGAGTCGAAACTCGCAAGGTCACTCAAAAATTAAATGGCCCAACGATAAAGTTCTTCGTTTTATCATGAGTCCTGTGACTACTGTCAGTTTTCTGCCTTTCGAAACCGTTTGGGTCCGAAATGTCATTTTAATTATTTACATTTTAACTTTGCACTTTAATATTTGTTTGGGCTTTGTTGTCATAATCCGTTTTGTATGGGCTTTGTTTAGCTTTTTCCCGATATATTTAAATACTTATGGAATTACGTTTTAACATTTTATAATTATTGATTAATAAATAATTATGTGAATACCTCTTTGAATTCTAAGTTTCTTAGTTCTTAATTCGTGTTTGATCTGCAAGGTCATTCAGTCATATCGTCTGAAAATTATCATCTTCATAAATTTTTAAACAACATTAACAAATGTCTTCTGTTAGAGCATTTCTAACGTGCGTACTATTTTAGGGTAACAAATTACACTATTTTTCACTGTGAATGTATATATTTCTTTACGCTTATAAATATGAGAAAAATAAGATCTTAACAACTTATTTTTTACATTTTTAGAAACGTGAAGAAATTTGTCTGAACAATTATACATTTGTTTTAGTGTAATTCGTCTAATTAATGTACGTAATTGTTTAAACTAATTTAAGAGGAAAAAGTTCTAGGTTAATTTGAAGAAAAAAAATACACAAACAAAAAACAATTTTAGCTAGGACCAAATTCGTGAAAAGTTCGTAGGTAATCATGTTTATCTATTAATTTCTCGCATATTTGGCCGTGGGCAATTGACAGTTTTCTTGTAGTGTTATAAGTCAAAATTGTAATTAATGTTGGCCGGGTAAAGTCTAATTGATTTTTTAATTGAGATTACGTACGATTTTTTAATTAGAAAATGACATTATAATTGGAGTCAGATTATGATTTTGAAGGTTCTTTGGAAGATCAACTGTTGGATCATTTTGGAGTCTTGTAGATATCTGTAGTTGATTAAATCTGTAACGGTAGAACCAAATGGCAAAAAGCTTCAGCTTATATTAATTTTAATTAAAAATATATAAAATAAAAATAAAAGAACCGGCCTTCACTGTTGCATTCCTTAGGATACGTTCATATTACACGAGAAATTTGTTGACATTATAATCACAATTAAATGTAATAAAATTATATTTGATTAGTTTAGCAAAATAATACGTTTATTTACTAAAACCGGCTAGCAATTTGATCGAACTAGTTTAACATGTGAAAAGGGTTCAAACTTGTAATAAATAATGATTAAAGTGTACGTACGGAAATCAAAATTATATACCTTGATTTGAAGTGGTTGAAATTATGTGCTTTCTTGGCTCCAAACACGCTTAGCTGGTTTAAATCTCGATGTTAATGGAAACACTTGCAAAAGAACGAAGGTGATGGCAGGACATATGAAGAATAGGAAGAAGAATGAAGGCTTGTTGTGCATTAATGGTATCTAAATAGTTAATGCCATTTCATTTGGAGATGAGGATTCAACATATATGGTGGCCGACCTCAAGAAGCGTGTGTGTCGACGTGATTTTATAATATTAATCATGTGCATTTATGCTACTAAAAGTTACATTACATGATTAAATATATGATTTCAAGTTTTCATTGTTGTATGTGTATCCGGACCCCTCTAAGGCTATAACGATATGATGATACTTTATTGTTTCGATGACATTGTTATTTTAAAGGTTAAAGATTTCGACAATCCTAATCAGCTTATGTTGGGCCCTTTAGACCCATTACATGAGAGGTAAATTAAGTTCACCTAGATGCCCGCTCAGACGGTAGCTCAATCAACTTATCCAACCACACCAACAAATTTTCTAGTAATAAATTTGGTTAATAATTGCCGCTGGTAGAAATTGAACCAAATATGTTTTTCGATACCCTATCTTCGAAACCAACTAGGCTATATAATAAATGTTGGATGACATTGCTTTATAACGCACATTTTAACAAGTGTGTGCAATTCACACCATTATATACATATTGTCTTAAGAGAGATTCAAAATTACAAATTAATGGTTGATGACTCCTCACGTATCGATAAGCCAACAACCCTTTGTTTTATAACTAACATGTAAAATCAAACAGCTATGAAGTTTAACATTGAACTTTTTGAATTGCATCATTCATCCTAATCATAAAAAGATACACAATATTTCTACATTTTCGCGTTAAATCTACCGGATGTTACATTAAAAGTTTAATCACACTACAAGATATAATTAATAGCCATGCTAAATATTAAGATCACAATATAGTTATAAACTTCTTTATTTCTTTCTTTTTGAAAATACAGGGTGTGTTTGGCGAAGAGCTTTTTGAAGCTTTAGCTTTTTGTTTTCAAATTGAAAAGCTCTTCATTTTTAAAAGCTTCGTTTGGATAAAAGAGTTTTAAGTTTTTAATTTCTTTTAAAAGTTTCAAAAAGCTTGTAAATGGAAAGCTAATCCTACAAGCTTTGAAAATTGAAAAGAGCTTTTAATGAATATATTTACATGATTCCCTCGTCATTTGAGACTAGTTAGTTTATAGGCACTAGTTATCCAAATGATTTTTCGAAGTTATTGTCCTTTTTGTTTTCAATAAATTAATAAGGAATTAAACCTAATTAATAATTAACAATACTGACGTCCCTCAAAATAAATATTATAAACACTTTTCAAAATAACAGTAGACATGTTCATATTAGTACTACGCGAAATATAGTATGTAATACATTAACCCATAATCATTATTGTATCAAAATATTTAATATATATACATATAATTTTAATATTAAGAAGTGATACTTGAATCATTATCATTTTTACACTAAAATATTATTTGTCAAATTTATATTTAGTTATATTTATTATATTATTTTTATACATATGCTATACATATTATTTTATATTATTATAATATAGTAGTTTCATATTATAACTATTAACTATACATATTTTTTTTAATGTTACTCTAATTATAAGAAAGCGAATACGTTAACCAAAATATAAATAATTTAGTTATTTATATTATGAATTATTATGTTAAATATATATATCATTTAATTTTATTATTTTTATCATTGTTCTTTATTGTCATTTTACTAATTTCAATTACATCTACAACTATTTTACCAAACACATTTAGAAAAATATGTCTACAACCTACAACTTCAATTAAAAACTACAGCTTATAGCTACTACTAACAGCTACAACCTACAGCTACAGCCTACAGCTCGTTTTGTCAAACATACTCATAGTATACCAACTATCAGGAATGGAGTAAGAAAAATTTATAAAAGGGTTAGTAATTAAAAATTTGTGATGTTTGTATACAAATAAGTTGATGCATAATTTTTGTTATACGAAAATCATCAAGTATTATACTAAATTTTTTTAGTAACTTTGAATATGCGAGTTTAGTTAATCGATTGACATTTAATTCAAAAGGGTCAAGTATAGGGTTTTATATGAATGGTTCATGATCAATGATAGACTTACGACATTAGAAATAATTAATCATCATTAGTAATTAGAATTAGCAAAAGGTATGATTAATTAATTACTTTATTTATTTATTTAAACATAGTAAAATAAATATATATTTTTTGGTGAAAATTAGACACCGTACAAGAGATAGTTGAGATCGAGGTGACCAAAGGCAATACAAAAGCGCGTGGACCACAAATTCCATTTGTTTTTTATAACGTCGACCTTAAACCCCACTGAGGAAACTTGTGGTGTTAATCCTCCCACCCCCAAGCCTTTCCCAACCATGCAAAATAACAAGATATTATTAAGATGGGCACTAATTAGTAATTAGATTAGTTTTGCCAAGAATTTTGGGGAGGGGGGGCCAATGCCACGACCCCCTCTTACCTCCATAAAGAATTGCCCCTATGGCCCTGTGCATATGCACATCTTATATGAATCTCAAACAAGAGCTTATAAATAATGCCATCATCAAACCAAACCAAGACTACCTAAGCTAAATTTCATTGCATATTACAACATTTAACGTACTGTGGAGCATTTATAAATTATCAAAATTCACATTTTCGGTCTAAAACAAGTTAAATTTATGCAAAAGCAACATTTAATATACTCAATTTTCATAAAATTTATAAGACACTAATTAACTGTCATAAATAATAAATAAAACAATAATAACAGTGAACAAAATATCTAGTACGTCCTCAAGACTTTGTTGAAAGCTACTCCATTTTTGTTCTTGTCTTTCCTACCAGAAAAACACAACCACACAACACTACACCTTTATAGTATTTAAAATAAAATCAGTCACATCCACATACAAATTACAAAACAGGTGTCATAAATAAAACAAATTAATTAATAAAGTAGTAACAAAATATCTTCTCTTTTAAAACTTTATTCAAATTCAAAAGCTACTCCCACACACACACACCACATAACATATGTCAACGTGTCACAACGCAATGGAGTAAGAAACAATGAATAAAATTATCTTCCACAAATAATATCATAATCATACTTTATTGAAATTAGTTAAGCTACTATACTCTTTTTTATTTTTTATTTTTGTGTATACAATTAAGCAAGATAACACAACCACATGTAACATTCTCTCTCATGTACATTCAACGTACACCACACACACACACATATATATATATATGCACAAAGTGTCGACGTAGCAAATAAATAAAAGAAAAACAATTTTCTCGTCGCGATCTTTATTTACGTTCATTGCCCAAAACCCACAAATGTAACATCTCTCTCTTCATCTATTTCTCTCTCAATTGAGCCCTGGTCCGAAACTCATTGTTATGTCACTTTATTTTTGTTACCATAACATTTGTACGTGTACTTGTGCACAAGCCGATGCATGAATTGAAGAAGCGAAAGAAGAATAGTTATGTCACCTCACCTCGATCGCAACACGCCTACAAAAATCAGTAGGTAATTGATGTACGCGTACGTTGTATATATATATTTTTTTGAAAAACGGGTATTTCATAACGAGTAATGTTATATAGGCCTAATTACATATATTTAAAAGTATATATATCTACTTCTTTCATTGGTTAAATTTTTTTTCTCTCTTAACATTATTCAATCAATCTTTCACATCTACCAATCATATTTTTATGATTACGTTTAGACCTATGAGTTTCGGTCTATCAATCATTTTCCTTTCTTCTGTTGATTTTACATTTTAGCTTTTCTTCTCGTTTAACTAAACAAGTAATATTGTGCTGCTCAATAAAATTATCAAAGTTAAATATAGTGAAGAAAATTTCCATAGAAACTAATTACTATATGTCTAGCTACAAATATAACAACTTCAACTAAGTTTTATATGTACATTAAGAAAAAACGTACTAAACTCTGAAAAGCTCAAATTCATGAAAGGTAACATAATAAAAGAACCTTAAATTTCTCTCAGTTTTACATTAAAATAGTATGTAAGTTGATGAATGTCTTATAATTAGTTTTAGTACTTATCTATAAGACTAGAATAATGACAGTTGAATTTTCAATATTTTTGCTACATGAATTCTAAAGAACGGATCGAGAATTTGAACGAGGGTTTTCGGGTTTGAATGGAAACCAAACGGAAACTTTTACTTTGGATTAAGCTCGTCTCCTATTTTTATTAAAAGTTATGTTATTGATCTTGTTATTTTGGTTGTTTTTGTCCTAAAGAGTTTCTACAATTGTTCATGATCAACGATGATTGTTAAACGGACACAAATTAAATTAAGTTGAGAAAAAGGTGTGGTGACGTACATGGAAGTATTCGGGCCGGGTTGAGGTCAAATTGCGTTAGTTGAGATGAAACAATAATAAACTTTATAAATAAATTCTAGGTGACGTTTTTTTCTAGTTGTTCAAGGTTGTCACTAGTTCGATCAACAAGGTTAGGTTATTTAGGTCATTTCTAATGTCAATGCAACTATTGCCAGAGTTTCAAAATACTTTGATACTTAAATAGAAGTTTAAGTTTATAGAGTGAAATTATCTTGCATCATGATCCGGATCGATTCATTTATTTCTTTTTTTTCAAAATTGTTTAGACAAAAAAATTAGCTTTCACATAGGGGATAATCATACATTTAGCGTACGCTCAGTAAAAGTCATTGTGGAAGAATTTGACATATGAGCAAGTATGCAATCATCTACATGAGTTTGTACCATGTGCACATATACCATGAATCACAAATTCGTTTCATATATAATTCAATTGATAGGGCGATATGTTGTTATTATATGTATAATCAAAATATAACTTTTCAGGTCAGAATCCATCAATCTTCGCAACTCTTATTATAATACATCACGACCTTATTTTCATTAACTTTGTAGTATATTTGTATTTATGGTTTTATGTGAGTACCTATTGTGGCTACCAACTGTTTGTTTATATGACAAAGAGAAATTACATCGACATTTTGCAGCATAATTGTATGCATATGTGTATACAATTATCATTCTTATAACTTATAAGTAACGAATGCCTATCATTTATTATTTTTAAAATGTCAAAGAGATAATACGTACAGTCACATATTCATATACAAGGTTTAAGCCCGTGCGATGCACGGCTAGCGTAAACATAAATACATTGAAAAATGATAAATGTATAAAAATAACGATTTTACGAATACATAATGCGAAAATGTTATTTTTTGTTAACAACACCTAACTTATATGTTGTTAGTGTAAAATACGGGTTAACTTGTATACATGAAAATATTAAGGGTTTAAAATGCATAATAAGTTAATCATGATTGATCAACATCATATAATTAATGTGGTGTTGACTATAAATATGTTTTTATACAAAATATTATTGTGTAAATTGTTGTAGTATATGTACTTGAGTAACAATTGAAATAATGTCGTCTTTTTAAATGGCTGAATGATGTAATTTGTAAAAAAATATCATTCACAAGGATGACTGTTGATATTATTGAAATTCGGATATGATTTCTAAGAAAGTGTCACCACATGGATGTTTTTGTAATTTATTCTTTTCGAAATTAACATATATACGTCTGCAAAGGGAATAAACATATTCGTGATTAGCAACAGTGAGACTAATCTTAAATGTTTCGACTTGCATATTTTCACTTGATAATGCTTATAAATACGAATCAAAGCATAAATATATACTCAATTTTTACATTAATATATTACAATTATATTATTATTATTAATAATAATAATGAATAATCCTATTAGAACTTTAATTAAATGGACACAATAATAAAATATAGTACAAAACTTTTTAAAAGATAGATTAATTAATTAATTAATTATAATAAAGTGTCATTTGAAAAATTGAGTTTAAAAGTCTCATTCTCCGTAACTTTTCATTTTGGATATGTAATATGTCGCAATTTTTGAGTTTTTTCAATACAATTTGTAGAATTTTTAAGAGATAATCTTAGGGTGAGAATTGTTAGCTAAGAATTAGATGGATTCAAAAGCATTTTCAATATCAATGACATGTAGGATTTTTTGAGAAGTTAAGGTAATGACACATAAGATTTTTGTTTATTTGTCAATAAAATAGGGGTGACACATAGAAAATAAATTATCCTCAATTAGTTATATAGATAGATCTTTCTTTTACTTTACATATATACTAATAACAATAACAATAATAATTAGCATATAAAAACTAAATCTAAAAAATATGGATTTTTTATTATTAATTTTTTTAATGGATCGATCCGGATGGATCATGGATCGCTCTAAGTGTTGATCTGTTATAATTGGATCGATTTATTGGATCACTAATTGAATTAATCGATCAATTTTTTTATCCAATAAGTTATATAATTGAATCGGATCGGATTTAGATCACGATCCAATTCATTACGAGGCTTACTTCAAATGCTTTAAATATGTGAAAAAACTATATTAAGAACCTCAATAAATGTAATTAACAAGGTTTAGTATGCTCACGCTTCACGACGGGAAAATATTACTCCTATTATTTACGTCAAATTCCAACTTACATTTTACTCCAAAGGAGTTTAATTTTAAAATATGCAGTTTAATTTCATGTCATAACTTTTTCATAAAACACGTGTTTAGTTACAATGTGCTATGACAGAATATAAAATATATATATATATATATATATATATATATATATATATATATATATGAGAATGTTCAAATAAGAACCACTTAAAAGTTAAGAACTTGTGAGAATCACAAAAATATGTGATCGTTCAAATGTGATTAACATTATACACATGTGAACATTTATATTTATTCGAATGAGAAACAAAAAAATATCAAAAATTGCAAAATTATGTATAAAAATACGTAAAAACACATATGTTCACAACTGAACAGTTCACATGTGAACAAATCGGTTAAAGTTAGTTAAAATAAATTCTAACACATAATTTTTCGATTTTCAAGGTTTCATCGATTCTTATTAACATTTTTATGTATATTTCGACATTATACATATATGAACAATCATGTATTCTAGTGGTTTTTACAAGTTCTCAACTTTTAAGTGATTTTCATTTGAATCTCCCACTATATATATATATATATATATATATATATATATATATATATATATATATTAACAGATTAAAAAAAATGAAATATTAGGAGAGAAGAAGGAGAATGTTTTTTTTGTTACTATGATTTAATACTTTATTGATATGATTCATTTTTTTATTAATAGAATTCTATATTTTATTACTTTGGTTCAATATTTTATTAATAAAATTTAGTCTTTTGTTGCTATGATTCAAAAGTTTATAGTAATAAAAAATTGAATGTTAGTAACAAAAAATCTTTCTCCCTCTTTTTCTCCCTAAAAAACCTTCTCTCTTTATCTCACTCCTATATATATATATATATATATATATATATATATATAGGGTGAGGATCCCGTGAGAACTCTAAATTGGTAAGAACCGTGAAAACCATGTACGCGCTTTTTCTTCTTCTCCGTAATCTGAGTGCTTCTTCTTCCTCAAATACCTACTGATCTTTTAATATAAAATTACATAAATATGAAGATAATTGGACATAATCATACGCATATACAATCATTTTGCAAATCAAACATTTAATTTTCCGTTTATAAGTTAGGTGCAGAACGCAGTTGCAGGTAGGTGCAGAACGCAGTTGCAGGTAGGTGCAGAACGAAGTTAGGTACCGAACGCAGGTAGGTGCAGAACGAAAGTAGGTGCAAAACAAAGTTAGGTGCATGTCGCTACTATTTGTATCACCGGCGAATGCAATTTGAAATTCCGGCGTACGTAACCGTAAATACTAGATCGGTACGTAAAATGAAATGTAAATCTGAAGCAACTATTACAAATCATGTTAGTCCTTCTGATCTCGTCTTTGAATCGAATTAACGAAACGTGCGGAATGTTGGATATAGTGTCCAAGTGCATAACTAATTGGTAAGTATATCATTAAAAGTAGAGTCCTTTTTGGGTCGCCCTCATCGAACAGTTAAAGAGAAATAAATGAGAGATAATATTAATTGGAATTAATATTATAGTTAATTATTTATTTTATTAATTGATAAATTAATTAGAAACTAAAAGAAATTATGGAAGCCAAATCTAACCGACGGTTGGAAGTTTCAACCGGCGGTTGGAATCCAAAGGGGTGAGGCGGTGGAGCACGCGTGTCGTGGCTCGGATATTTGGGTATTAAGTAAACCCAACCGGCGGCTGGATAATCTAACCGGCAGTTGGATGACCGAATGCAAGTATCCCACATCGGCCAACATATAAACCCTAAGCCTCCCTCTTCCCTTATAAATAGGGGGCATGCCATGGTTTCAAAGTACATCATTATCTCTTTCTCATTCCGACTCCTTATAAGAGTTTATTCGATTTAATCGGGACCTTAGGAGTTGGAATTTTCTCTTTGGTTCGTGGGTGTGAACCATTAGAGGTGCTATGGTTTGAGTACTCGCCTCCAAGTCTATGTGGTCTGCGTGTGAGAAATCCGATTTTCTCAAAGGTCAGTATTTTTCTTATCTATTTATTTTGTTTTGTTGCTTATTATTATTAAGTGAAGATCATTTAGGGTTTAGTTTCCTTCATGCCCTAGATTAATTATTATTTCCGCATTGTATGTTAATCTAGTAAGAGAATAGTAAACCCATCAGTGGTATCAGAGCCTTAGCTTAATAATATAGGCACTTAACAATGGAGTTACTACATAGTTAATAGTTAATTGTAAATAGTAATCCACAGATAAATTTGTATTATCATTAAATGTTAATATGGATATAGAACAAATACTAATATTTAAAGTGTTTAAATGATACCCTTGAATTTTAAAATGTTTAAAATAGAATCCTAAACTTTAAAAGTTTAAAGAGACCTATATATATTATGATAAATATATATGTATCATTTAAAGTTTAAATACGTTGTCAGTCAATTGATAAATCGGCTCACCCATGGTGAACAAACTATAAGAGAGGTATAAGGCGGGACACTTTACTTCCCTAAAGAAGTGGGTTCCTAATATGCTTCGCGCTGACCTACTTCTCCGGTTCTTTGTGTGTTCAATGGAGCTACCGAGGACTTTTGATAGGATGATGTCAAGATCAAAAGTATTGAATTAAAGTACTAAAACAAAATCCCGTTTAAGTATAACAAATGTGAATTGTATGCTATCCCATGAAAACCGCAGATCTCTCACATGGACTGTTAATGAAGCGTGTGTGGTTCATCGGCACATTAATGAGAGGACATAAGTGAGAGATTATGTGAGACTCGCGATTCTCGAGCGTACTCGGGCCGGGGACCACGCGGGTTTTGCATGGTTAAGTTCACTATCTTATTCATGATCCTCGGCATCCCAGTCATGAATGGTAGATAAGCATATCCGAGATAACATGCCATTGATTGAATCGATGAATCTCAAAAGAAATAGGAATTTCATAGAGAATGAAATTGACAAAAGCATTGTCTACCTAAAATAAATTCATGATATGATTACGGCAAACCTCTACATAAAACGAATCGAAAATATGGATCCTAGCCTTAATTTAGAATTGGGTAATTAAACAATTAAGGAATATTCATACTAACTAAAATTGTTTATATTATAGAGGTCTACCGAAAATGGTTCTAATCCACCCGTTCCCAGTTCCGCAAATAACTCGAACTTCTCACTACTCTCAGTTCTTGGGATGGAAAGACTTACCGGTCCAAACTATATGGACTGGATGCGTAACCTTAGGTTTACCCTAAGGTACGAGAACAAGGAGTATGTTCTCGATGAGCAGATTCCCACTATTGATCTTGATTCAACCCAAGAAAAGGTTGAAGCTCACCGAAAACATTATTAAGATGCAAACAAAGTGTCTTGTATCATGGCATCTTCCATGAGCCCTGAATTGCAAAAGACTGGGCTTATGAAATGAACCAACAGCTAAAGGAAATGTTTCAGGCAAAGGCTAGCAAAGAACGCCTTGATGTGGTCAAATCCCTCATGGCTTGTAAACCCAAACCTGAAGCCTCTATTTGTGTTTTCGTCTTGGAGATGAAAGGGTACTTTGATAGGTTGGAAACTTTGAACATGATGTTTGATACTGAGCTCTCGATAAATATAATTCTATCTCACCTACCAGCTGTCTACAATCAGTTTATAATCTCATATCAAATGAATTTGAATGAGAAAGAAACCTCGATAATGGAACTCCATAACTTGCTGCAAACCGCTGAGCAAGGGATCAAGAAGATTGATGTGCCCTCTACCTCAGTAGTTCCTATGTTGGCTATTGGTCAAAATGCAAGGAAAAGAAAAATTTGGAAAGGTAAGACTGGAAAGTCTAGTCGTGGTTCCAAAAGAAAGGTTGATTCTGAGATTGCATCTGCAAATGATCCAAAGGAAGAAGTGTGCTTTTACTGCAACACAAAGGGGCACTGGAAGCGTAGCTGCCCAAAATATCTGAATGATCTTAAAGACGGAAAGGTCGAAAATAGTATTCACTCAGGTATGTTTATGATTGAACTTCATAATACTACAACTTCTGATTCGTGGGTTCTAGATACAGGGTGTGGTACTCACATTTGCACTGTATTACAGGGTCTAAAGGAAAGTAGAAGTTTGAAGTATTGAGAGCTCAACTTAATCATGGGAAACAGGAAATTCACACCCGTACCAAGATTGGAAAATTCGAGCTCATGCTGAAGTCAGGAGTTAGGATTGATTTACATAATTGCTGTTATTCGTCAGAAATGACAAGAAACATAATTTCATTTTATGCGTTGTTCAAAGATGGTTATCAATTATCATTTGATAATGAAAATGGAGACATTTTGATTTATTTAAATGGTAGTTTTATTTTTAAAGCTTCTCCTTACAAAGGCATATATGAAAATGTTGAATGTGTTAGCAATGTGATTTTAAATGTTGATTCGGGTAATGAGCTTGATAAATCCAAATTGTGGCATTATCGTCTTGGGCACATAAACAGGAAACGCATCGCCCAACTCCAAAAGGATGGAGTGTTGGAATCATTCGACATCAAATCGGATGATGTACGCGAATCTTGTTTACTGGGCAAGATGACTAAATCACCATTCACTGGATCATGTGAAAGAGGTGAAGTACTATTGGACTTGGTACACACAGATGTATGTGGACCATTCCAATGAGCCACAAAAGATGGAAAAATCGCTACTACGTTACGTTTACTGATGACTTCAGTAGATATGGATATGTTTATCTGATTAAACATAAGTCCGATACTTTTGAAATATTCAAAAGATATCAAAACGAAATAGAGAATCAACTGGGCATAAAGATAAAGGTACTCCGATCCGATAGAGGAGGAGAATACCTTAGTATCGAGTTTCTTGATCATCTAAGAAACTGCGGAATAGTTTCACAATTGACTCCTCCTAGAACACCACAACTTAATGGAGTTGCGGAGAGGAGAAATAGAACCCTGTTAGACATGGTTCGGTCTATGATGAGTCGGACAACACTTCCAATAAGCTTATGGGGTTACGCATTAGAGACAGCCACACATATCTTAAATCAAATACCCACTAAGAAGGTTTCAAAGACACCATATGAGATGTGGAAGGGAAAACGTCCTTCTCTTGGTCACATCAAGATCTAGGGTTGCGAGGTTTTCATTAGACGAGAAACTCAGGACAAGCTAGAGTCCAGATCTGAAAGGTGTCTTTTTGTCGGTTATCCACAAGAGTTGTTCGGATATCTATTTTACAGACTCACGAAAAATTTGGTGTTTGTAGCTCGAAGAGGAGTGTTCCTTGAGAGAGAAATGATATCTAAAGAGGACAGTGGGAGTAAGATAGATCTTGAAGAAATTTAAGAATCGACCGATGAAGAACCTATAGTAAACACTGACACTCAACAAGAGGTGGTGACACCTGTTGAACCTGAAGACATATCCTTACCCGTTCGCAGAACAAGTAGAGTTATCAATCCTCCTCCGTTCTATTATGGTTTCCATATTGAAGAAGAGGACAAGGTTAGTGATAGTACACTAGTTGATATGAACGAACCTGCTAACTACAAGGAAGCGATGGCAGGCCCTGAGGCTGCCAAGTGGAAGGAAGCTATGAAAAGCGAGATTCAGTCTATGTATGACAGCCAAGTTTGGAATTTAGTTGACACTACACCTGTTCTTAAGACGGTGGGTTGTAAGTGGATCTTCAAAAAGAAGACAGACATGGATGGGAAGGTACACACTTATAAAGCTAGATTGGTAGCGAAGGGCTATACTCAAACCCTTGGGATTGATTATGAGGAAACCTTCTCACCAGTAGCTAAGATAAAGTCGATTAGGATAATGCTTGCGATAGCTGCATTTCATGATTATGAAATATGGCAGATGGATGTCAAAACCGCTTTCCTTAACGGAAAACTTACAGAGGATGTGTTTATGGCACAACCAGAGGGTTTTAAAAGTGCAAAGTATCCTAAAAGAGTGTGCAAGCTTGAAAAGGGCATTTATGGACTTAAACAGGCTTCTCGTAGCTGGAATCTCTGCTTCCATGAGAAAGTCATACAGTTTGGATTTTCTAGAAGCGAAGATGAGTCCAATATATATGTCAAAGTCAGTAGGAGTGTTGTAGTCTTCCTAGTAATATATGTAGATGATATACTACTCATAGAAAATGATATCCCAACATTACAAAGTGTAAAAGATTGGTTGGGAAAATGTTTCGCTATGAAAGACTTGGGAGATGCAGCATATATTCTTAGTATAAGGATTTACAGAGATAGGTCGGAACGTCTCATTGGACTCAGCTAGAACACGTACTTAGATAAAATTTTGAAAAGGTTTAAAATGGAAAATACTAAGAAAGGGAATCTACCCTTACATCATGGCATAAAGATTAGTAAAGATCTACGTTCGAAATCTGAGGAAGAATCGGACAGAATGAGTCGAGTCCCATATGCTTCGGCTATAGGATCGATCATGTATGCCATGACGTGTACAAGGCCTGATGTCTCATTTGCTTTGAGCATGGTGAGTCGACTTCAGCAGAATCTCGGTGAAGGTCATTGGACAGCTGTAAAGAATATTCTCAAGTATTTAAGAAATACTAAAGACAGGTTCTTGGTTTATGGTGGAAAAGAAGAACTCGGAGTAACAGGTTATAGTGACGCAAGTTTTCAGACAGATAGAGATGATAGTCGGTCACAGTCTGGTTGGGTATTCTTGCTGAATGGGGGAGCGGTGACATGGAAAAGTTCAAAGCAAGATACAGTAGCAGACTCCACATGCGAGTCTGAGTATATTGCAGCTTGCGAAGCTTCAAAGGAAGCCATATGGATGAGGAATTTCATTGGAGATCTTGGAGTTGTTCCAACAGTTCAAGACCCCATTGCTATATTCTGCGACAATGAAAGTGCAGTCGTTTTGAATAAAGAACCCAAGGATCATAGGAAGTCAAAGCACATAGAAAGAAAATACCATTTTGTTCGAAGAAAAGTAGAAGAAGGACACGTGGTTGTGAAGCATGTACGATCAGAGGATAATCCGGCTGATCCGTTCACAAAGGCATTGACAAGGTCCAAACACGATGAACATGCTAGAAGCATAGGTTTAAGAGATAATATAAAGTTTTAGTTGTTAGTTTGAATCTGAAACATTATAGCAATGATAGAAATGTAATAAATTTGGTGATTAAATAATGGAGATTTATTTATATGAAGGAGTTCTACCATTTAATATTGTTTGTCATTGTGTTTCGTTTTGCATGTTTAGAATTCACTTCCCAAGTAATTAGTTTTACTCAAACCTCTTCGGTCATTCATACTACAAGAAGTTAGTGTTGATTTAAGACTGTCATGGAGTGTTAGTAGATTGTCTATGGAAATTAGACATAGCATGGAGAATGCTGCAACACTCATGAGTACTTGATGGGGATTTAAGTATAGGGGAAACTCGTACTTAAAGAGATCACTTCATGGATTAAATCACGAGTGATTTTAAGTTGATAATATACTCTATTCTTAAAATGGAGATACATTGAGTTTCTAGTTTTTCAAATCTGTTATACTTTAGTTTATTCAAACACTGCGCGTAAATGCCAGTTATAAAGGGTATGCTAGGTGTATCATGATGAGTTGACTAGTACTATGTAGTCGAAATTTATTTGTTCCTTTTGCAAAATGTAAAAGCGATATCATGGGCCATCTGATGATTAAAAGTTGACTCTAAAATAGGCCGAGACTAAGTTGATGTGTACAAATCAGTAGTCTTATATAGTCAAAATAATCGGAGATCAGAAAATATAATCTTGAATCTTGAGATTGATTAAAATCCATGTCTCGGTTTCATACGATATCAGTAGAACAAAGGAATATTTGATCATTTATCTAAGGGCCGTCTCTAGATATGATTCAGAGTTCGGCAGTTGCGTTGGATGGTACTCTCTGCTTAGTTAATGAGATAAACTTAGACCAATGATAGTTGATGACTTCTCCAAGTGGGAGACTGTTGGATATAGTGTCAAAGTGCATAACTAATTGATAAGTATATCATTAAAAATAGAGTCCTTTTTGGGTCGCCCTCATCGAACAGTTAAAGAGAAATAAATGAGAGATAATATTAATTGGAATTAATACTATAGTTAATTATTTAGTTTATTAATTGATAAATTAATTAGAAACTAAAAGAAATTATGGAAGCCAAATCCAACCGACGGTTGGAAGTTTTAACCGGCGGTTGGAATTTAAAGGGGTAAGGCGGTGGAGCACGCGGGTCGTGGCTCGGATACTTGGGTATTAAGTAAACCCAACCGGCGGCTGGATAATCCAACCGGCGGTTGGATGGCCGAATGCAGGTATCCCACATCGGCCAACATATAAACCCTAAGCCTCCCTCTTCCCTTATAAATAGGGGGCATGCCATGGTTTCAAAGTACATCATTATCTTTTTCTCATTCCGACTCCTTGTAAGAGTTTACTCGATTTAATCGGGACCTTAGGAGTTGGAATTTTCTCTTTGGTTCGTGGGTGTGAACCATTAGAGGTGCTCTGGTTTGAGTACTCGCCTCCAAGTCAAGGTGGTCTGCGTGTGAGAAATTCGATTTTCTCAAAGGTCAGTATTTTTCTTATCTATTTATTTTGTTTTGTTGCTTATTATTATTAAGTGAAGATCCTTTAGGGTTTAGTTTTCTTCATGCCCTAGATTAATTATTATTTCCGTATTGTATGTTAATCTAGTAAGGGATTAGTAAACACATCACGAAATTCGTTCGTTAATTTTGTTTATACGTGAAATGTAAAACCAAACGCAATCGTAAATAAGTTTCTGATTTTATTGATGTTATACAACGGTTACAGAAACACAGTTAAGCTCCAAACTCTTTCTCAATCACAAAATTCTCCAAATTCGCTCACTCTCGATCTCTCACGTACTCGACCTTTTTTTAAACTGAAACTGCGTATTTATAGGTTTTGCTACAGTACCTGCGAACTTAATTTATGTTCGCATGAACAGTACCTGCGAATTTAAAATAAGTTCCCATGAACAGTATTTGCGAACTTAAAATAAGTTCTCATAAATTCGCAGTTTGTACAACGTTTATCAGACTAAGATTTCTACACAAATTATTGTCAAACGGTGTTGATTTTGCATCAACAAACTCCCCCTTGACAACAGCTTGTAGATAATCTTTTATACACAATCAAACTAAGTTTTCTAAACAAGCTCTTGTCATTCATGAGAATGTATCTACAAACTCCCCCTTGACAATAGCTTGTAGAAAACTTTTGATCTTTAGTCTTCAGCACACATCCATTTCTTCACATAATCCGTATCAATCAACTCTCCCTTAGCCTGAACTTCATGATGTCAAGAATCTGCTTGTTCACAATTCTGATCTCCATAAGCATAATCAGATACTCCCCCTGAACAACAGATATCCTTCAACTTCTCTTAAAGATTCGTATGCAAATAGAAATATGATACGTAAGAAATGTTACTGGATCATCCTTTCCTTTTCCCTGCTCTCTCCTCTATCTCTTTATCTCCTCTTTCTCTTCTATCTCTTCTATCTCCCATTTCTCCTCTCTCTCTTCTATCTCCCATTTCTCCTCTCTCTCCTCTTTTTCTTCTTTCTCTTCTTTCTCCCATGTCTCATCTCTCTCCTCTTTTTCCTCTTTCAATAAATTTTGAAACCTGTGCTCAAAAGCTAACCAACAACTTTTAGAACGCATTTGAGCACGATTCCAATTGTTCTTGAAATCTTCGATAACCTCTTGTAAGATTCGTCTATGTAATCTAAAGAGATTGGGTTCCACCGAAAATTGAAACGCGTAGTTTCATATCTAAACTTGGTACGTGGAACCAATGCCAAATGACATGCTCGTGAGGAGAAAGGAACAAAATCTTTCCGCCGCTTATGCACCATGTGATGACATCGTGGGGGTGCAAACGCAAACATCTGCGCGCGAGTATAACAAGATTTTGTTTGTTTTGATTTTGGTCTTCGTATCGGTTTGAAAGCTCCTTTTGGCTTTTGAAATGAATCCGATCTTTTAACATGTTGAGAGTAACCAGAATCACAACAATCAAGCGTTTGATGTTTATGTTATTTGGTTGATTGAGATTTCTCCGAATACTTCTTATTCTTTTGTTTTTCCAAAGAATAATTTGTAAACTGAGAAATCTTATTATTCTCACCAATGGTTCCGAAGATTTATCCGTGTAAATCTTTTCCCTTATCTTTTCTTTCACTGGCTGTGATTGAGAGGCTTTATCAATTTGCTCACGAAGATCTTGCATAGTTTTTCTTGCAAGATCATGATCAACTTGAAGTTTGTCTAAAACCGTTTGTTGATCTTTAAACTCTGCCATTTTCTTTTCCAGTTCGACGATTTGTAAACGCATCTCTTCGCGTTCAATCTCCATTTTGAGTATCTGGGATTGAAGTTCCTGAACCTCTTCATCTTTCTTCAGCAACTTCTCCGTAATCCCATCGTCCAAACCTTTCAAACTCAACTTATAATTCTGTCCAAACATGATCGACATGCCTTCCTATAAATCATACGCCGTGTCATACCTTTCACAACATGAAGTCACCTGTTTGGATAAGTACTCAGTCAGTACCTCTCTTGCTTTCCTGTCTTTAAAATATCTTTTCCCTTCTTCATCGGATGCAAACTTTGGAAAGCAAATTCCATTATTTTTTGGTTCGTCATACCGTTCCGTGATTGGAATCCACAAATCTGGATATTTTTGTTCAATGAAATCCTTAAACCTATTTCTCCAGAAATCAAAATCACACCAGTGTAAAAACCCCATCTTCTTTGGCCGTGTATGCGCAACCCGTGTCGATTTTCCCTCCAAAATCTCCTCCAAAAATGCTCGGGTAAAACTAAACTTTTCTCAAACTAAAATTTAGCAAATTTAAGTCTAAAAACAAAATTTTGTAATGCGAACATTTTCCCACCTTTTTTTTAAAATTCGCAGGAAATTAAGTTCGCACTTGTAAGTTCGCTTTATCAATAAGTTCGCAACTGTCAAGTTCGCAGTCATCAAGTTCGCGAAAAACGGTTATTGATAATAAGTTCGCACAATCAAATAACTTCGCACACCAAGAATAGCAGGTGCGCAGTAAACCCATAAATTTCGAAACTCAAAACTCACCGTTGAATTTCCACAAATTTGGGCTCGTTCGATGCGGAATCACAAGTTTAAGTGAATTACGGTCTCAATTTGCGTTTAACTTCAACTTTTAACGTCGAATTACTCAAGTTGGGTTCTTGTCCGTAGCTTCAAAATATCTCGATTCAAATCACCTCTATTTCTTGAATAGCAGGCTCTGATACCACATGTTAGTACTTCTGATCTCGTCTTTGAATCGAATTAACGAAACGTGCGGAATCCGTTCGTTAATTTTGTATATACGTTAAATGTAAAACCAAATGCAATCGTAAATAAGTTTATGATTTTATTGATATTAATCAACGGTTACAGTAACACAGTTAAGCTCCAAATTCTCTCTCAATCACAGAATTCTCCAAATTTGCTCACACTCGATCTCTCACGCACTCGACCTTTTTTTAAATTGAAACTGCGCATTTATAGGTTCTGCTACAGTACCTGCGAAATTAATTTATGTTCGCATGAACATTACCTGCGAACTTAAAATAAGTTCCGATGAACAGTATCTGCGAACTTAAAATAAGTTCTCATAAATTCGCAGTTTGTACAACATTTATCAGACTAAGATTTCTACACAAGCTATTGACAAACGGTGTTGATTTTGCATCAATATCGAGATCTGATCAGTGTTAGCCACGAAAAAAAAAGATGTTCGCATTGATTCGGTTACAGACGGTAATTAAAAGCGGCGGTTGTGCTATCAGGTACGCCGGAGAAAAAGATGTTCGCGGGGGTTGATTCTTGACGTTACATAGAAATTGTGCTGTCAACGTGATTTTGTAAAGAAAATCTGGTGGTGTTTGGATTGAAATTAAGAATGTTTGAGAATGAAATTGGGGATGAAATTACCAGTTAGGGATATTAACGACTATGGAAATAAAAAAGGTAAGGGTAGAGTAAGAGTTTCATTTGTGCCCTTTATGTATTTCTATTTTCACTAACACGTCCTTTTTGTAAGTTCTCACAATTCTCATCTAAGTTTAATTTTCACATGATCCTTTCACTATATATCTATATCCATTAAATTAAATAAGGATATTAGCCTCTAATGTGGCAAAAAGTTGTACTCCCGTTTCCCGCCAAAAATTACATACGGTTATCTTTACTTTTTTTTAGATAGTCACACTTAATTAAATAATAGAAATATTAATAAAAGCTGCTTACAAAAAGGATAAAAACACAAATTTTGCATATAACTACCTTATTAACGGCACCCCTCAACATTCCAATTTATCATCCCAAATATTTCTCCCACTTAAATTTCACTACAACTAAATCACTTTGATAAAATCTCAAGTAACTGTAAATTTAGATAAATATTTTTTCATGATCCTATGGAGACCGATTAGTATTTATCATTTGCTAAGAATATATGTTACTGTTTTGGTTTCTGTATCTTCTTCTAATTTCATCCAATACAACCCTTTTTTTCTTATTATATTATATAAAATATTTTCTATATTAATTACATAATATATTTAAGTTTTCATTTACGAGTGATGATTGATTGATACAATAATGACATAAGATGTCGATTTTGTATGGTAGCAAGAAATACGGAGGGATATTACCGATGACATTATGGTCGACTTTGTTGATATGAAATTTGGTATGTATGTTCTTCGTTGATTTGATTGTCAACAACAAATTAATATGAAAATGTTACATTTTTCATTGGAACGTCGCCAACTTACTACGAAAATATAATTTTATACGAAAAAAATTATGTTTTTTATTGGGTTTGTGTCGTAAGGTCCACCTAATGAATTTCATGATTGGAAATTCAAATTAATTTTTATCTATAAAAAGCATATCTCAATCTCAATTCTTTTGTGAACCGTCCAAAACTAAATCTTAAATTAATCACATTCTATAGTACGTATAATAATGGATTGAGTTCCATTGAAATAACTATCGTGTTGACTTTACCATTCCCTATATTAACATTTACCAAAGGTAAATGATACTATCAAAGTAATAGTCGATGAATAGTCATTTAATAAGAGTTTATATAATTAAAGCTTAATACAAAATTTGGGATGGTTTGTTGGTTAAACATGAATTGTTTGAACGTCAGGGTATAAACTCGAGTCCAAACAACAATATTTACTTTTTACACACAACTATCAATTTAAGTCAACATATACACCACACATTTTAAGTCAACATCCTGTCACGCACACTATCACCGTAACCTACGCCAACCATCTTCTTTTCCTAAACATTTTCGTTACAAGCAACTTTTTGAACTAATAAATGTGTATATGTATGTATGTGTACTTTGTATGTGTATTTATAATTTACAAAGTACATACACCATGAGTTCTTTCACATTTTATGGCACCATACCTCTTTGAATACTATTCTATGGAGTATCACCCATGCTGTCTCACTATTTCTATTTGGTAGCTTACGGAAGTATTCGAACAAATATTAAAATCCAATATGTAAATTTACATCTCATCTCACAAGCTCATAAATTCTCATCTCTTGAACCAGCATCTCACATTCGCTTTTTATTAATTTATAAATGTAAGATTTTTTTTTTCTTTTGTGTTAATCTTCTAATAGCTACTTATATTGTTGCTTTTATATGCTTTGGCAGGTTTTAAACCAATATCAAAAGGTTTTGAAATATCTACAATGATTAATTATATAATTTTTAAAGTGTGAGTTTTTCTTTTTCATTAAGGATTTATGTAGTCACTGATATGTTGTTCATTCTTGATATTTAATCTTTTCGATTTTTGAGTTTTGTAGAGGAAGTATCACCAATGTGTGAGTGAGTGAGAGAGAGAGAGAGGGGTTGTAATTTCTTGGCTAATTTGAATGTATCATATGGTTATTTATTTCGTTGTTTGATATTGTTGGTGTAAATTTTTTGTTAATTGGTTAATTTACTATTCAATGTATGTTGTTTAATGTGGTGTTTGTAGTAGTAGTTCATGGTTGTACGTTTGAGGTGGTGGTGTGGTTGTTGAATGTTGGAACTTGAAGACATGTATGAACATTGAAGATGGGTGAATACATTATCAAGGTGTATTTTTCAAAACTATATGTTTTATGTTCTATCTTTTTTTTTTTCAAATGTTGATTTATTTTTTGGGTTTTTATTATGAATTTGGTTGACATACCATATATATATATATATATATATATATATATATATATATATATATATATATATATTTCTTCTTTGAAAAAGCAAGTGTCCTTCTCTGAATTTAATATCCTGAAGTTACCAATCTTGTATATATTCCATCTTTTTTCATTCTATCGATGGTAATAACTACTAAAATGTTATATTAAATGTTTTACTAAAAAGTGATCACATATAGTTGCTAATTAGATTAGTAATATTTATTGATAAAGCTCGAAAAATACTACTATAACTTAACAATATTCAACAAATTATATCGATCAATATTATAGTTGACTTCTAACGAACACAAACAATATGAATTACATGACTTTAGTTTTGCAAAATAATTCATGTTATTCATGACACATGATGTTCTAGCTCCCATTATTTACAGTTATAACTAATAATGTGTTTGAATGGTTTTAAACATTGTCAAATTCAAATTTGAGATGTGTTAATTGTCTTCATCAACTGAGTTCCGACCAAGAATATGAATCCATTGAGTTTAAAGCTTACGTTTATACAAAACTACTCAATTATTCGAATTTTAATATTTAACCTTATCAAAAGCATTTTGAAGTTCAAAATTCATATGCGTAACAATTTGTTTATCAAACGATATTTCTGTAATCTCCCGCTGCAACGCACGGGCAAAAAGTCTTCGTAGTCTATATAAACATTTACCAAAGTAAATTACTATTCTTTAAATAGTTGATGAATCGGAAAATGTAAAACATATTAAATAACTTATAAAATGCAACTAAAAGCAACATCTTGATTAATTATTCATGCTTACTTTCTTTTTATATTGAGTGCATTAATTAATATCATTTTAGGAAAACATAATAATCTACAAATTGAAATTGTCATGGATTATCTTTCAAATTGAATCTCAATTTATTTCATTAATTAATCAAAGAAATTAAATACTTATTTAATTACTCACTAACTCGAAGAAAACACAATAACTTGAGACTAGACCAATTATCCAAATAAGTAATGTTGTGGTTACAACCAAATTTAGGTTATTTGAATTGAAGTTGTGCGACCATAGGGTTTGAAAAAAATATGTAAACTTTTACCGATTAATTATTTGAGGAGCGTAATAAAATAATATGACTTCACAAACTATTTCATGGCAAAAAAAAATAAAATAACCAAATTTCAATGAGAATTTTATTTCTTATTTCATATTGAAGGCTAAAAATGTATTTTTTTTCAAATCCCGCACGCAACGAGCGGGTTAAGAAAACCTTGTTATTCATTAGTCATAACTATCGAACTAAAATATAAAGAATAAACAGACCTGTGTTTCAACTTTGTAATCTATATAGTTATAAGATAATGACTTATTTGAGTATTTGGGCCACCCACTGGAGCCGCTTCATATTTCAATGAAGCACGATCAAAACTCATACAAGGTCCAACATCGTCGGGCAACTCACCTTCATCACATATACCACAACTCGCGCAGATTAAATCTTAACATAGTGGCCATAAGTCATAGGCTGCTGTTATCACTAGGCTATTTAGTCATCGATAGATCATGCATACTTATTATTGAAGTTTGTTTGTTTTACTTGATGACATCTATCATTACAAGTTTTAGAATCTCTACTTATAACGTGATTTTAAGAAAAGAAACACTAAAGAGCTTCGTTTTGTATATTTGTTTTAATATGATAATCATTTGTACTTTTTTATGACACAATTACCTGTAATTTAAGAAAATTTTCCAGTGAAGACCAAGCAAAACTTCATTGAATCCGTCTTCCTTAATTACCATTTTTAATATAATCGTACATCGCACGGGTAATAAGCTAGTATATATATATATATATATATATATATATATATATATATATATATATATATTCTAATACATTTTATGAAATATATGAGTTAAACATCTAAACATTAAATGATTGAAATTTTATAGAAAAAAGTCTATTCTATCAAATCATTTTAACGTGTCACTACACAAAATAGAAAATGAAAAGGAAAAAATGTCGAAAGAAAAGGAAAAGAGAAAGATGTATGCCACTAAAAATATCATAATACTTAAAGGTAGTAATGTAAAGTAAATATAGTATATATATATATATATATATATATATATATATATATATATATATATATATATATATATATAGGGTGAGGATCCCGTGAGAATCGGTAATTGATGAGAACTGTGATGGTGAGGATCCCGTGATGGAGGTCGCCGGCAAAGTGTAGATGGTGACGATGAGGGTGAATATCTAGCAAAAAAAGATGATCGGTGGTGATTTGTGATTTATGAACAAATTGGAGAAGATAACTAGTAGGTAGTTGTCTGGAAAGAGTGTGTTCCCAAAATTGGGGATTTTTTTGGGCCTTTCAACGAGTAACGAATTAAAAGGGCTGGTTAATTTTAGTTTTCAGAGTTCACACTTTAAGTTGGTTCTCACATTATCCTTTCACTATATATATATATATATATATATATATATATATATATATAGTTCAATATAGAATGCTAAAAAAATGTAGAATGAATGAACCAATAGGATTGCTCCATTTCAATTACCCATTTTCACTTTTTTTTAAAGCTAAATGTCTCACAAACCGTATATCCATAAATTATAAAAATTACACCGTTAGAAATCAACGTCTTTTTATCTTTAATTTAGAGATCTCACATGACATACTTTCGGCGAACTTTTTTTTTCGTTTTTTAATGGGTATGTGAAATTCGTAATAATAAATCACATATGATTTAACACTTACATGTGAATATATTTACAATCAAATTATAAGTTTTAAATCACTATCTATAATCACATGTGAATAATAAAATTTACAATTATAAGTTTAAAATTACATAAAAATAATTTATTTACTCATAAATCACATGTGATTATACATAAAATTACATGTGATTATATAAGTCACATTTTCTACGACCTAACAAAAAATGAAAAAAAATTGTCGAATGTATAGCTTGTGAGATCTCTAATCAAAGAGAAAAAGACGCTGATTTCGAATATGTAATTTTTATAATTTTTGATCATGCCGTTTGTGATATATTTAATTTTAAAGATACAGGTGGAAATTGGGTTTTAAAGAAATATAGCAATCCTATTGGTTCTTTCATTCTTTACTTTTTTAGCATTTTATATTCAACTCATATATATATATATATATATATATATATATATATATATATATATATATATATATATATATATAAGAAATCGAATTTACTACCATTAACTTGGATGATAAGCACATTTTCATTGCTCCAACAATAAATATAGTGATTGTTTTCATAAATTTAATCCGTATATAAATCAAATTTAATTATCAAAAAACTTACTATTCGTAACACTCTAAGAATTTAAGGAATAATAATCAACCAACAAGAAACGAAAGTGTTTATTTATTTCTTTTTAAAAGAACACATAGAAAACTTATTCAACAAAAATAATAGATATAAATATATTAGCAGATACATTTCAATTTAAAGAATTTTACTATTTATATTTCAACAAGTATGATGAAAAATAATAAGGCGCGATCAACAAACAAAATATCTAGTCCTTTTAGTCTCCGTTGAATGCTACACCCCTTTGTTTTTGTTTTTGTCTTTGCTACCACCAAAACACAACCACAATTTACATTTTGTTCCTTTACACTTTTTCAAACTAAATTATAGTATTTAAAATCAGTCGCATCCACATATATCTCTTGTTCCCGTCTCATTCTGACCCCTCACACACATAAAATTCACCTCCTCTTTCTCACACACCGCATACAAAGCATACTATAAGAATGGTGCCAACGGGACTTGTAACATCCACCCAAAAGGCCTACTAATATACGAGTAATTTCCTAACTTTAAATTCATTACTTAATGTGTTAGGAATATTTTAGTATTATTATGTTTATTTGATAATATTAGTCAAAAGGATAAATGAGTTATTATGACTAATACATAATTCATTGTTTTAAATTAATCTAGTTGACGGTAAAATAAAATAGTTAGTTTTCGCAAAATGGTTTTAGGTTCCAGACAATAGATTAAGAAGGGAACTAAAATTGTAATGGTATTGGGTTAGATTAATATATATATATACTCATACTTATTCTCAAATCTTCTACACATATACATACCCTGCGAATTGAAAAATAAAATTGGAAGAAACTCTTGTGAAGTATTAAATCATCAGTAGCATCATCATTTTGTTTTAAAATCGAATTTCATATCATCTTCATCATCTTGTTCTTACTCTTAAAATTGAATATTTTAATGTTTATAACGTGTTTTTATGAAATTAGTCAAATTATGAATTAGTTGTGTAATAGAAGCTTGAAAGATGTTATATGATGATATTTGATGCATATAAGTTGTTAGAAATCTTGTTAAAATGATAGGAAGTCGAATTTGTGAGTTATGGAAGAAGAAAGTTCGGGTTTTTGGTTACAGCAGGCTCGGTTCGCAGCTTGCAAGAAGAAGAACTCAGTTCGCGAGCTGAGTTGTTGCGATGCGAACTGAGTTGCTGCGATGCGAATTGAGATGCTGTGTTGCGAGCTGAGCTGCCTTGTGAACCGAGTTATTGTCTAGCGAACTGAGTTGTCTTGCGAACTGAGAATCCCTGCGAACTGAGATTATTGCGAATTGAGATGTGTCTTTGCGAACTGAGATTTTAAAAGTTTTATTTTGCAAATTTCAAAAGTGCATAAGTGTTAGTGATACTTTTAGTGACTAAAAATTTACCCAATTTTCATTTAACACGGATTGAGCCGAGATTCGCATGGTCACTCGAAAACCGTCCAATAATCAAAGCTCTTTCAAATGAGCCTAAGCGGTTTTAGGTCTTTCGGGGTCATCTTGGGGTCGAAAATGGCATTTTTCAGTTTTTAAACATCGTTTCGGGATTTTCTGGTTTCACTTTGGATTGAACTTTTCTTTCTTAGACTTCAGGGATTTGCTTGTTCGCTTAAATATGCTATTATGATGATTGAGTAAATAATTATATAAGTGCATTGTTATAACTTGGAAATTGTTTGCCATTTCGATACTATGTATTGAAATGTGTTATATGATTGTGGAATGAGTTACTAACTCATTATTTGTTGTATTCTCAGATCAGCAAAAGACTCAGTAACATTAGACTTCTGAGTTGTTGGACTGAGACTGATAGGTGAGTGGATCTGGAACTCACAAGTTTGATTTGGTTGTAACGGTTTGGTTGCAACAAGTAAACGTAGATATAATTGATAGACTTTTTAGTCTGATTTGTTGATTATGAATCTACGTGCAATGGGGCCTTCGGGCATTGGTTGTTATTAAAGAGGTCAACAGATTGTTGGACTTGGTTATTACAGAATTACAGATACAGGGTTTTGTACATGTGTTGTATTAAAACATGTGTTGTGAAATGGTAATATCAAGTTATCGGTATATTCTGTATAGGCCAATACAGATTGTGATAAGCGTTCTTTGAGAGCCACCGCGGCAGTAGGGTTCCTCAAAAACCACCGATCCTCTTTGACGATATGTATTTACGATTAATTGATGTAAATAGATTGTTATGCTAAGTTGAACTGTTAGTTTCACATTCATTCACTTAGCTTTGTGCTAATCCCCCACCTTAATCCATGCAGGTCATGATTGAAATGGGCGGGCAGGAAGATTATGTTCAAAGAATGTTTGACCAGCTGGCAACTATGATTATGTTTTTGATAACTTAAATGAAAGTTGAAATTATGTAACACCTAGTTGTCATACTTTGTTTTAAACAATATATGTACATTATATAAATGTTATTAATGCAATATATGTTTCGACCTACGCTTCCGAAATGAAAGAATATTTTATACCATACGAAGAGAGGGTGTTACAGGACTTCGTCCCGCTTCGGTTTGCATCCTTTTTGTAATGGGGTTGGCACCATCACTTTGATTTTGCATCAGTCAGTGAGGCTTCGGTTCTGCCGAAGTAGAAGCGAAGAGAAAAGTGGGTCCAAACATTATCTTTTTTGTGTGTTTTTTTTGTTTAGTGTATAGAAATAAAGGTATATTGGTAAATATGGGGTTGAGAAAAATTTAGGGATGTGTCAGGTCGGCATTGTTTATTCGGATTTGAAAAATGCTGACGTGACGCTGATTTGACAGCAACTAAAGCATCAGTGGTTGGGAGTGACCTAATTGATGTTATAAAACTTACTCATAGCAAAAATACAACAGCACACACCACGTATATCTCTTTCCCCTGCTGTCAATACAACACACGTGTGTATTTTTGATAGATTTTGTATACATTTGTGTTATTTAGATTATCTACATCTACATTTATATCTATATTAATTGTTATTGTAATGTAACTAATAGAATGAAATGAATGAGTTTCCTATTTATTCCTTTTGGTTAAAGTTGACCAAAAAAACCGGGTCCCGACCCGAAATCGGAAAAAAAAACCCGAAACCCGAAACCGGTTGAAAACGGTTTTTATAAAAACCGGTTCGGTTTTTACTAAAACCGCCGGTTTGGGAACCGGTTTGGATTATAACGTTGGAGAACCGGTTTGTAACCGGTTTTACCCGAACCGGGTTGGAAAATCGGTTTGGAACCGGTTTTTTGAGCTGATTGAATATAGTCGTTTTTTTTCTTCGAAATATAGCCGTTTTTGACCGGTTTTTTTTGTTTTTTGTTTTTACCATTTTGCCATCTTAAAACTAGTATAAATAGATACCTTGGGTTTAGTTTAGTCATAACACTCAATCTTGCTAATTCTTGTCTTTAAAAACTCAAAAAGCTTACGATTTACGTACGAACTCTCAAAAAATTCTCTACTCCTCTCAAAACGCTCTCGAAACGCTATCAAAATGGCCACTCAATCTTCTTCAACTTCCGCCGGTGTTGGTTCTTCAAATGCACCAACTATTGTTCAAGTTTTGGTAACCAAACGAAATCCCGAGATTTGGTGTAATTACGACAAAGTGTTATTGTCGGATGGTTCCACTAAGGCATTTTATAAACGTTGCGGGAAATTTTTGAAAGCCGACTCCAACTCTACTTTGAAATCACATGCTACAAAGTATTGTGATGGAGTCAAAAGTAATCCCGAGTCGAGTCAAGCAACTATGTCACGGGGGATGGAGGTATTTTTACATACGAAGCGGAGCGGTGTCGAGAAGCATTTGCCGGCTTTGTGATTCAAGAAGCTTTGCCGTTCAACCACTTCGACAACCCTCAGCTTACTAGGGTCATTCAAAATACTCTTCAACCGCGATATAATCATGTAAGTCGTCTTACTCTTAGACGTGATGCTCTTAAATTGTGAAAAAATGCTAAAAGTCAACTAATAATCGGTTTTGAAAACTTAAATACAAATGTATCATTAACAACCGATGTTTGGTAGGCTCCTCATGGTTTGCCCGGTTCGTACCTTTGTGTTACCGCACATTGGGTTGATCCCGCAACTTGACAAATGATGAAACGTACCATTGCTTTTGAAAACTTTGACTATCCTCACACGGGTAAAAACTTATTTTACATGTTACGAGATGTAATGAAAATGTTTAAAATAGAACAAAAGGTTTTTTCAATATTGTTTGATAACGCGACTAATAATACAAACGCCGTTCAAAGGTTAATACTAAAATACGAACCACCTTTGAAAGGCATTTTCTACCATAGTAGATGTGTTGCACACATCATTAACTTGGTTGTGCAAGACGGACTAGCGGTTCAAGAAATAAGCGTAGTAAAAAACGCGTATAAAATTATGTTACAAGATATATTTTGTTCGGGTAAGGCTAGATACAAACATTATATGAGATTATGTATGGAAACGGATTCCATCTTTTTAACCCCTAATTGGGACATGCCCGTAAGATGGAATTCGACTTACAACATGTTTATGTGCGGTTTACGGCAACGCGACACTTTATACATTTTTCATGATCAACTTGTTCAAAAAGGTCTTGCAACATCATTTTCCTCCGACTATTGGGAGGTTATTCAAAAGATAACCGAATTGCTCAAAGTTTTTAAAACCACAACTACTTTATTATCGGTTTTTATTATCCCATAAGTCATTTGGTACTTAATCAAATATTTTTAATGAGTTCAAAGCTAAGCGAATACGAATTTTGTGGTAATGTATATGCAATAATGGTGGCTCCCATGAAAGCAAAACTAAGAAAATATTTTAAAGAAATAACTCTGGTAATTAGTTGTGCCGCCGCGTTAAACCCATGTTTGAACATTTTCGGGGTGGAATTACTTATCGATAATATTTGTAACGATTTGGATTTGAATGATGAGGATCCATTTTTTTCACAAAATACAAAAGACTATTTTAACAAATCTTTTAAAGATTTATTTGGTCATTATTTTCAAAAATATAGTTCAACAACAATGGTTTCTTCTAGTTCGGCTTCCACAATGTTTGTTTCATCATCTTCTTCTCGAGATCCAATGATTAATTTATATAATAGTTTAAGACAAGAAAACCATAAACGGGCAAGGGGTGATGGTGACCAAAGGGCCACTAGCGAATATGAGAGATATACCGGAATGAATTTTTTAGCCTCAATGGGACCCGACGAATTCGCACATTTTGATATTTTGGATTGGTGGAAAGGGAGGGAATCTCAATTTCCCATTTTAACCATCATGGCCCGAGATTTACTAACCGTCCAAGCTTCTACGGTAGCTTCGGAATCCGCTTTTTCTCTTAGTGGCAGGGTACTATCCATACGAAGAACAAGACTCACACCGGTCTCATTAGAGATGTGTATATGCTTAAAGGATCACTTAGACGCCGCGGAACGTATACAAAGCGTTTCAAGTCTTGAAGGTGAATTGGAATACGAAGGAGATATACACGATATCAAGGTGGAAGCGGGTATGGCAATATCACTTTCCGATGAAGAAATTGCTCTCGATCAAGCTTCGCGAGAGGCTTCCTCCGAAGAAGATTTCGACTTTTGAAGACTACCCAAATTGAAGATGTTAGAAGAATTGAAGATTAATAAAAGTTGAAGATTTTTGAAGATTATGAAGAATTATTGGTTTCAATAATATTTTTATAAAGATTTAGATGACTTTGTTTTAAGTTATTGTTAAGATATGTTTTCATTCATAATGTAATAGCATTCTATCGGAAAAAATTTGAAGAATACGTTGATTTTCCCTAAAACGCTTAACGCTCGAATAAGATTGAATTATATAGAATTATTGGTTTCAATAATATTTTTATGAAGATTTAGAAGACATTGTTTTAAGTTATTGTTAAGTTATGTTTCCATACCTAATGTACTAACATTCTATCGGAAGAAATTTGAAGAATACGTTGAATTTCCCTAAAACGTTTAACGCTCGAATAAAATTGAATTATACAGAATTATTGGTTTCAATAATATTTTAATGAAGATTTAGAAGACTTTGTTTTAAGTTATTGTTAAGTTATGTTTCCATACCTAATGTACTAACATTCTATCGGAAAAAATTTGAAGAATACGTTGATTTTTCCTAAAACGCTCAACGCTCGAAAAAAACCCGAATTATATAGGAAAACCGGTTTGAAACCGGTTTTTGAACCCAAACCGGTTCCAAACTGATCCAAACCGGTTACAACCGGTTAGGGTTTTTCTCCCCCTCAAACCGGTTCGGTTCCAAACCAGTTTTTGTAAAAACCGGTTTTTAACTTTAAAAAAAATCCGGTTCGATTTTTCAACCCGAACCAGTTTTCCGGGAAACCGGATTTTGTTCATGCTTACTTTTGGTGAAACATTGATAGTAGATGTTGAAATTAAGGGTGGTGGTCATAATATGATGTTGGTTTTGTTTTATAATTTCATTAATTAGTGGGCTGGATTAGCAATGTCAGGTAATTCAACAACTGGGCTCCAGAGGACATGAAAACTTATCTCAAAGTCAGATAAATCATTTGTTGTTCATTTGTTTAATTCCATTTGTTTTTAACAAGCTGGTTTACCCGTGCGTTGTGGCGAAAATAAAATAAAAAAGATTCATCTTTTAATATCTTATTTGATTCTTATTTTTAAAATTTAAATATAATTTATTTTGTTATATTTTTTTTTGTTTATATACACTTCAAAGCAAATATCATAATCTTCCGTCTTTCTTTTGTAACGATTTAAAATAACATATGAGATGTCCTTCAAATTGAGTTTATGTAATTTAAACTTGTATGAATTTATATCGAATAACAATGGATAATGTCTTATAGATATCGTAATAGATGTGCTTTTGTACATATGTAGTGTAAGCAACAAAACTGACATTACGGGATATCTTCGAAATTCCTTGTACTTCATGGTAAAACTATTATATTTGTAATATAAATAATAAATTAGGCTAATTATAATAATTTATATTAGATGATTATGTGACATGTTAGAAAGTGATAAAACTCATAATATTATATAACACGTATACCAACAGACGTTTAAGTTATAAAATGATAAAAATATAAAAATAACATTTAACGTTAAATAAAACACGCCGATAATATTATTTTTTGTTACTTCAAATTAAGTTGTTAATTAAAAGACAACAATTGATTAATCAGATGTTTGAATATTTATATAAGTAATGTATATATATTATAAAATATACAATTTTACAATTATAAATTAAGTAAATTAATCAATAATATATTTTTAGATAGTAAAATACGAAAGTCAAAGTTCAACTAAAGTAATTACACTATATAAAGTTTATATTATAATGATAAGTTAAAAATAATAATAATAATAAAAAATTCTATTATTCCTGACATTATTGCACAAATAGTATTTACAAGTTTGTAAATGTAGGAGTTGGTAATTAAATACATTATTTCCTAGTCAACGTTTTCCTATCAAGAAAATATTATATCAAAATTTAATCTTATCTGCACTTATTCATATATATTCATAAAAATAAAAGTTACTTTCTTTACATAATCATATAGTACTAATATTCCGCATTTATTAATTTCAATCTCCAAAGAAATGATGAAAAAAACCTTTATTATATATATATTATATTATATTATATATATAATATAATATAATTATTTTATTATATTATATATATAATTAAAGCAATATAATAATAATAATAATATAATATATAATATATAATATAATATAATTAAAGTAAAATATTATGGAGCAAACTGAACCATTCGATCAGTTCCTTCCCTAACGATCCAAAGGTCTATATCTGATCATGATAATTACACTTTACCCCTCTTAATTATTTGTTTAAGATTTTTATTAGTTAATCAATTAAAATCGTCAATTTAATAAACATTCCAACTCGATGACATATTCACATTGTATCGTGATTTTTATTAGTTAATCAATTAAAATCGTCAATTTAATAAACATCCCAACTCGATGGCATATTCACATTGTACACGGTAGGGTATTCATCGGTTCGGTTTACAGATTTTCTCGGTGTAATCGGTTTGGTGTATTCGGTTTTGAAAATTTTGAGCGCAAAACCAAAAATCGAATCGAAAACCGAATTCAAATTGAAAACCGAACCGAAAACCGAATTCAAATTCGGTTCGGTTTCGGTCAAAACCGAAAAACTTAACATTTTTTCAAAAACACATTTCAAAAATAAAACTAAGAAAAATTCAATTTTCGATTTAACAGTATATTTATTAAATCGAATTCAGTTTTCGGTTTAACCGAATTTGAAAAATTCAAAACCGAAAATTGAACTGAAAATCGAATTCGAATTCAATTTTCGATTTAATCAAATTTTAAAAATAAAAAACCGAAAACTGAATTTAAATTCAGTTCGATATTCGGATTAAACAGTTTTAAGCCAAATATTGAACACCCCTATTACACGGCCTTTGCATATTGTTTGTTACTAACTTGACATAATCTAAAATAAACTTATATTCTATTCAAATCTTTTCCTAACTATAAATTCTTTTCTATCCTTATTTACATTTATCTTTCAGTCATTCAAACTCTCTCCTATTTTCTTATGGATTCACAAGGGTGTAAACCTCTCTCAAAAGAATGTTCTATACCTCTAAACAACTTGTTGAAGATCCAAAAAGTCTAAATCGATTGGAAGGTATCTTATATTCATTCTTAAAGTTATATACGAATATTTTAATTTACTACCAACGTTTTAATGGATATTTAGATGAGAAACACCCTGTTCCTGAAGATAATGAAAGTCTAATTGATTTTAAAGGTATTAAATGTGAATTGTAGACGAATATCATGTTCGACATTTGATTGATTGTCTAAATATCAACGACTCCAAACATGAAGTTGGTGAAGATATTCTCAAAAAGCTTATGGAAAAGATCGTGAAAGTTGATCAACTAACTAAACAACTTTGTTCACTTGGACATGAAATTGATGATGACTATGTTGTTGATCTCAGTTTCTTCAAAAAAGACTAAAGTTGTTAAAATACATTGTTTTTATGTTTTTTATTTAGCTATTCTATTTTCTCCAATTGTAATCTCAATTTATAATAAACATTATCTTCATCTGTGTTAGCCATTATTTTTTACTTTACATTATTATATTCGTTATTATTATTTTACTTGTATTGTTATTGTTAAAAATATTGTGAAGCCTACGATTTGATAACAACAATTTACTGTTTCGTTAGAATTTGATGTGTTGATGAAAAAAAATAATGTACCTACACGGCTACACTTAATTTATTGTTTATTGGGCTGTTAAAAAAATGCTATACGAATTACACTTACTTTGTAGTTTGTTTGGACTATAGGCCCACGAATGTCATTACTATAAGATCCATAAATGTCATGAATATAGTATTGCCGATCCTAATGATTGAATATTCAAATTAAATGGTTTAAGTTTTGTAATCAAGATGTCTTATATTTTAATAATTTTTTAAAATTCAGTTTTCATCTGTTTAATAACTTAATTAAAGGTAAACAACCAAATAAAAAATAATATATGGATAATTATTGTAACTATTTTTTAGTAACAGATGCATATTTTTTGGTGAATTATATAAAATTAATTATTTGCCAAAATTGTTTACTTAATTAGAATAAAAAGAAATCGTGATATCTTCATGAATTTTGAAAATTTAAGATAAGCAATTCTTATCATTATATAGTTTCTAAATTTTAGATTTAATTATATAAAAAAATGTTAACTTTTTTATATTTTTTAAAAGACAAGATATATAACGATTAATAAATCTTATGTTTTTATAATTTGTAAAAACTTACAAATTTACACTACAAGAATAAAGGGTATTAGCGATGGACAAAAGTCGTCGCTAAACCCCACAATTCGTCGCTATAGAGCTTCATGACGACATGTCGTCGCAAAAAGATCGTCGTTGTAATCCCGTACGAGTAGCTCTACTGCGATGAATTTCAGTCCTATGTCGTCGATTCGCATTTGCTCATTTTCGCGTAGTGTTATACTAAAATTTGTTTGATACTCAAAACCAAATCAAAATCTTATCTTTTTCTAATTTTTTTTTTGAAGATAATTTACATAACGAAATTTAGATACAAATCTTGTGTTTTTAAGGTTAATCCTTACCACTTTTATTAAAAACTCTTTCTAATTACTTCAACTAATTCAATCGATTTTCAAAAATATATTAGATTTTATAAATTAGAAATAATAACAATGAAAATTAATGTAACAATACAAATATCTATGCTAATGACTACATAAATATACTTTTATATAATATTACAAAAGAAAATAAATATTTTTTAACACATAAAATATAAATAAAAAAATAAAAAATTCTTATCAATTAAAAATTACTACTTTACGAGTTTACGGTGCATATTACAATGCAATGTTACAATAACAACCTTCAATAATAAAAGTTGGATTAGAATTTATAAAAAGAAATATATCAAACGCTACGTGACAACGGATGCTTCACCTAGTATATTTATCAAACTCAAAAGTTGTTATATAGTAATTTACTTACAAACATTTAAAATAAGATTTACTATATTACTACAAAAATGGACATAACATCCGTCTTGTTAGGATAATAAATAAAAATAATTTACAAGTACTTTTCTAAATTTGTTACGTCGTACATAGTTAGCTTAATAAACGAGCGCATGACTTTCGTTGTCAATTTAATTACGGGTAAATGGAGAAGATTTTTCTTGTTCAGGTTATCTGGGGAGAGTGAATATTTTTATTCAGATGTACGCGGGCTCCAAAATATGCTGCTAGTTAGCTTAATAAAAACGCAAATGACTTTCGTTATCTAGTTATACTGTATATCATATCATATATTAGATATAGATATAGATAGATATAAAACCGTGATCAGAAGTTGACTAAATTTATTTACCTTGACGTACTTTGAACTTTTTATTTATTTTTCAATTATTAATTTGTTGGTCAAAAAAGAGATCAGTTTCTTAAGTCAACTTTGAAAAGTCACATCTATGACGTATATGGCCAATGCTCATCAATTTTGCTGAAAAGGTATAGAAGAATGAACGTATAAATAATCCGACAACATGGTTATATCCTTACCTCTGTTTTACAAAAATATCATAGTACGTGTAGAACTTCATCATATCGCAAGAGATCGATCGACTACGAGTATATTCTCTATTTCGGGTAAAACAATCCTTGATTAGGAGATTAGAAGGTAACTTTTTGTTTTTTAATGCTCGAAATTGAATCAAATACAAAATGAACATAACTAACCGGTGTCATGTTATGTATCTTGTTATAAGATATAAGATACATATTTGACATATTAAATAACAAAAATTAATAAAGTTGTTTATTTTCTGGTGTAATTTAATCTTGATAATAACATTCTCTATTTCTCATTTTTAAGTTAAGTTAATTGGTTGTTATAAATGCTAGCTAGCTTGTGTATTTCATAAAATCTTGACTACATTTACACCTTTTCGTTCATATTTGATCATTAAACTTTCAAGTAAAGTGTTACTGTGATAACAGTCATCACAATCGAAAGATCCTAATTAATTAAGTATCTTATAGGCACATGATGATGATTAAGTGTGTGACATTTCAAAGTTTATAAAAGGTTTGTAGGTACATTTTTGACTAAAACTTCAAAGGAAAATAAATAAATAGAAAATACCATTAATTATATAAAAAAATATTTCACATTATATTAAGTTTGGAGAGGTGGCAGTCCGCCCCTACTTGTAAGATAATATTTTGGTAATCCTAAAATATTATAGAATTGTGAGCCAATGATAAACATACCCTTGAGGGTTTTAGGGATGAAGATGAGTTTTTCATGCAGAAAATGCGTCGCGCTATGAATGTCTAAATAACAAGAAATCTTGTAATATTCTATCTCTAGGTGAAGATCAAGAAATGAAGTCGATTTCCAAGAGCACGTTGATGACTCGTTCGTACAGAAAGAAGAATAAAGTTAACTGGACAAAAGATCTGCATAACAAGTTCTTGAAAGCCATTGAAAAACTTGGAGTTAGTAAGATTTTAAATGAATCATATACTGATCATTTGGTTAATGTTTGTTTGAAATCCATTGCGTACGTTGTTACCTAAATTATACGTAGTATTTCATTGACAACTTTTATTGTGTTAATAAACCCATGCAGATGCAGTTCCAAATAAAATCCTGAAATTGATGAAAGTGGAAGGGTTAACTAGAGATCATGTAGCCAGTCATTTACAGGTTAATCCGTGCACCCTTTGTTGCGATGCTTTTGTTTCCCTATCATATACTTGTCATAACAATCATTTTTTCACGTGTTGTAGAAATATCGGGCGTTGCTTAAGAAAATAGCTGATGGAAACTATGGGATTCAAATCGCTTCGAAACCAACCTTGTTAGAGAGCTCAATGACTTATTGGAACCAGTGCCAGACGAATTATCAAGCGAAACCAGAACAAAAGAATTGGTCATCTTATCGCGGAATTCATTTGTTAAGTCCTCCAATTTTAGACACATCAAGCTCCTATATGTATGCTCTTGAAGCTTCAAGATCCAATGGTGCAGCACCATCTCAACTTGCTCACTCAGGTTCATTGCCAAATCAAGGTATATCTAATGTTTGTAAGACTGAACATACACTCTCGATCAGAATGGTATTTTGGATAATAAGATTGTATGCTTTTATAAATCTTATAGCATCAAGTTTTTGTAGGAAATTACATGCAAACGACGATCAATAATGTTGATAAGCAATGGAGATTGATCGACGATGCTACCAAGTTGGGTGTTGTAGACTCAAGTAGGGTGAATTCAGTGGAATTTACTAATTCTGAGGTTATGCAGAATTATGATGGCTATACGTATGCTTACGGTGGTGGTTCAACCGACGTGAACCCATATAACAATATTGAAATGGGGTCATCAGGTGGTGAGTACTCCAACAATGAGTTAGCCATGAGTTGGGATCATGAGATCAACCAGACAAACACTGGAATTTTTAACGACGTTGAGCGCAATAATTCTAGCCAAAACAAAAATGTTGAAATGGGTTCGTTGTATGATTTTAACTTGAACTGCAATCTGGAAAGTGAGATAGGTGAAGATGGTTTGATGTTACAAGAAGCTGATATAGCATCCCTTTTATCATATGTCAATCATGATTCTGCATATTGGAGTACTTCAAACAATCAACCCATTACTCTTAACCCCCAAAATCAGGTAACTTTCTAATTTAATTAATCTTCTGCGATCTTGATATTGTTTAATATTTGTTACTGTATTTATTTTGCAGAATCACAATGAAGATCAGGTTAATGAGCATCAAAATTTAGATGAATTTCTTCATGGTCTTGATCCGACTTTCAACATGGTAATACTTGTATCTTTAAAAAAAAGTTATTTGTCCTCTTGAAGTAATCAAAGTGACTAATATAATATATTTGAATATTGATTTCTGAAACAGAAACATGTTGAGCCACTCATGGAGCCCATATGGAGTCCGGAACCAGTTACAAACGATATGAACTCGAAGGGCGAATTAAAGGCCTATATTTGAGTTCAGTACATAAATTCAGACATTTTTATAACGTCGTAGCTACAACTAGCTAGGTAGGTTTGTAGTTCTGGTTCTCGATTATATATCGGTATAAACCTATTGCGGTTCCAACTTCCAACTTGGTTACTGTCATTTTATTCAATATAAAGAAAGACCTTCAAACAAATAACTAACATCCCCTGGTCTAACTAACTCGATCCACTATGTAAATTAAGTTAATCTTAAGGGTAATAAACATGATTTTCCAAAAGTTTATAGATTGATTTGTAATTTATAGAAACTGTGAGCTAATATTAATCTTCTTTGCACAAACGGAAAACATGCCCCTCGTAACCGGGCCTAGGCCAAAATCACTAGTTAAGCCTAATGAGTAATGCCTACATGACCTCTCTTTTTAAGCCCACTTCAAAAAATACTTTAAGCCCACCTGACCATATTATAAACGAATTATTTATTTTATATTATATTATTATAAATTATAAAATTATAAATTTTATTATATAGATCTTATATCTTTTCTTAAATAAATTATATATAGGAAAATCCAATAATTACATCATCAATTAAAATAATTTTTAATTTATCAATTAAGTCCTTATATTTTACTCAATTAACTTTTAGTTGTATAACAAATTATATTTACAGAGTATATATTTTTATTTATAAGATTAAATCGGGACATCCTTTATAGATCAAACTCCTTAGTCTTGGTGATTTGAATTGTAACTGGGTGAAATCATATCTATATTTTATTATCTTATTTTATTTATTTATTTATGTTTATATATATTTTAGTTTAATTATTTTAGTGAAACAACAACTTTCCTTGGTCTATTAAAATTCTTTGAAAACAAGTAATATATTTACGTATACAATTTTTATTATTCATTCGGTTTTATCCAAAAACAACTCGTGTTACCTAGCTAAAAGTAATGTACGTACACAACAAGTTTTATATATATATATATAAATTATTTAATTTAATTTAATTACTATTTACTATTACTATTATATGTAATAATATGTAGTATTACCTTCATCAACATCATCACAAGCTTTCCCGTTAAATAGATAAAAGTAAGATTTAAACAACATTTTAAAACTAATTTCTCATATATTCTTAATAAACCATAACATTGTTAACTCATTTTGTTTAATCTTAAAATCAATTTATCAATTAAGCAAATTGTCTCACATCTTTATATTTTATAAATGCATGTTTATTTACTGACATACTATTTAATTACGCAATTTAACACTTAATATTATTAATGCATATTTAACTACTATTAACATTATATTAATAGCGACAACGTATGATGTAAAACTATAACACATTCTAACCCTTTTATAAAATGTTGATTATAAAAACAGTTTCTATAACTAATATTTTTCATTAAGGTAGTTTTATTTCAAAAACATGGTTTAAAAATTACCGAATAATAAGACTTAAATGGGAGAAGATAAAACTTGATTAACATTCAAATAAATAAAAGACAATTTGATTCAATGTCAGTGTGTATAACGGGTTTAACATTCAAATAAATGAAATACTTTTTGATTCAAATCGGGATGTCATCAATTTAAAATTTTCTCAACCTAGCAATTGAGTCCATTTATTTTAGTTAATCTTAAAAATAAAACTCTATATTGTGAATTATTAAAAGATAATATATATGATTTGTCTTATAAAAAATATACTACTCCATATAACTATAAAGATATTAAAAAGATAATATATATGATTTGTCTTATTGTTTTTTATTGTCAACTAGTCAATTTCCCTCTAGAATAATTAACGATATGATATGATTTATACCTAAAGTAATTTAATTTGCAACTACATTGTATATCTTTTTTCACTCATACGAAACGATAGAATTTTATCATATACATTATATGCGTAATTATAAAAATCAAATACACATCCGACGGACTATGTGTATACACGAGTTTAAGGGCTAGAAGATATATAAACACTGACGAGAATTGTCTAACTTAACCCGCCTTTGACACTTTTTGATTTCATCCAAAGTTTTTAGAGGTATATGGTCTTTATTATGAGATTAAACAGGCATAATGGTTTATTATCGTATTGTTAATTGTTAACTGATGCCATTAAATTCCACATTAAACTTGAAACTCCTCCTTTTCCGTTTTCATTTTATAACCAAAATTTATTTATTTATTTCATAAATTTACACAAAAGGTCCTAGATATTCTTTATACAGAATCAAATGATGAGCAATTTCTGGAGCCCATGAAGAGTCCTGACCTCAAAATGATCCTTCAAGGCCTAATTTTGAATTCATATGGTCAAGATTTCTTTTAAAATTAGACAAAACACGAGATGTTAGGCAAGTATATCATCAATAATCATAACAGAATGAATCTACATGATTTGGTCAAATGTTACTTTTTCGAGGGTCAGGTCCAGTCAGGCCCATATCCATTCGGGTCACTGATCAACAATCATAGTCAAACTTAAGAGTAATATGTAACCTTTGTAACATTACGTTATAATGTATTCATCAAGATGCCAAATGGTAACCCCCCCCCAAAAAAAAATCTAGGTACATAAAAGAATGGAGAATAAATGCCAAACCAATCTGGAAAATCCAAAACACACACATACTGACATACATATCATGCACTACAACACATATCCAGTCGCTTCTTTAAATCAAATCCCAATTGAACATGGGATGGATTGTGTTGCTGGTGCTTGCTGTTGATGGTGGTGGTGGGGCAGCCAAAGATTCAAAAATCTCCCATTCTGTTGTGACAGTAGCAGTTTCAGAAGATGGTCGTTTAACTTTATCCGTCACAACTGTCCGCCTTGATTGAGGCGGCATGTCACCATTACAGCTTGTTGTTGAATTTTTAATCTTTAAAGCATCTAGTTTTTCAACATACTCTTGGATTCTTTTCACCTGTAAACTTGATGAATTTAAGAAACTTAATTGATATGAAGAACCAAAAAATAAAATTATCAGCCTACAAGTTTAAGGGAATTACCTGTGTTTTCCTTTGCAACTTTACATCACCATCGACTGTAATTCCGTCTAGTTTAAGCAATTGATTCATCAATAACTCGATCACATTTAACAAAGTCTTCTCTGCAACTTTCCCTCCTTTAGAAATGACCGATTCAATAGCTGATACCTACGCAATCCAATCATCATTCATTCTTTATACTGATTGTTTATAATGGTAACAACCATGTTTAATCGCTTAGAATAGCAAGATAGTTTTAATATTTAATGGATTACAATAATGTGTTACTAAAATAGGAGAAAGATCCGGTAAATGGTGGTTCTAATGAAGAAAAGCGTGAGGAGGATATGATTACGGATATGGTCCTGATGCACATTTTTCTTTATCAAGTAACAAAATTGTGTATCAGAACACGTCTTAACCAATCATGACAACATAAGGTAGAAGCACTAGATATATCATACAGGAGTAGCATACAGAATAAAGTATCTTGCTATGTTTGGTAATTAAAAATGCAAGTATCTTCCTATATATTACTGATAAAAATTTCATGATATATTACTATAATTGGTAAACCATGTTAAGTACTGTATTAAGCAATCATGATTTGTGAAATTTATATTACCTGACCAGCTAGCCTATCGACCTCGAAGCTAATATCCGAAATCAATTTAGCAGCTTTCTCCATTTTTGCATTCTTTCTCATTTCCACAAACCTTTTTTCTTGGCTAATTGGATCTTCCATCACCACCATTTTCGATCGATCTTTAACACCCGCAACATCAAGATACGATTTTGAATCCCTGGCTTTATCTTTGTACATCAGCTTTTGATCTTCATGGTGTAATCCTGTTGGCCCAGTTAACATCTTCTTCAACTCCCCTACACAGAATAAACAAACCGAATTAAAAAAACCATAAAACTAACGTATTTCGAGTTTGAGCCAATTAGTATTACCAAATGTAGCTTGTGAATTGATGTTGATTTCATGGTAAACCGACCCGTATTTGACCCGAACTCGAATAGTTGGTGGAGGAATACGATTGGTTTCGACATCAGGGTCTCGTTTTTGAACCAACATTCCACCTGGCCGGACCTCCCATATATTCTCACCGCCGGCGCCGGTAACTGAGTTCCGGTCAACGGGATTCATTTCTGTTGCTTGTGTCCTCACACGCATCATATTATTATATATATGTATGTAAAATTCAAATTCAAGTACTGCCACAGATCCCGGCCAACCTTTTCGCCGGAAAATGAAATCTTGCCAGAAATTCAAGAATTTAGTGGCTAGTTTATGAATTGGTGGCAATTTTGATACATCAAAGTTTGGATTTTTAATCAAACACAGAAATTGCAGCCAAAACCCAATTCAACTGTACAAAAATTTGTCAAAAATAATTCAGCTCTAAGAAAATGTTTTTTTTTTTTCTATCTCCAAAAATGAATGATTAAAGTTGAGACTTTGGAAGGTTTTTGTTTTGTTCCCTCTCTATAATTATTTGTTAGAGAGAGAGAGAGATGGAAACTGAATATAAAAATGAATGGACAGCGAACAGAACACAGAGTTAAGAGAATACTGTATGCAAAACACACACACACAAACACGTTTTAGTGTGTGTATTCGTTTACTGTATTAATAATAACAGTTTTTTTTGGTTATGTGATATGAATAAAGTAACAGAGTATCCACATGAGATGTCGCCGAATATAATGCTAAAGGGTAAAAGCGGAACGATATTTTCTTTTTCTTTTTCTTTTCTAAAAAAATATTGAATTGATTAGTTTAATACAATAATGTATGATTTAATTTAATTTAATGCATGTGAAATTAAAAACTGTTCCTGAAAAAAGCTAACCAATAATGAATTATACATACAGTTATTATTATTAGAAAACGTCCAATTTGATAAATTTCATATTTTATATTTTAGTTTTATTGATTTTGTTAGATTCGAATCTTCTCAATTCTTACTTTATTCTTAAAAGAATAATTTACGTAACATTTTATATGTTATAGATAGATTGATACATTATTTACTTGTTAAATACTCAAAGGACTCTCACAAATACCATTCTTTTATGGAATTTGAAATATATATATATATATATATATATATATATATATATATATATATATATATATATATATATATATATATATATATATATATATATATGTTGATGTTGATTTGAGAGCTACTTTGATACCATTTGGGGATGTTCTCATAAGATAAATTTGTAACTTTGTTATTGAGTTTTAAAATATTAAGTAAGAGTGATTTTACCTTTTTATAAGCTTGTACGTAAGTTCACGAGTTTAAGTTCATGTATCGTATGTAACTAGATGAAGATGCAAGTACATAAACTTTTAAACTACATACGATTTTACCTTTGATGTGTATGCTTAAATTCAATGATAGTTTAGTTTTAGGTACGAGTACAATTAAAGGTAGGGGACTCGTCTATTATAGGTAAATAAATAGATTAGATTATGTATCCAAATCATTTTATTTTATGGTTAATAATAGTTCGATTTTAGGGGACTCGTTGAGATAAAGGTTTGATGAGTGTTTGGGGGCAAACGTGTCAATTGATAAAATGGTGGGTGTGTTGTTTCTGTGCCAGTTTGGTGACCGATAAACCCCACTCACCAATCTCTCATTTTCCTACTATTTATTTTTTGTTTATTTATAAATATATTTATTTATCAGGGTATTTTGAGAAATCTTTAATTTCTTCTATAATTACATCGCACTTCATCTCAAAACCTGTATATAAATTGGTTTAATTTAATTTAATGTGTCATGTAATCTTTGAGTAACCAAGTAGGCTTGTGTAAAATGCAAAAATTAAAATCAAAATCAAAAGAATACGTAATACTTACTAGGATACATATATCATATATGTCTACGATGATGGTATTTTCTTGCAAGTACTTATGTTGCATGAAGTACAAGAAACGTAATGGATGTTGGATCTTAGATTCGCCAGTAATAAGTAGATGAAATTAAATGTGAAAACACGTACGTATTGTAGTCGTATCTACCGTACGTATTGTAGTCGTATCTACTTTCTATTTGTTAGTAAAGTAACTTGAACTTGAAGCGGTTGTTTTGTAAGTTTGGTATTTGATCGATATTAATTTGGTATGTTCTTAATTAGATTATAAATAGTATTTTTGAGTTTGTTTAGCATTAGGATAAAATTAATTTCTTCTATTTGATAATTAGTTTTAGTAACTTTATACTCCGAATTTGCTTTGTAATTTGAATAAAAACTTCCGTATTGAATTTTGATTGTTTTATTTGTATTTATTCGATCGTCTTGAAATGCATTTATCGTTAAACCTAAAATTAGTACAGTACCACTTTTCAAGTGTCGTTGAAAAGATATACTATGAAACTGAATCACATGTCAGTTATTTGGAAGAGTGTAACCCAAATAATCAATATACATATACATTCTTTTTAAAATGTGAATTCAAATAAGAATACTAAAAATGTAACAAATATGATAATCAATAGATTGCTTCATTTCATTACAAAACTTAATTTCACTTTCACTTTTAAAATTAAATATCTCACAAACGGTACGTCAATAAATTATAAAGATTACATATTCGGAATCAGCATTTTGTATCTTTAATTAAAGATCTCACAATCTATACTTCTGACATTTTTTCCGTTTATTTTCGTATCTTAAAAATATAATCACATGCGATTTATGATAAAAGTTAAAAATTTTACACAATTATTTATTCATAGTATATGGTAATTAACACGTGTTTACAACTTAATATTCATTAACATTATTAATTATAAAAAAAAAATTGAATTTGTTTTCATCAAAGATCACATGTGATTGCTACTTTATATTTAATCACATGTGATTCTGTATATAACCGCATATGATTTTTAATAAAAATTAATATTTGATGAGAAAATTTAATTTACCGATATATAATAATTCATTATGATTTCAACTTGATTTTTATTTAGTTGTATAGTTATAGTCAATGATTTAAAATTCGTATTTGATTACTCTTTAATCCCGTGTAATTGATACTTTGATATTCAATCACATGTGATTACAACTTAGTTTTGTATGTTTAAATCTTTTTAAAACGTCAATGATTTGAATTTGAAGTTTGATTGGAGATATTAGCACGTGCGATTATTAATTAGTATTAAATCACATGTGATTTAACATTTCGAATTTTTAAAACCCAGTAAAAAGTATAAAAATATAATTCATCGAAAGTATATCATATGATATCTTTAACTAAAGATAAATTGACAATGATTTTAACAGTCTAATTATTATACTTTATTGACGTACGATTTGTGAGATATTTAAAACATCTTGCACGTAATGTAGTTTTAAAATTTTAATTATCTCATAAACTAAAATTACTTATTACCTCAAATTTTATGTTTAAATTACTAACTAACCAAACAAATTATTATACAGAAAATAATATAACAAATGTTAACATATTCCAAATCTCTATGTTCAAACGTATTTAATATTATTAACAGGCTCTCAATAACAGCTTAATATTCTAAAAGTGTCCAATGTAAAATGTTAAAAAAGTGAAGTAATGGGATAACCAATATGATTATTTCATTTCCTTTAAAACCCAATTTTCACTCGTATCTTTAAAATCAAATATCTCACAAACGGCATGATCAAAAATTATAAAAATTACATATTCGAAATCAACGTCTTTTTCTCTTCAATTAGTGATCCCACAATCTATACTTTCGACAAAATTTATTTTTTTTCATTTTTGTTGGGTCGTAGAAAATGTGACTTATATAATCACATGTGATTTTATATATAATCAAATGTGATTTATGAGTAAATATAACTGGTACACGGCTATTTATCAATTGTGGATGTTAACTGACAAATGATTACAACTTATTATTCATTCATATAAACAAATATAAATAAGATTTTAAGAATTGCAGTCATTTACGGTCAAAATCACATGTGATTATTGATTTGAGATTTAATCACATGTGTTTTTCAAATGAATTATGTGATAATTGTAACATCCACCCTAAGGGCCTAGTAATATACAGGTAATTTCATAACTTTAAATTCATTATTTAATGTGTTAGGAATATTTAATATTATTATGTTATTTGATAATATTAGTCAAAAGGATAAATGAGTTATTATGACTAATACATAATTCATTGTTTTAAATTAATCTAGTTGACGGTAAAATAAAATAGTTGGTTTCGCAAAATGGTTTTAGGTTCCAGACAATAGATTAAGAAGGAAACTAAAATTGTAATGGTATTGGGTTAGATTAATATATATACTCATATATTCTCAAATCTTCTACACATATTCTATACTCTCCCTGCGAATTGAAAATTTTCAAAAGCGAAGAAACCTCCTGTGAAGTCTTAAATCATCATAATCATCATCATCTTGTTTTAAAAACGAATTTCAGTAACATCATCGTCATCATCTTGTTCTTGTGAGTATTTTGGTGTTTATAATTTGTTTTATGAAAATTAGTCAATTCATGAATTAGTTGTGAAATAGAAGCTTGAAAGATGTTATATGATGATATTTGATGTATATGAAGTGTTAGAAAAGTTGTAAGTATGTTAGGAAGTCGAATTTTTGAGTTATGGTGAAAGAACGTTCGGATTTTCATGGTAACAGAATTCGGTTCGCAAGAAGGAGTAGGAGATGAAGTCAGTTCGCAGGTCCTGGTTGCGAAGCGAATTGACCCCTGCGAACTGAGATTTTGTCTTGCGAACTGAGATTGCTGCGAACTGAGTTGCTGCGATGCGAACTGAGTTCTTGCCCTGCGAACCGAGTTGGGCTGCGAACTGAGTTTGCTGCGAAGCGAACTGAGATCCCTGCGAACTGAAATTTATTGCGAAGTGAACCGAAATTTGGTCTTGCGAACTGAGATCACTGCGAACTGAGATTTTAAAATTTTGTTTTGCAAATTTTGAAATTGCGTAAGTATTTTCAGGGTAGCGACTAAGTGACAAATTTCACTAACTCGGATTGGGCCGAGATTCGCATGGTCACTCGAAAACGGTCCAATAATTAAAACTCTTGTAAATGAGCCTAGACAATTTTTGCCTTCCGGAGTCATCTAAGGGTCGAAAATGACATTTTTCAGTTTTAAACCTCGTTTCGGGATTTTCTGGTTTCACTTCGGATTGAACTTTAGTTTTCTTAGACTTCAGGAATTTACCTGCTTGCTTAAATATGTTGTATGATTATGGAATGAGTTACTAACTCATTATTTGTTGTATTCTCAGATCAGCAGAAGACTCAGTAACATTAGACTTCTGAGTTGTTGGACTGAGACTGACAGGTGAGTGGATCTGGAACTCACAAGTTTGATTTGGTTGTAACGGTTTGGTTGCAACAAGTAAACGTAGATATAATTGATAGACTGTTTGGTCTGATTTGCTGATTATGAATCTACGTGCAATGTGGCCTTCGGGCATTGGTTGTTATTAAAGAGGTCAACAGATTGTTGGACTTGGTTATTACAGGATTACAGATACAGGGTTTGTACATGTGTTGTATTAAAACCTGTGTCGTGAAATGGTAATAACAAGTTATCGGTATATTCTGTATAGGCCAATACAGATTGTGATAAGCGTTCTTTGAGGGCCATCGCGGTAGTAGGGTTCCTCAAAAACCACCGATCCTCTTTGACGATATGTGTTTACGATTAATTGATGTAAACAGATTGTTAAGCTAAATTGAACTGTTAGTTTCACATTCATTCACTTAGCTTTGTGCTAATCCCCCACCTTAATCCCTGCAGGTCATAAATGGGCGGGCCGGAAGATTATGTTTAAAGGAATGTTTGACCAGCTGGCAACTCTGATTATGTTTTTGATAACTAATGAAAGTTGAAATTATGTAACACCTGGTTATGTACGATGTTTTGAACAATATATATGTAACTTTTATAAATGTTAATAATGCAAAATATGTTTTGACCTATGCTTCAGAAACAAAAGAATATTTTATATCATACGAAGAGAGGGTGTTATAATAATAACTGATAATTCACATGTGATTTCACATTTATATTTATTTACATGTATAATTATAAATAATTATTTAAAATTCGTATTTATTTACACTTTTCACATGTGATTACTAATTTAATATTTAATCACATGTGATTATAACTAAATTTTTTCTGAAGGTTTATTAAATTATCAAATAAATTATTTTTAAGTGATTTTAAACTTATAATTTATAAATTTGATTATTCACATGTGATTATAGATAGTGATTTAAAACTTATAATTTGATTGTAAATATATTAACATGTGAGTGTTAAATCACATGTGATTTATTATTACGAATTTCACATACCCATTAGAAAATGAAAAAAAAAGTTCATCGAAAGTATGTCATGTGAGATTTCTAATCAAAGATAAAAAGACGCTGATTTTAACGTTGTAATTTTATAATTTATGGATATACAGTTTGTGAGATATTTAGATTTAGAAAAAAAGGTGAAAATAAGTAATTTTTGTAAAGATTTATCATTAAGCTCTTACAAATAAAGTTTTTAATTGAGCTCTTACAAATAAAGTTTGTAAAGATTTATCATTGAGGATACTCTAAATTTATAAAATAAAATGGATTTGATGTATGTAGGGGTGCACAAAACCCGATTTTTGAGAAAACCGGTTCGGGTTGAAAAACCGAACCGATTTTTGACAAAACTGGTTTGGAACCGAAAAGCTTTTGGATGGTAAAAACCCAACCCAAATCTACCTGGTTTGGAATCGGTTTTTCTATATAATTATGTTTTTTTATCATTGAACGTTTTAGGGAAAAACAATGTATTCTTCAAAAAAAATTCGATAGAATGTTAGTACATTAGGTATGGAAACATAACTTAACAATAACTTAAAATAAAGTCTTCTAAATCTTCATAAAAATATTATTGAAACCAATAAGTCTATATAATTATCTTTTTTTCGAGCGTTGAGCGTTTTAGGGAAAAACAACGTATTCTTCAAAAAAATTTCGATAGAATATTAGTACATTAGAAATGGAAACATAACTAAACAATAACTTAAAACAAAGTCTTCTAAATCTTCATAAAAATATTATTGAAACCAATAAATCTTCATAATACTTCATAATCTTCAAAATCTTCAACTTTTATTAATCTTCAATTCTTCTAACATCTTCAAATGCGTAATCTTCAAAATTGAAATCTTCTTCATAGGTAGCCTCGCGCGAAGCTTCATCGAGAGCAATTTCCTCGTCGGAAAGTGATATTACTATACCCGTTTCCACCTCGACATCGTGTATATCTCCTTTGTATTCCATTTCACCTTCAAGACTTGAAACGTTTTGAATACGTTCCACGGCGTCTAAGTGATCCTTCAAGCAAATACACATCTCTAATGAGGCCGGTGCGAGTCTTGTTCTTCGTATAGATAATACCCTGCCACTAAGAGAAAATGCGGATTCCGAAGCTACCGTAGAAGCTTGGACGGTTAGTAAATCTCGGGCCATGATGGTTAGAACGGGAAATTGAGATTCCATCTTTTTCCACCAAGCCAAAATATCAAATTTTGCGAATTCATTGGGTAGAATAGTGGACAAAAAATCCGTTCCAATATATCTCCCATATTCGCTAGTGGAGGCCCTTTGGTCACCATCACCCCTTGCCCGTTTATGATTTTCTTGTCTTAAACTATTATATAAGTTAAGCATCGAATCTTGGGAAGAAGATGAAGCAAACATTGTAGAAAGTGAACTAGAAAAACATTTGTTGTTGAAGTATATTTTTGAAAATAATGACCAAATAAATCTTTAAAACATTTGTCAAAATTTTCTTTTGTATTATGTGAAAAAAAGGTCATTGTCATTCAAATCTAAATCGTTACAAATGTTATCGATAAGCAACTTCACCCCGGAAATGTTCAACCACGGGTTCAATGCGGCGGAATAAGTAATTACCGGTGGCATTTCTTGAAAATATTTTTTTACTTTTGCTTTCATGGGAGCCACCATTCTTGCGTATACATCATCACAAAATTCGTATTCGCTTAATTTTGAAGTCATTATAAAACTTTGATTAAGTACCAAATGAATCGTGGGATAATAAACACCTGATAATAAAGTAGTTGCGGTTTTAAAAACTTTGAGCAATTCGGTTATCTTTTGAATAACCTCCCAATATTCGGAGGGAAATGGTGTTGCAAGACCTTTTTGAACAAGTTGATCATGAAAAACGTATAAAGTGTCGCGTTGGCGTACCACATACAAACATATTGTAAGTCCAATTCCATCTTACGGGCATGTCCCAATAAGGGGTTAAAAAATAGAATCCGTTTCCTTACACAATCTCATATAATGTTTGTATCTAGCCTTACCCCTACAAAATATATCTTGTAACATACTTTAATACGCTTCTTTTACTACGGTTATTTTTCCAACCGCTAGTCCGTCTTGCACAACCAAATTAATGATGTGTGCAACACATCGACTATGATAAAAAATGTCTTTCAAAGGTGGTCCGTATTTTAGTATTAATCTTTGAACGACGTTTGTATTATTACTTGCGTTATCAAACGAGATTGAAAAAACTTTTTGTTGTAATTTAAACGCTTTCATTATATCTCGTAACATGTAAAATAAATTTTGACCCGTGTGAGGATACTCAAAGTCTTCTAAAGCAATGGTACGTTTCATCATTTGCCAAGTTACGGGATCAATCCAATGTGCGGTAACACAAAGGTACGAACCGGGCAAGCCATGAAGAGCCGACTAAACATCGGTTGTTAATGATACACTTGTATTTAAGTGTTCAAAACCGGTTTTTAGTTGCATTTTAGCTTCTTGCCACAATTTAAGCGCATCACGTTGAAGAGTAACACGACTTACATGATTATATAGCGGTTGAAGAGTATTTTGAATCACCCTAGTAAGCCGAGGGTTGTCGAAGTGGTTGAACGGCAAACTTTCTTGAATCACAAAGCCCGCAAATGCTTGTCGACACCGCTCCGCTTCATATGCAAAAATACCCCCATCCCGTGACATGGTTGCTTGACCCGACTCCGGATTAGTTTTGACTCCATCACAATACCGTGTTGCATGTGATTTCAACGTTGTGTTGGAGTCGGCTTTCAAAAATTACCCGCAACGTTTACAATGTGCCTTAGTCGTATCATCCGACAACAACACTTTGTCGTAATTACACCAAATTTCCGGATTTCGTTTGGTTACCAAAACTTGAACAATAGTTGGTGCATTTGAAGAACCAACACCGGCGGAAGTTAAAGAAGATTGAGTTGCCATTTTGAGAGCGTTTTGAGAGTTTTTGTACGCGAATCGTAAGCGTTTTGAGTGTTTTAAGAGTAGAATGAGCAAGTTTGAGTGTTGTGACTAAACCATACCTAAGGTATCTATTTATATTAATTCTAGGATGACAAAATGGTAAAAAAAAACACCAAAAACCCGCTCCCAAACGGTCAAAAACGGGCAAAAAATGGCTATATGTCGAACAACCCGAAAACCGGTTTCAAACTGGTTAGAAACCGGTTTCAAACCGGTTTTTCTAACCGGTTTCCCAAACCGGTTAGAAACCGGTTCTCCAACAGATAGTTTGAAACCGATTCCAAACTGGCGGTTTTTACAAAAACCGGTTTTGATCGGGTTCCGTTTCGGGTTTTTTTTCGGGTTCGGTTTTTTTGTTCATGCCTAGATGTATGTAATCATTAGATTAAAACTCTATATTGCTAGACATGAATCTTTTTTCGAAATTGCAAAATATTGCTCTTATGCGGATCTCTCATCATCTTCGCATACTATAAATGAGCTCGATGGGTGACTTACTCAAGTGGGTATTTTGAGTGCATATAACATTGAGTCTTTATAATTCAATTTGTAGTCTTGCTTTTCTTCTTCTTTTTCTTGGCTTTTTTCCTTTTGCTTGAAGGCCTCCGTTTTTAGTTTTGCTTCTCCTCTGTTTTGGAGAAGTGTTATATGTGTTGATTTTGAAAAAAAGAGAGAAAGATGTCACTAGCAAGGTGTATCATACCCCAAATCATACATCATTGGATCTAATTTTGACACGTCATCATAATCCATCTCAGCGGTCAACCGGCTGTAGCCACTCACATAAGGTTATTTACCGACACTCCAGTCACCTCCCCTTATCCATTTTCCGCTAGGTATATAAAACTCAGATCGATCTCAACGAATTTTTAGCTCCCTTTCAACAACGATTTTCAATCAATTTCAAGGTTAGGTCATTTTCTTAATCATCATTATTTTTATTAAATTGCTGAATAAATTTAACATTGTTAGTTTAATTTAATATTGATGCGTTTTTTATTTGTAAAAGTGTTTACCATTTATAATTGAAAAAAAAAACATGAATATATAACAGCTATAAACATCAAGTCATAATTTATTGATGTTTTGACGGTTGACTTTTTTTTTTTTTTTTAACATAAAGAGCCTAAAGCTAAAAGAAAGTCATGGTGAGGTCTTGAGGATGAAAAACTACCATAGAAATCAAAATACTAACTAGGAAGATAAAGGATCCACACAACTTACATATATGTCTATATTAATATTAATAGTACCTAAAATATATATCTATAATAAACCAGTATTGCAGTATCTTTTCAATGAAAAGCTTCTTCCTTGCTTACAGTTTTTGATGGCTTAGACCACCTCCTTTTGACAAATAGGGCAGTTCTGGGATCAAAATTTGAAGTATCAATTAGAAACCAACATTTATGAGCTAATGGCAACTTTTTCATCACCAGCAACAGCACAATTCATAAAAACAGTTATTATAAAAACGGGTTTGTTGGGGTTAAAAACTATGCTTTGCAGGTTGAAAAAGAAATATAAATGGATACACAATAGTGACCCTATCTGACCCAACCCGGTTTTGACCTGACTGGTTCGACGCGGGTTGAAAAGTGAACCAGGACCCATTTTGACCCGAACCCGTTTTGACCCAACCTGACCCATTTGCCACCCTTATAAAAGCGGTATCTTTGTAAATCGACAGACACAAGACCCAAGATCGTTTACCTTCTTGAGCTTCAACCAGTCACTGATGCACTTACTATGATACTGATGCAAACAAGGCAATGTGATCAACCGTTCACCAAAGTTGAAATCCATTTGACATATCACACAGCTAAAATCACACATAATCATAAAAGTGATTCAGCATTTATTTCTCGATTCAGGTTTAATCTGAAGTTCTGTAAGCAAGTATCTTTAATCCAAAGGTTCCTAGGTACCCTTTATGAAAAATGAGTTAAACTACGTAAAGGTTCGTGCTTTTTAGTTTTGACACTCATCACTCAAGTCATGTAAACTTACATAACAAAGTAAAAAAAATTTAAAGAAATTTGAGAAAAAAGGTACATACTTTTCTTCCTTCTTCTTATTCTTTGAGAACATTCGAGATCTGTACTTAGAAGTTGGTAATTGGGAAATACGGGATGCTGATACTCCTCTGTTTTCAACGCCAACTGCTTCAGCTAATTGTAGTAATTCCTATACAAGAAAACAACACAAAGTTAAAGATGTTATGCAAAAAGGTCTATCAAATGAACAATCAATTAAGTACCTCGTATTGCATACTATCAAGATCAATGCTGTCTTGCATTGAACTCGAGCTTGCAGCCTGTGAATGATCATTATTGAACATAGAGTTTAATGAGCTACTATAGTGAGTGAATTACACGTTGAACTTTAAAAGAAGTAAACATTACCCTTGAAGGAGTTGCTATAGTACTTTCTCTACTACCTGCACAACATATATATACAGAATCAACATGTTTACTGATCCAAAATTTTAAACAATGATAAGAACTACCAAAACAATAATTTATTTTTCTTTCGGACAACTACTAGTGCAACAACAAATTCATATCAATTTCAGTTAGCTTACGCATATAAGCGTACACATGTTCATAAACCCCATCAATATAGTAGCTGGCAGATCTAATCTTTTTGACTCAGGTATGCACCGCAAAGTTTTTATTAATGTACTAAAACAGCAATACTTTAAATTCCATTTTTTAGCTTCACACTCGAATGTACTTCATTTTTGTTCAATGTATGCATAACGGATATCAAACGTGTAAGAGTAAAAAAAAAATAGGATAACGATTTGACTAACCACTTGCACTTCCACTGTGTTCGGATATGATAAGATCATCAAATCCCTCCCCTAATTCCTGCAAGGATCTAGCCAAAGCTTCATCTATGGCTTCTTGTGTCATGACATCTTCATGCCTTGAAGATTCACCTTCATCTTCTAAAAGATGACCCCAATCATTTATATCATCATCATAGGTAGTAGGCACACGTTTGTTCCTGTCTCGTTCTTGAAATGATTGATACATGCTTGCCTGTGTGATATATTGACCAAAATGTGAATCAAATATGATCAAGATCCAAACTTTTTATATTAACTCCCATCTAAAACTTTAGGGGTAAGAGAGTAACGTTAAAATTGGCATAAAACTCGATTTAAGATTACCTGTTGCAAGAGAACCTCTTCATAACTAAGACCATCATCATTTGGGAAAAACTTAATCAAATTTTCGGCAATTTCATCCGGATTTCCCAAATTTAAGTAGTGATCATAACGGTTCACACTTCTACTCATGAGTGCTACTCTAACAAAGAAGTGCTAGTCTAACAAAGAAACACAAGGGAATAGATGAATAAAAATACAATAAAAAATAAATAAAAATAGATGAATGATAAAAGAAAAATGAAAGTGATATGATATAATACTCCATGAAATATGATTAACTACCAGGAAATTACTTAAACTCTGTCTATATGCTTCTCAATTGACTAATACAGGCATGATTGTAATAAGTGAATAAGTGTTGTATATGTATATATATCTGCAAGCAAACTACAACATTAAATGATTTATATTTCAGAATCAGATTTGGGTCTTTAAATATAAAGTTTCATAAATTATAAATTATAAATTATAAATTGATATATTATCTTAATAAAACTTGAATATACCCATGAAAAAGTTTAATTGCATTACTAATGGGCCATAATTACAATAATATATTTTTAACATAAATATGAATATCAAGATGATACTGTTCATAAATAGTCTCCTGCTTTCATGTGTTCTCCCCTTTCCTTTTATAGAAAGAAACTAATAAGATACTTTCATAGTTCATATTTGTCATCAAAATGGCATTTGGGTTCGCATAGTTGTAATTCATAATTCATAAGATCCAACACAATGACACAAATAAATATAAAAAAATAAAAATAAAATAAAAGAAGATAAAGTTTGAGAACAGATCAAGAAGGGGCACATTATTGGGTATTCAAGAAACTTAAATAAGGAGTGTGTTGTAGATTGAAGAATATAATAATTAAAGAATCTTGTAAAATTCAAGAAAACATGTGAATCAAAGAGTGTACCTTTGATGATGAAGTTACAGAGTAATAAAACTTATTTTATAATAATACGGCAAGAACAGGGACTGGTTTTGTGAATTGTGAAGTTCACCGCCAAAGGAGAGCTTTTTTAGGGGTACAAAAGAGTGTTGCAGTTTAGTGGAAAAAAGAGGGGTGTGTGTATATCCATGTGAATTATGAGTCTTTTTGTCCTTTGGTCCATCCTATCAGTACTTTATTTACTGATTTTACATATCACAATTCAGTGATTCACAACAATACTAATCTATTTGGTCTTATTAAATCGACTTTTTTAATTTTTTTTTTATTTATTTTGAGTGGTATATGTTTTTATAAAGAATCAAAAATGGAAAGTGATTCGAGAAATTGACGTAGACACATTAAAATACACATTGAATGTTGGATATTAATACTAAAGGGTCATTAGTTTAGTGGTACCGATATAACTTAACAATCTTGAATTCTTATTTCAAGTTTCGGGGTTGAACTATCCTACATATTCGTGAAAAAATAGTATATTTTGTGATAAATGTGTGTAAGTACTTACATTTTCAAAAAAAAGTTAGAAGTTTATGCATTGATACAACGAGTTTATAGGGCGGCTTTGCAAACAAAATATACCTGTGATAAAAAATAATTTTATCGCTTAATTTACACTAATTAAAATATCATCGCGGATTATTTCTTAATTTACCAACGTGTCCAATTGAGTGCTTGTTTCATGCCCTTGTAAAGTGTAATAATTATGTTATAGACTTGGAGTACGATATTCATATATATTTTTATTTAGTCAACGTGGACTTTGGTGACACCTTAATTATATAAGCTCCTTTATTAGTTGGCAGTTCGGAGACACCTACATGTCGTTTTCTAACAATTTCGTAGAAAACTAATGAAAGTTTGATAGATGACATCTTGGATGGAAAAACCTTCGAAATTGAGGGGAAAACTTGAAAATCGTACAAGTTGGACCGGGTCCAAACTCGGGTATCGGGATTGGCTCCGGGATAAACTTGTAAAAGAGTAAGAGAGATGCTAGGCTATGTTTACTAGACACTATCACTAGTTGCTATACATAAGAGTACAATCCTGAAATGTCGATATTCTGAATAAGGACACCCGATACATTGTCGATATTCTGAATAAGGACACCCGATACATTTTGAAGGGAGTAACTTAGTATACTCGTTCAGTATTTTCGAAGTTAAAATCTACTTGTGAAAATATTTTGAACCAATAAAAAAAAGGGAAAAAAAAGTAGAACAACGTCTCGCTTACACTCTAATGAAAGAAGAACGCCGATGAGAACACTGATGGGGATGACAGAATGCCGAGGATCAATGTTATCGATGCTGAACGCCGACGGGAACGAGCCTACTACTTACACTCTAATTAGTTTTTTTTTTTTTTTTTGAATTAAACATACAGGGGCGATTCTCTCTAGTAATAAGAGGGATCCATTGCACCCACTTGAATTTTAATTTTTTTTACAAAGCCTTATATATACATACAATATACACCACTTGAAAGATAACTTAGACCCCATTTGAATTAGGAAAAAAAACCTTATATAATTATTACTTCAAATATAAAGCCCATTATTTTTAGTCCTAAGATTAGCCCAATTATAACTAGCAAATTATAATCCATTAGTTGGAATTTGTTTCAATTATAACTAGCACATACGAAATTGGAAAATTAACACAAGAAATAAGTTGTGGACCACTCTCGATCCATCATTCCTTCCTACCAATTGCCATTTTCTTTTTTTTAGTTTGTCTCTTTATTTTGGTGAGTAATTCAATTATTATTCTCTCATTTGTAATTGACTAATTGTTTACATGAAAGTTAGGGTTTTTAATTTTTTTAATGGTATGAATTTTCATGTAATTATAGAGAATTTTCATGGTATGAAAAGTCGTAAGGAACAATTGTATTAGCTATGATGCTTGTTTTGAACTATTTATGTTTTATTATCAATGATTCGTGTGTATGCTACATAGTGTTTGTATCGATCCGACCCGTATTAAATAAATACTCCTTTTGATTTTTTTTCCAACATGACATAAATTTAATAAGGTTGAACCCCAGTACGTTTAAATCCTAAATTCGCCACTGTAAACATACTACCATTAAAAATAAAATAATACAATGTACAACAACGACATTACCATAACGCTAAGCTACTATGTAAAACAACTCCATATTACCAGAAGTAAAATGAGGATGCCAACTCAAAAACCAAAAAATGAAAAATTAAAAACAATTGTCATGACCCACACACCAAGATGATGCAGCTAGCTTGCTACAACCTCCACCAATAAAACAAACTACATATATGAAAAAAATAAACAAAACATTCTTGACATTAAACTCTCTCCACCACATGCATAGCAATAATAAAAAGGCCCACTCTCATAAATAAAAACCAAAATATGCAGCTCAGGAAACAAACAGAACATCAATCAACAGATTTATTAAAATTGGCCAGCAGGAGGATTTTTTAAGGAATCTGACGCGCGACGCGTCACCAAGATGATTAGTTTTTCAGAACTTTGGTCAACTTAAAAGAATAAATTGGAACAGTGTAGACGTTCATATTTAATGTTTGATATATGGTTGGAAAGCTCTATATGTCTACTTTTGTATGCAAAAAACAGTGTCTCATTTGGAGTTCTCTAGAAGAAGTTATGACGTTTTTACTACGGACTGTTCAGAAGACAGATTCATCCGAATTTGGACATGTTTTTGAAGTTGGAGTTTCTTAAGTTGTTAATGTGTGTTTAATGAATTGGTTTTAATTAGTCATTTATTATTCTTCAACTCTTGCCTTTTAGTAATTTGAAGGTTAACGTACTCTTAATATTTTCAACCTCTATATGAAGGCTACCATTATATACTAGAACATTTTTAGTTGTGATTTTTGATAAAACTTGAATTTTCTCTCTAGAATCGTCTCTGTATTATTCTTAAAAACCTTATTAGTTAATTACCTTTAAATTTTAAGACTTCAATGTGAAGACCATAATTAAATACACTGTTAATCACCAAACCTCTTAATTGTTACCTAGACTCGTCACCAAACCCAAAATAAAAGTTCTAATCAAATCAAATCTACCAATACAAAAATATAAAAATAAAAGTTAGTTGTTAACTTGTGGGTCAAGATTTATGGGCCGGCCAATGTCAACTGCAAAGGAAGTTGGTTATAAAGGAGAGAACTCTAAATCTTGAAACGTATCGCCCCTCCAAGAACGGAAAGTCAACTGCAAAGGAAGTTGACAATTAAACTCCAACTGACAAGAAGGACATCAGGCGGACTATTTCTGTGGCTAAAGGACATGCCATGTTTTCTTGATCCGTTATGTTATTATTGGAGAGCAGGCCCTTCGCAGTTTTGATTGTTGAATGTCAAATGGTTCCACGAAATCTTATGGTTTGGTAATTATTAAACTACTTTTAAATGTTAGTTACCACATTTCTCTTTTTATTGTTTGCAAATAGTATAACCTTAATGCGTTCACCCCATATCACTATCTTTATGTATCGATATGTGCAGCATCCAACAAGTGAATATTGACTTGCAAAGCACTATGATGGTCGTTCATAATAAGTAATTTGTAACAACCCGTCCCACATCGGAAAGAGATAAGTGATTGGAGTCCCTTATAAGTCTAAAGTTGTGGCTAACAGATCCTTCTACCATGATTTTTAGTTGAAACCTGAAGGTATTCGGTTAGTCATTACTTTAGCTTTGAACAGAGTTGGACCATGAGGTGAGCAAAAGTCTGCATAGGATGGTGTAATATTTTTAAGTAGGCATTTTAGTGTTAGTGTGTATGCAGTCAATGTGTTGGAAAACTGATTGCTTAGATGTGCCTAGGTGAGTAGGTGTTAGTAGATTCATTAAACAAAAACATGCATATATTTACCTATAATCAAAAACTTTTTTTTTTCCCTTACATGTGTTTATTTGTCTTTCTATCTACACAGGTTACTATTTTGCACCTGAAATCTGTGTAGTTTTTTACATGCTTGACCCATTCAACTATTAGGCCCTTTACTTTTAACTCCTTAACCTCACATCTTTTCATTTTATGTGTATTCAAAATGTATCTAAAATCGAAAGGGTTAAAGTTGCAAGCCTGTTTATTTTTGTTCACCAGTAGACCTCACTGGCTCATAATTAATTTGAGCCGTTCGCAAGTAATTTCTAAGTAAATGGGTAGAAATTGTCACATTTATTCATTGTAAAGTTTATCGACCCATTTGGCATGTTTTACTTTTATTTTATTTTGGTTTGACCAATTTTACCCGTTTGAGTGGCAATCTATATTTTTTCATACAATTCTTTCAAATACAACACAACTCATTTTGACCCGTTTCTAAATAAATTTTTTTTCAAACGGGTCGACTTTGCTTTATTTATTCATTACAAAGTTTATCAAACCATTTGAAAAGCTCCATTAGGCAATTTTGAACGAGAGCATTACATAATAAGCAAAAGGTTGTCTCTGGTTCAATAGTATGAATACATTATCATGATGGGTAGTGGGGTCAAAACGAGTCGATTGGGTAGCTGATTTAAATGAGTAGCTCTAATATGCCGGTCAAGCATATATGCCGGTCAAGCATATATGCCGGTCAAGCATGTGAGTTTTGGCTGCCACCACCAGCACTTATTTTCTCAAATTATTGTATTTTCTTTAACGGTAAATGTATGACATATGATTACAAACACTATGTCTCTAAAATGAATGATAACATTTTAATAAAATGGACATCATAAGCACTTAAATACACGTTAACTTGCTTTTGACCTGTATAATCCGTTTGTCCTTTTGTCTCATTTCATTTTTAGATAATTGAAATTAGATAGAATCACACATTACACTCTTACCTCCGATGTCTCTCCGTGAAAAAAAAATCAACTCCTTAGATCTATAAAATCTCATTTGTTCTTTCAATAACAACTAATTATTTTGCAGAGAAATTATACATGAACCTTGTATAACCGCACAAATATGTCAACTTACGTACATAATAATTATGAGATATAATATAAACCTTGTATTAAAATCACGTACTAGCCCGCAAATTTTGCGGGTTATAATCTAGTCTATCAATACAAAAAAATTAAAATGAAAGTTAGTCGTTAACTTGTGGGTCAAGATTTATGGGCCGGCCAATATCATATAATAATACTCTTTATTATAAATAGGCAAATGAACCACCCAAATTAATAAATCAATCACAAATATACATTAACGGTTGTACAATACAACCTGTTAATGCATACTCGTGGTGAATTTATCATATTGGATAGTAGAAATATCATCACCCTAACAAACAAATCTTTATCTCCGTTGAGAGACACGGATGCTTCGTTGTACTAATGACTAAATAGTCTAGCGGTAAGGGTAGCCCATGACATCCTTGAAGTCATGAGTTCGAAACCTGTGATGGGTATTATTTATCATAAAGGTACCTACCACCAATGAAGCGCATGACTCACAATGTTAAGGCTTAATCTGCGCGAGTTTCGGCTCGGACGTTGTGGTATATGTGATGGAGGTGATTTGCCCGGCGATGTTGGACCTCGTGGAGGGTTCGACCGTGCTCCATTGAAATATAAAGCGGTTCCACTGGGTGGCCTAAATACTCATTTTTTCAGATGCTTCTTTGTATAAACTTAAGTGTATGTGGGTACTACTTTTATGTTTTATCGATTAGTAAAAACAACATGCATATTTAAATAATTTATCGAAAATAATAATGAGGCGAAGTTAGTATATTTTGAGCTAAATATTTTATTTTTCATATAACTGTGGAATCTACTTTTTGATTAAATAATAATTTAAAGCTTTGTATCTCTTCTTATTCTCTTAGTATTATCACCCCTCTTCTTATTTTTATTTTGTAAAAGGTATTCCAGAACACCAAAAAACCTTCCACCAGGGCCACGGCCATGGCCGATCATTGGAAATATACATCGAATAGGCAACAATCCACATATCTCGTTAGCAAACTTTGCTCAAGAATACGGTCCACTTATTTCGCTACGTTTAGGTACTCAACTTCTTGTTCCACAAGCAGCTTTAGAAATTCTCAAGACCCAGTGTAATAACCTAAATATAGAATGTGAAATTATAACATCTTACTTATTGAATCCCCCAGATTTTTTTTTCTTGAATATTGTCTGCTAATAATTATTTAGCATGCAAAATATACGACATGATACGATATTTGGATCAATTTCGAGGACGAAATTATTTTTAAGGGAGGTAGAATTGAAATACCTGAAATTTTGAAGAAATAAAAACAAAAATTGTTAGATGGAATGATACGACTATTGATATAACCTTCATAGTCTTTTATTATTATTAATGTTATTATATCTTATTATTATTATTATTATTATTATTATTAATTATTATCATAAAAAAAATTGGTGATCATGAATGGTCAAATATGAACTTCAATTTAGTTAGATGGTGTGTGGGCCGATTGTAGCTAGGAAAATAAAATAATAAGTGAGTTTAGGCCCACAAATTTGCTTTCTTAAACTCCCTACACAAACAAGAAAACCAAAAGTCTAAAACGCTATTTGTACGTGTCTCGGGTCCCTTTGTGTTCCTTTAATCTCGTTGCTGCAAATGGAGTAGAACACGATTAATCTGTTGCTTCGAAGGCAGAGTTACATCCAATTCGATATGATCACGCTGTGCATAGATGATGTAATTTTATGTCCCCAATTATTTTTGTTCATGAATACGTATAATGCCATATGTGCTTAACTTCAAGTATGTAATTGTCCAGGCATTGGAAACTCTGAAATACCTAATTCACGTTTTATAACAATTAACTATTAATGATTTTATATGCTTTACTTAATGGTTCTAGTCAATTTGTACGTGTATGGAAAATTATGAAATATGAGAGGGTGTTCTATAATCTCGCATATTATACATTAAAATATAATGTCTTGAATACATTAAAATTGGAACCAAATAGTAAGTCATCAACGTAATGTCCATTGATTATTCAGGTGATTAAATAAAGTCAGACTAACGACAACAAATTTAACATAAAGGTAGTAATTTAGTTTCTGTTTATGATTGGTCCGTTAACTATTGTAGATCGATTTGCGTGGAAGTAATTTGGATTTCCTGTTAGACCTCATCATCAATCAAGGTACGGATATCTATCATTTACTTAAGGATTCTTATGATATGTATCATGATTCTTGTATATCATCTATGTTGTCTATGCTTTGATTCGAACCTTTCGTTTGCCATGTATTCGAGTTTGTTACCTTGACCTCATACATTGGAATCATTTGCGCCTGTTGACATTACTTTGCTATTTGAAACTCATATGTATATGTTTGATGCTCGGTTGTGTTGGCCTTATATGTGACTTACTTAAATCTGTGGTTCATTTGTTAGTTCTTCATTTGATTCGTTAGTCCTCGTTGATTCGGTTGCTTTGATAGTTGTTGATTCGTTTAATTCTTGATTCGTTTACTTTGTTAGTTCTTGATTCGTTTGATTCTTGATTTGCTTGCTTTGTAGTTCTTGATTCGTTATCTTCGTTAGTTTCCTGATTCGGTTGATCCTTGATTCGTTTGCTTTGTTAGTTCTTGCTTCGTTTGCTTCTTGATTCGTTTGGTTCTTATGCTATGTACGGAATTGTCATCTTATTTCTAAGATGTCTTTTGATCTCGTTATATGTTCGTTTCGATATCTATCCTTTATTTAAGAATTTTCGTATCTATTTGGCCATTTGTCCCTCTATGCGATATGATAAGTTGGTTATTGTTGGAATTGACTTAGCTTTTAATTTGGAGATTATTATTTTATATGTAACGTATGTTTCGATTCATTTCCGATACCCGAGCTGTTTTCCTACCTATGGAGGGACCATAGGGGCGTTATTGTGGCACCAATAGCGTCGCGCCACCGTGGCGGTGCGATTAGTCCACGACGTCTCCTTTAGTTTGCTTGGGATAGCATTGGCCATTTTGATTATGATTTGATAGGAGGCGTATGGGTCAGCCCTAGCTTATATGATATGATATGTTTTGGTGGATGGTTGTGTTGTGCCCACACGCCATCGCACATTTGTATGGTACATTCGGATTTGCAGGTCCGGCGTACATTTGTACGTGTATGATATGATTTGTTTGAGCTCATTGGGTATCTCCATATGATTCGTTTGGATATTCATTTGTTCGGTATTTCTTTGACCTCTATTATATGATATCTAATCTTATCGGTTGGTTGGTAATCAACTTTGTTGCAGATTCATTTCACTCATATTAATATTTGTATTTGTTATATTGCTTCATTTCGTACATATTATTGTTTATTTGTTTTATCCGTTCACTGGGCATTTGGCTTAGCCGCATTTCTTTCTCCGCGGCAGGTATCCAGGTAAAGCTTGAGGATAAGTAAAGTATGCTTAGGATTCGAGACTCTTCTAGAAGACCATTAGAGATCGAGAGAAGACTAGCATTATTTTCCTTTAGGTATATATACTTTGTATCATCGTGACATTCCGTCCCTTCGGAGACGGGGTGTTACACCCAGGACCGGCTTTTATCTGGCCGCGCTATTCCTAACGCTTTTGAGCATGGTTTGTCACCCTTCTTTTTTGTTTGGTCAGCAGATGGTGGCGATCACTGGAAGTCATTAAGAGCCCTTTGTCGAACGGAGATGTTTTCGCCTAAAGCCTTGGAAGTCCAGTCTAATTTAAGAGAGAAAAAATTAGCTCAAATGTTGGATTTCTTGCATGGTTAACAATTTGAAGGTGTGTGCATTGGGGATATTGTTTTTACAACAATCTTTAATACACTTAGCAATGTTTTCTTTGGAAAAGATTTACTTGATTTTGATGATGATGGAACTCATGATGGTGGGTAGAAAGGAAAACTTTTTATGGCACTTACGGATGGAACAAGACCAAATATAAGTGATTTCTTTCCATTGTTTAAGAGTTTGGATCTTCAAGGGTTAAGGAGGGACAATTTGAAAAATATCAAGGAGATTTTTAGTTTTTGGGAGGACATAGTAGATGAAAAAAGAGCTCGGTTTAGTTCCTCCGTGACGAAGGACGTGGCGGATGAAGAAAAATGTTTCTTTGATCGGTTACTTGAAAACGGATTCTCAGACGACCAGATCAATATGTGTGCTTTGGTAAGCTTTGCTAATATATTCCTTCTGTTTGTTTATTTACTAATATTTCTGTCATTAGTTTCATTAAATTTGATAGCTAGTACTACATTAGATGTCAAATAACATTTTAACACTTTTATTAATCAATCTTAATCTAATTAAGCTAGGAGAATGAGTGTATAAAACTAATTAACACGGGTCAACCGTTATGCTAATCTTCTCTTCAGTGTTTTCAAATTTAGCAATACATAATACATCAGGCATTAAGCTAGGTAATTTTTTTATTTATTAAATATTGATTATTTTTTATATGCTTTTAAAGCTGCACTGATATACTACGTCTATTTTCTTACATTATCTATAGCAGTTATTCATAGCAGGTGGAGATACTACAACCTCTACTATCGAATGGGCCTTGGCCGAGTTGATGAAAAACAAAAAAACGCTGTTGAAAGTACAACAAGAGCTAAAGTGCAAAAGTAGGAACAACGTATCTGAACTTTCAAAGTCGTCTTATCTAAATGCATGTATCAAAGAAACACTAAGGTTACACCCGGCGGTGCCTTTCCTTATCCCCCGTCGTTCTTTTGAGACTTGTGAGGTTATGAACTATACAATCCCTAAAAGTACCCAAATATTTATCAACGTTTGGGCAATTGGTCGAGATCCAACAGTGTGGGAAGACTCGCTAACTTTTAAACCCGAAAGGTTTATTGACTCAAACTTGGATTTTAAAGGTCAAGACTTTGAGTTAATACCATTTGGTGCTGGGAGAAGGATGTGTCCAGGTTTACCCTCGGGTATTAAAAGTGTTCAATCTATATTAGCAGCTTTGATTAACCAATTTGATTGGGTTCTTCCAAATGATGAAGATCCTCCAAACCTCAACATGAACGGAAAATTTGGGGTGACTTTGCAAATCCTGCAACTATCTCAAATTATAATATCTCAAATTATAATGAGACCATATTTATATCTTATATATATTTATATTTTTTATATATAGCTAATCAAATAAAATGATTAACATGAAGACGATAAATATGTTTAACATGAACGATACTGACTTGATAGATTTGTTAATATATTTAAATAAACAGAATAAAAATTGTTTTAAACGTAGTTGGAATATATATATATATATATATATATATATATATATATATATATATATATATATATATATATATATAATAAAAGGCATGATGTGAAATTACATTATAAATGCAAATAATGTTGTACGAATTTGACGTGAATGACAAAATTATAACATAAAATAAGAATTGGTAGTGGTCTTTGTTGAATTACAATCGATAATGTTAACAAGACTTTGAACGTCAATGACAAAACCATAACATTAATTAAAATGCAAGTGGTCCTCTTGTTTAAATTTCGGTTAATTAGTGACTGAATACAACTATTGTAAAACAAATCACGTAATAATATTTATAAAACTTAATTATCAGCTGTAAACAATATATCTACCCGTCTACTTTTTTAATATTATATATCACCTCTTACTTTCCTCATGTACACTTCTCATTCCCACTACCACCAACCACCTTCTACATGAACGTAAAATGCAGTAGCGTAAAATGCAGTATAATTTTTTTTTTGTTTTCAATTTTTTTTTCAATACATATATATAAAATGCAACAAAATTCACATGAACTGCAACTAAAATGCAGTATAATAGTTTTTTTCTTTTTTGTTTTCAAATTATATTTTTTAACATATGAATGTAAAATGTAGCATAGTTCACATGAATTGCAATTAAAATGTATTATCCGTTGGAGGTCAGTTCACTAATAGTGGTAGTTCAAGGTCAAGATGACGGTGGTGGTCACTTGTGATGGTATAGGTGGTGGTGGTGGTGGTTAGTTATTTTAGAGAGAAGGTGAGAGTTGTGAAGAGAAGGTAGATGAAATGTTGTAGAAAGAGAAAATGTTAATTGTAAATGAGAAGGGAAATGAGATGTGAAAAGTAAAAAGGAGTGCATGTATAATATTAGTAAAGTGGAGGGTAAAAATGAAATATTATATTGACACATGATACGTTTTTACTGATTAATTATCATCCTCTCACTTCCCTTCCTAAGAAGCTTTCTGCTCTGATCCTCGATCCATATATATTTGTCCAGAAAATCAATAATTTTGAATATCTAATTTTACGGCAAAAATATCTAATTAACAAGTTTTAATAATAACTTGTGATATGTTGTTCAAAGATCAAGAAATTAAAGCAAGAGCATATGTCAATATTATAAATCATAAATCACATGAAAATATAATATAACTTAATTAATGAAAAATAAAGAAATAATCTTATCCTACACATATTTTGTTTTCATCCTATCCTAATTAAACAATTAGCAACGTTAATCTATTTAGTCAAATTTGTTGACCTAAATTAAGATTCTTCACAAGTCATCGGTCAAGCAATGAAATAGTCAGGAGAAATAAACTCAATTGAATTAAAAACACGAAATTTGAATTAGTCTTTGGTTACCGTTTAGTTTAATCCATAAAACGGAGTATTAGGTTGATCAGTAATTATTAAATGAAGTAGGAACCTGCCTTTATGAAGAAAAACTAAAATCAAGTAGAAACCTTTAGCATGTAAGCTCCTTTTATTTGATTTCTCCTGTGACTTAACCTAACCATTATTGACGACTTTGAACTAATGATATCACTATCATGGAGGACTTGGATTGAACAAACGAGGTTTCGGAAAAACTCGAGGCCTAATCATCACTTTCATATTGTTATCATATCAAATGTTTAAGTTGTTTCCGTGCATATGTAAAAGTCTAAAACTTGCCGGGGAGAAGGGCATGTAACGTAAAAGTTGAGATCACTGAGTCATATCTGCATGTTTCTTTAATCGTTGAATTGCTATATCTAACTATTACAATTATTTTCATTAATTTGGCGATTTAGTTTTGTGTTTCCTTTGTACGTGTTTGACTGTTGGTATCTTATGTTATATGTTAAAATAATGATAGAAAGTGAAAGTGAAAATGATGGAAATGGGACTTAGGGAATTGTTTATATAATTTTGATATGATGTTTGAGTAAAAAAAATGATAAAACCTGAATATATATTTGAAAATGAAAAACAGTTAAAAGCACTAATTAATTTCCAACCCCTATAAACTTAGTTAATGACTTGACGTAGAGTGAAATATATTAAGAATAACACACTAATTACATAATTAAGAATACATGTGAGATCAGAAGGGCAAGTATTTTGAGGAGAATGAGGAACATACAATCTCAGCCGTTGATTTATGTGATCAATGATCCACATACGCAACACTGCATATTACGTTCACACTGTATTTTATGTAGAATTCAGTGTTGTTAAGATGCAGTGAATCAGTGACGTTGATCACGAAAAATCAACGACTAAATCCTTATGCCTTTTATTTCTCCCATAGGAATAACTAATATTTGTAATGTTATCATGAATCATGAATATTATTTGATTAATTGATACGAATCATGGTTCTCGATATGTGTTAATTAATACTAATATTAGTGATTAAACTAATATTTGAGGAGACTGGATGCACCCTGTTGATTTATTTTTTACGAAAGTCATAATAATAATAATAATAATAATAATAATAATAATAATAATAATAATAATAATAATAATAATAATAATAATAAAAATAATAAAAAATAATAGAGGAAGATACGCACGATTTAGATGAATTCTAAACTTGTCGACGTACAGCTCTTAATGATATTATTTGATTATTTTGTTCTTCTTTGGATTTTGTAACAGCCTTTTTCCTCGTTTCTCTTTCTGATAGCTGCCGAAGGTTTCGTACTCATTTCATTTTCTCAAGTCTCAACCTTTTCTTTTTTTAATTTCCGTCACATACATTTTTGAATGATTTCTTATATATTTTTGTTGCTAAACAGAGATGCAGATTGAGATTGTTAAAAACTAGAACATCAATCTACTAAAATTGCCTATAATCCTTGCGTCAAACACACTCATGATGTTTTCAGTTTCTTCATGTATGGTAACGGTTGTAATAGCAACTGTGCTTTTTTATTCTTCACGCAATTGATTGATTTTTTATTTTGTTTTTCGTTTATTAACTCAAAAACAAAAAACAATTATCCGTTTGGTATGGATCTATTTAATAAATAAACATTAAAAAATACCTGTCTAATCTAAACAAATATCCTAAACTACAAATGTTGTCTTTGTTCAGACAAGCACGTTCAATATTCCTTTAATTATTATTATACTAATACTAATAATTAATAATTACCAAAAGGAAAAACATATGAACATTTAATACGTGTTAATTATAATTATATTAATTAAATTAATGCCTTATTTGGCTCCATGCTTTTAAATTAATGCTCAACATTAGTACGCATGTAGTTTTCGACTAATTCGATAACATCCGCAACCCACCTTTCGTAGCTTCATTCCGCATCTTCTTCTTCTTTTTTTTTTTTTCCACTCTTGTAGTCTTGTATACAAATCTACAAAATGAGCTATATGTCATTTTCATTTAATGTGAAAAATATCCCAAATATATGAATCAAAACCCAAACTTAACCAAATTGGAAATAATCTCCGGTTTCAATCAGAAACTTATACTCAAGAATACACACACTATTGTCGTGACTTAACGTTTGATACAAACTAAATGTTCATAATAGATGAACGATTATACAGAGAAAGTTAGGGTTACAAAATTGGAGAGGATGAATGAATCGACTTCTTTTCTGTAAACCCTAATCTCACTAGTATATATAAGAATTGGCTTTAGACAAGAATTCCCCTTCAACACTCTAAAACCTTAAGAACGTATCCCTCAGCTTTCCACAGACTTCAAATAAATCCTTCTAGTTCCAGAAATAACATCAAAGCCCTCCAGGTTTCCAATTTAACATTTCAACCTGAAATAGTACTAGATCGAACAACCACAAATAAGAAATGACTTTCATATTTGAACAAGAAGATAAGCTTGTAATGTCCTTATAATTTTAACATCCCCTCAAGCTTATTTTGATACAAGTCTATAAGACCCAAATGTTGGTTCAAAAATGTATGTTGAGACACACTTAAACTTTTAGTAAGTATGTCTACTAGTTGTTGCTTAGAAAAGATTTGATGAGTTTTAATAACACCTGCTGCTACCTTTATTCTTATAAAATGAACATCAATTTCAAAATATTTAGTTGTTTCATGAAAAACTGGAATAGCAACCAACTGTATAGCAGAATTATTATCACAAAATAGGTCAAAAGGAAAATTAACCTCTACATTCAGATCTTTTAAAATATTTTTAAACCAAATAATTTCACAAGCAGTTATTGCCATAGCCCTATATTCTACTTCAGCAGAGAACCTAGCAATGGTTACTTGTTTTTTACTTTTTCAAGAGACTAAGGAATCACAAAAGTATACAACGTAACATGTTACTGATTTCCTATTCCTTTCAACAATCCCATTTTATTGAGGAGTGTATGCACAAGAAGTTTGATGAATGATACATGTTTTTAAAACAAATCAGATATTCTGTTGTTCAGAAATTCTATTCCATTATCACTTCTTAGCATTTTAACTCTCTTTGAAAATTGAGTTTCAATTAGATTAACAAAACTGCAAACATTTTCATACGCATCCTCCTTTGATTTTATCAGAAAATTCCAGACATCCGTACTAAAATCATCTACAACAGTAATAAAATACTTATATCCTTTTCTACTTTGAATTTTAAAAGGTCCCCACAAGTCCAAGTGAACAAGTTCACCAACACTTGTGGTTTTATGTTCACTTATAGAAAAATGATCCCTACTTTGTTTAGCCTGATGACAAACATCACAAGGATAAGATTTTACATCATTATTAAAAGGGATAAGTGTCTTAGAATGCATTCTACTTAACCCAAATATCTATTGTGTGTAGTTTACTTACGGGTAGTGTTTTTAATTGTTTTAACTTTCAAAAAATAGTTTTTGATGTATTTTTTTTACCTGCTTAGCCCTTAGCAGATTACCAGATGAATTTAAAAAAATGTATATGTGGCGTGCCATGTCATAAATCAACTGCCACATCATCATTGTCTTCTCCGTTGAAGAAACCCACTGCATTCTCTCCCTCTCCGGTCACGTAACCCACTGCGTTCCTCTCATGGTCACCAGAATCTTCAACTTCTCATCTCACTAGATGCTAATATAAAATCAATTTCATCCGCTTCACTGCTCAAAGTCGCGATGTCGGCAAGTGATTTTAATACTTAAAATTAATTACTTTATTTGTTGATAATGAACAAAGGATATATGTTTTGAATTAATCGTAACTTGAATTCGAGAAAGAGTATGATTAGTATTTTCAACAACTACCGTCACCATCTTCACCGAATTGTTGCATTAAATATACAGAAGAGTTAATTGCATTGTTGGTCCTTGTGATTTACACACAATAACACACGTAGTCCTCGTACTAGATTTGAGTTCTGATTCTGGCTTATTTCAAGCACAGATTAACACCACCACCCCACCACCCACCAGATTTGGGTATCGACCGATCGTCTTCATTATTTTCCGGTGATGCGTCTTCTGTTGTTTCTTTCGGAGACCGTATAGCAGGAATGGTTGTACGAAGATGGATTTGGGGAGTTTGATTTGAATGTAGGTGGCCGTGAAGGTTGAGAAAAGGAATGTATATGATTAGTTTACAAGTGTACTTTCTATTATATTTATTTATTTATATTTATAATATATATATATATATATATATATATATATATATATATATATATATATATATATTTGAAAGGACATATAAATATAAATTCAGTATATGAATAAAAGATAAAGGTAAGGGTATCTTAGTCATTTTACGTAGAGAGGGACCGAACTCGCAACAACTTTTGAGTTTTTGTACTGTCAATGCAAAAAACAAAGTATAAGGATTAGGTGTGTTACTGTGTGTAAACAGCCGGAATTCTTCGGATCTGTTTTCTGGTGACACTTCCCGTAACAAAAACGATTCCGAAATTCAACTCAGATCTGTCTCCGTTGTGTTCATTATTACGATTAAGGATTTTGTAGGTAAAATACATACAATAGAGCGAATTTACAAGTTTTATGCATTAAAAATATTACTCGTTAGTAAGATGCATACAATAGATATTTTGGCGGAGTAATGATTTGATGTCTGACGTATCATCAAGTCATCCACAAATATTGCAATCGGTGCCACATAAGCCTTTTGTAGGTAAATTACATACAATAGAGCGAATTTACAGGTTTTATGCATTAAAAACACTACTTGTAAGTAAAATACACACAATAGATATTTAGGTCAAGTTATACATTCCAAGACACTTATCGGTTATTAAAACTCAATTTTTCTTTTAGAATAACAAGAACTTGATGAGAAGGATGACCAAGTCTTGCATGTCATAATTGTTTTGACACACAACACACCACAACCTACCAGCACATTGCACATCATTTTTCATTAAACAAATACAGTCTACCAGTCCCCACAATCATCCCTAGCTTAGAGTCCTGTATATGACACTGAGACTCATCAAATTTGATAGACATTTTACTATCCCTAGATAGTTTATGCACAGATCATAGACTGACACAATATTCAGGAACAACAAGGACATCAAACAGAACAACACTATTTGTTAACTTAAGATTACCAATCTTATGTATTTTAGCTTGTGTTCCATTAGGATGACCAACAATTATTTTAATATTAAAGACATCAACAATATTATTCAAATCCCTTCAAAATATGTCATATGTTGGTTTGCCCCAGAGTCAATGATCCAACCTTTATTGACTTGTTTTGTTTTATCAGAAAGATTGGGATTAAAATTTTTGTCAAAATTGGTATTGAACAAAATACTGAAGTTAAAGACAATACCTGCCATATTAGCATGAGCACTTAGGAGAGTGGATTTCATTAATCAAGCTCAATAATTTCATCATCTGTTCATTAGAAAAAGATACAGAAGTAGTGCTAGTGCTTGCTTCTTCAGAAGCAGCAGCATTATTAGAAACAGATTTATAACCACTTTGCACATTAAGCTGCTTGTTATTATTTTTTAACCTTTTATAGTCAGAAGGATAACCAACAATTTCAAAACACCTATCAACAGTATGTCTTATTTTATTACATTTTGTACATTTAAGATTAGGATTATGACCTCTATTGTAGTTATTACTAAAGTTACCTCTTATATTACCATTGTTACTCATATTATAATTATTTCTGTTGTTATTAGTTTGAGCAATAAAAGCAGTAGGTTCGAGATTTTTTATTACCCTCAACACCAGACACACCTCTGTGTGATTCATCCCTTGACAAAATAACATAAGTAGTTTTCACATAAGGCAAAGGTTCTCTCAACAACAAATTAGTTCTTACAGACATATAACAATCATCCAAACCCATCAAGAACTGCATCACTTTCTTGACTTTTGTGTGTTCATTTAGATTTGCAGGTGCAGCACATGTGCAGTTAGGTAAAACTATCATTGCATCATATTGTTTCCAAAGACTATTAAGTGAATGATAATAAGCAGAAAAAGAATTTCTATTTTGTCTTACAGAATTTATTTTTTGATGCAAGTTAAAAATGATAGAACCATCAACTTTGTCATATGTTTCTTTAAGTTCAGTCCATACTTCTAATGCAGTAGTTGAAAAAATTTGCCCAGAATATAAATCCTCGGAAATTGACCCCAATATCCAAGATAATACAACAGAGTTACACATATCCCATTGTGTAGCAAGAACTTCATTTGTAAGATTTTTTTTTCTACCGTGCCATTTATAAAACTAAGTTTATTTTTGGTCTCTAAGACCAAAAGCATAGATCTGCTCCATGTATTATAGTTTTCAGCTCCTTTAAGTTTCACAGTAATTAGATGTGTACAAGTTGTTGTATCACTTGTATGTAAATATAAGGAATCACCAAAATCGAGTTTATTAATAAGAGTAACTTAATTTTAATCCTCCATGTCACCACCAAACAATGCAAGCATGTACCAAACAAAGAAGCAGATAGCAAACACAGATGCAAGACAAATAATAATACTACAAGTATGCAAATGATCTAGACAGATTTGAACCAATCAATTACTAGATACGAAACAAACAAAACAAATTGGTACACAAAATGAAAGAAATAAGAAAGAGAGTTTGGAACTTTCTTACAGGGTACTCCGTGCAAATAAGCAATAAGAAAATAGAAGGAATATCGCAGCGGAAGACACCAGAAATAAAATCCTCTGGAACAGCCAAGAGAAGATGTAGTGACCAGCAGGTTTCGATATGAAACCTTAGAAACCCTAATTTTGAAAAATTAGGGTTAAAGAAGACTTGTAGCGAGCCAATAAGAATCCACCGATGAAACGATGAATCAATCTTCACAGATCATTACCGAACCCAAAGAGATCTCAATTGTAACACGTTTATTAAAAACCCCAATTTTAGGAACTCTAGAATGAAGACCCCTAAATTGAAGAAACTTCACTTAATCGTCTCAAATCACGACACAATCGAACCGTGTCGCTCTGATACCATGTGAAAAATATGAATCTAACCACAAATATATGAATCAAAACCCAAACTTAACCAAATTGGAATAATCTCCAGTTTCAATAAGAAACTTATACTCAGGAATACACACACTATTGTCGTGACTTAACGTTTGATACAAACTAAATGTTCATAATAGATGAACGATTATACAGAGAAAGTTAGGGTTACAAAGTTGGAGAGGATGAATGAATCAACTTCTTTTCGGTGAATCCTAATCTCATTGGTATATATAAGAATTGGCATTAGACAAGAATTCCCCTTCAATACTCTAAAACCTTCAGAACAGATCCCTCGGCTTTTCACAGACTTCAAATGAATCCTTCTAGTTCCAGAAATAACATCAAAGCCCTCCAGGTTTCCAATTTAACATTTCAACCTGAAATAGTACTAGAACAACCACAAATAAGAAATGACTTACATATTTGAACAAGATAAGCTTGTAATGCCCTTATAATTTTAACATTTAATATTTACTCGCTATCGCTATATACGATATGATTTTTTCTTGTGTATATATAAGTGCATGATATGCCTCATTTATTTACTTTTACAAGGCAAATTAGTTTAAATGTCGACTAATCGATAAGGATATGATATGTAGGGCAAACTGCGTTGTTGTCGACTTTTGGTAGTTCTATTTTATGGACATTATAGTTTTAAATAATAAACTTTAAAACTTATCATCATCATGTATATATATTTGATAAGTTTAAACTTCAATCGATATACAAATGTTAGAGGCTGGTTTTAATTCTAGTTAAAATTCTACTGTAAATAGGAAGAAAAAATTATGATAAACCACTATAGTTGTACAAACCCTAAACTCGAAACCCCGAAACCCTAAACCCTAACTCCTAAACCCTAAACTCTAAACCTTAAACGCAACACTAACACATGTGTTACTAATTTGTAAACCCACTAAAAAATAAAAAAAAAAACTCGTCGAAAGTATAGCTTGTGAGATCTTAAATCGAAGAGGAGAAAACGCTGAATTTTATGGTGCAATTTTTATAATTTTTCGACTTGTCGTATTTGAGATATTTAGTTTTTAAAAATATGGGGAAAGTGAGTTTTGTGATACGTGGCGCATTCCTATTGGTTCCCCTATTCTCAACACTTTTGTCATTCTCATTTGAACCTCACCCTGTATTGATAATTAACGGAAACATATTAAATGATCCAAGATATTAACGGAAACATATTAAATGATCCAAGATTGGCCGGGGCTTTTGAAATTAGGATGGCCCACGTTGGAATATATGTAACATCCACCCTAAGGGCCTAGTAATCCGGGTAAATTTCTAACTTTAAATTTATTATTTAATGTGTTAGGAATATTTGATATGTTATGTTTATTTGATAATATTAGTCAAGAGATTAATTGAGTTATTGTGACTAATAAATAATTCATTGTTTTAAACCGAATTAGTTGACGGTAAAGTAGAATAATTGGTTTTCACAAAATGGTTTTAGGTTCCCGATAATAGATTAAGAAGGGAACTAAAATTATAATGGTATTGGGTTAGATTAATATATATATACATACTTTCTCAATTCTTCTACACAAATATACACACTTCTTAAACATTCCTGCGAACTGACTTAAAATCCCAAAAATTGAAAGAAACCTTCTGTGAAATCTTAAAACAGTAGAATAATCACCCTCTTGTTACAAAAATGAATTCCAGTAACATCCTCATCATCACTCTGTTCCTGTAAGTATTTGATGTTTATAATTGTATTTTGATGAAATTAGCAAATTCTCGAATTGATATGAATTTTAAGCTTAAAAGATGTTATATGATGTTATTTGATGCATATAAGTTGTTAGAAAGCTTATTTGAATGATAGGAAGTCGAATTCGTGAGTTTTGAAAGAATTCAGTTCGAATTTCTGGGTTCAGCAGCGAACTTCGCAGCTTGAAGATGAACTCAGTTAGCAGAACTTGATTGTGAAGTAGTTTCCACTGTTTATGTAATTAACACTGTTAGTTAAGAATTGTAAGTAGTTTCCACTGTTTATGTAATTAACACTGTTAGTTAAGAATTGTAAGTAGTTTCCACTGTTTATGTAATTAACACTGTTTGTTAAGAATTGTAAGTAGTTTCCACTGTTTATGTAATTAACACTGTTAGTTAAGAATTGTAAGTAGTTTCCACTGTTTATGTAATTAACACTGTTTGTTAAGAATTGTAAGTAGTTTCCACTGTTTATGTAATTAACACTGTTAGTTAAGAATTGTAAGTAGTTTCCACTGTTTATGTAATTAACACTGTTAGTTAAGAATTGTAAGTAGTTTCCACTGTTTATGTAATTAACACTGTTAGTTAAGAATTGTAAGTAGTTTCCACTGTTTATGTAATTAACACTGTTAGTTAAGAATTGTAAGTAGTTTCCACTGTTTATGTAATTAACACTGTTTGTTAAGAATTGTAAGTAGTTTCCACTGTTTATGTAATTAACACTGTTAGTTAAGAATTGTAAGCAGTTTCCACTGTTTATGTAATTAACACTGTTAGTTAAGAATTGTAAGCAGTTTCCACTGTTTATGTAATTAACACTGTTAGTTAAGAATTGTAAGTAGTTTCCACTGTTTATGACTTTGTGATAAGAATGAGTCTGTTATGGAAGTTATCTAACTAATTATTTGTTGTATTCTCAGATAAGCAGGAGGCTCAGTAATATTAGACTTCTGAGTTGATTGACTGAGACCGACAGGTGAGTGGATCTGTGATCCTCAGTGTGATTCAGTTGTAACATGTTTGGTTACAACGGGTAATGTAATACTACTGTTGATAGACTGTTTAGTCTGGGTTGTTTATATTATCCATGATGATTATGGATTATGTGATATTTGGCCATTGGGCATATGTGATATGTATATTCAGAGGTCAACACTGGTTGGGCTTAGTTACTATTGTTTGGCCAAACAGGGGTTCCTTATACACATAGTTGATAGGAACTGTTGTTGGTGAAGATGGTAACAAGCTATCGGTTAATCACTGTATTGGCCTGCAGTTGATTTTAAGTGTTCCTTGGAGGATACCTCTGGAACCACCGGTCCTTATACGATTATTCGCTGTAAACAGATTTGTTATTTCTGAGTTAGACTGTTGGTTACAGTTCTTCTCACTTAGCCGCGTGCTAATCCCACCACCCTACTTCTTGCAGGTTAATGTTTGATTAGGGGATGAGCAAGAAGCTTTTGGTTTAATGGGATGTTTGACGACCAGCTACTCTGATTTTGTTTTGATACATAATGATGAGATTTGTACTGTATAACACCAAAACTGATGTATGTTTTATGTTTTTAAACGATATAACTTTAGCATATGTTGTAAAAGTTTGTTTTGACCAGACACTTCCGATATTTCGAATATAAAATGATATTTAGAAAGTGGGGGTGTTACAATATATGACCATGAGATTATCACATTACCGGCCGTCGACGACCATCACAACTAATAGTAGCGGTTAATTCACATGCATGCATGCATGCATGCTATTTTTATTTTTCTTTATTTGTAATTTATTTCTTTAAAATTGAAGAATTAGATTTTACTATTAACACCAGGCATACAATAATTATTTTTAATTAGCAAACCAAAGTTGAATGTTGGGTCAGATTTAGATTCCCATATATTGTTCCCCGTACATGATTTGATGATTTTTTTTGGAGGCTTCTTCAATTAAAATGTGACAATAATTGTTTGGGAGATATATATATTTATATAAGTTTTTTTTTTTTAAAAAAAATATAGAAATATCTTTGAATAATAGCCTAATGGGAACTTGATACTACTTAGCTAAGACTATTTAAGAACTAACTCATTTAGAGCACGGGGTGTGGGGGGTTTTGTCACCGTTTTCCGACGAGAACGCCGTCGGACGGCGTTCTGCCGCACCGGGACGGCGTTCCCGACGACGTTGTCGTCGCGTTTTCCGGCCGCCGTCCTTTTCCGAACGTTGTGAACGGCAACGTTTTTCTTTTTTTTTTTTTTCTTTTTTTACCGTTAGTTTTTTTTAAAAAAAAAATTTAATTTTTAAATTTAAAAAATAGCCGTTACAACGGCCAAATTTTTTTAAAAAATAATAATTTTTTTTTCCTATTTAAACACACCTCAAATACAATTTCAAATCACAATTCAAACACTACCTCAAACACTCTCTCACATACACAATCTAAACAATAAAAAAAAACAAATAATTTATACAATTATCACCATTAAAAAAAACAAATAAAACAATTAATAAAAAACTCCAGAACACTGTCCAGAACACTATCACCACACCACAAAATTCTCAATTACAACATTCTCCAGAACACTCTCCAGAACACTGTGGTGAGAGTGTCACCACACTCCGTGCTCTTAGGAGAACAAAATTGATATTTGATATTTATTTATCAATAAAAGAAAACCCTGTTTTACAAAAGGAAATTTGCGAATGCATGCAAGCGTCAAATCGGTCGTCAGTCAAGCATAGATTTTTAACTTATTTACAGGTAGAACGTGTGAAAATATTTGTTATTTTACATTTTACAACACTTTTTATAAAATAAAAAAGAACCTTCTGCATGCACGTTCGTTTTCTCTTGCAAAAAGACTTGATATTATAAATCACCGTAGACGATGACTTTGACTTTGACCATCTAGCTACTTGCATGTGTTTTGGCCTTTGCGCAACCTTAAATTTCATTTTCATCTTACAGTAGAACGACTTTTAATTTGGCAACGACTATGGCAGCTTTCACATAAACGAATTGAAAGGAATGGCAACAGGATCCCAATACGAGATTAAATTAGCCAAATATTTATTTTAAAAGAAACTAATCGAATTAGAACGTAACACGAAATAAACTGTTATGAGTTACTATTAGACTAAAACAATGGTAAAATATTTTTCTTCGTCAGTTGTCCATAGGGACTTCTTTAAGTTTTTTTTAATGTTCGTTGGGATGCATAATTGTATCTCAAACACGAAAAAGTTTTATTTCAAGTTTTTATATCATTTATCAAATCAAAAAAAGTTTTAAATCGTGTTACTATTAGACTAAAACAATGGTAAAATTTAAAGTAGTTTATAATTTTTGGTAATTGACCCTATATTTAATAACAGTTTTTGCCGTTAACCGTGAATCAGTTGACTCGCGATTATGATACCATCGGAACAAGACAACTTCATTCATATCCATTAACAATTTCACTGTGGATGCTGGCCGGAGTAATTATTAAAATTACGTATGCATCGTACCTTAATCATGTATCAATCCTTACAAATTTATTCCAACGAGATGTCCTAATAAGTTAGAATCAATAATTAATCATTTAATTTTATACGTAGAAAACAACATTTACTTATTTAATTTTGTTTTCAAATTGCCCTAAACGACAATTAATATATTTCTTAGAAATGGTCATCATCTTTATATTTTATGTCTTATATTGGCGTATTATGTGTACTCTTCCTTAAGAGTTAAGACGCTCACGAGAATAGTTTAGCGATCAGGAATACAATCACGTTCAATGACACCAAGACGTACTTAAAATTCAACATGTTAATGTTAATAATAATAATAATAATAATAACACGTGCTCTGATTTTTAATATTGTTCCAAACACGTTTCTTTAAGGACGGATTGAAAAGGTATTCATTTGGAATTGACATCGATCATCTAATTTACGTCAATCGACTGTAGTTTTAGCTTTAATTGCTCATGTCATTTTAGTTTATACGATGATTGGTAGTTGTGTTTGATATATTACTATGTGTTATTAGCTTCATACATTATCTTAATATCGACCAATGCTAACAGCAATAAAACAATCGCATCGAATTTTGAAAATCATCGATGATAAATGGGATTGTTTCTGGTTCGGGGAATTTCCAGCCCTAATGAGACGAGTTCGAACATGATTCCTATAGGAGGGCGCCATGGCTATTATGAAAAACTAAAATAACCTCTGAATTAATTATTCCAGTTTAAGTTTAGCCAAACACGACTGTATTTTAACACTCACCAACAAACAAAAATACCACGCCATCAAACCTTGTTACTAGTTGACAACTTCTTAGCCTATAAAAACACATATCCATGGACAAAGTGAACCACACCAATTAGACATTATACAAATCAAATCACATTGAATTGAATTGAATCCCATGGAGATCAATCTGATGTCTTCTTTCTTCCTTTTCGTAACACCTCTCTTCTTGTTGCTTATCGTAAGAAACTATTTCACATCCAACAAAAACCTTCCACCAGGTCCACGTCCATTACCAATTATCGGCAATGGGCACCAAATGGTCAAGGACCCTCACATCGCTGCTGCCAACTTTGCTAAACAATACGGCCCACTCATTTCTGTTCGTTTAGGTACTCGACTTCTTGTGATAGCCTCAACCCCAGAAGCAGCCGAGGAAGTTCTCAAGACTAAAGATCGTCAACTTTCTGGTCGTAGCATCCCTGATGCACTTCAACAAAGTTTCATAGACTATTACTTTGTTTGGGCTAACGATTGCAACGATCACTGGAAATCGTGTAGAACTCTTACTAAAAATGAGTTGTTCTCGCCTAAGGCAATAGAACACCAGTCAAGTTTGAGAAACGAAAAATTGACTATTATGTTAGATTACTTGAAATCCACTGAAGGAAAAGTTGTGCAAATTGAAGAACTTGTATTTACTACATTAACTAACACTTTGAGTAACATGCTGTTTAGTAAAGATTTTCTTGATTTAAAAGATGAGAAAACTGCTCATAAGTTGAAGTTTGGACTCCTTAAGGTATTGGAGAATGCAATTACACCAAATGTAAGTGATCTATTCCCTATAGTTGGAGGTCTAGATCTTCAAGGATTAAGGAAGGACAGCTTGAATCATCTTGACGAGTTGACTGCGTATTCGGGGGCTATTATTAAAGAACGAAGAGCTCAAATTGCTTCTTCAAAGGCATCCAAGGTGGTACGCGAGAAAGATTTTTTGGATCGACTGCTTGAACATAATTTTGATGATTCTCAAATCAACATCTTGGTTCTGGTAAGTCTTTCATACAAAATACTGAATTTTATTAAGAAAATTACTAATTATGTTTTCATGAATTTGATCTTTAAATTTTCATTACATGCAGGAATTATTCATAGCAGGTACAGATACTGTGGTTACAACTATTGAATGGGCTATGGCCGAGTTAATCAAGAACAAAGATATCATGGAGAAAGTACTAGAAGAGCTAAAACGTGAAATCGGATCCAACTCTATTATGACATTTGACTTTTCTAAATTGACTTACTTCACTGCTTTTATTAACGAGACACTAAGATTGCACCCTGTTGTACCTGTCCTAATTCCTCGACGTGCAGTTGAAACTTGTGATGTTATGAGCTACACGATTCCTGAAAATACCCAAATATGGGTTAACGTTTGGGCAATTAGTCATGACCCAAATGTTTGGGAGGACCCTTTCAGTTTTAAACCCGAAAGATTTCTTGGGTCAGATGTGGAATTTTATGGTCGTGACTTTGAGTTCATACCGTTTGGTGGTGGCAGGAGGATGTGTCCTGGTTTACCCTCTGGTCTTAAGAGTTTGCATACTATTTTAGCTTCTTTGATTCTTGGATTCGATTGGACTCTTCCAAATGGCGCAGATCCAACCCAACTCGACATGACTGAAAAATTTGGAGTGACTTTGCAGAAAGAAACACCACTCAAACTTATCTTCAAACACAAAGAATAATCATCGGCTTATTGATCTGTTCACATGTAATTTTCTATGTTTGGCATTTTATATACTCCGTATTTTGTTTATGTATGTTAAAGAATTGTAAATGAACCAACAACCTAGCTCATATATAAAGGTTGGTTACATTTATGTATAATTTTCTTTAGTTGATGAATTGATAAAAAAAAATGCAATTACTTGAATTTGATTGTTAAAATATATCATCTCACTGTAGAATATTACCATTTTTATTTCTTTTCCATTTTTGTTTTTTTTTTTTTTTGGAAAAAGGCTGACTTACCATTAAAACAAAACCAAGATACAAGGTCTGAGTACAAACCAAAACAACAATAATAGAGACAATCTGAAGCAGTAGCCCAAATGTTGGGCCCAAACTGGAACTAAAAAATGATGCTGCAAAACAGAAGCCTTAGACCATTTAAGATTATCATGTATTCATGTGATAAGTTTGGAATATCAAATTTACAAGGCTTGGGTAGATTGAAGATTTGGATAGCTGAAAATGTTATACCTAAAAAATTAAAATCTTTACGTGATTAGAGTTTATCACTACTATTATAAAGTAGGTAACTTTTTTGAATTTTTAAACTAACTTTTTCCAGTTAATTTTTATAAACAGTTTACAATTACAAATTACAAATTAATATTTAAAAGAGTTTAGAAAAATATATCTACTGCTAAAACGTACTCGCCTTAAAATTCTCAATATGGTTATTTAAAGAGTTACAATTAATTAATTAATTCTATACTTTCAATGCCAAATTGCTAAATATTACGTGCCTTATAATAATTCGGCGGGGTTAATATATACTTACACCAGATTAGGTGTGATACATTGAAATAAATAGTGTTACAACAGAGCTTTGCATCATTTTAGTGTCTTAAGGTTTTAAATCATTCTCTCTGATGTTTTTGGATGCGTACAAGAAAATCGGTTTAAAGGTTTTATAACTCATGATTGGAGGATGATTAATCTTTAAGTCTTTTGGGTTGATTTATAAGACGATTGCAAATTAAGGTCTTGGCTATCAGTTTAGAAACTGTCATAGTGTCATGTGTTCTAAAATTAACCAGTGATCAAGTATTTTACTAAGATAACGACATCAGATCGTTAACCTTGTTAAAAAATGATCGAGAGTGCGTTATGATCGATGATGTTAGAAGAGTAGGTATCCCGATTAATCAAGTAAACCTTACTACCTTCAATACTGCATACTTATTTTGACTGAGTCATTTTATTTGTTCAACACTTGAAGGTCCATGCAAACAGTCACTGGTCAAACCTTGAATAATTGAACTAGTAAAACTTAATTATTTTAAGTCAACTTTTGATACGGTCAACAATTCTCTTATACTATAGCTACTTAGAAATTAATTATACTTTGAGTTTCCAATAAGTTGTATTTAAAGTAATATCCTCAATGGTCAAACTCAAACATGATGATAATAAGGGTTAAGGTAGTCTCTAGTACGTGCACTTTTCTAAAAAAATCTGTATAACTCACTGGTTGTAATGGATAAAAATAAAACGAATGATATAAAAAGAAGTCCATAAATATAATTAGATTACTCACTGGTTCTGGTTGTAATGGATAAAATGTAAACGAATCATATAAATCATTTGTAATGGGCCACTTTGTCCGTTAGCCCCATTTACCCTTTTAATTTTAAGTATTTTAATATATACCAAGTCAAGTAATATCATTGCCTTAAAATCTTACTTCTTAGACCTGTGCCAACGTTCATCACCCTCTCCTCGTCACCAAGCCATCACTTAGGCGTCAGTTGGAGATCCTTCACTTTTTCGACGGGCGTCGTTAGAGAAGGTGTGGTGACAGTTAATATTTTTTTTTGTTTATTTGTTTAGGGTGTGTTTGGCAACAACAGGCTGGAGCTAGGGCTGGAGATGGAGTTGGAGCTGGAGCTGGGGCTTCTATTCAGAAACCACTTCAAAAAGCTTCTTGTTTAAGGGTTTCAGGGGCTTATTTTTTCAAGAAACCCACTTTTTATTTTGCTTCCAAACAAGGCTTATGGGCTGGACTTATAAAAATGTGACAACCCTCCATTTACGGTACGGAACCGTACATTTTATTCATGCATGTCTTAGGCTAATTCCCTACGTAATGAAAACTAAACTATTTTTATGAGATAAGTCTAGCAAAATCCACTAATTTAATACGCGAAGTATTACGAATTATGTAATTATGTACAATTACGCGAAAACCATCGGGTGTAGCCCGACAACAACACGATCGTTGGTGCTACGAATTTTATAAATAATGTAAAACTATTTTAATAGTAGTTATTTACTTGAAAATATTACGCTATAACGATAAAGCATAGCGATTAAACGAAAACGATTATACATTTTGTATAAAACGTACCGGACGCGACAAAAACGCGCGAATCGCGCCCGACAACCAAACAAAACTCGATTTATATTCCAATAACTTAAAATGAAGTATTTTAAATAAAACTTCAATCAAAAATTATGGGATTAAATCGTTAACGAAAAACATAAATAATAAACGTTTAACGTTTAAACGAACGATTAAACGAACGGGTAAACGAGCACCAAGCGTAACGTAAACTTGGGGAGCAAGATTTAAGTCACCCACACCCATGTGGGCCCCCCCCCCCCAAAAAAAATCTGCCACAATCTCCCCCCCCCCCCCCCCCCCCCCCCCATGCCCAAGACACCCTCTTCCAAACCCATACTTTCCTTACCTCATTTCTCACTTCAACACTCAAACACAATTTCACACACAATCTTTTCTCTCAACCCTCTCATCTCTCTCTCCCTCTCTGCGATTTCCAGCCCTCAAGCAACCCCCAATCATCACCACAAACCACCACAATCATCACCATAAACTACCATAGCACCATCTCTTCGATTTGCAAGGAAACGAGCTTCCAACTTCCATTTCTTCGTGTTTTTATCATCTTCTTTGTAAGGAACTTCATCTCCCTTTTATTTTACTTGGAACATGTTTATTTTCATGTTAAAATGTCCATTTAACAAGATAATGTCCAAAAACAAAGTCGAAAAACGTTTTTGAAAACACACAACACCAACAGTTTTCTAGGCAGAAACTTAGCCCGACTTCAAGGATAATTTTCGTGCTCAAAACTTAACGAAAATGGACGATTCAAAAGACAAAAATTAAGTTTAAGAAGTTAGCTTTCAGATCCAAGTAGTTTTGTAATTTTTTGACACCGTTTGATACCTGAAAACGATTTTACAAAAACGTGTCGCCATTCTGTCTCGGGTAACAGATTTTTGCACCAAATTCTCGAGCCCATTGTGACACCCGGCAAATTAGGCCATCATTTATACCTAAGATAGGTAATTACTACTTGTAATTAGTGTGAAATAGGACTAATTACGGTAACACTTTGTATATTGTATTATACACACACGTAATTAATTGTAATTACACAAATTTGATCGGATTGAATCCGACACAATAAATATGGACGTTGGTGAAAAACATTTTATTAAATAACATAATTATGACAAATAATTATTATTTAACTTATATTATCACGATAATATCTAAAACGTTCTACGTTACGTATAAAACGTACCGTACGCAACAAAAACGCGTGAATCGAACCCGACACCGAACGAAACCCGACAAATATTTTGAAAAGGTTCAATAATGTATTTATAAATATTTGGTCAATTTAAAATCTCAATTATATATCAAAAACAAAACGCGAAGATTTAACGTTAACGACTAAAATCTAAAACGCGCGATTAACGATTAACCGATCGAGTAACGTAACACGAAATCGAGGAGCGAGTCACGGGCCCGAAACCACAATGGGCCCAGGCCCAATGACGGCCCAACCCATCCCAAAAAGCAGGCCCAACCAGCCCCCCCACCCCCTTGGCCCATCTCTTTACTTATAACATTTTACACTTCATTTCTCATACACAACACACACTCATCTCTTTACTTCACCTCTCCTTCTCTCCCTCATTTTCTGTCCAAACACTCACACACCCACATTCTTCAACTTAATCCAAGAACACTAGACACCACAATCATCATCTACATCGCTCAAAGAAGAAGAACAAGCAATGGAAGCAAAAACCGAGCAGCAGCAGCCCTTCTCCCTTCATTTCGGCTTTAGATCGACTGTTTCTTGTAAGAATCTCTTCAAATCTTGTTTACCTTCCTTGGATAATGTTAATATACATGTTAGATGTTCGTATGTGCTAATTATGTCCAAGATCTAAACCGAAAACCGAAGGATAATGCTAAAAACTTGCGGACAAAGCTGTTAACCACCGGATAAAAACTTAACCCGACTTTGATCTATAAGATCTAACTCATTTCTTAACCAAATCGAGCGATTCTTGCGTCTAAAATCAAGTTCAATGAGTCTACTTTCGAACCCAAGTGGTTGGTAATTTTTCTGAGGTCGTTTGGTATGGGAAAACGATTTTACAAAAGTAGGTGTTCGGACTGTCCTTTTTGACAGAAAAAGTTAGTCAACTTTGCAAAGGCATATCTTGAGATCTACAAACCCAAATCGACTGAAACCACTTGGAAAGGTTCACATTTTCTGTTACCTTTAAAAGTTGTGCTTGCACGTTTTCTGAAGATCTGTAAAACTCTAGATATAGTTGAAACACTGAGCAAAGGTCTAAAAATTGACCTGCTGGACCTCTGTTTGGTTCTTGGACGATTTCGTGACTTACACTTGACCAAAAATTATGAAAAATTTACTGGAAGTAGCTAAGACATGTATGAACAACTACGATTTTTCTTGGATTTTATTTCGAAGCTTTGATTCGTCAAAACGAACCACGAAAACCGCCCAAAAACCGAAAGAAAAGCCGTGTGGATTGTTTTTGCAACAAATACAAAACGACACTTTTGGGTCAACCACGAAACGTAACGATAATTTTCCTAAGCTCTAAAAACATATTTAAGACTTCCCTAAAAGTTTCGGGTCAAACCGAGCAAATTTGACCAAGTTCCCGAACACGAAAACACATCAGACCCTCTGTGTCGCAGATGGCCCAAAACCATTGCGACACAAGCCCTGTGTCGCAACTCTCAATCTCACCTGTAAAACTCTCAGTCTGTGAACATAGCGACACAAACCTTGTGTCGCAGAACCCCTCGATTTTGAGTCTGTGTCGCACAGACGGATAACTTTCTCGAACGTAGCGACACTAACCTTTGTGTCGCAACTCTTTAAAACCAACAGTACTAATTGGTGTCGCCACACCCTGCGACACTAACGCTTATGTCGCTAAAACAAAATTGAAATCACAACTTGCGACACAAACTCTTGTGTCGCATAAGTCCCAACTTCCGAGACAATTGCGACGCCAACCTAGTGTCGCAATATGCCTTGGTGTCGCCCCTAGTGTCGCATAAAACAGATTTAGAACTTGTTTCACGAACTATTAAGCACGCGTAAAAACGAATATTCACATATGACATTACATGTACATGAAAATCGTATACTCTTATAAGTATACAATGAAACAAACATAATAATAATGTCTTCGGGAATTATTATTACAAAACATCACCAACGGGTCATACATATTTTCTAAACGCAAACGATAAACAAACACTTGGACATAACTAGTTGAGTGGACAACTAGCATGAATGATCTTTTGAGACATTCACTCATACATAACCTTGTGCGTTTAGGGCGCCAGAAGGTTACATTTTGGATAAACGTTTATTAACTTAAACGCTCGCTTTCAAGACTCAGGTGAGTCTCATAGCCCCACTTTTACTGTTTTAACTATTGGGGTGAGAATACATGCACTATTTTCATGAACACGAGTACAGATTTACACATATACGGATTGCATGACTTTCACTTTCATAATCCACCCAAAAGTCCTCTACACATCATAGTTTCATTAGTAAGGATCTTAGCGCGAGTTTTGAAGTATAGATCTATTTGGGATTGACCATCCCCGTCCGGGTTAGTAGCTCTAACTGGTCAAACGGGCGCTTTATTATTCGTTCATACGGATGTTCTGGATTAGGCATCTACAGGAGGCAAACTCATATCGGTTAAGCTTCGGACTATGAGCTCATGGAAGTAGTATACATTTATTTATCGTAGTTTTGCGATACAAACAAACATGGAAATCTCGTGGTTCACATTTATATTTTGATATCTAAACCTATGAACTCACCAACATTTTTGTTGACCATTTTAGTATGTATTCTCAGGTTCACAACAGGAGTAGGGTTACTCCAAGATACAATAGCTCGAGTCGCATGATTTACAAACATCGGAGATTTTCCTAGCATTACTATTTTGTAATATTAGTTATTTATTAGAATCTCTAGAACCATTCGCGAACTCAGAAATTGATGTAAACAAATTGGATTATCAATGCACTATTTTTGTACTGTTTTCAAAACGACGCATATAGTGGTCGTTCGATGTGACTTTGTGTAATGATTTCTGATTAGTCGCGCCCCGACCCGACTTCTGCTGCATCATAATTTGGGGGTGCGACAGATTGGTATCAGAGGCATAGTTGTAGCGAACTAGGTTGCATTAGTGGGCCTAGACTATAACTTTTAAGTAGTATTCCTCATTAGGCATAACTAGTTCAGAAATTTCATCATTCAACTTTAATTTAACATAGTCTGATCAACTATGTACAATTAAAGGAGGATCGATGCAGGATCTGATATGGTTACGAAATACTATTTGTTTACGAAATGATTTGCATACTATTTTGGGGAGCATGGACAACGAATCCTAGTACGAACTACGATTTACATGTGTAGTGCATCAAAGACCTTATGGCTACAACCATAATCATTAGCTAGTTGACTCTAGCCACTGAATATACGGATAGTACTATCGGGGTGACGTCCCTTCAACTAAGAGCGGAACATATATTTACATGTCCGATTGGGCAACAACGAATTTGTGTAGTGGCTTGATTATGGGTTGGGTTGCGTTACTTTAACTCGTGAGGTTTAGCTCACCTTTCGGGGGATCCCATCTATGCCTTCCTACGAACAACGATTTAGGAATGCGTTCCTACGAATTATACACTGGAATGATTTTCCAAACATATACGAATGGATGTGTTTACATCACGACAACGAAACTATACTTGTGGATATCCTGCGGGACTCCTACGGAACATATTTTGGAAATGCGTTTCCAACGAAACACTTGGATAAACTCTAACGAAAACGAAACTTATTTGACTCGTATGTTAACGAAAACGAAAACTATATTTGATCATTACTTGATCACCTTTTTTTTAACTTGTACGTCAACAATTTACAAACAACTTGGTTTAACATTGATATTAAACCTGTGAATTCATTCAACATTGTTGTTGACAATTTCTACTATGTTTTTCAGGGAATTAGTACTCACGTAAGACTTGCATGCATCTTGGAACAACGACCTCTCGAGACGAATTAGGATGCCACTTTTGGAACTTATGGGATTTCTTTTGCATAATTATAACTTTTTGATCATACTTACAAAATCCTGGAATTGAATATTGTTTACACTTAAACTGATGTATTTTAAGTACACCACTACTACGACTTGTAAGGTCGTAGCTTTTGTAACAACTATATTTATGGCATCTTAATCACCTTGTTCTGCGATAATCATATGCTCTGTGTTGTGATGATCCTATGTCGTCACGACCCCCGCTCGTACACAAATGCTTCCGTTAATCACGCGCTAACCGTAAACTTACCGTTTTGGGGGTGTGAAAAAAAAATAGAAGCTCAAGCCCCTAAAAGCCCTCAAAAGCTCCATGCCAAACACACCCATAGTGTATAAAAATAAAGGTATATTGGTAAATGTGGGGTCCAGAAAAAACTGAAGTGATGTTACTGTTGGTAGTGTAGTGTTAGTTTTGTTAACTGCTGACGTAGCGCTGATTTGGCAAAAACTGACCGCGTCAGTTATGTTCACTGTTGGCAGTGGTCTTACTATCCTATATATGTTCAATAGTGTATGCTAATTCCTATGCTTGTAGGTTGAAATATTTGTAAAGTCACAAGGAAATATATATATATATATATATATATATATATATATGTAACATCCACCCTAAGGGCCTAGTAATATACGGGTAATTTTCTAACTTTAAATTTATTATTTAATGTGTTAGGAATATTTTAATATTATCATGTTATTTGATAATATTAGTCAAAAGGATATTAATCTAGTTGACGGTAAAATAAAATAGTTGTTTTTCGCAAAATGGTTTTAGGTTCCAGACAATAGATTAACAAGGGAACTAAAATTGTATTGGTATTGGGTTAGATTAATATATATACTCAAACACATTCTCAAAACTTCTACATATATCTATACTCTACTTTGCGAATTGAGAATACACAAACTGAAGAAACTTTCTGTGAAGTATTCAATCAACAGTAGCATCATCATCTTGTGTTAAAATCGAACTCAACATCATCATCATCTTGTTTCTTGTAAGTATTTTAGTGTTTATAAATTTGTTTTGAATGAAATCAACCAATTCATGAATTGATTGTGAAATTGAAGCTTGAAAGATGTTATTTGATGTTATTTGATGCATATGAAGTGTTAGAAAGCTTGTTAGAATGATAGGAAGTCGGATTTGTGAGTTATGCAAAAGAAAGTTCGGGTTTTTGGGTTACAGCAGGCTCGGTTCGCAGCTTGCAGAAGATGAACTTAGTTCGCAATGCTTGACTGCGAAGCGAACTGAGTTGACTTGCGAACTGAGTTGTTCTGCGAACTAAGATGCTGTGCTGCGAACTGAACCTTGCGAACTGAGTTTGCTGCGAAGCGAACTGAGTTGCCCTGCGAACCGAGATTTGGTCTTGCGAACCGAGATTGTTGCGAACCGAGATTTGGTCTTGCGAACCGAGATTGTTGCGAACCGAGATTTGGTCTTGCGAACCGAGATTGTTGCGAACTGAGATTTTTAAAATTTTGTTTTGCAAATTTTGAAATTGCGTAAGTGTTTTCAGGGTAGCGACTAAATGACAAATTTCACTAACTCGGATTGGGTTGAAATTCGCATGGTCACTCGAAAACGACCCAATAATCAAGGCTCTATTCCAAGAGCCTAGGCAGTTTTTGGCCTTTCGGGGTCATCTAAGGGTCGAAAATGGCATTTTTCGGTTTTTAAACCTCGTTTCGGGACTTTCTGGTTTCGCTTCGGATTGAACTTTTGTTTTCCTAGACTTCAAGGGTTACCTGCTTGGATAAATATGTTATTATAAAGATTTGAAACTTGATAATTGTTTATCATTTTGATATTATGTGCTAAAATATGTTAAACGAATTATGGAATGAGTTACTTACTTATTATCTGTTGTATTCTCAGATAAGCAGAAGACTCAGTAATATAAGACTTCTGAATTGTTTGACTGAGACCGACAGGTGAGTGGATCTGTGATCCTCAGTGTGATTTAGTTGTAACATGTTTGGTTACAACGGGTAATGTAATACTGTTGTCGATAGACTGTTTAGTCTGGGTTATTTATATTATCCATGATGATTATGGATTATGTGATATTTGGCCATTGGGCATATGTGATATGTATATTCAGAGGTCAACACTGGTTGGGCTTAGTTACTAATGTTTGGCCAAACAGGGGTTCCTTATACACATAGTTGATAGGAACAATTGTTGGTGAAGATAGTAACAAGCTATCGGTTAATCACTGTATTGGCCTGCAGTTGATTTTAAGTGTTCCTTGGAGGATACCTCAGGAACCACCAGTCCTCTTTGACGTTGTGTGTTTACGATTATTCGCTGTAAACAGATTTATTATTTCTGAGTTAGACTGTTGGTTACAGTTCTTCTCACTTAGCCGTGTGCTAATCCCTCCACCCTACTTCTTGCAGGTTAATGTTTGATTAGGGGATGGGCAAGAAGCTTTTGGTTTAATGGGATGTTTGACGACCAGTTACTCTGATTTTGTTTTGATACATAATGATGGGATTTGTACTATATAACACCCAAACTGATGTATGTTTTATGTTTTTAAACGATATAACTTTAGCATATATTGTAAAAGTATGTTTTGACCAGACGCTTCCGATATGTCGAATATAAAATGATATTTAGAAAGTGGGGTGTTTCAATATATGAGTCGGTTATACGAGAAAGAAATTTAGAAAAAGAAGATGGAGAAGCAATATGGTTCATTATTTTATTAATTACTATGGTTTAAAATTTTATTAGACCATTTGGTATGGAGATGGTGGGGCAGCAACGGGAGGCGTTCTCCGCTGGCGTCATGATGGATTTCACGGGGTGGGGTGTGACAACTGACACTTAAGCGTATTAAATTACCTTAAGCTTGATTATCACTACTGGTATTTAGTTGAAATAGGGCTAAGTACAGTAGCGTTTAGTATATATATACACAAGCACGTAATTAATTATAATTACGCTAAACGATCTGAAAGGTTTCAAAACTATGAATACGGACGTTGGTGAAAAACTTTGCTTAAATAACGCAACTATATTAATTGGTCGTTATTTAACTTATATTATAATGATACCTTGTACGCGTTGTAAGTAACGCAAACACGCGGATCGCGCCCGACAAATAAAAGGAGAACTCAAATGTTAATATAAAAATTCCTTTAAACCAAACAAACAATTAAATAAATTGGGTAAGTGGGGAAATCGGGTGGAGCCCATCTTGGATAAAAGTTCTGCAAGCCCAAGACTTCCTAGGCCGGCCCTCACATTTCCCAATGGAATATTATCATTTTGGCTACTTACACACACAACTTAACCCTTCATTGGTCAAAACTTTCAGAACTTTACCCAAAAATTTCTCTCATTTTCTCTCCTCACGGCAACCACAATCAGAAATCCTTCCATCTTCACTTTTACTCTCAATTCTCACCAAAAATCACAAGAGAACTTACTGGTAGCAAGGAGTCAAGCTTCACCATTTTCCTACACATCTCGTTCGTCACACATATTTCGGGTAAGAACACACTTTTCTCAACCTATTTTGTTATTCGTAAGATTTTGTTGATCTAACATGCTAGTAAGTTCACTCACAAAGTTTAAACTGGAAACCCACTCCAAGTTACCCTAAAACGAACATTTTAAATCTACCAGAGAATCGTTTGCATTCCTGTGCCAAAAATCGAACACTTTCGGGATTACCAAAATATATGAAAACTTACTTGTTACGAGTGCAAAAATATTGATATTTGTCTTGTAATAGTTTCGGGACCAAAGCAAACTCATTTAATCAAAACCCTCGAACAAAAATGAATTTCAGAAACGAACAGTAGAAACTAATAACGAGCAGTGGAAACGAGGGTAGCAGTGGTAACTAAGGAAATGAACTAACAGTGGTAACTAAGGAAATGAACTAACAGTGGTAACTAAGAAACTAACTAGCAGTGGTAACTAAGGAAATAAACTAACAGTGGTAACTAAGGAAATGAACTAACAGTGGTAACTAAGAAATGAACTAACAGTGGTAACTAAGGAAAAGTGCTAACAGTAGTAATAAAGGAAAACGTGCTAGCAGTGGAAACAGTGGTAACCGAGTAAAACACACCAACAGTATTAACAGTGGAAACTAAGTGAGCAGTAGAAACTCGATGCGACACAACCCGAGTGTCGCAACATTCACAACGAGCATTTCAAACCCGCGACACTACCTTTGTGTCGCAACATTTATAACTAGCAGTATTAAACTACGACACTACCCTTGTGTCGCAACATTTACACTAACGGTACTAACTAGCGACATAAAGACCAACAGTATTAACTAGCGACACTAGCCTTAGCGTCGCATTAACCTTAGTGTCGCACTAGCCAACAATATAAACCCTAGTGACGCATTAATCAACAGTGTTAACTATTGAACACTAAACTAACAGTAATAACTTGAAACTTGAATAATCAACCGGCAATACTAACGGGCGAACATATTCACTAGCGAACGTATCACAAGTTCGCTACTCTATTTTATGTTTGAGACACTAATGTTAAATACATACAAAGAATACTTGGAAACACCTAAGGTATGTTTACCTTATCAAATTAAAACACAAAACAAACATGAAAAATATTAATTTGAGAATTAATATCACTCCGAACTCTTCACCAACGGGCCGTACATGTTTTTCTAAACGTAATCATAGAACAAACAACATTTAACATAACTAGTTGAGTGAACAACTAGCATGAATGATCTTTTGAGACATTCACTCACACATGACCTTGTGCGTTTAGGGCGCCAGAAGGTTACACTTTGGATAAACGTTTATTAACTTAAACGCTCGCTTTCAAGACTCAGGTGAGTCTCATAGCCCCACTTTTACTGTTTTAACTATTGGGGTGAGAATACATGCACTATTTTCATGAACACGAGTACAGATTTACACATATACGGATTGCATGAGTTTCACTTTCATAATCCACACAAAAATCCTCTACACATCATAGTTTCGTTAGTATGGATCTTAGCGCGAGTATTAAAGAATAGTACTATTTGGGATTGACCATCCCCGTCCGGGGTAGTAGCTCTAACTGGTCAAACGGGCGCTTTATTATTTGTTCATACGGATGTTCTGGATTAGGCATCTGCTGGAGGCAAACTCATATTGGTTAAGCTTCGGACTATGAGCTCATGGCAGTAGTATACATTATTTTGCATGCGTGCAACACTTATGAAATCTCGTGGTTCACATTTATATTTTGATATCTAAACCTATGAACTCACCAACATTATTGTTGACCATTTTAGTATGTATTCTCAGGTTCACAACAGGAGTAGGATTACTCCAGGACAGAATAGCTCGAGTCGCATGATTTACAAACATCGGAGATTCTCCTTGCATTACTATTTTGTAATATTAGTTATGTATTAGAATCTCTAGGACTATTCGCTAACTCAGAAATTGGTGTAAAACATTTGGCTTATCAATGTAATACTTTTGTACTGTTTTCTAAACGACGCATATAGTGGTCGTTCGTGATGACTTTGGGTAATGATTTCCGATTAGTCGCGCCCCGACCCGACTTCCGCTGCATCATAATTTGGGGGTGCGACATGGGGTGGGGATGAAGTGGGGCCCACCGTCATTTTGTATTCTTTTTTTTTCCTTTTCGAATAAAACATTAAAAAAAACCTTTTGACCGTTTGAAATAATAAAAAATAAATAACGGCTATATTTTAACGATTATATTAAAAAAATAAGTTTTTTTATAGAATTCACACATACACTATAAAAACTATACAAATATTCACACATACATTCACATTAAAATACATTATGTATTTATTTTTGTTACTAAAATAAATGAAAAATAAAATAAAATTGTGGGGCCAATGGTGAGTCCAACCCACCATCATATGGCTTGGTGGGATTTTACACTCCATGGTGTTATCCCACTACGCCATGTGACGTTGACGTAGCACCCACCACCCGACCACTAAGCCCATTACCATTGCAATTGATCTTACCTATAACTTTTGAATCATAGAAATAGAAGACTAAATTTTATTAATAAAATATTGAACCAAAACAATAAAATGTAAAATTACAATAATACAAATTGAATCATAGTAATGACATAATGAATCAGCTTCCCCTTTTATATATATATATATATATATATATATATATATATATATATATATATATATATATATGGTAAGGATCCTGTGAGAACTAACAATTGATAGAACTATAAAACCTACATGCAAAATACAAAATGCATCTAATTTCAAACAAAATAATTATAGGTTATTAGATGCATTTTGTATTTGTATCTAGTTCTCACCAATTGTTAGTTTTCAGCGGATCCCTATATATATATATATATATATATATATATATATATATATATATATATATATATATATAAGGTCTGAATCTAGAAGAAATCACTATTTTCTGAAAAAAAAATAGGGAAGCTACACATTCAAGCGAATTCCCTTTATATTCATCATATGATATTATAGGTTATAAAAAATAGTTTATTGATGAATATTAGTAGTTATAACAGCATTTTTTATTAATATTTATTGGTAAAAACATATTTTTAAACGTTTGATTATCATTCAAGCGAATGTTAACGAATAATTTTTAAAAGAAACTGATAATATCCACTTCAGTTAACATTCATTAATGATGAATATTAAAAAATTCTCTTAATATTCATCATATGATATTATAAGTTATAAAAAGTAGTTTATCTATGAATATTAGTAGGTATAACATCGATTTTGATTAATATTTATTGATAAAAATATATATTTTTTTACGTTTAATTATCAATCATCTCAATGTTTTAGATGATGGGTTTTCTATTCCCTTACTAGATTAACATACAATGCGGAAATAACAATTAATCTAGGGTATGAAAGAAACTAAACCCTAAAGGATCTTAACTCAATAATAATAAGCAACAAAATAAATAAATAAATAAGAAAATACTAACCTTTGAGAACCAAAGAGACGCAGACCACCTTAGCAGACCTTCTTGTCTTGGAGGCGAGTACTCAAACCAGAGCACCTCTAATGGCTCACACCCACGAACCAAAGAGAAAATTTCAACTCCTAAGGTCCCGAATCTAATCGAGTAAACTCTTACAAAGAGTAGGAATGAGAAAACAAGAATTGTGTCCTTTGAAGCCATGACATGCCCTCTATTTATATAGGGAGAGAGAAGCTAGAGTTTCTTCCCTTAAGCGATGTGGGACAGCCTGATTCGCCCTTCCAACCGCCGGTTGGATTATCCAGCCGGCGGTTGGGCTTGCTTCCTGCCCAAGTACCCGAGCCACGACCCGCATGCTTCACCGCCTAACATCTTTGGGTTCCAGCCGCCGGTTAAACCTTCTAGCCGGCGGTTGGATTTTCCTTCCAGAATGTTTCATTCATTTCTTTTAGTTTCTTATTAATTCATCAATTATGATAATTAATAAACCAAATAATTAACCATAATATTAGTTCCAATTAATATTATCTCTCATTTATTTCTCTTAAACTGTTCGTTGAGGGCAACCCGAAAAGAACTCTACTTTTAATTATATACTTACCAATTAGTTATAAACTTGAACCCTATATTCAACGTTAGACTCTCGACGTTGGAAATGAAAATTTATCATTAATTAATTATTTGAAAACTGTTGGAATAAAGATTGGATGTTATTTCTTGTCACATATCTTCTTTGTTTTGGAAAGACTGTTTGTCATTGTCATTGTCATTAGTGATGAGATTTTTTGTTTCTCTATAATTGATAGTGACAGTCATTTGGTCTCTACTGGCAACATCAACGCGGTCAGTGACCGCTGGTTATATCAAAATGGTGACCACTTTATTGTTCTTACTCAAATTTCATGTAATTTTTTTTTTTAACTTCCTTGCCAGCTTAATTTAAATATGGTTCAAAAAAATATCGACCATATTTGACAACTCACTTTTTTAATTAATTTTTATTATGATTCTTAATTAATATCTTATACCATACCACGACGTATAATTCCTAAGCTTTACTGATCAAACAAGAGAGTAATTAACTTACAGGGAAAAAAAAATTAAACATATGTTGCGTCGTTTTATGAAAGCATCATTGTAATTGTCATGTACGTTGATCAAAAACCTTGGTTGAATGATGGTTTTAGGTTAATTTCCATAAAATCGACCTATACGTTACGTTGCATTACGATTTATTTCAGTATTTTAATATATCATATATCATTTTTGTATACATGAAGAAAAGGTCAAGTTGTGTAAAAAATATAAAATTATACTATTATTCAACGTACACAAAAATTAAGAAAAACAATGTCAAGCTAGCAACAATGGATTTGAATAGTCAACGTAAATGTATCATTTTGGAAATTACGTGGTACTTGAGGTCCCACTATCATGAAATTAGTTGAGAACTTGAAGGCCTATAAAAAGGACATATCCATCTACAAAGTGATCCACCCCAATTAAACATTAAACATCTCAATTTATACAAAGTAAATCACATTTTGAATACAATCGATTCCCATGGAGATCAATCTATTGTCTTCTTTCTTTCTTTTCGTAACACCTCTCTTCTTGTTGCTTATCGTTCGAAACTATTTCACATCGGTCAAAAACCTCCCTCCAGGACCACGACCGTGGCCTATTATCGGCAATATGCACCTAATGGCTAAGGACCCTCATATTGCCGCTGCCAACTTTGCTAAAAAATATGGCCCACTTGTATCTGTTCGGTTAGGTTCTAGACTTCTTGTGGTGGCCTCGACCCCAGAGGCAGCCATGGAAGTTCTTAAGACTAAAGATCGTCAACTTTCTGGTCGTAGTATCCCTGATGCACTTCAACAAAGTTTCATTGACTACTACTTTGTTTGGGCAAGAGATTGCAATGAACATTGGAAATCATGTAGAACACTTTGTAAAGCTGAGTTGTTCTCGTCTAAAGCAATAGAAGTCCAGTCGAAATTGAGAGGCGAAAAGTTAGATATAATGTTAGATTACTTGCATGCCACACAAGGAAAAGTTGTGCAAATTGAGGAACTTGTTTTTACTACATTAACCAACACTCTGAGTAACATTTTGTTTAGTAAAGATTTTCTTGATTTAAAAGATGAGAAAACTGCTCATAAGTTAAAATTTGGACTCCTTAAGATATTGGAGAATGCTATTACACCAAATGTAAGCGATTTTTTCCCTATTGTTGGAGGCCTAGATCTTCAAGGATTAAGGAAGGACAGCTTGAATCATCTTGACGAGTTGTCTGCTTATTCGGGGGCTATAGTTAAAGAACGAAGAGCTCGAAATTCTTCATCGGTAGCAAACAAGGAAGTGGTGGCGGAAGAGGATAAAGATTTCTTGGATCGTTTGCTCGAAAATAACTTCACTAATGCTCAAATCAACATATTGGTCCTGGTAAGCCATTGGCGTCCCTTAAATGAAAACATGCAATTTATTTTTTATACAAATAAATGTTTTCTAAGAAGACTACAAAGCACAAACTCATGTGCAATTTATCTCTTGGGGTTTTAAAAAAATATAAACGTACTTAAGAAAACCTATGTTTTCATTGAAATGGATGTAGTTTAATTTTTAAATTTTCACTACTTGCAGGAATTATTCATAGCAGGTACAGATACTGTGGTAACAACCATTGAATGGGCGATGGCCGAGTTGATCAAGAACAAGAAAATCATGGATAAATTACAAGAAGAGCTCAAAGGCGCGGAAATCAACTCCAACTCTATTATGACATCCGATCTCTCTAAATTGCCTTATTTCAATGCTTGTATCAAAGAGACACTAAGATTGCACCCCGTTGTTCCTGTCCTAATTCCTCGACGTGCCATTGAAGCTTGTGAAATTATGAATTACACGATTCCTCAAAATACCCAAATATGGGTTAACGTTTGGGCGATTAGTCATGACCCAAAAGTTTGGGAGGACCCTTTCAATTTTAAACCCGAAAGGTTTATTGGCTCAAATGTAGATTTTCATGGCCGCGACTTTGAGTTCATACCTTTCGGTGGTGGCAGGAGGATGTGTCCTGGTTTACCCTCTGGTGTTAAGAGTTTACAAACCATATTAGCCTCTTTGATTCTTGGATTCGATTGGACTCTTCCAAATGGTGCAGATCCAACCAAACTCGACATGACTGAAAAATTTGGGGTGACTCTGCAGAAAGAAAAACCTCTTGAACTTATCTTCAAACGCAAAGAATAATCATCTAGGCACTTAATCTATTCACATGTAACTTTTCGAGTTTGACATTTTATATATGTTGTGTATGTATAATAATATATTTAAATTTTCTGTACAAGTTATAACACTAGACGTATAAACATTTATTAGAGTCAGTATTACGTGTTACATCAGTTTTGGTGTAATATGGTGGGTTAAATAGCGGTACACCAATTAACTTTGCACCATTTTGATGTAGAGAAGGTTAATTTATAACATATGTAACAACATTCTTTTCATGGTTGGAGGAGGATCCTATCGTTCCGTTAATTTGTACAATCTACTTGGAAGTTGGACATATGAATTTATTCTTGAAATCCTCCAGAAATTGCCCTTTGTCAGGGAGAGTAAAAAACTTTCAAATCATGAGTTGACAATTTTAGGAAAAAAAAATTAAGCAATGGATGATAGAGATTGCCTATCAAGCAGCTAGAATTGAAGTACATGATCTTAAGCCCGAAGCATGTGCGATGTCCGAGAATACTTTGTTTTTTCACTCATCATCAAAGGAAAAAAATGTTGCAAATGGTTCATGGTAGCGTGACACCTATTTAAGGAGTATTTTAGGAATTGATTCGATGATGTATAAGTTAATAAAAAATGCCATATGGAGTTGGGGTGGGGAAAAGTCTCAGAGCTGCAATTCGTCTTTCATTCCGAAAACCTCCTTTTTTTTAACCCGATTCACTGTCAAGCTAGACTTTTGTCATATATATAAGTACGTCTTTGGAGCTGTTATTATAAAAACAATTGTACAGGTTTGATTTTGACTATCAGGGTTAGAAACTGTGTTCCATATCAGTAACCTTCAAACTGCATTCATTTTTCATATTTTTAGATAAGAACAGTTTAAATGCATTTGATTTCTTAATTTAAAAAATAAGAATAACCTCATGATTTTTCAAAGTTTAGGATTGACTAGCGCATCTTATCAAGCCAAACATCTAAAATCAGTTGATGGTAAAAAGAGTAATTAGTAGGCCATCAAATTAAATCGCGCATGCTTCAAGATCTTTAATTAACGAACGTTCGATATGGGACTTAGTTTTACATTCAACCAAAACTGTTCGACTCGAGCAACTGGGATATTTTGATTAGATTAGATTGTATCCTATGGTCAAATCCGTTTTAGAAGAGTAGCCCAATTAATCAAGTGCTGAAAATGCAAAGCTAGCTTCCTTCCACGTACTTAATTAATCTTGACTGAGTCATTTAGTTTGTTGAAGACTTGAAAGTCCATATTACAGTCACTGGTCAAACCTTGAACTAGTAAACTATGGATTACTTGCAAACTATGGGAATCTATTTTAAGTCCACTTTTGATGATTTAAGCTTACTAATTACTTAGAAGAAACTTGAGTTTTGCAACAAGTTTTATTTAAAGTAATATCGTTAATATTAATTTACTCTTTTTTATTTCAATTCAGTGCATGAAATTAACTTAACTCATTCTTACTAGAGCATCATAATTCACCTACTCAGAGCCAAATACAATTGAATTAACCTGAAATCTTACGTACGATGAAGATCAATATGCAAGTTTTATGTTTGTATAAAACTCGTGTATCATAAATCTGTATATTGTTGGAAAAATATGAATAAGTAATATGATTTGTATTTTTATTTTCATTTTTAAAAATTAGAGGACCAATAATGTGGAAACGGTTATAATAGAGATTAATTGGGCATTTGTTGTTGTTATATTTTGTCAACGGTGACTACAACCTATTTTTGTCACTAAATGTTAATTGACAAACGATCGTGTCCGTCTGTAATAAGCAACAATAACCACTTACTCATTATTGAACGTCGTTAGAATTTCTCTACATTAACGCGGTCAGTGACCATTAATTATATCAAAATAGTAACAGCTTTAATTTGTTGTTCTAGTGACTAAAGGTGTCGTCTCCAAGATCAATCAGTACTCCGTGATAAAGACTCTCATCCATCACTAACTAACCAGTGAACACGTACCATTGATCACACTTAGTCACTAGCCACTAACTGCTATACGCCTATATGTACTATACAATTACCAGTCTTACTTTTATTTTTATACGTACTATACCATTACCAATTTTACTTATATTTCTTATAGATGAAATCTGGATGGAGTTTTAAAATCATTTACGAATGGACGAACTTATTAGAAGATATATTTTGTTAATTATATTTATTTAATATTTATCTATATTAGTTTGACATTGTTTCCAATTAGTATTAGGATTAGATTACTTGTCTAGCACGATGGTTAGCCTATAAATATAGGTACATGTAATCTTTCTTGATAGAATCAATAATAAATCATTTTTTATTGTTTTACATGGTATCCGAACTTAGATTTTAGAGGAAAACGACCAGAGATAAATCATCCTCCGGTCGCCGGCTAATCGCCGGAGATCCGGAGTGATCTCGTTCTTTTGTTTTCTTTCTTCGTTTTCGTCTCCAATAAGTGGATTTAATCTCATTAGTATGTTATCTTATATTGCCCTTTCAACTAGATCTTCTACAATTTCAATCCTAAAAATCTAATGTTCAACTTCTTTCTTGATCATTACAAACCCTAAACGTCATCTTAAAAAAAAAAATTATGCAGATTTCGTCGCTAAACATCTATATACTTGTTGCTACTCTTTGTTGCTAAACTTCTTCTTCTGTTACTAAACTTCTGCTTCCGTCGCTAACATTAGATTTTGTCGCTCATCTGCTATTTTTCAAATGCCGAAAATCATTGTCATCGAAACCAAAAAGTTGACCACCAAATTTCTACTCATGCCTAGGGCAAAGCAAAGCCCCGACGTTGCAAACAAAAAAAAGACATGCCAAAAAGGAGGAACCGCCAAGCAAGTATACAACTTCGTTTCGAATACATTGATAGATTCGTACAAACCAACAAGGAGAAAGAGAAATAGAGTGAAGATCAAAATATGACGAAAAAAAAAGAATGAAGCCTTCAACAATCGAAGACAAGATTCAAGCTGCAAGACTGAGTATAGTCATGATGCAAGCCGCATGAAGATAACGTACTTGTCTTTTGCATATTTTGATTTAGTTCGATCGTAAGTTTTTCACCCGTTCAAATTGCGCTGACGTATTAGAGGATATATTTTAGAGATATTGTTTAATTATACTTAGTTAATATTAATCTAGATTAGTTTGATATTGTTTCCAATTTGGTGGATTGTTGCTAACGAGTCAAAAGTTATACCCGTTTGAATTTGGGTTCAAAAACTGAGTTTGTTGCATTTTTCAGAAGTTCAGCACAAGTACGCGATCGCGTACCCTCACCAGGATCGCGTACCTTGAACTAAAATCTAATCAGAAAATTTACAAGTTGTTAGTACGCAATCGCGTACCTTTACAAGAATCGCGTACTATGTATGTACATGCATTGAAAAGAAAAAAAAAATTTTTTGAGCGTTTCATGATCGTAATCGTAATATAGATATAATATATTCAAACATGAAGAAAAGGTCAATTTATATATTTATTATTAATTATTATTATTATTATTATTATTATTATTATTATTATTATTATTATTATTACTACTAGTTGATTACTATTCAACGTATACGATTGAAGAATGTCAAGCTAACAACAAGGGAGTTGAATAGTCAACTTTTATGTTTCATCTTGGAAATTACTTTATTTATATCTCATTTGAAATTGAAATTATTGCATAATTATATTTAATATATATTATTATATATACTGTTCTTCTTGTCGAGAATTTGAAGCCTATAAAAGGAGATATCCATCTACAAAGTGAGCCACACCAAACGTCTCAACTCAATCTCAACATAGAATATAATACACATTTCAAATTTTTGCTATGGAGATCAATCTATTGTCTTCTTTCTTTCTTTTCGTAACACCTCTCTTCTTGTTGCTTATCGTTCGAAACTATTTCACATCTGTCAAAAACCTCCCACCAGGACCACGACCATGGCCAATCATCGGCAATATGCACCTAATGGCTAAGGACCCTCATATTGCCGCTGCCAATTTTGCTAAAAAGTATGGCCCACTCGTATCTGTTCGGTTAGGTTCTAGACTTCTTGTGGTGGCCTCGACCCCAGAGGCAGCCATGGAAGTTCTTAAGACTAAAGATCGTCAACTTTCTGGTCGTAGTATCCCTGATGCACTTCAACAAAGTTTCATTGACTACTACTTTGTTTGGGCAAGAGATTGCAATGAACATTGGAAATCATGTAGAACACTTTGTAAAGCTGAGTTGTTCTCGTCTAAAGCAATAGAAGTCCAGTCGAAATTGAGAGGCGAAAAGTTAGATATAATGTTAGATTACTTGCATGCCACACAAGGAAAAGTTGTGCAAATTGAGGAACTTGTTTTTACTACATTAACCAACACTCTGAGTAACATTTTGTTTAGTAAAGATTTTCTTGATTTAAAAGATGAGAAAACTGCTCATAAGTTAAAATTTGGACTCCTTAAGATATTGGAGAATGCTATTACACCAAATGTAAGCGATTTTTTCCCTATTGTTGGAGGCCTAGATCTTCAAGGATTAAGGAAGGACAGCTTGAATCATCTTGACGAGTTGTCTGCTTATTCGGGGGCTATAGTTAAAGAACGAAGAGCTCGAAATTCTTCATCGGTAGCAAACAAGGAAGTGGTGGCGGAAGAGGATAAAGATTTCTTGGATCGTTTGCTCGAAAATAACTTCACTAATGCTCAAATCAACATCTTAGTCCTAGTAAGTCTTTTATAAACTATCCTTAATTGAAAACCGTCTATTTTTATACAAATATAAAATGTTTTCTAAGAAAACCATGCACAAAATCATGTACACTAGACACCAAATTTTCGTTGATATATTGTTTACTTATAAACACTTTTAAGACCTTAAATTACAGACAGTTTTCTGTAGGTTTTTTAAAAAGTTAAACTTTCGTAAGAAAACCCTTACGTTTTCATTGATATGCATGGATGTAGTTTAATTTTTTGTTCACTACTTGCAGGAATTATTCATAGCAGGTACAGATACTGTGGTAACAACCATTGAATGGGCGATGGCCGAGTTGATCAAGAACAAGAAAATCATGGATAAATTACAAGAAGAGCTCAAAGGCGCCGAAATTAACTCCAACTCTATTATGACATCTGATCTTTCTAAATTGACTTATTTCAATGCTTGTATCAAAGAGACACTAAGATTGCACCCGGTTGTTCCTGTCTTAATCCCTCGACGTGCCATTGAAGCTTGTGAAGTTATGAATTACACGATTCCTCAAAATACCCAAATATGGGTTAATGTTTGGGCGATTAGTCATGACCCAAAAGTTTGGGAGGACCCTTTCTGTTTTAAACCCGAAAGGTTTATTGGCTCAAATGTGGATTTTCATGGCCGCGACTTTGAGTTCATACCTTTCGGTGGTGGAAGGAGGATGTGTCCTGGTTTACCCTCTGGTGTTAAGAGTTTGCAAACTATATTAGCCTCTTTGATTCTTGGATTCGATTGGACTCTTCCAAATGGTGCAGATCCAACCAAACTCGACATGACTGAAAAATTCGGGGTGACTTTACAGAAAGAAAAGCCTCTTGAACTAATCTTCAGCCGCAAAGACTAATCATCGATAGGCTTAATAAATTCATATGTAGTTTTCCGAGTTTGGCATTTTATATATGCTGTGTATGTATTCATATGTAGTATGTTAAAGATGTCTGATTAAGTGAACCAACCATTTGATGCATGCATAATGGGTTGGATGTGTTTGTCGATGTATCAGTTGTTTTTTTGTTGAATATAGTAACATAAATAATAATTACTGGAATTTGTGATGAATCAAAGAAGTATAGTAAACTATAATTTTATTTATAACTACATATTTTGAATTTAGATATATTGACAATATATGTAACATGCAGATCAACACATAATACGTAAACTATAGTTTTATTTATAAAATTATTGGTCAGCATAACGTTAGCAATTTGTTTTTTAGATATCTTTAGAGTTGACGTCGAACGTTTTGAATAGCTAGATTTATTAAATGAATGGATGGATCATCAGATCCAGTGGTATCAAAGTCTACTTAATTGACTTATAATTGTTAAAAGATCAAAGATTGCGTTTATTGTTTTTTAAGTACGATTACGACCTTACGTATAATATTCTTATAATTAATTAACTGTCAAAATTATATAGTTATTGCTGTCCTTAATTAATTATTGGAATAAAAAACAATGTATATATATATTATGTCTATCTATCATTTTTCTTATGAAAACGAAATTAACACTGATGCTTCGAAGTTGAACGTTTCTCATACACACGTTAATTATTCCTATTTTCATATCATAATTAGGGGCGGCTCAAACTCCGACGAAACCTAAAACGAACTATAAAAATGAGGCCTTTTTGTTTTGATAATGCACTTACTTTTCTAGTCTTTTTATGCAAATTTCTGAAATGGATTTGAGATATTTATCTAAGTTTTGATATAAAAAAAAGATCTTATCGATATTTAATCTTTCTTGTGATATTTTATAATAGTCTGTTAAAGATTTAATATTGAAAAAATATTTTTCTACTGACATAAAAGTGCCGAAGATGGTTAATATGTTAATATATGTAACAAAACATTTGATAAAAGATTATATTAAACTTTTTTACTGATTTAAAATAACTTTTAATTTTATAACTTTGGAATCAACACATTTTCTTTTTAAACTAGCATATGAAAACAATATATTATTCTCACATTTTTTTTCAAAGAACATACGATACTTCTAACTTTAATTATTCATGTATCACTAACTTCGTGTTTTCTCATTCAATATTTTCCTTTATTACGATATTAACTTGCATAATAAAAATAAAAAAATTAGATTAAATTCATAATGCAATTCAATATAATTTACCTACTTAGTCATGACTCGGTTTTAGAATAATTATTCTTATTACTAAAGTACATGATAATACATATATGAAATACATGATAATATGAAACATATGATTATATAATTATAATATTATAATATATACATGATATAAGTTAAAAAAAAAAAAGTAATTAAAATATTCATATATGAAAGCTTAGATGATGGTCAATGAAATACTAAGGATAGAAAAATTAAAATTTAAAAAATACTTGAACCATATAATGTAAGATACTTGATATATGAAATTACATTCAAAATGGATTTAAACAAACCTTTAACGTTTAAAGAGGGCTTAATTAATTACTTGAAACTTAAAGTCTTTGGGTTCTTAATCATTAAAAGATAAAAACATCAGTTGTTAATTATTTTATACAAGTATATAATAGATTCATATAAAAATTTGAGGCTTTAAAAATTCGAGGGCCTAAAACTCTTGTTTTACTCGTCTTACCTTGAGCCACCCTAATCTTAATTAATCCGCTTAAAGCTATCCCGTAACAAATTTTACACTAAATTTTGGCTTCGCATTTTTTAATTAATCCTTCCAGAAGCTAGCGTCCTATGTGGTTCGACGGCTTCGTTTTACGTACAATTTATTCACCAAAGCAGAAGATGATCAAAATATTTTACGTTCTCGATACATTGATTTATCAACTGCAAAGGATCAAACTTGTAAGGTCGTTTTTGACCGAGAATAAACGTTTTATGTCATACAAGTCTTTCAGGTTCACTTCATTATCAAAGTAGACCGACTGTCTATTTATTATTATTATTATTATAATATATAATTATATAAAACAAAATTGGCATGGTATTTTTCAAATTTGGCTCCTCACTGACGACGTGCTAAAAAGTTGTTTTTAAACATAGTAGTTATCACTTCCGTCATCCTTCTTTTTCTCATAATTGTATATATCGATTTAAATAATAATAATTGTTGTTTTAATTAACAACAACTCTTAATTAAGCTGTCTTTAATATGTTTTGACATGCATAAATTATGGTACGTATACTTCAACTAATATTCTGTGGAATCGGGATATAACCATATACGTCTTAACGTTTTAGGAACAACTTTTAAAGCTATTGTTATCCTCTTTATAATTAATCCTCGACAATGTTTTAAGTCGGATAATCGATAAATTTAAAGAGAAATACTACGTCCACAAACAAATTCTTACAAATGACATAACATGTGTGTGTTATACCAATTAGATTAGATCTTTTTTTCCTTTCATCCTTCCTTCTTTCTTCATATCATTGGTCCACCTAATTTTGTAACTTTTTTATATAAATTTTTTGCGAGTGAATCATTTCTCAAATTTAAATTGTCAATTAAGCGTGTCATCCTTGAGCATGCAACCGCCAGTGTTTGTTGCGTACTGTAACTATTTACAACAATAACAACAACAATACATAATCCCGCCAAGGGCAAGGTACGAGGGATGTGAGATGTAGACAGTCGTACCTCTACCTTACCCTAGAGCTTAGGGTAGAAACTGTTTCCACAAAACCTCTCGCAAGTGAGTGTGTTACCTTAACTATTTAGTTTGTTATAATTAAGTCATTGGTCAAACGTTGAACTTGTGAACGCATCTATAGTCAATATACGGATTAATTACCAGAAGAGTGGAAGGAACTTGCATGCGTTTTTTCAAAAGGTTGTAGTTAGAGTAATATCAACGGTCAAGCATGGAAGTCGCGGATAAAAATTATATAAAATAAACTAGTGTTAGAACCCCTGCGATGCACGATAGTTTAAATTATAAATTTAAACGTTAGGTCGAATTTAAGTTGTAGTTATACGCCAATAAACATCCTCACCTGAATCAATGTACCAACTGTAAAAATTGCATACCAAAAAGCTTGAAGATGAAATATGAAGGATGTTACTTATTTTATATGTAACGTTATTGATCAAAGTAAAGTTATTAGCCAGTGAAGCCGCATAAGTCCATTGGAAATACTTACCAGATATCACATTATATATTTCATATATATCAAAACATATTTTATTAAAATAAATTGACACTATAAAAAATAAACACATAAACTTCATATGCAATCGATTCACACTATGGCTACAAATACCAATTCAAGTTGGGATAAAATATCGTATTGAAATGAAAGTACTAACAATAATCGAGATAAACACTTATGTGTATATCCAAATTCAAAGATTATATATGTTTATCAAGTGAGGTTCAAATAAGAATGAAAATTTTTGTTAGAATGGAGGAACGAATAGTAATGCGTCACGTGTCACAAAACTCATTTCTCCACGTTTTTAAAAATTAAATATCTTAATAATGGCTCACTGAAAAATTATAAAAATTGCACTATAAAAATCAGCATTTTTTTCTCTTCGATTAGACATCTTACATGATATACTTTCGACGATTTTTTATTTTATGATTGTACAATATTAATAACATATGTGGTACTCGTTGGTAACACATGTGTTACATGCTGGTAACAAATGTGTTAATCGTTTACAAAACCCAACAAAAACGGGAAAAAAAAAGTTGTCGAAAATATATTTTGTGAAATCTTTAATCGAAGAGAAAAAAATGTTAATTTTTATGGTGTAATTTTTATGATTTTTCAATTTACCGTTTGGGAGATATTTAATTTTTAAAAACGTGGAGAAAGTGAATTTTGTGACACGTGACGCGTTCTTATTGTTTCCTCAATTCTCACAAAAAGTTGCAGTATTCATTTGAACCTCACTCATGATTATCAAACCATACAATATTACAATTGATAAAAGATTAAAAAAAAATAAAAAAAAATAAAAAAAAATAAAAAAAGTATAGGAAAACATGCTTCCAAGTAGAAAAATTGTAACAAACTTATGATCCTTAACCAACTTCAAGATTTTCTCCTTTACTGCCAACAAGCATTTTTTACCTGTACTTTGTAGTGGTAAACTTTTTAAAAAATAGACTTTAATATGAAATAAAATCTTTAAGAGTTACAATATATAATAAATTGTAAAGTACCTTCATAGTAACATGTAGCATTTCTTCTAACAATTTAAGAAATGATTAAATTAAATAGCAAATTTTTCTTCAACTTATATTTCATATTTTAATATGTTTGTTTTTCATTGTCAAGTAATAGTTTTTCTTTACGTAAAGTTTATGACATAAACAAAAAATGATATAATATTTAAGGTAAGATTTGATTTCATAGTATCAATATCGCACTTAATAACAACACATCTTTGATTTGTAAAAAATTGATAAAATAATAACGACACTTATAATCTTAAGAAAAACCTATCCATATTATGTTTATTATTCTCTTTTACACCGAATGAAGTATTTAAAATGCAAAAACAACACATGTATTAATAAGATGTTTAGAACTTTATATAAGATAAATGTATATGAATTTTCAAGAATATATAATTCTATAATAACAATTAAAATATATTAACCTACAATACCTAACTTTAAATACATATTTAATTGAAATAATTTTTTTTATGTATATGAATTTTATTTAATTGAAATGATTTTTTTTATGTATATGAATTTTATTTATAATTAAACACACTTCAAAAAAAAAATGTCACTATTCATGGCACTATTGCACAAATAGTATTTACAAGTTTGTAAATGTAGGAGTTGATAGTTGCAAAGAAAGAAACTCACAAAGCGAATACAAATAGTCGATTGGTGTAAGCAAGTCATATTCGTATATTACGGGGAAAAAAACACGTACGACAAAATACCTTATTAACATAATCTTTTCACGGAGTGGCATTAATTAAATGGTTGATCATTTAGGTTTGTTTCATAACCTCAACACAAACAAACCATGTAAAACTTCAAATACATAGCATGGAATATTGGAATCAACACATGAACTAACAAAGTGTTAAAAAACACAAAGATATATTTGAATAGTAAATGAAATCGAGAAAATAAAATACACAAAAATAGAAAAACTGAACTTCCGAAAATAAATACCCCTATACAAGCATACAAGTATCTCATCACATCACAATTTGGATAACTTAAAATCAAGAAATTAAAAAGGACACGTATACCTCAATAGAGGAAATAATTTTTAGTGATATATAGACTATACACAAAGAATTATTATTATAGGGATATGAGATTATAACATTTTATTGTTGAGAAAATAAGTAACAACCGATGAATTCAAAAGGTCTCGCAAGTTTTATATAACATTAATTAATTTCAACTTACAAATAGGATTCATGACTTGACACTATCAATATTGAAACTTCATCGGATAATGACATTTTCTTTTTCGTTTTTTGGTTATTTAACTTGGCAATTGAGTTAGTTGGTATTCAAACTCATAAGTGTTCCATTGATACTAACATACACTGGAAATTTCCTTTAACTAATTGATTTATTGGTATTCAAACTGATATAACTTTATAAAGATATAATTCCATGTCATTTATTATTATGTATCAATGTATTTGTATCAATAATTAGGTTGATATTATTACTATCAATGGAACTTTTTGATGATGTGGAGGGCTTAATCTTTTTGCTTTCAAACATAATATTCACACTAATGACACATAAGATTTAGTTTGAGGTGGCATCAAGAATAACCTACACCTAATGTTGGAGATACCCGATTAGTATATAGGAAACATGGTCATTCAAGTTAGAAAATTACCCCCCAAAAAACTCCATGTTTAACAAATTATTAAAATAATAGTAATAAAAGAAATAAAACTATGTGGACAAAGTTGGATATTTCACCTTAAATAAGTTGTTTTGCAATAAGTCTTCGTTTTTAATGACTTTCGAACTTAATATTTTCTCCGTCTCAATATTTTAATTATTGCACTTTTTTGAATTCATGTACAATCATTAAAACCGAGAAAATAATCAAACTAAAAATTAAATAAAAGAAATTTTCCACTGGGTATTGCAAGATACTAACAATGTTTTTGACCTAGCCGTATGCCCGTATACAAGAAATGGTGGTGACGTATGATTAAATATCGGATATTTCTCAGTTAATCATATTTGGAAATCACTATCCAAAGAAATATTTCGACATTGCCCGAGTTCACAAAATTCATCTTGTATAATTCAAAAAAATATTCAAGTATTTTTGACAATGAAATCTTGAATACTGTGCGTTTTTCATGTCCTCCAAAATGTGCCAGATTATGCAATTAAAGTGTAGATCAACATAGTTGACAGTTAAAAAATAGTTTTATGATTCAATAGCGTGACTACAGCTAGAAGTTCTACCCTCTTGAACCCTGCTAGGGGTATTGCCCCTAGGACTCCATAAGAGGGTGTAGCTCCCTTAACCCCCACGATTTTAATTGAGCCCAAAATATAGCAACTTAGTCGGGTATGTATTCTACATCATCTAACCCGGGTCAACTAATCCACATATGCACTCAAATATAAAACAAAAAATTCATCGGCAAAATGTGTGATTGTATTATCATAACTTGAAAATAAAAATGCAAGTCAGTAGTCAAGATCGAATCAATATTATGTTCAAAGGTAAAAATTAAAATTACATATTTTCAGTACGTCCCTTGAAATACGAAACAAGTAGAAGGTTCCTCGTTCACATTTTTTCTCATTTCATATCTCATGATTTCCGACTGACTTTAACCAGCCGCCTACTAGTGTTTCGGCCATATACATCGATCCAAAGCCTAATTATCAGTGTACGTGTCATATCATATTGTCAAATTTTGGTTCTTCAAGCTTTAACATTCTATTCTTCTAGAACCATATGTATTTTGGGTCCCTAACAAAATCGACGCACGTATATCTCATAATAAATAGTTACCTAAGATATGCATGTGAAGACTTTATGTGCCAAGAAAATTGTGGTACGGATGGTCTAAATAGACTCTACAAGAAGACACAAAATTAAAGGGTCCTCTGAGCTAAAATAGGCTTAATAACAACAATATAATTGTACCAAGAGTTTAGGGGTGTGCATGGTCCAGAACCGGACCAAACTGTCTCGGTTCGGTTCGGTCCCGAGACCCGATTTGTAGCAGATTCTTGGACCGAGGACCGGACCATATGTCATCTATTTGGTTCGGTTCGGTTCGGTTCCAAAACGGGCCTACTCGGTTTGGTCCAAAAGACCGACCTGATTGGTTATGCGTGATTTCATTGTCATTTTGTGTCTAGCCGATGTTTAGTGGTTGTTGACGTGAGAAATATTTAATCACCAGTTTACATAGGAATTATTTGTTGGATTCATGTATTTGGGTCTTTTTTTGAGCCCTACTTTAAAGCCATATATCATATGTATGATTGACTGATTGTAATTTGTGAATGAGGTTCAAGGGGTAAAAAGTTACATAAGCATTTTCATATCTCATTTTTTCAGTTGTGAGACAGTCTAAATTGATGGCATTCTAAGGGTTGAAGCTTGAAAAATAATGATTAAATAAAGGAGCTATATATTTTGGAGTAAGTGCATAAACAAATCCAAGTATAAAGGTTTAAAGAAATTAAACAATAGGCCATCTTGGTTAAATAAACAATCCAATGCTTTTAATAGTCACCCCAAAATGTACTGTTATAAAGTCTGAACTCAAAACCTCTTGTAATCGGGTATCAGGATGTCATCCAATAGACCACCTTGGTGATGGTTATGTTGACCATTATATAATTTAGATATAAAATTTATAGGGAACAAAATATGAATCAATGAAGGTGTATAAATATATATACACATGATTTAAAATAACCAACCGAGTCCTACATAGGTAAAAAGGAATTTGGATGGGCAATTGTTTTTTTGACGATACATAAGGAAGTTATATGTAATATTTAATGAATGTATACGGATATTCGGTTCGGTCCATTTTTCGTTTTTCTCGAGTTTGGTCCAAGACCGGACCGAGTCCCGAATATCTAAAAAGCTATGAATCATGGACCATACCATATATCTTCGGGTATTTCCGTTACGATCCGATTCCTCCTTGGTCCTCGGGTATTTTCGGTTCTTCTGATCTAATGCACAGCCGTATAAGAGTTAGCATCTAATAATTACAAAAATGAAATAGGAAAGCATATAAGTAGGGAACATACAAGAACTTAATTGAGCTTAAAATAAAATAAAAAACAAAAAAATAAAAGAAAAGAAAACGACCAACCCAAAATCCAAATATGTAGATTTATGTGCGACCCATGTCGATAGTGAAGGAGTCCATTTAAATTGGGCCGTCCCAGAAGACATAAAATCCCCCAAAACAAACATTTAATTTAATACGAGTACCTCCTGTGACGTTTTATTAATCCATATTAATCGCCAAATAAAAAAAATTCAAAATTCAAAATTTCACGAATAACGAATTGCAATTGCGAGAAGAATTTTTTTCCACATATTTTTTATGTGTACATCATTTGATTATTCTCAGTACAATTCCGCAACAATTGATTATATATAGTTTGTATTTCCTGTTTATCCGATTGGAGTGAAAATTGTTTTTTTGCAAGATGGGGTGGTAAATGTTTGGCTTCGTATATATTAGGGACTAAACTGATTTTATGATCATCTCATGTAACAGATGTTACATCTGGATGTTGAGTTCAATTCATTAGTTCATTTGATCGCAATAAACATCTGACTCATAATAACTTACAAACTCAGCAACCTAATTAAAATGATCCCGTAAAAAACACGCAGTGATCAAATCATATTGAGGACCATCGATGATACCTGAAAAGGGGATCAAGGAGCGTAAGGTATATTGATAAGGGCATTATATGCCAGCGCACAGGGCCATCGATTTTCGAAAGCCTCCAATTGTTTAAGAACGCTAATTTTTATTATAGTGTTAAAGTCGAAAAAACTATCGTTACACCTCAAGAAATAAAGAATTCGAAAAATAGGACTCGTATTTTTTTTATACTAGAGAGCGTTGATGATTATAAAGATTTGATCAACTAATTAGTCAAAGAATGCTCGAGAAATGACTTTTAAGTGTAGAACAAAATAGAAATTTTTTTCGATATGTAATACAATTTTTAAAAAATACGGAAATATTAGTGTTTATCATGAAGCCTCGTATATATAGTATCACATAGGTCTCTCAAATTTATTTGGCGGCCTGGATACCCCTTGCAATTTTAACTATAGAAAATTTGTTTTTAGCAACGATATTACACATTTTATCTATGCGTTTTGTTTAGTACATGAAAGTGAGGTGTCAGGATTGTATATGAGTACCTTCCTACTTTCCTAGTAGTATTTTGACTATTTCCATTGTCAATTTTTATTATCATATTTTTACTACTTTAAAATAGTTAAAAAGAATATATAAAATCGCTCATTGAAGATGCTCGTAAAGATGATAATTTCATCAAAAAATTTGATAAATTCACTATAACTATGCATTCTCTAGTTGTACCGTACAGATTTTGAATGACAAATTTCATGAATTTTTCAAAATCTTTGGTGAAAATATCACCATTATTAAGAATATAGTTTTTAAAAGTTATCCGTGACAATCGATTCATTCTCCTTTTGTTTCCATTTCCTAACATTTTATTTGCCATAAATCATAATACGAGTAGAGTTTAAAATTACAAGTTAATGGTATTGATATTCAACTTCACGGTGTGTACGTACGTACTCTGATATGTACGTACGTACTCTGATATTTTTGATTTAGTCATGCATCTTGCTTCACGTACAGGATAAGACTTAAAAAGTCAAATCAATTCAATATAACATAGTAATGCAAATGTCAACATTCAAATTGTATACTTTGACTTTTAATAACTAGTCATGGTTCACACGGTAAATAAGTACGTAGATTTAATTTCCTTACATCAAAGATGTTTTGATCGACCCTCTCTTATACTGCTTCTTGGATCGATTACCACCACAATAAATCACATAAATAGTTTTGTATAAGTCAATAATAAATCGCGCAAAACAGAAAAAATACGACACGCAAACTTTTTGCGTGGAAAACCTCTCAAGGGAGAGCAAAAACCACGGGACCCGTAGGCCACTTAACATCCGCTATATGAAAGATATTACAAAATTAGAGACGCTCAACTCTCGACACTTTTGAATATCTTCACACCACTCTCAACGGTCGATTACAATAACAGAATTCGCGTCGTCAGAATTCGAGACGTAGGGAGACGACTCTCATATGTGCTCTTTTTCTCTCAACCTCCTCACCTCAAACCCTAACACACAACTCTTTTATAAATAGAAAAATCTCAACTTGTCCTAAAAAACTTATTATCCAAATTATCTTGATTTTAAAAATCTCATAATTTAAGAAATTAGGATCACACTCAAATAAAAGATTCAAAGATCACATAGACGTAATAGAATTCGGTCTTAACTAGAAATTTAAGTAAGTGTGTTGGAACTTGGAAGTTAATTTTAAAAAACATTAAATCATAAATCATAAATAACTTCTCTTAATTACTAACATCGGTCCAATATAATTGATGCCCCGTTAGTCGCGGTCCACAAACAAAAAATCAAAAATAGTACAGTTAATTGAAGAATGAAAACGAAGAATTTGTATCAGACAAGGGTGGCTCAAGGGTAAAGCTAGTGAAGCCATCACTTTAGGCCCCCAATTTTATAAGGACTCAAAATTTTGATGTCATGTATTAGATATATAGGATAACGATGAAGATCTTCAAGATGTTTTATCCTGTAAAGACCTTAAGGAATATAAACTTTTAAACATTAAGTCCACTTTATATGATAAATGACATCCTTTTCCTCTTCTTCCGGACCGGACCCTTCCATGTGAGAAGCAGGAAGTGACATATTAGGCCCATTTTATGTGAAAATTGACTAGATCTACTTTTTGTCATTTAGTGTAAGTGATTTCGTTAAAAAGGTTTCGACATTCTATTTTCATGTTTTCAGTTTCAATCTTTGTTTTTCATTATCTATCATCGAAGTAATTTTCACATAATCTTTATGTTTTCAAGATCGAATTCTTCAGTTAGTTTTTTACGTATGATCATTTATCGTATTGTTCAAATAATAAGCTCAATCATTTCAAATATTACTTGTGATTAAGTGGATTTATTTTGAATTTCATAGTGAGTTTAATTAAATGTTTAACCTAGTATTTGGTCGTTATATGTCACAATAATTAATTGATAACTCGATCTCCTTTCACAATTTTATATTATTTAAGTAAAAGATTGAAGATTATCTTCTTTGTAATGACATTTGCTTTAGTAGATTTTTTTTATTTTATCGAAACGTACTAAACAGTGACAATATATAAAAGTCGACATATTATATCACAACAAAATGGATGAATTTAATTTTTCTAATTTAAAAAATAAATTTTCCATACTATACCGAACAAATTTTATTGAATTTCCAATAAAAAAATAGTAGAAAAACAGTACTTATTTCAAATTGATTAGGCCTCATATTTTCAGTTCGTTTTAGGCCCTGTACGACCTCCTGGTATTAAAAACTAGCAATAAAAGAAAATCATTTACAAGAGTGTTTGATGAGGTGTTGTCCTAATTGGGTTACTATTCTAATTAAATAATTTACAAGATGATTGGTATGTAATTAAACTCTTTTACAAACTCATTGCTTAGATCGAGTGTCATTCATATACTTCTTATGTTTTCCGCTGACAGTTTTCTACATTTCTCCATGGAAAAATCTTAAGCTGCGCCTAGTTATGAATTTCTTAAACACTAAAAACCAAAAATATTGTTCAAATATTTGTTTTTGGAAAAGTTCGGACTCTCTTGTTTCAATCACACTTACCCCTCATTTTTGAGCCGAGGATTTCACATGGCCATCTATATCCTAAACATTTTACCTTCCTCCGCAATTAATAAAGAGACTCCACACTTTCGCCCATACAACACCAAACCCAACTACTCGACTTTACGAGTCTTTGGTTGTTTCTGCTATCGCCACCTTGATACGCCCAAACTTGTCGCACATTCAACACCTTGCATCTTTCTTGGCTATCCATCCAATAATCGTGGGTATCGTTGTCTAGATCTTGCTACCAAGGCAGTTCACTGGGTAAGAACTCCCATCCGCTAGTTCGGTCATTAGGTTGAGAAGAAAGGGATTCCTTTGAAAGAAAGGGAACAAGTGGAGTATATTAAACGAAAAGTGAAGGTGGGAGGGGGTAAGGTAAAGTTGAGATAGGACCGTAAACCGCCACCCTTCCGCATCCGGTTTAGCCGATTGATCGAATGGCCTCGTCAACAATAAGGTGGACTTCAATTGACGCATAAGGGGTTACTAGCACCCTGACAGGGCCAGGGTTTGCCGATGGATGGAGGCGGCTACATGCTGCATCTAAGAGTTTACTTTCATGAGACTGAATAACATGGCCTGAAACGATGTCAGCTCACTTTGCTTAATACAGGGCAGCAGAGCAAGAAAATTTTCTCACCCTCACCCATCATACAACATGGTTAGAACCAGCGTTATTTGACTCGCTTAGTCCATCGCTGTTAGGCGCTACTTCAACCAAAATTATAATTTATCGCAATGTCACCTTTGACGAGACTATATTCTTATATGGTTCCGTCACATCTAACCATGCTCCCTCTTATACCTTTCTTGATAGTGAACCAAACAGTATAACACGCCAATTACTTAACAACTCTTATGCGCCTCACCCTCAAAATGAGAACCAACCTGTCACTCCAATCCCCACGGTCCAAACACCAACCCCACTCCAACTGTCACGGCCCAGCCTAGCCCACCCACCTTGTCCGACTTTGAGAAAGCAATGAAAGGTTATGAAAATTGAAGAAGTTTTTAAAACATTGTTCTAACACTTTGAGCAACATTTTATTTAGCAAAGATTTTCTTGATTTGAAATTGTGAATGATGAACATGAAACTGCTCATGGATTAAAATTTGGACTCCTCAAGAAATTGGAGAATTCAATTATTCCAAATGTAAGTGATTTTTTCCCATAATAGGAGGACTCGATCTTCAAGGATTAATGAAGACAGGTTGAATCATCTTGGCGTGTTGTCTAGCTTCTCGGAGGCTACAGTTAAAGAAAGAAGAGCACGGAATGCTTCCAAAGAAGAGATGCAGGTGGTAAAGGAAAAAGGTTTATTGGATCGATTGCTTGAAAATGACTTCACAAATGCTCAAATTGACATAACGGCTCCCGTAAGTCTTTCAACATAACGCTCAAATATGTTTATTAACAGTACTCCTAAGATCTTAAACTTAGAAAAGTAATTAATTAACTTTATTTTATGCATGAATTATTCATAGCAAGTACAGATATTGTGGTTACAATCATATGGCAGAGTTGCTAAAGAACAAAAAAATCATGAAAAAAGTACAGGAAGAGCTAAAACGCGAAATCAACTTCATTTCTTTTTCAAATTTTGACCTTTCTAAATTGCCATATTTCAATGCTTGTATCAAAGAAACACCAAGATTGCACCCTGTTGTTCAGAACTAATTCCTAGACATGCCATTGACACTTGCGAAGTTATGAATTATACAATTTCAAAAAATTCCCAAGTATGGGTCAACGTTTAGGTAATTAGTCGAGACCCAAAAGTTTGGGAAGACCCTGAAACTTTTATACCCGAAAGGTTTATTGACTCAAAGTTGGACTTTAGAGGACATGACTTCGATTTCATACCGTTTGGTGGTGGCAGGAGAATGTGTCCTGCCGTCCTGGTATACCATCTGGTATAAACAGTTTACAAACTATATTAGAGTCGTTGATTCTTCAATTCGATTGGGTTCTACCAAATAACGAGGATCCAACAAAGATCGACATGAGCGAGAAATTTGGGGTGACAGTGCGGAAACAAAAACCTCTTGAACTTATCTTCAAACACAAAAAATTATTAATCAATGGGTCAGTAGTTTAATTTCACATGTAATTGTTAAGCAATACATGTTTATGTTTATTATAGTACGTAATTCTTATTAAGTACGTCAATAAACCAACATTGGTTGTATTTGTTTTTGTTGAATTGAACAACGGGTTGATGATATATGAAAAGTATTGGATCATGGTGAGTTTCAAAGTGTGTGCATGTTTCTAATGTGTACTATATATGTACAATTGTAACCTCAATATATCAACAATTTAACAATGAATAAATATAAATTTCATAAGTAAAACACAAACACCATAAACAAAACAAACCCAATCAATTTCTAAACAAAACTATGCAAATATCCACACAATACTAGAAATAAGAAGCAATACTAATTAATTACCACTATTACATTTCCATTTTGAAGTTGGGACACAGTTCAAGTAGTGACACCAATGGCAATGTTTATACCCATTTTCTCCATGAAACAGCATCACTAAACCAACTGTAAATCTGCATTTTGCAAAAATAAACATTCATTATAGTAAATGACAAAGATGGCCATGAATTACATGTTAATGATTTCTCAATAACTAGCTTACCCTGCAACAAGAAGAGCTAATGCAACCAAACCGAGCACGTACTGATAAACCTTGTATTTAGATCTAACACGAACATCAGCTGGAAGATTGTGTCTTTCTAACCACCCAAATTGAGGACGAGGAAGTAAAATAAAACCTAGGAGAAAACCCGTTAAGAATCCACCAATATGAGCAAAATTGTCTACGAATGGCAGAATTCCCACAGCTAGGTTGACCACCACGATTAGAACAAGCGTTATCAGTGCTGCTGCCTAAAAAAACAGTAAGTTATACCAACAATTTACCTTAAATGCAAACGGCCCAAATGCATAAAACCGTCTAGATCATTTTACATATGGGTGTACTATTACAATTATAAAAAAAACATAACTTTAACCTTGTTTGAATAGATGGTCCAGTTTGTAATGAGCTCAGCCAGCATTGTTCCAAGTAGTCCAAACAGAGCACCGGAAGCACCAACCGAGATGTTTTGTTGAATAAACAACGATGAAAGAATACTTCCTCCAAATCCAGACAATAGATAGATCAATCCTACGCGTACTGCCCAAATATGTTCAATAAAGTATAATCGTTATCATTATTATTACACAACAATTTGAGTAAAAAGGAAGTTGAGTTTAAGGACAAATACAAATACATACGAAATCCAAATTGTTGTTCGAGACGAATGCCGATAAGAACAAGACTCAACATATTAGCAACCAAATGAATCAAACCAGCATGTAACCAGTTTGCAGTTACCAGCCTCCATCCTTGTTTTCCATGCACTATTTTCCACCATTGTAATGCTCCCATTTTCTCCAATCTTCACATTCACAAATTTTAATACATATAGAAAACATGCATTTAATTAATCAATACCTAAAGTATAAAAAGACAAAAAAAAAAAAAAAAAAAAAAAAAAAAGACCTCTCTGTTTTCATTTATATATTTCTCGTACCCCGAAATAAAAGAGACGCAAATGAAAAATACACTTTAATTTGTTGAGTCCTTAGATTAAAAATGAAATTGTATAAACTACACAATTACATTAGTTGTACATTATTTATTTTGGTTACGAATTGAATAATGAATCAATTTACAGTAACAACCAACTGACAAGGAGGTCACTGCTCACTACGAATTCAATAATTCAATCTCAATTATTATAGAATAAATAAATTAACAAAAATAAATAAAAAGGTGAAGGTAAGCTTACGTGTCAGATGAAGCACCAAAGAGAGGGTTTTCATGAAGTGGTTGAAACGAGAAACGACCAAGAAATTTAGCAACACACTTTCCGAATTCAAGTGAACGATTATGTTTAGGACAGTTGTTGACGTACATAAGTACAACAAAAACAGCTATGTTTACAACCACAAACACCGGAATCAACCATGAAGTCCAGTAAGTTTCTGTTTGTGATGAGTAGTTTTGATTTGTTGTGTAGTTGTTGCTGCTTTTCGTTCTTCCTCTGCTTTCCACGTCATCATCTCCAGACATGGTGAATTAACTCGATGATTAGTGAAAGATTAATATGTTGATGATGATGATGATTTGTGGTGATTTGATTTTGAGGGGATTATAATTAGTAGTGGAGTTGTTGATACGACGTCGTGTGGATGGTGGTTATCCGGTTTTGGTGGTGAACGTGTGCCACGTAAGGTGTTGATGTGGTACGGGTGGTGGAGTAAGGGAAGTTATGGTGGGGATGTGAAACACGGGATTATGATCTCCGTTTCTTTCGCGCGTATTTACCCCTCGAAGAGACGAATGTGGAAGTCGCCTAATTTTTTTTATTGTTTTATTACAATTGTTAGGTTTTTTTAAGTATAAATAAAAGAATGTATTTTGTAATATTTTAAAGCATAGTGTTGATGAACATATCATAGTTTAGTTATTGATTGATTTTGAAGGATGATGTCACTAGAATAAAGAAAGGTTAACCAATTTACAAAATAATAACTCAAGTAGTGAAGCGTGACCAAAGCGGGACGCATACATGTTATTAAAAATTAAGAAAAAACATAAATAATGATAGTAGTTGTTGAAAGAAAGAAAACTACAATTGGGGAGTGCATTACCCGTAGAGGAAAATATTTAAAAAAAAAAATCACATTTTCGTGTTGCTTGTAGGGGTGCTCTAAAATATAATACAGAAATTAAATATATAAGGGTTTTTAGGAGAATGTGGTATTTGAGGAGACGTGACACCTATCACCAAGTGTTAGTACATTTAGATTTTTTTTTAATTTTAATGAATTAGAAACTACCCTATCTGTTCAAAATTTGTATTTTTCTCATTTACACTTCACGTCTCCACCACCAGCCACCACTTTCTGCCGCCACCAACCGCCGTCGATCGTCTTCCGTCGGCTGCCGTCAGTCGTCGACCGTCAGATTCCGGCAAACTAATTTTTTTTTAGTTTTTTTTTCATTTTTTTGCAATATATGAATTTAAAATGTAGTACAATTCACATGAATTACATTTAAAATACAGTAGTATAAATGCAATAAAACTTACTATAAAAATATTTGTTACAATGTGAAAAGATGTAAAATAAAGTAGTATTAACTACATTTTATATTTGAATGTAATTTTTACACTAATACATCTCATAAAATGCGGTAGATCTACTTTTTAGATATACTTTTTTTAAAAATATGCTTTTACAAACTATTTTTGAATATACATTTTTTAAAAGTGAAAGAGGGCTCATCGATGATGAAGAAAAACGTGTGTTTTCCTTTCACTTAGAGATATATGATGGGATTGATGGCATACATTCCCAATTTGTACCGAATCAATCAATTAATAGTACCAATCAAGACTTCACTCGTAGTGAATTGATGCTAGCCACTTCTGGGTCAAAATATTCGAAGGCAATCTTAGAAACCTTTGACAATGGTTGCTCTACCCAACAAGCAAACAATCAACCATGAAAAACATAACATCAAATATAAGATCATAAAAGTAGTAACCAAACTATTAGTTTCAAAAATAACTGCACACCATATTATTTGCCATGCAAACTGTGTGCCAACAAATAGTTACAGGCACTTGAAAAGGCTTACAAAAGAGTAGGTGGCAACAAGAAACAGAAATATAGCCAGAATCAAATGATATCACATGATATGAATATCAATGGCATTATTTATTATGAAAACCTAAATAATTCCTAGAACTCTGAACTATTAAGCATTCTCCTCTCCCCATCAAGAAGATCAGATTACGGAAGCCAATACAGTTTTCAGTCAGGCCATAATCCTACAATAAACAGATGGTTAAATAACTCTGATTTCAGAAATTAAAAAAAAAAACATCGTAAATGACCAGTAACATCAAGACACAAGTTTGCCGTAATAAACTGACACAAACAAAAAACAAAATATTCAAAATCTTCACTAACGTAGTATAAACTCTAGTAAAGAAGAAATACGGTAATGAAATTTCAAAGCTTTCCACTGTAGCCACCACCTCAAACGTTAGGTCGTTTACCTTTAGGCACTTTGCCGGCTTTTACTCGAGTCTTGTATTAAAATACCACCTCTGTTTTCTTTGCCTACTTCTCATCCTAGGTTTTCTTGATCCTCTCCTTGATCTCACTGCAATTTAGACAACATCATCACAATAATACTTAATGTAGCAACTCCAACATAATCATGATAGATTTGGGCCGTTTTTTTATCCGACAAATCAAAAACAGAACCTACTTGTGAAGATAGATAATCATTGTATATCATAATGTTTGTAACAATACTTAAAACATCAATTGTGTAAAATACAAAAAAGGTGTTTGTGGGTCAGCCAAACACAGCATGTCCCATTTCGAACCAAACTAATAAAAAATCCATTCAACCCGAAACCCTTAGACAACCAAACACGTCACAGCGCACCCATTATGCCATCCTATTAATCATTGCTACAACCTAAACGATAGAAAGAAACCATACCGAAGAGCTGCTTCCTTGGCGACTTAATAAACTTCAGGCTTCTCGTTTCTTTCTTCTGAATAACTTTCTATGTGTCTCACACAACGACCCTAGAATATGACTTTATGGTAGCACAACGCCTCTTCTTCAAAGCCTCTTGAGCAATATCCTGTTCAACTAAAAGTTAAATATATATCAACATTCAACATATAACTAAAAACGTAGAAGAAACACGAAATTTGACAAATCTTCCTCACCTTCTTGAGCTGCTTTCTGTACATGGCAGTCCATGTAAGCTTTGAGGGCTTCAACTTGCTATGGAAGTACCCTTTACATTTGAACTTGCAAACAAGAAAACCTAAATTGCAAACACAGAAGTCAACAAACTCAAAACTTCGAGCACAAAGTAAATGAAACCAAACAAAGATGACAATGCATACTAATACCAAACCACAAATGCATACAATAAACATTGGAATGTACCTATGAGTCAGATCTAATGAATCTAATACCCCTGTCAGGATAGATCTTCTGGGCACTGAATCTGCATAGCTCAGAACACACAAACATACAAAATAAATAAACAGTAATAATTAAATAAATAAAATAAAAACAGAGATCACAACTTAGCAACATCACATATAAATTCACATTCCAATGTTCATACCTGCTTATCATTAATGTGAATATATATAACATAAGCATACATATATGTATCTAAATATAACATATGTATACATATTATATGTATCTTCATGATCAAGTGGTTAATATATCCCCTATACATATGTATGGGTGTGTAATAAGTATTTGAAATTAGCATTCCAAAATGAAACTAGAAAGGCAGCAGACCAACTGTCTAATAGCCTAGAAACGAACAACATCTCAATTCAGGTATATGTTTGAAACCTTACAATACAAACAGATCATGCATGTATAAAATGGTTCGAAAGATCTGTAATTAAGGAACAAACTACATGAAGAATGTATATAGTCTTGTTTAAAAAATCTCATTCCGATCAAATGAATGTTACACAATAGTGAATGTTACCAAACCCCTTGCAGTGAAAAACCAGTTAGTTTGCATATGGAATATACGCTAACACGATTTATTCAAGCAGTTTCTAAACCATAATTAAGTATAGCAAAACTTGACATTACGACTTAGAAAAGAGTAATTCACTATACATATAACTGCATATATACAGATACACTAAAATGTGTATACATGGTTTAATTGCAAATCGCCTATCTATGCTAATTAGCTCACAAAATGACTAAGACAGATAACTACTAAGAAACAACAACCCAATATGTACTAAAAGTGTTTGTGGGTCAACCCAATATGTACTAAAAACTAGCCTGCTTCATACCGAACGGAAATTAATCCCCTCACTCACCCATATTGCCACCTCTACCTATTGCAGTTCAATTCCTAGAAGTTTTTGGTCAAATACTCAAAGATAACATTACATATTAGTTAAGAAGATATAACAGGTGTCAAGTATTATACTCCGTATTCGGCAAAGAAAAAGGCACCTGCTAATAATCTAGCTTCTTTATCACCCAGGCACAAACTCCCTTTTCAAAAGAACAAAGCTTTGGCTCACAAAATGTGCCATTTACAACAAACTGGTAAAATGAATCTAACTCCCATTAAAAATCAATCAATCAATTTGTTTTAACATCTTCTTCATCAGTGTCATAAGACTCGCCATCACTTTCCACATCAATTTCTGAACAGTCAGTTCCCAGCCCATGCTTGCTGACATCGTCCTCATTCAACAACTGACTAGGAATACGTTTGACTTGGTCTCTGTCAACATTATCAAAATGATTACTCAAGCTTTCCCTCCTATGATAAACAAGCTCATGATCCATATTAGGTCTCCTCAAAGTGATCAACTTAGCCAAATTCCTCCGAGCCAAATACAACTCATTTGGCTCAATCAACTCACCCTTGTAATAGGCCTCTCTGAGAAAAATCGTATGAAGCTTCCCGTAATTCCCTCTTGTAGAAATATAAAATATACCCTGATGCTGAAGAAGAAAATCTTTAAGCTTTTTCGGTAAATTCATAGTAATTCTAAAATGTGCAATTCTCTCCAAACTAATCTTCTTTTCTACCGTCAATGACAGAAGTTCATGGATCATCCCGATTGCCCTTTTCTCCATTCTCTTTTGGGCCTCTAGGGACCTCATGTCATAACCCGACACATCTTCATACGGTGACCAATAAGGAAGTCGTTGCCATTTCCAAACAGCAATTTTGTAATACTTTCCGGTTTTGAACCCCGGTGGGAAATTGATAATAAATGAAAACCGTATGTTTTCAGCATCTCCACCTTTTTCTCTATATTCCTTTTCCCTGATTTTCTCTATAGCACAAACACCGAGATCCGGGTCTCTCTCCACTATTTCAATGTACTTACTTTTACTCTCTTTATCTTCGAACAATCTAAAATATTGTGGGTGCTTTAGAATTATCGAAAACTCAAAGTCCTCCGGGAACCCGAATTCTCTCCTTGCAATCCGTACATGCTCGAGCCCCACCCATCCAGTGTTAGACAGCATCAGAAGCTTCCTCAAACGGGTCACGGAATCGTCAATTTGGGCATTTAAAGCTTCATTTTCTTGTTGGATTTGGATAAGAGCTTTTCTTGTGAGTCTGCAATAAAGGATTCTTTGAACCGGGTGCTCAAAAACATCAAATATATGTGGGAACTTGAGGACAAAACGACCAGCTTCAAACTGTTTGAACCCAAGTCGACGAGAAAGATTGTCTAGACGAGCAGACGAGACCATGGAGTTGGGCTGAGAGAGAATGAGTTCTTGAACTTTAAGAACCTTACGCATTTTTTTCTCGATTTCCATATAATTATCATATCCATGATCACGAACACGTTGCTGTTTTTTGGGTATTGATGTTAATTGAGAAAAATCACGGACAAAGCGGTGAATGAACTTTGGTGGAGTTAATGATTTTAAAATCAATCGAACAACTTGGATCGAATGTGGAAGGATTGTGTGCATTTTGATCAACAGGCGTTTGTTTTGTAACACCTAATAATCAAAAATTGAGTTAATATATAAAGCCCAACGAAACAGATTAGCTCGAGGACTATAAACATAAACATAAACATACAAAATTAAATTAAACATCAAATTATATGAAAACCTAAAAAATATACACTCTATATGATTGTAATTATCATAAAATTACTCCAAATAGCATTACCAAACAAAACTACTGTTCTAAACAAAAAAAAAAAAAAAAAAGATTACAACTTTAACAGCATTATAGAGGTGTTAGACCAAATGAAGTCAATTATTAAATACCTAATTCAGTTATAGCTACGTTTCGGTATTCATGTGTATGTATACATCACATACAGTATATTGTTATTTTTCAGGGGACTTGATTAGGGTTCAATTGGCCAAATTAAATGGCCGAAGTTTTGACCTAGGGTTTTAAACTTCACAAAATGCATTTTGAGATGCTGAATTTGATTATAATTACCTGCATATTAGCTATGTTTGAGGACGAGTCGATGGCAACGAGGGTGAGTTTTGTGATGTTAGGGTTTATGGGTTTCGCCGTTTTGGTTAGGAGTTTGATTCGTAATCCATGAACCAAACAAGTTGTATGGGAATCGTCCTATTCCTTAGACGCTTACCAAATAGCGGTTGGTTTTTTCATTTCAAAATACGGAGCAAAGAATTACGATTTAGGAGTAATTGATTTGACGAGAATAAATGATAAAATAAAATGAATAATTGATGCGGTTGCTCAATTTCAAATATTTATTTTTATATTTTTTATCTCTTTAAAATTAAATATTTATAAATTATAAAGGAACAATGTCTTTTTACCTTTAATTAGAGATAACATATGACATACTTCCGATGAACTTTTTTCTTTCATTTTCTAATAGGTATTTAAAAATTCGTAATACTAAATTACATGTGATTTGTGATTCAATACTCTAATGTGATTATACTTACAATCAAACTTTAAAATTTAAATCACTAGCTATAATAACTTGTAAATAATCAAATTTATAAATTATAACTTTAAAGTCACATACAAATAATTTTATTTGATAAGTTAATAAACCTACAAAAAAAAATTGTAATCACTTGTGATTAAATATTAAATTAATAATCACATTGATTAATGTGTAAATAAATACAAATTTTAAATAATCAACCATAATTATATTATACATGTAAGTAAATATAAAGGTGAAATCATATGTGAATTATAAGTTATTATCACATATTTCATTTCAAAAACACATCTAATTAAACCTCAAATCAGTGTCACGTGTGATTTTGGCTGTAAACGAATACAATTTATAAAATCATATTTATAGTTATTTATATGAATGAATATTAAGTTGTAATCATGAGTGACTTAATATCCAGATGAATAATCGTAATAATGTTGAATTTTGATCATAAATCACATTCGATTATACATAAAAGCACATGTGATTATATAATTCGCAGACAAAAACGAAATTTTTTTTATCAAAAGTATAGTTTGTGAGATCTCTAATCGAAGAGAAAAAAATGTTGATTCAGAATATGTAAGTTTTATAATTTTTAATCATATCCCGTTTGTGAGATATTTAATTTTAAAAATTCGAGTGGAAGTTGGATTTTAAAGAAAATGAAATAATCCTAATTTTTTCGTTCTTCACTTTTTATCATTCTTTATTAAACTCACATTTTGCTTTGTCAATGAATTATATCCAAATTTTACTTTATTTGTGAATATGAAAACTCTAATTATTATATACTTAGTCTAAGATAAATTTATAGGGATCACGTCAATGATAAATTGACTTAGATTTGGTTTGTGTAATTGCGAATGGGATTTTCAATTCTCACCCTTAATATTTCGTCTCCTACCCCCAATTTCATCTATTTTGGCATTTTGTAATTTTCTAGTTTTTTTTTCTTTTTTTTGTTATTGTTATTTATAAAAATAAAATGTACTATAATACAATCTTTGAAAATACAATCTTAGAAAATATAACTTGTTAAACGAATTTTGATAAAAGAAAGTCTTACGATTTTTTTTATAGAATAGACGTGTTCAAAGTATGTATATAAAAAGAAAATTTTTACTTTTTTTATATAAAAAAACTTATTATTTTTTCTTTATAAAAAATTGTTTTTTATAAAAAATATGTTAAATAAAGTATTTACAAAATTAATAAGTTTATTTTATAAAAGTTTTCTTTAATTTTTTATAAAAGAAATACAAAAGTGGGGAACAAGATTAGATGGGTAGGAAGGGGTAGGAGATAGAAAGTGAAAACTTAAGATAAAAATTGACGATTTGATGTGTAAGAGGGGTAGGAGGGAGAAAAGGGAGTTGGAATAACAGACCCGTTGCGATGTTTCGTGTAATAATTAAATTTTAAATACGTCCACCAACTAAATATTTACATAACAAGGGTAAACAAGTACAAACATACTTTGTATTTGGCATAATCCGAAAGAAAACAACGTCTTCTTTGAGAAGTTAAATTTTGGTTTTAATTAGAGCATTTGTAGCGGTATTTTCTAATAAATAATATACATTAGAGCATTTTTAAAATAATATACATTATTATTTTGATGTGTTAGTTGAAAGAAAATTATTTTAAATATTCACATATTTTTTCAGATATGTTATGAATAAATCATGTCTTCAAAAACTTAGCTTTAATTTTATTATCAGACGTATATTTAATTCATATGTGAAATTGGTCGATTATTTTTATTCTTTATATGCATATTTTTGCGTAGTAAAAAAAAGGGAAAATAATGTTTCGGCAAGAAATGTAAACATGAGTTGATCATGTGACAAGTGTCAGTAAAGAGTGCACTCTATTACTGCTCTGAAACTTTATTGGCAATGAAACTGTTGTACAATGCCTACGTTTACTGCCTATTTATTAATGGAGAATAGTTTATGTTATTTAATACAAACATTTACTTTAAAACAAAATAGACAAAATTTCACTTAAATAAAATTGTAATATCGAAGTATTAATTAATTGATTTCTTAATTCCTTTTGTTACGAGTAAATAATTACTTTTAGGTAACTATAAATAGGTTACTGGTTCACCAGTTATGATGTCCAAGAGAATAAAATATACTATTTCCGTCTCAAAATAAAGGTACACAATAAGTTTTTACGGAATTTAAAAAATTATATTGTCTGATAATGAAGACGATACTTTTACCCTTACTTTTTGCAGAGACTCTATGTAGTATTTTTGAGAAAAAAAATTGATGGTAAGATGATAAAGTTAATGGACTAATTTTAGAAGTGAACATGTATTTTGAAACAAATTAAAATAAAATAAAAAGACGGACACATATTTAAGATAGATAAAATATCAATTTTTAATAATTTTAGTATCTAATGTTTATACTAAAAACTTTATTTGACATGTGCACATACTAATATTAATTAATTAATTAATACACTAGAAATCGGAGTAAATGTGCAACGTCATATTATCATCAATAACCTAACATATCACCTATTCATCATACTGGTTGGATTATTAAAGTTGTAACATGCGTAAAAAAGAAATTAGAAACTATAACGCACGTAAATATATGTATATATATATGTATGTTATAAACATTAATTATTATTATTATTATTATTATAGATTGTAAATAAATAAATATAAAATAAACTATTTAAATCAATAATATATAGTACCGGAAAAATAATTTTTAAATACAGATTATTGTAGTTGCATTAGCGACAACAACATTGTACAATATACGAACTTATTTTGAAGTTATGCAACATATGCTACGTACATGATTTTTATCAAAAATGACTTAAACCTTGTTCCGTGACCAACTACCCAGAGCTCGCTGGCCCACCACGAGGTGTATTATCGTCGATGTACATTAAAACCCATTAAACAATATTGTTGACTATGGGCTTTTTCAATTTCTGGCGCCACCAACCACCAAGTACACATTTGAAAATCAAGGTTGACTGGTTGAAGCTATATATGTATAAATTTTCGTTCTGTACTTTAAGTAAATTAATAATAAATTGTTCAGGTTGTATAAATTTCATCGTATATGATAACGGTTATAACTTAAAACTTGTGTGCATGGTTTATACCAATAGAAAACAATTAATATACTGTAAATGTGGAAGTATCCGAAGTAAGATTAAAACTTTAGCATCACATTTCAAGGATTATATAAACATATATCATATTCATATCAAAGATTATTTGAATAAAAGATACAAGTTTTTTGGTTTATATTAAGACGTATTTTAACTTTTACATGTATGTACTAACGTACGTATTGATCGAGAGCATCCACAACTGAGGTATGACATTCAGGTGACAAAAAGTTAATCCGTAGAAAACTCAAAACAGTGCATTACTCACCGGGTCGATCAACAAAAGGCTCTGCCCCTCGACCCAAGCTATTTGTTCGGATTTATATACAGTTTATACAACTGCAGAATATAATGCATACCTCCTAATATGTAATCTAACTTGATATGAAAATTCATTTATTCTCGTCTACATATCAGTTACCTGAATATGACATCAAAATCATCAACAGAAAATATAAACATATTGAAGATTTATACTTATTGCTAACGTTTTAAGAACCGGTTCGACTGATCGGACCGGAATTTCAAGAAATCCGGCTCAAAATAAACCGGTTTTTTCCAAAGTTTGACTAGTCAACTGTCGCACCCCCAAGACACGTGGCAGTGGAAGGTAGGGTGTTGCATTGGGGGCGCCGACCAAATCAAATATCACAACACAAGAATTACAACAAACGACCTCTATATGAGACGTTTCAAAAATCATTACATTACACAGTTAAAATGTTTACATAAGTTTTGCCAAAAGTAGAGTACGCATCTAGTACAAGATTTCAACATAATACAATGCAAGCTAATCTCTTTTGTTTGTGAAAAGTATGCGACTCGAACTATCTCCCTCCAAGAGCAAGCCTACTGTGGTTGGTTCCCTGAGAAATACATACTAAAAGGTCAACATAAAGTTGGTGAGTTCATAGGTTTGTAAACAGTTGATATAACATTGTATGGAACACAAGATTTCCATTTGTATCATTCAACAATGATAGGTAATGTATTACAAAAATGTAAAGATAGTGTATATTGTTGCCATGAGCTCATAGTTCGAGCTTAACTGTGGTGTCGGGTCACAATCAAGTGCCACGATTGGGGTGCCTCCCAGCGAGTGCCTAATCCAACACTCGTAAGAACAAATGATAATGCGTCCGTTTGACAAGTTAGCGCTACTAACCCGGACGGGGGGAGTCAATCCCAAATAGTACTATTCATTAACATTCACGCTATAACGATACTAACAAACTATGATGTGGGGGACTTCAGGATTAGTAAAATAACTCATGCAACCAATATATAGAGTTTTGTACTTGTGTTCACATGAAAATAGCAGTGTAAAAGCAGTTGTATGTATTCTCACCCCTATTGGAAAAAGTAAAAAGGGGCTATGAAACTCACCTGATATTAGCAAGCAAGTAGCAATAGTAAGCAAAGCGTGTTTTCTGAATGCAACCTTCTAACGTCCTAAACGTATAAGGCTGTGTAAGTAGATGTCTCAAAAGACCATCTATAGTGATTGTATAAGTGGGGGTTAATGTCCACTTAAGCCAATCATGTAGGTGGAGGGTTAATGTCCACCTAAGTTAATCATGTAGGTGGAGGGTTAATGTCCACCTAAAATACGTTCACACAATTAGAAATGTCCAATTGTTCAGTTATCGTTTGTGCTTAGAAAAAAAAACATGTACAGGCCGTTGGTAATATTTTGTGAAAATAAAGCTTTTGATTAATTATGTTATGCGTATTTCTACTTTCCAGTTATGGGTAATTAATCAGTGTGGCAAGGGCGAAGCCCATTAATGACAGGGGTCCGGGGGCAGCGCCCCTGGTAGCGAGGTCCAAGGGGTGGCAACCTCTGGCGGGGTCCAAGGGGCAGAGCTGGTGGCTGGGGTCGAGCTGCCAGGTCAGCGCGAAAATTTTTTATTTATGCTTATATTGCTTTAAGGAAAACGTATCGATTTTTGTGTTTTTAGCGACACTGGGCTAGTGTCGCTACATGCGACACTAAGGTGTTATGCGACACTAAGGTATCCTGCGACACTAAGGTATTATGCGACACAAGGGCTTGTGTCGCTAATGTGACGATTCGGGTGCTATAGCGACACAAAGGCTTGTGTCGCTAATGTGACGATTCGGGTGCTGTAGCGACACAAAGGCTTGTGTCGCTAATGTGACGATTCGGGTGCTGTAGCGACACAAAGGCTTGTGTCGCTAATGTGACGATTCGGTTTATAGCGACACAAACGCTTGTGTCGCTAATGTGACGATTCGGTTTATAGCGACACAAAAGCTTGTGTCGCTAATGTGACGATTCGGTTTATAGCGACACAAAAGCTTGTGTCGCTAATGTGACGATTCGGTTTATAACGACACAAAGGCTTGTGTCACAGACTACTGGGCTTCTGCGACACAGAGGCCTGAAACAGGTCGGTTTTGTACAATTTATTTCGTGTCTCAAATGTTCAAATGAAAATTCAAGAAAAATCCCTGTTGTTCCCTAGTATGTTAGCTCTCTAAATTAATTTTCCCAAGATTTTTAGGTACTTCTAAGTATTTTTAAAAATTTCGTTTGTTCCCTAAGGTCAGAAAGTGACCAATCCGGATACATGCAACAAGATCGGATTTCTGGGCAAAATCTACACATTTTCAGAAAAAGTTATCTAAACGACATTTGTACCTAACAAAATTTGTGAACTTTTGGCGTTGGTTTCAGGTCATTTGGATGGGTATATCTCGAGTTATGATTAAAACAAGGAAGGTGAAATTTCTGTCCTTTTTGACAGCCCGGACACATGTTTTTGTAAAAATCATTTCGGGTATCAAACGAACTCCAAAAATCATGAAACCACTTGGAAATGAAAGCTAACTTCTTAAACTTAATTTTTGCCTTTTGAATCGTCCAATTTGGTCAAGTTTTGAGGGAGAAACAGCCTCTCAAAGTTGAGATATTTTTCTGCCCGAAAATGCATGTTTTGTTCTTGAACATTTTAAGCCATGAAAAACGTTTTTATGTTATATTTTGGACATTTCTTAGTTATATGAACCTTTTAACATGTTTTTAAAGATATTTGGATAGAGAATAATTTTTCTTACAAATTTGTTGGTGATTTTTGAAGAGAAGTTGTTGAAGGAGCTTGAATCTTGAGTTTTTGACTTGATTTTCTTCTTGGAGATGTGATGAATGATGATGGTGGTTGATGGTGGCCGGATTTTTGGTGGTGGTGGTGTTAAAATGGCAGATTTTTGGGAGAGAAAGGAGAGTGTTTGGTGTTTGTGTGTGTGAAAAGTGAGTGAAAATGGGAGAAATGAAAGAAATAATGAATAAATAGGGTGGGCTTTGGGCTAATGGTATGGGCTGGGCTCTTGGGCCGATTTGGGCTTAGTTAGGTCAGTCCAAGAGAGCCTTGGGCTGATATAGTAGTTCTCTCGAGCCCGTGTTACGTTATTCGGTCGGTTAACCGTCCTTCGCGCGCATAAAAATTGAATCGTTAACGTTTAACTTTTGTATTTTATTTTCGATATGGCATCACTATTTTAATTTGACCAATATACTTAAAAATACTTTATTGAACCTTAAAATATTTGTCGGTTTCGTTCGGGTGTCGGGCGCGACTCGCGCGTTTTTGTTGCACTTGTTACGTTTTAAGCAAAACGTTTAGGTTTTTCGCATATTATTATTTAACAACAATAATATATAGGGTAAATAATTACTATTTAATTTATAAAATAGATTTACATTATTTATGAAAGTGTATCACCAACGCCGTATAGATTGTCGGACCTCGTCCGGTTGTTTCGCGTAATTACAGATAAACACATAATCACGTAAGTGCATATTCAAATATACAGGTAATTACACATATTTAGCCTAATACCAACTAAATACAAGTAATTAGAGTTTCAAGCTAGGTTCACATCAACGGGCCGTTTGGGCCGACCGGCCGACCGAAAACTGGACCGGCTAGTTGAACCGGTTCATTTTTTTTAAACTAATTAAATTGGATAGTAAATTGAAATGTGAACTTTGTTGGCATTATATAGAAGGTGAGTCTTATGTTGATATTGTATTCTCACCAATGTGGGACAAGTTAAAGTTAAAATTTTAAACAAATAGAAAACAAAATAAAATTGTTAGTTACAAGATTCGAACTCACAACCACATTCATGAATAGCGGCTTGTCAACCAACAAATCTAACATTTAACTTGTCTTAGTTATTTACTCTAAATATATTTATTATATATATCACAACACTCATGATATATATTATATTCGAAAATTAAAGGTGTATTATCAAATTATAGTTTGTTGATATTATATAATATCTTATGAGACGATATGTATTATTTAATGATGTATTACAATATAAAATGCGTTATTAAAAGTTAATTTTTAGATATACAATGCGTTATTAATTGTGGAGTAGTATAAAATATAATTGCAAAATCTTATCGTTAAGAATGTTATTTACTTATTGTTAGATTGTATGTTTTTGAACAAAGTCTACTTGTTGGATGTTGGATTGTTAAATTGTTTGTTGAACATGATTTTGTATATCTTTTCTTTCATGTATATATTCTGTTTTCATATTTTAACAACTCCGGTCCGACTAAAAATTGACACTCATCCGGTTCGAATAAAAAATCGAGTTTTAAATCATTTCTTATTGTATACGTTTACCCAGCATGGACCGTTCCGTTAATAGTTTACATGCATCTTTTATTTAGAAACAGCAAGTATAAGTACTTATATTAAAATAAACGTGCAACAGTGGGATAAATAAATATAAAATATATACTCGTATTTCATACAGAAAGGAACGTCATCTAATATTGATAGATGTGACATGGTAATAGAGTAGATAACTATTTGGAACTTTAGGAATAAATTCTACCAAGACAAAAGAAGGGAAAAAAAAGTGGGGGCCCTTGTCTTCACCAAAAACGACACCGTTTCTCGCTACATCACACAAGAATTCAATACACAAACATTGTATGTATAGTTCCAAAAGCCTTTCGAATCTCTGTTTCTGTATGTACTTCCCTGAACTCTTTCATGTTCCCTAAACCCCTTCACAAAAAAATGTCTTGAAATAAATTTTATTCAAACTTCAAACACCCACAAAAACAAAAAAATGGTGATCAACATTTTGTTTCTCACAACCTTAATCTTCACAACAACCTTATTATTCAACAACAATGTTGTTGCTGTTGAATCCACAATTCTTGAACAAAACCAAGATGAAAAAACCTTGCTTTCTTTCAAAAACTCACTCTCAAACACACACATTTTACACACCTGGAACCCTAACTCCAACACTTCACATTGTGAATGGGAAGGTGTTTTTTGTCATAAAAATCAAATCTTTAAACTCATTCTTTCACAATACTCACTTACAGGTACACTTCATGAATCCATATTCTCACTTTCTAACCTCATTGTTCTTGATCTTTCTTCCAATTACTTTTCCGGCAACCTTTCACCCAAAATTTCCCATCTCCAGAGACTCCGTGTGCTCAACTTAGGACAAAACCAATTTTCCGGCGAGATACCGCCGGAAATAGGTGACTTACTGGAGCTCCGGGCACTAGAGCTCGGACCTAATTTTTTCTCCGGTGAAATCCCAAATAATATTGGAAATTTGTTATATCTTGAGTCACTTGATTTATCTTCAAACTCACTCACCGGTAAAATTCCGCTGGAAATTGGGAATCTTGTAAAGCTCCGGTCACTTGGGCTTGGTAATAATTTTCTTTCCGGTTATCTGTCTGGGGATCTTTTTATGAATCTTAAAAGTTTAAATTTTTTGGATGTTGCTAATAATTCACTGTCTGGTAAACTCCCACCGGAAATTGGTAATCTTGAAAACCTTACTGATCTTTTCATCGGAATCAACCATTTCTCTGGTGAACTTCCACCAGAAATTGGGTATCTTTCAAGATTACAGAATTTCTATTCCCCTTCTTGTTTGATTAACGGCCCATTACCAGAAACAATGTCAAAGCTTAGTTCTTTGTCAAAACTCGATCTTTCATATAACCCATTAAAGTGTTATATCCCCAAGTTTATTGGAAAGCTACAAAATTTAACAATTTTGAACCTTGTTTACTCTGAACTTAATGGTTCAATCCCAAGTGAAATTGGATATTGTTTTAATCTCAAAACATTGGTTCTTTCTTTCAATTCGTTATCCGGGTCATTGCCAAATGGGCTGTCCAAGCTTCCAATGATGTCGTTTTCAGCTGAAAACAACCAACTTTCTGGCCCGTTACCATCGTGGATTGGGAAATGGGATCAGGTTAACTCGGTTTTGCTGTCGGGTAATCAGTTCACGGGTAGAATACCACCAGAGATTGGTAACTGTTCATTGCTTAATCTTGTTGGTTTAAGTAACAACTTGTTAACAGGTTCTATTCCTAAGGAGATATGCAATGCAGTTTCGTTGACCGAGATTGACCTTGAAAGTAATATGCTTTCGGGCTCGGTTCATGATACATTTACAGGCTGTGGTAATTTATCTCAGTTGATAATGTCGGATAACCTGATTGTTGGGTCCATACCTGGTTACTTATCAAAGCTTCCTTTGATGGTTCTTGATCTTGATTCCAATAACTTAACTGGTTCCATTCCAGTGAGTTTATGGAATTCAGTTAATCTCTTGGAATTTTCTGCTGCAAATAATGTGTTAGAGGGTAATTTGACTCCTGAAATTGGAAATTCTGTTATGTTGGAAAGGTTGATTCTTAGTAACAATCGGTTGACAGGGTCAATCCCGAGAGAGATTGGAAAACTGACTTCACTTTCTGTTCTTAACTTGAATTCCAATCAGTTTGGTGGTTCAATTCCTGTTGAACTTGGGAATTGCATTTCTATAACTACCCTAGACCTTGGTGATAACAGGTTTAATGGGTCAATTCCGGAGGAGATTTCTGGTTTGCCAGAGTTGCAATGTTTGGTTCTTTCAAACAATGATCTGTCAGGGTCAATTCCCTCATCAAGAAAGTCAAAGTATTTTAGGCAAGTGGGCATTCCAGATTCAAGTTTTGTTCAGCACCATGGGCTGTACGATCTTTCCAATAATCGGTTGACGGGCTTAATTCCAGACGAGCTTGGTAGTTGCTTGGTTATTGTGGATCTTTTGCTCAATGGAAACGTGCTTACCGGTGAAATCCCAAAATCTTTGGCTAAGTTAATCAATCTCACGACGTTGGATTTATCTGAAAATCAGTTCTCAGGTAGCATCCCCGTGGAATTAAGCGATTCTTTGAAGCTGCAAGGGCTGTATTTAGCGAACAACAACCTCACCGGTGCCATACCAGACAAACTAAGTCAACTAAATGGTTTAGTCAAGCTAAATTTGACCGGGAATAAGCTTTCTGGCTTGATACCAGACACATTTGGAGGCTTAAATGGGCTGACCCATTTAGATTTAAGCAGTAATCAGCTTGATGGTGAACTTCCTTCTACCCTCAAAGAAATGGTGAATCTAGTCGGGCTTTTCGTGCAGGAAAACAAGATTTCAGGTGAATTGCCTCGATCCTTAGGCAATATGTCATACCTGACTTTATTAGATATCCATGGGAATGGATTTACCGGGGAGATTCCTTCAGAACTTGGGGATCTAATGGAGCTCGAGTATTTGGATTTTTCAAACAACAAGCTCTCGGGTCGGATACCCGACAAGTTATGCAGCATTTCAAGTTTAAATTTTGTGAATTTGGAGGGAAATGAATTAGCAGGCCCTGTACCCAGGAATGGAATATGTAGCAACATGTCAAGACTTCTGTTGTCCGGGAACAAAGATTTGTGTGGCGGGATTCTTGGTATGCAATGTCCGATTCAACGATTTGGAAAAAGATCGAAGCTTCTGAAAGTTTGGGCTCTGATTTCAGTCGTGATTGGAACATTACTTATAACAGCATTCGCAGTTGCAAAAATATGGATGAGCAGAATCAAGAAAAAGGATCTCGAAGCCAATGATGACAGCAAGTTAAACAACAATTCACTTGATCATAATCTGTATCTATTGAGTAGCAGCAGCAGGTCAAAAGAGCCTTTAAGTATCAACATCGCCATGTTTGAACAACCCCTTTTCAAGTTGACTTTAGTTGACATTTTAGAAGCTACCAACAACTTCTGTAAATCGAACATCATCGGTGACGGCGGATTCGGGACTGTTTACAAAGCTCGATTGCCTGATGGGAAAATTGTGGCGGTCAAGAAATTGAACAAGTCAAAAACACAGGGTCAACGAGAGTTCTTGGCGGAAATGGAAACACTTGGTAAAGTCAAACATCAGAATCTAGTTTTGTTACTCGGGTACTGCTCGTTTGGTGACGAGAAACTGCTTGTTTACGAGTACATGGTTAACGGGAGTTTGGATCTTTGGTTAAGAAACCAAACTGGGCCCACAGGTTTGGGAATCTTGGGTTGGAGCAAACGGTTCAAAATTGCGCTGGGTGCAGCCCGTGGGTTAGCCTTTCTTCATCACGGGTTCATTCCTCATATTATTCATAGGGACATTAAGGCGAGTAACATCTTACTTAATGAAGATTTTGAACCTAAAGTTGCTGACTTTGGGCTGGCCCGGTTGATAAGTGCATGTGAGACCCATGTGAGCACAGATTTAGCTGGGACATTTGGTTACATTCCACCTGAGTATGGTCAAAGTTGGCGGTCAACAACCCGGGGTGATGTTTATAGCTTTGGTGTGATCCTTCTCGAGTTAGTGACTGGAAAAGAGCCCACAGGGCCCGAGTTTAAAGACATTGAAGGTGGAAATCTGGTAGGGTGGGTGTTCCAAAAGATCAAGAAAGGTCGGATTGTTGATGTGCTTGATCCAACTGTTGTGAATGCAGATTCAAAACAGACGATGTTGAAGACCGTTCAGATTGCTGCTATTTGCCTATCAGAAAATCCTGCGAGTCGTCCTACTATGCTTCATGTGCTCAAGTTCTTGAAAGCCAATAAAAAATGAGTTCTTGTGATGTGTTTGTTAGAAGTATGTAAAAATGGTAGAGTTGTAAAATCAGGCAATGCCTGTAAGTCGTATGTTTTTCTAAGCTTAGCAAGAAGATGAATGTTTTACTCCTGTCTTGAATTTGAATGTTTTATGGGGTTTCCGTCATTCAACATATTTTACTTATGACTTGGGTTTGGAAAGTTAAACGTTCACCATTACATGATATTATAGTGTTATCAACTCTGAATAAATAATTGGCATAACTTAAGTTACAATCATCCATTGTTTAATGTAGCTAAAACGTATTGCTTCATTAATTAGTCTTGTAAAAGTTTCACATTTTGGTGTACCTGATGGATATATTCAATTTAGTATCTGCTCAAAACGAACTTCTTGTACCAAGTTGTCATATGTCAAAACATTATTCAACTGATTTCAGTTTCAGCTAAAATCTGTTACGACGCATCACCCAACCTGCCCATATTGTGACATGTACTTAAGATTAACAATTTCGATTGTTAAGTAGGAAAGAATTAAAATAAGATTCACCACATGTACTTATGAATAACCATTTTGGTGGTAACGCATGCATGAAGTACACCAACTTCATAAGCAATAAACTACGACAAACCATTCTTATCTATTAACGAACTTAACGAAGTATGTCTATTAATGAACTAAATGAAGTAACTATAAGCATGGAGATACTCATCAAATGCATCAGTTAAATGATAGGCAGTACTTTCAACTATGAAAACATAGACACATAGTTATAAATTCAGTTAGGTAAACAGAGCTTCACTTTTTATTTCACGTTTGTTGAATGATTCCGGTAAATGTAATCTACAATAGTATCTTTTGCTAACAACTGACTAATGTATTATACTCCGTATATGATGCTTGTACTTACCTCCGAAATGATTTTTTTTTTTGGCTACTACATATGATGCTTTCGTTCATGTAGAGTGTAGGAGTTATGTCATCAAGGTATATCTGCAGATCCTACTATTTTTCAAGACCATTGAAGATGAGATATACGAATTAAGAATACTCATGAAGCCCGTCAGCCCGTGTATCGTACAGGCTAATGAACTAGTTAGTACATGATTGACTAAAAAGAAAAGTAGATGCCAATGGCTCGTCATAATCATTAATCACCCGAAGAACACATGAATCCGAAGTTAAACATCCCTTGAATGTAGAAGTATCATATAAGTTGTAAACAACTAACCAAAAATATCATAAATGTGTCACTAACACAAAACTCTACAACCAATTCTAGCCAAAACTTGATATCGTTTAATCTACAACAAATGTAGACACGAAAACCATCAAGAAACATACATAATCCCCTGCCTATAAAGAGAAAGGTTCACCGAAACAACTACACTTGAAACGAAAACAACCCACCACCCCATAAACAAACCCATTTCTTTAACCAAAGCAGAACAAGGCATCAAATTACACATAGATGGAAAATGATCAAGAACATTGTCGTTAATCCGAGATAATCCAAGAAAGAGTAGTACCAATGCAGGCGGCGAGAAGAATTGTATCCCAGCAAGGCATATATAATGATTATGCAGGAACACTTTCGCTCTACTGTAATCCAAATCGGGTATCTTGCTAGCATGCAATCTTTGGTACCAAGACAACACTGCTTCATTTAGAAACATTTGCAAATTCGCCCGCAAAGATACCATATTAAAAACTCCAGTTGCTAGCAAACAACATATCCTAAAGCTCTCAAAATCAGATCTTGACATACCCACATTGCCAATTAAATGATTAGCGTGTTTAATGTTCTTGATCTTGATGTTTTTGTTAACAAGTAAATCAGCAAAAGGACTAATCCAAAGCAATGAAGTGAATATAGTCAATAAGTAGCTAATGTAAAGCAGCATTCTCCCAAACCACCCGCAATAAATCATCGACAGATTGCAACGAATCTGATCGGTTCCGAGCCAATAAGCACGTGCAATTTTAGTAGCAGGAACATACAGGATCCCAGCCAGAAAACCCATAAAGATTGCAGTACAAAGTTTTGCATATCCATCTAAAGATTCGAACTTTAACCCAGAATCGAGAACCCAATTAGGGATAACTTCAAGAATGATTAAAAACCCAACTAAAGTCCCTAAAAATGCAATTAAAATACCCAATTGTTTCTCAGAAGTCATGGAAGCAGATCTCTCAAAAGAAACCCTGGAAATTATATAAAGTACCCTAGCAAACCCTAAAAACCCTAACAAAATTGGAATCAATGTACCATTTGGGAGAACCCCAGATGAATCGGTGGACACAGGTAAAAAATTATGAACCAATAATGAAGAACAAGCAACAATTGTGAAATTAAAGACCCCGGAAAATTGAGCAAAATGAAGTCTTGATTGAAGGTGATTGTGATTGAGTTTGAGTCTAAAGATTTGAGCTTTTTGTTCATCAAATTCAAATTTTGATGATGATTTCTTTCTGGGTTTTAATTCGGATGATGGGTCACCGGGTCTTCGGATTGCAGCTTTGATACCAGATGAATTTGGGTTTGGGGGAGTGACGTCATCAGGGTGAATGTAAGTATGCAGGCCATGAAGATAAAAAGATAGGATCTTGATGAAGGTGAAGATGAGTGTGAGGAAAAGAGAAATTGATATTTGGATTATGAGGTTATTGTTTGTTAGTGTGAAGAATAATGACATTTTGTTTGTGTGGGTATAGATGTATGAAGAACAGAGTGACCTGATCTGAGAGTATACCTAAGAGATCTCAAGAGTGAAAAATCACTGAATTTGATCTTTTTTTCATTATAAATTGGGCTTTCTTGATGTTTTTCAAAGAATCTTTCTAGTTTTTAAGTGGTGTTCTCTTAGCCTCTTATGGGTTGCAAAAGAACTATAGCCCAATTATTTTTTCTTTGCTAAAAGGTTGGCCCATATGAATATATTCAAATACATTGTCGAATGCTTCAATGTTTTGATAAGCTAAGGGTTTGTTAAAATTAAGAATCTTTAAATCGTGCATACATTTCTTAGACATAATCTAAAGAGTATTTGTCTGTGACTTGGTAGGTTGCTAAAGCTTTACTCGTTTAATACTTGTTTAAACTAGCATGAACATATGTTGCGTTAAAAGCTCTTATTTTCTTAAAATGTAGACGATAATAATCTTGTTGTCGCGATGATTAGTATGAAAAATGTAAAGTGATATATCACTACTCTTTTAGACTCATGTCAAATACCACAAAATCCCGAGATAACTATTAGTAGTGAAGTTAAGGATATTAAGTAGTGAAGTTAAGGATGATTAATAGACCAATTCATTCGCTATAGGGAAAAAAAAAAGATGGAGTGCCTAAACTACCTTTCATGTGTAGAATACATGTTAGGGATTAACCATTGCCCTATTAATTTAAAACACAGATGGAGTAAACTGTTGCTAAAACTTATGGTAGTAATTAAAATAATAACTAGTTAATTAATAAACTAAATTCTAAACACATACTCATTTTGGGATTGTGTTTTGAATAATCATAATCGGATAATCAGCCGTGACAAAACGTGTTGTAAAAATATAATGTTTGGATTTGATTATGTTGTTTGATATCACAATAATCATATAATCCGTTATTCGAGTGTTTGGCGTATCAGATTTTCTAATGCCTTAAAAGTTAAATCGACCAAAAAGGACCTTCTTATATATTATTCTGTTATATGATTTTAATATAGAATATATATATATATATATATATATATATATATATATATATATATATATGGTCAGGTTCAAACGAAAATTATAAAAGGTACATAACTGCAAAAAAAATTTAAATTACATGATTTTTACACATGTTAACTGTAACACCCCGAATTTGCTAAATTAAAAGTTAAGTTTTCTGTTATGCGACACAAGGGTTAATGTCGCAGGTAGCGACACTGAGCCTTATGCGACACTAGGCTAGTGTCGCAGTGTCGGGTTGAAAGGCGGTTAGCAGGGGCTAATTGTGTAATTAAGTGTGAAATTAAAATAAAAATATATTTCAAAATATTCCAGAAAACCAAAATACATCTCCAGGTTCTTATGTGTGTGTTGTTTGGGTGTTTTAGAGAGAGAAAGAAAAGAAACTAGAGGAGATCAAGAATTAAGCTTGGAAAGTGATTGTTGAAAGTGTTTCTTTGCAATTTTAGGTAAGGAACCTAAACCTGTTGGGAAAAACAATGATCAAACCTAAGTTATAAATCTGATGAGTCAAAATCTATCTCAGTTGTATTCAGGAAAAACTTAGTGAATTCCTGAGTCTGTGGTTCTGAGTCTGTGCCACACAGACTGAAGAATTGTTTCTGAGTCTGTGCTGCACAGACTGAAGAAATCCCACAGACTGAAAGCCGTGCTCTACTTGAAGACTTATGGATTCATCATCTGAAGAATGAAGATTGAAGACAAAAGACTTCACAGACTAAAGATCACAGACTGATGATCACAGATTGAAGATCACAGACTGAGAGCACAGACTGAAGAGCACAGATTGAAGAATGAAAGTACAAGTGTACAGAAGATATTCTTCTTTCCTTAGGCTAGATACAACTGATAAGATGTTTGAGAAAGGTCAAACATCTAACAAAGGTTTTCTTCTCAGCAAAGAAACCTTTTACCTTTTTGCTTTTTCTGTTTCCAAGAAAAGCAAAAAAAAGGGTGGCGTGCAAAATTGCCCAAGATGCATCTGTTATCCCTTGGACAATTATGCAAGCTGGATAATATAGAGTTACACCCAACTCTATAAATAGCAGTTCAAAAAGCACTGCTATGTATCCAAGAAATTCAAGAGAATTAGTATACTAGACCTTTGAGCTTAGACTAAAGCATTACCACACTTACTGTGAAGTTTGTAGTGATAACTGTATCTTTGTATACTACTTGGATCGTATTCAAACCATCTGTGTGGGTTTGAATACCTTGTCATCTTTGTGAGACAAACAATTTATTGTGAATAATACTTTGATTCATAATAAACTCTGTGTTAAAATTAATCTTGTTTTCCGCCTAGATTAATTTAAACTTGTTTGATATAAAACTTGGATATAAACTAACACGTTGAGATAACTGTTATTTAATCTGTATCTAAGTTTTGGGAACCTTGTGACCCAACAACTGGTATCAGAGCAAATAAAGATTTAATCTTTAACGATCAAAGGAACCCAGTTTATCAAACAATCATCTAAACCCATTTTTCTCTACATTTTCTACTTTGAAAAATGACTTCCTCTATTGCTATGGCTGGGAAGGGAATTCCAATCTTCAATGGTGTAAATTTTACCCACTGGAAATTGAAAGCTGAATGGTTTCTTGCTAGCATTCATGATGAAATGCTTAGAGTCATTCAGGAAGGACCCATTATTCCTGGCAGAATAGTTCCTGCTACTTTAGATGCAAATGTTACTATTTTGACACCTGAAAAATTTGTTGAGGCTGCCAAAAGTACCTGGACTGATCTAGACAGGCAACTATATGCATTAGATTTTAAGGCCAAGTCCATACTGGGCAATGCAGTTACTGAGCCTATCTTTGCTAAGATATCTGGCTGCAAAACTGCTAAAGCCATATGGGATATGCTAACTGACCAATATGATGGTGTAAGCTTAGTACAATCCCAAAAGAAGAAGAATCTCATAAGAAATTATGAGAACTTCTCTGCTGGTCAAGGAGAGTCATTAACTGATATTCATACCAGATTTCAGATCTTAATCAATGATCTTGAAAGGTATAATATCATCAAAGGACAGTTTGAAATCTGTGCAAAATTTGTTGATGTCATTCCAAACACTTTTTCTGAAGTTATCACTTCATTAATTGTAAGTGAAAAATTGGAGACATATGATCTCTCTGGCTTGTTTGGACTTCTACTAAACTTTGAAGAAACCAAAGCCAGAAAGGATCTAAATGCCAAAAGGATTGCAAAAGATCCATCTGCTGCCCTTGTTGCAACAACAAGGAAAAATAGAGAACTTTTCTCTAGAGCAGATTACCATCTTACTCTTACAGACTCAGAATCAGATGATGAAACTGAGTCTCTAGAAGCTGAAATGGCATTGCTAGCCCAAAGGTTAGAAAAGGCAAGATTCAAAGGTTCAAAAGGAAGGCCAACTTTTGATCCTAAGAAAGCTACTTGCTATAAATGTGGGCAAGTTGGTCATATTTCTTCTGACTGCAGAGTGAAGATTGCAGAATCTTCAAGTTCTGATAAGTGGGAAGAAAAGGCCAAGAAGTACAAGAAAAAGTACTTCAACTCCAAGAAAATTGGAGAGAAACAACAACCAAAGAAACTAGAGAAAGCTTTGGTTGTTGAACAATGGATAGATGAAGAATCTTCATCATCTGAGGATGATGAAGATATGTGCTTAATGGCTATCACAGAGAGCCAGTTTGACAAAGATGTCAAATTTGCAGAAAAGGCATGTGTTCATCCAGACTGGGACAGAGGATCTGCTTACAATGTAAATCATTTTAAACTTTACAATAGTGATGCAGAAAAACAGAAAATGTTTGAACACATCTATGTAGACTTTTTGAAAAGACTGGAGGAAATAAAAGATTTAAAAACCAAACTCAGTCAAGTTCAAAAAGATCTACAATCTAAAGTGAATGAAATAAACCAAAATAAACAGTACAAACTTGAGCTTGATGCTCAATATGACCTTCTCAAAAAGATCAAGCTGGAAAAAGAAGCTTATAAAAACAAAGCTGATCATTATGAAAGGATCTGTAAATCTTGGTGTATTTCATCACTTAAAAATGTGGACTGTTTATCCAAACAGATTCCAGCTCAGATACAAGCGGTCATAGGTGATGAGTTTGATCTTAAAAGTCACATAAATTCAGAAATAAACTCAAAACCTGCTATATTTGTACCTGAGATTTTACCTCATACTTTTAGTCATACTATGGGAGACAAAGTTATATTGACAAATGCTTTTGTTAGACCAAAAATAGTTACTAAAGAACTAGTATATGAGACAGAGCCAGACTCTGAAGACACAGACTCAGAAATCTCAGTCTGTGAAACTTCTCAATCTGAACAGCCTGAACTTATAATCACTAATGAATCTTTAAGAACTATAGAACTTGAAAAGAAAAGATTTATAAAAGGCAAAGTTAATATTCCCACAGTACCATCTTTAAAAAGACAAAAAGAGGTAAAAGGAATCAAAAATAAACAGAAAGGTTACAATGTGTTTGAACCTTCCACATCTCAGTATGTAACTGGTCCAGACAATAATATGCCAAATGATAAATCTAAAGGCATAAAACCAGTAACAAAGGAGTTAAAAAGATCTCAGTCTGTGAGATCTAACTGTCAGTCTGGAAAAATAAATTTTCAGTCTGGCAAACTTAACTCCAAATCTGTTTGTGTTAACACTCAGTCTGACTCTCAAAAGTCAAATCTTAACAACCAGACTGAGACCATTAAGCTGCTTAGTGAAAACTTAATGAAGTTAACCACAGATTTTAAAACATATGTTGAGTCAAAACAAGAGTTTAACAGAGGATCTAGTGTAAATAATAACCCAAAATCCAAAAGGACCATCATGTTGAACAGAAAATGTTACAACTGTGGAAATCCGGGACATGAAGGTATTAAATGCACAAAGTCCATTTTTAAACAGCCAAAGGCTGCTTTGATCAAACAAATGTCGTCTACAAACAACAAAATCAAAAATAGAGAGGTTAAAAGTCAACTTCACAGACTTAGCACCAAAACTGCTAAAGAATTGACTTCAACCAACTCTAAAGAACCCATCAAAAGATGGGTTCCCAAAAGTAACTAATTGATTTTGTTTGTCCTGGGCAGGGTAACAGCAAATGGTACCTAGACAGTGGATGCTCAAGACACATGACAGGTTCCTTGAAGAATCTGTCAGAGTTTGTAGAAGAAGAAGGACCTTCTGTCAAATATGGTGACAACTCTGTTGCCAAGATAAAAGGTTATGGTGTGGTGAAGGCTGACAACATCAGAATAACAAAGGTGGCCTATGTTGAGGGATTAAAGCATAACCTGCTTAGTGCTAGCCAGATTTGTGATGATGATGGTGAAATCAGAATCAGAAAGAAGGCTGCTGTTATCTATAATTCCAAAGGCAAACCTATATTAGTTGCCAAAAGAGAAAGAGATATCTATCTCTTGGATCTTTCTTCTGCAGACAACAATGTAGAGACCTGTCTCTATACTCAGTCTGTGCCAGAACTAAGCTGGCTATGGCATAGGAGGTTATCCCACCTGAACTTCAAAAATATTAACCTCCTGTCAAAGAAGAAACTGGTTAGAGGTCTGCCTGATGTTACATTTGCAAAAGACAAACTTTGTCCTGCATGTACACTAGGGAAACAGACCAAGAACCATTTTCCATCCAAATTGTTAGCTACAATTGAACAACCACTGCATATGCTCCATATGGATCTGTTTGGACCCATGAGCATTAGCAGTTTGGGTGGAAAGAAGTATACACTTGTGGTTGTGGATGAATACACAAGGTATACTTGGGTCATCTTTCTTAAAGCTAAAAGTGATGCTCCTGAAGAGATTATTAATCTAATCAAGAGAGAAGAATTGCAGAAAGATGCACCTGTCAAGCAACTCAGGAGTGACCATGGTACAGAATTTAAGAATTCTACTCTCATTGAATTCTGTACTGACAAAGGCATTATTCAAAACTTTGACTCTGTCAGAACTCCTCAACAAAATGGTGTTGCTGAGAAAAGAAATCGTACACTCATAGAAGCTGCAAGAACCATGTTATGCCATGGTCAAATGAGGGTTTATTTTTGGGCAGAAGCAGTTAACACTGCCTGTTATACCCAAAATAGATCTATTTTGGTCAAAAGGCATGGCAAAACTGCATATGAGTTGTATCATAAGAAGGTTCCAACCATCCATTACTTCCAGACCTTTGGTAGTAAATGCTATATTCTCAATCAAAGAGATCAATTAGCTAAGATGGAACCTAAATCTGATGAAGGAATTTTTGTTGGCTATTCATCTATCTCAAAGGCCTACAGAGTCTACAACAACAGAAGGAATAAAATTGAAGAAACCATCAATGTCACCTTTGATGCTTCCTCTGCTAATGATGAACATGTTTCTCAGTCTGATGTTCATTTGTTAGAAGATTTATCTATTGTGGGATCTGAATCTCAAATCCCAGTTGTTGTTAACCAACCACAGGACTCTGAAAGTGATAATGAAGATGATCAACCTGCTCATTCTATGACAATACCTTCATCAACAGAAGATGAATCTGTGTCCAGAGATTCAAACTCTTCTGATACATGTGTTCAGTCTGATAGTTTTCAGTCTGTGAACTCTACAGACTCTGACTTGCCCTGTGTAGAAGATGATGCAGAACTCAGTCCTGCTATTCTTCCACCAAATGAGAATGATTTACCATCAAATGATGAATCACTTCTAGGAGTCAAAGAACACAAGTATCATCCAATTACAGAAATAATTGGAGATTATGTTTCTAGTGTACAAACAAGAGCTAAAGTGTCAAACTTATCTACTGCAAATTTTTGTTTCTACACAAACTTCCTGTCAATCATTGAACCAAAGAAAGCTGAAGAAGCCTTGAAAGATGATGATTGGGTTGAAGCAATGCAGGAAGAGTTAACAGAATTTGACAGAAACAATGTTTGGACCCTAGTTCCTGCTCCAAAAGGGAAAACCATTATTGGGACAAAATGGGTTTACAGAAACAAAATGGACAAGGATGGAGTGATAATCAGAAACAAGGGAAGGCTAGTTGCTCAAGGCTACAAGCAGGAAGAAGGAATTGATTATGATGAAACATTTGCCCCTGTAGCCAGAATTGAAGCAATAAGGTTATTCTTGGCATATGCTGCATTCAAGGACTTCAAAATCTATCAAATGGATGTCAAGAGTGCATTTCTGAATGGCAACTTACAGGAGGAAGTCTATGTGAAGCAACCTCCAGGTTTTGTAAGTTCCACTTTTCCAAATCATGTCTATAAATTGCAGAAAGCACTATATGGGCTAAAACAAGCTCCAAGAGCTTGGTATGACACCTTATCATCCTATCTTCTTAGTAATGACTTTCCTAGAGGATCAATTGATAAAACTTTGTTCTTCAAAAGGAACAAGGCAGATGTCATACTAGTCCAAATCTATGTTGATGATATTATATTTGGGTCTACTGATGAAAAATTGTGTAAATGGTTTTCAAACTTAATGTCAAAACAGTATCAAATGAGTATGATGGGTGAATTAACATACTTTCTTGGTCTACAAGTACATCAGAAACCTGATGGTATCTTTATCAACCAAGGTAAATATGTCAATGACCTACTTACTAAATATTCTTTAAAGGACTGTTCAATTATGAAAACACCAATGAGCACTGCAGATAAGTTGGATAAGGATCAGTCTGGCAAGTCAGTCTGTCAAACCACTTATAGAGGTATGATAGGATCTGTACTATACCTCACTGCAAGTAGACCAGATATCATGTTCTCAACATGTTTGTGTGCTAGATATCAATCTGAACCTAAAGAATCGCATCTAAAAGCTGTAAAAAGGATTTTTAGGTACCTAAAAGGTACTCCTAACCTGGGTCTTTGGTATCCCAAAGACTCTGGTTTTGATCTAATTGGATATACAGATGCAGATTATGCAGGTTGTAAATTAGACAGGAAAAGCACTTCTGGTGGATGTCAACTGCTAGGTGGCAAACTAGTCAGTTGGTCAAGCAAGAAACAGAATTCTGTTGCTACATCCACTGCAGAAGCTGAATATGTGGCTGCTGGTAGTTGCTGTGCTCAATTGCTATGGATGCAACATCAACTAGCAGACTATGATTTGGTGTTTACAAAAACTCCAATCATGTGTGATAACCAAAGTGCCATTGCCATCACTGAGAATCCTGTGTTTCACTCCAGGACAAAGCATATTGAGATCAGACATCACTTTATCAAAGATTGTGCTGAGAAAGGTAAAGTGATTCTCAAATATGTGCCAACAAATGACCAACTAGCAGATATCTTTACTAAACCTCTTAATGAAGATAGATTTTTGTATCTGCTTGGTCAACTAGGAATGCTCAACCCCTAGTAAAACCTTGAATCTATATGATTCAATTCTCAGTCTGTGTCTGTTTTTCAATCTGTATAACTGTATTCTCAGCTACATACAATCAAAAAGCACAGACAAAGAGATGTTTTTGTACATACTTTCTAAGAAAATACCAAAAAGATTTTATACCTTCTGTTATTTTCTCTCAGTCTGACTGATTATATGTTTCAGTCTGTGTAACTTCTTCCAGATTAGCTACAGAGACTGACCATATTCATTCAGACTAGACCCTCTATTTTTGTGCTTTATTAATTCATAAGGTTAGTATTTTAGTACTATTAGTATTAATACTGCTAGGTACTTTTAGTACTGCTGGTTAATACTGATAAGACTTTTTAACACTGCCCCCATGAATTCGTATTTTAGCACTGCTGGTAAAGATTGGTACAATTAACAATGTTAATGTAGCAAGTTACTACTGTTAGTTAATTTTAGTACTGCTCTTGCAAGTTACTACTGTTAGTTAAATTTAGTACTGCTCTTGCAAGTTACTACTGTTAGTTAATTTTAGTACTGCTCCTGCAAGTTACTACTGTTAGTTAATTTTAGTACTGCCTTCTCAAGTTAGTACTGCTAGCTATATCAATCCATTACCACTGCTGGCAATAGTTTTTAAAATTCTGTTATTTTCTCAGTCTGTCTGTTATATGGCTTAGTCTGTGTGACGTCATCCAGACTCACTACACAGACTGACCATATACACTCAGACTGACCTCATCTCATTTTTTTCCTTTTATTTTTATTTTTATTTATTTTTTTTTTTTTTACTTTCTTTAATAAAAATAAATAAACAACAATATCTCTGCATTTAATGCTAAAACCATTTTTATGGTAATAATCATTAAAAGTTTTGGCGCTTGTTGTCTAGTTATCTGCTCAATACAAAAAGTGCACGTGCCTCAGTGCTACTGTTGCAGAAACAGGGATAAACCGTCCAAATGGGTCCCATTTAACGGAAATTTAATTTCTACAAATACCCATTTATGTTTTCTCCCTTTCTTCTTCATTCGTACTTGCACACCAAAAACAAACAGAGTTTATAAACCCTAAATTGCTCAACCATTTTCAAAATCAATTTCTAAAATCTCTTCAATGGCAGATCAATGGGTTTACACGGCACCTGCCAACATCGCTGCGGCTAAACCCTTCAAACAAGGGAAACAGGTAAAACTCTGTATCAACAATCAAGTAGCTACCATTTCCATCCCTGATTCGAAAAAGAATAAAGGGTTTGAGGAACTAACTGCTTTTATGTCTGCTCATTCATTAAGGGGAGCATTCTTTAACACAGTTCCTCAAATATACCCACAATTTCTAATGGAATGGTGGTATACTTGCTCCTCAAATAGTACCAATACTGCAATTACTGGTACTATTTATCATGGTAAACGGGCAGTTACCATTGATCAGGAGTTAATTAGGAATGTCTTAGACCTGCCTTTGGGAAATAATTTTGAACCTATTCCAACCAAAGAAGCAGCAAGGGCTTCTCTTCCTTTGGTTGGATATACCAAAGAAAAAGGCACAATTTTGATGTCAGGATTCACCCCCAAATGGAAATTTTTAATTTCTGGCATCATTAGGAGTCTAGGAGGTAAATCTGGTAGCACAGGGGAGCTAAATGAGTTTGAAACTCAGCTGTTGAGCTCATTCATCACTGGTTTAAACATCAACTTTGCAGAGTTGTATTTTCAAGAAATTTTAAAACTGGTGAATGAGTTAAACAGAATTTTTAATGTACCTTTTATAAGGCTACTCTCCCTATGCATCCAATCCAGGTTAACTGGGTCTGTATATATGTCCTTTAATAATAAAGTGGCAGATATACCTGTTCCCATGCTCACATATAAAGTGTTTAACCATCCGGTTCCACTATCTGGAGCACCTATCACTGCTGCTATGCAGCACTGGATTGATCACCCATATGTTGCTTCTGCATCCATGGAGGGTGATGATTCAAGTGATAGTATGGGTAATAAGACCCAGGCTGTTGAAGATCGTGTGGCTGAAGCAGAGCACACAGACTCCGGGGATACAGACTCAACTCAGTCTGTGCACTTGGAGTCAGACTCAAACATTCCTGAGTCTGTTCCATCTTCAACAGAAGATGCAGGTAGTACTTCTTCTTCTTCTGAGGACATGGATACAGATCAACCTTCTTATCCTAGCCCATCCTCACCCACAAAAGAGAGTCACAAACAAACCAACCCAGATGAGTCACCACTCACTCTGGAGGAATCACCAGACTCAACCTCCAAAAGTATAGCACAAATGGAATCATCATCCATGGAACTGGATGTCAACAGAACACCTTCCAGTGCTGTAGACCATTCCATTACAGCTCTGCTAGAGTCTGTGGTGCCAATGGCTACCCAACTGACCCAACCTACACCTAGTTTAGTCAGCTTGGATACCTACATTGCTGCTGCTACACTGACCCCTGTAGTAAGCATTGAAGAAGATGCTCCAATCCTGAGCACTACCAACCCCCTCTTTACCCCACTCACAATGGCTGGACCCATATTGACCACTAGTCCTGCACTAGTTCACACTCCGGTGAGTCTTTTCTTACACCCCTCTGCACAGATTGCCAATGCCCCAGTCATGTCACAGACTGAGGTACAGATCTCCTCTTCTTTGCTCCATGATCTACCATCTTATCACCAGATGGTTAGTGAGGGCATACAAACTTCAACATCAGTTGCCAGTGATACTGCTCCATTACACAAGGAACTGTTTGAGGCAACAGGTGCAACACAATCATTTCCCCGTGATATCTTATCCTATCACCGGATTAGATCTGAGGGAACAACTACACCACTCAATGCCTATGATCGCTTTTCCATGCACAGGATACAGAGTGAGGCAAAGAGTGCAACACCAAAAGATTCCAATGATCTTGCTCAGTTTCAACATGAGTCAAGTGAGGAACACATACCATCACCCAATTCTAACCCCTCCAACCAGACCCAGTCTGTGCCTTCTAGTACACTTAATGATGTGCTTTCTGCCATCAACAGGTTGTCTGAATGGGTACAGACTGAGTTCAATAATAATAAGAAAGAGCTAGAGAAGATGAAGCATCTAGTCTCTACTATGGTGGATAAAGTGGATATGCTGGAGGAAAAGGTATCCAATAGGTTAGATGAAATGCAGACCACCCTCTCAAACTTGGTAGATGATGTCAAAAAGGGGGAGAAGATGAAGCATGGGTCTGCAGAAGCTAAAACCTCAAAAGATAAAGATTTAAATAATAAATCCTTAGATTTAGGGGGAGATAGCAGTGAGGGAGATGATGGAGATGATGGACCCGAAGGTGCTAGGGTGAAGTCTCAGACTGAAGCTCAGTCTGTGCCACAGACTGAAGATATGAGTGCACAGACTGAGGGGGAGCAAGAGAGATTGCAGTTAGGTGAACATGCTGAGATGGTTGCACAGACTCAGGGGGAGTCATCCATTGTCTTACACATAGACCCAATTGCAACTATCTCAACCCAAGGTCAGATGGAGTTGAAGAGACCAAGGGAAGAAGATGAAGATGTTCAACCTCTGCAAATCAAGAGAGCCAGAAAGATGAAAAGAATGGCCAGGAGGATTCCTGAAAGGGATGTCTTTGATTCCCAACCAAAAATGAAGGGGATCAAAACCTGGGACCAGTTCTTAAAGCTGGCAGAAGAACAGGACAATGACGGTGATGATGATGATGCCATCAATCCTGACTGCAGTTCTGAGTCTGAAGTTTTCAGAAGATCAGATGATGATGAAGATGATGCTACTTTTGGAGGTGTAGGTGAAGGAGCCTCAAAAGTCAAGACTGGAGAGTCTCAGTCTGTGCCTTCTGAACCTGCACAAACTGAGACACAGCATCAATCACAGACTCAGAGCTCAGAGCAACCAGCAGCAAGCACTAATGTTCTAATTATCAGTGCTGAAGCCATTCAAGCTGAAGCCTATCCTGCTAGACCAACCACATCAACCAGAACACTGCCTCCAGGTAGAAGTGAGATTGAAGACAGAATGCAATGGAGAAGTGCTCATCTGATAATCACTTATCCTGGGTCAAGCTCTACCATGGAAGAAGTAATGGATAAGGGTAAGGGCAAGGAGATTGCCTTATCCAAGCAGGAAAGATTAGGCAAGATCAAGAAGATGGTGGATGATCATGCTGCTGGAACAAGAAATCCTGAACTGTCAAATCTACAGGATGAGCTCTTGCAACAAGAAGCTACTGCTCAAGGTATGACCTTATCCGAATACTTAAATGTATTATCAATTGAAGAGCAGAAGCTGAAGGAAGCAAGATTTGTTGACATGCTCTCCAAAGAGTTAAAAGATGAAAGTTGTTCACAGACTCAGATCAGAAGAAGTCAAGTTGAGCAACAAATCAAAGAAGATGAGGAGCTGTCAACAAGATTACAGAAGATAGAGAGTCTAAAAGCGAAGCTACAATCCACTTTCCAAAAGTCAAAGCTCAAGCAAAAGATTAAAGACTGTCATCTGAATAAGATTGGACAGAGATTGAGGCTAGAGTTGACTTTGACCAAGAGCTCAAAAATGGTGTGGGTGGATGACCTGTACACTCTAGGACTTAAAGAATGGCAATCCATTGCTAACCTTTTGAAGAGTGTAGCTGACAAAGATCTGAAGAAAGAAGTTCTGGATGAGCTATCTTACCTGATTGAGCTAGTTCTCAGTCTGGGGCTCATCTCAGAAGAAGAGTACAAGTTGTTTTGCATAGCAAACAACTTTGTAATCAAGAAGAAGTCAGCTGGGTTATCCACAGAGAATGAGCAGAGAAGGGAGCATCCTCTACCCAAAGGTATCATTTTTATCGATAGATCCTATGTCCAGACTGACACAGTTGAAGGTCTGTGCTACAGAGATATCAATGGAATAGAGTGCTTCCAGGATCAAAACAGACTATATGGAGAGTCTCTGCTGCATTGCATTGCCCTGCTGAAGGAATGCAAACATTCTCAAGCCAAGCCATTTAGAAGAAGGTTAATCAGCTGGCTATTCAACAACCTTTCCAAGATCAGGATGATGATTGGATTTGAAGACATCTGCAGGAAAATCATCCTGGAGTATCAAAAATTTGAAGACAAATCTGATAAGGAAATGGAAGAACTGTTGAAGAGGAAAGTGGAAAAGATGAAAGAGATCAAGGCTCAGAGAAAGAAGTGAAGATTGTTAAATTTTTGATTTACAAATTCATGTAATAATTGTAATATTCTTGTAAACTGACTATGACTTTGACTCTATGTATATAAGTCTAAATTCATAAGTTATGCTTTACTTTAGTATCTATTTTTCTCTACTATCTTTTGTAAATAGATTTTGACATCATCAGATAGGGGGAGATTGTTGGGAAAAACAATGATCAAACCTAAGTTATAAATCTGATGAGTCAAAATCTATCTCAGTTGTATTCAGGAAAAACTTAGTGAATTCCTGAGTCTGTGGTTCTGAGTCTGTGCCACACAGACTGAAGAATTGTTTCTGAGTCTGTGCTGCACAGACTGAAGAAATCCCACAGACTGAAAGCCGTGCTCTACTTGAAGACTTATGGATTCATCATCTGAAGAATGAAGATTGAAGACAAAAGACTTCACAGACTAAAGATCACAGACTGATGATCACAGATTGAAGATCACAGACTGAGAGCACAGACTGAAGAGCACAGATTGAAGAATGAAAGTACAAGTGTACAGAAGATATTCTTCTTTCCTTAGGCTAGATACAACTGATAAGATGTTTGAGAAAGGTCAAACATCTAACAAAGGTTTTCTTCTCAGCAAAGAAACCTTTTACCTTTTTGCTTTTTCTGTTTCCAAGAAAAGCAAAAAAAAGGGTGGCGTGCAAAATTGCCCAAGATGCATCTGTTATCCCTTGGACAATTATGCAAGCTGGATAATATAGAGTTACACCCAACTCTATAAATAGCAGTTCAAAAAGCACTGCTATGTATCCAAGAAATTCAAGAGAATTAGTATACTAGACCTTTGAGCTTAGGCTAAAGCATTACCACACTTACTGTGAAGTTTGTAGTGATAACTGTATCTTTGTATACTACTTGGATCGTATTCAAACCATCTGTGTGGGTTTGAATACCTTGTCATCTTTGTGAGACAAACAATTTATTGTGAATAATACTTTGATTCATAATAAACTCTGTGTTAAAATTAATCTTGTTTTCCGCCTAGATTAATTTAAACTTGTTTGATATAAAACTTGGATATAAACTAACACGTTGAGATAACTGTTATTTAATCTGTATCTAAGTTTTGGGAACCTTGTGACCCAACAAAACCCTCTGTTAAAATTGAGGTTAATTCAAGAAATAAATGATGAAAGATTGAGTTTTAGTTGAGCTTAAATTAGAAATTTGGGGGTAAAGTGTTTGTGTGGGTTAAAATGAGTTTGAATGTGTTTTGAATGGATTGTGTGTGTGTGTGTGTGATAATCATTTATTGAAACTGGTTCGAATTAGGGGTATTGAAATCACCCAGAAACTTGTTAATCTGAGAAGGTTTCTGCTGCCCTGTTCGTCATTGCTACACTAGGTTAGTGTCGCAGTTAGTGTCGCAGTGACATACTTCTGTTGAACCATTTGTTGTTGTTGCGACACTAAGACCTAGTGTCGCAGGTTGTGTCGCCATAATGTATTAAGCGACACTATATTAGTGTCGCCATGATAAGTAGCGACACTAGGGGATAGTGTCACAGAGGTTAATTAATATTTTAATAAGAGTTAATTAATACGAACGTCTCGACAGGTATTTCGGGTAGCAAGTCATAAATATCTGAACGTCGTCCTCGAGGTAAGTAGTAGGAAAGTAAAGAATTTAATTGTCTGATTTTGTTAATAATGATTGTATTACAAGGTTACATTGAATAACAATACTTAGATCACGTGTACGGTTAGGTATTGAATAACTGAGTGTATCTATGAGAATGAGTTGAGTGGCCAATTGCCGAGTGAACAATTGTGCCCATGAGAATGAGTTGAGTAGCTAATTGCTGAGTGAACAATTGTGCCCATGAGAATGAGTTGAGTAGCTAGTTGCTGAGTGAACAATTGTGCCCATGAGAATGAGTTGAGTAGCTAGTTGCTGAGTGAACAATTGTGCCCATGAGAATGAGTTGAGTAGCTAGTTGCTGAGTGAACAATTGTGCCAATGAGAATGAGTTGAGTGGCTAATTGCTGAGTGATCAATTGTGCCGTAAGAGTAACGAGTAGGCCAATTGCTGAGTGACCAATTGTGCCATTTGAGTATATGCTGAGTGCATTAATTGTATGAGTGAATGATTAAGACCTGAGATGTCTGGTTTGTGATACTGTTGTGAATTAAATCGCATTCCTTTACTTACTAAGCGATGAGCTTATGTTTTGTTGTATGTTGTGTTGATAGGTACGTCTAAAGGAATGAGAGGCGGGGATATGGGCAAAAAACCTGAAGGCTGCTAGTGATGGACTTACTATGGTTGGATAGTAAGGGGACGGACTCGTAAATCATGCTCTGTATAAACATATGATATTTTGTGAAGATAATGTACAAGTTGTGTCGGACAACGTTAATGTTTGTTTGTATTAATATATAAAGTGTTTTGTAAAATTTAATTGAGTATAAAAAAAAAATCTGGGACGTTTCATTAACGTAACAAATTGCGTATAATATTATTTAACATTCATAATATTCTTTAAAAAAAATATTTATATTTATTCTTAGTCATAACTTATTAATAGAATGGCTAAATAAGTTTAACACACATAAATTCAAGAATTATTTTATTATAACTCTTATATTTAAGAATACATATTATATGACTTTTGACAATTTATTTAAGTTGCATGAGTAATAAGGATTTCTAAAGCAGTGAAAAACGAGAGCAATTAATGGGCTTCGTAATATTTTATGAATAAGTAGAAATTGATGGGCAATTTAATAGAACTGAACAGGAAATAAAAATATGAATACAGTAGCTTCTGGAAAATGGCAAAATATTTACTGAATTTGAAAAAAGAAATAAGAAAACAAAAGACTTTTTATAAGGAGGTAAAGGGTAGTAATGGCAATTGAGCATCTTTTATAAGACCAGATAAATCGGCGTTTTGATGGTTTATAAATGCAGATAATTAATTTTTAAAAACTATGTGCCAAACACTAACATTTGATTATCAACGTTTTAAAATCACAACTAAAACGTAAATCCAAACACCCCTAAAATGGTTAGGTGAAAAGGTGAGTGGATATCAAAAGAATATATAGTTTTTATCCAAGCATGATAGTTGGCAAGATATTTTGATTTCCTATAAATAATAATAAATTGGATATTTTCACGAATTCCAATCCAAGTTTAATAAAGTTATGTTGTTAACTTCACACAGTAATACATACTATACACAAAATTTTGTTATGTGAAATGTATTTATGTATTATTTACTCTATGTAAAACAAATTCCATTTTTTTTTATTAACAAATCTACTAATATTTAACTCAAAATATTTGTTGACTAGTATTATTATATATAATTAACCAACTGAAAATTCTATAATTACTATATTAGTATTAATTAATATATAAATTTTTATTTACCGGCATCAGGTATCTCATCTTCCCATTGTTTCCAAGATCTTTTTCTCGAACTCAAAAATATCTCCTATACTCGGATATTTTCGCTGCCGGTTTACTTTCACATTTCTCTCTATTAAGAAACTGAGATACACGCACATCTAAACAGCTATCTAGGACACGTGTAAGATACACAGAGTGCGTAGATCCTATTTCACACTCCTATAGCGCGTGACATATTACATCTGAACATTGCGTAACGTGGAAAAAAGAACATATAATAAATAAAAAAGTGAGATCTGGTCCTTATAAAAGCCGAATGTTAGTTGTATGAACAAACACAAACGGAAAGAATTGCATGTATTATATACCGATCGATCACCGGAATTTAGAATTTAAAATGGGTGGTAATAGAAATGGATGGACCAACGAACGACACCTTTGTTACTTGAAATCGATAGAGGCTTCGTTTGTTCGAACAATGGTAGACAACAGTGGTGAAGGTCGTGTTCTTCCAATGGATCGATACTTGCCGGATACTTGTGAATCAACGTTGGATTTGAAGACGGCGGTTACTACTAAAACACGGAAAAGATATTTATCATCGGGTATATATATTATTATTTGTTTATTACAGTAGGTTTTTATTTAATTTAACCAATTATTATTTTATTACAAACAAAGCAAAGTGAATATTTAAATGAAATTAATAAACGTTACTTTATAGACATTATTACGTACTTTTCGTGTATTGAAATATATCTAGATCGAGCTATAAACATTATTTTCATCTTCTATTATGAAAATAAAATTTTGATGAATGCTTTAGATTTTTGCATGGTTTAAATTATGTATTATAAAGCTTCGAGAGGTCTCCATATATATTTTATTTTGTTATATATTATTAATATTAAATATTAATTATTGTTTGTTTGTTTTTCTGTAAAGAAAACGTTTTTAAATTGATTAACTGTTGCTTTAACTTTTAACTTAATTTAGATAATTTGGATATCAGAAACAAAAGAGTTGGAAGATTAGGCATCCACCAATCCTCTTCTTCATCTCAAGATGATCAGGTATATATATATATATATATATATATATATATATATATTGGGTGAATATTATTAATTATCGTCGTCAATTATCATTGTTATTCGACTCTGATATTAATTAACCAAGTACGTGTTGTGTTGTTTTTGTAGATAGTTCCACAAATCAAACATCTAAAAGATGACGAATATGACAAAAGTTGGACAAGTTCCAGATGAACGACTGCATCGATCATCATCCCTCCAAAAGTACATGCATCATTAGTCATATAGAATCATATTTTCTCATGGTTGGATAAGGTTTTGTTTGATGTTAGGAAGATAATTTAGTAGTTTGATTTATTGATATTTGATAGTATATTACTAAAAATTAGATATTTTATATATTTACTACAACAACCTCAATTAATTTGAATTGGTTTGCATTTCTTGATCTAAATTAAATATCTAATTAATTAATGCCGTTTTTAATTTGATTATTAACTCTATATAGGTGGCCACCTAACCTAACTTAATAAAATGTTTTAAACATATATTGCATAAAATAATAATAATAATAATAATCTGGTTTCAATAGGTCACATGTGTTAATAACAATTAATCAACTAATTGAACATCTAATAGAACTGGTCATGATGTAAAGCATTTCATTTTCCGGTTACAAGCATTTGGTTGTTGGTTAAATTGTATAGCTGATCGCCATTTTTAACAAGAACGAAATCAATAAAACTTGCTGGCTAAAACAATTTTCTTTTCAATTATCTCCTTCCCCATCGCATTCTCATATAAAAGTGATCGAGTTCAGCACATTAAAAATGCTTATTTACAACAGATATCTCACCTTATAAAAGAGAATCAAAATACAGTCACATGAAAAAAGAAAAAGAAAAAAAGAAAGAGAATCCAGCCATGGATGATCGTCAATTGTAAAAGTGTACTTGGTATCATATCAAGAGCTCCTATGCATGAGGTGGTACATCTGTAATGTCTCTGTCTTTTAAACCAGTTGTCAACTAAGATGATGAAGAAGAAGAAGTGGAACCATAATTCCCATTCGTTTTCTTCCCGTTTTCTCCTTCTTCGTCAGATGATTCTTCTTCATCCAAGGAACCCTTCTGCCGTTTTTGCAGTTCTTTTACTTTACGGAATTCATCATAGTGGGCCCGTCTGTGCTCTTTAAAGCATGCATTCCTTCCTGTTTCAGAATCTGCTCATAATTCCACACCAAATTGTTAACAAAGATAATTTCAATCCAGAACAGGCTTGCAAACTAAGCGAAAAGATATTCAACTGTTGCAAGTCAAACCAGAAATTTTTTGGTGCCAGTCAGATCGGGTTGACCCGGAAACATTTCTTATCTAAAAAGTTAATTTTCTATTTATAATTAGTGTCAAATATGAATACAAAAGTTATATTCTTACCTTTTCGAATACGATGATCGACAAATACCATGAAAGTTTAGTTACTTCAGATTTGTAGCCAATTTTGTTATTGGCTATTACAAGTTAACATACATAGAAAACATTCAATTTAAGGTTAACCAGTTTCCAGACTGTTACATAACAATTAAGTAAACAGCGTCAAAGTTACTAACATGTTAACAATTTAGCATTTGACCGGGTAACTAAGTCAGATTACCTTCTAATGAAAACTTCAGACAGCCTTTTTATAATAAAAATCCAAGCACATTACATAAAATACATTATGTTCTATGCAATTTGCCTTAGAATGTTATGCATTACAGATTTACAGGTACAAGTTGACCTGTTTCCCTTTTAAATATTCTTAGTTTTACCTGATTGGCCACCTCTAAATCACTGAAAACAATATTATAATTATAAAAATATTAAACGAACCTTCATCATCTTGATCCATATAATCTGCTTCATCCTCGGACGATGTCCAGCCAGAACGTCGTAAGTTATTACAACTACTAGAAGATGCCACATCATTCAATGCTGAACGAATTGCTTCAGCATGCACAGTGGTATCATTCCCTTCCAGGAAACTAGAACCCCGTATTGGAGACAAAGATCCTGCAAAAAAGACGGTCTAGCTTAGTATCCTACTATGTCATGACAAAAATAAAAGAAAGCGAGATGCATGATTACAGAAGCACGTAAATTTTGATATCTCAATTCTCAGCATTTTATATCTTTTTTAGAATATAGGTAGATGTATATAAATAGAAGGATTCATTTCATACAAGAGTCTGGCATCTCAAAATACATATAACAAGATCCATGAATCCCAGTGTTATACAATTAGAGGTTAAATATAATACTCTTAATAAGATAACGTAACTATTTGGCATGTCTGTTTAATATGGATGTCGATAAACATTAGGACTGAAAAAGTGAAAGCTTTGCACATCTATGCTAGTTACATGTTTGGTAGGCCCAACAATATGGAATTATGGACCCATTTGGCCATTTGTTTATAATGGATTCAATTTGGACCCTTATAGTAGTATTATATATATGCGTCTATTTGGGCCATGTGCATGCTTATCAGTAGGTTGAGGTGTGCTGGATATAAGATACCTATAGGTGAGAACCGGTCGAACGGGTCATATGGGTCAAGTTGAAACCGCTTCACCCAACTCCCCAATATAGAAATATTTTTCGTTCAACATTATCTTCTCTCCCTACTCGAATTCTATTGTCAATCACCGCTTCAACATCTTCACTCAGATCTCTCCCATGATCAACTCAATCCGCGCTCGAAGCCTCGAATACTCTAGTTTGATAATCAGGTATTTACATAATCTTCTGTTTCTAACAATTTGTCATCCTCCTATCTAATAATGTGATAATGGATTCTTTTACAATTTGTAGTTAGGGTTTCTTTTAATTAGCTTACAAGTACCTCAAGCATTTTAGGCATAATTGTTTTGGAGAGAAAAACTTTGATTACGAGGACCGAACGCTAAGATTCTTACAAATATACTAAAAATTGGATTTTTAGCTTTATGGTTGTGATCAAGATTGGTTAGAAATTGATCTGATATGGTGTGTTTTCTATTGAAGGGATTAATGATCACTTACTAATAACTCATGTCTGTGATGGATGACATGGTAATTGCATTACGGGGTTCTGCAAAAGTATCCAAGGGTTGAAGTTTAATGTAGTGAATTATATATGATTTGTAATTCCTAAATTGTTACAATCACTCGCAATTGGCCACAGTTTTTCCTCAAAAAATTCTGAAAGTTCATCTTAGAGTGTATATATGTATGATCCCAAATGCCTTAATGGTATCGTGTATCACTCGAACACATCAGTGCTCTATGCAGGTTCTTATAAATATACAGTGGGGCTGCTATTAGCGTCCAAATCTTTAAATAGCCCTACCAATGCAGCCGATGAAACGACATTTTCATGTTCACGGTCCAATGGTGCTCTTAATTATACCTGCGCTTGAAAGACTAAGGTAAGGTTGGGAGTTCTATATTTTGGATTAGCTTTAATGTTACAGTTTATCATTTCAAGTTGCAAAATTATAATAGCTTTTATAACGGCATTTATAAATTTGTCAATAAAAATTCAAAAGAAGGTAAAAAGATTAGGAGATTAACCTGACCCGTGACCTTCTATTTTTCTTTCTAAAACAGTTTGTTTGGAGACGTTACCTAACCCACCCTTTAGGCCACATCTAATATTTTATAATAGCATACTCAGGCAATCACTCTTAAAACAAATCTTAAACCATCAGGCATTTAGTCCCTCTACAACAGCATCAAAAGAACATCAGTATGAACAATCTAAGTAAGAAAAAAAGGCATAACTAATCTCCAACCTAAATAAAGCAGAAAAGGATACATTAAATTTGGAATTGTAGATAGAAGACATTAACTCACCATCAACATCAACCATTGGATGATACGGAGTCTTTGGCTCGGTAATTTTCTGCCTTACAGGTTTGTTTGCTTCAATTTCCCCAAGATTTGCCTCATCCCATTTCACACCTTTTTTACTGCTTCAGATAAATGATCATACAAGAACACACATCCACAACATATCATAAACAAAATAACGAAAAATTCACATGTGTAGAAGGAAAGGATAACTATCATATAAAACAGATGTACCTCATGTCTCCTCTTGTTCAATTGAAATCAAGATTGCAAGTAGCCGAGTAACCTGATTGCTACAACATAAAAAACGAAAAAGGCTAACCATCATTTTCCAACATATCAATGTTTTTCATAGTAAAAAGAAGACAATCACAAATTCACAACATAATTTATTTAGTTCAAGCACGCATTTGGAATTATTAAAGCTGATGGACAAAGTAAAGTTAACAACCAACACAATCTTAACTCTTAACATATGTAATTATGTAAACAGCTATATGTAACTGTTTGTAGCAGTGGTTGAAAACGTGCAATCCAATCAACGAGTTGACATTAATCACAAAATCGATACGCTGAACACGTAAAAACATGACTGACAGATCAAAATCATTCCATTCATCAAAGCACAATCCTACTAAAACCTAATTCACAAAATAAAAATAAACAAAAACATTAGAACTAGGTTATTTGTATGTCATTGACATATTACATATACACGTCTAACGAACCATGTAAAATAATTATTGTAATTAGTAAATAAATTATTGACCTTAAACAGGATATGCTATTGAACGAAGAGAAACATAGGTAAGGATCGGTTAGGTTAAACATAGTGAAATGAACGAATATACATATATATATATACACACATATAAAAGTATCGGTTGGAAGACTGCTTACCGGAGATTACGTGATTCAGCCGGCGGCGACACACTCGCCGGTGGCGGTGGGGTGTTTGTAAATTGCAACTCGAAAAAAAAAATATTTTTGTGAAATAATTCGCCTTATTTTGCATCTTATATTTACTTTTCCGATTTTACCCTCATCTTTAGTATGTGCTCTCGTTTAACTTTTAAATACCTTCCCCAAATGTATCTATCTTTGTAGTACTTTAAAGTATCGTAGTCTATAAAGAATTTGTTAAATTTAAAATAAGTCGGATAAATGTAAATTTTAACTTTATATTCAAGATAAATTTAATTAAATTTTGTTTATGAAATAAATGATTGAAAATAATAAATAAGGGTAAATACAGGAGTTTAATGTTTTTTAAGAATTATTTTTTACAAGTAGACAATATTTTTAAGACAGGCAAAAATAATAAGACGTACAATAAAAATAGAACGGAAGAAGTAATACTGTATTTAACAAACATATATTTTTATTTTCTTACGATTATTTAAACCTCCAGTTAAATATTTCACCAAAAAAAAAAAGTTACAAGTTCAACTATAAATTAGCACTCTATTCATTGGACCGTTAAATCAATATGAAAATAGTCATTCAGGTTTTATCAATAAGGTTTTTTTTTCCCACTAAAATAACAACTTACTTTTTATTTTATTTTTCATTTTAAACTATTGTACTTGTTTTATGTCCAACACTATCGTTAAAAGTTGTCTTTTATATAAATCTTGACAATTATTTCATGATTCATCGAAAAAATCAGTAAAGTATTGGTGACGTAGTCAATTATAAATATAATTTTATGATATGAAACTGTATTTTATAAACGTAAATATATATATTTATACACACACACTTCACACCACATTTTTTCCGTATTAAAACTCATATGTAATTTGAAACTTCCGTTCGAATCAAATGTTTTTGCTTACGTAAAACGATGCCATTTTATTTGCATATAATTTTTTATTTTTTATGTTTTTAAAATATATTTTTCAAGTCATAGAATTAAATTTATAAAATTATATTCATAAAATGATTCAAACTTATATAAAAGTTAACTTTAATGGCTCCTTATGATATAAAATAGTACATTACTTCAAAAGGACAAAAATGAAAATTAATAAAATAAGATTATTTTAAATAAAGAAAAAAATCGTATCTTTTATAGTGAAGACTAAATCATAACCCGCAAAATTTGCGGGCTACACCATGAACAAATCATATGACGGGATAAAATTAGATCACTTATCAAAGTATACTTATATTCATAGTTGTATATAGTGACACATATGTTTTAGGATGTTGAAGTTTACAAATTAAAAACAAAATAATCTTATTATATGTTTATATATTTAGATAGGGTTAATAGACAAATAGATTACTCTACTTTGTGAAAATGTTCAATTAAGTTAATGGACTACTAATTTGTTTCGATTGAATTACTAAACTTAATAAAACATGATATGTAGGTTACTTAACTTATAAATATTAACACTAAGATCATTATATTTAACTTTTGAATTCAAGTATGTTACTTGACTTATAAATATTACAATGCAAAAAAGTCTAATTTAGATATGAAAATAGTTTAGTAATTCAATTGAACAAATTAATAGTACAGTAACCTACTTGAACATTTTGGCAAAGTACAGTAACATATTTGTCTATTAACCCATTTAGATATTGTTTACACTATCCGATCCGCTAAAATTATATGTATACATGGAATATTTTATTTAGTTGGATAAATGAAATATATAACCAAAATAAAAATGGTAAATTATTGGTAAAGTAGAACAAACTTTTGACATCTTTTACCTATAAGGTCTTAGCATTTTTATTTATATACCCATGTATTAAAAAGTAAGGAATTTTCCCCAAACCTGAATTGCCACAAATTGTGAGATGCCAAACAATACATCCCAAACGATTAAACTTAACCCAAAACTTATAAAACATGTAGCTTAGTAATTTGTATTCTATTCCTTTCTTGCCTCAAGTTCGTCCGAAAGGGTTAAAAAAGCTCATCCATAACCATAACACATAAATACATAACCAAATTGCGTGTATTGTAACAAATTATCTAAGGCCACGCACTAAAGGATAATAAAAAACAATCCTCAAAACACTAACAGATTATAAGAATCTTCGAGACTTGGATCACTGCGATCACTTATTAGGCTCTTTATGTAAAAAGCAGTAAGCTACAGGCAGCCACTGATTCCAAAATCTAAATATACCCAACAAACCTAGACCCATATACTTGAGCTACATCCTCTGCTGCAGCTAATCGTTGAAATTTTGTACTTTCTTCACTGTCATACTTGAAATGGTCTGAAAGGTTAGCATTGTAAACAACCTTTTGTTCCGAAGAAAGATTAGAAAGATCAGTGAAGAAATTATGAGATTATTGCCGATAATAAATAGTTGCTTGTAGCCTTGTACTAAACTTTTGTTCCGAAGAAAGGTCTGAACCATAAAACACCAAATCATTTTCAGCATTCAACAACGATGTCCTTAAAATCAGATTTAAATTAGATATTTCACAATCAAATTCTTTCGTTGGAGTTAATCTTCAAATAAACTTCTGTCTTTCTACTTCTGTTAAAATTGTAGATAGAAATTGTATTACTCACATACTTTTTCTTAGTATCTTGCTTCCCAACTTTTGACTTCGGTTCACTTGGGATATTTGTGTCCGAAAATCAAAAAGTCATCCTATAAAAGGAACACAATTAGAAAACTCAGAACAAAATTGCAAAATATTCCACATGTATGCATAAATCGTTACATATAAAATCCAATGTGCAATTAGTAGTTTCATATGCACATAGCACATGGTATGTTTGTTCTCATAACTTCACATAGCAACCATGACCAGCTCCATTTTTACCACAACGGCTTTATTTTAGCTTGTTAGCCCGTGCCACTTCTGATTCTAAATTCTATACAAGTCCATTATCATTAAAGAAAATTAGAGAAGTCCTGCATTAATGGATAAAAATGTGAAGTATAATCCATCAATTTACTGTATCTCCTATTTTAAAGTTGGATAGCATACCAGTTATGACATATTATTCATATGAACATGTATAACCTTAGAGAGGTTGGTCACATCTACCACCACTTCCTTTCCTTGGGCATAAGACACAATTTCTCCCCTTTCCTACACAACACACTCGAAAAACAAACAACGCATTATAAAAACTTTTTAGGTGATCTACACATTTAATCTCAATTAAAGACATCACTTAAGAGATAAAAAATTGGGTTATAAAACTCACCTCCTCTGTGCAATCGGAAGTATGGAAAAAGGCACAACATCAATCACTGGTTAATGCAACGAATGGACCTATTACACAACGAAGTGTAATAGGTTGATGCTTATCAACCCCTAAAATGAGTTTACCTATAAAACTCAGCAAATTGATCTTCAAACAAAAGTAAATAAAATATAATAAGGAAATTACTGAAGTTAAACTTAACAACAAATTAAGTGTATTCGATCCATACATCTCTGAAAGCAAAGACTGATGAAGCAAGTACAACAGGTACAGATGTTATAGTCAAAAGCATGAATGCTGAAATCACCTGCAATATTCATTAAATAAATCTAAGCATGATTCATGGGGATGCATAAACAAATATGAAAACTAAACAAAATTATATATAATATTCATAGGCTAGTGATTTTAACCATTCATGATACAAACACTTGATGTGTATTTAAACATTTCATCAAACATTTGGCGTGCATTACTTAACAAATCTTAGAAGTCAAAAAACAGTTGCAACTTGTATTTGAGGTAAGAACTTGAATTCAAATTCATGAAAAACAAAAGTTGAAGTCGACTCACCAAATCAGATAGCAAGCAATTAACTTTTGAGTCGTAGACGGTCTGATGTGATTGAATCTGAATGGACATCAAATAAAATAAATAAGATACTTGATGAACATAATGATATTAACAGTTATTTCACATAATATAAAAATATTAAACGCAAATCTGTTTTCATTTTCAAACTTTCATCTTTCATTCTAGAAAATCAAAAATTCAATCAAACTTGCACAAAAACTCGGGAAAGGGAAGTACAATTCGGGTAGGATTCCGGTCATCTCTTCCACCATGAAGCTGATTCAATGGCGTAAAGCCTTCTTCCGCTACCATTACTTTGTTAGTTTTTCAAAACAGTGATAACAGCTACGACTCCTTTTGTTTCAAAAAATCAAAAGTAGGGAATTGTTTTTTGTAATCCATTTGCACAGAACCGATGTTGATTTTTAAATTAACAAAAATAACAAACATAGCTAAAAGTGTGCAATTAGTTGTATTTTTTTTTCAGAATTTATATAATTTTTAAATATAGAAAGCCCTAGATTAATGGCGATTACCTAGCGACTTTTAAAATCCGGTGGAGCGATTTGCGCGAGGCGAATCCAATGATGCAAATGAATGAATCTGAAATTTAAAACAAAAAACCACATGACATCAATCTATCTATTTTCAAAAATTACGCAGGAAATCTATTATCATCAACGAACAGTTTTTCATATGTAATTCACCTTCTTTCTCCGAGAACATCAAGATTGCTTTTAGTTATCTTCAAAGTTCGTAGATGATATAGCTTACAAAACAGCCGTTCGTGCTCCTCATGAAGTGCTGAAACCTCGTAATTTAGTTCATCATGCATCGGCATATTAAAAGTGTATCTCAAATCTGAATTTCAGTAATAGAATAAGCCCTAGTTTTTTTTTATCAATTTTGAAATGTAAATCCCGAATTTTAAGTAGTTAACCTATACATTTATATTCATTTAAAAAATATAAACCCAAAAATAATTGCACCTATTTAGATTATTTGAAATTTGAAATTGATATTAAAGGCGACTAATAGGAGGTTGATTTTGTAATTTTGTCAATCACTTAAAGACATATTACATAAACAAATTTAAAAATCTAAATGAGTGGTGTAGATTATTTATACTAAATCAATAAAAGGCTTGAATTACATTTAAATGAATTAATTCAAAATTGTTTATGCATTTAACCTCCTCTTTATAACAGTATAGTGGAATGTTCCAACTGATTAACGTTCTTGATTATCAAAGTTTCTACAAAAAGGGAGATCAAATCTTTATCTTTAAATATATATATAATAATAATGCATTTTCACCTTATATCTTAATTTTAAATTTCTACAGAGGTAAAAAATTGACAAGTTTGCTTCACTTATCAATATAGGACAACTAACGTCGATTATTCAAAACTAAATATGCCACATTGGTTTGTAACAAAATACTTGGAGTTTCTATTTTCTATATAATCATCATACATAACCTTAAATAAAAAAATTCCACTCTTCGTGGGTATGCTGTTAGTGTTGAATGATTGAACAAGTAAATATTCTGAAGCGTGTTAAAACATGTCAGGTTGACCGGTAAACAGTTGTATACTCCCTTATTTAATTTCTTACATAACTACCAATTCTGTTACAAAAATGTAGAAATGGAATGAGCCTGGATCTATCATCAGCATTTATCATCAGAAAAATACAGTTTACAACATCATTTAATCCATGTCTACAAACACCATACAAGAAGAACAGTAAAAACACCTGAAGAAAACTAACATTCTAAGTGGTCTACAAACTGCACATTGAATCTTAAACTTACATCCACAAATCCCTACTGTAAGAACCTTGATCTTGAACATTGCCCATTACTCCCATTAACTTGTTGACTAACAAATTTATTACCATGTTTCTGTAAATCACCATTTCCAACTGCCGATACCACCGATTCTGGCTGCTGCTTATTAATCCCTGTTTCAAAATGCTTTGATAAAACCTCCGTTTGACAAAAGTTCATACCAACATCAGTCAAAGTATAGTCATGCTGGGCCTGCGGATTCGAGCTGCTGGCAGGTTGGTGCGATAAATAATCATCTTTCCCAATAGGAATTGCACCTGTGAGAGTTTTTACAGCGAATTCTATACATGGGTCTGTCCAGAGCTCTTCCATAGGCACTTGTAACGGCGCTGTAGCAAAGTTGTTAACTTTATTCAAATCTCCAAACGGGATTGCACCCGTGAGCGTTTTTACAGCAAACTCTATACATGGGTCTGTCCATAAATCGTTTAAAGAAAAGTTCATTGACGATTCAGTACCTCCAAAGCTGTACTCTGGAATTGGATTACTAACTGGAGGGATAACAACAGGCGCTTTTTGTTTCCCGTAGGGTTTATTATCCATTTGAATCCGGAAATTCGGTGGAGGAACAACAGTAGGCAGTGGAGGTTGTTCCATGGTAATATGACTCACTGGTGGCAGAGAGGTGGGTCCCATTACAATCTCAGTATGCTGTTCTTTAGGAGTAGAAGTCGCCACTTGAGGCAACACGATATGCGATTCTTGATTCTCTTCAGCCTTGAATTCATCTTTGTTAACTTTCTCTTGACTTACTGGAGGCAAAATAACTAAATTTTCTTGTTTGTCATCCATATCAGCGTTTTCTACTTTAGCTTTCTTGTCGATCTTTTTCGGAGTAGTTAATTTAACGGTTTCTGCTACTCTTGCTCGTCTGGTAGTTTGACGACTATTTCTCGTATCTGGCGGTGATGCTGGCGGTGATTCGATATTGATTCCCGATTGTCGTGTAGCTCGACGAGTTTTATGTTCCGGCGGTGAAGGTGGTATTGAATTATCTCTGATTCCAGATAGTCGAGTAGCTTTACAAGCTTTAGTCTCTGGCGGTAACGGTGGTGATGCATCAATTTCCATTCCCACTACTCGTTTAGCATGTCGGGTTTTAGGCTCTGGTGGTGATGGTACTGACGCATCTACCTTGATTCCAGATTCTCGTGTAGCTTGACAGGTTTTGGAATCTGGCAGTGATAGTGGTATCGAGTCATCTCTGATTCCAGATTGTCGAGTACCTTTACGAGCTTTAGGCTCTGGCAGTGACGAATATGATGCATCAATTTCCATGCATGCTGCTTGTTTAGCTTGTCGGGTTTTAGGCTCTGGTGGTGATGCAACCATTTCAATTCCCATTAGTAGTGTATCTTTACCGGTTTTAGGCTCTGGTGATGATGCTACTGATGCATCAGCTTTCATTCCAGAATGTCGTGTAGTTTGACGAGTTCTAGAATCTGGCAGTGATAGTGGAGGTGAATCAATTTTGATTCCCGCTTGTCGTGTAGCTTGACGGGTTTTTGGCTCTTGTGATGGTGCCGATGCATCAATGGTGACTCCTGCTAGCGGTGTGGCTTGGCGGCTAGTTCTGGTATCTGGCGGTGATGAGGGTGGCGTTTCAAGTTTAATTCCAGCTTGTCGTGTAGCTTGACGAGTTTTAGGCTCTGGTGGTGATGATGCATCAATTGTGACTGCTACTCGGCGGCTAGTTCTGTTATCTGGCGGTGATGATGGTGGCATATCAATTTGAATTCCCGCTTGCTGTGTAGCTTGACGAGTTTTAGGCTCTGACGGTGATGATGGTGGTGCATCAATTTTGACAGCTGTTATCCGTGCAGCTTGACGGGTTTTCGGCTCTGGCAATGGTAGTGGTGCATTGTCAATACCTGCCAGACGTTTTGAAGCACGTTGAGGCGATTCAGACTTGCCCGTTTCACTCAATTTGTTTCTCGTTTTGTACCCTCCTGACCTGTCTTCCAATGATCGCTTATGCCTCCAAGATTCACTCATTTCCTCCACTTCAACACTTTTCTTACCTGTTGCTAGAATATAATTTAAAAAGATTCAAAAAGTGTGAATCAAGAATGACAGCATATATAGTTTTACCATTACAAAAAATTCCAAAACTTACATGGCTCGGTAGCATTATCCATATGGACAGCGTCATTGCCCTTGGGTTTGGATGCTAGTTTTCCGACTTCTCCGGTTCTGAGATATCGTTGTACATCTTTAAACGAGTGAAATATGTATCCAGTTACAGGATCCGTGTAGAACTGGGATCATCGATGATATATAAGTAGTAGGTACACTAATTACTTGGATATGAAATCATATCATGTTACTTAGAATCACAAGTACCTTATCTACTTTTGTTGCAGAACCTGATTTTCTTATTTTCAGTTCCTTTTTCCACCCTGGAGGTAGCTCTTCTTCTTCAGCTTTCTCAACTACAATCTAAATTCTTGCAACTATTACAACTTATCTCAAAACAATCATATACATACATACATACATATGCATTATAATATAAGCTTATATGTATAATATATGTGATAAGATTTGAAAATTATATTGGAGAATTCAGTCAAGGTAAGTTATATTGGTTAACATATGGAGTTACTAATCAAAAACTGACAATAACTGATAAAACTAGAAATGATTATGGAGAAAGATAGGGCAGGCAATAACATAGTGTTGCATTTAGCTTGATTTCATCTCAATCACTAGTTAGTTAGCATAGCAACACAAGATTTAGTCAATAATCAAATTATATCATAGCAGCATCTTGGATAAAAGCCTAATTTTTAGTATCAGTTAACAACAATTGACAAACTACTAAATCTAAACCCTAACTTTTAACAACAAGATTAGGGATTTGATAACTTGAAATTAAGGATCTTAAAACTGATGATTTGGGGTATATTCAAATACAGAAATAATAGACAAGTTGAAAAACCCTAAAAAGAAAAGGGCTGACCTTATCCTTTTTCAGTGGGGACATTTCACAAACACTTGGTGTGCACCGGCGATCTGTGACCGGTACCTAAAACCCAGCAGCGATCAAGTCGATGTAGTTTGTTTGGATGTGTTGATTGAAAGAAAACAGTGGGTTTAATTGAGAATTAGGTTACGGAATGAAGAGGTCAAAAAAAGGTGAGTAACAAAGACTAGAAATGAAATGAACCTGAAAACACGTGTACACCGGTTCTTGTGGGTGTAACCAATTTTGGGGAAAAAGTGAAACCCACACACACATTTCAAAAGGCTAACGTGTAGGAGATGACACAGTCATTGTCTCTCACTATTTTGTGTTATGTGATGATGGGCATGGCCTATTTTCTTTGACCAAACAAACATTATATTATGCTACAAATATTTTTATCATTTACTCCATGTTTTATTTTGCCTTGGGTTGATAAAACATTTATGTTTCGATGTATCCAAGAGAAAGGTTATTATGGTTGTGTGTATAACAATTTACTAGTTATTTTCATCCAATTATGATAAGAATCGTAGTTATGCGAAGAAAGTTTGTGGTCGATAATTCGTAGCATTAAACCGAGGTCAAAGGTTTAAATCCGGACCCATAGTTTTTGTTCATGTTAGGAACCCTTGAAAGATATTGTAATAGTAGATATCAAGGTGTGAAACATGTTGCAAGTTGCCAAGTAATAAAGTATCGTATGTAGTTGTATTGATTATTGTGTAATGACACACGAGTATATGTGTTAAACGGTACAATTCAAACTTTACTAGTGTTTGTGATAACATAATCAGACAAGTGGATGATCTAGAAACAAACAAGTAGAAGTCATATATGGGAATCATTTTTAATTTGGTTATACCTTTTTAATTTATAATGTTTCTTAAGAGACTTGTAGTGGGGCGGGGTGCCCTCATTGTCGAGCTCACCACGAGCCGGCACAAATACAACCTTGTAGTCGAGGGCGAGTTTCGCTCATCGTTGACGAGTTGTTGTGGTTATTTTCGATGTATTTAATCTTTTTGTTATTTCAACGGTAACTATAAAAAAGTAGTTAATTTTGTGGCCGTTAAGAAAAAGTGTTACTCTTCACAACACACTCTAAATACCCCACTTCATCTTCTCAATTCATCACACCATTTCTCTATTTTAATTTTATAAGTAAACGTTATGTCTTTTATTATAAAAAGGTGTAAATTAGAAAAAGAAGGTAAAGTATAGTCAACTCAGTGGTGACAGTCATGACTAGAGGCACTTATGAAGTCGGTACTCGTGTGACAGTCGCGCTAATGTGGTAGCCAGTCCTGCACGACTCACAATAATAATTACGAGTGCTCTTATGTATACGCATACACAATACGCCTCATGTTGGTTCCTTTTTTTATTTGAGAAAAAAAATACAACAAGTTATGCTTACGGTTCTTCAATATCTCTTTCAAACAAAATGTTACGTTCTCTAGAAGATTGGACCATGCCTTTAATGAATTCAATCACATCCAGATGCTATCTGCTGTAACCATTCAAATTCAAAAGTCAACATTTTAAATAGACTGACCAATGGTCCTAGCCATATCTGGACTAGGTTCATATCAGCTAACACATTAGTGACCAAAGGCATAACGGTTGGAGTCTAAGTACTCCTTTCATTGAAGAAAATACTCACAAATGGCCTTGAGTCATAATTTACAATCTAAATTCTACTAAAATTTACCAAAAGAATATCAAATAATTCTACATATCAATACAAGAAGATTTATCTCCTCTTTGTACTCCTTTTTAACCAAAAACTCGTCAGTTGTGAAGTGGGTTCGGTCCACAAGGGACCAGCCGATGTGATACTTTGTAAGCATCAGTGTTCCCTTCGTTCTTGAACTCTGGCTTGGTGTGAAAGTATCTCTGGAAAGTTGAAACAAAATGGGCTCGTACTCTTTTTTCATTCTCTTCTTTGGTTGAATGTTTAGGCATGTTTCTGCAACTCGACATATGGACTAACGATACAAGAAGGATGATAAGTACAAAAGTAGAACCAGAAACTTTGAAATTCATCTTTGAAGTAGAACAAGGAATCAAAAGATGATATATGTTAAGAATTTAAGAAAACTGAATATGGTGTTAGGTTGGTAATGATGTCTATTTATAGAGACAGTTCATGTCTTAAAAAGGTCAACTTTAGAATTTTGTACCTACAATTAATTATTTCTTAATTTTGTGACATGCATCTGCTTATGACATGTTTCATATATGGCCTCAATAAGGAAGTTGACTGTTCTTTATTTTAAGGGGGTATTTTAGCATGTAATGGACCTCAAAAACATCATCTTTTGAGCATGCCTAACAAGTAAGGTATTATCTTAAGACATTTTTTAACAGTTGACTTTTATTTTTCAAATCATCATCATCAGTTCAAGGCATTCAATAATTCATCGTTTCATAACTTAAACCATAAAATTAGTATTCTTGAACTTATGCAGGCCTTTAAATCGATTGAACAGAGACTAAGATACGGTTCTTATTTAAAAATGCATACTGTTTCTAATCCTTTTTTGACGTTTTTCTGTCAACGTTTACGAGTATGCCGCTATGCTTGAGTGTAACCTTTAGAGAAAAAAAACACTAGGAAAAGTTGAGATTTATGAATCCAACCAACTTTGTACTTTTCTGTAAAAGGGTCAACTTTCAAGTATAGCCGGCACCTTGACGTCACTCTGCAGGCTCCAACTATTTTTAGATTTTGAAACATGCTTAGCTAAGATAAGAAATAAATAAATAAAATATAAATCTTTGCCTACAAAGATTAAGAATTTTAGTTTATTTCTATAAGATACATTATTGGCAATTGACTTTAAAGTCAACATATTTATCTGTTATCTTAGTATCACCAGCTGCCTACCGATGATGAAGCTGCGATTCAGATTCTTTTTTCCCTCTCATCGATCGAATTCAAACAAGCGGAAAATGAGATATTTTTTCTTCGTTTTTATATGCCTTAAGATGAAGTAATTTGGTTATATCTTAGCTGGCTTTGACTTCAAATCATTTGTATATGAGATATACACTCCAGCTTACTTTTTCAATCTGATGAGCATCTGTAATGTCAAACACATGATATGAATTATAGATTATATATATTATTTTTATATGATGACATTATTATTAATACCAAGAACTTCTGCTAGCTCAGTTCTAGTTGTTAAGAAGTCATCTTAAGATGTACTTGTGAGTACTTGCATGCACTTCACCAGATATATGTTTTCACACAATTTCTTTCACCCTTTTTATCTTGGTATTCTGTTTCAGAAGTCAAAATTCCGAGTTCCATGACCTATTCTACTCAGATTTTGATGTTCTTGATTAAGCATATTATACTGTAATGTGTAAATAACAGTAAACTTATGACTTTGTGGCACATTAAAGGAATATGTAAACAATAAGATAACGAAGTTTAAAATTCTTTACTACCCATTTGACATGGTATTTCATACAAAAAGTTATGCATCCTGCATATCTATATCTATGGTACATACAAATTGTCTTATAACAACGAAAAGGAAAAGAAAGACTTTAGACACGTTGCTAATCCTATACTCTATTACAAGATCAGATTTTTGCTAAGAGAATTTCATCAATTATGAAGTGGATTAGGTCCACCTGGGACACGAACTTCAGATTCATCCACTAGACCGCCATTGTTGCTTTGAGTTTCCTTGAAACGATATGAACTTGTGCTTAACTGCCTCTTATACGAAATAATAAATTTTCTTAATAACATTCTTTCTTCAACAGCTGCTGTTCTGATCATCCTGCAACTCCCAAAATGTAAACTTGATATCAAGATCATCAAAACAATAACTGAAAACGGTCTCATTCTTCAAAGGATGTAAACAAGATTCAAACTTGTTTTTGTAAAAGATAGATGTAATATGAAAAGGGTTGTTGAAAAAATTGTGGTATTTATAAGGGTCAGAGACAGAAACAGTTGGACATGGAGATAGAGCCAATAAAAAGAATCAAAATTGACCTTAAAACATATAATTATCTAATGAATTACCTTAATGACCCTCTCTTATCCTTAGTTGACCACCACTAGTTTCATATAATAATGTAACTGAAACAACAGAACATGGGGGATATTAGCTGAATCTAAGATGGAAGAAGGGTAGATGATTAATTAGTAATACAGATCATTTTCGCATGCTTAACAGTAGGAATCAAGGTTGTTGAATCCCTCTAGTTTACTTCAACTTGCCATATTTTAGGGTATCATTCTAACTTCTAACAAAAATTAAGTTATTTTTCAGGTCGTTGGGAGATGTTATATGTCGATCTTGAATGTGATGTTTCCTATAGATTATATTGTTTTCATCCATAATAAACTTGATACAAAAAGGGAGGACTCAAAGGAATTGCAATACTATATTACACATTGTGATAAATTAAGTCCATTATTTAACAACATTTGTGTTTTTAAGCTTTTGGATTGCAAAGGTCTACGCTGCTAGATAATTCAAATAAGTAAACAAAGTTTTGAATATAACAAAATACTAGGGGCAGAGACTTCAACCTATTTTCAAATATATGAGTTGATTCAGGTTGTATTGTCAAACAGTAAATAAATAATCTGCTTAAAGAAGCAAGCCAAATTGGTCAAAAAGTCGCCAAAAGTAATGCATAAACCACCTAGATAATAGCCCTGAACCGTATAAAACACATTTTGACCCGAACCTTTTGTGACATGTAACCCAACCCAGCCGATTCGCCTGTTATTCGCACTTTCACGAGAAACAAACTTCTCATAAAGAAAAAGATTGAAAATATAAATTAAGAAATGCTTCTTTCATTTTGAAATGGCATATTTAAAATACTTAATAATGTAGCTTATCATAATAATGTCATCTTATGCCAAATAATATGTGTATATCTCAGCCACCGAAACAAGAAGTCACAATCATGGATACCAATATAGAACACATTCCTTAGGGCATCACAAAGAAATCACTCATGCTCGTTGGCTTCACTTGTGGTCTCTTCCTTGGTTTCAGCGACTGCAACTTCTGATGGAACATGGTCAATTGGTTCAGCTGCAGTTGACTCAGCGGGTTCGGCTGCAGATGACTCAGCGGGTTCGGCTGCAGATGCCTCAGCAGGTTCGGCTGCAGATGACTCAGCTGCCTGATCAGTAGTTGATGGTTCGGGTGCAGGTTCTGGTTTCTTGATAGAACCAACCTTGACGTACTTGCTCATGAACTTGTATTCCCAATCTTGCAAAGCCTCGAGCTCGAATACACCAAGACCAGTGAGATCACCATTCAAGTCTTTCTCTTCAAATGACATTTTAGCAAGAGCTCTACTGGCATCCTTTCCTGCAAACAATGCATATGGTCCACCTGGTCCATAAAACATCCTGAAAACAAAATTAGTTACGCCCATTAGTACACAAACATTATATTTTGTAAACATATGGTCCGTAAACAGAAGTTCCTAATCAACAAATATAATTAAACATCATACGTTAGAACCAAATAGCTTCACATTTAGACCTTTACATATAAAATTATATTTTTTAGAAACTTTATTAAGATAAAAAAAAAAAAAATACTTCAAGTAGACTACCGAACGATGGAAGACACGTAGAATTGTATAGAACTCAAGGCGAACACTGCTGACAAAAATATACAGACCCATAGCGGAATACACTACTATAGTACGAATTATAGCAAAAAACAGTTTCCAGTATAGTATGGTTGGCACGTGTATCCGGTACGTCCACATCGAAACTGTTTCCCTCCTCCTTAATAATAAGTTAAACAAAGTCGATTTGGTGAAAATTAAGATGTTTGGGGGTGCATATTTTAGGTGCCTTAGCTTATTTGCATGTGTTTAAAACAATACACACTTTATTTATATGTCTGGATAGAAATGCAGTTTAGCTTATTTTAAAGGAATTAAGAAAACACTTACTTTTAGCTGGTAGTTATTTTGAACACACTCTGAGACATCAGACATGAACACTTGAAAATATGCAATACCAAAACAGCCCCTTAGGCCAGAATCACAACCTCAAGGTCTAAGTCGGTTTACCGTCGAACCTCTTTAAAACCCAAACTGAAACCGTATTGACACCAAACTGATGCTAAACAATCAGGAATTTGGTGCACATATTCTCAAATTTACGATATCCGGAATACGGTCCATTTTGGTACCCTTGCAGACCCCTAGCAAGATTCTAATCTTAAGTCATACCAATTAGAATTTAGAAGTACTATAAACCCTAAGTTTAGTCAAACCAAGTCAACAGACTTCATATTCTCCAAAGCATATAAAAACATAACCTATAGATACAAATACGAATTATAAAACGCTAAGAAACAAATTAAAACAACATATGTATAGATATATACCTGCTTTGTGAAACGTCGTATATCTGGCCTTTAATCGCCATAAGAAGCGGTTTTTTAGAATCAGTACCATCGTAACCTTTCAATTCCTCATCGGAAATCTCTCCTAGTTGAACCGGCGGTGGTAACGGCTGCATATCTTCTTCAATTGATCTCGACCGTTGTTGTAGATGATGATCGGAAGGTCCACCGAACATGCCGGAAACTGCATAGTATCCGGCAAGAGCTAAAGCGAGTACGGTGACGAAAGTTGCCGGAGATAGTCCAGTGTATGCTGTTATTGATTCTTTTAGCGTTTCTAATAGCTGTACGGACATGATTGGTAGTCGATAAGTTTTTGTGTTAAGAGAATTTGCGAAAAAAAAAGGGTTGATGAAAAATGGTCAGTGATTTTGTAGGAGCGGGGTGGGCGACTGTCACCAAACACTTCTATTTTGTAGTGTGGTTACTCTGAAGTATTTTATTATTTGTTTTATTTGTTTTTTTAATGATGATAATTGTATAAATTAATATATAAAAAATAAATAAATCAAATAAAATAAGATTTAATTTATTAAAAAGACATAAAAAAAATTATAAGTCCTAAAATTAAAATACATAATTTAAAATACATAAAAGATTACAAGTCCTAAAATTAAAATACATAAAATAAACAAATCAATCATCTCCCGCTCCCGTTCCAGATCCCGAAGCTTGCAATTCATTCCACCTCTGTTCACGATACCTCCAAAGATATTCCACAAGGTCGGCTCGAAGTCCTTCGTGTGTCTCCCGATCACGTAGTTCCTTTGTTTTCCTCTCGTATGTGTTACATCTCTCGATCCAAGAACCTTGTATGTTTCCAACAGGTACATAATAATTTTCATTCTCAGCAATGTTGAAACCGTTGTCTTCAATTATCATGTTATGCAATATGATACAAACATACATGATTCTTCTTATAGCGTTTACACTATAAGCTCTTGCCGGTTGTTGTAGTATATGCCACCTTCCTTGTAAAACACCAAAAGCGCGCTCAATATCCTTTCGTGCGGCCGATTGTTTCCTACTGAAATAAGTTCTCTTTTGATCAATTTCGCTTGAAAATCCCTTCACGAACGCTGCCCATGACGGGTATACCCCATCGGCAAGATAGTACCCTCTATCGTAATCCAAATCAGCCACTGTATATGGAACTTGGGGAGCGGAGTCATTTAGCAAATTCTTAAACAAAGAAGACGTATTAAGAACATTTAAGTCATTGTTGGATCCTGCAACTCCAAAGTATGCATGTCATATCCACAAGTCGTACGAAGCGACGGCTTCAAGCATAATCGTCGGATATCCATGATCGCCTCGGGTGTATTGACCTTTCCATGCATTTGGACATTGTGTCCAAGCCCAATGCATACAATCTATGCTACCAAGCATGCCGGGAAAACCATGAAGCTCGTGATGCTTATCATACAAACGATGCATGTCTTCATTCGTTGGTTCTCTCATGCACACATTTGAATATAAATCGATAACGCACCTTGTGAAATTTTGTAAAGTTTCACGAGAAACTCTTGCTGACATTTGCAAGTATTCATCAAAGGCATCCGAAGTTGTACCGTATGCCAATTGACGAATCGCAGAAGTGACTTTTTGAAGACAAGTAAAACCCAGTACGCCACGTGCATCGGGTCGTTGACGAAACCACAAAAAATAGTCGGGAAGTGGTTTGACGGAGTAAGAGCTAATATCCTCACAAATTCTTTGGAATAAACGACGACTCATTCGAAATCGACCTTTGAAATATTCATGCGGATATTTCGCAGTTTCGACAAAGTAATCGTTTAGTAACGTCTGCTCCGCCGTGACTCGGTCACGAGGTATGAAACGACGTGAACGAGCCGTGGAACTTTCGGCATCTTGTTACTCATTACGATACTTACGAGCAAGCATCATAAGTTTGTACGTGGTTTCGTCATCGGATGATGAATCGGATGACATTTTTGGATAAGTTTTTGATTGTTTTAATTGTGTATGTGAAAGAGTTTTTGAGATAGTGTTTTTGAATTGTGGTTTGAGGTGTGTTTAAATAGGAAAAAAATATTTTTTTAAAAAAAATTTGTGCCGTTGAACGGCTATATTTTTAAAATTTCTTTTTTAATTTTTTTTATATTAATATTAATATACATAGATCCGTTGCAAGCACAAAATCGAAAAAAAAAAACAGAACGTTACAAGCAAGCGGCGTTCGAAAGTGGACGGCGGCCGGAAAACGGCACGAGAACGCCGTCGGGAACGCCGTTTCGGTGCGGCAGAACGCCGTCCGACGGCGTTCTCGTCGGAAAACGGCGACGAAACCCCGCACACCCCGTGCTCTAACGATTTTTCTATGTATTACTTACCATGTTTTTATTATGATTTTTTCTTTCTATTAATTCATTATTCGCGCAATTTCCAAAATACACGGTATTCACCGGGAAACCATCCGTATACGAGTATTTTTTAAACTTTCTATTTATTTATATTTATTTTTTCTAACAAAATGGAGTATATTTAATACAGTTTATATTAGTAAATGTGTAATATTTATAATTTTTCGAGAGCACCTAATAGTCTAATACAATAAGTTATTAACAATAACAGAATATAGTTAATTTAATTTTTTCATGATTTAAAACGTAAAATGAAATAGTCCGAATTGATCTTAAATAATTTTCTAACAGTTAAGTGTTCAACAATATGTCTCAGTTCATTAAAATAGTAATCTAACGAATTCATCTAATATAGGTCAGATACTTCATCGGTATCAATTTAAGTATTCAATTTAAAAATCCTCACGAGCTTGCTAAAGTACAATCATTACTAGTAGAGTACCTGCGCAATGCAGCGGTACTTTACGTTTAAAATTTAAAATATTGTATTCGATTATTATATTGAAACGGTAAGTATTAAAACAATTGTTCGAGTTACGATAAATATGGACAATTAAAAAACGTATCAATACTTAAAATATATTTGACAATTTTGATTTGCATGTATGTTCACAAACTGCAAACTGTGTATTGATATATCTAAATGAGTTGTTTTTAATAATATGTTTAGTAGAAATTTACCATCTATCTAGTTATCTAGTTACTAATATATATACTGAAAAATTGTATACGGTTTCACTTTACAAGGTGAATGGTTAGTGATTTGTTTAATTATAAAAAAGAATTTTTTCAGTTAGTAATTACGTATAATAGCTATTAAAGAGTTATTATTATATATAGTTGTCATGTGTTAAAATAGTCTATTGTTTCTAAAAAATTTAAGGATATTCTTGGTATTTCACATCTCCATTTTATAAGTTTAAGGACAAACATGTGAAACCCTTTATAAGGGTTATAGATTCTTCCATAAGATTTCATTGTCACCATTTTATAAATTTTTATTTAAAAAATGAATATTCCAAATTTATTTTGAAATAAATTAGAGTAGGAAAATACCCTTGAATTAATTAATAATTTTTAGTTCGTAGCTCTATGTTATTTAATTCTTAATGTCGAGAATTATTATTAGGAGCTAATTGCATGATTAATTTATTTAGAAAAACAATAATACAACTTAACGGAGTATAATCTAGTCTATAGTATTTACGATATCTAAAGACAATATTGTTTAAAGTTAATAGGGATCAAGCCATCAATACGAATAAAGAAATATAATTAAAAATTAAAATTAAATCCAATATTATACGGTGTCATGTTTGGAAAATTGGAAAGGAAAACTTTAAAAATGTAAGCACAAGGTCATTATGTTGACTAAGGCGGGTCAATATAGTGCAGCTCGAGCAGGACTTTTACTACCCAAAATTACAGTACTAGCTACATGTATTTCATGCGGATTCAAGCGTGGACCATTATATTTTTGAAGACTCATTATCGTTTAATAAAAAAGATTTTATAAAAAAAACTGTAATTTGAACTACGGGGCTTCGTTTCAGGCCCATGAATTGTCAAATCAAAACTTGGAACGAGGCCCAATTTCGAGGCCAAAATGACTCCTAGAATAAGTTATGGGTCATTTTATATTTTATATTTTTGTTTTGTACTTTCTGTTTGGCCCGTTGCGTATTTTAGGCCCATTTTAATTTATGCTAGTATTTTAGGTTTCTTTGTGCTGGGAAACAATTCAGTTGTAGTTTTTGATAAACGTTGAGTTTTCTCTCAAATTGTGTTGAACATTTGAGATGAATTTTGCATAGCCGCGGTATTCGTTGAATCAATGCGTGTTGAAAGGAATTATTTCTGATATCCCGGAAATCAACATGTTTAATCTAGTGTTTGTTTATTCGTACTCTACATCAGTATTTGACAAAAGAAATGATATAAATAGTGAATCGCGTTTTAGATTACTGAAGTAGTTTTTAAAACTGAAAATGATGAAAACGGTTGGTTATACCTTTGTGTATGACCGATTATGGGGTGTTGTCCATTGGAATTCACTAAAGAACGTGCATTTTTCTGGGCGTCATGCACTCATGCTCGTGTTTTCATTTTTTTGGGTTCAACTTCCGGATTTGGAGAGTGGGAGCCTAGGAGGTCTTCACGATTAGGTTAGCGGGACTTTGGAGTTTGGCCTAAGAGCATTAGTAGTACTTCTATGGACTAAATATAAGTCCATAACATTATCCCGCCAGCTTTTTGTAAACTTCATTTTTTATAAACTCATTACTCCTACCAGCATAATATCCGCGCTATACAGTGGAGTTTAATATTTTTATTATAAATTGTGACTCAACGATAGTCGTATATTATTTTTGTTATTCAATGATGAATTAACCATGATTATGGGTTGATATTAGTAGTTTGTTTGTTTATATAGTTTGAGATTCGGTATATAATTGGTGAAAACTGATAAGTGAAAAATATGTGAAAATAATAGGATTATATTGTAAAATGAGATAGCTAAATATGTAAATGTTGAGTCTTAATTTATTAAGAGTTTTTTAAAAATAGAACATTAAGATGCTTTACAAGTAATTATAGATAAACTTTACCAAATCCATATACAATTTTTTAATATGAAAATTGGTATGTCTACGAGTAGGCATGAACAAAACCCGGTTTCCCGGAAAACCGGTTCGGGTTGAAAAACCGAACCGGTTTTTAATCGCGAGTCAAAAACCGGTTTTTCCAAAAACCGGTTCCAAACCGAACCGGTTTGGGGGGAGAAAAAACCCTAACCGGTTGTAACCGGTTTGTACCGGTTTGGAACCGGTTTGGGTTCAAAAACCGGTTTCAAACCGGTTTTCCTATAAAATTCGGGTTTTTTTCGAGCGTTGAGCGTTTTAGGGAAAATCAACGTATTCTTCAAATTTTTTCCGATAGAATGCTAGTACATTAGGTATGGAAACATAACTTAACAATAACTTACAACAAAGTTTTCTAAATCTTCATAAAAATATTATTGAAACCAATAATTCTATATAATTCAATCTTATTCGAGCGTTGAGCGTTTTAGGGAAAACCAACGTATTCTTCAAATTTTTTCCGATAGAATGCTAGTACATTATGAATGGAAACATAATCAAACAATAAATTAAAAGAAAGTCTTCTAAATCTTCATAAAAATATTATTGAAACCAATAATTCTATATAATTCAATCTTATTCGAGCGTTTAGCGTTTTAGGGAAAACCAACGTATTCTTCAAATTTTTTCCGATAGAATGCTAGTACATTATGAATGGAAACATAACCAAACAATAACTTAAAAGAAAGTCTTCTAAATCTTCATAAAAATATTATTGAAACCAATAATTCTATATAATTCAATCTTATTCGAGCGTTGAGCGTTTTAGGGAAAACCAACGTATTCTTCAAATTTTTTCCGATAGAATGCTAGTACATTATGAATGGAAACATAACCAAACAATAACTTAAAAGAAAGTCTTCTAAATCTTCATAAAAATATTATTGAAACCAATAATTCTATATAATTCTTCAAAAAACTTCAACTTTTATTAATCTTTAATTCTTCTAACATCTTCAACTTGGGTAGTCTTCAAAAGTCGAAATCTTCTTCGGAGGAAGCCTCTCGCGAAGCTTGGTCGAGAGCAATTTCTTCATCGGAAAGTGATATTGCCATACCCGCTTCCACCTCGATATCGTGTATATCTCCTTCGTATTCCAATTCACCTTCGAGACTTGAAACGTTTTGTATACGTTCCGCGGCGTCTAAGTGATCCTTCAAGCATATACACATCTCTAATGAGGCCGGTGTGAGTCTTGTTCTTCGTATGGATAGTACCCTGCCACTAAGAGAAAAGGCGGATTCCGAAGCTACCGTAGAAGCTTGGACGGTTAGTAAATCTCGGGCCATGATGGTTAGGATGGGAAATTGAGATTCCCTCCCTCTCCACCAAGCCAAAATGTCAAAATGTGCGAATTCTTCGGGTCCCATTGAGGCTAAAAAATCCGTTCCGGTATATCTCCCAAATTCGCTAGTGGCCCTTTGGTCACCATCACCCCTTGCCCGTTTATGGTTTTCTTGTCTTAAACTATTATATAAATTAATCATTGGATCTCGGGAAGAAGATGATGAAGCAAACATTGTGGAAGCCGAACTAGAAGAAACCATTGTTGTTGAACTAAATTTTTGAAAATAATGACCAAATAAATCTTTAAAAGATTTGTTAAAATAGTCTTTTGTATTTTGTGAAAAAAAATGGATCCTCATCATTCAAATCCAAATCGTTACAAATGTTATCGATAAGTAATTCCACCCCGGAAATGTTCAAACATGGGTTTAAGGCGGCGGCACAACTAATTACCGGTGGCATTTCTTTGAAATATTTTCTTAGTTTTGCTTTCATGGGAGCCACCATTATTGCATATACATTACCACAAAATTCGTATTCGCTTAGTTTTGAACTCATTAAAAATATTTGATTAAGTACCAAATGACTTGTGGGATAATAAACACCCGATAATAAAGTAGTTGCGGTTTTAAAAACTTTGAGCAATTCGGTTATCTTTTGAATAACCTCCCAATAGTCGGGGGAAAATGATGTTGCAAGACCTTTTTGAACAAGTTGATCATGAAAAACGTATAAAGTGTCGCGTTGCCGTAAACCACACATAAACATGTTGTAAGTCGAATTCCATCTTACGGGCATGTCCCAATTAGGGGTTAAAAAGATGGAATCCGTTTCCTTACATAATCTCATATAATGTTTGTATCTAGCCTTACCCGAACAAAATATATCTTGTAACATAATTTTATACGCGTTTTTTACTACGCTTATTTCTTGAACCGCTAGTCCGTCTTGCACAACCAAGTTAATGATGTGTGCAACACATCTACTATGGTAGAAAATGCCTTTCAAAGGTGGTTCGTATTTTAGTATTAACCTTTGAACGGCGTTTGTATTATTAGTCGCGTTATCAAACGAGATTGAAAAAACCTTTTGTTCTATTTTAAACATTTTCATTATATCTCGTAACATGTAAAATAAGTTTTTACCCGTGTGAGGATAGTCAAAGTTTTCAAAAGCAATGGTACGTTTCATCATTTGCCAAGTTGCGGGTTCAACCCAATGTGCGGTAACACAAAGGTACGAACCGGGCAAACCATGAGGAGCCGACCAAACATCGGTTGTTAATGATACACTTGTATTTAAGTTTTCAAAACCCATTATTAGTTGACTTTTAGCATTTTTCCACAATTTAAGAGCATCACGTCTAAGAGTAAGACGACTTACATGATTATATCGCGGTTGAAGAGTATTTTGAATGACCCTAGTAAGCCGAGGGTTGTCGAAGTGGTTGAACGGCAACGCTTCTTGAATCACAAAGCCGGCAAATGCTTCTCGACACCGCTCCGCTTCGTATGCAAAAATACCCCCATCTCGTGACATGGTTGCTTGACTCGACTCGGGATTACTTTTGACTCCATCACAATACTTTGTAGCATGTGATTTCAAAGTAGAGTTGGAGTCGGCTTTCAAAAATTTCCCGCAACGTTTACAAAATGCCTTAGTGGAACCATCCGACAATAACACTTTGTCGTAATTACACCAAATCTCGGGATTTCGTTTGGTTACCAAAACTTGAACAATAGTTGGTGCATTTGAAGAACCAACACCGGCGGAAGTTGAAGAAGATTGAGTGGCCATTTTGATAGCGTTTCGAGAGCGTTTTGAGAGGAGTAGAGAATTTTTTGAGAGTTTCGTACGTAAATCGTAAGCGTTTTGAGTGTTTAAAGACTAGAATTAGCAAGATTGAGTGTTGTGACTAAACCAAACCCAAGGTATCTATTTATACTAGTTTTAGGATGGCAAAATGGTAAAAAAAACAAGAAAAAACGGTCACAAACGGATACAAAACGGCTACATTTCGAAATCCACAAAAACCGGTTCCAAACCGGTTTTTAAAACCGGTTTTCCAAACCGGTTCGGGTAAAACCGGTTACAAACCGGTTCTCCAACGGTAAACTCCAAACCGGTTCCCAAACTGCCGGTTTTTACAAAAACCGAACCGGTTTTGGTCAAAACCGGTTTTGACCGGTTTCGGTTTCCGGTTTTTTTCCGGTTTCGGGTCGGGAACCGGGTTTTTTGTTCAAATCTATCTACGAGAGTATGAGACCTGAGACCACAAGCTTTCTCCTCCTAAGCCCATACATATGGACATTCAACAAGATTATATGGACTTTTGAGATGGACTTGAACATGTAACCGTTTGCTAAGGCCCCAGCCCAAAGATGTGAGATAATCTTCAACTACCACATCGGTAGTCGGCACATACAAATTTATGTAGATAGTTGCTCAAGGTAATAAACGTGTTAACAAATAAATAAATTAAATAATAAGCAAATATACACTGTGGCAGGATATGTTAACAACCTTACTACTTGCAACTCCCATAAAAGTATGAAACAAATTAGGAAAAAACACAAATCTCTTTAAAAGGAAAGCAATTAAGCGTATCAGGTATGTTTCATGATTCCTACTCTCTGGTCTCTATCTATCAAAATCACATGCTTTCAGATTTCATGTAATGTTTCAAGAGACATCATAATCTTACAAACATATTTCTGATAATTAGATGGAGCACACACTGTGGGTTAATATTTTTCGTTGTTTAAGCTCGAAAACGCCGTCCGATGGCGTTTCCGGTCGGCGTCCAGTCCGGAACGCTGAGAAATGAGATTTTTTGTTTGTTTTCAGACGTTAATATTGATTTTAAAAAATTAAAACAAAATTTGACAACGCTGAAAACTCAGTGTCCCCCACTCCCCCAATTCTTGAATTTTCAGTGTCATCACTCATCGTGCTCTTAACAATTTGATTTTTTTTCAATGACATCGTATCATCAATGATCTTATCTAATTAACATTGAGTGATAAATTTTCGTTGTGTAAATATATATTGAGTTGTCTTCACTTCTTTTTACTTTTTTAGATTCGCGCGGTTCCTAGTTGGCTTATTAAAGAATATTATATTATTATATTTGAAAATAAAAGAGAAATTTCTTATTTTTTAGAGAAGTGAGAATAATGGCGTCTACGTAGACAAATGTCATGCATATATAAGTTATGTGAGGTCTTAAAAGCCAATAATACACTATAGTACTATACATCTCTCGTGTACATGTTGTCCCACAACAAGCCATCCACCAATTCAGCGATCGGCCTATAAAATTGATGAAATAATATATGTTAAAGGCCTACTTAATTACCTAACAAGTAACTCCAAACTTTTGGAGAGTTAACTACTCAAGACACTCAGAAACCATCTTAGTATCACGTCGTAAGAATAAAAGTTCAATTAACATACATAAAACTCATCGATTCAAACTCAGATTCACTACTCCTCCATTCGTTTCAGTTAAAGTGTTCACTTTGACTATGCACACAATTAAAATATAAAGTGAACACTTACTACAAAACAAATAAAAATAACATATAATAATTTTTATTGTAAAATAAGAAAAGAAACAAATACCGTGTAAACGGTCTATCTTTCTCCCCATACCATGACCAACCACCAAGACAGTCTTGGACGCCAATGTATCTATGGTAACGGGCGTTTCGGACTTTGAGAACACAACAAAACTCAATAGAATATAATGATTAGGGCTATTTTAATTATGCTTTATAAATCATACATTGAGTTACGCACTTGTATATATTTTAAGAAGATAAAGCATAAGCACTTTCAAACGCGTAAACAAGAAAAAGAAAAATCACAAGCATCAATCATATGTTGCGTATAATTTCTCAAACATATATGACGTACTCCGTATAATTTAAATTAAATCATGTTATCTTGCTTATAAATAAATGCTTCGTCATGTAAATAATAATATGTTTTTTCATGTAATAATTTTGTAATAAGGAACTTTAAAACGACCGACAAAATTAATATATACGTAGAGAAATGCTAGCCGAGAAAATAATCCATTTGTACGTGGAAACATTTAAAAACTCAATTAAGATACTTGAAACTTGAAATCTGAAATAAGAAAATGCAAGCTAGTTTTTGCAGTTTTACAACTTGGGTCCACCACTTTGCAACTTATCCATAAAATTAAAATAGAAACTGTTGGGCTTTTTATTTTCTTTGTCTTTTTTATTCCAATTGTACGTTTCCTATATCCGTTCGAATTTAATCGTTCACTTTAATTTTCACACACTTTTAAAAAAGTAAACTAATTATGCTTCTGATAAACAAAATTTCAGTATTTTTTACTTAAACCTTTTCTAATTGGTTAAAATTGAAAATACACAATTATTTTGGAACATTTCAAAAAGTAAACGTGGATAACAAAATTGGGACAAATATAAAAAGAATGGTAATTTGAATGGTACCATTGACCCTTGTATTATATTTCAATGGTATGCGTCTGCCCCACCCGCAAGGAGTATCAACATCAGGCAAATCACCATTTGAGTTTTGCCGATCGTTAGTTGGGAAGGACGTAGTATTTCATTTGTAACAACTTTCTATAAAAACAACCACAATTTATGTTTTTATTCAAGTAATAGTTGACAATTAAGAAAAATCCAAATCAAGAATTATGTGAAAAATAAATGAATGAATTAATGTGAGAGGTGTGTCTGGGCCAAAAAGGGAGAGAAGATGACTTGGAAAAACAACCACCGCATCTCATGCTTGAGGTACAAAAACAAACACCCATTCCATTTTTATCATACCTCTCTAAACATGCCCCCCTTTACTCCCCTTATTCCCTACTTTCTACGGCTATTATCCAAGTACTTATATATACTCACTATTATACATAGACATTTATTAAATTACTATTATACCCTCTTGCCGAAACATGAGAACAAAAACTCATTATCATCATTACGATTATAAACGGCCAATATTTCCAAGAAGCTATTTTGTCTCGTTAACGTATAAAACTTGAAAATATGTCTTCCTTTATTAACATAAAGTTAAACTGACATAAAATGTCGATATCATGTAATAGACAAATCGGGTCATCATCACTCATTTTTTTTAACTTTTAGCAAATTATAACCATTAAACAACTAAACCAAACAAATATAGTCTAAAATGATACCTTTAAGATTGTTTTGTTTGGTTAAGAAAACAAATGAGTTTGATAATTAAGTTAATTGCCTAATCAGCCTTCAATGGCACAATTGTAATATACATGAATAACGTCGCCATTTATCAAGGATTTAATATACCAATCCAATTACATGGGGAATATATATACACACACAAAATAACAATATACAACCATGCATGTCTATCCATTTCTTCATTTAGAATTTAACAAACGTTACATTTTCATTTGTGCTGGGACCCTCCAAAGATCTAACAAAATAACCAATCATCTACCACCGCAATCACTAGCTACCACAACCGTACCACCGCCGTTGAGCCATGACATGAACCACCAAAATCCACCACCTCAAACAATCTCCGATCAGGACCAAACAACATCACCGAAATTCGAGTGGGACTTCCGAGTCTCCTCTGTGGTTTCACCCTCCGTAACCACCGGCGGACACGTCTCCGACACCCTCGGAGTCATAGAAGTTAACCCCTCCGGCACACTTTTCGCCACGGGCGGTATAGCCCGAAAAATTAGGGTTTATAGCGTAAATCCTACCATATGTCATTTTTGCATATGTACCTCAGCAAAACTCAGCAGCCTAAAATGGAAACCGGGGTCAAGCGGAAAAATTATGGGCTCAGCGGACTACGACGGAGTCGTCTACGAGTACGATCTGGAGACCCAGATGCCGATATTTGAACGTGATGAACATAACGGTCGTCGCATTTGGAGTATGGATTACTCCAGTTGGAATCCAGTCGTGGGAGCATCAGGTTCCGATGACGGGACCATGCAAATATGGGACCCACGTCATGATGGTGGGAATTGTGTGGCTAATGTGGAATTTGGTAATCCAGTTTGTTGTGTGGAGTTTAGTCCATTTGGTGGCACATTATTAGCCGTTGGATGTGCTGACCGAAAAGCTTACATTTACGATGTTAGAAAAATGGTTGACCCACTAGTGGTTTTTGATGGTCATCAAAAAACCGTGAGTTATACTAGATTTTTAGATGATCGTACGGTCATGACATCCGGTACAGATGGGTGTTTAAAAATGTGGGACACACAGGATCAACGCCTTATTCGGACTTTTAGAGGGCACACTAACCAAAGAAGATTTGTTGGGCTATCTATTTGGAGAAATCAAGGTTTAATTGGGTGTGGGTCAGAAAGTAACCAAGTGTTTGTTTATGATAAGAGATGGGGTGAGCCCATTTGGGTACATGGGTTCGAGCCCGAAGGTGGAACCAAATCCGAACATGGGTTCGTGAGTAGTATTTGTTGGAGTCAAGTTGGAGACGATGAATGTACGTTTGTTGGTGGTGGTTCCGATGGAGTTGTAAAGATTTTTTCCGGGAAAAGAAAGGCATTAACCTCGATTAATTAGTAATTAACTAAAAGGTGACACATTTCTTTCTAGCTACATTTGTTGTTAGTTACGAATAGTTGTTTGTAACTTGTAAGCTAGCGATTATTACTTGAAAGTGCGGTTTATTGATATTAAATGAAACGTGTAGTTACATTATGCTTTTTGATCATCTCTTAATTCTATTCTACCTTAGATTAAAACATAATAAGAGCAAGAGTTGCATTTAGTTAAATCGGGTTTAGGTTGACAACCGATCTTGAATGTTGATGATTACGGAGTATTAGTTAAGTAATCACTTGTATTATGCAATCAGAAACACAAAGATAAAGTCCCACAAAGTTCTACAGACATTAATTTGAAAATTCCATGCATGCATAATATATGTAATGTAGCGTTGGGTGTAATCCCAAGTGTCTTACTGGAACATGTAAACACTTTAAACAGTTATATAAACTTATGTTCTCTCTGTTAACAATAATTCATTTATAGTTGGACTTACTCGATGTCAGGGCTTCTTGATAATGGAATTTGTGGACAACCAATGAGGGAGAGAATTAAGGATACAACCAATGAGGGAGAGAATTAAGGATACCCACCAAAACTTGAGATAATGGTTCCACTGTAGTGTCCGAGTAGATACTACTATTTTCTCTCGAACCATAATTATATTATTTGATCAGATCATTGAATCATTTATTTCTCTTGTTAGTGAAATATACCATCCGTTTTTTTATATGGGACTACGGGTCGTCTCTAAATTTTTCGAGGCTTTGAATAGTATTATTATGGATTTACTAAAATGAGTCCATTACGTAGAACTATAATTCGTCGTTCAATGGACAATATCGGAATTTGAATTGACATCTCAAAAATAAAATTATTCTAAATCTAGTTACTAGAATATGCAATTACTTAATTAGATTTTAATTTCTTATGTCATCATAAATACTAAACGTATCACATACACTACTCTGGATAATTTTGGAAGTCCTTGGAATTTGAAGGTCACGAGTAGTCACTCACGCACCTCGTCCACCTTAAAGACTGCGTTGAGTGGGGAAAATAAGCGGGTTAGGAACAATATATCCTAACATATAGTTAGATTTGCATAAGTATTTATGTGTTTCACACTTTTTATCGTTCGGAACATGCAAGTTTCTATTCTTATCTTACCTATAAATTATTAGAAAATTGTTATTTGTAACCCTTGGGACTATATATAAGATTTCAACTTCCATAAAAAAAAACATCTAACTTCCTTTAACCGCCCTAAAATCGTCAATCACATGTAGTTAAATAGCCAAAATAGTTAGTAATTAGTTTTTTAACCGTAACCTACCAATCATTTATAAAATTTTAGTTGTTATACATGGTTATGTTTAGAAAAATCCTAATAACTAATTAATAATAATTAATATTCTTGTTTATATATGCATGGAAGAGTGAAAGTGAAGAACCGAAAAAATACAAAGTGTTTGTCATTCTCTTTTTAGTCGTGAGTGTTCCAAAATTGGTAGCATGCATTCTTTCTAGGATAACCTCAATGGCTGATTCGGGTGGAACAAAACACAAAACACAATTGTGACATTCATTGTTATACACCACTAATCACGCTTCAAATTGTTGTACATTACAATAATATAATACATAATTAGTAGTGTATGGTTAATTTTGTTAGTACGGTGTACACATTATCACCTTAAGCAAAAACTTTATTACGTTTTATCCATGAACTATAGCTAATAGATTCAGTACAAGATTCAATACGCGCGTAAATAAAGATAAAAAGTAAAAAATTGATATCATGTGATGAATTATGTTTCCAACTAGAATACTTTCTTTCTATGACGTCAATATACTTGTACAAATTGTCGACATAATTAATACTCCGTAACAAACCACCAAATTTTCATTCATACACTTTAATAATGTATTAAAGTAGTAGTATATAATTAACCTACTATTATTATTATTATTATTATTATAAGTTATACGAGAAGTAAAAACAAAAAAGGAAAATGAAAAAGCAAATAATCTATCTCGTAAAGATTGGATAAAAAGTACCATAAATTGTAAACTTTAAAGTACCAGTTGAAAGTGGCAATTTGCAACCCTGAAAACTGAATTTATACGATTTTATTTATTATTTTTATTATATTAATAGAGATGAGGTACAATAATTTTTAAAAATATGAAAAAACCAATGGACTTGTGTTATTTGTACGAAAATCATTACCCCAATCTTTTTGAAAATTAATTATCTCACAAACGTCAAATCGAAAATTATAAAAATTGCACCATAGAATTATGCAGGTACAATTTTTATAATTTTTGATTTACCGTTTGTGAGATAATTAATTTTTAAAATCTTGAGAGTTTTGTACACGTGGAGCATTATCATTGGTATTCACATTTTTTCAAAAAATATTGTACCCTAATAAAATTTTCTCTATATTAATAAAATAAAATAAAATACGGGTGAAAGAATCAAAGATTGTACGTTATGGTCCCGAGTCGGTACTCCATACCAACTAGTAGGCTATTAAAGTAACATGGTTTTGTGCACATTTTTGAAAAGTGTAATAATTAATTGCTATAATAAACAGGAGGAAAAAAAAATGATAACTAGTAGATCGAGATCTAATTGTACATAAAGACTTTAGGTTATACATGGAGTATGTAACTTCATAATTAAAACGATTATTGCTACCAAAATAAACGTACATCATCTACCTTGGTACCGTATTCCCCAATCCCCAATAAGGTAAAAAGAAAATCGATATACACTTTTTTGTCCAAATATACCGCGACTTATATATGTCCTATAATTTACTATAAAAAGATACAAATAACAAATTGATTATGACATTTTTGTACGAATATATACTATGTAGTAGTTGGTATTTGATGTTGTCTACGCAAACAATTTATAGCATAAAGTCGTGGTCCTTTTATCAAGTCGTTATGCATCTTTCAATCACAAGTATACTTCATTTGGCACACAAGAAGCCACATATCCATACATTCCTCACTTTTTATAACATGACCTGAATTATATTCATACTTTTAACTTTAATACTCCGTGCGTCTGTTTATCTCACTATTTTTGTTTCTTTCAAAAAGATTGTATCCCTTTATATATAAAATAACTAACTTTTTTTAATTAAATTTTCAAATTTACCCCTATTTATTACTTTCAATAACTTGTTTTTTAAATATATTCAGTCAAACTTACCTTGAATATAATGGTAAAAATAATATTTTATCAAAATATCATAAATTCAGTAATTTTTTTGAGGGACGTTTTTTTTTTGGGACAGTTTCACATTATATATACAAAGAAATGATCTTTAAAACTAACGTTATGCAAGCTTATAGTTGTTTTTACATTACGGAACTTGACACCTTCAAGAATCAAGATTCCGTAGCTCTTTGGTCCTCCAAGGAGTCTTCTTTCTGTTTTAGTCCCTAGAGCTTATTCAATATGTATCTACCGTCCTTTTAGTTTCTTTTCGTTTTATATATCAAGAAATCAAACCGTAATAAGTATTATAGTCGTGGATGAAGGTCTTCTCATCTTCAAATCGATACGAGAGATCATGTACGTTATGATTGTGAGATGAATAAATAATGGATCTTCATTTGGTGGGTCGATCATAAACAATAGTTAATAATTTGTATTTTGTAATGGGTCAACATATCCCATCATATCACAGGTTAAGTTTGTGATGAATGTAATTTATTTTGAGAAGGTTCGAGGTAATCAACGGCTTTAAAAAATGTTGATGCGTGGGGGTCAACACGTAAGCAGATATCCACGCTGCTTATTTCATCAGGGATTCTGTGCCTTAGAGGGAACATTATTTATTAAATAGTTACAAATAGTGAATAAACAAATTTATTGATAATCATGGCCTGATTGGATTAGTTAATTGACCACTTTTTTATAAATAAACTTTAAAATTAGAAGCTTGATTGAGTCAACTGCTAATCAAGAAAAGTAAATGATTATTTTATTATAACTAATTAAAATAGTAAAAAGATTATGGTAAATTGTCTAGCAAAGTGAACCGTACCCCAACCAGGTAGCATTGTAGTTAATGGAAATTTCCAATAGAGACTCAAGTTCAACTCTGCGCATGAGTAGACACTTTCCTTAGCAGGCTGTTGAGTTGGCCTGAACTCTGAACAATGTTTTTATATGATATTTTGTAACAAGGGAAGATACATTTTGTAAATTCGAGGATAAAAACGGGAAGGACAAAATACTAATTAGGCGAATAAACAATGAATTGAATGTTATGGAAGTTGACATTTGAAATTTCTATCCTATGAACTGTCATTTTGTTATAGCTGTATTCTAGATTTGGCATGCAAAATTTGATAACAACTTGTATATAGTTAGCTACATACAGTATTACCTTCATTTTAGGTGGATTAATTGGTCACTTTAAATTATATATTGAGGATGAAAGTTCAATGAAAGATCTATGGAATCATCTTGGTCACCTCCGGGCCTATTCTTGACGGAGGTGACCAAGACCAAGGGTATTGCTGTCTTTTCGTTGCAGGAAAAAAACCTCCTAAATAATTTTATTTAATACTATATAAGTTTTTAATCATATACTCGACACTCTAACTGCTTGGAAAATGAATCTTAATTATGAACCAAAAACTTTCGGGCCGATCAACTCAATCCAACTTATCTGTTTTTACCCATTATCCAACCCACCCAATTTGACACCTCTAATCATTAGCAGATAAATGCCAAAAAAGAAGAAGAATTATTTCACTCTGGATAGCTAGGTGTGAGTGATAACCAGATTAAATGAGGATGGCATGCATGAATTATCCCATGCTTATGTTTATTTCTTTCTAAAAAAATGCATATCTTTTCTGTCTAACAGATTTACATATCTTTCTCCTTCCAAATAATATAAAAGCAAAAAAACAAATTCTGGTCTAGTCCAAATTGATGTGGCAGGTTATGTAATTGGATTAATTGTCTGCTTACTCATTAATCTATCTATACAGTAAGTCAAATAGTATTACTTTATTTCATCTAGCTAGAACTGAAAGCTAATCTAAGTCATTAACAATTATACAACAAATTATAATTCTAATTGAAATCTAACACGTTGCACAGGCCAATGCAGTAGATTACTTACTACATACTATTCTAATAAGTTCTTCATTAAAAACTCTTGTTTCACCAGCAGAATCTTCCAGACTGTTTAATAATTTCAAATTGATGTATGAACTTTCATACATCCGTAAACTTTAATGAATTATGTTGAGATAATGATTGACAAATTTAGCCATAGATCCAATATGTAAGTTAACGAAAATGTCTGATTATTTTAATTCATCACTCCCTTGAAAAGCCATGCGTATCATGTTGGCTATTCGTCGAGGGATTTAAGCATTGATTTGGTCTCTATGTTAGATGAAATATAGAAATGTGGAAAAGTCAGTAAACAACATTGTAAAACTATAGCTATTAGGGAATTTTGTCTTCAAGGTAAGAGCTACCAGAGTCTAGAAATTGTATAAAAATTAAGTAACCGTTTTGAACCAATTTCTAATTCGGTAACTAACGTTAGTTGCCGCAAGCCTCAAGAAGAAATGATCAAATTTTCAAACATAACGACTAACTTTGATCACCTTTTTGTGCAATTACCTTAAAAAAAAAAAAACTTCTACAGTGGTTTGCAGGACCAACTCAAATTCTTTGAAGGGGGTGGCTATTAACTCATCATTTTGTAGGGGACAATTTAATTAAGATTTTTTCAAAAAGATTTGCTGTAATATAATTGTTGGTATTAGGTAATTTTATCATAAAATTAATGTCATCATAAACAGTACTAAGCAATTGCTTCCCTTTATATATACAAAAACATCATAATAATAGTTGAAAGCTCACTTCATTACCAAATAAGGTCATATATCTCATACATCATTTTACTTACTAAAAAGCTACTTCTTGTTAGTAGAATGAAATGCAAGTCATCGGTGAACGAAAATCTAAAGCACAAAAAGGGCTTATGGTCACCTGATGAAGATAAAAAACTAAAAGATTACATCCTGAACCATGGTCTTGGCTGCTGGAGTTTTGTCCCAGTTAATGCTGGTAAGCAAATACTGAATTATCAAGATACATCTTTTCTTACTGTTATGAACTTTTGTTCTTGAAAATGCAGATACAGTCTTGAAGTTGACTCTGTTTCTGTCAACACAGGTTTGCAAAGGAACGGAAAGAGTTGCAGGTTAAGATGGACGAATTATCTACGGCCAGGATTAAAGCGAGGAAAGTTCACTAAACATGAGGAACAAAAGATCCTGACTCTTCATGGCAAGTTAGGCAATAAGTACGCACACCTCAATTTGCTTCTGATAATGATCATAATCTTCATTATTAAATAATCTAGCCCCTCAATGAAATCGTTAAATGAGGTACTAAATTAGTAACTCCGAAACCAATATATACTCCATCCATCCCAATATAAGTGTCTTTATTTGTATTCTCAATTGTCCCAAAATAAATATCCACTTTCATATTCGAGACAATCTATAAAGTTTTAAAATGTTAAGTTGATGTTTTATTGATGGTACATTCTTAAAACTGTGCATTTTGATAATAGACATTTATTCTGAGACGGAGGGAGTAATTAGATTTAACAATGTGATGGATCAATGTAATTTTTTAGCTTAAATGCTTCTGTATTTATTTCTCACATGTATACTAGCCTTCAAGTTTAATTTTGTTCGTGATCGGAGATGCTTTTGTTGGTAACTCGAGTTTCATCACTATTATATGCAAAATTCTTCCATTATATAATGAAAATTTTGTATGATTTATGTATTGGTATTTTTTTCAGGTGGTCTGAGATGTCGCGGCAAATGCCTGGAAGGAGTGATAATGAGATAAAGAATCATTGGCATTCTTATGTTAAGAAGAGTACTTCTAAATTAGAAAACATAAAAACTAAGTCAATGTCTACCGACACAGTAAATGAAAAATCATCTTCTGTTTCTTCTTTGAAATCAAGAAGTTCAAGTCTTGAATCTTCTTGTCACATGAAAGAATTAGATCCTTTAAATTACTCAAAAGAAGTCGATTTCAGAATCCCACCAAAAATTTTATTTTCTGAATGGCTTTCAAACGATCAATGCCATGCGTGTGATAATTCAGACGAATTATCTGTTTCCGCAGATGCTATTTATCATGCTTCTAGCTCTCAAGAAACAAATATAAATCGAGGATCAAGAGAGAGTAATGTGCAACTGAGCCCTGAGATGAATTTGGAAAATGACTTTTATGATTTGATCTTCGAAGAAAATATGTGTCAAGATTTCAACATTAATGACGTAAGAATGTTAACTTGTGATGACTTATACTCTTCTTCAACCCTTAGCCAATCTAACTCAACATCTATATAACCTCGAAGGGAGCTAAATAGCTAATATTGATTTTATATGAGCTTGTATGTCCACGAGTCGCTGACCTTTATCGTTGGACCAACATATCAAACAAATAATAATAATAAATGTCATTTCATTTATTTGCATTTTGTTTTGTTTATTGACTCTTTGAACCACCATACTTGTCTTTTTGGTGCAATCAAACATATCTTACTAGCATGGATGATTTTGGGTACATTGTGACAAGTACCATGGTATTGTTAATCTGTATTCCCACATTTTTCGAAAACGGATCATTCTAGCAAACTACAGTGATTATTTGGTATTATTGTGAAAAAATAAAAAAAGAATAATTGAAGGTAAGGCTAATTATAAAGGTTATAGCAAGTATCTATAAGCATGCATACTCGAGCTCTATATTATTTGCATGTTATGTTATGTTATGATATGATCATAGTAAGAAAGGAAATGATTTGCTGCATCAATAAGGATTATCTGTTAGCACATAAATTAATTCAATCTCATTTGCAGCATGTATTAGTAAGTGGTTTTAGTAACCAAATTTGTGAAAAGTTATAGGATATGGAAAGGTCAACTTCTCTTAAGTTTGAGCCGGCCAGGTGATCATAATTATTGGTATTCTACACATGCTGCTTGTGTAACAGAACAAAAAAACAAAACAAATTCGCCTTTAGGTTTGTCAATAGGCCAAGTCTTGATCTAGACAAGACTCGCTCCATTTATTTGATCCGACATATACAATGACTCGATCCATTGATCCAATACATAGATAATTCAGGAAGATCAATACTTGCATCCATTCTTTTAGATACTGAAATATAAATGATTATTAATATCGATCTTAGTAACTAATATCCCTCACACTTCATAAAGATTTTGAACATATGAAGCATAACTAATCTTAAACTGTGCTGTCGGCTCGAATCTAATGAATGCTGACCTCAAGTTTCAGGCCTCGGTCGGTGGTGATGAGTTCTTAAACAACAAAATTATTTGAACCGTTTCAACGACACTTTTCATTGGTGCCTACCTCAACAGATTCTTGACAGATCAGCATTTCTAGTTGTTAATTTGTTTAAAACAGAAGGCCATTATTTATTGGTTGACAATGCCTGTTGGACTAAAATAAAGCCATTGACATTCCAACTCTGTTTCATTGGCAATGGTACTTTTACAACTATAATAATAACCTTTTGAGTCATAATTGTTAAACAAATTAAAACTATGCCATGCTACGTGGTCCACTGTGGTTCTTGTGTTGTTATATGATGAAACATGCTGATGTTTTCATTTTTATTAAAAATTATTCTCTGAAATAAAGAATGCCGACTGATATGTGAGATGAAACGATCGATCTAATACTTTAATACTTAGATATTTGTTTCCCTTTGTTTTCTACTAGAAACCTAAGATTAAGAAACTGATAGATGCCTGCCTAATTTGTATAAATTTTATGTTTACAATTATTATTTTCTGTCAACTTTCATCATCACGAAAGTGTTGATTAATGCAAAGATCACACGTCAAAACATGAGGTAAATTTATAAATTGTAATTGTGTTGTTTTCAGGTTGCAAATATGGTAATCATACTATTCTATGACAAAATGCCTTACATAACATGTAATATTAGATATAAAAACACATTGATTAATCTATCATTCTATTGCAATTAAAAAGCTGTAAAGGACAAGACTTTCAAATAATACATAGATTAAATCGCACGCTAAAGTGATTGATTATGATTGTATGCTGTCAATTTCACCAAGTCTTTATCAATAAACTCGATTCCATTTCTTTATGTTAGAAAAGTTCTAAAACTATTATTCAAATGAAGTTGTTAATGATTATCGTTGAAGTAAACAAGTCACGTTTTTTATTGGCAAGAACTTGCTTAGACTTTCGACCACGAGAATCATGTTTATAGAATATCATACTGTCAAGCAGAGCAAATGAAATAATTGTTAACGATAGTCAAATGTTTGTTGATACATTATCCATTTGAAGCTAGCTTCTTTGATTTTGTTTCTTGCAGAATTATGTAAAGTTTGTACTGGCATATTCTCCTAATCCAAATTCACCAAATGCATATCAATGTATTATTTTCATACTACAGTCAAGTATTTGTTGATATAATAAAATACCGCGTGGCCGTGTGTGAAGCTTCATTGATTTGCATTTATATTCTGTTTAGTTGGTGTTGGCAACTTCCTGTAATCTGAACACACCAAATGCAGATCAGTATATGATTTTTGAAAGTAATCCCATAACTTAGAAGGTGCATATGGTCATTAACCAATCTGTGGTCAACTGTTTGGTGATGTTCATATTAGATTCCAAGAATTGTAATGTTATCGTCATAAATTCGACCATATTTAATTAATCAGAATTAATATCAAGAAATGAACAAATTTACAATGTATGTAGGTATGTCTCAAAAAAGTCTAGTTTAGGTGGACATTAATCTATATAATTAGTTTGAGTCTTCATATGATTCCTTTTTTAATTCTGGTGGTGTTGGGTAGAAGAATTTAAAATATTTGTTTATCGTATAGACGGCCTAATTAATGTTCTATTTAATTGCGAAATCATCTACAGTCGGTTTTCATAATCATCCATCATCGAATTCTCCTTTCATCCTCTGATCTTAGCTACCACTACACTAAAAATTAGTTATATTTTACGGGTACTTAAAACTTTGTGAAACATGAAGTGCAAGCTATCAGAAAAGCCGAAGATGAAACAAAAGAAAGGCTTATGGTCACCCGATGAAGACCAAAAACTAAGAGATTATGTGGTGAACTATGGTCATGGTTCCTGGAGTGCCGTCCCAATCAATGCAGGTAATTTTACTCTCGGTGTGATCATTCTTCAACTGTAATGTTGACTATGTTAACGTTCTAGGTAGTTGACTTCGATCCTAATCTTGATCCTACTTCTTCTTATAGAGAAAGATAGAAATTTATCATGACTGTTTTTGCCTTTGGTTAATTACACACGTGTTAAATTTCATCATTTTCTTGTTTATGTTGGATATATAGCGGTATTGGACTGTAAACTGGTCTACAATTTCAAGAATTCATCTTATTGTAGAAAACAGTTATGACAGTAGGACACTTAATATGACAACTTTGTGGGTCATCCATATATGATGTTACCATCTATTAAGAATCCTTACAGTGAGACAAATTTCTAAACGATGTGCACATTGTTTTCCAATTTTAGTTTTTTTTGGACTATTTTAATTTCAAAGCCATTGATCCTGATAGTTTGTATTGATAAACACATTTAGGTCTGCAAAGGAATGGAAAAAGTTGCAGATTAAGGTGGATTAATTATCTCAGGCCAGGATTGAAAAAATGTGCATTTTCAATGCAAGAAGAAGAAACCATCCTTACCCTTCATGGCCTTTTAGGCAACAAGTAAGCAGCAATCTTTTTATTATCATTTGCAATTCAATCACCTTTCAGCATAAATATTTATGCTGGTAAATTAATTAATCAGGTGGTCTCTAATATCTCAACATCTGCCTGGCCGGACTGATAACGAGATAAAGAATCACTGGCATTCTTACCTAAAAAAACAAGTACCAAAATCAGAAAATGTTGAAGCTAAAATTAAAACCGAATGCACAAACTCCAACACGGGATGTACGGAATCATCATCATCATACATGAACTCAATTACACGAAACACGAGTTTTGATTCATCAGACTTCACAAACCATTCATCTAATGTCACGGATCAACCAGGCCCACACGCTCAGATCAACAAATTACCCAAGATTTTATTTGCAGATTGGCTTAGCCTAGAAGAATTTCATGGGCATGAGAGTTTAGTATGCAATGATGGAGTAAGTAATCTGTCAAATTACCAAGATGCCCCTGTGAATGGTTTGGTATCAAATGAAGGATCTACGGACAGCAGTGCGACTGTCAACTGTTTAAGCAATTACTCAAATGAAGATATGTTTCACAACCCCATGAAAATTGATCAACTTTTCAACTTTAGTGTTGGAGATTTCAACATTGAGGATTTGTTGTATATCTAAAGATTATTTTAACAGGGGAGAGTGAATAACAACTAATTCAGTAATGTGAATGCCACCAATGTTACATTGTAGCTCAAAAGAATCTTCAATCTTGTATAAGTTTATGCATATAATTGTTGTGTATATATAAAATCCATGGAGTTTTATCATGGTTTCTCAATTATAAAGTACAGTATTTGTCTTTTTCATATTTATATTGTTTTTGACTTGTTGTGTATGGTAGAGCTAAGAGGTCGACTTACCTCTTAGCGATTATTATACACATATAATTATATAATTATCTTTTAAGGGGAAATGACGTGTGTTGTTGAAGCTGCACATTGAACCGCGTGTAATCCATGAAAATATACATATTAAATAATTTGAGATCATGGCTTGTTATGATGCGTGCAACTAGCATCACACATATTAACCCCTTTTAATTTTCACAAACATATGACAATTCTAAAGTATCGTCACTAAGTTACTTTGTTTTAATAGGATACTATGTTTATTTGACCAAAAAAAAAGTTTTAAATTCAAATTTCTTATATTAACTACTCAAAGGAGAATGGTAAAGGTCCAAATAGCAGAAGATTCAAAGAGTAGCCTTAGAAGGTGTAATTGATAAACCATTCATATGTAGGAACTTCCTATAAAAGGGTTAAGTACGGACTAAGGGCACCAAGGTTCCTAGATCAGAAAGAACTGTAAGTCCAGGCAAACGGACACATACACCATGGCCCAACAATGAACCAAATATTTAGCTTGACTGTATTTGATTCATCCTTTACAAGTTTGATATCATGAGTTTAAATCGTGTTCCCATGACTTCTTTTAACATATAATAACTAAAACTCTTTGTGATCTATAAGAAACACCCCAAAGAGAAGAAAGCAAATAAACCAACGTATAAGGCAATAAATGCTCAAGGCATTTGATGTTTAAGACCACCAGTTCCCATGGCTATATGTTATTTTGTGTCCTTGTACTCTTTGGATTATGAAGGGGACATTTAGAGGATTTTGTCACGACCCATGTGAATTGCTGTCATTTTGGGCCTACTTCCTCTTGGTTTTCATTGTGGCCACATGAGTTCACTATTCTTACAAACCTATATTTCCTTAAGACATATGTATAATTCACTTTGAGTAGATTGATAAGCTTATAAATGTAAGCTACTAAGCTAGTTTTACAAAAAAAGAGGGCAACGTATGTTGGCTAATTTCATAACTTAATAAGCGATACACATGTTAGTCCGGTTGGCTTACACAGTTTGAGCCGAACCATCCACACCCCTAGTCGCCCTTTTAAAGGCAATTTGTTCTGTGTTTTTGCGACTTGAGGGTTGGGTGCCGTTTAGAATATCTTGGACTAAAAGCTTAGACCTTCCTGAGTATACCTTATTCTACAAAACTCCAAAATTGAGCTAATAAAGACAACATAAACATTCACCAAACATGACTTGACAAGTCTCTAGATTTCTCTACACGTATTAAAATCAAAGTCTAGTTGTCCCCATATCATATGTTACTATGAACACAAACTTAAATAAATATTACATTCAAACTTGTTTCTTACAAATGGTTTATATACACATAATTATGCACACCAAATAATGAAGCATTAAACAAATATTTCATACATAAATAAACACATCACACATCTACAAACCCCCCGAGAAAATAAATTTACAATTGCAACTTAATACACGAATTCTGATCAACAATCAACGTCTAGCTCGAAAACCATCCCTTCTTCGGGGTAGCTCCAGTAGCCCGGCACTTAGCCGCCACTTCTTCTGCTTTCAGAAGATCTTCACCGCGTTTGGCTTCTGTTATCGCCCTCTTCTCTTCTGCTGTTTTGTGTAGAAGAGCGATTTTGTTCTTCAGTTTCTCGATATATTTGGCCTTTTTCTTCTCCAAATCCTCCTGCAAGTGAACATTTTTTTATTAAATTTAATCGTTAAGGATCAAAGCATCTAACCATGACAGAAATATGCAAATTAAGAAAATTGACCTCAATTTTCTTAAGTTCAGCCTCTATGTCTGCTTTCTTGCTGTTCTCCCATGCTCCAATAGCAGATAGCTTCTGCTGAGCTCTATTCAAGATAACAAATTCAATTCAAAATTATTCACTTTATGGAGAAAATTACATATTCCTAACCATAAAACCAGAAATAGAATTTACCAAACTCCCAAAGTCAAGGAATTTGAACACACGTATAGATAAATATTTTCCCTATTTATAATTAGGAACTTGTGTTCTTACTTGTTCTCTGCTTTAGACTTTTCACTTTCTTCCCAAGCTCTAATTAGTGCATCTTTCTTTTCTGTTGCAACTCTAGCAAGAACAGCATCTGAAAAGGAAAAAAAACGAATAATAAAAATTTAGTAAATATCATTTCATTTTTTCAGAATATAAAACTAAAATCACAAAAAATTATAGATAGTAACATGTATATATTACCTCTGTTAACAGAACCCTCTGCAGGTTTATCCTCACAAGGCTCAGTTGGTTCTGGATATTAACAAACACTTAGAAGGCAATATTCTAGATGAACAATTAAAAACACTAAAAATTGAATCTTTTATTCAAGAAATTGATCAAATAAATTCATTAGAGAAGACCCATATCAAATAAAGCTAAATTGAGTAAAATTTAATTAGAAATATGAAAAAAGGTGATTACTTTCAACGATTGCGAGTGCTTTGGAATCATCGGCGGGCGGTTCTTCGGTGGCCGGAGGTTCAACAGGGACAATTGGTTTTTCGTCCACCTCGGTAGTAGGTGGTGGTGGTTCAACAACCGGAGATTCAGGTTCAACTTCTATCTTCTTGGGTTCTTCAGCTGCCATATCAAAAGTGGTAAAATTGATGATTGAGAATGAAGATATTATTTTTTGGAAGAAAGTGTGTTGTGTGTTGTGTGTTGTGTGTATGTGTGATAGTTATGGATTGCCCAATTTGATTATTTTTATGACCTGGCATACTCCCCCACCTACGCCCCATCTATACACTCTTTCGTTATTAACAACTCTTTTTTTTCTTTTTTTTTTAGAAAAAAGAAACTACCGGTAGTTAAAAGAATACAAATCAATCATTTTTATAAACAAAATGATAATCGTAGATATGTGTTTAGTTGTGGGAATTTTTTTCTAATTTTTAGGCGCGTTTAATTATTGAATAGTTTCTCTATTTTTTTTCTATGTTCTATATAACGAAGAGTGTTTTATTTCTCTAGAAAAGTATCGAAAACTTAAGAGCACGTTCAAATGTGAAGAGTTGAGTTTTCCTTTTTCGAGAAAAAATAGATATGAAAAATTTGAAGAATTATAAAAATTAGTTTTCAACTTTTTAGTTAAAAAAGAAAAATATAAAATTTTCTTTTCTTAAAACAGTTTTGAAGAAAACTACGAAATTGAATATATTTTCTAGTTTTCTTATAGAAATTTTTGAAAAAGTGTGGAAGTTTTCCGTAACCAAACAAACTCAGTTCTAATTTTTAGAAAACAAAAAAGTATAGAAAACTAGTAATCTCTTCAGATGCTTAGTTATAAATTAGAAAGGGGAGTTTTTCTAATTTCAAAAAATAAATATATAAAATTTTAAAATAATAATTAATAAATAAATAAAATAAAATAAAAAACACTTATATGAACATGTTTACCATTTTCTCAGTTAGTTCCATTGTTATGTTGCTACAACTAAAGAAACTTTAAAGTTCGATTCATGTTTTATTTAAAAGTTCTTATTTTAAAAATTTACTAAATAATTTAAAGAATAAAGTGAATGGTTAAATATATAAGGGTATTATTAACGCACATATATTATAGTTATATCTAACAACGATTTTCGACTTAAATCTTACTAATACTAACAACTTGTGACCTAGCTAGATGACTTTTCATTTTTCAAAATTAATGAATAAGACCATTTGTATTGTAACACATGTTATGGGAGGGTAATGAGTGCAACATCACCGTAATCTTTTGTTATCTAATTACATGTGTAATGGTAACCTCCATTACACAAGGTGGTGGGAGGTAGACCCCACACAAGACACTACAAATTACTAGGACTTCCAAATTACTAGGGGTTTTAATCCTTTAATCACTTTTAGTAATCGAGATCATTGTTATACGCATTCATTGTTAAGTTTTCGACCTACGATTCATCTTTTAATTCTTATCCATTGTTAATTCGATTTTGATGTGATCATATGAGGATCTGTAGGATATAATTGATAAGAGAGTGTCACACCCCCAAAACGGTAAGTTCGCGGTTAGCGAGTGATCAGCGGAAGCATTTGTGTATGAGCGGGGGTCGTGACGTCATAGGATCATTACAATACATAGCATATGACTATCGCAGAACAAAGAGATTAAGATGCCATAAATATAGTTGTTACAAAAGTTACGACTTTACAAGTCGTAGTAGTAGTATTGTTGAAATACATCAGTTTAAGTGAATACTATATTCAAATCCAGGATTTCGTAAGTATGATCAAAAAGTTATTAGTTATACAAAGGAAATCCCACAAGTTCCAAAAGTGCCATCCTAATTCGTTTTGGGAGGTCGTTAATCCAAGATGCATGCAAGTCTTACATGAGTGCTAATTCCCTGAAAAATATAATAGAAATCGTCAACAACAATGTTGAGTGAATTCACAGGTTTATTGTCGTTGTTAAACCAAATTATTTGTAAACTGTTGACGTACAAGTCAAAAAGTGATCAAACTAATGATCAAATATAGTTTTCATTTCCGTTGACATACAAGTCAAATAAGTTTCATATTCGTGGGAATTTATCCAAAAGTTTTGTTGAAAACGCATTTCCAAAATATGTTTCGTTTAGAAAACTTTAAAAGTATTCTAATAATATTGTTTGTTAGAAAAACTCGCAGGTGATCTAAAGTAAGGTTTCGTTTCGTGATGTAAACACATCAATTCGTATACGTTTGGAAATCATTCCAGTGTATAAATCGTAGGAACGCATTCCTATATAATTGATCGTAGGGAAATCATCCCTATATAGTTGTTTGTAGGAAGACATAGACGGTGATCCCCCGAAAGGTGAGCTAAACCTTACGAGTTAAAGTAACGCAACCCAACCCCATAACCAAGCCACAACACAATTCGTTGTTTACCTAATCGGACATGTAAATATATGCTCCGCTCTTAGTTGAAGGGACGTCACCCCGATAGTACTATCCGTATATTCAGTGGCCAGAGTCACCTAGCTAATGGTTATAGTCTGTAGCCATAAGGTCTTCTATGCACTACATTGTAAGTCATGGTTCGTACTAGGATTCTGTCGCACCCCCAAATTTCGTGTGCAGCGGAAGTCGGGTCGGGGCGCGACTAATCAAGTAATCATTGCACCAAGGTAAAGCAAAGACTCTATATGAGACGTTTTTAAAATAGTACAAAAGTAGTTACATTGATATAATTAAAGGTTTACATTAGTCTCGAGTTCGTGAGATGAAATCCTGAAGATTCTAGTACATAACGATTATACAAAAATAATGTAAGAAAATCTTCATATACGTATAATGCATGCGACTCGAGCTAGCAAGCAATCCTGTGGGCAACCCTACTGTTGTTGAGTACCTGAGAAATACACGCTAAAAGGTCAACAATAATGTTGGTGAGCTCATAGGTTTACGTAGTTAAAATCATAGCATGAACCACAAGATTTCAGAGTTATCGTAGTAGCACGAATGCCAAAGTAAATCATAGTATACTATTGCCATGGGCTCATAGTTCCGAAGCTTAACCGTAGTTAGTGTCTCCAGTTAAGTGTATAAACCAGTACACTCGGATTACGAATTATTATGCGTCCGTATAGTAGTTAGAGCGACTAACCCCCGGACGGCGGACTGTCAGTTCCCGATAGATCTATCCATAATGTTCGCGCTTAGTATTAACGGACTGTGATATTTGTTGGAGACCATCGTAGTTTGGTTTAGATTACCCATGCAATCCGTATAAGTGTTTTCATAGTACTTGTGTTCATAAAAACAGAGCAGTGTATTCTCACCCCAAAGTAAGTAAAACGGTAAAAGTAAAAGTGGGGCTATGAGACTCACCTGAGTCTTGTACAGAGTGTTTACAAATAGTAAACAAGTATTTCCCAAAAGTAACCTTCTAGCGCCCTAAACGCATAAGGTTATAAGTAAGTAGATGTCTCAAAAGATTATCCATGCTAGTTGTCCACTCAACTAGTTATGTCCAAAGTTTGTTTATCATGTGTGTTTAAAAAACGTGTACGGCCCGATGGTGACGTTTTGTAATAATAATTCTCGATGACATTATTATTATGTTTTGTTTCTTTGTATACTTATAAGAGTATATGTGTTGCGTGTATGAGTAGTGTCGTAGATAGTTTAATTGTTGTTACGCGTGTTTATCACCTTGTGAAAAAAAACATGTCTTAAATCTGTTCTAGGCGACACTAGGTGCGACACTCAAGTTTGGAGATGTTGCAACACTAATAATAGTGTCGCTAGGTTCCCTGCTCGCAGGTAAGACTGAGGTCAGGGTAGTGCGACACTAACGCTGGGGTCGCTAAGTCCCCTGCTTGAAGGTAACTGAGATCAGGGATTGGAAGTCCCCTGATTGAAGTTCATAGGCGGAGATCAGGGATCAGAAGTCCCCTGATTGAATTTCATAGACGGAGATCAGGGATTGGAAGTCCCCTGATTGAAGTTCATAGGTGAAGATCAGGGATAGTAAGTTCCTTGATTTAAGTTCGCTGACTGAGATCAGGGACAATAAGTTCCCTGATTGAAGTTCGTACCCTAAGATCAGAGACAATAAGTTCCCTGATTGAAGTTCGTGGCCTGAGATCAGGGACAATAAGTTCCCTGATTGAAGTTCGTAGCCTGAGATCAGGGACAATAAGCTCCCGGAGGTGTTGCGACACAGGGACTTGTGTCGCGGGAGTATTTCGAAAGTCATGAGTGTCATAGGGCTTGTGTCGCAATGGTTTTGGGCCACCTGCGACACAGAGGGCCTGAAATGTTTTCGTGTTCGGGAACTTGGTTAAACGTGCTCGGTTTCACCCGAGACTTTTACACGACTCTTAAATATGTTTTTAGAACTTATAAAAATTAGAGATACGTTTTATGGTTAACCCGAAAGTGTCGTTTTTATTTTATATGTCAAAGCAGTCCCCGGGTTCATTTCATCAGTTTGTATACGTTTTTCGTGGCTCGTTATGACTAGACAAAGCTTCGAGATAAAATCCGAGAAAAATAGCAGTTGTTCCCCTATGTCTTCGCTACTTTCAGTAATTTTTCTAGAATTTTTGGATAGGTCTAAGTATTTTTAATAATTCCATTTGTCCCGTAAGATTCAATCTTGACCAATCTGGACACAAGTTCATAAACTGATTTTTATAGCAAAATCTATGAATTTTCAAGCAAGGCCATAGAAGAACTTTTTGTATCCAACATATTTTGTGAGATTTTGGCGCAAACCTCATGTGTTTTAGAGGTCTAGAACTCAAGATATAGGCTCAGAAAGTTGGTGCAAAAATCTGTCACCCGAGACAGAAATGCGACATGTTTTTGTAAAATCGTTTTTGGGTATCAAACGGTGTCGAAAAATTACGAAACCACTTAGATCTGAAATCTAACACCTTAAACTTAATTTTTATCTTTTGAATCGTCCATTTTCGTTAAGTTTTGAGCACGAAAAGTTCCCTTGAAGTCGGGCTAAGTTTCTACCCAGAAGCTGTTGATGTTTTTGTGTTTGTAAAAACGTTTTTCGACTTTGTTTTTGGACATAATCTTGATAAATGGGCATTATAACATGAAAATAAAGATGTTCCAAGTAAAATAAGAGAGAAGTGAAGTTTCTTACACAGAAGATGATGAAAACGCGAAGAAATAGAAGTTGAGAGCTCGTTTCCTTGCGTTTTCTTGCAAACCGAAGTGGTGGTGATTGTGGTGGTTTGTGGTGATGCTTGAGGGCTTCTAGGGGGCTGGAAATCGCAGAAGGAGAGAGGGAAAAGAGAGGGAGAGAGAGTGATTGAGTGTATTGTGGGGTTTGAGTGTGAAAATGAGAAAGAGGGTGAGGGGGGTATGATGGTATGGGGAAATGAAAGTCTTGGGCATGGGGAAAGGGGGCATGGAGCAGATTTTGGGGGCCCCACTTGAGGTGTGGGTTCTTTAAATTCGTTCCCCAAGTTTACGTTACGCGCGGTGCCCGTTTACACGTTCGTTTCGTCGTTCGTTTAAACGTTAAACGTTTATTATTCAATTTTTCGTTAACGATTTATTCGCGTAAATTTTGATTAAATTTTTATTTAAAATACTTCATTTTAAGTTATTGAAATATAAATCGAGTTTCGTTCGGTTGGCGGGCGCAATTCGCGCGTTTTCGTCGCGTACGGTACGTTTTACATATAACGTGAAGCGTTTGTTTATTATTGTACCATAATAATATAATGTAAATAAATACTATTTAATTATAAAATAGATTTACATTATTTATGAAAAAGTTTTCACCAATGTCCGTATTCATAGTGTCAGAGTCTTTCCGATCGAAATCGCACGATCTAAATTAATCGCGTACGTGTATATATATATATATATATATATAAATATACAAAGCGTTACAAGTACTTAGCCTAATTACCAACTAAATACAAGTAATAAATGTTATGATTAAGGTTAAATGATAACCTAAATTGTCGGGTGTCACAGATTCGTTGTCATGTTCCCCAAAATAGTATGAAAAATCATTTCATAAACAAATAGTGTTGTGTAATCGTATGAAAACATTCATAAGAAACTAAGTTTTCGCATATAGTATCAAAACAGTTGCTATGTTTTCCACCCCTAGTTTAAAAGCAGTAAAATCAGTAAGAGTATGGGCTGTGAACTCACCTGAGTCTTGTAAGCAAGCGTTTGCAATTTAGCAAATACGTGTTTCCCAAAGAGTAACCTTTAAGCGCCCTAAACGCATAAGGTTATAAGTAAGTAGATGTCTCAAAAGACTATCTATGCTAGTTGTCCACTCAACTAGTTATGTCCAAAGTTTATCGTTTGATTTTTGAAAACGTGTACGGTCCGTTGGTAACGTTTTGTAATAATAATTCCCGAAGAAATTATTATTATGTTTTGTTTCGTCGTATACTTATAAGAGTATATGTATTGTGTGTACGAGTAGTGTCGTATATAAATATTCGTTGTTATTCGTTGTTACGCGTGTTTAATACCTTGTGAAAACATGTCTTATTTCTGTTTTACGCGACACTAGGTGCGACATTAGGATGGATTGCGAAACTAGATCACTGTCGAAATTATTTCAAAAGTTGGAATTAATGCGACACTAGGTTTAGTGTCGCAAGTTACGACATTCGAATTGTTTAGCGACACAAGGGTTAGCGTCGCACCCGATTTGGGCCTGGTGCGACCCTAAGGGTCTGATCAAAGTCGTTTATCGTCTAAGTGTGTTCGGGTGTCGTTTTCGTTCGGGTTTAGTATATACGAGTTGTTTTTGTCTAAGTTTATTTAATAAAGTTACCAAAACTCATTTTGGGCATAAATCCTAGCGTTTTATAAAATGATTCGCGTTTTATCGTTTGGGACTCGTTTTTGTTGACTTGGTCAAACATGCTCGATTTGACCCGAAACTTTTACACGAATCTTAAATATGTTTTTAGAATATATAAAAATTAGAGTTACGTTTTATGGTTAACCCGAAAGTGTCGTTTCTATTTTAACACCAAAACAGTCCCGGTGTTCGTTTTATCAGATTTTTGGTCGTGTTCATGGCTCGTTTTAACTAGGTAAAAGTCCGAGATAAAATACAAGAAATATACCAGTTGTTCCCCTATGTCTTAGCTACTTACCGTAATGTTTCTAGAATTTTTGAGTAAGTCTAAGTATTTTTAATAATTCCATTTGTCCGCTGAGGTCCAACCGTGACCAATCTGGACACATGCACGTTGTTTTAATTACCGAGATAAATGTACAAAACATCAGAGAGTGTAATCATACTACTTTTAAAGCTAACAAAATTTGTAAGATTTAGGCAAAACCTCATGTCTTTTGGAGTTGTGTAGCTCGAGTTACGGACTCAAGAAGTTAGTACAAAAATCTGCCGTTCAAGACAGATTGGCGACATGTTTTTGTAAAATCGTTTTCGGGTATCAAACGGTGTCGAAAAATTACAAAACCACTTGGAAATGAAAGCTAACTTCTTAAACTTAAGTTTTGACTTTTGATTCATCACTTTTTGTTAAGTTTTGAGTACGAAACATCTCCTTGAAGACGGACTAAGTTTCTGCCCATAAAACTATTGTTACGTATGTGTTTTCAAAATGTTTTTCGACTTTGTTTTTGGACAAGATCTTGTTAAGTGGACACTATAACATGAAAATAAACATGTTCCAAGTAAAATACAAGAAAGATGAAGTTTCTTACAAATGAGATGATGAAAACAAGAAGAAACGGAAGTCGTGAGCTCGTTTTCTCGCGTTTTCTTGCAATACGAAGTGGCGGTGCTATGGTGGTTTATGGTGGTGATTGTGGTGGTCTTGGGTGGTTTGTGGTGGAGTGTTTGGGGCGGGAAAATCGCAGGGAGAGAGGAGAGGGAGAGTGGGGAGAAATTGAGTGTGTTTGTGTGAATGTGTTTGTGTGTGAAATGAAAAAGAAGTAAGGGGGTGTGGGTTATGGCATGGGAAAGTCTTGGGTATGGGGGTAAGGGGGCATGGTAGCAGATTTTGGGGGCCCCAGAAGAGTGTGGGTGGTTTAAATCTTGTTCCCCAAGTTTACGTTACGTGCGGTGCTCGTTTACCCGTTCGTTTCGTCGTTCGTTTAAACATTAAACGTTTATTAGTTATGTTCTTCGTTAACAATTTATTCGCGTAAATTTTTTATTGAAGTTTTATTTAAATACTTCATTTTAAGTTGTTGAAATATAAATCAAGTTTCGTTCGGTTGTCGGGCGCGATTCGCGCGTTTTCGTCGCGTACGGTACGTTTTATACAAAACGTAAAACGTTTAATATATTATCTTAATAAGATAAGTTAAATAATAATTATTTAATATAGCTACGTTATTTAAGAAAATGTTTTTCACCAATGTCCGTATTTATCGTGTCGGATTCCATCCGATTGAAATCGCGTAATTAAAATTAATTACGTAGTGATAATCAAGCTTAAGGTAATTAATACGCTTAAGTGCCGGTTGTCAAATAGAGTTTATATATAATCGTACGATTAAGTGTGTTTTGTTAAAATCAAAGAATAGCCGTTACAAGCGGATACGATTTCTGAACAAATTCATAACCGAACTTTACGGAGTCATAACTTGGTCAAAACCTAATGTTTTTAAACGTTTCTTTGGTCAAAAATTAAGTTTAAGAGTACTTTCTGTTCCAATTGATTTCCCGTCAAAACAATGATATTTAGTTAGTTAAAAGAGTGATTTAAGTAAAGTGGTCAGAACTTAGTTTTCGGTTTATAATTTGGGTCAACTTTAAAATGACATAACGCATTTGGTATTTCGAATTTGATATTGAAACTTTTTATGGAACAACTTGAATGTGTCAACTACCTAGTGTAAAAAGATGGAATTTTTTAGAGATCGTTGAGTATGATAACTTTTATTAAACTTTTAATGAGTCAAAGCTGTAACGTTTTGTGAGTAAGCTATTTTGAAAATTTTCTAAAAATAGAGTTTAATGAAATAAATTACGAAATAATTATTGTAAGTTCTTAACACCTTAAACAGAATGTGGTTAAAATATGGAAGTCTAATAAAATCGTTTGAACATAATTCAAAGCACACGAAGTATCACGAAAGTCTAAGTAAAAGCTAAAACAAGCAAAGTCTTAAATCAACTATAGAAACTAAGTGTTGCAATTCGTATGAATGGAGTCTTAAGATTCGTTAACACTTAAGGAAACATAGAGGAAAAAGATTTCTAGAGTAACACATCAAAAATAGGATACAATGGAAAGACTTTTAGTCTTGTCTAAATTGTAAACTATATCATGTACATGTTTGTAGATCGCCGTACGGACTAATTTGGGAATACTTGCTTGCTTTGCTTAAGGTGAGTTTCATGGCCTCAATTTCTTTTACTTTTCACTTGGGGGAAAAAATGTTTTCAACTGTTTTCCTGCTGTGAATTTATTGTTTTCAATTTTGGACGTATTGAATGATTTGTACAGTGTGAATTAATGTGACATACAATGTGGAACTACATGTTTAATGTTATCCGTCAAACATACATACTGCTGAGTCTTGTTTGCCGGGGGACAATAACAACAGGCAACATACATATCTGCTGAGTCTTACTCGCCAGGGGGTAATAACAACAGGCATTCAGTCAATCAATATATCAGTAGTTCTATTGGGATGCGGCCTAGCTCACTTTTGGGTTATCCATCCATGAGTGAATATAATCAATCTATTGTCTTGGGACTGCAGGACCAAAGACAATACGAAATCAATCAGTCAATCAAGCAAGCGTTGTGAAGCAACAGATGGTCATGGGAATCATACTGTATTAATTTCACTTATGTGTACTATTTCATTTCATTTGTCCTACTGCTATCATACTTACTGCACAACAACTGTTTATGTGAGTCAAAACTAAACCTGCGAATTTTACCAACCTTTGTGTTGACCTTTTGGAACATTTTTTTTCAGGTAATCAGAATTAATGAGCTTGAGACTTAGTGGTTTTAGCGAGACTTCTAGGCTGCATTGAGACTGGGTTATGACTATGTACTCATGGTAATGATTGACCACCGCACAAGTGGCCATTTGTGTCTGGCTATATCGCGACACGTTGAATTGCATTTAGTGTTTTCGATTATATCAATGTGTTATGATCTAGTCGTTCGTCGCACCTCGTGTTTCCGTCAATGACGGGGTGTGACATATTAAAGGGTCATAAATGACAATTTATAATTGTCATAATCTATCCAAGTTAATTTAATATTTATTTAGTTTAGTTAAGATTTATTTAGATTTGATTTTTATTTATCTTTATAATTGTTTTTTTTCCATCAAGTTTAGTTTAGGATTAAAAGTCTATATAAGCGTTTGATTGTATTAGGGTTTGAGTTAGTTGATTATAAATTATTTAAAAAGATAAATTTTTTTAAGAAGTCCATTTCGAACAGCTAGGATTTATTGAATTTCTCATCTTATTTATTTTTGTGGTTTCTTCCAGTTAGAAACACTTCGTCATCAAAATAGTCTAACCAGAAAAGTTGACAGCAAATATTTGGACACTGACTACTTGCCTACATTTTGTTTTTGTTTTATTCAATTAGCTTTATTGAGTTAGTTTTTAATTAATTTTCGTGAGTTTTAGAATCTTGAAAAATAATGTATTCCAACTACCCTCAAAAGTTAAAACTAAATTCCCAGCCAATAAAAAGCAGTTATTCATATGTTTCTTAATTGTTATTGTATGTGCAGTGGTTTTAGTTTTAATGTCAATCTATATGTTGAGGGACTGATATTTTTACAATTGATTTTGTTAAGTTCATAATAAATATGCATTGATTAAGTACTTGTACATATATATAATGCACAATTATAGTGGATTTATCAACAATAATGATGGAAATATAAACATCCATAGGTTAATACGGAGTAGTACATAGTGTTTCCCTTTGAATCCGGATCCTATATATATATATATGAAAATGAAAATCTAGTCGTTGACATAATATGTGTAGTTGTATATAATATAGATACTTTATATATAATGTATAAGCAACAATCCAGTTATTTGTATGAAAAAAGAAATGAATTACGAATGGTGTCGCACATCAAAGTATAAAATCCAGCTAACCTTGTAACCTAATGATTGAACATGATAATTGAAGTAATGAATGAATAGATAAATATCGTGTCAATCGTATTATTATGTCACATTAATAAACTATAAATTGATAACTTGTTTAGCGAATATTTATATAATTATTCAACAATTAAATAGTGGTATGTCTCATTTTAGACGATTAGCACTTAACAAAGTAATATTAATATCAAATTAACCGGTCTTTGTTCTAACTGTATCGTGATAACTCATATGTTCTAGCTGTTGTATCGTGATAACCCGTTAAAAAGGTGTCTATTGAAGACCTAAATGTTAAAGATTTCTAAAACACACATAAAAAATGTTATAAAATGCTTTAGCTTATAATATCACAAAAATCCACTTGACGGCATAATTTGAACTTGGTAACTTGGTTCATTGGTTGGTATACTTAACAAACTGGGCTTCCAAACCGACTTTTCAAAAAATGCAAATGGTCTTTACATTTAGCCCAACAAGAATCAAGTAGCCCATTAGTAAGGATTTGATTTCTGATTCTAGTTTAAACCAAACCGACTTTTTATTATTGTCTTTATGAGTTTGAACATATAACAAGGTTGTATAAAAGTGTTACTTATTTATTCAAAGACCGATTATGAAAACACATATGGCCATTTGAATTAATATGTGTAATTACTTGACATATCATCAGTGGCAGATGCAGATGTAGAGGGACAGGGGCAGTTGTACCACAGAATTTTCAAGTCATGTAAAGAAATTTTTTAAGAGCATTTATGATATTTTATAAATTTTATCCTTCAAAACTGAATAAATAATAAAAAAAGAATTTTTTTTTTCTCAACGAATTAATAAATTCTAATTCCTCCCTACATATCACATGTTACAAGAATCTTTTGAGTCCATTATAATAATAGGCGTCACCTACTTTCCAATTCATAAGAGATAAAGACGAACTTTTCCAAATAAAAAGAATACTTTTTAGGATATAATATTTAATATAAAATCAAATTAACAACTAATTAAACTTGTTAAAATATGTCTACGATATAACTGTCACAACTCATTAAGTGACGTTTGCTAGCCAAATACAGACGTGCCGATTCTTCATAGATTCCATAACACGAGTTTATTTATTCTAAACACCCTTTAACTAATAGACATGACAAATTTCATACAACGAAACATGAAATTACCAAAATGATCGATAAAAGAAATTTAAAATTAATGTTACCCAACAAGATTGTTGCATCTTTTATTCTGCTAAAATATAATAACTTTGCACAAAATAGAACTACATGTTTTATGAAAAATCATAATATTATAACGACAGATCCTTTTATTTTGCAAATTTAAACTTGCGTTTATTTCTTCTTTAATAAAATACAACATGCAACATTTTCATCTATCGTGTACCTTTATTAAAATTTCTCCTTTATGAATTTTCCATAACCCCTTAATCTTTCTAATGTTTTACAGATCAAGCGCAAGTTTACTATGAGAGAAATATATCAAACTAATCAAAATTAATATTACCTAAAATAATAAATTATCAAATTTCAACAAACCTATCAATAATTGTCTCCAAATATAGATGAATTTTATCAGAAGTAATGCACAAATCAACTAAAACACTCCTAATTAATTGGGTACGTGTTACAACTCATATTGTGTAAGCAATTTCATTAATCATAATGAATGTATCTTAACTCTAATTACGAAAAACTATGAGATATTATAGTTTGATTTTATTATCCCGGATATTATTGGATTATGTCGGTTGAAATTGTGAGACGTGGAATTTGACACCTTTTGGAAACATGAGTTTGCTTTCGAGATTGAATGTGTTCAACTCGTACGATTTTGATATGTGGTTGGTCTCCCTTGATACGGACCCAATTTCTGACATTTCATATATTTTCGAACATTTTAACCAAACGTATGATTTCAATAAGACATTCTACGGTTTCAAAAGTCTAAAAGTGATTGATTCAGGATAAATTTAGCTGTTAAAAAAAATATGATAACCTATTAATGCATCACCGATAAATATTCTAAGTCCGATAACAGTCGTAACATATCAATTCAACAACATGTCCATTAGCGAACATAGAAAGTACTTGTGTTTTATTTACTTATTTTTTTTTAAATCATATTACATGTAACTGTAACAATTATAGTAAATATAATAATATAAGTTATAAATTATTAAATAGGTATTAATTAGTTAACAAAAATGAGTCATTCTTATGGTAGTTTAATGGTGGGGGACATGCAACATATGTGGAGGTCGGAGGTTCAATGCCTGTAAATAATTGACTTCTTAACTATTAGTTTAATTTTGTAATTATGATTCATCGTAACTCGGACAGATTTTACAATAACAATAATCAGTTAATCAAGTAACATTAAGTCAAAGGAACATGTGCAAGGATTTAAGATTGAGAAGAAAAAACTAGATTTCTTTTTTTTCTTTTATTAAGAGTTTTGTTAACGGCAGTTTTAAAAACTGTCAATAATATGCATAAATTGATTATACTTTAAGTAATATTTGTGGGGTAAAATAAAATCCAGAGGATCAAAAAGTTTATTATGGTATATCTACAAGTATTAATTCACATTCTAAACTGGCCGTGGTTATCATTATTCTTATATATATAAATTTGATTGATGATTTGGATGAATGAAATATATATATTTATATAATCAAGAATACACTAATTTGTATAAAGTAAGTTGAAAGTGATATTGTCTGTAACATTTTTGGATAATGATGGTATGGTTTGGTGGTAATTAGAAATGTTAAAATATACCTTTATACAAGTGGGCCATGATTATAATTTAAGATTCTCATGGGTAAACAACATTGTTTTATCCAAATTATTACTAAAAAAAACAGGGCACACTAAGACAGCGTAGAACAAACACCGTAACTTTATCTGATGCAGTAAAAAATGAACCGAATCTTGGAGTAAATAGATTAGAGAATCATGTTCTCCACTCCTCCCTCATTACATATCATATTCAATTCTAAATCCCTAGAAAAACCATCTTAATTGTGTTTGACACCTTTTTTTCTTTTTCTTTTTCTTTTTTTATTTTTATTTTCGTAGGTTTGAGCTTCTAGTTTTCAGAAACTCAAATCCTTAAAATAATAATCTTTCTTTGCAAAATCAAATTTGGCAGTGGTTCTTATAAAAATAAGCCTTTAGAAGCCTTAAAATAGAAGCTACTTCAAGTAACTTATCGAAGCTCCCGAAGGCTTCTCCAGCTGCAATCACAAGTTTTAACCATCACCTCCCGCCACAAGCTCCAATTCTAATAAGTTGTTACTAAGCACACCCTTAATCTCAAAAAGAGGCATTCGTTACATTTATTCTACCTTAATTACTCAACGTTCCTCAAAAATAAAATACATTCTATGATAAAACGAAAATAAATTTAGAATGAGTAATACCACATATATGCATAAAAGTATGTCTAATTCATATCTTTTCCAACAATAATTCTACTACATACGCAAACACATTTAGTTACATAAAACGTTTTTCTAAAAACATTTTTCTATTAAATTATATATCATGTCAAACATTGTATTCTTTGGAATAGAATAAATCGATCAACTATTAAGAGTCACACACTTGTCACATAATGGTTTATAGTCTTGAATTATAGGGTATTTCTTCGATCTTAACAGTTTTTTTTGTTGTAAACTATAATAACTCTTTTATATTATCTTAGATTCGTTTTAATAATAGTAATTTCCTGGGTTATTTCGGAAGAATTATAATCAAGTACTATTTGATAGCCGTTGAGTGTGTGTGTGTGTGTGAGACAGTGGTGCACATGCCTCCACATGGGCACACACGCATTCATGGATTAAACAGGGCTGTAAGTTGAGTTGAAACTTTAATAATACAAATCAGTCAATCATAGATACAAAGAAAGCTGAGCATCCATCCACTTCATGCTTCAATTATGGACACCCCAAATATGTGGTCCATCTCCATTAAAGCATATCCATATAGGCATATAGCTGCCCACTTTTTTTTTTTTTTTTTTCTTTTTGGTCCCCTAATTAATTAATTATCCATAATAAACATCATAAAGATACAATCTTTTCCTAATTAACCCAACAAGATGATCATTTTCAAGTAAAAGTTTGATCAAAAGTCAAGATTTAGAAACAAAGTATTGGTTTTTGTGGGATGTGAACGTTACTTTAACATGGAAGAGATTCATACAAATACAAATAATATTATTATAATATTTATATGTATATATGGCTACCTACCTTGTTGTCTAATTAAAGTACATCCTTTTTAAATTGGTCATTTGGAGTCAAGTATAAATTTATTAACTTTTTTATTTGCTAATAAAGAAAAGAAAATGGCTTATTACCTTTGCATTTAATTCTTCATCTATGACAGCTATGTACCAAGAGTACATGAAGACAACCCATCTAGGATACTCTGAAATGTGGATCCTAATGTAAGAACAAGAGACGAAATCAAAACAACTGAAACAGAAGCATTGTGATCTCACCTCAACACAAAAATGTTCAAATCTGGAAAATGGGGCCAAAACAAGATCAAAGTAATGTTTCAACTGCAGTTTCAAGCAACACAGGTATACATTTACAAAGAATAATAATAAAAACAAGTATATACTTTTTTTGAAATTTGATCAAGTAATTATGGTTGTTTGATTAGACAAAAAAAAAACAGATTGACCTTTCTGGTGTGTTGATTGCAGGTGCCAAAGGTGAAAGGAAAAGGGTTGATGATATCTTTGATTCCAGCAGAAATTGGGAAGCCAGTAGCGAAATCAGAGAGAGTTCCGGTTGTTGATGGCACGTGTACATGGGAAGATCCTATGTATGAGATGGTTAAATTGGTTAGGAATCAAAAAACAGAAAAATATAAAGAGAAGATTTACTACTTCAATGTACAATCGGTAAGAAATATTACAAAACTTATTATGTCAGTTTCAGTGAAGATTGTGATAGTTTTGTAATGGTGCTTGTGGGTTTTGATAGGGATCGTCAAAATCGGGATATGTAGGAGAGGTAGGAGTTGATTTTGCTAGTTTTGCAGAAACAACTGAGCCTTTTAACCTTTCTCTCCCCCTCACAACTTCAGATTCTGGTGCAATTCTACATGTAAGTTCTGTATATTTAATTATCTATATATAATGTTGATATAATCACACACATAAGATGATTTGAAACGAAAAACCTGACCGAATTTACTAATACTTATAATGTGGGACAGGTTTATATTCAAAAGATGCAACGGACAGATGAACAGAGGTATAGGAAGTGTAACTAATTGATCTAATAAGTGATATCTTATCATCAATGTATAATTCGTTAATATTGGGGGTGTTTCAGGGAGTTTGAAGAGAATGAGTCTCTAAAGTCTGATTCAGTCAGATCAAAGAATCAAACAAGTGATTGCAGCGAGAATGGGAACATTCTTGATTTTGCGGAAGTAAGATGCATTATTAGTTGCATTTTCTAATTCCTTTTGGTGCAGAATGCGATATAACTAAAGCTTGTTTTCAACTGTTAATCAGGATGACTACTTAGGTAAAGTAAATTCTAAGAGCAACAGAGATACTAAATTGGAGAATAAGTCCAACTTCCAGGAGCATGCAGCTGTCAAAACAAACACGAAACCTGCAGATAAGAAAGCTGATGGACGAAGATTAAGCCCCGATTGGTCATCTGGTTCTCTTTCAGACAGAAGTATGACTGATATATTAAACAGCCCGGAGCAAAATTACCAGAATCAGGCACACAACAGGTACACCGAACCATCAAAGAATGCAGTAGAAGTGTTGAAAAGTGACCTTTCCAGGTTGGAAAGGCAAGCAGAATTATCAGAGCTGGAGTTAGAGTCCCTTCGTAAGCAAATACTCAAGGAGAATAAAAGAGGACAAGATCTATCAAGGAAAATTGATGAACTCATGGAAGAGAAAGAAGCTCTGGAAACAGAATGTGATCTACTCAAATCATCACAACAACGCAATTATAATGCAGTTTCTCATTCATCAGAATCACCGGAAAAATTGAAGGTTCTTTTAGGTGAAATAAGGGAAGAGTTGAAGCATGAAAAAAACATGAACAAATCGCTCACTTTAAATCTCCGGAAGACAGAAGAGTCCAACTCTGAATTGCTTCTCCAAGTGAAAGATCTTGATAGAACGTTGGACGAAAAAGATATTGAGATATCTAATCTTTCTGAAAAACTGAAAGAAAGGCAGATGGCGAACGAAGCTATTGAGGAACTTTATGCTGAAATAGAACTTGAAAGAAAAGAGAAGGAGGAATTGAAGATCCATATTGAGGAAATTTCGCTCGATTACAAATTTGTACTGCAGGAAAACGATGATATGTCTTCTAAGTTGGAGAAGACTCAGAGAGAACAGATCAAGACGCAAAACGAATACTCAAAGTCTTTAGCAACAATTAAACAATGTGAACTTCAAATAAAGAGATTAGAGGAAAAAATCACGAGTCAGGCATTGGAACTCTCACAATCTTTTGACACAATCACTGAATTTGAAACGCATATTAAGAGATTGGAGAAAGAATTAGAGAAGCAAGGGCACGATTTTGAAGATGATGTAGCAGACTTGATGAAAGCCAAAATAGAGCATGAGGAAAGAGTTGTACAAGCAGAAGAGGCACTGAGAAAGTCAAAGTTGACCAACGGTGCTGCTGTTGAGAACCTTCAAGAAGAACTTGAGAAGTCTCATCAGGATCTTTTATTGACAAAAGATGCACACAATCAGGAAGTACAGAAATTATGTGACCAAATTGATCAGCAAGCAAAACAAATTAAGCAAATGTCACTGGAGCTTGAGACTTCTATAAAACAGGGAGAAGATAAAAGTGAATTGGAAGAATCGATTAGAGAGAAAGCAATTTTGGTGACAGAATATGAATCACTAAAGAAGGAAACAGAAAAGCTACAGAAGGAATCGACAAGTTGGACAAGTTTGATGAGTGAAAAGAATGTTATAATTAGAACTTTGCAGTCAGAACTGAAAAGGCTACGGGGCGACTATAATGGATTGCAGCAAAGGTTATCGGTAATTGAGTCAGAGAAAGTGGACCTACGTAAAGAGGTTTCTAGATTAGAGATCAAAACCATGGATCAGCAAAAACATCTGAACTCGCTCAAGGTAAACATCCTATTTCAGCTTTCAGATATGCAGTTAAATACATATACAAATGCATTTAGATACATATAAAAATGCATATACGCATATAAACAAGCATATGAAAGCACTCTGAACATTTACCCACCCAATTACATATTCATCAAGGCATGATATTCTTTTTTGGCATCCATATCTTAAGTAAGGTGTATCTGATTATGTTAATTCCAACAAGGTAAACTGTACAGGCTATGTTAAGCGTACTTCAAATCCACTTTTTTTTTATTTTATCTTTATACAAAAAGCTATAAGCAAGAAAATAGCAATGTACTTCCTTCTCATTTCTTATGACAGCAGTATACTTTCAAAGTTCCTATCAACAGAAATATACTTCTATCATTCCTTATTATGGAAACACAATTTTATTACTTTGCCCATCATTGCTTCTATGATAAGGGAAAAATTGAAATTATATCGCTAAGTTTTAGATGTACTTTGCTATGATAAAAAATGAAATGAGCATATGTTGCTATGTCATGCATTTAGCCCTTATATAAAACAAAATATTTCATCCCCTGTTGTTTACTCACAAAAATATCATCCTACGGATATAAGATGATTCTTAATATATTATCTGATAGTTCTGCTGATCTAAAAGTTCTCATATGGTTATATCATTTTCTTTGTCTACCCTAACTAGTGCTAGATTATATATTTGTTGTGAAAGGGCCGCTTCATAGAAAACAATTAACTCACTGTTTTACAGATAATCTAACTTGCCGTTAAAAGAGTAAGCATTCTCAGAAAGCCAGCTTTCAGTAAACTGTTAAACATGTGAATATCCCCCAGCATATCTTAATGTCTACAGATACTGAACTTAAGGATCATGTTTATGGATTAAAACAGATAACCAAGAAGTAATTATATGGGCAATACTTTACTGCTGCAATGAAATATTTAAGTACAGAATAAGACCCTGCAAGTATTGAAAAATTGCTCATGTATATTTAAGCACAGCAGAATCAAAACCTGTAGTCCTGTATTGCATGAGTGTTCCCGACTTATGTAGAAAGCATTACTTTTTGAACTTTCTCGCAAATTAAATATTTATGTTTCTACTTGAATAGCATAATAAATAGTATGGCAACTCACCTCGTGATTACCATCTTCGATCTGCAGGAGAGTAAAGATGTCACCAATAGCAAACATAATGAAAGCAGATCTATTTCGAAATCAGCAAAAAGGTACACATAAGTAACTGAACATAATTTCAAATTTTCCCTTCTTTTGATTCTGGTTTTAATCTCAGTTATAGTGTCTGGTTTGTTGATTCATAGAGATACACTAAATGACTCTTAATCTTCTGAGTTTTCCAGCAATAATGATCAGAAGCTCAGCAAATTATTAAGTGAAATATCATCATTAGATGAAAGGAATAAACATATGGAAAGTGAGCTGAAAGAGATGCAAGAAAAATATTTAGAAGTAAGTCTTAGATTTGCTGAGGTGGAAGGTGAAAGACAACAACTGGTAATGGAATTGCGTAATCTGCGGAATGGTAAGAAGTAATAGCACTAATGTAGATGCACGATGCATAAAACTGTAACATACTGTGAGGTGAATCAAGTTATGAACAGAACAAGGAGATACATTTTGTGTTTTGATATCACACAGCATGTGCAAATAACAAACTTAATACACCATTATCCTTTTGTGTCTCTTTTGAATAGTCTTGTACTCTTGTTTAGTGCTTCTGTTCATCAACGAATGACCAGAACCATGTAGGGATGGCTGTAAGATTGTAAGCATGTTTTTTTCAGCCAGCTTATAATTTAAACAGAATTAGCCATTCAAAAGTAGTGGCTGAGAAGAGAATGACGAAAATAACAAATACATGAATGAGATGGCCCAAATATTTCCATCAAATGGCATATCGCAAGCGTGTGAGTTCCCAGTGACCTTGTTTGAAAGGCAGACATAATATACCATAATCAATTGTCAGTTGGTCAAGCCTGTGTGTTTGACCAAAAACAACTTAAGGGCGTATTAGGTTATATGGTAACAAGCCACTACCTTCACCTGCAAGTACCAAAAGATTAAAGAGACTTCAAGATAATGATACATGCACATAAAATTGAAATCTGAGTTCATCACATGAAACACTTCATGTATAACCACCAACATTTCCGTTACGATTAAGTAGACAACTAAGTGAGCAATCAAGAAAACCACTGAAATCTTACAGCTAAATTTTTTTTATTAAACTATAAACAACCTACTTAAATGATGAACCACGCCCAAACAGTTTTACCTGTCCTTCATGCTCAATGCACTCAGCATTACAATCTTCCTTGCCGACTTTGATCAGTCTTATCACTCCAGCTCAGCTTGCTTTGACCCTTGCTTCCATTGCTGGCAAAAGTTAGCTTCTGTCTCGAAGTATAAGAATTTGATGTAAGATGTTAGAGATACCAACTTTTATTTCTATGTGGTAAAATTAAAATTGCTTACATGGTATCGTGTCAAATAGGTCAAACATCTCAAAAGCCATCGAAAATGTAATTTTAATGGACAATAAACCTCCTAAATATTGTACTATGATAGAACTTAGACTAATAATAAACTAGTATAATTTTTGCAGTCATATTCGAAGTACTAACTATTGTAAATATAATCAACAAAACAAAATTTAGGCAAAAAGTGTTTCGGATCAACCTCACTTGTTCCCACCTACACCCAAAATTCCACTTTTGACCCGAACTGTTTTGACAATTTATCAATCCGACCCACCAAGTTTGCCACCTTTCAAGATATACAGACAAATAACCTACTTCCACATATTATGCATTAAGAGTATGGATAACACACCCTTTTTGCTCTCTTATCAATTGGAGCCCTGGTATTGAATGAGGAAGGCAATGTCTTTACAGCTTTTGATGATTTTGATGGTATTGTCGAAACATTTTTCCCTTTATGTTCCATGCTTTGCTCCGTGTTGCTTCTCTGGTACCTGAAGAAGTCGAGTATAGATGGACTTTTTCGCTTTCTAAACTTTGATGAATTCTCTGTGTAACCAAAACAAGGGGCAGATGATATGTTTGGCAGAGATTGCTGACGCATCCTGCTCTTTTCTTTTATTCTGTTAAGAAAATCAATGGTCCAAGGTGATCCTTTCTGCGGTTGAGCAGAGAAAATGGCTTTTGATAGCGGTGTCCTACCATAACATGAATCCTTCTCTTTGAAAGGTATCCTGCTGAAATTCACTGGAGAGTTTACTATTGAACACTCCTCTAGAAGTGTTACATCTGTATGTGAATTTAGTGGAGTTCCTTCTCTTGAACTATTTCCATTATCTTTTGTAGGAATCCAAGAATCTAAATCTGAGCTAATCTCAGCAGCCGTAGGAAAACCAGGAAGACTGCACCAACCAGATGATAATTTTGTTGGGTTCACAAAAGAGAAGTCCTCACCCGCCACAGCATCATCATCAATGTCAATAACCTCCCCTTTATACCCTCTGGGCAGACCCTTAGAATTTGTAGTTTGGATGACTAACTTGTCAAGTATGGGCATCTGCACTTTCTTGCTTTGACCAATTGATGTCTCAGTAACACTAGGACAATTCACCATCATGTGGGAATCCAATCTTTGATTTTCACCAAAATATATCTCATCAAAAGCTTTATTAGACTTTCCAATATTATAAGATATTTCTTCTCTCTCCAGATTCCAATAACTATGTGAATCAACATTTTTTGGAAGATCCCATGTGACATCATTATTTTGCTCAAACTGAAACAATTCATCCATGGGAATGGCCTTTGTCTCAGGACTCCCAATGTACTTTCTTTTCTTCTGCTCATGGACAATTTTTGGGCAACAATTGCCAGAGTCATGACCAGAAGACACCGACGAGCAGCAATCTGTCGTTCCTGATCTAGAATCCTCTCGCTCCCCATATCTGCACAAAGCGCTAAATAATGTGATACTTGCATCAGGAACAAGATACTTCTGGATAGCAGAAACCCTTTGCTTATGAGACATTTCAAGAAACTCAATAAGTGGTCTGACTGAAGACAATATTGCGTGAGCTGAGAGTGGATTAAGTGAAGGAAATGTGGAAAGAAATGCTTCAGCTAGAGTTTCAGATTCAAGCATCTTCGGATATAGGCCCCTCGTTGCCTTTGCAGCATGTGCAATACAATTCAATATTATCTCGTCGGTTATCTCAGATGAATATGAACAAAATAGCTGCAAGTCAACTCCTAGGCTTGCCGCAGCAACATATAGTTCATCTGATGATTCTATTATACCAGCAAGGAAACTGATTTCTCCTTCAAATATCTGCAAAAATTAATGTGTCATGAAATGACTATAGAACAATAAAGAATAAACGCATGAAACTTTGATATGATACTTGCCAGTATGCAGCTACTGAAAGCAAAACTGAGGGATGTCAAAACATTTGCTGCAATATCTTCAACACATGAAGGTAAAGGAGAAGAAGCAGTATCTGAAGAAGTCGTCTTCCTTCTAATGTTATCGATGTCATACAACACCAAACACACTGCGGCACTAACTATAACATCAACTGGCAGATTTAGATCCCTTTCAACAACCTGCACACCTTCTTTCTCCAATGCAAGGATCTTTTGGTATGTGCTTCTCCTGGAAATGATCATTTCTTTGTCAATATTTTGTGTGTTCACAATTATGATGGCATCAGGTAATGAAAGTGTGTTTGCATCGACTTTCGTTGACTCCATAGGAACAGGCAGTTGTAATACTTCATATGTTGCTTCCAAAGAGTTCATGCTACTCTTTTCCTCAACATGCGTAGAATGTAACGATCGGGAATTCTTGCTGCTCTCATTTAGTATTGAAGTAGAATGCAAGTCTCCTCTCTAGCTTGAAATACATGTCACAGAATGAAAAGAATTTCAGTTCAAACGCGCAACTACCTTTATTAACCAAACCTATTTGCATTAATTCAAATGAGGAAGGTAAAATTATTATCACCATGAAGATTGAAAATGAATTCAAAAGAAATAAAAGTAATGATGTCCAAACAAACACTAGTTTCAAATATATGTCCTGTAAAAAAAATGACTACCCAGATTTTTGTGCATAAACTAATGAGTCTCATTATAAACATAAAAGAGAGCTGAATGCAAGGAAAAAACGTAACTGAAGGAAACCCATTCTTGAATCTCTTCTGCTGTTTTTGGCTGCTATCATGTGTCTCGCTTGGGCTGTTTGCCGAAACCACGGGAAGGGCATAATCCGTTTCAATTTTCTTATCAGCAGCTTTTTGCTTTTTCACACCAGTAGCCTCTAAGGGGTGCAAAAAAAAGTCAAGATCATCAAACTGCAACATTGATTCAACATGCTGATGAGCCTTGTTAACCTTATTGTCAAGTACAGCTTCTTCTGTACTTGCAATCTTGTGGCATGGATCATTGAGTTTAGTTGATGCATTTCCATTGTGACACACACAGTCTGTCAAATTTCCACTATTTTCTATGTTCAGTACCTCGGTGTTCTCTTTTGTGGTTTGCTCATTTGAGCATGCATCTGCTATAATAAACTCCAAAACCAGCATTCCACTATCACACAAATTCATTTCTGTATCTGTGAAGTAAGTGTCTATATCCTCGAACATTTTCAAAGTAGTGATACTATCACCACAAAAATCTTCATCTAACAAATGCCAGTCCAAGTATATGCCATCTGAAGTTAAGGATGGCTGTAGCTTCACCTTCTGAAGTATTTCCTCAACAGCCACTTCTACCGACAGTACTTTTTCATGATCAGAAATAATAGGAACAGGCAGTGATTTGAATGAGTCATCTCTTAGAATAAGTTCGTGTGTGACAATTAAGCTATTGAAAGTGCTTATTGTTGTGTCACCAAACATCTGTTCACAGTGTTCAACCTCACTTATGATTTCAGTGACAGAGAACACTTCAGAAAAATGTGAGGTGTTTATATCAAAGAATTGGTGGTGTTCAAATGTGACTGGACTCGATGCCAGAGAGGAATTTCCAGTCATTGGGTGCTCTATGGCATTAACTATGTCCTCTTCTGGAGAAATATTCAGACACGCTACTTCAATTTCATGACATGAGACAGGATTCTGGTTTAAAAGTTGTTCCTGTAAATCAAATTCTAAGGAAAGCAAAAGCTCCTTTGCATCACATGCCGATTCATCTCTTTGCATCCATTGTTGGGGTTCATCGCTTTCAAATATCACGTGCTTATCGTCAGATATACAGCTGTTAATTTCCAGACTTGTCTCGTCTACTTCCAAAAGAGGAAATGTTCTAAGATTGGAAGATATTTGGCGCTTAACCAAACTAGCATCTTCATAGATATCGGACACAGGCTCTTCCTGGACCTCTAAATATAAATCTTCTACATAAAAGATCGATTTATTAATATCCATTAGCTGCTGCAACCCAAGTGAAAAATCAAGCACCTCCTGTTAAAAAGGTCAAACTTCATCATTGAAGGGGTCTTAAAGTTGCCACACAAAAAGAATCGGATCTCAAACTTTAAGGTGCCAACTCCAGTTCATTAGACTACTAATGATGCAATAAATGAATCGAAGTGGAACTACATCGACCTTTTGAATGAAACGTGGATTTCAAAAGGCACTATATGTTGCTCTCATATGCTATATATGTGCCAATAGAACTCATTAAAAATTCTTACGCATTGTTTAAGATTGTATATCCATGGTTTTATTATAATTCACAGTAAACTGAGCTCAAAGTATATAGTATGTTTACAATATAATACATCTCTGTGCCCACACCTATTCTTTTATGGTGCTGAAAAGCGTTTCTGACATCTAAATTCTCATATCCATCAAGGAATCTACGATAACAAATTTTAGAAGTCCTACTGCTTTATTAAAACAATAAATATTAAGTAAACTTGGTACCAGAGAAACTTCTGCATCTGTAACTTCAAAGAAAATTTGCATCTCTTCTTCATGCAAAGAGCAAGAATTTGCCTGCAGGTGACACACTTAAGCTGATAATAAAATATATTGCTTCATGTACATGACCAGTTCCATCCTTAAACAGTCGGTATAAAAATAAATGTGATTTGACAACAGTTGATTACCAAGGCTATATGAAGCTCTGGAGTTTCAAACTCAATTACTTTAGAATTGGTGTTAGCAGCACCATCTAAATTGTCATTGATTTTCTCCTGCACAAGTATATACCACAAGTGAAAAGCATGGTTATATATAAAAAATTTGAAAGGAATAATGACATATGAGGAATCTTTTGATGCCATTATAAAATCAGTTTCTCTAGCTTTCTAGCACATATATTGCTGATTCCCCGCACATTCCCCTCATAAAAATAAAAAAAAATAAAAGGCAAGTACACCAAACTACAATTTCTGCCGATTTATTTGCGAATAACAGAAAAAGATTTGACTATTGGGGTGTTGGGGCTTTTTAGATATTTTTCTCATCAAGTATACAACGATGGAGGTATTTAGAAAACTGATAGTAGGCTAATTAGTTACTCAAGGAGTTGACTCTGCTTACAGAGTATAGAATCTACGCTCCTCAGCATATAATAAAAACCAAAAATGATATTTCTCATATCTTTATATACCACAAATTGATTTAGAACTTCAAGATAAGAGACTTGTCATCTTTTATTCTTTTAATGTCAAACTGCATATGCTTACATTTTTTACTTCTCTTCATCAATACTTACGTGTTGATACGATAGTCATTGAATCACTTAATAGCAAATATCACGTATGCAAATACAAAACTTCAACATTATCAAATTAAACAGTCATAAATTACATTATGAAATAGCAATATAATGTTAAACCTATTTCATAATTTGATTAGTATAACATCTATTGTAATAGTGATTCTGTCAGATAACAAAAACGATAACACAAATTCACTAATCCTGCATTTACCAAACTATAAGTTCTTAACTTCATAATTCTAGTAGATATAAGACAATAATATTAAAAAATTCTTAGTCGGAACTATTAATTAATTGTGAACGATCTTCATAATAGTTAATCTTCAGTCATAATTCAAATTCAGACATGCTGATCAACCAGATATCATTTCATATATTCATAATAATTAAAATTGTTGTCTGTCTAAATAGCAAATGATTCACTAACAGATGCAAATTCACATCCACAGAGACAAAAATAAAAAATAGAAAATAAAAATTCAAACAGATACTGTGGCATATCAATAGAATGTTGAACCTATTTTGTATGCAAAACATCCAAATTTTAGTAGCGATTGTGTCAGATAACAAAAACATCAACACAAATATACCAAATCCGCATATTCTGTGGTTCCCAAACTTTAAAGGTCTTCACCTCATAATTCACATACATATTACACAGTCACTAAATTACTATAATAATAACTATTAAATAAGTAAAATGGAAAAAACTGAATCCTGCATCTGGTGTACCAGAATTCATAGCAACTGATCTATAACTCGTTATATATAATTTCAGCCTATTAACATTAATTCATACATATACTGCAAAAGTATAACGGATGATTAAACAACTTAGCTGAAAGCATTACTAACTCCTTACCTCTGATATTACTTCACTTGCAGCTTGCTGATTGATATCAGTGATGATGTGTTGCGGGATAACATCGGCGAAGAACTTGCCGAGAGCTTCGTTGACGGAGAACCGATCGATTTCAGAAGTGATGTTAAGAGGGGTGCATTGGTCGAAACATGAAATGTGATCATAGTTGAACAGATCAGCTGAAGGAAACTGAGGCGGTGGAAATCGGAGGAAATCTAGGGTTTGCAACGATTGAGATGCGGCGGAGGTGTTGAAAAAATCGGTTAGAAATCGAGTTCTCATGGCGGAGAGTGAATCGGTTTGTGAGTCTGCTAGGAGGATGCACGGACGTTTGTTTAATTTTGGGATTCAACGCAACGTTTTTGAACCGATTTGGCGCCTATGTAAAGATAATGTGTTGGTACTTGGTGTTGATGGTACGTTTTTTTAGAATATGCGAAAATAATGGAGTAATTAAAAAACATAACGTAAAAGAAATAATCAATAGGCAACGAGGTATGTAGATGTAGCAGGTGGATTCAAATAAAAATATTAAAAAATTAAGAAAATGTGAATTCAAATAAAAATATTAAAAAATTTAGGAATGGAGAAAATCATTAGGATTGTTTTGTTTTATTACAAAACTCAATTTCACTTTTACTTTTAAAATTAAATATTTCACAAATGATACGTTAATAAATTATAAAAATTATACATTCGAAATCAGCATTCTTGTATTTTTTTTTTTAATCAGTGTTCACACAAGCTATACTTCTAACAAACTTTTTTTTCTTCTTTTTGTAGGGTTTTGAAAATATAATCACATGTGATTTATGATAAAAAGTTTAAATTTATACACGATTATTTATTCATGATATATGTAAATTAACACGTAATTACAAGTTAATATTCATTCACATTAATAATTATAAATAAAAAATTTAAAATTACATTTGTTTTTATCAAAAATCACATGTGATTGCTACTTTTATATTTAATCACGTGTGCTTTGGTATATGATCACATATGATTTTCAATTAAAAATTAATATTTAATGAATAATTTACCGATATATGATAATTCATATTTGATTTCAACTTGATATTTATTTTATTTACAGTCAATGATTTGAAATCGTATTTGATTACTCTTAAATCACATGTGATTGATACTTTGATTTTCAATCGCATATGCTTACAACTTAATTTTGTATGTTCAGATCTTTTTAAATCATCAATGATTTAAATTTAAAGTTTGATTGGAAATATATGCGTGTGTGATTAAAATTTAGTATTAAATCACATGTGATTTAACATTACAAAATTTTAAAATCCAATAAACAATGGAGAAAAAATCAACGAAAGTATATCATGCGAACTAATTAAAGGCAAAATGACGTCGATTCTAATGATATAATTTTTATAATTTATTGACCTACAGTTTGTAAGATATTTAATTTCAAAGAAAATGGTGGAAATAAGTATTTGAAATGGTGCAATCCTATTGGTTCTCCAATTCTTTAATTTTTACCATTTTTATTTGAACTTAAAACGTAAATGTATATCAATGTATATACTATTTACATAATTACTTCAAAAAAGTATACAAATGTATATACTATTTACATAATTACTTCAAAAAATTATACAAATCGTCCTTTAAATTTGACTCAAATTTCACTAATAGTCATTTATAAATTTTAATTGCATTAATCATCATTTATTTTAAAACTTGTTTCGCTAATAATCTTTTAACTAACGACCTTTAACTATTTGTTAAAAAGGACCATGTGCGATATTTTTCTAATATTTTAATTTGTTTTCCTTTGAGTAAAATATAAAATATAAAATAATTATAAATACATTATTAAGTGCATAGAACAACATTTTCATTTTCCTCATTTAACTTACCAAATTCATCACTAAATCTAGTTCCTTTTTCCAGTAAAACATCAATATTTAATAGTTCACCACTCAAATCCACCACTATCTTTCATCACCCGGGGTCCCTCCATCATACAGTCATCTTATCTTGTAATGCTTTGTTAGTCACCCTCGCTTTTCTTTTGCGTTCACTCCTTACTCGAACAACAACTCAAATGAAAACCTTAGATTCAAAGTATAACGACGTCGAAAACTGTGAACCAAATATATAAGTCGTAATCTTCAAGTCACAAATGTATGCTTAGGTAGTGAAAGATGGTGGTGACTGTAATTTTTTTTTGATATTTCAGTAGATAAGAGGATCAGATTTGGTGATGGATTTACTAACAAGGTGAATATTCGTAATATATAATAATGAAGAGGGTTATTGTAAAATTATTCATTATGGTAGGAACCGTAAGAACGATTTATTTTATTTTTAATTTAATTATATGTACACTTTTTTCAAAATAAAAATAACTAATATTATTAAAATTTTATTCTCTTAAATATTATATTATATTATTATATATATATATATATATATATATATATATATATATATATATATATATATATATATATATATATGATACACAATTTTAAGTTGTGTATAACAACCTTTTAATCTGATACACACTAAATTATTTATAATGTGTATCACATTTTTAAAATTTTTTATTTTATTTTAAACAGCATAAAATTTTAATAATTTTGTTATAATATTTTTATCAAAAGAATTAGGTGATCTTAAAATTAAAAATAAAAATATGCATATTTAAACTTCACCTATTGTTTTAAATTTATTTTTAATTTTTTTTTTGTTTTGTGTCAACTTAAATTGATTTTAACTTTTAATTAATTTGAAATACTAAGACTAGTTTTCATAATTATTGACTCGTGACTTTACTATGATTCAAAATCATAAATCATAAATATAAACTTTGGACCCGTCCAGTTTAAATAAACACGAACACATGTATAAAAGTTGATACCGATACAACAGATATTTCATAAATCCTAATTCTTCAAAAATCAATGACACAAGTTTACACAATTTTAAAATCTTAAATAATTGTATTAAATTTATAAAATTTAAGTAATGACTTTAATTTATAATTTCTCATGATTTTTATGGTGTTTCCTTTAATAAAAATCACACATCACACATCACACATCACACATTCAGGCATTCAGCTAACCCCAGGCTTCGAGTCTTCGACATCTAGATCTCGCAAAGTGAGACACACGATACGCACCCTTTTTAACAAACCCCTTTGAACACCGTCTGGCCCGTTTTCCGCCGTCATTGCTAATAAACCCCTCCACCGCCACTCTCCACCACCATCGGCCGTCGCCCCAAACTATACTTACAACTACAATCGACTATTTATGTACGGTATGTACGCACAATCCTGTTCGATTACCTTTACTCATTAAGTCATTATCTTACTCTATTCATATTATTACATAGTTTTTATCAAAGTTAATCGCGGTCAATTCCAAATTGACCCGATTAACAACAAAAAACATAAAATTTAGCTCCTTGCATGTTCTCAATTGCTCAATTAGGTCACAAATTTGTTCAAGGTATTTCTGGCTTTTGTGGCATTTCACGTTCCTTATGTAGCAATACCAATAGCTTCACTTTAGGGTTTCGCAAACTCGAAAAATACCTAATTGGTTATCGAAAATGCACGAATACTCATTCTGTATCAAACGAAAACCTTGAACATGATTACATCGATTCCGTTTGTACCGCTAGTACAAGCGGAAGATACAATGATTCTGGTGATGATGATTACGATAATAATGATGATGAAGATAACTATGACTACGAAGGAATTGTATTTAATAGAGCTAGTTTTATAAGAAATGCAAAAATTAGTGCGACCAAAGCGTTAAAGGTTTTAAAGCAAGACGGGCCTGGATTTGATACGAAGTCGGCTTTAGATAATTTAGAAATTATAGTATCGGGTTTATTTGTTAGAGAGGTACTTATAGGGATATTGAAGAACGTTAATAATGTGAATAAGGAACGGTGTGCGAAGCTTGGGTATAAGTTTTTTGTATGGTCGGGTGAAAAAGAGACTTACAATCACACGGTTAATACGTACCATTTAATAATGCAAATTTTTGCTGAAGCAGAGGAATATAAAGCAATGTGGAGGTTAGTCGATGAGATGACCGAGAAAGGATATCGAGTTACTTCGAGGACTTTTAATATCTTGATTTGTACGTGTGGTGAGGCAGGTGTAGCTAAGAAAGTTGTGGAGAGGTTTATAAAGTCGAAGTCGTTTAATTTCCGGCCGCATCGTCATTCTTTTAATGCGATTTTGCATGCACTTCTTGCGATAAATCAGTATCAACTGATTGAATGGGTGTACCAACAGATGTTGACCGCTGGTTATTTACCAGATGCGTTGACTTATAATATTATAATGTATACGAAAGTTAGGTTGGGAAAATTAGCTCAGTTTAAGAGGTTGTTAGATGAAATGGCAAAAAGTGGAATTTCTCCAGATTTTCATACGTGCAATATTCTTCTTCATATTTATGGTAGAGTAGATGAGCCAGCTGCGGCCGTTGAACTTTTGACCCAAATGAAGGAATTTGGAATCGAACCTAACGTTCTTCATTTTACTACGTTGATAGATGGGTTGAGTCGAGCTGGAAAGATGGATGCATGCGAGTATTTTTTCGAAGAAATGATCAAATATGGATGTGAACCAGATGTCGTGTCATATACTGTTATGATCACGGGGCATATTACAGTTGGAGAGTTGGATAAAGCAGAGGAATTGTTTTCGGATATGTTCAATAATGGGAGGATTCCTAATGTTTACACGTATAATGCAATGATTCGTGGGCTTTGTATGGCCGGGAAATTTGAGTTTGCGTGTTTGATGCTTAAAGAAATGGAATCTAAAGGGTGTAATCCTAATTTTCTTGTGTATAGTACACTTGTAAGCTATTTGAGGAAAGCTGGAAAGCTTTCTGAAGCTCACGAGGTAATAAAACAGATGGTGGAAAAGGGGCAGTATGGTCATTTACTTCATAAGATTAAAAGATATAGGAGATGCTAATGTGGAAACCAACCGTGTAATTTAAGGCACGTAATTGATGAAGTGCTGTGTAGTCCAGGTCAGTTATTGTCAGGTGTTTTGTGGCATCTGTGTTAATAACTTGGCCCGTTAGTTGCATAGTTTTGTTTCATTTTCATACTTTATTATGGTATTTACTTTGACATATTTAAAGAAATGAAAAGTGCTATTTTTCTTAACTCCATTTGAGGAATGGTTATGTTGAGTTGATCAGCCATTGTTGTTGAATACTTTAGGTGACAATATGGGTGAATTGTGTTGGTTGAGTAACAGGCCTCTACATGTTCGGGTTGAAACGACTCATTTTAATATGAGTTAAAACTGGTAGCGTCAGGTTGGGTTGACCCGCAATTACTTTGACTTATTTCTAACACTAATTATTATGGTTAAAATGTTAGCTACAATTCTACATAAATCTTTAGGAGGTTGTAGGCATTAATAATAGACTTTGAGCAGCTTTCAAACGCTCTTCTTATAAGTGTCCTTTTTTCCTTTTCTACTTTTGCCCATTTGACCCGTATGAGACTAAAGACAATCCAAATCGACCTATTCACAACTTAATGGCTTAAAATTGCCATCTCTATTGAATGTTATGATGCACTGTATCTTAAGGTGTTTTCCAGTCCTTTTTGCCTGTCAATGTTTTGTACAGATCCAGAAGTGCTCTTTATGTATAATATATACTCAGTAGAACAAATCGAGCCCATGTTGGAACTACCTGAAAGGTTAGCAATTACTGCCCTCTATTTGCTGATAATAGTTGCTCCGCTTTTATACTGCTATTTCGCTCCCTTAAAGATTTGATATCATAGTCTTCATTGTCGTTCCTTACAATAAAAATAATATGTAGTTGGCTTTCTATCTAGTTAAAAAGCATATAAAGGTAAATCATGCTCATTGCACAATCTTACTTGACTATATTTATTAGATTATACATTACTCTAGTCAGACTGTCAAACATTGTATTTGGATTATTTGTTTCTAAAAGTAGTGTTTTGTTAAATGGCCTCTTCGCATGAAAACACATGATCTATTCACGGTGTTGACAGCCATGGGCATGTAATGTTTGCCCATAACTTGATTGGGTACCTGCTATTTTGGTGCATCATGCCCTTCTTATATAGGACTAGAAAGCTGGTATTTAGTCGTTAACTGACGTTATATTATTTTTGAATTGATGATTCTGCAATATAACATATAGTTATATTGTGGTTGTTGGCTCATGTTAATGGCACTTTATTAAATTAAATATTAAGTATATCTGACTCTTCATGTCTTTAAATGGTTATTTTGTCTATACATACACAATATTTGCATATCTTTATGATAATTAAAATCATGCACCTCACTTTGATGAGGTGTGAGTGTGACTTATTTCATTGCCGGTGTTTTCTTTTTTCTACTTTTTGTTCACATATCTTATGGGTGTGTGCACTGCACACTTCGTTTTGAGGACTTGTTATTAGGTCGTCAGTGACATAAAATTCTTTGCATAATCTGCAGTTCAAAGGAGGCATGGCAGTCCACATGATCGATGGGTTCCACTACCAAAATTATGAACGTTTCTCTGCCTTCTTTATATCCATTTCTCTTGGTAAGAAAGACGGTCTCTACACATGGTGAAATTGTTTGATGATTGCAAATGTTTCTGTTTTTTGGCAAAACATAGAGCTGGAGTGACCTATATTTGACCATTTGTCGTTAGGAGTATAAATTGATATGCTAGGATAAGATAAAAATCAGAATCTGTAGTAGTATACTAGTAACCGCTTGTATGTGATGCAAATACAAACGTATCATGGAGTATTATATTGATAAAGGAATATTGTATTACGAACATCGTGTCACGTACTCATGTATTCTATTGGCTAATGCTAAACTACAGTATTGACTTAAGAAATAATTGAAATGTATCTCTCAATTTTTGAATCAGGTTATATATTATACAGGAAATTGTTCTGAGTAGTAACGTACGTTTGCGTACTACCACCACTCAAGAATGGGATTAGTTGTAACTAATTTAAAGATTAAATCTATAAGTTTGTTTTTACTTTGACTCGTTGGCTACTAGGATGCGTAACTCTAGTAGCGCGTATGTTATCCTCTTTCGTTAATAGTCAATTGCCTCCTGGAGAGGTCTTTGACCAAGTGATATCAGTAGCTACGTACAGCCTGTTGGTCACAAAGTCAGTTTCATCGTAAACGTTACGTAATAGTTTATCGGTTTAGTAATTTGATCGTTTAATTATAAATCAATAATAATAATCTAGTCAACCACATTAGTTATTATTAATTATTATGTGTAAAGTAAACCGTTTCGGAATTTAATTGGGCAGATAGATAGAGAGTATATACTATATTGACTTAATGCATGGAACATGCTGTCATTTCTGCTTTTAGAGAAGTCACCATCATAAGAAATTCGGGTAGGGAAATCAATGGTTATAGATATTTGTTTATATTTTCTGATTACTTATTCAGCCTTATTTAATCTATTTGGCCTTTGGTGGTGAGATTAGTTATACAGATTGGACACCTTTCAACTCATCTCATCATGGTCCACTACCACCAAAGATGTTTAGGTTTTAACAAGCATTAATCATCTTCGTAATCCTTACAAAACCAAATTAAGAGAATAACTAGATAACTTTTTATATCAACTTAAAACCACGACGAAAGTTATTAGTAGGTCCACAACTTAAGACTAACAGAATTCTTGTGTCACTGCTCATATGGGACGATGCCGAGTGAGAATATTTGTTAACTTTTCCTTTTTAGAGACATGGAATTAACAAAAGGTTAAGTTAATTTGTCCGTTTCGACTATGTTGTTGACAAGAACACATGAAATCAAGAAACATGGCTAAAAATCTAAACTTTTCGTGTTAAATAGACAGAAGGCGCTGAAAAGTTTGTGGGTTTGTTGGAACTTGGAGAAAAGTAGCAGCAAAATGTGTTAAGGCTTATATAAGTTGGTGGCAATTAGATTAAGAAGATGAAAGTTAAAGACCCCACATAGAAAATAACAAAAAAGATATAATTAAATAACATTCAAGATATGATTGTATCTGGTGGTACAGTATCTGGTGGTACAGTTCAATGCTTGCAAATGAAGCTAAGTTATGACATGTTCATATGCAGTTCATCTCTCAATGAGAATCTTGAACCTAAAAAAACCATTCTAGATCTGCTCGTGACCCGATTCGAGTCTGACCCGTTTCGCCGATTTGAAAAAGAACATATTCTTTTTGAAGGAATTTTATTGATTTATAGAACATTAAGATATATGATTATATGAATATGAATATGAATATGAATTAAGAAACATAGTTGATTATTTCTTATCTTCTTTAACTTCTTCCTTCTTCTCTTCTTTCTTTTCTTCCTTCTTCTCTTCTTTTTTTTCTTCTTTCTTTTCTTCTTTCTTTTCTGGTTCTTTTGCTGGCCCAACTGATATTATATCCACTTTGCCTACTTTCTTCAGCTTCTTCACCACTGCCACCGTATCCATTTCTCCGATCACCGTCAATTTCTGATCTTTTAGATCAGCCGCTATCGAATCGACTCCTGTAAGATACCAAGATTCATATTTCCATCTCAATATCCTTAATTTTACAAAGTATTTATTTGAAAAGGTTATGTTCTTGAATCCCATCAATAAGTATACATAAAGTAGTACTATTACTATACCATAGATATCAGCAGCAGCTTCAATGGCTTTTTGTTTGGTTTTGTCATCAGTCATTGTAAGTACTTTGAGGACCACCTTCTGTTTAGATCATAGTTCATACACAAACATGCAGATAAATGAATTTTAACACATAAATAAAAAATGAACAAAATTACAATTACAATTACAATTACAATTGATAAGAAATTGTTATTACCTGAGCCATGTGAAGAGGGTGGAGAACAAAGTGGGATTTCTGAGTTAATGTTAGGAGTGTGAACAAAAGAAACAAGTGAAATGGTTCCAACATATTTTTGTGTGTTTTATATTGAATTGATGGTATGCGTGTGACTACTAACCGTACGTACAACGTATCTAGTCATGCTGATTAGTATAAGGTTGTGCTTTGAAGACTTGTACCTTGTGCATTACCAGTAGTACTTGTAACGATTCAAATATGGTTGGCTTACTATCAAGAATTTTACATTTAATGTGTTACAACTTTGAAGTTATAATAGACATTCAATTTCATGTTGATAACAAATTTATTTTGTGTTTGTGATTCATTGGAGCAAAAATTATTGTATATATATTTTAGTGTATAAGCGTATTAGTGGACACGAATTAAGTAATGCGGAGTGCATATTCGGCTAAGTCACTACATCCCGGACTCAATCAAGAATGTAGTGGTCAAGGGCGCTGGGGTCCAAGGGGCAACGCTCGAAGGGGCAGATCCTTGGTTGCGACCATCTTGATGACATTAGTTTATTGCATGTTTATAACGCACAAACCAATAACATATAAAACATTTTGGGACGTTGATCGTGTGCCAAAACAGGCTGAAATATCTCTAGTCTTATTTCAAAGTGAACTTCGTGAACCCAGATATTTATTGGGATGAAAAATGATATTTTACACGATTCTATAGTTAATTCGGTTGAAATCGTTTGATCTGTTTACACCAAATTTCCAACAAATATGACTATACATGCATTTGCATTTTTATCAAAGATGGTAGGCATCGAAAGTTATGTAATTTCATTTAACTATACTAAAAATGTGCATTTAAACCACTCCCCTATGATGGACTTATGGTAGGCATTGAAAGTTTGTAACTTGGAGAAAAATTTAAGTTGTAAAGGAACATGTACATAAATTTGTCATGAGGTGGTTTGGTCGGTTAGTTTAGTGATAAGAAGATTCTACTTTTTCCCTTTCTAATGTTACAAGTTGTAGAGAACGGACAACAATATATGCATCATCAAAGCATTTGTGAAATTACATTATTAATATTATATTATTATTATTATTATTATTATTATTATTATTATTATTATTATTATTATTTAAAAAAAAAGTTATATGAAATCATCATAAATGACTAGTACTGTATTCGCTTATAGAACAATAAGGAGTATTCTGTGAAAGAAAATTTAAAAATCTATTGTGCTAAACACTTAAATATTACTGTATGATTTAAATGTTAAAAAAATGAGAGGTGATCCGTACATCTGTATATCTACAGTTGTATATATATAACATTTATATTACATAAAATTTACTTGCTAAAAATTATGATGAAACTTCAGAGTAAAGACAACTTTTAAAAGTTATTTACATTTATAACCCTCTTAATATTCCACTTAACATATTTACTATCCATTTACCGTTGGCATTACACAAACTTGCAAACTACTAGCATTAGGAATATTTTTCCATAATCGAAATTCCAAATACTCTAATTGAAAAATAGGAAAATATGACTGTGGCCTGTGAGATTATTGATTGTATATTTGTATGTATGTCATCTCTCTATTTGCCGGGCCCAGGCCCACTATGTAACCCAGCTTCAGAAATTTTCAACTTCATGTCGACTAGAAAATTAATACTATTAGATCACCTCCAGTGAATGGTTACAAGGGTTGTGAGGTCGTTGTTGGTGCAACGTCACAAATTTTGCAATGGTAAAAAACGTTTTTTATTTTAATTTACTAGCCAAGAAAAAGGAAAAAAAAAATGGCACGACCTCCACTTTATTGCGTCCTCCCTCTTGTTCTCGGAAGCACAACGCCCCGCCACCACAACCTCAATTGTGGGCATTGTGGCATCATGGTGGACAAAACCGGCCTAGGACGCTTGCGTAGCATGTGGGTCTTAAGTTAGTGCATCATATTGGCTGTTAAGATTGGGCGTTTTGAAGTTAACGACAAATTGATGGTGACATAATGACGTTGATTTTAAAACATATTCCCTCCGTCTCAAATTAATCAAATTTTCCCCATCCATATTTAATAGTGGACAATTAATTTAGTACGTTAGAAAAAATGAAAAGTGAACAAACAAATTGGGATGGAGGGATTACATTTTTTCTAGTTTGGCCCATATAATAATTAAAGTATATTTTTATAGACGAAAGTATAAATATTCTTACTGAACACCTATAGAAAATGAAATTTGAACTTTGATTTTCATGAACATCTCAAACATACTTTAGACATCCAAAATACAACATGCATTCATGCACTGGTGTTAACAATTCAAAACATTACATTACTAGTTACAAAGATCACATGATTATGCATGCGTGAGGATTATCGTCACTAAAGAGTGAAGCAACGGCTTCATCTGATGCAATAGCAACCGAGTAAACAGATGGGGTGTTAAAGAAAGCGTGAAGATTATGCCGCGATAAATCTTTGCTTGATGATGTGTCATGATAGTACTGGTTGGCAATGTGAGTTGGGTACTTGTAAAACGAAGCAAAATGAGGGTGACCCGGGTAGGGCCATGGCTCGGCGGCTTTGCCCGCCCGCTTTATTGCTTTGAGCACTTTCTTTTCCTCTACGGGCATAACCTCTCACCACAATTTTTTGCATCTCCATTTCAATTTCTATTTCTTCCACTCCTATAACAAATTTTGAAACCATTTCAATTTCAATTACGTGTCAATTTCAATTTCTATTTCTTCCGCTCCTTTTAAAGATGTTGTTAATACATGTAAAAGTTACGAGAATTTTTCACCCACACATTACGGCGGGATTTAAAGGTAGAAAACTTTTATTAGATAAAATAATCAATAGAAATTTGGAATATAAATTATAGCTATATTTAGCTCATATCAAATATTACACAGCGCGTATACATTCTATTAATGTTTAGGATCCATTAAGTTAAAGTTAATCTAAGTCAATTTTACCTCTAATACACATCCTAATAGAGTATTTATTTTTTATTTAATTTGCAAAGCACATCTTAAACCTCACAATGATGATTTATATTTGATAATTTCAATAATATAAACGGAAGAGCATCTTTTGTTATACATATTTAGCTTTTCAAATATTAGTTCTCGTCTCATTTTTCTTTTAAAAAGATACGAGTATTGAACACATGACTTATTGAACAAACACAATATAAGTCAACCATTTGAACCAAATTTTCAATATGAAAAGGTGATTGTACGTGCTATTTGAACCAAATTTTCAATATTTGGTGATTGTATGTGCTATAATATATTAAATATAAAATTTAATATATAAAATATAACTTCTAAAACACAGATAAATACAATACAATACCAAAAAATATAAACTTTAATACATCTCGATAAACATTATCCCTGTTATAAATTCTTTCAAGTAACATTAAATTAAGGTATATGATCGTCATGATTTACCTTAACCGGAGGAAACAGATAATTAAAAAAAAAATACTAGCAAAGTACGAGTAGATAAAATTGGTAAAAGCAATTTTAGTTGGTCAAACGCAAATGAAGGTATAGGACTTGGACTGGTCGAAGCACGAGCTCCCAAAACCAATAGGCGTGTTTCATACAGTCATACGTACCAACAAATCATCTAGATATTCCACCTCATAAATATGTTTTCTTTTTTTCATTTTCATTTCAACATATTTGTACATAAATCATTTTTCTTTAATATTTATCCTAAATCCTAATAATAATTTTACTTTATACAGTTTCAATATTTCATCATTTTGATTTTAGTAGAACTCATTTTTTTTTCTCATGAGCTGTAATTACATAAATATTATATACTCGTACACCCGAGTTGTTTTGTGCACTTAACCATTATGATATATATCCTTACAAGAGATTTCAGGTTCAAATCTCAGCTAGCTAGAAAAATGGTCGAAATTAGTCATGAGGATACCTGATTAGACAACGTACATCAGAATCAAAATATACGCCTACCCTGGGTAACTTGAACAAAGAAAACCTCGTCCATTTAACTCATCCGCTCTGTTTTGCCCACTTCACGTTATTCGTTCTAAGTAATCTAAAAATGTGCAATGAAACTACCAAATCATTTATGTAAGTTCAATTTTACAGACACACACTAAAAAAAAAAAAAGTTAAAAGGAGATTGATTACCTTTGAGCTTGAAAAGAGCTTTCTTGAGCTTAGATGCACAGCCTTGACAATCCAAGTTTGGAACTCTCACTTCCACTACCTTCAACCACCATGCACCCAAATATATATTGTCAAATTACTCCATTATTATCTTATATTATATCCTAATTTCTGTATTCTGTATATACATTTACATTAATTAACTTTAAAAAAATGAGAGGGAGAAAAAGACTTACAGACATAATTGTAAATTGTGTGTGGAGCAAGCACTAGAAAGTGGTAGAGATCGAGTATGATTAACTTTACATAGACAAACCCCTCCTATAAATATGGAGTGAGAGAAGATATTTAATCTTAAAAACAACTGTTTTAACACTTAATAATTTGATTTTAAAAATTGACGTTTTCTAATAAGAAAATTGATATATTTGCGTAAAATACATGTTTTTTTATGAATATATAACAAAATGATTGAAATATCTGTCACACTAATAGATATATAAGAAAAAAGGGAAAGTATATTGAATGTTAAATAATGCAATGTATATAATATTATAACATTGATAATTTGATGTTGTAGAGTAACATTAGTATCACGCTTAAAATTACATATGATCACGTCGAAAATCGAAACTCGCCTCTATTATTATATTCTTTTAAAAAAACAAATTACTTTGCTCTTTGAATCAGCGTTGCACTTGAATTTTAACACTACACCATGTGCTCTCAGACGTATCATTACTCATATGTTTTAAACACATATATTATCACTATTTTAATTGTTTCTAAGTATTTTTTTGCTTGTTTTCTAAAAACCAAAATGTAATCTTCTAATGATAATAACGATTTTAATTTGCTCATCGACAACCATTTGAAGATTTTGTATGTTTTGATTCCAAATAAAATAAATTATAAATCACACACCTGTAAGTCCTCGAAATGGAATGCTGGCGGATAGGATTTTTATCCAAACATTAATTGGGCGTGTATTAACAGATCATATATATAGGTTCGCGATGCATTGCTACTAGAAATTAAGATATTGGGGTTGGACTTGTCAATAGATTCATAACTTTTAGAGCACAACCCATCTCTTTTCGAAGAGATGTCAATGAACTTCTATGAAATAATTTTACGGGATTCAGCCAATTGTACTGATCGTGGAAATAAGAAAATGGATGACAAACATGGCATCAAATACAGTAATCGAAAAAATTATTTATAAATTTTATAATCAATTTGAGAGCGTTTTAGGAGATCTGAATCACTTTTTTGAATATACAAAGGCGCGTAGATAAAAAGAATGAGTGGAATTTGAAAGCGGGGCCCTTCAGATTTTGGTCAGCAAACCCGAGGCCCAACCCATTGAGCAGAAATCACTTTTGGTCCGGTCTTTACTTTCAAATGGATAATATTTTTAAGTTTTAATATTATTATTTTTCATTTTGCTTTATTTTATCTCAAATATATATATATATATATATATATATATATATATATATATATATATAAGTTATATGACCAACCTAACGAGAGTCATAAAACTCTAGTATAAGAGTTTTTATATGAAATTGACTTGTATCTTAAGATTTTTAAATAATTAACTTATTAGTAATTAAGTTATTTAACTATTTTTGTAATAAGGTGACATGTAATTCATTTAAATTATTATTTATATACTATGAAAATCTTGTTTTATGCTATTATATATGTGATGATATAAATTCAGTGATGTAATCCGCGTAAATTATCACCGTTTATATGAACATTAATTTTCAGGTTGAACCAAAAAGAAAACAGAAAGCAGGATGACTTTATCTGTATGTTTTTTCAGTGTGCAATGTCACAGTATATTATACAGGTGGGCCCCAGCCATTCGAACCATGATTCTGTACGTTTTGTTCTTATTCATTGGCCCATTTCCACAAAACATGTCAATATGTCATGGATATACGGGAACTTTGTTTCCACTTCGTTTGTACCCACTTCCACTTAAAATACAAAAAGCACAACACCAAAAAAAAAAAATTCCTTTTTCTTTTTGTGTTTCAAACTGAAAATATTAAAACATCTTCATGATCATGACTACTAGGGGTGTTTGGAGTAGCTTTTTTTTTTTTATATATAGAAAATGCAGATTATGTATTATTAAAATCACAAACAAAAACAAGGTACAAAATACAATAGCATTACCTCAAATTACAAGCTTTAATCTGGAAGCAAAAATTAATATTCAAATAGAGCAAACAAAATGACCTACTACAAGAACAATGATTAATCGAAACCAACATAAAAAAATAAAATGCAAAGACAATCACCACATATATCATTTGACATCAGAGGACAACCAGAAACAAATAGACCACTCCATCGGCAGACAACTTGGGGCCACCTATGCAGCAACAATTAGTAGCAAAAAGCATAAAAAAACCTTGAACAAATTATCTGATGCGGATCGATAAACAATGGCCAAACAATAACAATAATAAAGCAAGAACCAACCAAAATTCTCAAGGAGAGAAAATCTCTTATTCCATCAATAATCAAATGCTATCAAAACATAATGGAAAAAAAACCCTAAAAACGTATTTAAGGATCGTAAGGAATCCCCACACAAAGATAATTACAAAATAAAAGGAAACAAAATCTAAATGTTCAAAACAAAATCCCGAAAATAGTAAATTGACGTTTTTGACCCCTTAACAATCCCGGAACGCCAAAAACGTCGTTTCCGAGTGACCATGTGAATTTCAGCCTAATCCGCCACCAAAATCTATTTCGGCAAAATATGCTCCAAGTGTCTTTGCACCGTTGACTGAACTATTGACCATCTCTGCATCATTATCATCCCAACCGAATAGAACAAAAGCATAACACGCAAAACAATTAAATATGACCATTAATAGGATTTTTCCATATATTCCACGAAATCTTAGCATTTTTATCTCTAGCCGAGAACCAACCGTAAGACCGCACTTGCACCTCTTTGAAAAGATCCGGAGCTACCATAGAATTATTTTTGAACACCTTATTAGTTCTATAGATTCAATCTCCTTCTTACAACAAGGACAAAAAGTATTATGAAGATCAATGCCTATATTATCAATAACCTCCCGAACCGGAATCCTACCGTGCTTAAGTCTCCAAATAAAGATACACACCTTCTTAGGGACAACCATACACCACTCGGTCTCCTTCCTACTTCTACTTTCTACAAGCACTTTCTCATCTACCATTTTCCTCAACTTCCTCCCGAAAAAATCTCCATCTTTCTCGAACATCCATTTTCATTTATCCTCACCATCCTTCATTGAAAATCATGCCTCTATTCTAAAACCCTTTTTTAAAGGGGTTTAAGCGCTTAAAAATAAAGGATTAGCTAATCCAGGGGTAACATTGTTATCCCCGGCACTGAACACAAACCCATACAACTCGATGGACGATCTTGAAATTCACCCAATACTCTCCCTCTCAACTCCCTCATCCAATCCCATCGCCATTGCCAACTAGACATTTCCACAACTCCTCTCTCCCCCACCTTCACATCTTTATTTCTCTCCAAGTGAAACAAACGATTATACTTCTCACTAAGAATCTCTCCCTTCCCATTATCGATCCATCTATCTTTTCAAAAAAATGTAACCCTCCCATTATTAACTTCTTTACCAAATGACTTTGACAAATTAATCTCAACCCGATCAATGACCTCCCCAATCTTTATAATATTAACCCAAACCCTTCATTTCTCTTCCAAACTTCTCATATTCCCTCCAAAACCCCCAGTCCTCTCATAAATAGAAACAATCACCTGAACCCATTAAGCATCTTTTTCCATTTTGAACCGCCACCACCATATACCAAGAAAACTCCAATTGGAAGCTTTGAGACTTCCAATATTTAGACCCCCCTCCCTCCCCGAAATTAGATAGAGTACACTTCCAACTTATCTAAGGCATTTTGTGACCCAACCCTTCCCCATTAAGCATCTTTTGTGACCCAAACACCCTTACATCATATAAAATGTTATACACAAAACCAATAATATAAGAGAAAATTGCTATTTTTCTATGAAATTGATAGCAATGATGATTTATACATCACAAAAAAATTTATGTACACTACTAATTATATTTTATGATATTGTATTGTAAAACACAAAAATCACATGGTATTGTATCTTACAACACAAAAATCACATATAACGGTGCACGAAGAATTTTTTGCAGTTGATGAATCACTCTCCAATTACAATTAATAGTAATAGTAAAGTAATAGTAAGTGATAGAATGAGAGTTAGAAAGTCTTAGATATTTGTCAACCTCCATTTCCCTTTTCATTTATAATTAAGTTTAGTAATGTATTTCTTTCTATGTTTGAATAATGAATTGAATATGTGAATTTCCTAAACTAGTCGACTATTACCAAAACCGTAGATCCGTTTTAGGTTTTTTAACTACCACTTGTAGAAGCATTTTACCCAATTACTAAACGTAATAATCGAAATAACTTGTAGATTGTGACATTTTTATATCTTTTTATAAACTCTAAAAGCTCATAAGTCAAATATATGAACATATACGAATAGCCAAGCTAAAATTTGTAATTATGTAAAAATTTCGCCAAGTATAATTAAAGGTTGTGTACAAATGGAGCACGAAGCCAAGATATAGAGCTTACTTACATAATTAAAGATTTCTAATTTATTCCACCGGTCGTTCCTAACTTTCAAAAAGTATTTGAATAGTTCATTTTTTGAAACTTTGTTCACCGACTAGTCTAAAAAATTAACTGACGTTAACTGTCAATGTTAAATTATATAAAATGACTAAAGTGCCCTTCATCTTCTTCTCCCCTCGTTCTTCCCTGATTTCAAATCCTAACACCCACAAATTGAAAAAAAGAAAAAAACAATATTACTCAAATTTATAACCCAAATTCAACTTATGACACTAATGATTTTCACTTCAAATTACCTTGTTAGAAATCAGAGGATATAAAGGGGCAACCACTTTCAGCGACATCCCTTTCATATAAGTTATTAATTAGGTTTTTTTTTAGTTTGTGGGTGTTAGGATTTGAAATTTGGAAGAATAATAGAAATAGAGAGGAGAAGAAAAGGCTCCTTCGGGCCATGGTCACAGAGTTGCTATCCCTCCTCTCCTTTCAGTTGATTTGTCAATCAACCCGTAGATAAGTAGGACTTTCTTGCAGAACGGGGTGAAAAAAACCAAAAGCCCTTCAAGTTTTATACGATTTAACGTGATAATTTAACATCAGTTAGGTTTTTAGACTGACGGTGAACAAAGTTTCAAAAAAAGAACTATTTAAATATTTTTTGAAAGTCAGGGACGACCGATGAAACATATATGAAATCACAGGGTTATGGATGATTTAAACGATTTACTCTTTAAAAATAATAATTTTCTTTACAAATTATATATATATATATTTTAATATAACACATATCAACCGTATAAAAAGACACTATATTTTTCCAATAGAAACCTACATTTATACTTTAATTCTTGGTACGAACTTCCGCGACCACTCAGATACACGTTCATATTTCTATAAACAAATAAAAAATCGATAGTCAATCAAAACATCATACCCTAAAAGCAAGATATACAAAAACGTAACCCATAAAAAACAATCAGAATTGCAAGATCAAATTTCGACCACTTAATCAATTTTCATCCATAACACATCTAAAATCTAAAACATGTATGATCTCGCTACGGATTATAATCTAGTACTATTTTAAAATAATGATTAAAGCCAATACCTCTTATATCATAAACTGATAGAAGATAACTCAATAATTGTTATTTAGCCAAGAGTGTATGTTATTTCTCATTTTGATTTACAATTACAAAATGTTGCAATAGTGGGTTAAACGTCACTCGTTATTTTTAAAGCTTTCTAATTTATGTATGGTATTAGAATTAAAATTGTTATTATGATGAAGTAACAAAGAAGAGTTACATATTTACGTTAAATTAGCTATTAAGTTTGTATTTAACAAGAAATGGACTATAACCATTTTTATTAAAACAATAACACTTTTGACAATGTAACAAAAAAGAGTTACAAATTTATACTCCCTCCGTCCCATAACAATTTTTCTTCAAACAATTTTTGTAGGAATTAAGATATGTGGACTAAAAGTCAGTTTTACCTTTATATTCAAAGTAACTTTGACCGAATTTATTTAAGAAATAAATGGTTGAATGTAATAAATGAGGGTAAAATTGAGAGTTTAATGATTTTTAATAGCTAATTTTTGCAAATAGACAGTTATTTTAGGACATATATAAATAGCAATATAGACATTTATTTTGGGACGGCAAAAGTAATAAATTGGATAATGAAGTTTGCATTTGATAAGGAATGGAGAGACTCTTTTTCTTTTAATGGAGGTTTCCAATTTTCACTTCCCTAACGCCTTTTTTGTTTACTCCATTCTCATCTCCATAACTCTTCAATATTGTGGGAATTAAATGTAAATGTACTTTCTATTACGAGTACAATTACAATACATATAAACTCTATGCATTTTGTTTTGCAGGATCACTTGATAGAACTATATTTGTCGTTTTGAACCAAATTTGTTAGAAGATGCAACAGGGGAGGAATGATCATATGATTATGGGATTGAGATATCGAGGAATTTACAGGCATTTTGAAGAGACTATTAGGCTGCCGTTATTGGCTGCTTATGATAGCACCGGTTCTAGATCCTCTGTTCGCGTTCTTTTTCTTGCAGTTTGCTTGTTTGTTGGCATGTTCATTTCCACTCGCTTGTTTGATGTCACTGTTTCGGTAATTCTATGATCATTTCGTCTTCTTTTTCAAAGTCTTTATTTTTCATGTTTGATTGTTAGATGGGGACCGGCATAATGCAGTATTAGTAGTGCAAGTACTAGAGAGCGGGCCAATTAGTATCTTTTGAATAATACAATTAGAACACGAAAAAAGTTAAGGATCTGCTTTATCCGTAACACATGACAAGAAAAGAAATATAGCTGAAAAGAAAACGGATCAAATATGCTGGACAACAAAACGGGTCTAAACTCAAAAGTAGCCGAAAGTGTAATTTTATTACATTGTTAGCATTAGAATTGAAATAATATAATCTCTGTAATCCGATAGACATGGTAATAATAATTTACAAAAAAATATGGAGAAAAAGTGTGTACTAAATATCACCCATTTGGACACCATGACCTAACCCACCGACCCGTTCACTTTCCACCTCTAGCATGAACACTTTGAGTAATAAACGGATATTGAGTTTGCTTTCCTGTATACTGTTACCTAGTATCTGTCATTAAAAGCCGTTGATAATTCACAGCATCTAAAAGCATAGATTTCTCATATTGGCTTGTTTTGATTGTTCTGTGTTCCAGCCAGTAGCTCAAGAGACCTCAATAGTTACTACCACAACAGTGCACAAAAAGATTGAAATTCCACTTAATTGCTCTTTGGGAAATCTCATTCTAAAATGCCCCGATGACTATTACCCAAAAAGATTTAAATTACATGATCAAGATCATACATCGGTACCTCCACATATGTGTCCAGAGTTCTTCCGTTGGATTCACGAAGATTTAAAGCCATGGGCAGAAACTGGGATAACAAAAGAGATGGTGGAAAGGGGTAAGAAATCAGCCACCTTTCGTTTGGTGATATTGAAGGGACGAGCATATGTGGAGAAGTATAAGAAACCTATCCAAACACGAGACATTTTCACTATTTGGGGGTTGTTACAGTTGCTAAGAAGGTACCCGGGAAAGGTGCCTGATTTGGATCTTATGTTTGACTGCCTTGACGATCCAGTTATTCTAAAGAAAGACTATTATAAGTTTAATTCAACGGTCGCTCCACCACCATTGTTTCGTTACTGTGGCAATGATGACACTTTTGACATTGTTTTTCCCGATTGGTCCTTTTGGGGTTGGTAAGTGTCTTCTACCTTCCACTATCCACATTTCACATTAGAGCCTTGGAGGTGTCATTTTCGACCCATCTACTTATAGATCAGTTGATCCGGGTCATATTTTATATGTACCGGAGGTCATATCGATAAGAAATAGCTTAAAGGGAGACAGTCATATGAGATGAGTTGGTCAAAAGTAGATAAAATATTTTTTGTAGTCATATTTGACACTAATTATTTAGTATTTAAAAAAATTAATTGATTTGTATAAGAAAGTGTTTCGGGTCAATCCAACCAGACCCGACCCGACCTATTTTAGTATTACAAAGATTACCCATTTGACCAGCTACTGAACCGCCCGACCAGCTCATTCTGCCACCTCTAATTCACACCACTTATTTGAGTCTTGAATTCTCTTGTAGGGCCGAAATTAATATCAAACCATGGAATCTATTGTTAAAGGATCTTCATAAAGGCAACAAAAGGACCAAGTGGATTGATAGAGAGCCTTACGCTTACTGGAAAGGCAATCCATGGGTAGCAGAACACAGGAAAGATCTCCTTAAATGCAATGTTTCTGACACACAGGACTGGAATGCCCGTCTTTATATACAGGTTTTTATTCTAACTATGCACATAAACTTAAATCTAGATGATTAGATTAATAAGATTTGTTTATTATCTAAAATTAGGACTGGATTCGCGAATCGCATGAGGGTTTTAAACAATCACATTTGCCCAACCAATGCACCTACAGGCAAGAATCAATCTTTTCCACTTTATCGTATAATCTTATATTCATAAAATTACTAATCACATTTATATGTGCAGATTTAAAATCTATATCGAAGGATCTGCATGGTCAGTGAGTGAAAAATACATTCTCGCTTGTGATTCGGCTACCTTAATGGTGACACCTCGTTACTATGATTTCTTCACGAGAGGGTTGATGCCCGTTCACCATTACTGGCCCATAAGGATGGATGACAAATGCCGATCCATCAAGTTTGCTGTTGAATGGGGCAACATGCATGAGCAAAAGGTATTATACTTGTTTCTTTATAGAGGTTTTATACTTGTTTAAGAATACTATTATGCTTGAATGCAGCCCGCTCAATTAGTGGTCAAAAAAATGAACAAATAAAACAAACCACGTGCAACTATGATGGTTGTCTTTGAACATATTAAGTTCTTTGCGTTGTAAATCATATGGCAATTGCTCTTCCACCAAGTAAAGACTCGTAAGCACATCTTGATTACAGTCCAAGAAACATGTCTGTCATATGATATGAGTAGGAGGTGACAACTTTGACCCATTTATCTGCATATAGGTCAGTTGAGTCCAAGTTTAATTATTTTATGGGTTGATTTGAGATATCTGTCATCTCTAAGGGTCAAATTTGGGAAATTGGAAAGAAGAAGAAAAAAAGGCTAGCAAAACTGGAAACACTTTAAATGGGTCAAAAGTTGCCCAAAACGGATTATGTAACTTTGAAAACCATTTATTTAAAAAAAGGAAAAAAACTACTCCTATATAATTTTAATATACTTTCATAATATAACATTTTGATGGAAGATATTTCAAGCCAATCCAACTGATACCAAAACAAAGTACCCGTTTTTGCCCAGTACATAACCCTCCCATTTTGCCACATTAGATCTAAACGAATAGAACCTTCGGGTGAACTCATGCAGACAACTTTTCTTTGTTATTACATGACAGGTTCAAGAAATTGGAAAGGCAGCAAGTAGTTATATACAAGAAGATTTGAAAATGGATAATGTATACGACTACATGTTTCATCTTTTGAATGGATACTCAAGGCTCATGAAATACAAGCCTACTGTAACACAGAACGCAGTCGAAATTTGTTCAGAGACAATGGTTTGCACTTCACAAGGGTTGTCTAAGCAATTCATGGAGGAGTCTACTGTCAAAGGCCCTGCATTTGTTAGCCCATGCATTATGAAACCTCCCTATGATCCTCAAACTCTTAACTCCATACTTGATACTAAAGCCAATTCAATTAAACAAGTTGAGAAATGGGAAAAAGACTACTTTGAACAAATTAATCAAGTGTAGAGATTATTTGTTGCCTTCTCTATCATATGATAATTTAGTCGGTAGTTTAGACTTTATGTTGTGTTATACAGGATCGTTTTGCAACCTTAAAAAATCATGCAATTAGCATCCACCAACAAATATTTGACATACTAAAACTTGAATCAAACATGACATCCTGCTAATCCTAGGTCATTAATTGAGAAGTTAGATATCAAGATTCTCCCAATCTCAAAACTTAGAAACGCATCTATGCAAGCATACTGTACCTGCACCGTAGTGAGCGATATATCATTCCAACTGCTCATTGTGATAATCTTTGGCGTGGTTATCTCCCTCCCAAGAACCCAACTCGACAATTTCTTCAACCCTGCATCCTTAAGCTCTTTCACACCATATGCAGCAGCAGCCAATGTCCGTAAATCCATCGTCCTACCAACCACAAGGTAGTAATCCTTCTTAAGCTTCTCGACATCATCTTTCATCCCGACGCCCGAAAAGATTTAATAAGGATTACCGAGAAAATTCAGGAGCGAATAAGGAATTATAGGGGAATGGTGGATTTGAAAAATCAGACATCGATGGTGGCGACACAGTTCTTGATTCGGTTAGGAAGCCACTTGAGGCCCATGACGACAGGGTGTGGACTGTAGCAGTAGATGTTTTCGATACCGGAGATCCACTTGTCAACGCAGGATGGTGTTTTTGTGACTATGGTGGAGATTGTGTCTCGGAAGAATGTGACATCATATAGGTTGTGACTGTTGCTACGGAGTTTACGATCAAAGATTTTTATCGTCATCGACAGTGGTGGATCCATGAATTTTTTTAACGTTTGGTAATAAATCATTATTCAGTGTTACCCAAATTCTTGATTTCGTAATGAAGCAGGCTGAAGAAGTTTATGTGCAATTAACCTTGTTAGAGATGAACTAGAAGTATGTTCCTAAGGAAAGAATTTAACAGCTTTTGTTGGATTCATTACATATATTATATCTTACCATATAATTTGGATTTGGATGTACTAACTTCCTCATCTCACAATTGAAATCCATTTTACAATATTGTTCACAGTAACAATTACAATTTCTTGATGTTGATGATTTTGGTCATAATATTTATATTTCTTATAAATAAATGTAATCCGGGTTTTTGGCTAAGCTTTGGTAAAGACATAAGCTTTTTCATTAAACATGACTTCGTTGAACATGAAAAGATCACCAAATTATACTAAATTGCAGTAGTTTATCCGCAAATTAACTTGGTTGAAATCGACCTACATTTTAGTGCACAGAACAAGACCAACGCCATTTTACAATCGACTATAATAACCCTAGTTTAGGTTAAATCAGCTCACACATAAACACCAAACTTTCCATAAATCAAATTGCAAGATATAAAAGCCTAGAAGTATACCTGTGTAACTGCTTCTGTATGGTTTGTGACTTTTGAGATGGGCGTATTTCCAAGAGCAAATCATAAATTCATAATCATACAGGATTGGTTAGGTTTATTTTAAAAGTTGTTAATGAAATGAATATGTTTTTACGAATAATATTTAAAAGTTGTTAATGAACTGCTTCTGTATGGTTTACGACTTTCTAATTAATATTTTTATTTTAAAAAATACTAATATTTAATATTATTTATCTGTTAATGAATAAACATTTTAATAAGCAAATCCAAACACCTAAATAAGAAGTGAAAATTCTGCTTCTTTAAACATTCAGGATGGATGCGACATTTTTCAATTTTTATAAGCATTTCACATGTAAGTATCTTATCATATTTTATTTTCTGTTTCATCAATGAAATAACTCGTATGTCTTAAGTAAGTGACAAATGACAAAATGTCGTAAACAAAAGTATTGCGATTAAGCATATCCTGATCATAATATGCCATAATAATAATTTATATATATAAATAATAATTGTGATGTTGTGTACGTAGAAGGATCCGATAAACATGGTTTTACGACACCATATCGCAATGTTAGATTAGCTTGGAGTCTTCTGTCGACACACAATGAGCAACATTATTCGAGTTTTCTCATCTGAATTTCAGCATGTGGCTTGGTTAACCTTGATTGTAACACCCCACTAGTGACAAGTGCCGATTTTTTTTCAGGTAGCAGATTAATAAGTTTAGATATATCAAGTTTGTTGTTGATTATGGCAGCAATCACAAGCAAAAGGTAGTATACAGGTGTTGTGCTATAGTGAAGTTCCTGCGGTGATAAGTCAGGAAAAATAAACTCCAAAAACAAGAGACAAGCAAATATTATACCTTCTATAATCATATTTGATAACTGATACACTAGTAATTCATATAGAAAAGCTGAAAAGAAGCGTTTTGGGTCAAGCCAACCCGACCCGTCATGCTTTGACATGTAACCAACCACCCATAGTAACACATCTAAATCTAAAACGAATATAATCATAACTAAGCAGGCAACTATAGTTGCATTTGCATGAAAGACACAAAGAATCAGGAACGTTTTTTAGAAAGACAAGTATCCTACCATTACTACCACACGAATATATACAATAACCCACAAAGAATCAGGAACGTAGCAAGTAGTTTTCTTATGTTTCATCTTTTGATATAATATATTGATATATGATATATTTTACACCCGTGAAATACAAGTCTACTGTACCCAGAACACCGTGAAACTTTGTTCAGAACAGTTTGCTAAGCAATTCATGGATGAATCTACTCTAAAAAAACCCCTACATAATGCAACCTCCTTGAGTCATATGACTCTCAAACTCTTAACTCTATACTTGAAAAAAAAGCTAACACATTAAAACAAGTTGTGAAATGGAGAAGACTACTATAAAGTCCAAACAAATTAACCAATAATAGAGATCGAATTGTTGTCTTTCTCTATCATACAGCAATTTAGCAGGTTTCAAGAAAGAGCACACATTGGGTACATAAACCTATTAACAAACTTGCCCGCGTAATAGGTGATTTATACCGCCATCAGTTGTTTATTTTGTGACATCGTTCATAGTTGGACTTTGGCATATGGTAGCGAGTAGCGACACGTAAACCACCAAATAAATAGCACAATAGTAAACGAGTAAGACAATCATACAAGTATTCAATTATATGTATTTTGATCTAAGTTTGCAAAATAAGCACAAAATTAACGGCTCATAAGCTTATCAATTTCAACATATGACTCCTTGAAGTTGAAACTCATATTAATAACCTCATAAAGTGTAAAAAACATAAGCTTAAGCCAAACAATCCAGCATCAAATTGAGCAACATAGATTCAAATCATATAGACAATAGTTTTCTAAACTCGAATCCATAAATCATCAAACAAGCAATCAACATTTTAAACATTCAACGTAAAGCACTAAAACTACCTTGCAACAATCAATTCCGATTCCCATTAATCAAAATCCTGCCAATTTCATAACTCAAAAACGCATCAACACACGCATACTGCACTTGAACCGGAACTAACCACGGATTATCCCATCGACTCATCGTAACCCCTTTCGGCTTATTAACTTCCTTCCCCAAAACCCTAACACACAAATCCTTAATCCCAGCATTCTTCAACTCCTTAACACCATACACGTCAGCAGCCAACTCCCTCACATCCACCTTTTTCGAAACCACAAGATTATAATCCAAAATAAGCTTCTCAACATCATTATCAATACCCACACCTGCGAAAGTATAATCAGGATTATTGAGAAAATTTGTTAGTGATTGTGGGACGGTTGGTGAGTGGATGATTTGGAAGATGAGACAACGTTGGCCAGAACAGAGTTGGAGGGTGGCGATTGGGTTGTCGGAGTTGCGAGATTGATTTGGACGCCATTCGACGTCGAGACCGATGATTGTGGGGTTGAGATTTTGGGTGTCGGAGATCCACGTGTCGACGAATGATGGGGTGGTGGTGAGGAGAGTGGAGATGGTTGTGCCGAAGAATGTGACGTCGTAGAGGTTGTGTGTGTCGTCGGGGAGTTCGTGATCGACGATGGTGATTGTCATATTTGTGGTGGCGCGTGGTTTGGCGCGTAGTTGAAGAGAAAGTAAAGTTTGTTCACTTGTTGAAAAGAGGAAGAATTTTAAGAACCGGTAAAGAGGAACTTTGAAAAATTATTATGATTTTTCATCGTTGGGTAAAAATAGTTTCATAAAATGCTTTTTTTTTTTCTCACTCTTTGATGGTGAAAAAGAAAGAAAAAACACATGTACTTTACATATACTAGCATCGACTCCACGATGCAACGGGAAACTGATAATACCACTAAAAGATGTCAATTATGATGATGATTTATAAAAATAATGTGAAGATTAGTTAGAGTGTTTTATGTGTTTTGAAAATATATAATATCTATTTGTATATAAAAAAAATTATTTCATAAGTGAGACAAAGAATGTTTGGTTATAAAGATAGTAATTTTAAAAAATTCTAATAGTAAATATTTAGTAGGGAAGATATGGGACTTATTATTTGGTTAGACATTTTTTTTAATGGACCACACTGTATGTCATTTAATATATAAATCTAGTATGAATAATATAAGTATTTTTCAAATTTAGTTACGGGTAGTTTTATCTTTATCATTGTATCTAGGGATAATTGTATCATTACTAATCTTTAAATGTGTAAGGCTATGATAAACTATTTATAAGATAGAAAGATATTTGTTAAACAAAATTCAACTTTAATGTAAATGTGTAAAAAAAATATACATATACTTATTTACTTCCTAATGAAAAATTTAAACCTCAAATCCAATTAAAATGTCTTAACAAGATAAGTAAAAGAAACCCATCAATTATATACTACATATATACTATGAATATACTAATTAGATACCTACGCTATGCACTTGTAGTAGATAAACATGTAGTCGACGATGACCATTAATAGCGTGGGGCGTCGATCAGAAAAAGTAATATCAAGATGTGATAAAAATAGTTGTTATCTCCCAATAATAATGTTAGTGATTATACACAATTTTATCTTATCTTTAGTATTTTATTTTTCTGTAAGTAATAGTTGACTTCTTAACAATTTGTGATTACGAATAGATTCTTTGATTCGAATACGGATGAGATCAGAAAGGCCATCACTGGAGCAAATGATCCAATAGCTTCGGTTAGAGCAAAGCCCAAAATGGCATAACCAAAAGATTGTTTAGCCAATGATGAATTTCGAGCCACGGAAGCTCATCCTTGTTCCGGTACAATTAGCCAAAGGGGCAGGTTTCTTCCCTTGCATCTCTAAAATGTACTGGATGAAAGATCGAAAAGTCAAAACTTTCGAAAGCGCACTCACTCTTCTCAAAATCTCATAAAGATCTACGCTACGAAAAGGAGCGAGCGGAGAGAGCATAAAGAGCTTACTTATAAGGTACAAGCTTAGAGCATTGCGTCACTCTGGTATGCTAATTACTTCTTTCCTATCGCAATGCCCAACGAGAAGTAGAAGTGATATAAAGCTGCAAGAGATTGGCTAAATATTGATGTTAGGCAGCTTTCGGTTGCTACCGTTAACATTTTCTTAGCTACTTTGTCAAAATCAGTTATTTAGCTACAAACATCTTGCTTATTATGATGGTGTATCTGAAAACCGTTTAAAGAGGTAGAGATTTACTTCAAGAGTTCAAATGATGTAAACTTTATAACTTAAAAATGTTACATTGGATAATTGTATTGCATCTATTAACATTGTGAAACTATAGTGTCTTCATCAATTTCATAGTGTAAATATCCACACTTATCAGGTGTGATAAACGTTTTATTTCCAATAAATAATTCCCTTGATAATTTAGTAAGCATTATTTTCTTGTTCATTCGTTTATGTTTTAAGCTTTGCACAGAGAGTATTGACACTTTTTTTACAGTGTTCTAGGAAAACACTGTAGGTTGAAAAGGTGAATGAGTGGAAGACATTGTTTTTACATGGTTCTTAAATTTTATGTTTTCTTTTTTAGAAATTCAATAATTTAATAAATTGAAATATACATAAATTAGTTACAAACCAAGACATGTTTATTTATAAAATATTTAACAAAAATTATTATATATACAATAATTTATTAATTAACAAAAAAAAATCAAAAAATCATTTTAATTCAGTCCATTATCATTTTAATGAGTTTAGCTGAATTTTAATTTTAAACCTAATTGTAGTTCACTACCATTATAATGAGCTTAACCCAATTTTGATTTTAAACATAATTCTTCATCTTCTTGCACTCATATACCCAACCAAAAAAACACAATTACAAATACTACACACAACAAATTAATTGTCAAATACATCTTCTTCTTTGAATTCTTCGAAACAAAAGGAAAACGAAGAAAGAAAAAAGAAAAATAAAAAAATGACGAACACAAGGTTCAGGAGGAGACGTCGTTCGAGAACATTGCCCGAAACTTCGCCAAGAACGTTGCGGAGGTGTGGGGGAACGCCGTCCGGGAGGCTTTCCAGCCCGAACGCTAAAGAAATCCCCCCACTCTGTATGCTCCAAGAGGACATAGAGTGATGACACTGTTTTTAGTTTTTACAGTTGGTTGAAAAAGTAGGAGAGTGGAGAACACTATTTTCACAGTGTGCTGCATTTTTTTTTCGTTTTCCTTTAAGAAATTTAATTATTGATCGAATAAATTGAAACAAATAAATAACACAGTAAATTAATTAAAAACCAAATATAAAACTTATTTATAAAATATTTAACAAAAAACATTAATTAATACAACAATTCTAGTTCACAAAAAATTAAAAATTAATAGCCTATTTTAATCTTAAATGGCTTGTCCAATTAAATCTTTAAAAAACCTAAATTTTGGTTGTTTGGTTCTTCTTCAATGCACAGCACAGCACACCAACACACATACTATACAACAACTAACACATACAACACACACTGCATCTTTTTTATTTTCAAAACGAAAGGAAAACAAGCAAAAAATAAGAAAAAAGGGAATAAAACAGCGTCCTGGGCTAGACGCTAATCAAGAACGTTGTCGCGGAGTGAAGCAATAAGAACGAGATCACTCCATATGTTCTAAAGTAAATCATGTACAATCAAAATCAAATCGTACTACCCAACTTTGATAGTAATATAGTGTAATCATTTCTCGGTTTAAATCGATGCTACCTTTTCAGATGTGGAGTTAGGATATAGCCATTGAGTAGCGAAAAAAGATTTATAATACCTCAATATCTGCATAAATGAAAAAACGATTGTCTTCATTTGTATTGAATTCTCGAACTAATTTCCATATCAAAAGGGGATCGCTTAGTTTATCCCCGTATTTTACAGGTTCGTTTTGCAAAAATCTACTTATTGAAATTACTCAACCTTACGCTAGTCATGTTTTTATTTATTTTTAACTAAATAAATGGAAAACGTGATAATTAAAAAAAAAATACCTTGCGTCAATGTGTTTTACACGACTCACCGACTTACACATTAAGGAAATTGACACAAGTTTTCAATACAATATGCGTGCGACATTGAATAAATCGTTAATGACAGTGGTGGAGCCACACTATCTCGTATGGTGGCCTATGACCCGGTCCAATGGGCTGAGATACGGTTAAATATTTGGGCTTTTAACTAGTACAACCATTAATTTTTTTTGGTGATACCATCCACCCCAAAGACCATCAAATAGATTGGTGGCCCATTTCATAACTTGGTAGTCTAGTCCAAATAATGTGTATCACTATATGGAATTTGGATCGGCAGGGTATGAGATAAAAAAAATAAAAATTAAGAAACAAAGAAACTGACGGCATGTTTGATCAAATACCTTCTTCTGACTTTCATAATTCTCATGTTCTAAACAAAGTGATAAGGTATGTTATACTTATATGTTAGTTTAAGCCATCTAATACTTTGGTGTTCTTAAAGTTTTATACTTATTTTATGTCATATTTAGTTATTATGATTTTTTTAATTTTGTTTTTGATTTATTTATTTTGTGTTTGGATATAGTTTGGTGTCATGACCTGTTGATTTAGTACTTGATAAAGTAATGTGATTTGTTGGTACCGCTATATGATTAAATGTTATTCTTTTAATTTGAAAATTCTAACTAATATTTGTTGATGTGATTACTACTGTAATTTTTCTAACTATTTACTTTTGCTTAGTTTATAGCAATGTGTTGTTTGTATTGGACATTCTACTTAATAACTATTGATTATATACAGATGCAAGGCACACTAGAAGGATTTGTAAAATTAAAAAGAAAAGCATCATCAGATGGGGAAGGTCCTTCAAGTGCAAATGCTTCTAACAATTTTCAAGACCTAGCTCTACTCCTTTAATGCCAAAAAATTTTTTTGATATAAATGATCTTCCTTGGAATCCGGCAGATAGAAAAAGAATATTAGACTATGACCCTAATCAAAGAGACAAAATCAGGAGACTTTATTTGTAAAGAGGACCTTGCCAACCGCGTGGTCATTTATTTTCAGCAAAAAAAGTAGGGCCCAAAGATAGACGTTTTGTCCTAACTTGGTTTGATGAATTTCGTTGGTTAGAGTATAGTGTAAAAACAGACAAGGCATTTTGTTTGTGGTGTTACTAATTTAGAGATCAAGTTGGAAAGCAAGGTGGGAGTGATGCATTTGTGACCGATGGGTTTCGTAGTTGGAGCAAAAAGGATAGACTTGGTGTTCATGAGGGTGACGTTAATAGTTTCCACAATAGAGCACGTCAAAAATGTGAAGATCTAATGAAGCCAAAGCAATCAATAGCTGTTGTATTTCATAGGCAAAGTGATATTGAGAAGCAAGAGTATCGAATTCGGTTACAAGGTTCAATTGATGTTGTTAGATATGTAATGCACAACGCATTACCATTTCGTGGTCATGACGAGAGTGAAGACTCTATATATAGAGGAATTTTCCTAGAAACATTGAAGTTAATTGCAAGTCAAAATGAGAATGCTCGTAAGGCTATGTTAAAAGCTCCGAAGAATTGTAAACTCACTTCACCTGATATTCAGAAAGACATTGTTGACTGTTTTGCCAAAGAAATACTCAAATCTATATTTGAAGAAATTGGTGACGATGTGTTTGGCTTGTTAGTTGAAGAGTCTAGTGTTGTGTCTAAAAAGGAACAAATGGTTGTAGTTTTGCGATATGTTGATGAATGTGGAGTTGTTAAGGAGAGATTTGTTGGTGTTGTTCATGTGAAAGACACATATGCTTTAACTCTTAAGTCTGCCATCTATTCTTTATTTGCTGAACATAAAGTGAGTTTGAAACAGGTACGAAGTCCAAGTGATTTCTTTTTATCTCTTACATTTTCTATTGCATAATTATTTATGTTTCTCTTTAATTTATAATTGAATCTCTATTTAATTTATCTCTTAAGTGTTTAATTGAATGTTTGAATTGAATAGGTAAGAGGTCAAGGCTATGATGGAGCAAGCAATATGCATGAAGAGTTCAATGGTTTGAAAGCTTTGATCTTAAGAGATAATAGCTCGGCTTATTATATACATTGCTTTGCTCACCAACTCCAGTTAGGGGTTGTGGCGGTTGAGAAACATCATGAGGGGGTTGGGGATTTCTTTGATAAACTAGCATTGGTGGTAACTGTGGTTTCTGCTTCGTGTAAACGGAAAGATATGATTCGAGAAGCTCAGAAAGATAGACTAGAAGAAGGAATTGCTAACGGTGAAGTTGAAACGGGAACAGGGAAAAATCAAGAACTTTCTCTTGTAAGAGCGGGAGATACAAGCTGGGGTTCTCATCACAAAACGATGTTAAGTTTGAAATCTTTATTTCCAGAAGTTGTCAAGGTTCTTCAATATGTTAAAAAAGAAGGTGATAATGCTTTGAGTCGGCGTCAAGCATCCGATATTCTATCATATTTTGACACCTTTGATTTTGTGTTCTATTTGCACTTGATGTTGCACATTTTAGGGCTCACAAATGTATTGTCACGAGCTCTTCAAAGAAAGGATCAAAATATTCTAGAAGCGGTTTCGTTGGTTCAAGGAACGAAGAGGTCATTGCAAAGCTTTAGAGAGAATGAGTTTGATGGATTATTGAAGGATGTATATTCATTTTGTCAGAAATATAATCTTGAAAGGTTGAACATGGATGAAGTATATGTTGTTTCAAGAAATCGAAAGATGAATATTACCAATCAACATTACTTCAAGGTTGATATTTTTAATACGGTTTTGGATATGATAATTCAAGAGTTTGGTGATCACTTTAGTGAGGTAAGTACCGAATTGCTTACTAATATGGAAGCTTTAAGCCCCCGTAATTCTTTTTCTATGTTTGATGCATCTAAGTTAATGAAGTTGAGTAAGATGTATCCTATGAATTTTAATGAAACGGAAAGGGGTCATCTTAAGCGTGAACTTGACGTCTATAATGAGGTTGTGCGTCGAGATGAAATATTTGCTAACTTAAAATGGATTGCTGGCCTTGCTAGATTGATGGTTGAAACTGAAAAACATCTTTCATATCGTTATGTCTATCGGTTATTAAAGCTTGCTTTGATTTTGCCCGTTGCAACCGCAACAGTCGAGAGGTGCTTTTCAACAATGAAGCGTGTAAAATCAGATTTGCGTAATTGAATGAATGATGAATTTCTGAATGGTTGTCTTCTTGGTGCCATAGAAAGAGAAGCACTTGCTAGTGTTACGGATGAAGCAGTTATAGATCGTTTTCAACGAAAGAAATATCGTAAGGGACATGTGTTAGAAGGTAACTTGCTTTTTTATATTTGTACTGAATCATGACTTGTTAATTAAATGCTTGTGATTCGATATATTTCGGTATTTATTTTGTGTCACTAACGATCTAAAATCCTGGCTTCGCCACTGGTTAATGAGAGGGTGTTCAAGCTTATGATGAAAGTGCATGTTGCTGATATCAAGAAGTGAGCATTCCAACTAGCTTTGTCTTTCTCATGGGTTACACGTCAACATAATTTATCGGCTCATCATGTCGTTAAAATAGCTTTTAATTCTCATGTAAACTTCACTTGAGATGTCAATTTTTTGGCTGAGCTTTTCCTAATTGCGAGGAGTGATATTGCTTAATTAAATAAACTTTGAGCTTAGACCCTCTCTTTGCTCGGAAAAAGCTTATGATGAAGCTTTATGAGTGTAGAATTTATAGTTTCTTAAATTCTTATTGAATATTTACTACATGTAACTTGGATAATACTCTTATTGGTTACAACTTTTTTTTTCTAAGGAAAACTAAAAGCTAACACACTATAATAACTTATAACTACGAATTTATTTACGGGTATAAATAGGTTAATCACAACCAAAGGGCCATTGTTTAAGCGATGCGTATCAAGGTGATGACACTCTGATTATGAAGTTGTGGATTCTAATTTCGAAAAGTCATACATTACTAATCATGTATTATACCATTGCAAATTATAACATCTTAAAGCATAATCAGTGGTATTTAACTGTCTTTAAGATTCAAGTCCATTCATTTAAGGATCATTAACAAAATATTTATGGTATTTAACTGTCTTAATTGCTTAAAGACATTCTAATATACTCCACAAATTATATGCACACAAGGCAGCCTGCTTGATCATTTTCATAAACATCAATTTTTTTTAATATATTACAGTAGACAAAATGCAAAAGTCGTTATCGATCAAGTATAACATTAAAACTGCATTTGGTTCACAAAATTTTAAGAAATTCACAAAAGTTGGAGAATAATTCCATTCTATTTGTTCAAAAATCAAATGAATTAAAATTCTTTCATGCAAATGAATTCACATTCTTTGAAATTCCAATATTTTAATAAATTTCAATAAGTCGAAATATTTCACCAACCAAACACATCACAACTGTTCTGGCCTTCTAATACTTTGCATAAGATAATGAGACATTTAAAACTATTTTATGTAAAAAGCAAAGACATCACTTGAAATGAAAGTTGAGTAAACTACGTTACTTTTATCATAATTTCATGACAATGAAAAACCAAGTAACAAAGAAGAGTTGGATATTTATATTTATACCCTCTAATAAATAATCAAATGAGCTTAGCTCATGTGGTACCGTCACCGCAAACGCTCAGACTCTACATGTGTGATCTATAGGTCCTGGGTTCGAATCCATTCCTCAGCATATATGGTTGATTTGTGCACATGTGTTTTACCTGGAGTTGATGCTCCTTGTGGGTGGGACGGACGCGTACCATTGAAATATAGTACGGGGTCAGGGTACTCTCCAAATTACCCATTTACTCTTTAATAAATAAGACGTGATTTGCACATGGCACTCTTTCCTATATAAGGCACTCTAGCAAATTGATTGGAGTAAAGTGACACAAACGAAACAACGAAATTCTGTTTTTTCACAATCAGAAAACTGTTTATTGTTCAATCAATATAGATAGATATCAAAGCAAATTGGTAGAAGATGCAGCAGGGGAGGAATGATAATAGGAGTGGAAATCTTATTTTAGGATCTAGAGTTCGAGGGCTTTACAGAAATTTTGCACAGACTATATGTCTGCCATCATTAGCCACCTTTCGATCCTGTTTTCGCCTCCTTGGCATCGTTGTTTGCTTGTTCCTTATCGTTTGCATGTTTGATGTTACCATCTCGGTAATTCTCTCACCGTTTCTTCTTCGTGTTTGATTCTTATAAATGGTACATCATCATTCCAATAATACTCCACTCATCTCAAAATAACTATTCACCAAATAAACTACATATTTTAAAAGAAATACATTCAATGCAGCAACTATCACTAAGATTGCATAGTAGTAAGGCGTCTTCAAGTCCTCACGAGAAGTTTCAGGTTCGAACCTCCCTAGTTAAACATTTTAGGGGTGGCCAACGTACATATCCTTTTATAAAACTACAAAATTATTTTGGCACAAAACAAGTGAAATAATAATGTGGACATTGGACAATAGTTTTGGACGGATGAAATATTGAATCTCTGTTTGAGGACATAATTTGTATAATCTAGACATTTCAACTAATGAGTTAGATTTAAGGATTTTAACCTTAACTATTGTTTTGATTGTTCTATGTGTCAGCCAGTTTCTCAAAAATCTGAGACCAAAACAGTTCCAGTTGATGTAGTTACTGAAAATATGAACAAGAAAATGGAAATGCCACTTAAATGTTCTTTAGAAAAAGACACTTTAACATGTCCTGATAATCATTACCCAAAAAGATTCAATATGCATGAAGATATATCAGTACCCCCACATACGTGTCCAGACTTCTTTCGTTGGATTCATGAAGATCTAAGGCCATGGGCAGAAACTGGGATAACAAAAGAGATGGTGGATAGGGCTAAAAGATCAGCAACTTTTCGTTTGGTGATATTGAACGGAAGGGCTTACGTGGAAAAGTATAAAAAAACAACCATACAAACACGAGACGCTTTCACTATTTGGGGATTGTTACAATTGTTAAGAAGGTACCCTGGGAAGGTGCCAGATTTGGAACTTATGTTTGATTGCTCCGATGATCCACTCATTCTAAAGAATGACTATCGTCACTCAAATTCTTTGATTCCACCACCATTGTTTGTGTTAAAGTCTCACTTATATTACAAGCTTATATTTAATTTAAGTTTGTTTGTTCTTATTTGTGGTTTCTAGTCTATTTCAGGTTTATATTGTGAATAATAAAAGATGGAGGGCTAAACTGTTACTTCTGGATCTAGAAGGGCTCAAGGATGTTGACTGATAATAGCAGGATAGAAGTGAAGATTATTAAAGCTCAAGGGCCAAAGTCAGCTTTCTTTAATTCATATAAATAAGAAAGTGTTGGGTCATATGACCATCTTTTTCAATTGATGTATAAGCCGACACCCTAATTCCCTCACGAGCATTCTGGTTATTTTTTGTATTGTTTTAGCCATCGTCTTGCTGCCTAAGTTGTGTAAAACATTCGATTACGAAATCAGTCTTAGTCTGTTAGTTGTTCATTCGTAGTCTGTGGTTTATTGTAATAATTAAGGGTTTGGACTTGAAAGCAATAGGCTATCTGTTAGTTTCATTGATAATATTCGTATGGTTTTAGTTTCTTAACAGTTTGGTTATTGTGGCGATGATGACTCTTTAGACATTGTTTTTCCGGATTGGTCCTTTTGGGGTTGGTAAGTGGCCTGTCTCTATCCTCCGGATCATTTTTTTTTACGGTTACGAAGCAAAATGCAAGTAAACATGCAAGTACGCTTAATCAATTTCTTGCAGGGCTGAAAATAATATCAAACCATGGAATTTATTGTTGAAGGATCTTGATGAAGGCAACAAAAAGACCAAGTGGATAGATAGAGAGCCTTATGCGTATTGGAAAGGCAATCCATATGTTGCTAAACACAGGCAGGATCTCCTCAAAGGTAATGTTTCTGACATACATGACTGGAACGCTCGTCTCTATGTCCAGGTTCTATTTGTTGGGTGCAAACCAATATCCCACATCCAGACCTAAAGAATATACAAGTTCATGGGCTACTTCCTCTATCACCAATTGGTTTTAGAGTTGAACCCCATTGATGTATAACTAACATTGAGTTTAAGACTTTAAGTAAGAATTGAGAAATTCAATTCGAGCACGTACTTTTCATAATTTCCAACATGGTTTCAACTTAATTCAGAGGTAATTCGAACATATTACAGTTATTACTTTTCTTATAACATCTTTGTTCATCATCTATTGTCCAGGACTGGATTCAAGAATCACAACAGGAGTTTAAGAAATCAAACTTGGCCAACCAATGCACCCAGAGGCAAGAATTAATCTTTTCCTTCTTGGAACATTTCGTCACAATACCTTGTCTTCACGAATTCATTTTCAAATCTATAAGTGCAGATTTAAGATCTACATCGAGGGATCTGCATGGTCCGTGAGTGAGAAATACACTCTTGCTTGTGATTCAGTTACATTAATGGTCAAACACAGTTACTATGATTTTTTCACAAGAGGGTTGATGCCCTTCCATCACTACTGGCCCGTAACGATGGATGACACATGTAGATCTATCAAGTTTGCTGTTGATTGGGGAAACAGTCACAAGCAAAGGGTACTATACTTGTTAACAAAAATTATTGTACACTAATGAATAAATAAACGATCTAAACCAATAGAATCGTAGAATGCATACAAATTTAATTTTCCATGTATTTCAATTCCTTGGCAGGCACAAAGAATAGGGAAGGCAGCAAGTAAATTTATACAAGAAGATTTGAAGATGGATAACGTATATGATTAAATGTTTCACCTTTTGAATGGATACTCAAAGCTCATGAAATACAAGCCAACTGTCACTAAAAACGCAGTCAAAATTTGTTCAGAAACAATGATCTGTACTTCACGAGGGTTCGCTAAGCAATTCATGGAGGATTCAACTGTCAAAGGACCTGCTTATGTTAGCCCATGCATCATGCAACCTCCCTATGATCCTCAAACTCTTAATTCCATACTTGATAGAAAAGCTAATTCAATTAAACAAATTAATATAGTGTCTAGATAATTTGTTATGTTCTCTATCATATGTTGATTAAGTTTGCTCTATGAGTCGAATATGTGTCGGATGTATACATATTTATAAATGAAGTTAACCGTGCGGGAATTGTTTGTTTGTGATTAAATGAATCAAATTGTCTTCGAGCATGAACAATATGAAAGGATAGTAACCATTACATTACACTACAATGTCAATAATTCGGTTTCGTAAAACGAAAATAATTAAAATTAATAAGAAAAGAAAGAGCGAAAACAAAATGACAATGTTTCTGCATATGCAATAACTCATCAAACGAATTGAAGCTCCCTCATAGAGGAAAATTATTTAGATTGCTCGCGATTTTATGATATCAAAGCTCATCTCACTAGGATCTGTTGCTTGCAACTCAACTTGGATTCCATCGAGTTCTCTCTTGAATCTATCTTTCGAGCTTGCATACACCATCTTCATTCTCACCTTAGATGTATCCGGTGACCTATTTTATTTCAAATCGTCATATCTAGATTATCATCTTTAATCAATTAAGAAACATGTGTATGTTAAAACAATTATGTTACACAACTTTTAATATGACATACATATACATATACATAATCAAGATTAAAAAGGGAAGACATATATATCATTACCAGGCAATGAAAAAGATTTTGCTTTTCTGGCAATTTTCATCAGTAGTGAAGTCAAAATCAAAGACAGCATAGCGACATTCATCAGCAGGAAGAGCATTTGTGAAATCCTCGTAGGTCTCATCAGGACCACCGATCTTATCAATAGTCACCTGCTGATCTTCGATTTTGTAAGTAATGTATCGATAATTCCTTTTTGATTTTAACTCCAGAAACTTCAGCTTGCATTCGTCATTCACAGCCATTCCAGAAGCCGCGTTCGCCTAACCAAACCAAACACCTCATCAAAAGAAAAGAAAAAACCATTGGCCAATGATGCATTATTGCATGAACAAACCTTTTTTTTCCTTGAAATTCATCAAGTAATGCATGTTCAATTGTTCATCATGCATTAACAAACACATAAACATGCCACGATTAGCATTAATCTTATTAACATATATATGATAGGTGATTCGAGAACCAATAAATCGTCATGAAAAAACAGTAATGGCATTGAAATGAATTATGCTATTTGATTGGCATGAATCAGAACCATTATCATATGGTATGATCATATAAGTCATAACAACAAATCAAACAAAAAAAAACTATTGAGATCAATGAATTGAAGGATACATTATACATACCATGATTGGTGATGTAATTGGATAATAATGTTAAAGAACAAAACTGCAAAAAGGGGAAGATATGGGAGAAACAGAGAGATCCTTGAAATATGGAAAAACAAATGAAACTAATAATATTTCCGTTGAGGTGGGGAATAATAAGAGGTTATAAGGGGTGAGAAATTTTCTTTCAGCCTCTTATGCATCACCTTCCAATTTTATTGTTTTCTTTTTTATGTTATTCAACAAAATTAAGAATATTTTATTTAAAATTTATGATTATGATAATAAACTTACATACCAAAAATTAAATAAAAAATGAATATGATTATGATTATGAATATGAAGAATCCAAAGCTTTAAAGTGGGCTCTTGATAAAATTGGGAGAAGGCCATGTAGCATGTATGGGGGACATTGAGATTAGACTTGGTAAGTTGAAGCCCATTCTATGGAGGCCCATTTTTTATGTGTTTGACTATTAAAGTTGCTACATTTCATTAACCAAATAACGTATGTAACGTATAAATATAAAAATAAAAAGCATAAATTAGTGAGTTGCAAAAAACCCTAACTCTAAACTCTAAACCCCAAACCCTAAACCTTAAAAACAACATGTTAACACATGTGTTAGTAATTTGTAAAACTCACCAAAAAATAAAAAAAACAAAAAAAAAAAAAACTCGTCAAAAGTATACCTTGTGAGATATATAATCGAAGAGGAGAAAACGCTGAATTTTATTGTGCAATTTTCATAATTTTTTGATTTGGCGTTTATGAGATAATTAATTTTCAAAAAGATGAGGGTAAATGAGTTTTTGTACAAATGACACAATCTCATTGATTCTCTCATACTTTAAAATTTTGTTTTACTCTAATGATCCTATTTAATTCTTAGTAATACACACTAAAAAAAATCTTTGGTGTATTTGGTTTATATAAATGGGAATGAAGGAACTTTATTTCATTCCCATTAAATATATTTGTGGATTTTAAGAATTATACCGACTAACAAGGTTGGTCCTGAGTTATCTGATGCTCATGGCGACTCAATCGAAAATTGCCCCCTACTAATTTTTTTAAACAAAATCACATTATCTTTTATGTGTTAGAAATGTAGTAAAGTTAAGCACTTGATCCTCACGCTCATTTTCATCAAGTACTAATAATTTAACTTTAACTATTACATTTCATCAAGTACTAATAATTTAACTTTAACTATTACAATACAAGAAGATACCTCTAAAGTACAAGTTCAATGTGTATATTTGAGCAAAAATATCAATTAATTCCATACTAAAGATTGGTAACTCGTTTATCGTATGTTGACTCATTGTATTACGAATATAAAACTTCAATAATTATACTTTTGAATAATTTCATGGAAATATGTTATATTTAATTCAATGACTACGTGACCTAATATCATTAGATTACTTTTGTAATATTAAATGGGTTTCGAATATCTCTACGTGTTTTTATATTTACAACAAAATTCTTGAAATTCATTTTTTTAAACTTTCATAAACAAATGCGCATATAATTTTCTCTTGCAATGTAATTCTCATGGAAACATTTTTTTTCTTCAAAATTTGGATAACAACCTAAAACAAAATATCATGATCGAATTTTTTTTTCCTAACGTATCATTTGTATAAGGATATGCTTTTAAAATCATGACTATATTGATTAATTATAAAGTATAAGGTTTAAAATGAACTTTCAACCAACAATAGGGGCTGTACTGGTAATTTAAATAACTGCACAAAGTCAGAGGACTATGTCGTCTTTCCCAAAAGTTTTCCCAATTCACGCTTCCACCATTACAAAAAACCAGCAAACTTCGTTTTTTCTTTTCAATTGTGATTTTAATCTTTAATTTCAAAATATATAAAATACGTTCCTCTTATCTTCAAACATCGTTAATTGCATATAAACTTGAATAAAATGGACCTACTACAGTAAAACATGGACATATCATCTGATGCCTCCAAAGTTGTGATGCCCTGGGCCGTCGTCTGATTGGCCCGACGCCAAGGCCGGCCCTGCCCACTAATATAGACATACATCATACCCTATGTTGTTAAGCTTGAAAATCCATTCCCATACCCTTTTGAAGCCCACACTCAAGTCATCCCAAATTTTAAAACCAAACACCCCCTAACTTGTACGAGGACCTTTAGTGAAAAAGTTAAACTTTAGTGGTTCCTTAAAACAAAAAATACATCGACAAGGGTAATAAATAAAAAAAACTCTCACAAACAAACAAAATCACTGCAAAAAAGCGAGTGGAATACGCACTATTCATCCTTCACTATTCACTCCACTTTTTACAGTTTATGTATTCTTCCCATTTTCCACAAACATTTCCATTTCCCACAAAACAAACCGTCTCTCATTTTCTCCGATTATCACGCCGCCGATGACGATCGAAATCTACGATCACGAAATCCCCGACGACACACACGACGAATACACCGTCACATTCTTTGACGACACCATTCTCACTCGAGTAACTGACACACCATCATTAGTCGACGATTGGATCTCCGAAATCGAATTCATCCACCGCCGCCGTCTCCACCGCTTAGTCGTCGGTCTCGACGTCGAATGGCGTCCAAACTTTTCCCAAAACATCGACAACCCAGTCGCAACACTCCAACTATGCGTCGGACGCCGTTGTCTTATTTTCCAAATACTCCATGCACAATACATTCCGTATTCGCTAAAAAACTTCCTCAACAATTACAATTACACGTTTACGGGTGTCGGGATTGGTGCTGACGTGGCGAAGCTGGGGAGGGATTATAATATTGGGGTTGCGAGAATTGCGGATCTGAGGGAGTTGGCGGTTAATGAGTTTGGTGCTCGAGAGCTTTATAATGCTGGGTTGAAAGGGTTAACTCGAAGGGTTCTTGGGAAGGAAATTGAGAAACCGAAAAGCGTTACGTTGAGTAGTTGGGATAAACCATGGTTAACTGATGGTCAGGTGATTTATGCTTGTGTTGATGCTTTTTTGAGTTTTGAGATGGGTAGGGTTTTGATTCAGGGTGATTGATTAATCAGTATTATTAGGACTATAATTACTAGTTAAGTGTTGGTTTATGATTATGGTTAAGTATGTGTTGGTAATGATAGTGTTTTAGGTGATAGTAGTATGATCTAAGGTGAAGTGAAAATTAGGGTTTATACTTAATTACTAGTGTTTTATGTTTAATCCACCGTTTAGCATTGTAAAATGTCTGTTTAAAAGGATTTGGATTGTTTTTGATGTTGATCTTTTTTTATGCATTAGTCGTTTGATTTGCACCCCAATAGTCATTTTTGTTGTTGTTGATTTGTTTTAACATGTATTAGTTTAAGACCCGCGATAACGCGGGAAATTTAAATTGAATTTATAAAATGAGTTGTTTATTTATACTATATATATTAGCTATTATTAATGAAAATGCATTAAATTTATTTATACTATATATATTAGTTAAAGTGATAAGAGGTTTGAGATAATTCTAAATCAAAATTCTTCTGGTGATAGAGACCATGAATTTTTGGTAACTACAGTTCTTGTAAATTTGATTTTTTTTGATTTTTTATTTTACGTGGATGAGAGATTTTAGGGATATTTTTTTACTTTTAGGAAACAAAATATTATGATTAGTTATGAAAGGATTTTTTATTTATTTCTTTTTAGTTATATCCAAAAAAAATTACTTTTAGGAAATAAATGTTAGTATTAGTTATGAAAGGATTTTGTTTCTTTTTAATTATATCAAAAAAATTTAATTTTAATTAAAATAAATAAGTATTAGGAATTAATCTAGGTGGTCGCATCGATTTGAAAAAACACAAATAAGGGCCAGAATTCCTCCATTGTATTCTGGCTTAAGTATATTTTATTTATAGATTATTATTATTATATTATTTCAATTCTCCCATATTGTGTGACTCACTTTTTTTGAAGTATAGAATAGAATTAAGAGTTTGAGGATCATATGATAAGGTTGCATGATAAATGTGCTAAAATCTTCACATTATTAAAGTATCATGGATGACATTGAGCGTGTAATCAACAAGAATTTGTCAAGAAAGTAAAAAAACAGAGGAAGTTGTAATATTTAAATGCAATCAATAAATTCCAAAGGTCCAAATTTACACGAAAGGGCTTAGGCTTATGCTGTATGTAAGAAGTTCATCAACTATAAGGTCGCGGGTTTAAGTCATCAACTATAAGGTCGCGGGTTTAAGTCTCGTGGCAGACATTTATATATATATATATATATATATATATATATATATATATATATATATATATATATATATGCGATGTATATATGTTATCTGAAGTGGATTAGTTGTAGCACTGACTTTCTAGAAAGAAAAAAATTTAAAGAGTGATATTTCAACCCATCTTTTGATAGATCAATCAAATTTATGCATCAACTGTTTGTACGGTACACATAAACAATGTATAATTTTGATGGATATATCAAAAAGATCGGTGAAAATATAACACCCCTTGTCAAAACCCTAGAGAAAGATTTTAACAAACTTTCACCAAAACTATTCAAACTGTGTGCCAGAATTTTTTTTATTTTTATTTTTAATATCTAAATGGATCAAATATTTTTCAAATTCGTGATGAAGAAAAAGAGCTGTGATATTTAGGAAAGGGTTTCAAATACTTGATTAAATCAATTGTGACATGTTTTTATGCATAAGTATACGTACTAATAATTTTGATGGTTAAACTTCAAATCATTATATTTGGCTATTTGCAAATTGCAGCTGTTTGATAGCTGGTTAAAGTATTAATTGTAGTTGTTGAAATACAAAACACCACCAGGCAGGCACCAGCCTATTCTTAACTTCTTACTTGCCAAATGGACTCCAAATAAATTGTGGAAGTGGCCCATTTTGCTAAGTTGGGCTCTTATTTGGTTTCTTAATATTTGTAGGGCCTTAAAAACACTAGCTTCAGCCTGGAGAACAGTGACCCATACTGAGAGTCAAACGCACAAAGGCAGCGGCTCTGTTAAGGTGCGCTTGTTTTGAGGGTTCGAGGGGCAGGAAGAAGAATGGGTATGAGATTGATAGCTATTGATAACGTTTGGTTGCTAGTTTAAGAATTAAAAAATGAGAATCAAATTCATAGATCCATACCTATATCAATGGTGGTTTTTTAATTCATTATCATTCTCATACTAAATACCTATCAATCTCATACCCACAGTGATTCATAATTTCAAACCAAAAACACTCTATTACATTATCAATGCGTATTTAAACAAAAAAAATTACATATTGTGTTTTTGTCAACTTCATGATATCTTTCACGATGAGTAACAAACATTCAAAACGCAAACTAATAGAAATGACTCGAGGTTGATATTTAAGAGCAAACGAATTGGAAGAAAAAAAGTAACATGAAACTCTTTCTGGACGACTGGTGTGAAATACGTTGTTGGATAAATATTGATAATCCAACGATAGTTGTTTATGTGAGCTATTATTATTATTATTATTATTATTATTATTATTATTATTATTATTATTATTATATTATTATTATTATTATTATCTTTTAATTTATTTATCGGTAAAAGGTTAAACTTTTGAGTCCCTTTTCACATTGTATTCCCTATGAACTTTTTCTTTTTAAAAATATCGTTCACAATATTGAAGAAAATGTAAAATATCATATTACTTTTCACATTGGAGTTTTGAATTTTGAACTTTTCACATTATTGTATCTTGAAGGAAACCATGGTTAATTTCTCCAATAATTATTTCTCCCCTTGAATCTTCAAGATAAGTTCTACTTAATACCTAAAATGAATCATTCAAAGATAAGACGTCAAGAATCCATATCATTCAAGGAATTTTGCTACTCGTAATACAATATGCAATGTTTGCAACATTGGATTTCAAAACTTTGACATCTTTACTTTAAAAAATTATATTATTGTACATCTTTAAGGTCACTGCCAATGGCTTCGTCGCTTGACCGTCGGTTGTGGCCGACAAAACCGACGCCATTGGCACAGGATCGTCGGTTCGGCCGTCGGTTTCGTTCAGTTGGATATCCGACGAGCTTCGGCTCTTTTTTTTTCTTTTCTTTCCAACGGCTACTTTTTAAATATATTTTTTAATTATTTATTTCTTAATTCATACACAATTACTCCTATATATATACCCACTCCAAACAACTATAATTCACACCAAAAATAACCAATTATCTCTATAAACTTATATAAATACACCCATTTTATCCACACAAAATACATATTATGGCTAATTCCGATTCCGATATTGAAGAAATTCAAACGCTTACGAGTGTTTTCGATACGACCGCCGCAATCAATATGATTAATTAAATAGACTCCGATTCCGACGAAGATGTAGAAAGCTCATTCAATCTGCCAAGAAGACAAAGACGGTTTTTACGGAGAAATCTCGACGAGGCGGGCCAACGTTTATTTTTAGACTACTTTGTCGAGCACCCAACATTCTTGCCGGATTACTTTCGACGACGTTACCGAATGAGCCGGCCTTTATTTATCCGTATATGTCAAGGTATATTATCGTACTCCCAATTTCTGCTACCTCCATATTTTGCATATTTTCACCAAAGTCGAGACGCTACCGGTGCACTCGGTTTAACGTTTTCCAAAAGTGCACTTCTGCCGTACGCCAATTGGCATACGGTTGTGCCGTCGATGCGTTTGATGAATACTTACACATGGGTCAACAAACGTCATACGATTGTTTAGACAATTTTTGTAAATGTGTATTTCATCTATTTTCGACCAAGTACTTAAGAAAACCTACACTCCAAGATGTGCAACGTTTACATCAACGTCATGCCGAGTTGGATGGTTTTCCGGGTATGCTCGGGAGCATCGATTGTATGCACTGGCCTTGAAAAAATTGTCCAGTGGCATGGCAAGGTCAATACATCTGAGGTGATCAGGGATGTCTAACGATCATACTCGAAGCGGTAACCTCTTACGATATGTGGATTTGGCACGCCTTCTTTGGTCCTGCAGGTTCGAGTAACGACATCAACGTTCTGAATGAATCAGATTTATTCACCGATTTACTACAAGATAGAGCTCCTCAAGTAGAATTCGCCATTGCCGGACAACAATTCACCAAAGGCTATTATCTTGCCGATGGGATTTATCCAGAATGGGCTACTCTTGTAAAATCGTTTAAGTTTCCACTAACGCAACAAGAAATACGGTTCAAGAGATATCAAGAATCCGCAAGAAAAGATGTGGAACGAACATTCGGTGTGCTTCAAGGCCGTTGGCAAATCATCAGAAACCCGGCAAGACCATATAGCATCAACAAAATAAAAAGAATCATGTATTGTTGTGTAATTTTATACAACATGATAACCGAGGACAACGGTCAAAATATGTGTCAACTTGAAGAAGATTATTTGACAAACCCGGCAAATTTACCACAACGTTCATGGCAAGAAAGGGTTGCAACTCAATTACGTATGGACAAGGAATTAGGCGATCGAACGGTACATCATCAACTTCGCAATGCTCTAATCGAACACGTTGCGAATCTCCCAACAAATTTCCGTCAACGTTAATCGCATTTTTTTTTTCAATAAGTGTAATGTTTTTAATTATTGTATTTTTTTTTGGAAATGTAATGTTTGTTTTTTAATTATTGTAATATTTTTATTTTAATGAAATGTGTTTTATTTTAATTATTGTATTTTAAATATGAATATTAAAAAGTGACTGTCACCATTGGCACGGGTCAGTCAGTTTCAATCAGTTTTGAGAAAAGCTGACGTGGCGCTGAGTTAGCAAAAAGTGACCAGTCGATTTTCAGTCACCATTGAGAGTGGCCTTATACTTCCTTTTTCATAAATATAAAATCACAACACTTTTAGCAACAAACTTTATTTTCTAAAGAATGAGACACATTGAATTACAGGTGTTCAAAAGTATCCACGTCAACATCCGTAACTCAATCATCCAAAACCGATCTGATCTGAAACAATCTGAAAATTTCAAATTCTAAATTTCAAATATCCGATTTTTTCCTTAAAATCGTTTTTTTAGTCTTCATCATTTACTCCCCTTTTTTAGTAGACATCAATCTTCTTCATCTGGCCGCATTGCATCATTATGGATCAAATAATCCATAAGTACTTACCTTTAAAGACAACAATTATGTTGGTTTGCTATTCGTATTTTGGTAACTCTCTAGAAGTCATGTTTAACCTTGGATGCTATTAGTAGATTCTACAACAATAGTCCCGATTGGGATTCGGGCAACTATTATCAAAAGTTTCAAATATATTAGGTATCTGAAATCAGGAATTTTTGTACTTTTGTTTTTCCCTTTTTTTATAGTGAATTAAACCTTTGTATACGACGAATAATTTGAAAACACATTACGAAAAGATTCCAATAATTATTTACTTGAATTATTGTGGATCGTTTTGGTTATTTGTTTTTAGTTAATCATTTTTGTCGTCTCGATTTATAGTTCTACGTAACAAATTTTCATCCAAAATTTCATATTCGGATTTTGAATAGTAAAATCTAGTATCATCTGAATTTTCGAATTTCCAACTCTAAACACGCCTTTATAGAATTAATAGAAACGGTAGGTACCAAATAGTAGAAATTTGTAAAAGAAGAAATCAATGATTATAATGAGATTGATGAGGTTTTTATTTTACCTAATATATATGCTTTGCTTTCATACAAAGATCTCATCATCACTTTCAATTGTGCGTTGCGCTATCATCTTCCAACTAATTATGACATCTTAAAACCTTATAAAATGTTTGTCTTTAACTTCATTCACACGTTTTAAATTATCTTATAAACTGGTCATCTATTTATTAAATATTTAAATTAATTAATTAATCATGTTATGTGTTTTATCAACACTAAAATAAATATAAATAAGAAATAAGATATGAAGTGAGCTACTCGGTTTATCGACTCGACTCAACTTAACTCGATTATAAAAAACAACTACTCGTATAATGATACTTAATGACTTCAATTACAATATACTTTTGAATTTTAAATAAACCATATTCTATACTTCGTATTTAATTTGTTTGGACTTTGGAGGGAATTCTCCATTCCAGAAGGATCATAATAAAATAATTTAAAATTCAAATAATTCCCCCGTTAAAAGAACAAACGGCACGTCACCTTCACCACCATCTACGTTACTTAAAACACTTTAAATTCACCCCAAAACTAACGGCAATCACAAATCTCATTCAGGCTTCCCCATTTCCCCCTCAATTACATTTAACAAACCCTAACACACACTAAACACACACAGTCACAAAAAATGCGTGAGATCTTGCACATTCAAGGAGGCCAATGCGGCAATCAAATCGGAGCTAAATTCTGGGAGGTCGTATGTGCAGAACATGGAATCGATTCTACCGGACGTTATAACGGCGATAACGAACTACAACTTGAGCGCGTGAATGTCTACTATAATGAAGCGAGTTGTGGTAGGTTTGTGCCCCGAGCGGTGCTTATGGATTTAGAACCAGGTACTATGGACAGTTTACGGTCAGGTCCATACGGTCAGATATTCCGGCCGGATAATTTTGTGTTTGGGCAGTCCGGTGCCGGAAATAATTGGGCGAAAGGTCATTACACTGAAGGAGCTGAGCTAATTGATTCCGTTTTAGATGTTGTACGGAAAGAAGCTGAGAATTGTGATTGCCTTCAAGGTATAATTTCATAATATAATTTATTTTAAACTATTTATATTATAATAATGTGTGTTTCTATATGTTTTAAGTTGATTTATTGTAGATCTGGAGAATATTATGTAAATGTATTGTTAATTTATGTGTTAGGGTTTTGATATGCACTAATTTTAGTTAATTAGTAGAATGGACTATGGTTGTATGATTATTAATATTGGTTGATGTTTGAGAACAGAAATGAAATTGTAACTATTCAATTTAAGTAGTTATTCAGGACATTGTTGGTGAATTTCTGATCTGCATGTCGGTCAATATACATGTGATTATATAATAATTGATCAAGGTCAAGATTATTCACGCTTCAAATTGATCTTAAAATGCTTATTATCTTGTTTATACTTTAACCTAGTAATTCTTGGCTATATACTGGATGCATAGCACAATAGGCCATTGGTTCAACATTGAATTTAGCTGCACATACTTGCATGTGTATCTTTCATAATATTTTATTGCAGTTCATTTATATATTTGTAATGCGTGTCACTATACTCTCATGTTCAAATCAACATGAGAGGTCATATTGAAATTTTTTTGTGAGCGCGGCCCCCCATTGTTTGCTTATCGAAAATGCTAAATGTGCCTAAAACACATCCTTAAAAGTGTGTCTAAAAGTATGATTAGTGGACATGCTAAAATCATTGGTAAAGCTTATTGTTCTAATTGGTTAACATGACATTTCATATTGATATGAACATGATCGGATTAAATCCATACATATAAGGTTAGAGCAGAATGTTCGACACAGTTTATCTGAAGTTGAATATATTCTTTTTACATGATCTTGTTGATGACAGTTGATCTGGCTAGTGGAACCCTTTGAGATTTTCATTTATAGCAAAAGTTACAAACGTATATATCTGAAGCAGAATGAAATGGCTTATAGCCTGTGAAAGCCTGTTGACTGTTGTTCTTTTCTAGTTCTGATTTTTGCATGTTAAATTTTAGGTTTCCAGGTATGCCATTCATTGGGTGGTGGGACTGGATCTGGAATGGGAACACTTCTCATTTCCAAAATCAGAGAAGAATATCCTGACCGAATGATGCTTACTTTTTCTGTCTTCCCATCTCCAAAAGTATCTGATACTGTTGTGGAGCCCTACAATGCAACCCTCTCCGTGCACCAACTCGTAGAGAATGCTGATGAGTGTATGGTGTTGGACAATGAAGCTTTGTATGACATTTGTTTTAGAACACTGAAGCTGACTACACCAAGCTGTAAGTTCTTCCCTTTAGAGTGATATTTACTTCTAAAAGTTGATATATCTTGAGCTTATGCTTGTATTACTTGTTGACTTTATATGTTTTTTCTTGAAAGAATATTGGGAGATATGTTGTAGAGGTGGTAAATTTGATTCAGTCTTGTGAATGGGTCATTTGGACTGTGATCTATTGCAAACACTTAACTGGTTAAATAACTCTCAACTTAAAAAGCAAATAAATGAAACTCATCCAACGTTTATTATTGTATTAATTATGTTTTTATAACCTGAATCTGTTTGCCCTGCCTGACACGCCATCTGGCCACCTCTATTATCGTGCACAACTATAATAGCTAAATTTACGTTGCCTACATTGATGCTTGAAACACCACGAATGTGTTACTTTCGTAGACAATTTTTCAGCTGATCTTAATTCGACAACCTTGAGGGTCATGATCATTTGAATACATAATTTGACTACCTTTATGTTGCAGTTGGAGACTTGAATCATTTAATTTCGGCTACCATGAGTGGGGTAACTTGCTGTCTCCGGTTCCCTGGTCAACTCAACTCAGATCTCCGCAAACTAGCAGTTAACCTCATCCCGTTCCCTCGTCTGCACTTCTTCATGGTCGGATTTGCACCACTAACATCTCGTGGGTCCCAACAATACCGTGCACTAACTGTACCTGAACTCACTCAACAAATGTGGGATGCCAAGAACATGATGTGTGCAGCTGACCCTCGCCATGGCCGGTACCTGACAGCGTCAGCCATGTTTCGTGGTAAAATGAGTACAAAGGAAGTTGATGAACAGATGATTAACGTGCAAAACAAGAACTCTTCCTACTTTGTAGAATGGATCCCGAACAATGTCAAGTCCACTGTTTGTGACATTCCTCCAACTGGGCTTAAAATGGCTTCCACCTTCATTGGTAACTCAACATCCATCCAGGAAATGTTCAGACGGGTGAGTGAACAGTTTACTGCCATGTTCCGCAGGAAAGCTTTCTTGCATTGGTACACTGGAGAAGGAATGGATGAGATGGAGTTCACAGAAGCGGAGAGCAACATGAACGATCTGGTTTCTGAATACCAGCAGTATCAAGATGCAACTGCAGATGAGGAAGGGTATGATTATGAAGATGAAGAGGAGGAACTTCATGATGGAGCTTGAGTCCTTTGGTTTTTGTATGCTGATGTGCTTGTTCTATATGAGTGGATTTCACAAGACATATATGCCACCTACCTAGTGGCATACTATTGGGTTATTAGCTAGTTTACTTTGGTTCTGAATTTAAAACTGATTACAATCTATTGGAAGTTTTGTTTTTGGTAATGCTTTTTTGATGACATGTTGATTGTGTGCTTGTCAAAGTATGGTTTCTATTATTTGGTTTACATTCAGCCTGTTTAATTCTTCATGTTCAATTATTTTGTAATCTACTGTCATTGCTGTTTTGGCATTAAAAAAACCCATGATTTCATTTTATACAAACGTTTAACATGATATAAACTCATTTTATCTTTGTAGAACAAGTACACATACAATACTCAAAATTCTATGTTATAACAACTTAATTTGCTACATAACAGATCCAAAGAATGAGATCTAGTTTTCCAATTTAACGAAACAATTTGTGAGATTACTCATGTAATGTTTTTATCATATCTGTTGTTTGTGGTGCTACTTAAGATGGAATTTATGCTCCAAACTTGGGGACTTTAGCAGTCGAGATACGTGTAAGGAAGTGTTCTGCTACAATCCTCCTTTGAATCTTACCTGTAGCTGTTTTTGGAACAGAATCAGTGATGAACACCTTCTTAGGAACCTTGAATGCAGCAAGATTTTTCTTGCAGAATCTTGATACCTCTTCCTCGTCAATATTCGATCCTTCTCTTGGTATCACAGCACAGTTTATCTGCAATACACCCATTTCAATTAGATCAGATACTTATGTCATGAACAGAAAATCCAAAATGATATGCAATTTATCACACTTCATGCATGTAGCACAACTTTAATGTCCAAGGTAAACAAGCCAAGATGCCATTTCACTTAAAACTTATTTGTTAGGGCGATCGTTTCTAAACCACTCGGTTTGCATACAGCATGGTACAATAGCAACAGCACATCACAGGGTCGGTCCATAAGGGGCAAAGTAATATATGTGGTGCACAAAACTACAAATCATCTCAATTTAACCATACATTGATAATTAAAATAAAGAGGCTGTAACTAACTAACTAACTACACTTTTTAACCACCACAGAAAGAATACAGCTGAAACAGACATATCAGCAGGATACAACTTTAGCTACATGATGTACAAGTCGATTATTCCTCATTGTTACTTAAAACGAATGTAAAAAGATCACTGTTCTCTTCTAAAGTTCAAAACTTTCTCTAAGATGTCAAATTCATTATAATGAATAAAGGTGAGTAATATGTTTTACCCATTTGCCATCTATGATATTGTGACCACAAAAGATCATTGTTCACGTCTAAAGTTCAAAACTTTTTAAAAGATTCATATTCAGTATATCGAATAAAGGTCATGAATTTGGAGTGTAGTACCTCTTCGCCATATTTGTCATCAGGCACACCAAAGCATACGGCTTGGGCCACGTCAGGGTGCGACAATAGAACTGCATCCACCTCAATAGGTGATATCTTCTCACCTTTAATAAAAAATAAAAATAAAAGATTTAACAAGTCGATCATACCACAAACCAATTCTTTATTGAACAGTGAGTCACTACTAACTACGGAGTAGTAGACAACCTAAAAAACTCATAACTAAATCAAGTCCGTGCAACTTCGTTATTATTTAATCATAATTATCAAGCGAATCGGCATCTAACGACATATTATACTTTAAGTGATCTACAATACTTTATAATAATATATTACAAACCAAAAACAAAATGGCACATGTCATAGCCATCAACTACTTTATAATTATTTTCTTTTCTCAAACAAGAGTTCTGTAACTCTGTAGATAACGAGATCCACAAGTATATAATATGGCATATTTTAGGTCCATTCTTTTGGTGTCTACTTCTTCAAAGGCCCCACGTTACCAAAATAGCATAAAGTAATAGCTTTACTTCACTAAAGACATGAGATTACCAGTTGTTACGACAAAAATACCAATGATAGCGTTTGTTAATTGTCACCCGCATACACATAATGACCCAAACATATTTGGCACTTGGTGACCTTGTAAAGTCACTTTATAGTTTGGCATATTAGATTAGTCATAAACTAATGATCCTTTTGTTAAGTTCCACAATTATATTATGAAAACAATCCGATATTCATGAGGAAAAACAATATAAGATCTAAATATTGTTTGGCATATTATATTAGCCATAAACTTATGATCCTTTGGTAAAGTTCCACAATTATATTATGAAAACAATCCGATATTCATGAGGAAAAACAATATAAGATCTAAATATTGTTTGGCATATTATATTAGCCATAAACTTATGATCCTTTGGTAAAGTTCCACAAGGTATATTATAAAAGTAATCCGCAATTCATGAGGAAAAACAATATAAGATCTAATAATAAAACTTCCATAGTTCAATATCATCTATAACCATACTTAAAACCATTTTAGGATCTTGTACAGTCATACATAATATTCAGTCCAAGATACATACAATAAGATCAATTCTTTTAGCTATTGTTCCATGTTTATAGGGCAAATGATCAGTGATGAGTAATTTGAATGAGTTATTCTACGTGATGAACAAAAAGATACGAACATAAGTAAAAAAATATACCTCCTCGGTTGATCAATTCCTTGATCCGGCCAACAAGATGCAAGTATCCATCCGAGTCGAAAAAACCGATATCACCCGTATGAAACCAACCGAACAAAAATGCCGATTTATTCGCTTCCGGGTTATTCTTATACCCACTAGTAACATTCGGGCCTCGAATGCAAACCTCACCATTCGCCCCAGCCTTTTGCTCCACACCATTCTCATCCAAAATCGCCATTTCTTGACCCACGGGTTTCCCAACCGACCCGGGAACATGTGGCCCGTTTTCAGGTAACGGGTTAGACGACATAAGATGCGTAGCTTCAGTCATCGCATACGCTTCCAAAACCGGAGCCCCAAATGCCTCCTCCAGCCGAGCCATAATGCTCGGGGCAAGCGAGGCGCTACAGCTCCGAATGAACCGTAGGTTCGGGTAAACAGGTTCGGGTTTCGCTAAATGACGGTCAAGGATAATTTGGTGGATGGTGGGGACCGCAGTGTACCACGTGGCATTATATTTAGTCATGTCTAACCAAAAGGTGGTGGCAGAGAATCTGCCGGCTGCCGGCAGAGTCACGGCAGCTCCGGCACCGAGTGAACTCAGTAACCCGGCGAGTAAACCATGAACGTGGAATAACGGAAGAACAATAACAGTCGAGTCAGACTCAGTGAGTTTATAAACCGATTTAATATTTTTGACTGATGAGAATAAATTGAGTTGAGTCAACGGAACGCCTTTTGGTCGGCTAGTTGTTCCAGAAGTGTGAAGGAAAAGTGCCACGTCAGATGGCTCGTTAATAATAGTTTTCGCAGTGTCAGAATAAGAATACGATTCCGATTCTGATTCTGTCGAGAGGTGGATACCTGATTCAACCTCGTGTAACGTGGCAGTCACGTGACGGATTCCGATTTTCACCGCTGCGGATTCTGCAGCAGCGTTTCCTTCTTTTGCTGTAAGCAAAAGTTTAGATTCGGAATCCGATAAATAAAACTCGAATTCATCGGCCGTGTACGCTTGATTAAGCGGAGCGGCCGTCGCTCGTACTCTAATAACCGCCAAAAACATGATCACATACTGCAGTTAAATAAAAAAAGTAACAATTAATTACAGTCTAATTACAATTAATTGATAAGTATTACTAATTACTTTTGTATGTGTACCTCAACGGTGTTTGGGAAGGTGAGTGCAACGACGTCGTTAGGTTTAACACCAGCGGTTACGAGAGAACTAGCAGCGTGTTCGATTAACTGATTGAGGCGAAGGTGAGTTATATCGAATTTGCCGGAAACGGAGATGGCGCGGCGATCGGGGAATTTATCGGCGATGTGTTTTAGTAGACCGGTTAAGGTTTCCATTTTTCTTTTTCCTTTTTTTTTGTGTGAAATTAAGAATGGAAATGAAATAGCGAAAGGGGTTATGGCGTTATGGGATGAATAAAGATGAGGAAATGAAAGGAAGGGTGAAAGGTGTAAATATATAGAAGAATAAGGGCGGCGAATAGATTGCTGGGGAGCGAGATAGGGGTGTTTTAGTCGTTTTGGACTTTTAGTTTGAAGAAGGTGTTAATTGGGGGAGGTTTGCCACGTGGATTATGATTTCTGTATATTTGGTACTCTACGTGGCAAAACTTCTTAAAATTTATAGGTTTTCCGTTGAAGAAAATATATGGAAGAGTCCTTAAATTAAAAGAGTCGTTTCACCTCATCACACAAACTGAAGTCCTAATTATGTTACATTGACGTTACGTCAAATCATGTTAGCATTTTTCAAAACTGACATTACAACAATAGCAAATCACTCAATTTTTTTGAAATCTTACTCACTATCTACTTTAAATATTTAAAATACAATATTAAAGCAAACATTTTTATGAAAACATTAATTAAAAGAAATAACATTACAATAACTTTTTTTTACATTTATTAAAAAAATATGATTAATTAATGTTGATGAAAATTTGATGGTATGGTCGCAATGTATGGTCGCGTAATTCCTTGTCCATACGCATTTGTGTTTATTTAAGTTAATTTGTATATGTATTTATAGTGTGTTTGAGATAGAAAAAATGATTTAAAAAAAAAAATAAAAAATGTTTTTTTATTAATCAACGGATATATTACCGTTTCTAATTTATTTTATTTTTTTGCAACGGTTTAAAAGGAAAAAAACAATTAAATAATCACACCAGCCCCACTCCTCCGTCCCTTCTCCCGTCGTCAAAGCGACGCTCACGACCGACGCCAAGCACTGACGGCCCGCTGCCAACGGTGTCGGTTTAGTCGAAGGCCATCGGTTGCGAATCAACGATACCATTGGCACAAATCTTAAGGGTTGTTAAACAATTAAAGTCAAACTTTTACAAAAATAAAAAATTTTCAGACGCTATGAAGCATTATTTTTTTTAGTTAAATTATGTAAATTAACAATGTCTTTGTTTTTAACCACTAACAATCAACCACCCCATACAAATATTATGACTATATAATTAGCAAAATCTTATGTATATGAAGAATAGTGGAAGTCACCACACTGAAAAACGTATGTCATATTAGAATAGTGTCACTATTACACTAGAACTCATTTCTATCATTTCTATCCGTACTATTTACACTAAAAGTTAAGTGTCGCTTTAGATATTTAACTACTTTATAATCATTATTATATTATAAAATGAAAACCATTGGAGTTGTTATCACACCGGTAGTGATGTTCGTTTGAATTCTAGTTATCAAAACGTGAATATCGAATTCGAACTACGTTACTATTTGGATGGATCGATTTTAACCGTTTGGTTTTTTCGTGAATTACGTGAGGGTATCGTTTTGACTCGTAAAAGTGTAATGTCATGAGCGATATAAACAACTACGTATTGTCATATTGGTTGAGGGATTGATATCAAAACTTAAGATTTAAGTTATATACAATGATATATTATATTAACAATACCAATTATATAATAAGGTTTTATATATAAAAAAAAATAACCAAACAAATATTTAACATATATTTTGATAGATAAAAAAGAGTAATACATAAGAGCATTACATATATTGTTAATATTATTCGGTTTATTTGGACAATCCCGTTCTAATAATAGTAACCAAAATCAATTCAAAAATCGAAATACCAATTTGGTTTGTCCATTCCGATCTAAAAAACCAAATTATCCAATCTTAAAGGTCATTTCTGAATAGACCATTTTAATAATCGGATTATTCGAATAGTGAACACCGCCACACACCGGCTCCTTCTCATTATAGTTTTTACCACACGGGATCTATCATCATGTCGGTCGCCACACCACTGTCATAGATGGACCACGCTAACAACCTAGAACGACTCCCTTTTCGCTAATCTTAGGGAGATTAGTTTAATATACATATATAAATTCCTTGCAAGATTTACCGAACTCATTTCAATTATAAATATTTAGCCATATACGGTATGAACTATATTAATGGAATTGGAAAGAAAAGAAAAAAAAAAGATAAAAGAAATGGGTGACCCTAAGATAAAGATATAAGTTTCGACTTTTCAACAAAAACATTAATTAATTAGATATTTTAGCGCGCGCGAAAACACACACACACACACACACATATATATATATATATATATATATATATATATATATATATATATATATATATATACACACACACACACTAAAGGAGTATAATGGAAAGCTTCGTAATTTGCCACGTAAGCATGAATGACACATGTCAATCTCTTAATTTCAGTTAACAAATTATTTAATTAATATTATATTATTATTTTATAATAATTAATAAATAATAAATATAAATGCTACATATATTATAATAATATGGAAAGAGGAGTCACATACGAAAACAAAGTTCTATAAATTATTTTATTAATATTATTTTATAAATTATTTTATAAAATATGTACTACAATTATCATTTAATCACGTAATATTTAAAATAACTCTAATAAATTACCGTCCATTGCACGGGTCTTCCACCTAGTATATATATATATATATATATATATATATATATATATATATATATATATATATTCTAAAATCATAGGGAAAAAAATACAATTTGCCTTCCTCTCGAGGGCTTCTTCCATCCCCATTCTGATGCCAAGTAGCGACTAGCGAATGGGAACCCCACACTCTAATCGCTTTCCAAACGCGACTGCCAACAAATAATAAAATAAAAAATATTAAAGTTAAAATAAATAAATAAATAAATAAATAATAATAATAATCTCTCTTATTATTTATATTTTATATATTATTTTATTATTTAAAAGAAAATCATATTTAGGTTAACATACTTAAAATAATCCTCTATGCATTAATCTCACCCCTTAATTGATTAAGCCTTATAACTATTAGCCATTGATCAATCCATGTAATTGTGATTACATAAATAGCAAACAAGGATTAGCCTAGTGACCAAAATACCCTTACTCATTTAAATAGTAATTAATAGATAAAAAGGATAAGTCAAGAATTAAGTATCCTTTCCAATAATTGACCACACATCTCCAATTTCACAGGAAATACATATAGGACCAGTACAAATAATAATTTCTATACATATACCATATTTCTTTATATTTTAGAATTTGAATACATATAGTACTAGGAGGCAAGTTCAAAAAAACAGGTTCTTAAAATAAACAAGATACGCAACGATCTGAACTACACACATTCTCCACCCATTTCTCATCAATTTTTACTCAATCAATTCAAAAACCCATTGCCACAAAAAACACCCAAAATGAAAAATTCATCATAACTTTTGTATTAAAATGTACAATCAAGGGTTGACCGATAGGGTTTTAGAAATCGTTTTCAATTAAAATTAACATATATGAATTTAGGGTTGATAAATAGAATTTTAGAAATACTGTAAAAACAGTTTCACCACTCATTGTGTTTTACGTGCCTAACGTACTACAAAGTCAAATTATTATTTATACACAATAAGTTTTCAACTTAAATATAATTACTCATTGTTTACCTTATGTATTATTAACATTGCGAATCGTTTTTCCTAAATATCACAAACAGAGAAGGATTGACTCTTTTGTTTTATGAATACAGTTTAGGTTAAATTAATATGACTCAATCCGAATGTATATAATGGGCTAGGGTCCATTTGGATTTCTTGGTTCATCAAATAATATTATGTTCAAGAGTTTCATTAGTTAACACATAGATGACATATTTGGGAAATTCATCATGGGGGATAAGAGTTGTACGTGTATATCATTTGACACTTGATGAACATTACAAGTTTAAAATTGTTTTTGGTTTCGAGTACGTTGGATCCATACCCATTTATTTGGATGCTTGTAATGTACCCGGCCGGTTGTAGACAAAAATCGCGAAATAATTAGTTTGGGCACGCATGTCGATAAATAAATAAAAGAATACGTAAATTATTACTTTAATTCGTATGATATACACGAGAATAAGATTATAACCCATCAGTTTTAGTGACCAACCCAAATGTATACGAATTATCGTGAGAACAATATATATATATATATATATATATATATATATATATATATATATATATATACCATCATATATAAAATAAAAAACTAATTAAAATAATAATGGTAATTGCAGATTAACAAATTAGAGATTTGGTGTGATGGGATTGATACTTTATTTTTTCAAAAGCCCTTTACTTTTCTCAAGGCTCTTTTTGAAGTTTGTTGAATTTGACTCTTTCATACTTATACTAGCATTTAAATTCGTGTATACATGCGGATCTCTAATGTTAGTATGATATTCTAATACATGTTCCGAATATTTTTGAAAATATAGGTGAAACTTTGATTGGTAAAATATATATGAAACACATGCATAAACCCGTGTATCGGACGAAGTTATTTAATATTGATTTAACTTTGGAAATATTGAAAACCCTTTACGCACGCTATGAATTATCACAAACTGTTATATATGGGTTATAACATTACAATTATATTAAAAATAAATAAATTATATAAAATAATGTATATTAAATTACCCTCCTAATTTACAAGGTAAAAAAGAAAATATGTTGTTCTAGATCTACGTAGAATCATAATTTTAAAGGTTTAGTGTAAATAAATAAATAGATAAATAAAAACATAAAACATAGATATGGATTGTAAACTAAATATCATTATTGCATTATTTTAGTGGATTTTTAAATTATGATTTATGATGTCATTTTTATCTGAATTTTAGCTATTTGAGAAAATCAGACAATCCTATCTGTCAGTTGAAATTTTAATGACATGACAACTGCTTCTTATATTATATATTAGATTAAGAATAAAAATTTTCTAGTTTTTCGTAGGATATATTTAAAAAAAAATAAATCTAGGACGTGTTTGGCAACAACTAGTGGAGCTGGACCTTGTGATTGGAGCTAAGGACTGTGACTGAGGATTATTTTATAAACAAATTAGAAAAACTTCTATAATAAAAGGATGGTAGGAGATTTCATTTTCAACAATCTCATCTTTCTTAAATTACCAAACAAAACTTCTAACTTTTAAAAGTCAAAGATTAATAACTCGTGTCTAACTCGTGTCTAACTGTCAACTGTGAAGTGCCCGAGTTCATCATCATTCAAATTAAGCCCAATTTAACTCTCTTTCATCAGTAGCCCAAACCCAATAAACTATTCAAAACCCAACATCCATACCTACAAATTGTTATTTTTATCGTGGATTCGTGGGCATGTATTGGCCCAGAAAAGTAGTTGGCATTGAATCTTTTTGTATTAAATTGAGAATAAAATAAATTATTTTGATACTACGTAATAAACATTAAAAAGTAATGTGTAGTTACGCATTTGGAACTGTTATATGTAAAATATGCCTTTATATATATATAAATATATATACTAGGCCTTGAGCCCGTGCGATGCACGACCATTTACAAAATACAATTATATTATTTTGTAAATTTAACGTTGTTAATTAAAAAAATACAATTATCATTGTGATAATGATAATGATTAGTAACATAAATTAAACTATAATGGATGAACTCGTATTTATTTTTCATCAGTTGATAGATCAAGTATGATGTAGTCTCTTAATTTCCTTACGAACGGTTGAAATTTGAGTCTCTGTCCATTTATCACGGTAACACCGATCTTGTCACCATGTAAATGACAAAAGTAACAACCATTGATTGCAAAATTATGTTAAGTTTTGATACATTTGTTGAGCCATTGCGATGCACAGTAATTAAAAAAATAAAATTAATCATATATTTTTTAAGTTTTCAATTGTATTAATATTGTTGAAAATTTATTATTGAAACTCAACAGTAACGTATACCAAAATGTACAGAAAATAATCAATTATATAAATTTTATTAAAACTAATTTCCTTAAACTTGGTAGTTGATGATGATAATATTAGATCATTGCAATGTATGAGATATCAATAAGAACGTGAATTTATTTTTTATGTAGGAAAAAATCAATATTTATTAAATGTAATGTATAAATTTAAAAAGCTATTAGAATAAATTATAATAAAATTGAATTAGAAACATTCACAAAATAGAAGGAAGTAGTTTGTTAGAAATTCAAAATTTTAAAAACTTTTATAAGAGTGTTAAAATTATGAAGATTTTTAAGGAAAAACTAATTTGATTATGTGGCGTAATTAGGTGAGTTTTAAAAAAAGGTAAAAAGATGATATAGCATGGCTAAAAATTAAGGAAAAATCTTTGTTTTATATATATAAATAGATTTATAAAATAATATTAATTAAATAATCAATAAGATTTTGTTTTCGTATGTGACTCCCCTTTCATATTATTATAATATATGTAGCATTTATATTTATTATTTATTACTTATTACTTATTATAAAATAATAATATAATATTAATTAAATAATTTATTAACTGAAGTTAAGAGACTGACACGTGGCATTGATGCTTAGGTGATAAATATATATATATATATATATCTATCTTAATTTTAATAAATATAATATAAGAAACACCTTTATGAGGTCATCAATTATCTAATTTTTAATAAATCAATTTAGTCCCTCAATTTCACTTAAGTTAAACATAAAACTCCTAAAATAACTCAATTTTGATGATAGAATATAAATAATAATATTACGAGTCGTTTGCAAAAAAAAGGACTTTTTGTTACATATTTGTGTGCAAAGAATTCTTACACTAAACAAACTATAATTAAAAAACACAACAATATTTATTGCTTCTATAGATGGTATCCTTTGTTATCAAATTTCAATTAGCCAACCAAATTGTTTGATTTTATCAAATTGGCTAAAATTTAGTAAATGATGACATCATGAATAATTGTTAATAATTTAATAAAATTTAAATGAGGCTAACGAATTTGAATTTTCATCTCCGGTTATATCTCAAATTTATTACTCTCTTTTTTCAAAAAAAGTTTTCTTTTTCTTTCGAAGTTACTTATTCTGTTTTATTTTCGGTTGATTTCCTAACTAATTTGTAGTTCGATTACAATTTTAGATTATACAAATAGACTTCACAAATTTAAAATTATTTTTTCAAAAGGTAATTAATCGCATGATCTAAATGACTTTGACATAAATTTACATAAATTGATATTATTATATCATGTTCTGTGATCCTAACATACTATAGTCTAACATACTATAGTTAACTTGCACTTAAAATTAAAAATAACTTGAAATACTTTTTTAGTTTAATTTTATAAAAATATTGAACTATCGTAATAAATGAAATATGAATTATTGTATTTACTACTTCCTCCGTGTTAAAATAAATTTCCACATTACTATTTATATTTGTCACAAAATAATTCCCCACTTGCAAAAAATAACTTTTAATAACCATTAAACTCCTAATTTTACACCCATTTATTACTTTCAATCATTTATTACTTAAATAAATTCTGTCAAACTTGCCTCCAATATAAGAGTAAAATTGACATTTATCAAAGTTATCTTTATTACAACAAAAAAAGTTGTGGGACAAATTTTGTGGGACGAAGGAAGTAGTTACCATAAAAGCCAATCATTTTTTGCGAATTAAATTTATAATCATGTAGGTTTGTTTACAACAATTTTACATATGAGTTTTATTAAGTAATTAAAAAATCTTATTTTTTATTTCTATCTATATCTTTTACAAATTATTTACAACACCAAATACATTGGTTTTTCCGATCACTAACTTACGTTTAAGATCTTTTAACTCTAGTTTATGACATACTTCATGTACGACAATAAATTAATGACATGTTAGCCAAACAAAAATATTAATCTGTTGGGAAAAACAATGATCAAACCTAAGTTATAAATCTGAAGAGTCAAAATCTATCTCAGTTGTATTCAGGAAAAACTTAGTGAATTCCTGAGTCTGTGTTTCTGAGTCTGTGCTGCACAGACTGAAGAATTGTTTCTGAGTCTGTGCTGCACAGACTGAAGAATCTCACAGACTGAAAGCCTTGCTCTTCCTGAAGACTTATGAATTCATCATCTGAAGAATGAAGATCGAAGACAAAAGACTTCACAGACTGAAGATCACAGACTGATGATCACAGATTGAAGATCACAGACTGAGAGCACAGACTGAAGAGCACAGATTGAAGAATGAAAGTACAAGTGTACAGAAGATATTCTTCTCTCCTTAGGCTAGATACAACTGATAATATGTTTGAGAAAGGTCAAACATCGAACAAAGGTTTTCTTCTCAGCAAAGAAACCTTTTACCTTTTGCTTTTTCTATTTCCAAGAAAAGCAAAAAGGGTAGAGTGCAAAGTTGCCCAAGACGAATGTGTTATCCCTTGGACAACTGACTGAGCTGGTTAATAGAAGTTGTTACTCAACTCTATAAATAGCAGCTCAATAGCACTCTTCAAAGCATCCAAGTATCCAAGCAATTCAAGCTCTCAAAGAAAAAAGTATACAAGACCTTTAAGTTTAGGCTCAAAGCATTACCACACTAACTGTTAAAGTTTGTAGTGATAATTGTATCTTAATATACTAATACTTGGATCGTATTCAAACCATCTGTGTGGGTTTGAATACTTTGTCATCTGTGTGAGACAAACACTTTATTGTGAATAATACTTTGATTCATAATAAATTCTGTGTCAAAATTAATCTTGTTTTCCGCCTAGATTAATTTAAACTTGTTTGATATAAAACTTGGATATAAACTAACACGTTAAGATAACTGTTATTTAATCTGTATCTAAGTTTTGGGAACCTTGTGACCCAACAACTGGTATCAGAGCAAATAAAGATTTAATCTTTAACGATCAAAGGAACTCAATTTATCAAACAATCATCTAAATCCATTTTCTCTACATTTTCTTCCTTGAAAAATGACTTCTTCTATTGCTATGGCTGGGAAGGGAATTCCAATCTTCAATGGTGTAAATTTTACCCACTGGAAATTGAAAGCTGAATGGTTTCTTGCTAGCATTCATGATGAAATGCTTAGAGTCATTCAGGAAGGACCCATTATTCCTGGCAGAATAGTTCCTGCAACTTTAGATGCAAATGGTATTATTTTGACACCTGAAAAATTTGTTGAGGCTGCCAAAAGTACCTGGACTGATCTAGACAGGCAACTATATGCACTAGACTTTAAGGCCAAATTCATACTGGGCAATGCAGTTACTGAGCCTATCTTTGCTAAGATATCTGGCTGCAAAACTGCTAAATCCATATGGGATATGCTAACTGACCAATATGATGGTGTAAGTTTAGTACAATCCCAAAAGAAGAAGAATCTCATAAGAAATTATGAGAACTTCTCTGCTGGCCAAAATGAGTCATTAACTGATATTCATACCAGATTTCAGATCTTAATCAATGATCTTGAAAGGTATAATATCATCAAGGGACAGTTTGAAATCTGTGCAAAATTTGTTGATGTCATTCCAAACACTTTTTCTGAAGTTATCACTTCATTAATTGTAAGTGAAAAATTGGAGACATATGATCTCTCTGGCTTGTTTGGACTTCTACTAAATTTTGAAGAAACCAAAGCCAGAAAGGATCTAAATGCCAAAAGGATTGCAAAAGATCCATCTGCTGCCCTTGTTGCAACAACAAAGAAAAATAGAGAACTTTTCTCTAGAGCAGATTACCATCTTACTCTTACAGACTCAGAATCAGATGATGAAACTGAGTCTCTAGAAGCTGAAATGGCATTGCTAGCCCAAAGGTTAGAAAAAGCAAGATTCAAAGGTTCAAAAGGAAGGCCAACTTTTGATCCTAAGAAAGCTACTTGCTATAAATGTGGGCAAGTTGGTCATATTTCTTCTGACTGCAGAGTGAAGATTGCAGAATCTTCAAGTTCTGATAAGTGGGAAGAAAATGCCAAGAAGTATAAGAGAACGTACTTCAAGTCCAAGAAAATTGGAGAGAAACAACAACCAAAGAAAATAGAGAAAGCTTTGGTTGTTGAACAATGGATAGATGAAGAATCTTCATCATCTGAGGATGATGAAGATATGTGCTTAATGGCTATCACAGAGAGCCAGTTTGACAAAGATGTCAAATTTGCAGAAAAGGCATGTGTTCATCCAGACTGGGACAGAGGATCTGCTTACAATGTAAATCATTTTAAACTTTACTATAGTGATGCAGAAAAACAGAAAATGTTTGAACACATCTATGTAGATTTTTTGAAAAGACTGGAGGAAATACAAGATTTAAAAACCAAACTCACTCAAGTTCAAAAAGATCTACAATAAAAGTGATTGAAATAAACCAAAATAAACAGTACAAACTTGAGCTTGATGCTCAATATGACCTTCTCAAAAAGATCAAGCTGGAAAAAGAAGCTTATAAAAACAAAGTTGATCATTATGAAAGGATCTGTAAATCTTGGTGTATTTCATCACTTAAAAATGTGGACTGTTTATCCAAACAGATTCCAGCTCAGATACAAGCGGTCATAGGTGATGAGTTTGATCTTAAAAGTCACATAAATTCAGAAATAAACTCAAAACCCACTATATTTGTACCTGAGATTTTAACTCATACTTTTAGTCATACTGTGGGAGACAAAGTTATATTGACAAATGCTTTTGTTAGAACAAAAATAGTTGCTAAAGAACTAGTACATGAGACAGAGCCAGACTCTGAAGACACAGACTCAGAAATCTCAGTCTGTGAAACTTCTCAATCTGAACAGCCTGAACTTATAATCACTAATGAATCTTTAGAAACTATAGAACTTGAAAAGAAAAGATTTATAAAAGGCAAAGTTAATATTCCCACAGTACCATCTTTAAAAAGACAAAAAGAGGTAAAAGGAATCAAGAATAAACAGAAAGGTTACAATGTGTTTGAACCTTCCACATCTCAGTCTGTATCTAGTCCAGACAAAAATATGCCAAATGACAAATCTAAAGGCATAAAACCAGTAACAAAGGAGTTAAAAAGATCTCAGTCTGTGAGATCTAACAGTCAGTCTGGAAAAATAAATTTTCAGTCTGGCAAACTTAACTCCAAATCTGTTTGTGTTAACACTCAGTCTGACTCTCAAAAGTCAAATCTTAACAACCAGACTGAGACCATTAAGCTGCTTGGTGAAAACTTAATGAAGTTAACCACAGATTTTAAAACATTTGTTGAGTCAAAACAAGAGTTTAACAGAGGATCTAGTGCAAATAATAACCCAAAATCCAAAAGGACCATTATGTTGAACAGAAAATGTTACAACTGTGGAAATCTGGGACATGAAGGTATTAAATGCACAAAGTCCATTCTTAAACAGCCAAAGGCTGCTTTGATCAAACAAATGTCATCTACAAACAACAAAATCAAAAATAGAGAGGTTAAAAGTCAACTTCACAAACTTAGCACCAAAACTGCTAAAAAATTGACTCCAACCAAACTCTAAAGAACCCATCAAAAGATGGGTTCCCAAAAGTAACTAATTGATTTTGTTTGTCTTGTGCAGGGTAACAGCAAATGGTACCTAGACAGTGGATGCTCAAAACACATGACAGGTTCCTTGAAGAATCTGTCAGAGTTTGTAGAAGAAGAAGGACCTTCTGTCAAATATGGTGACAACTCTGTTGCCAAGATAAAAGGTTATGGTGTGGTGAAGGCTGGCAACATCAGAATAACAAAGGTGGCCTATGTTGAGGGATTAAAGCATAACCTGCTTAGTGCTAGCCAGATTTGTGATGATGATGGTGAAATCAGAATCAGAAAGAAGGCTGCTGTTATCTATAAATCCAAAGGCAAACCTATATTAGTTGCCAAAAGAGAAAGAGATATTTATCTCTTGGATCTTTCTTTTGCAGACAATAATGTAGAGACTTGTCTCTATACTCAGTCTGTGCCAGAACTAAGCTGGCTATGGCATAGAAGGTTATCACACCTGAACTTCAAAAATATTAACCTCCTGTCAAAGAAGAAAGTGGTTAGAGGTCTGCCTGATGTTACATTTGCAAAAGACAAACTTTGTCCTGCATGTACACTAGGGAAACAGACCAAGAACCATTTTCCATCCAAATTGTTAGCTACAATTGATCAACCACTGCATATGTTCCATATGGATCTGTTTGGACCCATGAGCATTAGCAGTTTGGGTGGAAAGAAGTATACACTTGTGGTTGTGGATGAATACACAAGGTATACTTGGGTCATCTTTCTTAAGGCTAAAAGTGATGCTCCTGAAGAGATTATTAATCTAATCAAGAGGGAAGAATTGCAGAAAGATGCACCTGTCAAGCAATTCAGGAGTGACCATGGTACAGAATTTAAGAATTCTACTCTCATTGAATTCTGTACTGACAAAGGCATTATTCAAAACTTTGCCTCTGTCAGAACTCCTAAACAAAATGGTGTTGCTGAGAGAAGAAATCGTACACTCATAGAAGCTGCAAGAACCATGTTATGCCATGGTCAAATGAAGATTTATTTTTGGGCAGAGGCAGTTAACACTGCCTGTTATACCCAAAATAGATCTATTTTGGTCAAAAGGCATGGCAAAACTGCATATGAGCTGTATCACAAGAAGGTTCCAACCATCCATTACTTCCAGACCTTTGGAAGTAAATGCTACATTCTCAATCAAAGAGATCAATTAGCAAAGATGGAACCTAAATCTGATGAAGGAATTTTTATTGGCTATTCATCTATCTCAAAGGCCTACAGAGTCTACAACAACAGAAGGAATAAAATTGAAGAAACCATCAATGTCACCTTTGATGCTTCCTCTGCTAATGATGAACATGTTTCTGAGTCTGATGTTCATTTATTGGAATATTTATCTGTTGTGGGATCTGAATCTCGAATCCCAGTTGTTGCTAACCAACAACAGGACTCTGAAAGTGATAATGAAGATGCTCAACCTGCTCATTCAATGACAGTACCTTCATCAACAGAAGATGAATCTGTGTCCAGAGATTCAAATTCTTCTGATACATGTGTTCAGTCTGGTAGTTTTCAGTCTGTAAACTCTACAGACTCAGACTTGCCCTATGTAGAAGATGATGCAGAACTCAGTCCTGCTATTCTTCCACCAAATGAGAATGATTTACCATTCAATGATGAATCATTTCTAGGAGTCAAAGAACACAAGTATCATCCAATTACAGAAATAATTAGAAATTATGTTTCTGGTGTACAAACAAGAGCTCAAGTATCAAGCTCACCTACTGCAAATTTCTGTTACTTCACAAACTTCCTGTCAATCATTGAACCAAAGAAAGCTGAAGAAGCCTTGAAAGATGATGATTGGGTTGAAGCAATGCAGGAAGAGTTAACAGAATTTGACAGAAACAATGTTTGGACCCTAGTTCCTGCTCCAAAAGGGAAAACCATTATTGGAACTAAATGGGTTTACAGAAACAAGATGGACAAGGACGGAGTGATAATAAGGAACAAAGCAAGGCTAGTTGCTCAAGGCTACAAGCAGGAAGAAGGCATTGATTATGATGAAACCTTTGCCCTTGTAGCCAGAATTGAAGCAATTCGGTTATTCTTGGCATATGCTGCATTCAAGGACTTCAAAGTCTATCAAATGGATGTTAAGAGTGCATTTGTGAATGGCAACTTACAGGAGGAAGTCTATGTGAAACAACCTCCAGGTTTTGTAAGTTCCACTTTTCCAAATCATGTCTATAAATTGCAGAAAGCACTATATGGACTAAAACAAGCTCCAAGAGCTTGGTATGACACCTTATTATCCTATCTTCTTAGTAATGACTTTACTAGAGGATCAATTGATAAAACTTTGTTCTTCAAAAGGAACAAGGCAGATGTCATACTAGTCTAAATCTATGTTGATGATATTATATTTGGGTCTACTGATGAAAAATTGTGTAAATGGTTTTCAAACTTAATGTCAAAATAGTATCAAATGAGTATGATGGGTGAATTAACATACTTTCTTGGTCTACAAGTACATAAGAAACGTGATGGTATCTTCATCAACCAAGGTAAATATGTTAATGACCTACTTACTAAATATTCTTTAAAGGACTGTTCAATTATGAAAACACCAATGAGCACTGCAGATAAGTTGGATAAGGATCAGTCTGGCAAGTCAGTCTGTCAAATCACTTATAGAGGTATGATAGGATCTCTACTATACCTCACTGCAAGTAGACCAGATATCATGTTCTCAACATGTTTGTGAGCTAGATATCTATCTGAACCTAAAGAATCGCATCTAAAAGCTGTAAAAAGGATTTTTAGGTACCTAAAAGGTACTCCTAACCTGGGTCTTTGGTATCCCAAAGACTCTGGTTTTGATCTAATTGGATATACAGATGCAGATTATGCAGGTTGTAAATTAGACAGGAAAAGCGCTTCTGGTGGATGTCAACTGCTAGGTGGCAAACTAGTCAGTTGGTCAAGCAAGAAACAGAATTCTGTTGCTACATCCACTGCAGAAGCAGAATATGTGGCTGTTGGTAGTTGCTGTGCTCAATTGCTATGGATGCAACATCAACTAGCAGACTATGATTTGGTGTTTACAAAAACCCCAATCATGTGTGATAACCAAAGTGCCATTGCCATCACTGAGAATCCTGTGTTTCACTCCAGGACAAAGCATATTGAGATCAGACATCACTTTATCAGAGATTGTGCTGAGAAAGGTAAAGTGATTCTCAAATATGTGCCCACAAATGACCAATTAGCAGATATCTTTACTAAACCTTTAAATGAAGATAGATTTTTGTATCTGCTTGGTCAACTAGGAATGCTCAACCCCTAGTAAAACCTTGAATCTGTATGATTCAATTCTCAGTCTGTGTCTGCTTTTCAATCTGTATAACTGTATTCTCAGCTTCATACAATCAAAAAGCACAGACTAATGTTATTTTCTCTCAGTCTGACTAATTATATGTTTCAGTCTGTGTGACTTCTTCCAGATTAAGCTACACAGACTAACCATATTCATTCAGACTAGACCCTCTATTTTTGTGCTTTATTAATTCATAAGGTTAGTATTTTAGTACTATTAGTATTAATACTGCTAGTTACTTTTAGTACTGCTGGTTAATACTGATAAGACTTTTTAATACTGCCCTCATGAATTCGTATTTTAGCACTGTTAGTATTAATACTGCTAGTTACTTTTAATACTGCTGGGTTAATACTGATTTTTTTTATGCTGCTGGTAAAGATTGGTACAATTAACACTGTTAATGTAGCAAGTTACTACTGTTAGTTAATTTTAGTACTGCTCTCGCAAGTTACTACTGTTAGTTAATTTTAGTACTGCTTTGGCAAGTTACCACTGTTAGTTAACTTTAGTACTGCTTTCGCAGTTACCACTGTTAGTTGATTTTAGTACTGCTTTGGCAAGTTACCACTGTTAGTTAACTTTAGTACTGCTTTCGCAAGTTACTACTGTTAGTTGATTTTAGTACTGCTTTGGCAAGTTACTACTGTTAGTTAACTTTAGTACTGCTTTCGCAAGTTACCACTGTTAGTTAATTTTAGTACTGCTTTCACAAGTTAGTACTGTTAGCTATATCAATCTGTTACCACTGCCGGCACAACCTTCTTTTAATTTTTTTTTAATAAAAATAAATAAACAACAATATCTTTGCATTTAATGCTAATACCACTTTTATGGTAATAATCATTAAAAGTTTTGGAGCTTGTTGTCTATTTATCTGCTCAATACAAAAAGTGCACGTGCTTCAGCGTTACAGTTGCAGAGAAAGGGATAAACCGTCAAGTGGGTCCCATTTAACGGAAATTTAATTTCTTCAAATACCCATTTTCGTTTTCCCCTTTCTTCTTCACCTGTCTTGCACATCCAAAATTACACAGAGTTTGTAAGCCCTAACCTAAATCGCTCAACCATTTTCGAAATCAATCTCAAAAATTCTTCATTTAAAATGGCTGATCAATGGGCTTACACGGCACCTGCTAACATCGCTGCGCCTAAACCCTTCAAACAGGGTAAACAGGTAAAACTCTGTATAAATAATCAAGTAGCTACCATTTCCATTCCTGACTCTAAAAAGAATACAGGGTTTGAGGAACTAACTGCTTTTATGTCTGCTCATCCATTAAGGGGAGCATTCTTTAACTCAGTCCCTCAAATATACCCACATTTTTTAATGGAATGGTGATATACTTGCTTCTCAAACAGTACCAATACTGCAATTACTGGTACTATTGATCATGGTAAACGGGCAGTTACCATTGATCAGGAGCTAATTAGGAATGTCTTAGACTTGCCTTTGGGAAATAATTTTGCACCCAATCCAACCAAAGAAGCCGCAAGGGCTTCTCTTACTTTGGTTGGATATACCAAAGAAAAGGGCACCATCTTGATGTCAGGATTCACCCCCAGATGGAAATTTTTAATCTCTGGCATCATTAGAAGTCTAGGAGGAAAATCTGGTAGCACAGGGGAGTTAAATGAGTTTGAAACTCAACTGTTGAGCTCATTCATCACAGGTTTAAACATCAACTTTGCAGAGTTGTATTTTAAAGAAATTTTAAAAATAGTGAATGAGTCACAGAGAATTTTTAATGTACCTTTTATAAGGTTACTCTCCGTGTGCATCCAATCCAGATTAACTGGGTCTGTGTATATGTCCTTTAATAACAAAACTGCAGATATACCCGTACCTGCGCTCACATATAAAGTGTTCAACCATCCGGTTCCACTTTCTGGAGCACCTATCACTGCTGCTATGCAGCAATGGATTGATCACCCATATGTTGCTTCTGCATCTATGGAGGGTGATAGTTCAGGTGATAGTGAGGGTACTGAGACCCAGGCTGTTGAAGATCGTGTGGTTGAAGCAGAGCACACAGACTCCGGGGATACAGACTCAACTCAGTCTGTGCACTTGGAGTCAGACTCAAACATTCCTGAGTCTGTTCCATCTTCAACAGAAGATGCAGGTAGTACTTCTTCTTCATCTGAGGACATGGATATAGATCAACCTTCTTATCCTAGCCCATCCTCACCCACAAAAGAGAGTCACAAACAAACCAACCCAGATGAGTCACCACTCACTCTGGAGGAATCACCAGACTCAACCCCAAAAAGTATAGCACAAGTGGAATCATCATCCATGGAACTGGATGTCAATAGAACACCTTCCAGTGCTGTAGTTCATTCCACTGCAGCTCTGCTAGAGTCTGTGGTGCCAATGGCTACCCAACTGACCCAACCTACACCTAGTTTAGTCAGCTTGGATACCCACATTACTGCTACTACACTGACCCCTGTAGTAAGCATTGAAGAAGATGCTCCAATCCTGAGCACTACCACCCCCCTCTTTACCCCACTCATAATGGCTGAACCCATAATGACCACTAGTCCTGTACTAGTTCACATTCCAGTGAGTCCTTTCTTACACCCCTCTGCACAGATCGCCAATGCCCCAGTCATGTCACAGACTGAGGTACAGATCTCAACTTCTTTGCTCCATGATCTACCATCTTATCACCAGATGGTTAGTGAGGGCATACAAACTTCAACATCAGTTGCCAGTGATACTGTTCCATTACACCAGGAACTGTTTGAGGCAACAGGTGCAACACAATCATTTCCAAGTGATATCCTATCCTATCACCGGATTAGATCTGAGGGAACAACTACACCACTCAATGCCTATGATCGCTTTTCCATGCACAGGACATAGAGTGAGGCAAAGAGTGCAACCCCAAAAGATTCCAGTGATCTTGCTCAGTCTCAACATGAGTCAAGTGAGGAACACATACCATCACCCAATTCTAACCCTTCCAACCAGACCCAGTCTGTGCCTTCTAGTACACTTAATGATGTGCTTTCTGCCATCAACAAGTTGTCTGAATGGGTACAGACTGAGTTCAATAATAATAAGAAAGAGCTAGAGACGATGAAGCATCTAGTTTCTACTATGGTGGATAAAGTGGATATGCTGGAGGAGAAGGTATCCAATAGGTTAGATGAAATGCAGACCACCCTCTCAAACTTAGTAGATGATGTCAAAAAGGGGGAGAAGATGAACTATGGGTCTGCAGAAGCTAAAACCTCAAAAGATAAAGATTTAAATAATAAATCCTTAGATTTAGGGGGAGATAGCAGTGAGGGAGATGATGGACCCGAAGGTGCTAGGGTGAAGTCTCAGACTGAAGCTCAGTCTGTGCCACAGACTGAAAATATGAGTGCACAGACTGAGGGGGAGCAAGAAGGATTGCAGGCAGGTGAACATGCTGAGATGGTTGCACAGACTCATGGGGAGTCATCCATTGTCTTACACATAGACCCAATTGCAACTATCTCAGCCCAAGGTCAGATGGAGTTGAAGAGACCAAGGGAAGAAGAAGAAGATGTTCAACCTCTGCAAATCAAGAGAGCCAGGAAGATGAAAAGAATGGCCAGGAGGATTCCTGAAAGAGATATCTTTGATTCCCAACCAAAGATGAAGGGGATCAAGACCTGGGATCAATTTATGAAGCTGGCAGAAGAACAGGACAATGATGGTGATGATGATGATGCCATCAATCCTGACTGCAGTTCTGAGTCTGAAGTTTTCAGAAGATCAGATGATGATGAAGATGATGCTACTTTTGGAGGTGTAGGTGAAGGAGCCTCAAAAGTCAAGACTGGAGAGTCGAAGTCTATGCTTTCTGAACCTGCACAGACTGAGACACGGCATCAATCACAGACTCAGAGCTCAGAGCAACCAGCAGCAAGCACTGATGCTCTAATTATCAGTGCTGAAGCCATTCAAGCTGAAGCCAATCCTGCTAGACCAACCACAACAACCAGAACACTGCCTCCAGGTAGAAGTGAAACTGAAGATAGAATGCAATGGAGAAATGCTCATGTTGGGTCACAAGGTTCCCAAAACTTAGATACAGATTAAATAACAGTTATCTTAACGTGTTAGTTTATATCCAAGTTTATATCAAACAAGTTTAAATTAATCTAGGCGGAAAACAAGATTAATTTTGACACAGAGTTTATTATGAATCAAAGTATTATTCACAATAAAGTGTTTGTCTCACACAGATGACAAAGTATTCAAACCCACACAGATGGTTTGAATACGATCCAAGTATTAGTATATTAAGATACAATTATCACTACAAACTTTAACAGTTAGTGTGGTAATGCTTTGAGCCTAAGCTTAAAGGTCTTGTATACTATTTTGCTTTGAGTGCTTGGATTACTTGGATAATAGCAGTGTTTTTTGAACTGCTATTTATAGAGTTGGATGTAACTCTATATTATCCAGCTTACATAGTTGTCCAAGGGATAACAGATGCATCTTGGGCAACTTTGCACGCCACCCTTTTTGCTTTTCTTGGAAATAGAAAAAGCAAAAGATAAAAGGTTTCTTTGCTGAGAAGAAAACCTTTGTTCGATGTTTGACCTTTCTCAAACATCTTATCAGTTGTATCTAGCCTAAGGAGAGAAGAATATCTTCTGTACACTTGTACTTTCATTCTTCAATCTGTGCTCTTCAGTCTGTGCTCTCAGTTTGTGATCTTCAATCTGTGATCATCAGTCTGTGATCTTCAGTCTGTGAAGTCTTTTGTCTTCAATCTTCATTCTTCAGATGATGAATTCATAAGTCTTCAGGAAGAGCAAGGCTTTCAGTCTGTGAGATTCTTCAGTCTGTGCAGCACAGACTCAGGAACAATTCTTCAGTCTGTGCAGCACAGACTCAGAAACACAGACTCAGGAATTCACTAAGTTTTTCCTGAATACAACTGAGATAGATTTTGACTCTTCAGATTTATAACTTAGGTTTGATCATTGTTTTTCCCAACAATCTCCCCCTATCTGATGATGTCAAAATCTATTTATAAAAGATAATGGAGAAATAATAAATACTAAAGTACAACATAACTTATGAAACTTAGACTTATATATATAAAGTCAAAGTCATAGTTAGTATACAAAAATATTACAATTATTACATAAGATTGTAAAAATTTTAAATATAACAATCTTCAGTCCTTTCTCCGAGCCTTGATCTCTTTCATCTTTTCCACTTTCCTCTTCAACAGTTCTTCCATTTCCTTATCAGATTTGTCTTCAAATTCTTGATACTCTAGGATGATCTTCTTGCAGATATCTTCAAGTCCAGTCATCATCCTGAGTTGGGAAAGGTTGTTGAATAACCAGCTGATCAGTCTTCTTCTGAATGGTCTGGTTTGAGAATGTTTGCATTCCTTCAGCAGGGCAATACAGTGTAGCAGAGACTCTCTATATAGTCTATTTTGATCTTGGAAGCACTCTATCCCATTGATATCTCTATAGCACAGACCTTCAATGCTGTCAGTCTGTACATAAGATCTATTTATGAAAACAATACCTTTGGGTAGAGGATGCTCCCTTCTCTGCTCAATCTCTGTGGATAACCCAGCTGACTTCTTCTTTATTACAAAGTTGTTTGCTATGCAGAACAACTTAGGTTTGATCATTGTTTCTGAGTCTGTGCTGCACAGACTGAAGAATTGTTTCTGAGTCTGTGCTGCACAGACTGAAGAATCTCACAGACTGAAAGCCTTGCTCTTCCTGAAGACTTATGAATTCATCATCTAAAGAATGAAGATTGAAGACAAAAGACTTCACAGACTGAAGATCACAGACTGATGATCACAGATTGAAGATCACAGACTGAGAGCACAGACTGAAGAGCAGAGATTGAAGAATGAAAGTACAAGTGTACAGAAGATATTCTTCTCTCCTTAGGCTAGATACAACTGATAAGATGTTTGAGAAAGGTCAAACATCGAACAAAGGTTTTCTTCTCAGCAAAGAAACCTTTTAGCTTTTGCTTTTTCTATTTCCAAGAAAAGCAAAAAGGGTAGAGTGCAAAGTTGCCCAAGATGAATGTGTTATCCCTTGGACAACTGACTGAGCTGGTTAATAGAAGTTGATACTCAACTCTATAAATAGCAGCTCAATAGCACTCTTCAAAGCATCCAAGTATCCAAGTAATTCAAGCTCTCAAAGAAAAAAGTATACAAGACCTTTAAGCTTAGGCTCAAAGCATTACCACACTAACTGTTAAAGTTTGTAGTGATAATTGTATCTTAATATACTAATACTTGGATCGTATTCAAACCATCTGTGTGGGTTTGAATACTTTGTCATCTGTGTGAGACAAATACTTTATTGTGAATAATACTTTGATTCATAATAAACTCTGTGTCAAAATTAATCTTGTTTTCCGCCTAGATTAATTTAAACTTGTTTGATATAAAACTTGGATATAAACTAACACGTTAAGATAACTGTTATTTAATCTGTATCTAAGTTTTGGGAACCTTGTGACCCAATATAATCTCTGACTTTTTATTATCAAAATCAAAAAGCCAGATAAATCACCAAATTGTTAGCTTCATAAATATCAAGAATCATTATATTCGTATCCATAAAGGTATACACTATCGACAAAGTCTTAACTAATTAAAAAGAATTCTTATAGCATTTAATTACTTATGAAAATCTAATTTCCCTTCAAATTATATTTTCGATTTATTAGTAAATAAATAACAGGAGACTTCATCTTTGAAGTTGAAACAAACCACCCATATATAACGTAAGGGTTAGAATTCTTAAACAAGTGACAAAATCGCTTAGTTTAAATATTTTACTTTTTTTTTCGTAATCATAATAAACCAAATATATATACATTATACATATTAAAAAAGAGAATATCAAGTTTTATAAGAATAACTATTTTACCTTGCATAATCCGTATGTATACACGGGTTTAAGGGCTAGTATATATATATATATATATATATATATATATATATATATATATATATAGCTTCTCTCTTGATCCTTCTCTCAAATTTAGAGCTTCCCTCTTGATCCTTCCTATATATATATATATATATATATATATATATATATATATATATATATATATATCTAAATTTGAGGTATATATATATAGCTTCCCTCTTGATCATTCTCTCAAATTTAGAGCTTTCCTCTTGATCCTTCCTATATATATATATATATATATATATATATATATATATAGGAAGGATCACGAGAGAAGCTCTAAATTTGAGGGAAGGAGGGAAGTAAACCTCAATCACACATTTTTTTATATATTCTCCAACTTATATACAATACCCATTTCATCAATTTTTGTTTAAAATTCAAAATTAAAGCATGTAAATCAATCAAAACATTATAAATTTCAAATTCATCAAAGACATTTATACATATCTTCAATTCGTCATAATTCATATTCATCAAATATTAAGAATTTTGGGTATAACTTTTGGGTTTTTGTGAAAATTTTGATTCACCAATGAATACAATAAAATTAAACGAATTTTAACATACAAAACTTATAAACAAGTAATTAATTTAATTATAGTCGTCATCAACCATCGAATTTCACAAAAAAAAAAAAATTAGAACATTAACATTCATTTGGAATGAATGTTGATCAAAATTACAATTAATATTCATAAACAATAATTTATGATGATTATTAACTTATATATGTTTTTATACATTATTGACGAGATAACTTAACATTCATCAGTGTATAATAATGTATATAAGTTAACATTCATCATAAAATAATGTTTAAAAATATTAAGTTGTAATTTTGATTAACATTCTTTCCAAATGAATATTAATATTCTGAAATTTTTTTGAGTTATTTATAATTTTGCCACCGCGTTGACTTTTTAGTTGACTAGAGTGTATGGCTAGGAATAGCTTCCTTTCTTCCCTCATTTTTTTACTTCCCTCTTGATCCCCACCATATATATATATATATATATATATATATATATATATATATATATATATATATATATATATATATATGAGTGATCAAAAGAGAAGTGGTTTTTTTGAAGTAAGGGGAAACTTTATTATTTATTATGAAGCACTTTACAATTATCAATCAAAACGTCAACAAAAATATATTTTTACCAATAAATAGTAATCAAAATCGATGCTATAAAGAATATATTAACGGATAAATTTTATTTTTAAGTCATAACATCCGTTGATGAATATTTATTTAATAAATTGTTAACATTCACCGTGATGAATTTTAACTGTAACGTCCGTAAAAGATTATAATAATAAATAAATAATTAATATAAAATATTATTGTACGAGAAAGAAAACATAATCTTTTGTTAAGCTATTCTTAGAAGTTAAAATTTTGGCCTAACCAATTTAATATACTAAATGTTATAATATACAAAATATTAATGATCGGGAAACAATGTCGTTTCCAAAGTTATAAGACATCAAATATGTCACATTAATACGCATGTATAAAATTTAATATAACGAATTGATATTAAACAATGATTATTTGAAGTAGATATCATGAGTAGGGTTCAAATTAGTACAACAACTTTGTGTGAGAATAGGGGAATAAATCTCAACCACTCATTTTCATCAAATACCCATTTCTCCCATCTTTTTAAAAACTAAATATCTCACAAACGACAAGTCGAAAAATTATAAAAATTGCACCATAAAATTCAGCGTTTTCTCCTATTCGATTTAAGAACTCACAAGCTATACTTTCGATGAGTTTTTTTTTCTTCATTTTTTGGTGGGTTTTATAAATTAGTAACACATGTGTTACTGATTAGTTGTATATTTGATTTGCGGTTAGGGTTTAGGGTTTAGGTTTTAGCAGGGTTTAGAATTTAGGGTTTAGTATGATTTAGGGTTTAGGCTTTTGTAAAACGTTTAGGGTTTAGGATTTAGGGGTTAGAGTTTGGGGTTTAGGATTTTGTAAATACTTGTATGTATTAGTGCTAAGGTAATGCCTATTTATTATTTATTTTTTTCTTTGAGTTGGAATAGTTGATGAGTATGAATAGGTTATAAATAGTGACATCTATCTTTCTTTTCTTCTTAAATTTTCATCTTCCCCATTTGCCTTTTATAATAAGCCTCGTAACGTCGAATTAAGACTTATAAGGTACATTTAGTTTGACTCTTAAAGGTCAAATATGTTATTCCATGTACCACTTTTTCAGTCAACACTTTTTATTCTAATTCATTTGTTAATATTGACGCTTTAATTATCAACATAATTACTTTTAATTAAAACGCGCGCAAGTTGCATTAGTTTCAACAAGTAGATGGTGGCTCGTTGTGTACAAGACTTAAGGATTTGCACCGCATGAACCGAAAGCTCATATACATTAGGAATTGTGTAGGTTTATACGATTTGTGGTATCAAGTTTATAGGTTATGTTTTATTTTACAAGTTGTCATTTAGTTAAGTTTCTCATACATGTACATATTTAATTTATATATGTATTATAATTTTGTAATATAAAATAGTGGTAACAAGAAAACAAAAATGTAAAAACAACTACACAACCATAAATATCTAATCTCTAATAACTTTCAAAAGATAACATAATTAACCTTTTAAAATGTAATTTAAAAAGAGTCTAAAATAGAGCATATAATTATTATAATAAGTTGCTACACAACCAACAATTATTAATTAGAGCATACCTACATAGTGAATATTAAAAGCAGTGTGAGCTATTCTTTCACACCAGAACACCACTCCCGACCAATGTGAATGGATCAATGTTCAAAGATCAATGATTGGTAGACCCGTCAAAGTATTATTTTATTTTTTCAGTTCAATGGTAATGAGTTAAATTGTGAGTGCATGTTCACATTGTGTTTTATACTGAATCGCTCCCTTTAAAAAATGATTTCAAGTCCTTATCACATTTCACAATAGATCACTCCCCTTGCACCTTATTAACGACTATCAATTACCTATTACCTTTACCTATATAGATTATAAGAAGCAATTATCAAGATTTATGGATTTATGGTTTAGCTAGTAGGACCCATGTCAATTAACGTCGTTTAAGTTTCCAAATCGATCGGCTCTCTACTCTCTAGCCACTTTATAAACTTCTAAATTTGGATACAAGCAAAGTCGTTTACAACATATATGGTCCAAATATGCATGTTGTCTAAAAAATAATGAGAATTATCGTGGACTCTTGTAATCACACGAGTTTTTGAAAAGAACACTTTATAAATCACACGAGCTTTTTAGCCTTGCATGATAAAACAAGTGGTCGGTTCATTTTGGATCGACAAGGTTTATATTTTTGTTTATAAACCAAGTGATTAAACGAAACATCTCTCGTTTGATATTAATTAATTTGATTCTCGTGGCTTCGTACGTTTCAAAGTTTAATCTAAATCGTCAGAATATATTCGTTCTTTGGATTAACAGAAAAAGGCAATCTTTCTATTATTCCCAAGTTGAATGCTCAAAATTAATTAATTAATTAAATAATGCCAACTTAACTGACCTCATTTCAATGTTTTATGTTTTTATCACTTTCACTTGTATTGTTACGACCCGGACGGCCGGACCCGATTCACATTCATGGATAATACTTGCTCCGTATTTTAGTTTGACATTTAAAATCAGGTAATATATTCGTTAAAGTCTTGCGACATATAAAAATATTTTATTTTTGTAACCCCCTTAATAATTAGAGGGTAAATAGCCAAAAGGTTAACACAAAGTTTTCAAATTTCCCAATCGAGAAAATATTAACAATTTTTTATTAAGAAAAGATTTAATATTCTAATCCGTTTCAATTAGGAGAACGGGTATGTTGATGTGTATAAAAAGCTTACGTGGAATGATGATTTAACTAAATTAGCTTATGTGGATTAAATATAAGGTCAGCATAATTAGTCATACAATAAATAAACAAAAACTTTCCAAACTCATCATTTACCCGATTTTCATCTTCCTAAACTAGCTCTTTCTCCGTTGTGCTCTTCTTAGCAAACAATCATCATCATCTTCTTTGAAGATGCAAAGAAAAACAAACTGAACTCGTAATAACGAAACTTCAACAACAACAAAAAATGAATTCTTCGAGTTCATCATAATCATCAAAGCTTCAACAACAACAACAATAAAAACTGAATTCTCCATGTTCATCATCATCATCAAAAGTTCAACAACATAAAAAATCCAGAGATCACCTAAGCCACCGGTCACCACAACCCACTGTCATCCTCCCTCAGCAGCCCCATAATCATTCTCTCATCGCTGCAGCCCCACCATCATTCTCCCGTCACCGCAGCCCACCGATCACCACAACCCTACCGCTGCCCCACCGGTCACAACAATCCCACCGCAACCACCAGTCACTACATATATTTTTTCGTTTTTATTTATAGATCTAGGGTTTCTTTTTATCTTTTTGTGTGCTTAGATCATTGAAGATTCAGATCTATTTTAGGACTTGAGTTTTTTTACGAATCTGAGATTTTCATATTTGTGTTTGTATGTTTGAATTTCAAGAGTGTTTAGTGTTTTTTGTTTGTGGTTGAAGTTCATCCTCAATTTGTTGTTCCATATATGATTGATTCAGTTTTCAGATAAAAGATGAAAATCATATGTTTTTGTTTATTTTATTTAGTTTTGTTATTTATTCAACGATTTACATACAAGATTAATCGGTTTTCTATAAAAAAATTTAGTTGGATTAACAAGATAATGACCCATTTTAATATTTGTTTTACATAAATTCTAAAAATCAAGAAAATATATAAAAAATTATTTTAAAGATGACATGTAATGCCATGAAAGCAAATACATGTACTTGATTCCTATGTGGAGTGCCACATAAGCAATTATATGTTGAATCGGTATATAAACAAGTTTACGTGAAAGTTTCAAGGTTAATATTCTCTCAATTTCATCAAAATGAACAATGTATCATTTTTTTGAAATTCCTTTTGTCCATCTTCCCTTTGATTGAAAATTTTAAAAATTTATGTTATTTTTTAGGCTATTTACATAATATTTAAATTTAAATCTAAATATTTTAATAAAAGACCTAACAACAGTCGTTAATATATCAAACCATATTATATAGTATTGGATTTATTTTCCTAAAATAAGTGTCCATAATTTCTTTTTAATTTGTCTTAAAATGTGTGTCCATCTCAAAAATAGATAATCAAGTTTGTAATTTTACATCTTAATTAACTTTTTTCACAAAAGTCTACATATAAAACAAATACAAACTGTAAAAAAAGTAAAAAAGTTGTACTTTACCTAAAATTGTATGTCTGTTTTTAAGTGAACATTTATTTTTGAGATGAATTTAAGCCTTTGTGGTAGATAGGTGGTAAGTGGTAATAACGTAAGAAAAACTAAGTTATGATTATGTGTAGGTTCTCTTTATGTCAATAAAAATGGAACTTAGATTTAAGTTTCGCTCCATGAATCTCTTTTTAATTAATTTATTTGTTATTTAAATTAATTTATTCATTTATTTGTATTTGAAAATTTTAAAAATAATAAAAATTCAAAAAGTACATAGCACTGTCTTCCACACTCTTACTTTTTCAGTAACAGTGTTCCCACCAGCACACTGTAAAAACAATGCCTCACACCTCGTGCTCTTAGTCATCACTCCTTGGCGTTACTTTACAACATCAAGTTCAAACCACTTTTTTCCTACATACTTCGATCGATCGTTTTTAAATCACATCGTGAAGAAATGGGTATATTATGCAAGACGTACATGTTTATATGCGTGAGGTACAAATGAAATCACAAATGGTTTTTATAGAATTTGAAGCTACAACTCCGACCACCAATTTAGAAACTGAAAATTGTTGCGAGTTTACACCAGATGAGATTGTTTGGTTGGAATTTTCAGTTGTGATTTTGAGTTTAGAAAACTTCGATTGTAAGAACACATAACAACTACCATCGAAAATATTTTTTTTTTTTGCAAATTATTATTTTCTTCTTACGATGGTGATGAGATCCATGATATGATAAGGGGTAAGATTGGTGGTCGTAGAAGAACGTGATGAGTTAGAAGGTGGTGAATGGTCCTTTTTAGTTTAAAATGATCAAGTTACCGCACGTGCATTGCACATGATTTTATTTAACAGACCATTTTGTCAATCATTAGCGTAAATACCATTTGTGTAACGAGTTTGTAAAGTAAGGATGATATGTATAATTAAATTTTGTAAAGAACTATCAATGAAATTTAGAACAAACTTAAAAGACGATCGTAATAACTTTTATATTATAATAATAATAACTTAAATAAATAATATCTAAATTATTAACATATTATTTATATTAAAATATTCATTCCTTTTTTTTTATCCTATTTTACTTTCAAACTTATACGCATTACCAAACCATATACAAAATAAGCATACCCTAAAAATACAATAAAAAGGTAATGTTAGTGATAGTGTACTGCAGCCGCCGTCCCGCGTTTTTAACGTTGCCGGTGTAAAATTTCGTGTCATTTTTTTCTTCTTCTTTTCTTTATCGTACGTCCATCATATCATATCGTATCATTAATGTCAAGTGTTAGTGTACGTACGTTCAACCTCCACTAGCAGTACCATAAATCCATTTTAAAAAATATGCTACAATATGAATATATGATCATTCTCTAGATTTTTTACAACACTGCGTTTTGAAGATAAGTACGTGATATAAATTTAAAATTTGTAATTATAGTTTAGTGGTGGAAATACATAGGGAGGTCTTATGTTTAATCCACATCCTCATATTTCTTTAATCATGAGTTACACAATTTACTTCTCTTTAATGTTGACCGTGCGATCGGTCAGTGGAGAGTTTTCGAATGGTCAATTGTACCCTTTAATATTTGTGACTATATATGTATGTTTAATTGATGCAAAGTAATAGTTTATTATTTAGTTCATATATGGAGTAATATCCAATTTATTACATGCATAAATGCGTGTTATATTATATTTTGTTCATACTAGCTAAAAAAAGAAAAAAAAATCATGCTGGACGAAATGTTGTTGTTGAAGTTATTCGTTGACCGTTGAAGACCGTACGTTACGTCCCAGATTTAGCCGGCCCACGTGTACACATCAACACATGTATATGTGTACACGACTTCAGCCGATAAAGCCTCCGGTTATCATTGACAAAGACCCGACCCGACACAAAAAGTTACGAAATGATCTTATTTTATATAGAAAAAATCCAGTGTTTATAAATTACAACTTAAATAATCAACAAATTAAATAACTAATACCAATTTGAGTTGTAATTATAATAATTATAATTATAATTATAATTAATTGTGACGCTAACAGTTTGTCTAACGCATTATTAATTAAACAAACACCTAATTCATGATAGTCTTAAGTATAACTTTGCTTTGTTTTATGAGATGCCGTATCAAGAACTACTCATCATATATAAAAACAAATGTTCTCGTTTTCGGCTCGCAACTCATTCACATTTTTTTAGTTTTTTAAGTGTGTGTGAAACTATGACTGGCACTATAGAATTAGCGGTTGGTTAACAATTAACAAGTACTAGTAGTTAAATAGCATTTTTTTATTGCTATGTATTACTTAGGGTCAGGGTGTGTTTGTTTCGTGAGTTTAAAGAATAGGAATGGATATGAGAATGGTATCATACCCATTAAATTTGTTTGGTTGCTAATTCAAGAATGAAAAATGAGAATCATACTCACCAACTTAAGCATATTCCAAACACAAGTAATATGGTGGGTTTGAAAATTCATTCATGTTCCCTTTCAAAACCCATTATCATAGTGATTTTTAATTTTAAACCGAACACCCCCTTTTATATATATATATATATATATATATATATATGTTCAAACGAGAACCACAAAAATGTACAGAACTGCGAGAACTTTTAAATTACATTATTTTTATATATGTAAACGCAACAAATTATATATAAATGTTATTTAATGTTTATATTATTGACAAAATAAAGTTAAAGTCACTAATAATATGTTAAATTATTGAATAAATGAAATGTTCACATGTGCACATGTGAACGAAAAATATAAATTTGAGTTTAAAGGTTATTTTGAGGTTTTGTTAAACTATTTTGCTTTTAACATTAATATACATCAATAAGTATATGTGATTGAATCATTAAACATGTAAAAATTCCTATAATTTAAAAGTTTTCGCAGTTCTGTACCTTTTCTGGTTCTCATTTGAACCTTTAGCTATATATATATGGGAAGGTTAAAATGAGAACCAACTAAAAAGTTGAAAATTTGTGAGAACTAATAGTTTACGTATTTGTTCACATGTGATTAACTTCATTCATATGTGAACATTGATGTACATTTGATTGATAAATAAAAAAAGTAAAAAAAAAATCCTTAAATTATATCGAAAAACACAAAAATAAAAATATGTGTTCACATGTGAACGATCATGTGAACAAATCGGTTAAAATGTGTTCTACGACGTAATTTTTAGAGTTTTTAGCAATTTTTTTTCTTTCTAAATATATCATATATCAATGTTCACATATGAATTGAGCGAATCACATGTGAACAAATACGTTATCTAGTAGTTCTCACAAGTTCTCAACTTTTATGTGGTTCTCATTTGAACCTCCCAATATATATATACATATATATATATATATACACACACACACACACACACACACACATATATATATATATATATATATATATATATATATATATATATATATATATATATGTTTAACAGTATTCAATCGATCTATCCATGATCTTAGGAGTTCAAAACTAAATTATATGGAGTAATTTTGGTATTAACTCCATTAAAATGTATCAAACTAATATATAACATTCATAACGTGTATCAAATTCAAAATTTCTATTGTATGTATTAAACTTTCAATTTTCACTATTTGTATATAGTTTGAATGACGTTTCTATTCATATTATCTCTTCACAAAAATACATACAATACAATGAAAAAAAAAACAAATTCATTACATAATAGGTTCGTCTTATTTGTTATGTACCCACTATGAATTTCAGACCCAGTTTAATATATTTTAATGCATTTAGTCCTATTTTTCTTGGTATTGTACTAGATACACATCAATATATGATCATTAGAAAAAAATAATTTAAACTAAATTATTCAAGAAATTAGTAAGATATCCACAAACCTAGGTACCTACTTATCACTTAATTAATAGACTTCTTACATTATTGCTGCATGTATATAAATTATTATTCTACTTATCGTGCTAATAATTAAACAACATTTTTAGTCAATTACTAACTATGTTTGAATATCATACCGTATATGCATGATTGTATTCTACGTAAACGTGTCTAACATTTTGGACGGAAGGAAGCTATTTGTATATATATATTTTTTAATAATTAATGTGACCAACGTCAAAAATTTGATTCCACTTTATTCAAATTCTTTGTTCACTATTATATTCAGGTGGCGTTAATTTCTAGTCAAACTTTTAGACGTTTCTTACTTTCATTTTTCTCTATAAATACCACAAATTCAAGACAATCCCATATCCCATTTCCACAAATATATAAAGAGATACTTGAAATGGAGAATTTTGAAGCTCTTACCTTTGCAATGCTTGCATTTTTATCATTTATGTTATGGAGAGTGTTATATTCTTGTTGGGTTTTGCCCATTAGGGCTTATAGAAAGCTTGTGATTAACGGGTTTTCTGGTCCACCTCCACGCTTTCCATTAGGAAACACGATCGAGATGAAGAAGTCGAAAAAGATTAAATCTTCTTCATCTTTGACGGTTTCTAATGATATTCATTCTAAGGTGTTTCCATACTTTGCTCAATGGCAAAAATCATATGGTAAGTGTCAAAACCCCAGTTCTAGCTTACAATCATTATAAATATTTTTTATTTTTTCAAATGAGGTATGAACTCACAATCTTTCAGTTAAAAAACTGATACCGCCTTTTGATATCACGTTGTTACAATCAAATTATGATTTCCTGTGTTTTCTTCTTCTTAAAAGAAAATAAAAAAAAATATTAAAGGCAAATAATCACATACTCATTACATTCAATGTACTACATTCGTCATGTATGTCTTAGTTAAATTTGAGCTCACAACCTCTTGATCGATGCAAAGAGAATAATTACACGTGTTTGATGTACATTGATTATTATTTGGTGTTGCAGGGAAGGTGTTTATGTATTGGCTAGGAACTGAGCCATTTCTATATATTGCTGATCCAGAATTCTTAAAGAAAATATCATCTGGAGTTATGGGAAAAAGTTGGGGGAAACCAAATGTTTTCAAGAATGACAGAAAACCTATGTTTGGTGACGGTTTAATCATGGTGGAAGGTGATGATTGGGTCCGACATCGTCATGTTATTACTCCTGCATTTTCTCCTTCTAATCTAAAGGTGATGAACAATACATGAATAACGTGCATGTCGTGCTAAAATAAATTTTAGCCATAAAAATTTGGAATGTTCAGAGCATATAGATCGAAGATTATAGCGAGACACTTTTAAACGTATGCATAATCTTCAAATGTCTAATGTTGTATTGATTTATATGTACTAATTTTGTTGTACGAATTTATCAGGCAATGTCAAGCATGATGGTAGAGACTACGACAAGTATGCTAGACCGGTGGTCAGAGTTGATCAACTCTGGCAATCAAGAGATCGAGATAGAAGGAGAAATCATAAGTACAGCCGGTGAAATCATTGCAAAAACAAGTTTTGGAATGGATTTCCAAAACGGAAGAATCGTTTTCAAAAAGTTAAGATCAATGCAAGAAACACTGTTTAAATCAAATCGTTACGTAGGTGTACCTTTTGGCAAATACTTGTGTTTGGGACAAAATCTTGAAGCAGAAAGACTTGGAAAAGAGATAGATGCCCTTATGTTATCGATTATCATTGATCGAAAGAAATCAATGGCTGAAAATGGTGGTGGTAAAGAACAACAAAATCTTTTGGGGGTTTTGCTAGAAGAAAACCACGTGGATGAACAAAAAGAGAGGAAACTTAGTACACGCGAGCTCGTGGATGAATGCAAGACCTTCTTTTTTGGTGGGCACGAGACTACCGCGTTGGCTATCACTTGGAGCTTATTGATGTTAGCGGTTCATCCCATGTGGCAACATGAACTAAGAGAGGAAATTAAACAAGTGATTGGAGATGGTGAGATTGATGCAACCATGGTTGCTGGTCTAAAGAAGGTAATACATTTGCTTTCACTTATTAACATGCTAGGGTTTGTTGCTTGTTTAATTATCTTATTATACAACTTTTTTGGTAAGTTTCAGACCATGTTAATAATCATATCCGTCACATAAATTAAGTTAGATTTCTTAAAGATTTGATTAATTGATAGCATCTTTGGAAGTAATTGATTGATAAGTAGTTCTCCGAACCTATAAGCCGTCCACTTTAATCAGTTTCTTTTACTTTTTACACCCATTTTTGGCTTGTTTATTACCCAAACTTCTTTTTATACACATTATTAATTATTAATGTGATCATTATGATTTGTGATGAAAAATGTCTAAACATAAAAGAGATTCATACGGATGGAGTACCTTTTTATTTAAAAAATGCAATATTTTTTTACCAATTTTATCATCTCAGCTATTTCTTTCGTCCATTTTTTATTTGTGGTGGATAGTGACTTAGAGAGGGACAGACGATTTCAACCCTTTATTTTTGTGTATTACGTTTACGGTTTAAATTTACTGCATCATAATTACACTGTATTGTATCTTTACAAATTTAATTGTATCGTAATTTTCTGCTTCCTGAACCGGACTTTTTTTTATTCATTATTGTTAGTTAAGATATTTTAGATTTGAAAAAAAAAAAAAAAAAACCTAATGCGGCTAAATGGCTAATGATGCTTTTAGCACAGTCTCAATTATAATAATATTTTCTGTAGATAGAAGATATGGTAAGATAAAGTTCCGCCAAAAAAGCAATTTAGTTGGATATATAAGCAATTAGCCCACATTTGAAGCATGCCACAATAGATAAACCACATGTTGCTAGTCGTTCAAATAATCATATGAAAAAAGAAAATTTTCTTATCAAAATTATAAATTGGGAAATCACTTTATTTTTGTTATACTGTAATCCAAAAACTCTCTCTCTCTCTTCATACACGATTAGCGATTAGATTTGTTTGATCATATTCTAGTTAACTAGTAAGATCGATCACTTCCCCAATTAATTTGTTTTTGTGTTGTAACAACAGATGGGATGGGTAATGAATGAAGTCTTAAGATTATATCCCACAGCACCAAACGTACAACGACAAGTGCGAGGTGACATTCGAGTAGACCAACATTCCGTAATTCCTGATGGCACAAACATATGGATCGATGTTGTGGCAATGCATCACGATCAAGAGTTTTGGGGCAAAGATGTCAATGAATTCAAACCTGAACGGTTTAAGGATGACTTGCACGGTGGAGCCAAACACAAAATGAGCTATTTGCCTTTTGGATTTGGAGGTCGAATGTGTGTGGGTCGAAATTTGAGTGCAATGGAATACAAAATCGTGTTAAGCTTAATCTTGACTAGGTTTTCGTTTTCATTATCGCCGAATTACACTCATTTGCCATCTATTATGCTTTCCCTTAGGCCTATGCAAGGGTTGCCACTAATTGTGAAACCCCTCTAGATTTAGAAAATTAATCTTGATTAGCATAGTTTTTGACAAGGGGTTAAATTAATGTATAATTGGTATTTTCAAGTAATGTTATCATTGTAGCTGTAGTCTATTGTTAAAATCAAAAATAGATGCGAGATAATAGTGTTTGATCTAGGAAAACAAATCGATTTGCATGGCAAGGTTTAATTTTATATTGTCACACCCCCAAAATCGGTCAACGTTGGTCAGCGGAAGCAATTGGGTACGGAGATGAGGGCGTCGCCGTAAACATTGGACATTCATACATATCAGAGCATATGATTATCGCAGAACATGTATGTATTAAGATGTCATAATTAATCGTTTACAAAAGTTTGCGATTCATCGAATCGTAGAAGTAGGAATGTAGTTTAAGTTATACAAAAGTGGATTTTGTAAATATGACTGAGACATATTAATTATACAAAAGAAATCCCATTAGCTTCAAAAGATGGCATCCTAAATTCTTCGTGGGTCGCCTATTTTCATAAGTATGCATGCTTACTGGTGCAGCTAATTCCCTGAAAAACATAGTAAAAAGTCAACATGGTTGTTGAGTGAATTCACAGGTTTTATGTTCAGAAGTATAGTTTAGTAAACCAAAGTCGTTTGTGAATCGTTGTTGTTGCCATAACAGTCAAATAGTGTTTCGTGGAATATTATCAAAAGTTTAGTTTAAAACTAGGTTAAAAACATGTGCTGGTCGTTTTTCAGCGTAACACATTCATCAAAAACTACCGGTTGTTCTCCGGTTTATCAAGCAGTTGGTCGTTCTCCAGCGAAACAAAAAAAAGTACCGGTCGTTCTCCGGTGTATCAAAAACTACCGGTCGTTCTCCGGTTTATCAAGCAGCTGGTCGTTCTCCAGCGGAACAAAAAAAGGTACCGGTCGTTCTCCGGTGTATCACACTGCTGGTCGTTCTCCAGCGAATCAAAAGTTACCGGTCGTTCTCCGGTTTATCACAAGTAGTAAAACGTTTTTGTAAACAGTTCGCATAAGAGTATGAAACTCATTTCATAAATACAGTTGCACAATAGTATGAACACGATCATAAACGGTTGTATAAAAGCATTGAAAGCAATTATATAATAGTTTTTGATTATGGCAAATAGTAAAACAGTAACTATGTTTTTCACCCTTATCTTAAAAGGAGTAAAAAAAGTAAAAGAGAGACTGTGAACTCACCTCGTGAGCTAAGTGTGAGAGCTAGCAAAATTTTGGTTGCCCAAGTAAGGTCTCTTATTGTCCTATACGCAAGAGATTGTTTATATAAGTAGTATTCTATTTTTGCGTCTTAAAGAAATTCACGGGCTATAGTCGGCGGTATTCTATGAGATCCGAGAGTATGGTAAGTAATAAATTTCTTTACTTACTTACCATACTCTCTATTATTATTATTAGTTATATTATATAATACTTGACTTTCTAATAAAGTTGGTATACTATATCAGCTTCTATCTTCGATATATGTAGTTATTATTATATTATTAATCCAATCCATATATAGAATTCACGTAGGACCCAATTCTATTTCTTTGATATATCTATTTAATATTTATTCCGATTTCGATGAATCTAAAATAATTGTTTTACTCTTTATAGACTAGATTTCTCCACTAGAATCCAATGGAATTTCGAAATGAAGATATTTTTATTTGAAAATTATTTTAATTAATTTAAATAACAAATGCGTTGCAGAACGATCTATAAAACAATTTCATTCCTCAACTAAAGTAGGAGTGCTTCTAAAGTCCACTTCTTCCCCATACTACGAGTGAAAGGGAAAATGTAAAGACTACCATTAAAGCAGCCCAAGCGAGACTTACTATATCCATGTGAATTATGTCCCTTATCTCTATGATAGAATTATTCCATTATTGCTCACTAATAATAGTAGAATGAATGGTCCAGAATCAAAAAAGGATTCTGTCGGAACACTATTGATGAACGAAAAAAAATCCATTTCAAAAATTCCTATATGATTTCTAATCTGTAAAGAATAAACACAAGTAAAATACACAATGACATTACAAAGGAATGTTAGTAATGGAATCTATTAATAAAATATGAGGGCCCTTTTTTTTTTTTTTTTTACGCCCTTGAAAGTAAAAATAGATCATAGATCAATTGCTATTATATTAATAAATTACATTACATACTTTTATTTTATTTCCTTTTTTATCTAATCCATACCCTTTCCCGATTATCTCTCTGAAGGAGTTGGGAGAGAGTATATTATACTCTTGACGGGGGGTTTCATTTTTATTTATTTTTTTGCACTTTTTATTTTCTATAAACTAAAAAAAAAAGTAAATTCTCTACCCAATCTCGATCGAATAGTGATTGAATGCCTCAACACTCAGATATTCGTCTATATATGTAGATTACAGTATAGAAAGCACTTTCCCCGACTAGTAGTTGAATTATCCCGGCTATAAAATGTAATTCAAGACCCAATCAGTAGACATTACATTAGCAGTAGAAGAGAATCGGGAAGTCTTGCTTCGACCAGTATAATTTTTCCATTAGAATCTTTCTTTGAATTTTAGATTCAAAGATTTCCAATCTTTTACAAAATTCCCATAACAGAATAAAACAGCACAACAGAATAAGAGATTTCAATTCGTTTGTTGATGAGGCGGCACCCGGATTTGAACTGGAGAAAAAGGATTTGCAGTCCCCCGCCTTACCACTCGGCCATGCTGCCAAAACGATACACAATAGGAGAAAAAATCCACCCTTTTTTTACTAAACTTTAGTTTATTGTACTTGCATATTGCATCCCTTTTTTAATCCTTTTTCTAAATTTAGAAAAATTAGAAAAGAAACCTTTTATTCCCCTTTTGATGTATTTGATCTACGCCTTCGATTGATTGTATAGTATCTCAAAACACACAATGCCGAAAAACTTCCACGGACTTTTCTATTGAAAAATCAAATGTAGATTTTCACTTCCTTGACTGATAATTCGTGAATGATTCTTGGATTTGAATCTAAAATGTGGTTTGCCTAATGACATAATAAAATACAAATGGATACCTACTTAATTGATTGATTCTTTTGAATAAAAAATCCTTCTTAATTTCCATTAATTATTATTATAACAAAAATTATAAGTATATGTAAACCCCAGAACGGAAATTGTTACACAGATACCAAATTGACTATTTAGAGTATGTTGCCTATAAATAAAGGGATTTCGTTGGAAAAAAAAGACCCGGCTGGGTATTGACCGGGCCAGGCCCAAAAGGCACTTCGAACAAAATAAAAGCAAGAAGGTCTTCTTTATTTATCTTTCTATTTGGATCTTTCGAGCATCTAAATGGAATTCATAATTATATAATAACGATAAAGAATGTGAAAGAAATACTTTCTTTAATCCTTACTTGATGTGTACTGTAACATAGTAATTATCTTTTTCGATTGGGAGAGATGGCTGAGTGGACGAAAGCGGCGGATTGCTAATCCGTTGTACGAGTTATTCGTACCGAGGGTTCGAATCCCTCTCTTTCCGTTTCCGTTGAGGACTTTTTACTTTTTTTCTTTAAATTTTTCCAAACCGCTTATTTATTTTTTTCCTAGTTAAATGCGTGGAATAGCTAAAATAAAATCTTAAGAAAATTGTAAAATCAAGCAAGAAAAACAAAAATTTTATTTTATTCTTCACGTCCAGGATTACGTCCTGGATCATTGGATAGGAATCCAAAGATGAAGAAAGAAACAAAGAATATTACTACTGTGTAAACGAAAAGTTTGAGAGTAAGCATTACACAACCTCCAAGATCATTTTTTTAAAAAGAAAAACGAGAAAAGATAATAGATCCTCCATTTTTATATCACATATCCTATTTTGACACCAAGAAAGGAATTATAGAAATATAAAAAAATGTTCAGAAATTCAAATGAAGTTGAAATTTGTAATAAGAGTCTTTGATTACCACAAATAACTTTCATACCCACAATTAGATATTGTAAGGGAGCCTAATCTAATAAGGTATTTCGCCGGAAAAGGATTAAAATTGGGAAATAGGACGAGCCTGATTTCTCGCGGCTATTCGAAATTTCAATGTTTGAATTGAAGGTTCATACTGTCAGACTTATTTGATCTTATCAATTGTTATAATTTTTATCGAATAAATAATGAATAATAATAATGAATTTTATTTAATAATATTAAAGAAATTAAAGATCTTATCGAAAACTTACAGCAGCTTGCCAAACAAAGGCTAAAAGAAAAAAGAACAGAGGTATTACTGGCATAAAATCTACGATTGGATTCAAAAAAGCATAGGCTTCGGGCAATTTGGCGAAGAAAAGACTACTCGGATAAAGGGCAGAATTAAGACAGATCAAACTTAAGATATTAAGCATAACAGACTTTTTTTTCGTCGAGATAATTGCATTTTGATTGAGTTATTGATATAAGGAAAAATGAAGAAAGTGGGGTAGACAAAAAAATCCTTCTTTTTCCGCTCAATCAAAAATCCTCCAATTCTTAAAGGAGAATAGAAGAAATCATACTTTCATACAATATCTTAATTGAATTATATGTAATGATCAATAAATCCAGTTGAATTATAGATATACACATTCCAAAATCCTAACACGAATTTACAATAGATTCTATAAAGAATAAAGATTTTATCGAGATATTTGCACTGGAATTGACGAACACTTAATACCAATATTATTCTTTATTATTATTAGCGTGCAATATTATTCTTTATTATTTTAAACACAATGATCTGTCGGAACGAGTGAACAGTTAACATGGTTTGGCAGTTAGCCAACGCTAACTGCCAAACCATGTTAACTGTTCACTCGTTCCGACAGATCATTGTGTTTAAAATGTGTACGATACGTTGGTGATGTTTTTGTCCGGGTTTAATTCATACGAGTTGTTTTTGTCTAAGTTTATTAATGAAGTTACCAAAACGCATTTTGGGCATGAATCCTAGTGTTTTATAAAATGCTTCGCGTTTTATCGTTTGAGGCTCATTTTTGTTGACTAGGTCAAACGTGTTCGGTTTGACCCGAAAATTTTACACATAAATCTTAACATATTTGAACCCGTAAAAAGTAATTTTCACATTTTATCTCAAACTCGAAGTGTCTCGTTTTTATTTGCGGGAACGCGAAATCAGTCCCGACAGTTTTATACCTCAAAAATTCCGAGAAAATTACCCAACGTTCTCCCATGTCTTAGTTATTTTATGTAATTTTTATAGAATTTTTGAATAAGTCTAAGTATTTTAAATAAATACATTTGTCCTCTGAGGTCCAAAATTGACCAATCTGGACACAAATGCATAAATCTAGAGGAACTTTGTCCTCCGTGTATTTTCAGGAGATGACATAGAAGAACTTTTTGAAGTCAACAGAATTTGTGAGATTTTGGTACCAATTTCAGGTCATTTGGAGTTGTGTAGCTCGAGTAATGGACTCGAGAAGTCGGGTCAAAAATCTGTCACCCGAGACAGTTTGGAGACATATTTTTGTAAAATCGTTTCCGGGCATCAAACGGAATCGAAAAATTACGAAACCACTTGGAGGTGAAAGCTAACTTCTTAAACTTAACTTTTGCCTTTTGATTCGTCCATTTTGGTTAAGCTTTGAGCACGAAACTTCTCCTTGAAGTCGGACAAAGTTTCTGCCCGGGAATTTGTTTGTGTTTTATGTTTATAAAAACGTTTTTCGACTTTTCTTTTGGACATAATCTTGTTATATGGACCTTTTAACATGTTTATATGTATGTTTCAAGTAATATAAAAGAGAGATGAGGTTACTTGCAAAGAAGATGGTGAAAACACTAAGAAATGAACGTCGAGAGCTCGTTTTCTTGCAAACCGAGAGGAGGGTGTTATGGTGGTGACCTTGGTGGTTTGTGGTGATGATTTAGGGTGTCTTGAGGCTGGGAAGTTGTAGAGGGGGAGAAGAGAGAGAGATGGGAGAGTTTGAGTGTGAAGTTTAGTTGTGTGTGTGGTTGAATGAAAGGTATGGAGGTATGGGAGGGAGTAAGGGGTGTTGAAAGTCTTGACATGGGGGGATTGGCAGATTTTGTAGGCCTCACAAGGGTGTGGGTGTGTTAAATATTGTTCCCCAAGTTTACGTTACGCGCGGTGCCCGTTTACCTGTTCGTTCCGTCGTTCGTTTAAACGTTAAACGTTTATTATTCAAGTTTTTCGTTAACGATTTATTCGTATAAGTTTTGGTTGAATTTTTATTTAAAACACTTTATTTTAAGTTATTGAAATATGTTTCGGGCTTCGTTCGGTTGTTGGGCGCGATTCCCGCGTTTTTGTCGCGTACGGTACGTTTTATTCGAAACGTAAAACGTTTGTATATTATTGTACTATAATAATATAATGTAAATAACTACTATTTAATTATAAAATATATTTACGTTATTTAGAAAAAAGTTTTCACCAATGATCGTATATTTTTGTCGGACCCGTTCCGATAGTTTCGCGCGTTTTTATAACTAACTACGAAAATAGTAATACTTTACGTATTAAAATTGTTGGGCTTTGCTAGACTTATCTCATAAAAATAGTGTGAATTCTCTTAAATAGGGAATTAGCCTAACACATGCACGTGATTAATGTACGTAATTACACCGAAATTTGAGGGGTGTCACATATATAGAGGTTTGGTTTGTCATTTTATGATTTATTACGTATAAGAATTTGGAACCAAAAAGGTTAATTTTGTGGTTGTTATATATAGTATGTGTGTTTAGGTTTGTAATTCTAAAAATATTTAAATTTTTTTTTGAAATTTCCAATTATTTCTTTTAGAATCTTTAGTATTAAAAAATTGTTCATAAGTTTGTGCCATCATAATTTTTTGTATAAGATTTACCAAAACCTCCAAGAAGAAACATAAAATAAAAGAAAATTTTATAATATCCAAACTGAGTTTTGGTCCATTTCAAGATCTAATAAATGTTGAGTTAATTAGCCGACAGGCCCATATATATAAATATTGATCGATATGTCAGCCCACATAGGAGCATTTTTCACTTTTAACACCCCTAATTAGATTTGAACAAAAAACCCGGTTCCCGACTCGAAACCGGAAAAAAAACCGGAAACCGAAACCGGTCAAAACCGGTTTTGACCAAAACCGGTTCGGTTTTTGTAAAAACCGGCGGTTTGGGAACCGGTTTGGAGTTTACCGTTGGGGAACCGGTTTGTAACCGGTTTTACCCGAACCGGTTTGGAAAACCGGTTTTAAAAACCGGTTTGGAACCGGTTTTTGTGGATTTCGAAATGTAGCCGTTTTGTATCCGTTTGTGACCGTTTTTTCTTGTTTTTTTTACCATTTTGCCATCCTAAAACTAGTATAAATAGATACCTTGGGTTTGGTTTAGTCACAACACTCAATCTTGCTAATTCTAGTCTTTAAACACTCAAAACGCTTACGATTTACGTACGAAACTCTCAAAAAATTCTCTACTCCTCTCAAAACGCTCTCGAAACGCTATCAAAATGGCCACTCAATCTTCTTCAACTTCCGCCGGTGTTGGTTCTTCAAATGCACCAACTATTGTTCAAGTTTTGGTAACCAAACGAAATCCCGAGATTTGGTGTAATTACGACAAAGTGTTATTGTCGGATGGTTCCACTAAGGCATTTTGTAAACGTTGCGGGAAATTTTTGAAAGCCGACTCCAACTCTACTTTGAAATCACATGCTACAAAGTATTGTGATGGAGTCAAAAGTAATCCCGAGTCGAGTCAAGCAACCATGTCACGAGACGGGGGTATTTTTGCATACGAAGCGGAGCGGTGTCGAGAAGCATTTGCCGGCTTTGTGATTCAAGAAGCGTTGCCGTTCAACCACTTCGACAACCCTCGGCTTACTAGGGTCATTCAAAATACTCTTCAACCGCGATATAATCATGTAAGTCGTCTTACTCTTAGACGTGATGCTCTTAAATTGTGGAAAAATGCTAAAAGTCAACTAATAATGGGTTTTGAAAACTTAAATACAAGTGTATCATTAACAACCGATGTTTGGTCGGCTCCTCATGGTTTGCCCGGTTCGTACCTTTGTGTTACCGCACATTGGGTTGAACCCGCAACTTGGCAAATGATGAAACGTACCATTGCTTTTGAAAACTTTGACTATCCTCACACGGGTAAAAACTTATTTTACATGTTACGAGATATAATGAAAATGTTTAAAATAGAACAAAAGGTTTTTTCAATCTCGTTTGATAACGCGACTAATAATATAAACGCCGTTCAAAGGTTAATACTAAAATACGAACCACCTTTGAAAGGCATTTTCTACCATAGTAGATGTGTTGCACACATCATTAACTTGGTTGTGCAAGACGGACTAGCGGTTCAAGAAATAAGCGTAGTAAAAAACGCGTATAAAATTATGTTACAAGATATATTTTGTTCGGGTAAGGCTAGATACAAACATTATATGAGATTATGTAAGGAAACGGATTCCATCTTTTTAACCCCTAATTGGGACATGCCCGTAAGATGGAATTCGACTTACAACATGTTTATGTGTGGTTTACGGCAACGCGACACTTTATACGTTTTTCATGATCAACTTGTTCAAAAAGGTCTTGCAACATCATTTTTCCCCGACTATTGGGAGGTTATTCAAAAGATAACCGAATAGCTCAAAGTTTTTAAAACCACAACTACTTTATTATCGGGTGTTTATTATCCCACAAGTCATTTGGTACTTAATCAAATATTTTTAATGAGTTCAAAACTAAGCGAATACGAATTTTGTGGTAATGTATATGCAATAATGGTGGCTCCCATGAAAGCAAAACTAAGAAAATATTTCAAAGAAATGCCACCTGTAATTAGTTGTGCCGCCGCCTTAAACCCATGTTTGAACATTTCCGGGGTGGAATTACTTATCGATAACATTTGTAACGATTTGGATTTGAATGATGAGGATCCATTTTTTTCACAAAATACAAAAGACTATTTTAACAAATCTTTTAAAGATTTATTTGGTCATTATTTTCAAAAATTTAGTTCAACAACAATGGTTTCTTCTAGTTCGGCTTCCACAATGTTTGCTTCATCATCTTCTTCCCGAGATCCAATGATTAATTTATATAATAGTTTAAGACAAGAAAACCATAAACGGGCAAGGGGTGATGGTGACCAAAGGGCCACTAGCGAATTTGGGAGATATACCGGAACGGATTTTTTAGCCTCAATGGGACCCGAAGAATTCGCACATTTTGACATTTTGGCTTGGTGGAGAGGGAGGGAATCTCAATTTCCCATCCTAACCATCATGGCCCGAGATTTACTAACCGTCCAAGCTTCTACGGTAGCTTCGGAATCCGCCTTTTCTCTTAGTGGCAGGGTACTATCCATACGAAGAACAAGACTCACACCGGCCTCATTAGAGATGTGTATATGCTTGAAGGATCACTTAGACGCCGCGGAACGTATACAAAACGTTTCAAGTCTCGAAGGTGAATTGGAATACGAAGGAGATATACACGATATCGAGGTGGAAGCGGGTATGGCAATATCACTTTCCGATGAAGAAATTGCTCTCGACCAAGCTTCGCGAGAGGCTTCCTCCGAAGAAGATTTCGACTTTTGAAGACTACCCAAGTTGAAGATGTTAGAAGAATTAAAGATTAATAAAAGTTGAAGTTTTTTGAAGAATTATATAGAATTATTGGTTTCAATAATATTTTTATGAAGATTTAGAAGACTTTCTTTTAAGTTATTGTTTGGTTATGTTTCCATTCATAATGTACTAGCATTCTATCGGAAAAAATTTGAAGAATACGTTGGTTTTCCCTAAAACGCTCAACGCTCGAATAAGATTGAATTATATAGAATTATTGGTTTCAATAATATTTTTATGAAGATTTAGAAGACTTTCTTTTAAGTTATTGTTTGGTTATGTTTCCATTCATAATGTACTAGCATTCTATCGGAAAAAATTTGAAGAATACGTTGGTTTTCCCTAAAACGCTCAACGCTCGAATAAGATTGAATTATATAGAATTATTGGTTTCAATAATATTTTTATGAAGATTTAGAAGACTTTCTTTTAAGTTATTGTTTGGTTATGTTTCCATTCATAATGTACTAGCATTCTATCGGAAAAAATTTGAAGAATACGTTGGTTTTCCCTAAAACGCTCAACGCTCGAATAAGATTGAATTATATAGAATTATTGGTTTCAATAATATTTTTATGAAGATTTAGAAGACTTTCTTTTAAGTTATTGTTTGGTTATGTTTCCATTCATAATGTACTAGCATTCTATCGGAAAAAATTTGAAGAATACGTTGGTTTTCCCTAAAACGCTCAACGCTCGAATAAGATTGAATTATATAGAATTATTGGTTTCAATAATATTTTTATGAAGATTTAGAAGACTTTCTTTTAAGTTATTGTTTGGTTATGTTTCCATTCATAATGTACTAGCATTCTATCGGAAAAAATTTGAAGAATACGTTGGTTTTCCTAAAACGCTCAACGCTCGAATAAGATTGAATTATATAGAATTATTGGTTTCAATAATATTTTTATGAAGATTTAGAAAACTTTGTTGTAAGTTATTGTTAAGTTATGTTTCCATACCTAATGTACTAGCATTCTATCGGAAAAAATTTGAAGAATACGTTGATTTTCCCTAAAACGCTCAACGCTCGAAAAAAACCCGAATTTTATAGGAAAACCGGTTTGAAACCGGTTTTTGAACCCGAACCGGTTCCAAACCGGTACAAACCGGTTACAACCGGTTAGGGTTTTTTCTCCCCCCAAACCGGTTCGGTTTGGAACCGGTTTTTGGAAAAACCGGTTTTTGACTCGCGATTAAAAACCGGTTCGGTTTTTCAACCCAAACCGGTTTTCCGGGAAACCGGGTTTTGTTCATGCCTACCCCTAATGTAAGGAGCATTTTTCACTTTTAACCCTAAAAAATGAACCGTAAAAGACGGTTTCTCTCTCCCTATGAGGCTATGACAAAACATAAAATGTTGATTTTGGAGATTAAGTAAATCTCTAATGAGACGACACTTAATATGATACATTATCAATCATCAAATAATTTCTTAAATAGGATTGATCGTCCGATTCTCCTCGATGGTTAGAGGCCCTCTTTTTATTGCATATTCTTTACCTATTTCTTTTACAATCATATAGTTTCATATCTACTTGTACGGGGTTTAATAACATCAAATTCAATTTTAATAATGCAATCAAGGTGATCAATCCTATTTTAAGTTCAAAATCAAAATCAGCATCTCAACTTCAAGTACTAATGTACTTGAAGTTATGAGACAGAAGATATCACATAAGAAAAATTCATAAGAATAGTAACATATAAACATATAGTCTTAAAATAGCGGTACGAAGTAAAATAGCGGTACGAAGTTGAAGAGGTGAAGGAGGTTGCAAAAGACTTATTTATCCTCTTCGCTCAAAACTACATATTGCATCAATGATACGTACTAATTTAGATCAAAAGTTAAATAATTGTAAATATATAAAATTCTAGCGATACTGACTTTGTGTTCAATATCATCTCATGTTTATAATTATATAGTGAATAATTCAAATTATTTATTAAACCATATATTGCATCAAGAAAATATCAACTTTTTAGATAACTTTGCTTTTTAAAACAAAAATAAAAAAATGTGTATGTGTATGATTATGTTTAACCCTCATACTGATTTAATTGACAAAATGTCAAAATCCTCTTATTTATTATTTTTATTTTTTTAGATAAAAGTTGCATAAAATGTGAACCGAACACCAAACTTAAGGGTTATACATGTAATAAAACCAAAGATAAATATCTTGAAGTAAATAACAGCAAAAACAAAGACGATATAACTTTCGGTGCACTCATAAACACTTCTTTTTTCTTTGCTTTCACCATTCGTGATCAAACCCATCGACTCAATTTCAACTTATTCTCTGTAACGTAAGTCATTTTTTCATATTTTAAACGAATCTATTCATATTCACACACAAAACGAAAATGCCTAATTCTACAAAGTTGCAATTTTTTTATATATATGTTACTGCTGCTATGTCTACTTTTGTTTTACTTTATATGATTATACATTTTTTTATGTTAATTTAGCATCAGTAGAGATTAATTGTACATTCGTATGCGATTCTGTTAGAATTTTGCTGCAAATTACTGTATCTATACTTTGAATTGTGAGCCCTAGCTTAGGTGTGTTAATTTTATGATTTGCTCTGAGTTGCATTGACTTTTGAATACTCATTGCTTATGATTTTAGCAACTGGTGCTTTCGAATTTTGTTGATAAACCCCAAATATTTCATAATCATATAGTTTAAACTTATTAGTACATTTTGGTAACTTGCAAGTTCCTCTTTATATATATAAATTTGTTTATGTTTTAAGGGCAAGTGCTATTGCTGTTGTATGAATCCACTGAATTATGCATCGCCACTTCGGCTAATCGGTAAAAAATTTAATTTTCGTAAGATTTTGCACATCATCAAAAACTGCACCACTTCACTGGTTTACAAGTTGTAGGTTAGATACATACAATGGCAAAGATTTGAAAAGTTGGTTCATTAAAAGGTAAGTTTAAGAATCCAGTACAATTTAATAGCAATTTGTGTCAAGTTAGATACGTTTTCGTAAAGTTTTCCTGAGATTTGAACATTTGTTAATGATATAGATTACGTACAGTTAGATATAAGTAACTATTCTGATGAACACATGGCTGAAATCTGAGTGGATGTCGTACAGTTTAACGATAACAGTCTTTAAGCAATCAGTTGACTAATACATTGCAGTTATCTTTCTCTTAATTTCAGGGTACATAGGTCAATTTGTCTTCTACTCTTCTAGCAGCTCATCACCTTTGGCTATTAGACTTCTCAGTCTGTGATTTGGTGTACATGCACGGCTGCTAAATTGAGTTTGATAGTTGTGGTTTAGTTACTTAAGTATGGAGCCTTTATGGAAACTGGTGTTTCTTATGGAACCGGCTCCAGTTACTCTTATTTTGACTGCTATTGCTGTGACGTTTGGATCTGCTTTCCGAGCATTGAATTACGGGAAAGAAATGGAAAAAAACCGTGATTTGTCTGAAGCATCAATTACGTTAGACAAATCTCAAGCACTCATGATTCCAGTTATGAGTTCGTTAAGTCTGCTTACAATGTTTTACTTATTCTCATCTGTCTCACAACTGCTAACTGCTTTTACTGCAATTGCCTCCATATCGTCGCTTTATTTTTGCTTTTCGCCTTATATCGTTCATGTCAAGTCACAGTTCGGTCTTTCTGACCCGTTTGTCTCTCGTTGTTGCTCCAAGTCTTTTACTCGAATACAGGCACTTTTGTTATTTTTATGCTTCAGTACTGTTGCAGCATGGCTTGTTTCCGGGCATTGGATATTGAACAATATGTTGGGCATCTCACTTTGTATTGCGTTTGTGAGCCATGTTCGTTTGCCCAACATTAAAGTTTGTGCAATGCTACTTGTCTGCTTATTTGTATACGATATATTTTGGGTATTCTATTCGGAGATGTTTTTTGGTGCGAATGTCATGGTTGCAGTAGCAACACAACAAGCTTCTAACCCTGTTCATACGGTGGCAAATTCTTTGAGTCTTCCTGGATTGCAATTGATTACAAAAAAGCTCGAGTTGCCTGTCAAGATTGTATTCCCAAGGAACTTATTGGGTGGTATTGTACCCGGAAATACTGCTAGTGACTTCATGATGCTTGGTCTTGGTGATATGGTAACATTTTTCATTTCTTAACTTTACATACCACACATATAATCAGTGTAAGATGATAAATACTATCTTATCATGCATGCTATGATAAGGTGTGGTTCATAAGAGAAGTTCTTTTATGTGTGGAAGATTTTGTTGCTGACACATTTTCAGATGCACCATTTTTTGTACTTTGATGCGCCATTTTATAAAACTGATGCACGTATTTTATAATAAGGTCCCAAATATGGAACACTGGGACATGTGTTAGCAAAAGAATCCTCCCTATACCTTTCTCCATAAGAGCCCTTTTTTATCCGATTCTTTCCCTGCCATGGTATCCTATATTGTATTTAAAGACAAGTAATATAAAGTTTAAGTAGTCAAACATACAAAGAAAGTTGTGGGTGTTCCTTCTAGCATTCATGTCATTTTATTCTTCTATGACGTGCGTGTATCATATTGTTAAGCTTGCTTGTTTTGTTTTTTTCAGGCTATTCCTTCTATGCTTCTGGCATTAGTTCTGTGTTTTGATCACAGAAAAGACAAGGAGGTTGCAAGCCTTTTGGATATGTCTACTCAGAAGGGTCGTAAATACATATGGTATGCTACTTGTGGATATGCTATGGGATTGGTAGCTGCGTTGGCAGCTGGAATTCTTACTCATTCTCCGCAACCTGCACTTCTATATTTGGTATATTTCTGTTGAAACCGTTGAAATACTTTGCCAAGATAAAGTAGCATGATTTAACAAGACATACTAATCTGTATTAATTATTTATTGTAACATCACCTACCCCTTTTTGTTGATGCATAATTTAACTAAGATGGCCAGATTTCTACATATCTAAAGTATTTAACCAAATCAAGTACTCTGGTTCAATTTGGTAAAATTATCTTCAATGTGTCCATTTTTAGATGGTTGGTTCCCTTGAGCTCTTTGGTTATCCGGTCAATGATTGAGTCCGAACTCACCTAAAACGGGGGCTACCAGGGAACGGGATAATTCCCACTACCGCAGGCAGGCCAGCCGGTTGGGCGCTAGCGCTTGACTAATATAATAGAAAGTCAGGGTAACAGGTCAAAATGGGCTATTGTTGAAAGTTGAAACGTATCGGGTTGGTCGGGTCGGATTGACAAGCAACAATTGTTTTGTCTACTTTTTGGACTTCTTATGATAATAGTTGATGCATTTAATGTGATTACAAAAATTGTATAACTCCAATAATAATTCAGAACTTCGAATTACGCCATTTAGTAAGTTGTATGCATAACCAAATACACTTTGGGAAACTTTCAATCTGTTTACCCCATTTTACTTGTTCCCTTTTTAGGTAATTTTTTTTATGTGACCGTTCGAGATCAAACATAACCAACCCAAATTGACCCATTCAGCACACTGGTTCAAGTTGACACTTCTAATTGTTTGTTCATCTTTTGATTGGTGTAGGTTCCATCAACGCTTGGACCCATAGTGGTGATCTCCTGGTCAAGAAAGGAGCTAAAGGAGTTGTGGGAAGGATCAACTCCGAATCTCACCGAGAAAACACATTCGACAGACGTTTGAGATCTTTCTTCATCGTCGAACTACCGAGCAAATGAAACATGTAAAAATGGACTTGGGATAAGTTAAAAATGATGTTGCTACTGGGACAATAGCAATTTGTTTAATAGTTGGACTTTTGAATCATTTTACGGGTTTAAAGAATAGCAAACAAGTTTTTATATGGCTTTTATTTTATTTTTTTCAATTTTGATTTTTGACAGTCTGCTTTTCAGTCACATAATAACTCATGTAATTGAAGTCCCCCATCAAGCTCCAAGGATCCGTGACTTTTGAATCCTAGACAAAAACCCAGTCACGAAACCTGGTGGTAAAACTTAAGAAAAGGAAATAATCGATGGAACCAATGTGGGACTTTCGTTGAATAATTTCCCCAATGTTTATGCCAACTGACGCTCACTCACCCACGTGCCCAATACTTGATGTGATGACTCTAGCCCCATGTCGGCTTCATTGATGCCCTCGAAAGCATATGACGTCTAAGGGGTGTGCAAAGAACTGAAAAGCTGGCCCACAACTACAGAGAACGAGCCATTTTGTAGAATTTTTTTCTTTCCTCAATTTGGTTTTCCATTAAAATCGAAAGCCTTGTTTATATATGTGATGGTGAGGCAGCAAACACAGCTTTTCACTATATTTTGTGCATTCACTCGATGGTTCACATATGACGATGTCTGTAGTTGCCTGTAAACGAGCAGGCTTGAAATTTGCAGGCGTTTTAGTCTTTTACTCTCTCTAGCGGACACTGCAATCATATTTTGTGCATTCACTCGATGGTTCACATATGACGATGTCTGTAGTTGCCTGTAAACGAGCAGGCTTGAAATTTGCAGGCGTTTTAGTCTTAGGTTCTGCCAATAGGTAGCAAAATGGGGGGTTGGGTCATGGGTCTGATGGTTTCTGAGGACAGCTCAAATGGGTTGGGTTGACCGGCAGTTGCTTCTCTTCTCCATATCTTTTTGGTTTCCATCAATAATTAATAGAATCATATACGATTATAATAATTATTTTTTAAAATAATGTTTTGGCTTTTTCTAAAATATAGCAATGTTAGCAAGTTGCAAAAGCCTCAGCACATTTTTTGATCAGTTTCTTTTTTAGTTTCAATTTTGAATCGTATCCATTTGATCTATTATCAGTAAAATATTTTCACATAAATGGATTGAACTTACTGGAGTTCATGATTCATATTTGGTGCATGCTTGCAATGTGAACTCGATGAATAGGATTCGTTGAACTTTACCAAACCGATTTTGGAAAACTTATGACATCCTTCCATTGTCACTTGTTTTTTTATATATTTGATTAACCTTAAGCCCCGAGACAGGATTACTTCATTCTAAATATGTGATGAAATACCTTTACCACCAGTGCCAGATAGGGTAGATTTTGATCTTAAAGATGTTCTTGAGTCGTCATATTTTTCTACTGAAAACTGTTTGAGAACGTGTGGGATCATTCTTTCATTTGTGCCTGTTTAGAGGAACCTCTAGGCGGCTACTGTCGTACGATTCTAGAACTTAGAAAATCTAAATGTGTAAGCATTTCATACATCCGAGGTTTAAGAAAATTCGCTATTGGAAGAAGACGTCTTTCCTGGGATTCGAAATCTTTCTTTACTGTGGATTTCAAACGGATGCAAACAATTGGGTCTTTCATGGAATATTAGGGTGACCAACCATAAAGGATTAGGGCTCATAGGATTAATTCAATTGCAAATGTAATTTGTCTTGTGTAATGCTAGTGCTCTAACTTGGAGCTCAACTTCGTTTCTGTTGTAATCTTTGATTTTCCAAAATAATAATAATAATAATAATAATAATAATAATAATAATAATAATAATAATCTATAAGTGTAGCCAGGTTAGCAAATTTTGAGCATTAAAATTGTTTATGAATGTATGTAAGTAGTAGCTTCACATACTTGCTCAATTGTATATTTGTATATATACATTATAGTCTTGATACTTAACTGAAGCACATGAAAGTATTTTCTTTGCATGACCACTTTAAATAAAATTAAGTTTTTCTTTCTCATTACTTATGTAATTTTTCTTACTTCATCCATACTTTTTCCTTCAGTGTGGTGCATCACAATACACCAATTACCATAAATAAAGACCACAAACATATAACTTATCACATATACACAAAAGTTGATGAATATGGTACACAATAATTAATATTAATAATATAATAATAATAATAATAATAAAAGTATAACACAATATTTAGAACCATTCACATGTAATATTTTGTACCATATATTAAGGTGATTTATTCTTTTTTGGGCTATTTGCCCTATTAATTTTGACACTTTAAAAATCAAAAATATCAAATATCAACTATAGTATATTCAACATGTCAAAATAATATCCGCCAATACTTTCTTTTTTAGATTAATTGACATAAAACACCCTCAAACAATAAACAAATTACATAAACACCCTCAAACTTTAATCAAGTAACTAGCATAAAACCCTGAAAAATCCCAAAATACAGATACTCCTTTATCATTGTAATCTCATTTTCGATAAGGTAGATATCTGATCTTTCTTCCCCAATTACTGTAAAAACAACAAACCCTAAAACACTAACAAAACCTAAATTTAAACATCACACTTTGCAATCCACAGTTTATTTCAATTTCAGTTATTAAACACCATGAGTGGTTTAATTACAACAAGATCTCCGACGTCTTGTCAGCTCCGATTAGCCGCCGTGAACGGCCGGAAGTATCCATCTTCACCGTCGGTATTTCTACGGATGCATGTTCATAAGCTAAACAATCAAATTAATTGTTTTTATGACTATAAAGATAATGTGAATATGATTGAACGACGTCGTTTGAAGCAGTATTCTGTTAATGCTTCATTTTCTGGATGGTCTAATGATGATAATAATGATACTGAGGTTTTGACTGAATCGCCACCCAAAAAAAGTTGGTCTGGAGGTAGGAAATGATGTTAAATTTTTTATTTTTAGTTTAATAGGTTCTGGTAATTTGACAATTTGCATTGAATTTTTATAAGTTTTCATCTTTAGTCTATACTCTATACAATTTAGGATTTTAGTAGTTTGTTTCTAAAATGAACATTGGAATGTCTAAACTTAGGTTTCACTATGAAATTTTGATCTTTAATATGTATTGTAATAAGATTTAGTGTTGTTTATTTGATGAGTAATTAATGCTTGAAAAAATATGATATATTGACTATTTTTTATATGCATGTTGTATATAGGTTCATACTTAAAATGCCACACATGTTGCATTTGCATTTTCAAGCTGCTGGTATAACTTTATAATCAAATATTCAACAATATCTACTATGAATTATGTATAAGGAAAAGTATTAAGTTTGAATTTTGTAAACAAAGTTCATCCCTTTGTTTGCAAGTGAAGAGTGTGTTATATTCAATATAATGATCTTTTGATTCTGCAGATGCTATTTGTCTACTAATAACGCTCGTGTAGCTTACTTTCAGGGGTAGTGGGAGCTGCAGTTGCAGGAGTTGTTCTTGCTGGGGGACTCGCTTTTGCAACATTGTCTATAAGCAGACGAGTGTCTGGTAAGATATGAATATTTTTTCCCAATAATTTTTTCATTATTGTAAATTTAAGCTTTATTATGTTTTGTTTCCTGGATTCTATCAAGGTTTAATTCTGTATGACTAATTTCTAGTTGTCCTATAGGGACTAAAAAGAATACGGAAACTTTGACGACTCATCAGGAAGAATCATTGACCTCTGTTGACCAGAAAGATGAAGTTGAAGATAAGGGAACAGAGACAAAGAACGATGTGATAAACAATGATTTATCATATGAAAAAGAAAACCAAACTACGATTGATAATGAACTAGACCACAGTACCAACGTAGAAGGTGAGGAGGTAACTAACAATGCTTCCATTCAACAAGAAATTCAAGAGGAATTACCAACTGCCGAATTACATTCTGATGTTGATAATGATACAGTCGACGCATCAAGCATTAAAAATTTAGATGAAGGTCTTGTTACCGAAAACAATGATTCGAGTAATAATTTAAAAGATGAACTGTCTGATGTTCAAAATATAGATTCCTTGGCCTCGGATGTAAATCCAGTAAGTCCTGAAACGGGTTACCTAGATGTAGATACTGCAATAAATGAAACAGATCACTCCAGTTTACCATCATCCATGATTACCATTCTCGATACAGAGAGTGAGCAGGTTGCTGTGATCTTAGAACCTCAATCGGCTCACGAAGAGGATATAGAGCCTATTACCTCAACAATCGAAGATTTTGACAATAAAGAAACACAAGGGTTCTCAGGGGATTCATCGACTTATCCTTTTGCAAGTGAACAATATGATAACATTAGGACAACGGTTTTTGACTCGGTGGATCTTGCAAAGCTTGTGTCGTCATCTAGTATTCCGGCTCCATCTGTACTTTCACCATCTCTGCGGGCCCACCCTGGGAAGGTGTTAGTTCCTGCAGTGGTTGATCAAATTCAGGGGCAGGCATTAGCAGCTTTGCAAGTATTGAAGGTCTGTAGAATTTTTGGCATATTATATTATATTTTTACATATTGTATGTATCAATGTTTTAGAAGTTCTATTGTGTGTATAAAACTCTCAAAAATGTCTAATGTATGTAATATAGTTTTCAATGTACAATAGAGCTTCTAAAACATGGATACATACAATAGCAAAAAGTATGAACTGTAATACATTGCGATACCATTATCCCTATATTTTTAGCATATAATTAAATTTTGGAAATAATATATCCAAGTATTTTGCTCTTCTCAGGTTATTGAAAGTGATGTTCAGCCCGGTGATTTATGTACTCGCCGTGAATATGCTCGATGGTTGGTTTCTGCCAGCAGTGCTCTTTCGAGGTACATAATTTCATTAAATGCCATTTTAGGAAATTGAGGGGCTTTCTGTTGATTTCATCAAAGTTAATCTTTTCAATTATTTCTATGTATAGAAATACACTGTCAAAAGTGTACCCTGCAATGTATATCGAGAATGTGACTGAACTTGCATTTGATGATATTACACCCGAAGATCCTGATTTCTCTTCCATTCAAGGTAAATGTCGAATTCTAAATATTTGGAACTATCTCATCTTATCGTACGATACTTATGGAACACTTGGATCTTCAGGCTTAGCAGAAGCTGGGCTAATTGCCAGCAAGCTCTCTCAACGCGATATGGATATTTCAACTCAAGATGAGAGCTCTCTGCACTTCTGTCCCGAAAGGTACATTTTTTCGCAACTATATCTCTGTGTTCCGATCCATCACCTTATTATTCCCTCAAATGTATTAATTTTTAAATATTTGCAGCCCTTTATCTCGTCAGGATCTTGTGAGCTGGAAACTGTCCCTGGAGAAAAGACTGCTTCCTGTAGCTGACAGAACGGTGATATGACTTCAAAATTGAATTAAATTTGTCTTATCATCATAAATTTTTTGCCTAAAATATCTTATACCAACTGGCAGATCCTTCAACAACTCTCTGGTTTCATAGACGTTGACAAGATCAATCGAGATGCTTGGCCTGCACTCATAGCAGACTTGTCAGCAGGAGAAAATGGAATAGTAGCTCTTGCATTTGGTGAGTTTCGATACTCGTCTCTTGCTGTTCCAATAATATTCTAATTTTTTGAATAAAATGATTTAGAGGCTTATTCATTAACAATACAATTCTGACAACTCTCTGCCTTCTCATCTCATTTGACTCGTTTCCCTTTTAACTATTTTTTTACCTGATTAAACCTTTAAAGATTAAATTATAATATAATCTGAATCGACCCGTTAATCAAGAAATGGGTTGAAATTTCTACCTGCACTCTAATGTAATTTCTTGCTTGAATTAACTCATCTGCACAGGTTACACGAGACTCTTTCAGCCTGATAAGCCCGTGACAAAGGCACAAGCTGCTATTGCTCTTGCAACCGGTGAGGCTTCTGATATAGTTAGTGAAGAACTTACACGCATAGAAGCTGAATCTATGGCTGAAAAAGTTGTTGCTGCACATACTGCTCTTGTTGATCAAGTTCAGAAAGACGTTAATACATATTTCGAGAACGATCTTTTGCTAGAAAGAGAAAAGATAGTTGCTTTAGAGAAAATAGCTGAAGAAACACGACAGGAATTGGAGCAGTTAAAAGCCGAACAAGAGGAACAGAACATTAAGATGATTAAAGAACGTGCTGCTGTTGATTCACAAATGGAAGTGCTTTCTAAATTAAGGCATGAAGCAGAGGAAGAGTTGAAGGAAATCATGAGTAATAAAGTAGAAATATCGTATGAAAAAGAAAGGATTAACAAGCTTAGGACAGATGCAGAATTTGAGAATCAGGAAATCTCACGGTTACAGTATGAACTAGAAGTTGAGCGGAAAGCCTTGGCCATGGCAAGGTATGCTTCATTTTTTCTCTGTTCGCTTGTGTCACTGCAAATATCACTTAAATCAGATATGAAATAACATTGGTCTCAATTTCTACCGATTTGTCTTTTAGGGTTAGGGGATTAAATGGTTACAGGTAAAAAGGTTAGCTCAAATGGAAACAGGTCGAAAGTCACCCAAACTTTTGAGTGCAGAAATCCTCCTAAATCATTTTGCTATTAAAAAAATATGAACTTTTTAAATCATGACACACTAATAATTAAAATAAGTATTTTGAAGAAAAAAAATGTATTGGAAGGACCTGTATTCAGGGAAGTCCATTTTGGCCCATTACCCAATGTGACCAATCCACCCATTTTTCCGCGCTACATGACATGATACTTTTGACTTGTAATGAAGATCTTGGGCGGAAGATGAGGCAAAAAGAGCAAGAGAACAAGCAAAAGTGTTAGAGGATGCTAGAGACCGATGGGAGAGTCAAGGCATTAAGGTAATCGTGGACAATGATCTTCATGATGAATCTGTTGCCGAATCTACATGGATCAACGCTCAGAAACAAATTTCAACAGAAGGAACCAAGAGCCGAGCTGAAAATCTGCTTGACAATCTAAAGTCAATGGCAGCCGATGTGAAGGGCAAATCAAGGCAGATAGTTGATAAGATCATTGAGAAGATACTCTTTTTTATATCTCAATTGAAAGAATTGGCTTCAAAGGGTGTGAAGCAAGTGGTTAAGGTCAAAGATGGTGCGGTGTTGAAAGTCAACAGCTCGATGCAAGATTTGCAGCAAAGTTCAGTTGGGTTGAGTTCAGGTGTAAAAGAAGGCGTCAAGCGTGTTGTTGGTGATTGCAGGGAAGGAGTTGAGAAACTCACTCAGAAGTTCAAGACTTGAGTATGGTCCTAACTTGTTTTATTTTTTTGTTGTAATTTTGTAGACCTCACTTTTACCATTGGGCCTTTTATAGACTGAATAATGTTTGCATACGGTTGCAAATTGTACCAATGACTACCTGCTATTGGTACGAAATTACGAAGAGAAACTAATAGCAAATAAGCAAGGGTGTTCTACTTAGTTTTTTAGGCCTCATTATCGATGCATTTTAGGTCGTCTCTAATAGTAACTATACTTGCAATCAATGAATTCATCTTCTTTTTCTCTGAAGATAGATAATGTCAATAAAAGTAAAAAACTGGCTTTTAAGGTGAAACAAAATAAATAAAAAAATTTGAATCGTTTATCTTGCCAAGACACACATTGAATTTAATGAAAGACAAATTGGTAGAAATTGCTTGTTTGAAGATGAACCGTAGATTAATAAAAATTTAAAACCTAAAAGACATTGCTTAAGCTTCAAACCCCTATGGCCCTTTGCACTATACTTTCTTCACACACTAGCTATGATACAAATTTGAATAGCTAGCATGAGAACAACAAAATAAGGGTTAAAGCCTTAAGGTTCACAATCTTTACCGCTTTATTCTACAGATACTAGATCAAGACAACCCACCATTATGCTTAAACTTTATATTTAAATACATCAAGCAAATCTTGCACAAGCGTAGATAAAAGACATGCAATACACCAAACCAAATGTGCAGCAATGCAAAATACACACAAATAAAGAAAGATTTTTTTCAAGGGTAGTACATGAATTCCAATTCCCAGTATGGGTCACAAAATACATGAAATGAAAAAACAACTATAACTTGATAGAGAAAGTTTTAATGAACTAATACTTGGCGGTCCAACTAGTAGATGCTAACAAAATTATGTGAACAAAGTCCTCACTTCTTCTTTTCAGTACCTCCACCAGCCCTGCACAAATGATTTCACAAGTTTGAAGTAAATAAATATGCAACCGTTTCCAACCAAACAAGTTGCATCAAATAGTAAATACTTCTGGTACATTCTCTTAAAGTCATTTACTTTGTTTTACAAAGAAATGCCTAGTAGCAGATTTCTTTCCCATTAGAAAACCGAACATACTTTGTCATTTTCAGTATCTGATTAACTTACATTGAACCAACATGTAGTAAATCATAATTATGTTGTAATTTTGTGAAACTTGCATTCCAATTGGAATTTATATTCACTCAGGCAGAGCAATCAGCAATGCACTAACGATATTAACACAAATAGAGGGGAAAATACCTCATCTTGCGAAGAACACTAGACATCTCCTCTCTCTTCTTCTTTGCCCTCTTGTGGGTACCCAACTTTCTCTTAGCTACCTTTAGCGCACGCTTGTCCTTACCAACCTTCAACAGCTCAGTAATCCTCTTTTCATATGGTGCAAATCCAGCTACTTCCCGAATCAAATTCCTCACAAAATGTGTCCTTTTGCTCGTTTTCTGTAGATGATAGCAACCTCTTGAATTACATAATTTTAATGGTCATTAAAGTGCTGGTATGGCAGCATTTGCTAATAAAGTTAAAAGAAAACAAATATAAACTAATATATAACCAAGTTAGAAGGTAAAACTTACACCCTTCCTATCAGATGGGCGAGGAGCCAACTCCTTCTTGGTGACAACATGACCTTTGTTTAATCCAACAAAAAGGCCTGTATTAGGCTGCTTTGGAGCCATAACCTGAACAAAATCAATCAACTAGTTTATTCACATATCTCATTCCTTAAAACACATACCGTATCCTCTTAGCTAAAATCTTAAAATTTTATACGGAGTATATCTAGAGGCTTTTTTCTAACTACCAACATTTCACAAATGAGATACACTTTTATACCTAACCTATGGGCATACTCGGCTTTCTTTCAACTTACATTATTACAAATTTGATTGAAGTGACTCCAGTGTTCTCTTAATTAACATTTTTTAAAACAATACAGATATAATAACATATTAACATTACATACATCACTAACCACAAATTAATCAAGTTATTTATAAACCACATATCTGAAATACAAAAAATGATTTCTTAACTAATCAAAATATGAAAATTTCAGGATAAACAGATTTTAGCAGTTGAATTCAGCATACTATTACACGCGAAAAAAACTAATAACCATAAAATTTAAGGCCGAATATAAACAGAAAATACACAATATTCAGTTCTACATTAAACGAATTGAGATTATTACAGACGAAGAGCTACATGATCGGCGTAAGATGTACAATTTATGACGAAAATAGATATGTAAAATTTGAGACGAAATAAAAAACATACCACGGTGTATGTATGTTGGAGCTGTGAACGGCGGTGCAGCGTCTAGAAGATTAGGGTTAAAGTTTGGGCTAGTATTTATAGTGAGAGTTGTTGTGGACTTTGAGCTGTAAAATTTAGTCCAAGGGTATCATAGGAAATGTAGCTGTGCTATTTTTGGGCTGATAAGCCCAATACTGGCCCATCTTTTATAAAAAATTAATTAATTAAATTAAGATGACAAGTTATAAATCAACCTTATCTTAGTAAAAGAAAAGAAAAATATTACCCACTAAATATTCAGAATTTAATTTTATACAAAAGGTAAAGTATTCTATATGACAAGTTAAAAAGCAACCTTCTTAAATACATGAATGTGCATTTTTCAAACGGTTACTTTACACACTTCATGGTTGATGAGTTATACTCATATCGGTAAATTAAAAGTATTTTTGATACATAAAGGTATGCATTTGAATAATAACTGTAATATCTTTAAGAGTTATAGTTAACTAATTTTATACTAACTAAGTTAAGCATAACAAATTATGGAATTTATCATCATAACTAAGTTTTATTATCCTATATTGACTTCCAATGAAGATCTTGTGCTGAAGATGAGGCAAAAAGAGCAAAGGAGCAAGCCAAAAGTCTTGGAAGATGCTAAAGACCGACTAGACTCGAGGCATTACGACGGTGATCGTGGACAGTGATCTTTGGGATGATTCAACTGTAGAATCTACAAGGGTCACTCAAAAGTTAGTATGGTTTGTACTTGAATTCTTGTTGTGATTTTGTAGACCTCACTTTTACCATTAGACATTTTAAGACTGAATAACGTTTTGAAGATGGTTGCAAGTTATACTAAAAACTAAAAAGTGCCAACTATTGATACAAAATTCTGAAGAGAAACTTATAGCATTAAGATTTCAAGCCCACACGTTCCTCTCATTGAACTTGTGAGTCTTTCATTCTATGTGCATGTTCACTTGTTCAGTCAATAAGCAAGGGTGTTCCTCGACTGAACCTCCATACTAACTGCCATGACATGCATTTTTTCAGGTTGCGTTATAGTAAACTTGAAACTGAACCGGGAACTGGAAATGAGAAAAACCATTAGAGTTATCATTTCTTTTTCCAGAACGAAGATGGTACCAATACGAACTAAGCTACAAAACTTATGGCTTAGTTTATGACATTAAATTGAAATAAGGTTGAGTTTGATATTAGATGGAACTTACAAAACTTGAAAGTGAACTCAAGGCATTAAACTATAGAAGTTGACTTGAACTTTGAACCCAACTGGTATTCTGTTCTGTTTATTTTTTCCTTAAAAAAATAAGATAAAATGTAGATTTAAATCTCAAATGAGATTCTAAACTTACACTTGAAGAAGGAAAAATATCTTTCCAACTTTGGGTACAATTAACTACTGCTACTGACACGCAGGAAAAACATAACCAATAACCGATTACAACTTCTACTTGAACTAATAATACACTGGAAGCTTGATACTTAAACTTGTATAACCCGATACTTGCTTGACTTCAAGTAAACCGGCGAATTTTGAAAAAGGATTGAAGTGACCTTGGATTGAGAAGTTGCATGGACCAACATACATTCTACTATTTGGGATGCATAAACCAAAAGCCAACAAGACTTATTTAGTAAGAGGCTCTATATATACACCTATATATCGTTACTCGTTGAGAGATAATGTGGTTTCAAAGATTCTTCTTTTTTTTAAATTGGGTACGACTTAGTTCGCCAGATTCACCTATGTAATATTCGTATTTAGGCGAAAAGTACGACTATAATTAAAAAAAAAATCTGACACGAGTTAGATAAGAGAATGGTGCCGTTGACTGACCACTCCGGTAATTATGTCGCAAGGTAATGAACTGAAAGTCAACTATAAATATAGTTTATATTCATCTGTTGAAAGAAGAATAAAATAAGAACAATAAGAACAATAACAATAACAATATAAAAATTTGTATCGATGACTGCTTGAAGGTGAACAAAAGATTAAAAATTTAAAACCTACAAGATATTGCTTGAACTTTAAACCGCCGTTGGCCCTTTGCACTGTATTTCCCTCTTATGCTAGCTATGATACGAATTTGAATAACTAGCATGGGAAGGAACTACATAATTTGGGTTAAACTTTGCGTATATAGTTATATACACAACACATTAACCTTCACACCCTTTACTGCTTTAATCTATAAATACTAGATCAAGACATCCCATCATTATTCTAAAACTGTTCAATTTAATACACTAGCATATATTGCACAAGCATAGATAAAAGACATGCAATACACCAAAGTGACCAAACCAAATGTGCAGCAATGCAAAATACAAGCAAATATAGAGAGATTCTTTTCAAAGGTAGTACATGAACTCCAATTCCCAGTATGGGTCACAAAATACATGAAATGGAAAAACAACTATAACTTGATCGAAAAGTTTTACTGAACTAATAATTGGGGGCCCAACTAGTAGATGCTAACAAAATTATGTGAACAAAGTCCTCACTTCTTCTTTTCAGTACCTCCACCAGCCCTGCACAAATGATTTCACAAGTTTGAAGTCAATAAATATGTGATTGTGTCCAACCAAATAAGTTTGCATCAAACTGTGAAAGTGTAAATACTTCTTGTACATTCTCATCAAGTCATTTTACTTCGTTTACAAAGAAATGCCGTAGCAGATTTCTTTCTTTTATACAGGCAATCAATTGAAAATTCATTGCCATTTCCCATTAGAAAACCGAACATACTATGTCATTTTCAGTATCTGACTGACTTACAATATATACCAATACGTAGTAAATCATAATTGTGTTGTAATTTTGTGCAACTTCCATTCCAATTGGAATTTATATTTACTCAGGCAGAGCAATCAGCAATGCACTAACGATATTAACACAAATAGAGGGGAAAATACCTCATTTTGCGAAGAACATTAGACATCTCCTCTCTCTTCTTCTTTGCCCTCTTGTGGGTACCCAACTTTCTCTTAGCTACCTTCAGAGCACGCTTGTCCTTACCAACCTTCAACAGCTCAGTAATCCTCTTTTCATATGGTGCAAATCCAGCTACTTCCCGAATCAAATTCCTCACAAAATGTGTCCTTTTGCTGGTTTTCTGTAGACGATAGCAACCACTTGAATTACATAATTTTAATGGTCATTAAAGTGCTAGTATGGCAGCATTTGCTAATAAAGTTAAAAGAAAACAAATGTAAACTAATATATAACCAAGTTAGAAGATAAAACTTACACCCTTCCTATCAGATGGGCGAGGAGCCAACTCCTTCTTAGTGACAACATGACCTTTGTTTAATCCAACAAAAAGGCCTGTATTAGGCTGCTTTGGAGCCATAACCTGAACAAAATCAACCACTAGTTTATTCACATATCTCAATCCTTAAAACACATATACCCCATCCTCTAAGCTAAAATTTAGAAAATATATATCTAGAGGCTTAAAGCTCTCTCTAACTACCAACATTTCACAAAATAGATGCTTAAACCTAACCTATTGCATACTCAGCTTTATTTCGGCTTACATCATTACTAATTTTTATATTGATATGACTCCAACGTTTTATTAACTAACATTTTTTTAAAATAGAGATATAATCACATTCCATAGCATTGATCAGTAAATAAATACTGATCAAATTACCTATATACCACATATCAGAAATACAAATAATCATTTCTTGACTACTCGGAATATGAAATTATGAAAAAATAAACAAATTTTAGCACCTAAAATTAGCATAATATCACGCGCCAAAAACTAATAAGCATAGCATTTACGGCCGAATATAAACAACAAATACACAATATTCAGCTCTAGATTAAACGAATTGAGATTATTACAGATGAAGAGCTATGATATCGGCGTAAGATGCATAATTTATGACAAAAATAGATATGTAGAATTTAAGACGGAAATAGATACATACGACGGTGTATGTATGTCGGAGCTGTGAACGGCGGTGCAGCGTGTAGACGATTAGGGTTAAAAGTTTGGGCTAGTATTTATAGTGAGAGTCGTTGTGGATTTTGGGCTGTGAAAGTTAGTCCTAGAGTATCATAGGAAATGTAGCCGTGCTGTTTTTGGGGGGGTATAAGCCCAATACTGGCCCATCTAAATATAACAAGTTATAAATCAACCTATCTTAATCTTTTGCGATAAATCTAATATTTTATTTTGAGATTGGTTTTTGTAGTGAGAATGCTTGTGGATTGTGGGCTGTGAAAGCTAGTCCGCTGTTTATTGTAACGAATAAATGTTAGCTGAGCCCAATTAACCGTGACCAAAATAACCGAAACCAAAACCGATCCAAATCGGTTTTTGATAATAACTGGTTCGGTTATTAAAAAACCGGTGGTTACTAACCGGTTTGGGTATTACCGTTCGAAATCGGGTTGTAACCGGTTTTTTCCTAACCGGTTAATAACCGGGTTTTTTTCGCTAACCGTTACATAGCCGTTTGTTACCGTTTTGTAGCCCTTTTTTGGGTTTTTTTTACCATTTTGTCATCCCAAACTTAGTATAAATGCATAGGTTGAGTTTGGTTTATTCACAACACTCAAACACTCTTGAAATACTAAAAACACACACTTTTCGTCTCATTTCTCAAATGACAACTCGATGTTCTTCAACTTCCGAAAATTTTGGTTCTTCAAATGTACCAACGATTATTGAATATTTAGAAAATAAACGAAACTAAGAGGTGTGGTGTAATTACAACAAAGTTTTGTTGTCGGATGGCTCGATTAAGGCTCATTGTAAACGTTGCGAAAAGTTTTTGAAACCCGAATCCAACTCAACGTTGAAGCAACATAAAGAAAAGTTTTGCGGTGCACTCAAATCTAATCCGGAAGTGGGTCAAGCATCTATTAACCGAGATGGGAGTATATTTACATATGAGGCGGAGCGGTGTCGAGAACAATTTGCAAGCTATGTGATTCAAGAAGGTTTGTCGTTCAACCATTTCGACAGCTCTCATCTTACTAGAGTGATTCAAAATACTCTACAACCACGATATAATCAAGTAAGTCGTACTACTCTTAGACGTGATTGTATGAAATTATGGAAAAAAAAGCAAAAAAAAGACCTAGTAAATGGTTTTGAAAATTTAAATACAAGTGTAAACTTAACAACTGATGTTTGGTCGGCTCCTCATGGTTTGTCCTGTTCATACCTTTGTGTTACCGCGCATTGGGTTGATCCTGTAACATGGCAAATGATGAAGCGTACGATTGCTTTTGAAAATTTTGAGGAGCCGCACACGGGTCAAAATTTATTTTATTTATTATGAGATGTAATAAACTTCTTTAAATTAGGAAATAAAAAGGTTTTTGCAATCTCATTTGATAATGCGAGTAATAATACAAACGCCGTTTAAAAAGTGATATTAAAATATAAACCACCCTTGAATGACATTTTTTATCATAGTCGATGTGTTGCACACATCATAAACTTGGTTGTGCAAGACGGAATAGCGGTTAAATAAATAAGTGAAATAAAAGACGCTTTTAAAAATATGTTACAAGATATATTTTGTAAGGATAAAGCTAGATATAAACAATATATGACATTGTGTAAGGATACGGATTCCATTTTTTTAACCCCTAATTGAGATTGTTCTACAAGATGGAATTTGACTTATAAAATGTTTGTATATGGTTTACGCCAACGTTCGACTTTATAAAGTTTTCATGATCAACTTGCCTTTAAGGGTAAAGTTATACCATTTTGAAACCAAAATTTGGATGTTATAATAAAAATAACCGAATTGCTCAAAGTTTTTAAAACCGCAACGACTTTATTATCGGGTGTTTATTATCCCACAGTTCATTTGGTACTTAATCAAATTTATTTAATGTGTGAAAAATTAAGTGAATATGAATTTAATGGTGATGTATATCCATTAATGGTAATGCCCATGAAAGCAAAACTAAAAAAATCTTTCAAAGAAATGTCACCGGTAGTTAGTTGTGTTGTCGCATTGAACTCATGTTTGAACATTAGCCACCACGGGACCCAATGAATTCACACAATTTGATATTTTGACTTGGTGGAAAGGAATGGAATCTCAATTTCCCGTTCTAACCGCCATAGCCCGAGATTTACTAACCATCCAAGCTTCTACGGTAGCTTCGAAATTCGTTTTTTTTATTAGTGGCAGCGTATTATCTATACGAAGAACAAGACTCACACCGACATCATTAGCGATGTGCATTTGCTTGAAGGATCACTTAGACGCCGCGGAACGTATACAACACATTTCAAGTCTTGAAGGGGAACTAGAATGCGAACAAGATATACACGATAAAGAGGTGGAAGCGAGTTTGGCATACTCATTTTCCGATGAAGAAATCGCTCTCGATGAATCTTCGCGCGAGGGTAGCTCCAAAGAAGATATAGCTCTCGAAGATACGAATTATACGAATTAAGTTTTACGTTTGTATATTAATAAAAGTTGGAGTATGATGAGTTTATTAAGTTTATGTTTCCATTCCAAATGTTCGAATAATGTATTATGAGTTTATTTAATCAAAGTTGAAGTTTACATTTTTTGAATTTATAACGCTCAATTTTTTTTAATTATATATAAAAGCCGGTTAATAACCGATTTTTGTACCGAAACCGATTTGTAACCGGTAATAACCGGTTTGTATAGGTTATGATTTTCATTCTTGGTAACCGGTTCGGTTAGTAACCGATTTTTAACTAAAACCGGTTATTGACCGTTGATCAATAATTGGTTAGGTTATTGTAACCAAACCGATTTTTGAAAAAACCGGTTATGTGCATGCCTGAGCCCAATAGAGACCCATTTTATCAGGATTTTACCAACTAGTAATCACCATAACCCGATTTATTTATTTTAGTTTTAGTTATACATTATTAATTAATTAATTATTATTTATATTATATTAATTATTAATTATTATACAAAGGAAAACCTAACTTACATGAATATGAGTTGTATAATTGATTATTGTTACACATCTTTAAAAGTTATAGTTAGTTAACTTTAACTATTAATTAACTGTTAACTATATATAATATAATACTTGAGTATAACTAATGCTATAATTTATTTTTATATCTAAGTTTTAAATTCTATTTCTTATAATTATAATGCAAGTTGTTTAATATAATGCGTTGCAATGATCCTATACTTTTTTCGGATACGTTAAACTGAGTAGCCTACTACAAAATCATTTAGATTTAAGACTTGTATCATACTCCGTATCTATTTTATATTTATTCGTTCAACATTATTCTTCAATTAGTTATTTAAAATTACTTTGATTACAATATTTAAGAACTCGTTTATTTACTTGCGTTAACAACACAAATGCAAGAATAACAAGGATAACATCTACAACACAAATATTAGGTGTTACTGAGTGTAATTTTCATAAAAATGTTTACAAATTTAGTCCTTCGTATTTTATTATTGTTGGAAAAAAACAATGGTTAAACTTATCTTATAAATCTGACTAGACATCAAACCCGTGTATATACACGGTCCGTCGAATGTGTATTTTATTTTTGTAATTACACGAAAAATATAGATAATAATATTCTATCATTTCGTAAGGGTTAAAAAAATATGCAATGAAATCGCAAACTAAATTATTTTAAGTAGTATGTATGTAAAGCATATCGGTGGTGTCATATCAATGTTAATTTTGATATACTAATTTGTGTGTGTAACGTAACCGATTTGATCTTCCATAATGTTGTACGACTGTTTTTCTCTTCCCGATAACATACTTCATAAGAGAGAAATTGACTAGTTGACAATCGAAATAATAATGGAAGAACAATAAATAATGAAACCGTATGAACTTTTAACCGTGACTAAATAATTATTATAATTATAATTGTTACGTTATATATAGATAGTTAGAATTAGAATTTGTATATGGTAAGGATTCTAATTATAGCGTGTGAATTAGATATTGTATATTGTAATGTCTTAGTTATATTATAATATTCCCTTATTTCTAAGCATTTCTATTGCAAATTATTTATATATATTACTGATTTCTTTTATATTTGCAAAAATGTGTTTAAATTAAAGAAATAAAGAAAATGAACGAAAACGAGCTGAAAACTAAAGAAAATGAAGAAAAGATTAAAGATCAAGAAGATTGGGCTTAGAAAGAAGAAGAACCCAAAGAGGATAAGATATTGGGCCAAGAATAAAGATTAAAATCGGATTTGTGAAGTTAAAGCCCAAAGGAAAGAGCCCAGGCCCGAGTCCAGAATATTCTGGAACGTCAGTTCAGCCGGCGGTTGGAATATCCAACCGGCGGTTGAACCTAAATCAGGAAGGCGGTCCAACGCGCGGGTCAAAAGCCGGGTTTTCGGGTAAAATACTAACCCAATCGGCAGTTGAAATATTCAATCGGCAGTTAGGTTTACGATCTGCACATTATAAATAGAGGCCATAATTAGCCAATAAACCATACAATTACAATACGAATTAAGTAAACCTTAATTCGGTTCTAGGGTTTAAAGGTCGACTAAATGAGGTATTTGGAGGCTAGGAAGCTAGGGTTTGAAGGTTTTCAAACCTAACGAAGATTAGTTCAGTTTCTTTGGTTTGATTCTTATTATTTTCTATTTACTATGTTTCATTACATGTTTCTAGATCTGATTAGGTTTACTATGAACATGAGCTAATTCTTTTATTGTATTTACTTAGATGAATGATTATTAGATGAAGGTTTTATGATATGTTTATGTTGATTCAAGCTATGAATGGTTATTAAGTTTATTCGAAAAATACATATTAATTATGTGTTAATTAATTGCTACTTAACGTGGTCAAAAGATTTATGCTATAACTAACGTTTGTATAAGTTGATTGATTATTTGCAATTAAGTAATTTATTAGTTAATTGTGGCTTGAGACTGTAACCGACAATAGGTTAAGAGACTAGCAATTAATATAACCTAATTGATATGATAATTATTTACACAATAATTATAGACTTGCGTTAACACGAGGTCGTTGAATGAATTTTAATGATCTGTTGATAGGATTAATAGCATAAAGTTTATGTTAATAACACGTTTTAGTGTATTCAAGAGAATCTAGTCTTAAGGTAAGGTTTAATAGGGATTAGTTAACCTTAACAGAAGGCTGTCCATATATGTTGAAATCACCATAATAAACAATCAACAATTCAATAAACATATCTGAAACATGAATCGAAGAATCACAATTCTAAGTAAATAAATGCTTCTCTATCTGATTACTTTCAAGTTACTTTTTATCTTTATAATTGTTTTTATTGTAATCAGTTTTCTTATTAAAAATTGTTCGTACGGAACTAAAACGCACCCCTTATTTAATTGTAATTTGTGATTTTAGGTTTAATTAATTATTTTAATTTACATCGATTCCCTGTGGTTCGACTCGATTTTACCAAAGCTATACTATAATACGAACATGTATTCTTGCCTGGTTGTGTTTAAGTTTACTTTAGTATTTTCAATCAATTAAAACTTGTTATTTTTAAGCACTACTTAACACCAGCATCAGAGTCAAAAAGTCTAAGTCTTAGAAAAATTGTTAAGTTTTCTAGTTGAGTCTAAAAGAATGGTTGAGTCTGAAAGGCCATCAAACTCTGACAACTGCTTAGGCCGCTCCCAACGCCCCAGTCGGATTCTCGTCGGTTCCAACCGACAGAACTGACACCGATGGCACCGACCCGTCGGTTCGGTCCGTCGGATAACCGACGTTCGTTCGGTTTGATTCGTGGGTCCGGGGTCCATTTGTAGCCGTTGAGGAGTAAATAATAAAAAAAATTAAAATTTAAAATTTGAAACAACTACTTTTTTTTAATATTACTTTTTCACTATAAATAAACACTATCTTTTACCCATTATTTACACTACAATTCACTACAATTCTTATATCTTTTACACATTACACACACTACAATACTCATTACTTTCAACATTTTCATACACTACAATTCCCACAACTTTTACACATTTCTCACACCTCCATTTCAAACACAAAAACACTACAATTCATAAACTACACTATATTTAAAAATAACAAATAAAAAAACAATGAACAACAAATCTTGAAAAAGATATGTGGCAAAATTTATTAAACAATCCGATAACAAACCAACCTCCGCCTACGAGATCATTCTCCACTCAATCAAACTACGCATCCCCGTCTCAACCTACGGGATTTGCATGTTTCGCACCCATTGCAAATCCTTACCAACTTTCACCCGACGACCGTCGAAACAACTACCAATATCAAGGGTGGTACCAAAGCCCACAATTTTCACAAAGCCAACGATGGTCACCAAATCCACAATTTTTACCAACCACACAATTTAGCGGATCCACATCCAACCCGAACCCGAACTTTGGATTTTCACATTATTCACCAAACACACAAAACCCGAACTTTCAAGCCGCTAACTTCTCCGTACCTGAAAGCCAACATTTAGTAGAAAGTTCGGACGAGGCCGAACACAAACCCGAACCCAAGCCCGAACCCGAGACCCAAACCGACAAAAAGGGTAAAAGGGTTCAAATTAGGTGGACCTACGAGGAGGCAAAAATATTGGCGGAACGGTGGATACATTGTTCCAAAAATGGTGTGCAAAGAAACTCTCAATCAAACTAGAGTTTTTGGAATAAAGTCCACTCGAGTTACAATTCCGTTGCAAGGGTTAAACATAACCTTAATTCACTCACGGGCAAATGGAATAAAGTTTATCACGACGCAAAAGTATTCCAAGGCATATACAAAAAATTTGCCGAGATTTGTCCTCAAAGCGGTGCCGGAAACGAAGACATTTTAAATGCGGCCCGAAAAAATTTTAAGCAACAAATGGACAGCCGTAAATTCATATACGAGTCATGTTGGAATGTACTAAAACATTACCCAAAATTCTTTGCCGAACCGGGCGTAATGGGCAACAAACGTCCATCCCAACCCGAACCCGAAGCCACCGATCTTCACACGAACGACTTCCCGATGTCTTCGTCTCTTGAAGCAAATATGAGAATGTTGTTCCGAGACAACCCAATACGCCGTCCACCGGGGCGAAAGTCGGCCAAAAGTTTGGCTTCATCGGACGCCGGTTCCTCTTCAAGAAGTAGTATACAATCCAAAAAACTTGAAACTCTTTCAGCAGTCAAGAATACTGTCTTAATGTCGCAAAAAGCAATAACAACAATTTCCAAGAATAACATGAAAAAGGCGGCTTACAAGGCATTGAACTTTCTTTGTAAAAAATTTCAAAGTTTGCCTCAAAAAGGAACTCAAAATAATCAAAACGGCTCAAAAAGAAGTGGTGGAACAATATCAAAACATGTATGGAGGACAAGATTCGGACGAAGACGAGGCCGAAGACACGAACGAAGCTGACGAATCGAGCTCGGATTAGACTACTTTATTTTAATTATTGTAAGGTTCTTTTTTATTTAATTAATGTAATGTTTTTATATTTTAATGAAATGTATAGTTATTTAATTATTGTGTTTTATATATTTAATTTATTACTTGTGGGTCCCTGAAAAAAACTGACGGAGCACTGATGGCAGGGGTCAGTTTCTGTCCACGGTTAGGAGGAGTTTTATAGACTCTGACAGACGTGTCAAATTTAGACTTAAGTGAAGACAGACTTAGAGTTTCAGATTCAAGCTAAAAGATTGAAGACTGGATATCACATTTACAGCTGGGATTATGAAGTATACTAAGATAACTTCAAATATTTAGTAGATTTGTTTTATTATAATAGTTATCTAATTTTCATTTATAGCGGTCTAGTTTGTTAGACATGATAACTTAGAGATAGATTAGGAATGTATTTCATAGGTCGACCTATCTCTTGTATAAATAGGATCAATGGATTTCAGTGATACCCAAGTTGTTGTTATGTTGAATAGAAATTATATTCGACAAATATCATTACGATTAAATGTTGTTTATTCTCAAATATTAACTTAATCATTAAACAACTGATATTAAACGTTGTTGTGATTAATTAATTAACTTATTAATTATTGATAATCTGTTAACAGGATTTCTTGGTTCTTACTTTAAGACCTAACCAATATTTTTGCAACTAGTCTCTCCTTTTAACTAAATAACACATAAGTTTTAGGGGTTATCTGAACCCGAATTCGATATTCGGATATTTGAAATTATTCAAAAATTTGGGAATCCAAAATTTTGGATATATAAAATTTAGATATTTGAACTTTCGGGTTCGGATATTGGGTAGTGATTTTCAAAATTCCAAGTAATTCGGGTATCCGAATATTCAAAAAATAATATTTTAATTTATAATCTTTAGACTTACATATAGTTTTAAATATTAATTAATTAGTTTATTATGTGAATAAATGATTATAGAAGTTTATTTATATGTTTCAAAACAAAGTTGTGTATTTAGGAAATATTTTTAGTATTTTCTATCAACCAAATCGAAATTCGCTTGCATATATAAAATTTTATACTTATATTATGTTAAATTCATTATTTGAATAGTTATAAATGTTTATGTCCTTGATTTGAAAATACAAATAATTGAAAAATAACATTTAATTTGGATATTTGGATAACTCGATATGCGTATTCGAAATTCGAATATCTATGTTATATATACTTTGGATAGTGAAATCTACTATTCAAAATTTCATATATCTGAATTTCGGGTATCCAAAATTCTGAATATCCGAAAATGAATACCTCTGGTAAGTTTAGGTTACTTAACAATTACCTATATCTAAAATATATACAACTTGAATGTTGATTAGTAAATCACAGTTATTTTATACTGTCAAAAAAATGTATATAAAACCATAAGTTTCATATGTGGTCAAAGGGATTGAGCAATTTTTCGAATAGCATTTAATGACCCTTAATTGTTGTGCTTATAAAATTAGCTTACAGTAATGGTGAAAGCTTATAGCAGGAGCCGACAGTTGAAGCTTATATTAAAAATTGAGAGTTGGACCTGAAGTTGAATCTTTCTTTTCTTTTATTTTATAGTTGATGAGTTGATAAATTAGTTGAGGTTGAATTTGGAGGTTAAAGACGTAAAATGACAACTCAAACATTTAAACGAAAGGTGTAATTAGAGACAACGACATATATTTTTCATACCAAAATCAAAGACGCAAATTATGATTCATCTCTCTATATCAATTAATTAATGACACACTCTTCACCAACAGTTGCTAGAAGCTACTCATTTGATTTCCAAATTAAACATTCCAAATTCCCCCTTTTCAATTTTCCCTTTGTTCTGTATCAGTAGCAGCAGTATACAGTATTTACATCAGTATTTATATTTGTTTAAATTCTTCAAACTAACCAGTTACTGTGTAACCCTAAAGCAGGTACTTCATTTTGATATTTACTTGATTATTAAATGCTTTGAACAACAATTCGTTACATGTACAGTTGTACACATCATCTTAGCTTCATTTAAAAAAAGATTGAAACTTTGGAGTACCTAGTTGACCATTTGCACTCTACCTGTTTGATCATATGTCTCGGAGAGTAAAAAAGTCATCTTTCACTGGTTTACTTGAATAGTTAGTATTGTCAGATGTTTGTCCATCTATCTTGATATGTACATACTACATACATATATTTATAAATATACTATGTAGTTAGAATCAGATAAGAATTCAAATACAAGTAAGAACGGTATGAACTGTATGAATTTGGATGGAATGCTTCTGCATTATATGCACCCAAATTCTAACTGCTCATTGGAAATTATTGGACTGGATTACGTCTTACGCTTCTTATTTATATTTTGAAGCTGCAATGTCAATTATATGTGGACTACCTTTGCTTGAATGTGTGTACTGTATGGGGTGTGCTCGATGGGCTTGGAAACGATGCTTACATACTGCAGGCCATGACAGTGAAACATGGAGTGTTGCGACCGCAGAAGAATTTGAGCCGGTCCCTAGGCTTTGTCGGTATATACTTGCAGTGTATGAAGATGATCTGAGATGCCCTCTTTGGGAACCTCCTAGTGGATACGGGATTAATCCGGATTGGTTGATTTTAAAACGAACTTATGATGATACTCGTCATCGGGCCCCACCGTACTTGTTGTATCTTGATCATGATCATGCTGATATAGTTCTTGCTGTCAGGGGACTCAACTTGGCAAACCAGAAAGATTATGCGGTTTTGTTGGATAATAAGTTGGGTCAAAGGAAATTTGATGGTGGGTATGTACATAATGGATTGTTGAAAGCAGCTAGTGTCGTGTTTGATGCAGAGTACGATACACTTAAGAGACTGTTGGAAGAGTATCCGAATTATACTTTGACGTTGACTGGACATTCACTTGGGTCAGGGGTAGTGGCATTGCTGACAATGGTGGTGGTGCAAAATCGACAAAAGTTGGGTAATATTGACAAGAAAAGAGTCCGTTGCTATGCGATTGCACCTGCACGATGCATGTCGTTGAATTTGGCAGTGAGATATGCGGATATTATCAACTCTGTCGTGCTTCAGGCAAGTCATTTTCTTTATTGATTAGTTTAAATTCAAGAAATTTTCCATTTTTAATGCTGATCTTTACTGAAGCAGGACGATTTCTTGCCTCGAACAGCCACTCCTTTGGAAGACATTTTCAAATCTCTTTTTTGGTAATAGTAAAATCTGATGTTTATTATGGGCATATGTGCAAAACTATGATTTGGTAATTATCGTTATTCTTAAACTGTTCATGATACTCACGTCAACAGTTTGCCATGCTTGTTATGCTTAAGATGCGTAAAAGACACGTTTACATCCGAAGAGAGAAAGATCAAAGATCCAAGGAGGCTTTATGCGCCTGGTCGTCTCTATCACATAGTTGAGAGAAAACCTTTCAGGTATATTGAACTCCTAAACTAAGTTGGACTTTAATACTGAAATTAGTCAAATTACACTAATATTGGTCTCCTGAGTTGTTTCTTGATCAATTTATACCCATAATATGTACTCAGATAACTATCCTTTACGTGTCTTGGAGTCATGTTTTTGGGTCAAAGGTTGATATCTCACTAGATTAGTCCATAATAAATTGCCATGTGTGACACACATGCTTTAGAACTAGAAAGGAAAATTCAGTTTGTGTCGTTTCATTTTTAAAAGGTTTGCAATGTCATCACATTAAAACATTTTTTATACTGAATATGCTTGCAGATGTGGTAGGTTTCCACCGGTTGTAAGGACTGCAGTGCCTGTAGATGGGAGATTTGAGCACATAGTTTTATCTTGCAATGCTACTTCTGACCATGCCATCATTTGGATAGAAAGGGAAGCCAAAAGGGCTTTCGATGCAAGTATTTTGGTTATTTTATTGTTTCTCTAGTTATCAGTTGAATCTAAATCACCATGCTCCATTAAAAGTGCTTCTTTTGACATACCATATAGTTTTAAAAGTATATATATTAGTATTCATCAAATACTCTCTTTGTCATATAATATATGCAACACCTTTTTCTGGGAAGATTGAGTCACTAATTTATTTGTTTTTAAAATAGTATTTTTATTTTGTCTTTGTCAAAGGGTCTTATAGACATATGACAATTGGTTAGGCATTTTTCGTTTTTACTGAACAAATAGTGAAGCTATTTTACCTTTTTTACACAAATGTATTCTAAAATGATTATTATTTCGAGAACTATATTAGTTTAATTTGATCATTTTGGATAAGTAGATAGATTTATCTTGATTTACAAGATTCTTTTATTTTGTTTCCGTCGAATGTATATATTAGAGATATACTAATATGACATCTATTTTTCTCAAACCATTTTCTAAGTCAAGCATTACAATTCTTTTACCAATAAAGGAATCTCCAGTTTAGCTCTGTATAATCGTTGCAAACTACTGATATATTCTTGTATGATAGTTGATGTTGGAGAAAGATCCAATCATGGAGATTCCTGCAAAACAAAAGATGGAGAGACAACAAACGTTGGCCAAAGAACATGGAGAAGAGTACGCTGCTGCACAGCAACGGGCTGTCAAGTTAGCCGTGCCTCACGCTGTTCTACCATCTCAGTATGGCACTTTTCACGATTCTGAGGGGGAGTTTTCCAGTGGCGAATCGTCCAGTAAACACACACCAGGTGGAAGTTGGGATGATAAAATTGAAGTTTTATTTGACAAAGATGAAGCTGGTCACATGGTGTTCAAAAAACCAAATTCTGTTGTTTGATTAAAGTATTAGAGACATATTTTTTTATGTAAATAAGAGAGAAATATGTACAGTTTGAACTAGTACCATGTTATATGGACTAAAACAGAGGTGCATTGATGTGGGACGGCATGTTATAATCTCGTCAAGAACACCATATCGATGTCTTTGTTTTCACTTGAATACGAAAAGATTGCCGAGGGACGTACATATCAACCTTCTGATAAGTTTTAGCAAGACCTTTCTGACATTTGAAAAGCAATATAATTTTAAGGTAGAAAACATGATTAATAACTTAATTACAAATATTTCAAGCCTTGGACTTATAAAAATTACAGTCACTGCAATAGATTATTTATACTACTTGACTGAAAGGACCTCAAAATCCAAACGCTTAAGATTTGGACCCTTAACATTTTAGCTTCACATGTAACCAATATGGTATTGTACACTGCGTATAATTCAATCAAATTAAACAACTTCCAGACATTACAATATAATGTGGACAACTTGTAACCCATTAGAACCATCTGATCCATTAGACATAAAATATACCATTTGTCTAGAACTAATAAAAATTGTCACCAACAGCTTGATCTATTATTATTGAGTACATAAAGGTCAACCGTACACAGGTTATCACAAATAATTAAAAATCAAATGGGGCACTAAATTCTAACAGTCTGCACATGGAATAATAAATAATCAATCTATCCAAATGATTTAAAATCAAAATCTAAAGAACCAAAAAAAAAGATTAAATTAAAATAAATAATCATGATCTCCACAAAAAAATAATCATCCACCAATGCCTGCAAAATCTTTTACTGTGAAACCAACTTTCTCAAACTTCCCTTTTTCATTATTCTCTCTAAACTTCAAATAATCACCACACAAGAATGGTTCATAAGCTCTAAGCTCGTCACCCACAACTTCATTAGGTGCATAAATAACCTTATCATTCTCAAAACACCAGAAAAAAGCAAGCGAAAACCTGTTTCGGTGTTTGCTTTCCTTTAAAATGACTCTATGCTCAGATGATCTCAATTTCCCATTGCTCCAAGCATGCAACAAGTCACCAATATTCACAACCAATGTTTCTTCACACGGGTTTATATCCAACCATTTTCCGTCTTTCGACCTCACTTGAAGCCCGCCAACATCATCTTGATAAACTATTGTCAAACAACTCATATCTGTGTGCATGCCAAGCCCTTCAACGTCTTTTCCTATTATCCTTTTTTCGGGTAATGAATAGTTATTTATCCTTAGATACCCTTCACAGTTGGAGAATTCGGGCTCAAACTCCTTCTCAAAGTCTTCCCCTAAACACATCAGTAATATCTCGGTGATCTTCTTGGATAAGATTCTCATTCTATCCCCATATTCTCTTGAAACATCACTGTGAAAACATAAAAACCGAATGCGATAATTAATAAAAAGAAATAAGAAACATTACTTTTCCCAATGGCAAAATGAGAATACTGGAGCGTCAATTGAGTTAAATAGCTAAAATTGAACTGAAAAGGAACTGGATTAAAAGTTGCCACCAATGTATTGTTAATGCATACAGCTTCTAAATCACTATTGTAATCATATTTAACACACAAGTAGTTCATAATATCAAAAATTGTACAAAAAGTGCTTCGGGTCAACATATACATATGGAAAAGTGCAAGAGGTTTGTTTACAATAATCAGAAGATTTTTCTGTACCTGAATTCTAAAGTTGGCTCGTTCAAAAGGGCTGCAGCAGAGCTCTGTGCGGAGGTACAAAAATCAGGTCCCGAAACACGAAGAGATTCAAAAAAAGGTGATGCAATGAAATGAGGTGTGTAAGTTTTCATGTTTGATGTAGGGCCCGCTTTTAGTTTGAGTTCATAAGGGAGACTAAAAAGCTCATTTGACAAGAAACGAATTTTGCTGTAAAGATCTTTAGAGATTCCATGGTTAATTATGTGAAAGAATCCCCATTCTTTGCAGGCTAAAGAAAGGGACGAGAGTGAAGACGGGCTTATGGGTTTCGATATATCAAAAACAGGAAGTTGTATTGAAGTTTGGGATGCAGGCATGATGAAAGATGAATAATGAAAGCTGTTGAAAACTAGTTAGATTGCGCAAAGCTTTTAAACCAGTTTGCAGGAGACAAAATTTATATTAAATTAAAAACTATATGCAAATTTAATATTCAAAAGTAGCAAATTTTATACGGACAAGCATCTAGTTGTAAGTGAAAACATTAGAAAGCCGCAATGAAGGTAAACGAGTTGACTTACAGATTGGCAGTACTTGGGAAGATTCTTTTTTCATTGAATTTCCTGTAATGTAACAAAGTCAATGAAGAAGACAATTGACATTACTAATAATAGTTTTAGTTGATCATTCATGTAATAATGCAACAAATATGGAAGTTTTATCAATATATATCATCCCTTTTCAGATGATATATAGCCATTCACATGTATGCAACTGATAAACGAGCACAGAAATGTTCTGCTTTCTAGTGATATATAAAATGAAACTTTAGAATAAAGCAAATCCACTTTACACAATACACAAGTCACTTAAAAAACCATCTAACTTTGAGTAAAAAAACAGGCATACGAATCATAAATTACCTGCATTCCCATGGTCAAAGCAGAGAGAAAAGAAGATAAAATCTAATAATCAGTAATTGTTAAAGTATGTCTTTTCGTCATCAATGCTGTCATCGTGCTAATATAGATAGAAATGTGCATGTGTGTATTAGTTGGCAATTCAACGGCGTTCTAGTCTACAACTTGTGGGCGCTTGTTGAACACGAATAATAAAATCCATGTACAATATATTGAGACTGAATTAGCTGGAATGATGCACAAAAACATAGAAAAGTGACGCATGATGCAAAAAGTATAATGAAAGAAAAGAAAGATATAACATTGATATATTTCAACAGAATTGTAGTACCTGATATTATAGTAATGATTTTGTATTTTGTATATATAAGCAGTATCACTAAGTTTGACAAATTAATCATGTAATATTGATGTCACTTCAGCAGTTTTGGACTGCAGATGTAAGAAGCAACCAAACAAACATATCCCCTCCTTTTTCAGTTGCATTTATAATAAGAATCACAACCACAAGCTATATAAATATAAATATATAACCAAAAATTACCCATACATACAAATATAAATATCAATAAACCAAAACCCTAGAAAACAAATAACCTTAATCATGGTTGATTAATTCGTCATTATTGAAACACTGGAAGAATTCTAAACATAATAATTCATTATTACTACATAAAAAGATGAAAGAAGTAATGATGATTAGTTAACTGGAAGTCGTAGAATCAGAAGGTTTATTATTGTTTTTGAGAGAAGAACAAGAGGATTTGAAAGCTTCAATATGAGATTGACATTTTGTGCGATCTCCTTTGTTTTCTTCTAAACATTTCTTCAAACCTTCCACGTCACATGCTGCTGCCTTCTTCATCTTCTCCTCCTCGGGCCTTTGCATCGCCGGCGCCGCCTACAGTATTTTATTATTTTATAAATCAAAATGAAAATGAATGAATGTCGAGTTGGTTCATTAGCTTTTAAAGTTTAGCGGGGATAATCAAGGTCAATTTCATTATCTGGCTTCTTTTCAAGCACAAAGGAAATAAAAATAACACTTTCTAAATATAAATAAATATAAATATATAAATATAAATACGTTTTATTTCTAGCCAAATGATTATGAAAATATAATCACCATTTTGTGTAAATATAAATATATTATAAATATAAATACGTTTTATTTCTAACCAAATGATTATGAAAATATAATCACCATTTTGTGTAAAGTACACTTCCACATGTGTTTCCTATTTAGCTGGTAATAAAAAGGGTTAATAATAGTTTAATCCTTAAAGTTTCACTTTTTTTTATTCGTTTTAACTACTCAAGTTTGTTTCTCATGATTTAATCCTCGAAATTATGTTGGTTTAAACCTAAAATTTGATGATATTACAAAAATTTGATGGTTTAATCCCCTAGAGTTTATCTTTATAATGATTTTGCTCTTTTAAGTTTTTCTAGTTTAATCATTTAACTTTCAAAATTTTAATGGTTTCACCCTTTGAAGGGTCAAACCACTAACTCAACGCGAACTTGAATGATTAAATAATGAAAAAAAAAATTGAGTGGTTAAAACGAACAAAAAGTAAAACTTTGAGGATTAAACCATTATTAACTCTAATAAAAAATTAAAAATTATCAGACTAAAATATCTGTTACAAAGAATGTTGTGTTACTTTCTTGAATATAATTTAAACGTTTTATTTTCTGGAATGGCCAAACATTCCGGTTTTAAAGGCGCGTTTAGTTATGAAAAACTCCTCAATTTTTCTAGAAAATTTTCTGAGAAAACTGAAAAATTAGAAAACGCGTTCAAGTTGGAGTTTTCTGGAGGAGTTTTTTAAGAAAATGAAATATATGATTTAAGGTTTTCTAGCTTTCTCAATTTTAAAAATGAAAACTCCACCCCTTACATTACGCGTTCTCTTAACCCCTTATAATTTTCAAGGGACAGAAAGCTCTATAAAAATAGAAAAAATAAAATAGAGATATTTTTTTGTAACTAAATGCGTCGTAGGGTTGATTTTCAAAGCTTTTCTAGTATTCCTTTTAGAAAATAAAAAATAATACTATGTTACTCAAAAATGAGGCCTTAAGGATCTGATATCCAGAGTTCCAGACCAATATCAAGCAAATGTATGGGCCATTTTTCTATAACCCAATAAACTGCGAATTGAAAGCCTATGAACGGGCCCAGATAGATGTATGCGGCCTGTCATCTTGAATTTTACAAATTATGTAAGAAATGATACTTATGAAAATATTATAACAAGAAACGTTTAAATAGTATTTGAGTTAGGTTGTAGGTTTACCGTTCTTGAAAAAAGGTACACGGAATACATTATATTCTAAAACTAAAATTTGGAAATTAGCGTTTTTTTTAAAAAAAATTAAAAAGATATTATATCCCTCTGGATCATGCTAAATTTTCTATGAGAGAAATATAAATGGTTCCATTTGTTATCTACTTTATTTGATATTATCATCATTCACAAATACAGTAAATAATAATATAGCTTTTCTTGTAATTTCCAATGTATTTTTTTTAATCGTGAATATTGCCTAGGATGTCCACACAGAGTATATACTTTTATACTTTTATATATTATATAGAGTAAGTATTTGTACTAAAAGTCTTAATATTTTATAAAGGAGAGATAAGAAATTACTATTTTACGTTTCCGATAAATTCGTACATCGAGTCAGTCTTATAAATCAGAGATGAACGGTTAGGAACGTATAAAGGAGGTATAGTGCCGATATGCGTTAACAAAGTTCCTAACATCGATTCATGTTTCTCGAAAAGTGTGATGTCCCAATTAGAACTTTTGAACTTGTTCATCTTGTGTCTCTTGCAAAGCTTGACACAAATATGATTTTTTCAGAAGCTCGGTCAGAACATGGTTGTGAGCCTAACCTTGATCCAAATGATTGTACTGATGATCAACCAGAATCTGTTTCTCGCGTTGAAGTTTTACAGTCCAATCAAAGTCTCTCACATGTCGATAAAGATCCTAACGTCCCTCTTGAAGCCTTGGTTCGGTTTCTACTACTCATACGGCACATCAACAAAATGTTTCGTTAGACAACCATACAACTACTATACTACTCATCCTTCACGTCCTAACTCTTCATGTTCAACTCCTGTTGCTCAACGAATAGTATCCCCTTCATCAATACAATCTCCTTCTTTGGACCTAAACATTTTGTTTCAATCTCCACCTGCCTGACAACCTATCCACCTTACCATTCATAGCTTCAATCTATCTGAAACCAATACTTTAGCCCCTCTCGCACATCAATGTAATCATGAAATTTGAGTTAAGGGTAGTGAAAACATCATTCGAAACCATGCTTCTTCATTGACTGACACTTCTCTTGATGATTGGTTTGATGCTGACCAGTGACCACTCTATGTGTGGTAATGACTTCCTTGATATTGAATCCATAGGACGAACTTTAGGAATTTCAATATCGGAACCAATATCCGGATCTTCTATTCCAAACAAACCCGTCACTTAAAGACTTGATCCAAGACATGACAAATTATGGTGATTCTTAGTTCAAGCATTTAGATCATCAAGTCCGTAATTCACGGTCCAAGCCTCATTACATTAAGTTCTCAAATCATGGTTCTCATGCATCCTAGGTTCTTGGATTCACTCTCTATCAAGAAGGAACCGTTGCTTATTTTAGGTGGTGGTTAATGCTTAATGTATTTTTCTTTATATATTTCTTCAATTAGTTTGCTCTAATTGACACATTCATCATATGTATCATTTCATTCTTCAACTTTGTTGGAGTCTGATTCTGTTAATATTTTTTTTTTCAAAAAAATAAATAAATTTAAATTCAATAGAATTAACTATAAGTTATAAAAGTTAATATATCTTAGTTAACTTCAATTACAAATGACATAACCCCATAATTATTATTTTATAACTAATAAATATGGGAACAAAATCAAAAATCAAAACATTACACATTAAAACTCAGTTTTTGTATCTAATGGAAAAACATCAAGAATTCTGAAAGTTATGGTATATACATACATAATTTGACAGCCTAATTGTATATATATACCTAATTTACTATAGCAATATAAAATTTGACACATAATCAAAAATTAGAACATTTGGCATAAAACTTAGTTTTTGTGCACATAATCAAAAATTAGAACATTTGGCATAAAACTTAGTTTTTGTGCACATAATCAAAAATTAGAACATTTGTCATGAAACTTAGTTTTTGTGCGTAATAAAAAATATCAAAAATTCTAAAGTTATTATCGTAAATGCATACAAAATTTGACAGCCTAATTGTATATAAATATCTAATTTAGCATAGCAATTTCAAACTTGACACAAAATCAAAAACTAAAATATTAAGCATAAAACATAGTTTTTATGTGTAATGGAAAAACGTCAAGACACGTATTTTGTGACGGTTTCACATACATAATGCTTAGTATAGAAATACAAAAGTAAAAACAAAATAATCATCATGTCAAATCTCTCAATCCGACCAAAGACTCTGTAACTCGCAACCTGGTCATTAGGAACTACACTCACAACTTGAAATCTGGCCTTGAGGTTGGAGTGACATTTTCTTTTATCTACGTATTTTTGAATATGTTATTTTACATTTTTTGAAAAAGAAAAATGTGATATATCTTTGGTGTATTGTTGTTTAAATTTATTTTTAAACTATTTTTCAAATTATATTAATACTTTATATTAAATAAACGTAAAGTTAATAAATTTTTACCCTACACATTGTGCGAGTAACTAGTTATATAAAAGCAGCAATGCTAAGTACATATTATTAGGAACATCACTATCATTAAAGACATGTTGATTAATATGTTATTACTTTGATTGATTCTAAAGATAACTAAAATTAAAAAGTAGCAAATGAAAGGAAAGCCATTGGCCGTATTGAAAGAAACAATAAAGTAAAGTTAGTCGAGCAATTTCCATGAAGTTAGCTTTTGAGTCAATCTAACGCATATACCTCCAATAAAACCTTAAATTTAAAAAGGTGCCAAAAGTATTAGAAACAATATAAAATATGTATTTATTTATTTATTTATAATGAGAAATTTGTCATGAACAATGTCCTGGTTAAGTGATACCCATTGGTTTCTTTTATAATTAACAACCGATATGTAATATTTTATACAATACAACGTTTCTTGTTTCTTAATTTTTTTCTTCTTTTCTGTTACCATGAAATTTAAAAATAAATTGTGCGAAACGTTATTTTTATACATGTTAAACGAGATATTGTTTGTAGAGTTGACTACAACATTAAAATATATCGCCGACAAATCAAATATTAAATAAAGTTTTTCATTTTATATTTTTGGCTCCTATTTTGTTCTAAATGTACAATTTTAATCCTTATTTTTAGCAATTGCACATGTTATTGACAACATAATCTATTTTTCTTGTGTTAATACATAATAATACATTTTTATTTAATAATTGTATTGTTACAAAACAAAGTTATACTTTATAATTTATTTATAATAAGATTTAAAAATGATGTATAATTATCATATTGTTTTCTGTTTTCTCACTCCTTTTTATTTGTTTTAAATAAAATAAACTTTAGTATGAGGAAAAATTCATTTTCTTAAGAATTAAATATAAAAAATTGAAGCTATTTTAACGGTTTACGAAACGTACGAGGCATTGTTTGGTTAGAAACATTCTACACAACACAATTAATCTCGTTATCTTAATCTTTTGGAAAACAAAGTTGACGTCCAAACCGACCTACACGTTTGACTTTATTCCACACACAAACACAACCATGAATCAGTCTCAACAGTCAACAGCAACTTAATTAACAGGTAATTAAAGTGCTTTAAATATTAATCAATGCAATGCAATGCCTGTAATTTCTTAGTGTTTATGTATGTCGTTATCGGTTGCTTTTGATCTGTTCACACTCTTTATAAATCAATATTTGTGAATTGTGATCACTATCTCTATAATTCCGTATATCAACAATTTCTAGGGTTTTTGAATTTGTACGGAAAACAGGAACAGTATATATTATTAATTAATGGGGAGTGAAGTGGAAGTGATTGAAGAAGATGTTGAAAACACAGTATTTGTTGCAGTGGGGAAGAATTTTAAGGACAGTAAATCACTTTTATTGTGGAGTTCACAGTTTTTTAGTGGGATGAAAATATGTTTACTTCATATTCATCAACCAGCTCACTTAATCACTCTGTGTAAGTTTGTTAATATAATTACTACTATTGCTGCTGTTAATTTTATATTATGATTTTACTGTTATTTTTGATTGATGGGTCTGGACCTGTGAAATAGCCTCTGGGGTGGGATCAAGTGAAAACCACCCTTTTTATATACTCTATTTATTTTAAACTGTGGCCGAAAACAAGTGCCTTTTTAAGTATAGTATGTTTGTTCATCAGTTTGAAATTTTGTGTGCATCGGTTGGGAAAAACGTGCCAATGTTCCTGCTATATTACTTGATTTATGAAATTTGTTGAACACTTGAACTAGTAGTAGGTAAAGATTTGCTAGATGTTAATTAAGTGGATATCTTATTAGATTCTGCGTAATTTACGGTTGAGAATGTGATTTGTGGATTTTTAAAATGTTGTGCAAACAAATTACGTATCTATTAGTAAACGTTGTCAAGACTCTAGTGTATTGATAGCGGAGAATGATAGGCATAATTAGATACTATAGTGTTATAAAGGATTGAAGGGAGATAGTGAAAAATGAGGTTTAATCTACTTCACTTGGATTGTATATTTCCCCATTAATCCCTACTAACATGAAGTCGCAATTGATTCCGATGTTGATAATATTTATTTTCATGACATGTTTCCAGTGGATGATAAGTTATCTGCCAATAAATTGAAAGAATACATGGTCAAGGCATGGCGTGAACTTGAACTGCAGAAGATGCATAAACTTCTAAATCAGTACACTTTCACTCTTTCTCAAGCTGGGGTATCGTTACTTGCTCTTTGCCCCCAATTTATATGCATATTGGAAGAAGATCGAAGCTATTTTGTAACTAGAGGTGGTAATATACGCGTACATTTGAGTAAAAATACTCGTCCTCCCTGGGTAACTTGAACGGGGAAAACCTCCTCCGTTTACCCATTTAGAGGTGGTAATATACGCAGGTCTGCTAGGTTGGGTAACATGTCAAAATGAGTAATTTTTATTTGCAGGTTAGAACGGGTTGACCTGAAAAGCTTGTTGTCTAAAGTTTACAAAAAGTTATATGGGTACAGAGTTGGTGTGTCAAATTTTAGTTCAATAATAATCTGTTTATTCGAGTTAACTAATTTAGGAGGTTCTAAATTAAATACCTTCAGATGACTTTTGACCCGTTTCCTTTTAAGCTCTTTTTCTGTATTTCCCATTTGACCTTATAGCTCTTTTACATGTAATTTCGAAAAATTTTGAGTTTGAAAAATGTCTACTTGAGAACATCTAGTTCGGTGATTTGGAGTTTCATATTTTGTAGGTGAATGCCGGCAAAATGTGGATAGAGGCCGATAATGTTGAAATAGGTCTTGTAGAAACCATTGTGCAGCATGGCATTCGACGGTTTGTCATGGGAGCTGCAGCTGAGAAACTATATTCAAAGTACGAAATATACAATAAGTTTATTCCAAAAGTCTTAATTTACCAATGTGCTAATATATATATATATATATATATATATATATATATGTAATCAGCCTTCCTCTTTTTGTCTCATTCTTTTTGTTCTTTTTGTTCTGACTGATTTGCTCTTTTTAGTTTGCATTAATGAACTCAGTTTGTCAAGATTGCAGGGATATGTCAGAGCCCAAGTCAAATAAAGCATTATATGTTTGCCAACAAGCACCAATCTCGTGTAAAATCTGGTTTGCTTGCAAAGGCGACCTCATCCATACAAGGTATCGTTGTTGTTGAATAAATGCAACTCAAACTTTAATTGTTTTCGCTTTTTTTTACGGTGTAGCAAGTTTCATTTTGACCTTAGCAAGTTGGTCAAACAAGATCTTAAACATAGATTCATCATTAATATAAAAACATTATGACTCTGCTTGATCATTGATATTGGGTAAGCTTGTGTGGACTCCGATATAGGTATGTCTATAGGTTGGATTTGGATCAGATCGACTAATGATGTGATCCGACCCGTGACCCAACTGAATCCACCGTGATGACCCATGACCAAATCAACCCCAATTATTTTGATTTTGTTGATCGTCCCATCCATTCCTTAAACAACACTTTAACTATAAAAATATATTAAATTTAATCTAATGTTTTGTCCGAAGAGAAGAAACATCTTATGAAATTGGCAATCACGTAAAATGTAATTATGTCATCATAAATGTTTGTCCATTTTTAAAGGTAGTTGTCATAACAACAATAAAGTGTAAGGTAACAATGTTTCTTTCCAGTTTTTGAAAAATTGTCATACAACAGAAATACATAATGGAAAATCTTTTACAGAATATAATTGTTACAAGACTAGTTACGTAGTATCCTTTTTAAGTAGATTCAGTGTGAGAGATATATTAGGATTTTCATATTGGTGCAAAATTGCATTAAGCTGTGTGTTCTTGCAGAGAAAAGCCTGCTAGCCCTACCTCTCATTTAAAAAGCATTGATGCATTATCCCCTTCACCAGCTGCTGAAGAAACAACGTTAACACTTTATCATGAAGCACGTGCTGACATGGCAGTGCTCTCAGTACGGTCTTCGGAGAATTCCACATCTACAGAAGATGATTTTACCACCTCAACTTCAACTCATTTGATGATCAATTATGCAAGGGGAAATGGATTAACTCTAACCTCACCTCATGAATCTCAAGACCAATTGGTTCACTCGCTTTCTACTATGTTTCTGGTACCGCTAAAAAGAAAATTATTCCTAATTTTGATAAATAATAACATGATAAATCTTTTAGGTTATTTGTATAAATGGGTATCAGCTGATTTTTTTTCCAGGAAGGACCCAAAGGACTCTCATCTGCTGAGTTGCATGATAAACTCGAGAATGCGACCACAGATGCTGAAAATTTAAAGCAGAAAGCGTTTGAAGAGTCTATAAAACGGTGGAGGGCGGAAGAAGATGCCAATGAGGCTTTATATAAGGTAAATTTGGTTTTATTAACCGTTTATCGCGGTCTTATATGGCCGGAAATCTATAGATTGTTGTGTTTTATTTCTATACTTTTTCCTGTTTCTTGACTTACTGTCCATGGTTCTGATGTTATATATTAGTGCCAATATAGAATCTGAATTATTTACAGCTTGTTAATTATATAATCTGCTGTAACTTTTCCAACCTATTAGGCAGAAGAATCAGAAAGTTCGTGTAAGGAGGAAGTTACCCGAAGAAAAGAGACAGAGGCTATTCTTGAAACAAAACGTCAAGAAATAGAAAAAATGAAAAATCTACGAGATCAATACGTAGAAGAGCTTCAAATAGTCAAAGACCAGACACCTGAACTGGTTGACAGAATTTCAAAGGCCCGTGAAACAGAAAGGGAGTTAGAGGAGAAGATTATTCAAGCTGTGAATCTTTTAATTACTTTCAAGGAAAGACGAGATAACTTGCAAGACAAGCGTGATAATGCTAGGAGACAAATTAGTAGACTTGCAAAATATGTAAAGGAGGAGAGCACAAATTTGTCGCATGCACGGTTCTATAAACCTTCTTTTTTGGAAATCATGGAGGCTACTCAAGATTTTAACCAATCGTTGAAGATTGGTGAAGGGAGGCATGGTAGTGTTTATAAAGGAATCCTTCGACATGTAAGGGTAGCGATAAAGATGCTACCTTCCCTTGGTTCTCAGGGTGATGCAGAATTCGAGCATGAGGTAAATCCTAACTAAATTTCATTACATGATTATCAAATATTCGAGTAAATGGGTCGAATAGGTTGTGCCTTATCTTAAAAAGGTCATACGGGTAAACAAAAAAAAAAATTGGCTACAAGGAGAGTAGGTCAAATGGTCTAACGGGTTGAAAGTTACCTAACGTCTGTTCGCAATGCATACAATCTCCTATTCTTTTTATTCAAAATTTTCTGGATAGGTATCCTACATCTAACCAAATTCGTTATGTAACCATCATTAATGCATTATAAAAAATGGACAAGAAAAATTATGGGTCCACTCCACCAGGTTGGCTTGTTTCTACCGGTACCTGATTGACCCATAGTCCACCTGTCCTACCCATATCGCCACTTCTAAGCCTTCCCGTACACTTTGAGGCTATAAACCCATTATAGGTAAATGAGTCATAATTGTCTGCTCTAAGTTTGTGTTACAAAACTTTTATATTTTAGCCTCTGGCATTCACGTGCAACAAAGAAAATCAATCGTAGCAATAATTGTTGCAGCCTGCGACAATTTTGTTGCACCTGTGTGACAAATTTGTTGCAACCTACAGCTTTGGGTCTGGGCAGATTTTCAAAGTCTTACAATTTTAATTGAATGGTTGCATTCAAGAACTCAACATGCGTTTCTTGACTTGGTCATCCTTGATAATTTGGTGCAGGCAGAGGTTTTGAGTAGAATTCGTCATCCAAACATTGTCACGCTGATCGGGATTTGTCCAGAAACGAAATCTCTAATCTACGAATATCTTGAAAATGGCAGCCTTGAGGATCAAATTGCTTCTCCGGCCACAACTTCACCTCTTCCATGGCATGCCCGAATAAAAATCGCTTCAGAAATATGCTCTGCCCTTATCTTTCTCCACAGCAGTAGACCTCAAGTCATCCATGGAAATGTAAAACTCACCAACATTTTACTTGATTCAAACCACGTATCCAAATTAAGTGATTTGGGAACTACCCATTTGATTTTCTCTAAAGATCAAGTTTCTTCAACCAACAACATTGAACCCGATGTTTCTGCATATATGGATCCTGAACTTCTGGAATCGGAAAATCTTTCTGTTTTTTCAGATGTCTACTCATTTGGAGTTGTATTACTGAGAATATTAACTGGAAGACCAGCTTTAAGTATTATACAAGAGACAAAATGTGCATTGGAAAATGGGAATTTTGGCACAATTTTGGAATCATCAGGTGGGGATTGGCCCATTGAGTATGCAAAGGAGTTGACATATTTGGGTTTGAGATGCTGTGAAAAGAACCCTATGAATAGACCAGATCTTGTAAACGATATATTGACGAAATTGGAGACTATGGGAAACATGTTTACACTATCACCCGTTGAGTCTGAGAACAATCGTAGAATTCCTTCTTATTTTGTCTGCCCCATCTTTCAGGTACTTGTCTCATTACTTCAGCACTTGCATATGATATTTAAAATAGAAGTGGCAAAATGCGCGTGTTGGATAACCAGTAGTCAATGGGTAAAGTTTTGATTGTAAATGCATTTTGTCCAAAAAATTAAAACGATTAGTGTATCAAATATGAATTATATATCATCAAAAATTTATGAATAAAATGATATAGGAGCTTTTAATTGAGTATTAAAGAGACAACTTGGTCAACTTTGGACCGGGTTGATCTGGTTTATCCATTTCCCTTCTAGCTTTCGTTTTTACCCGTTAGAAAAAAAATGCAACTCGAATCGACCCAATTAAAGGTAAATGGTTCAAAATTCCTACCTTTAGGATTTCGAAATGTTGCTTGTAAAATTTTAGAAACACATAAAACTTTGATATGGTAACCGTACGCGACTTGTTACTTTCCAAGGGAGAAAGATACTGAAAACATTATACACAGGATGGGTGGATCATATCCACAATTCCATATCTGTCATCTGCATTCTCTTGTACCAAATAATGCAGATGCGGAGATCACCCATGTTTATGAAAATCATACTATATTATCCTTATTTACATGCTATTGTATCCATAATAACAAAACACTAGATGAATAATGTGGTAATTGGACATATATCTAACTGATCAAACTAATTTATCTGTAGCTACAAATAATAGTATTGTTTGATGAAATAACTACATTATTAGTTGCGAGTACATATATTAGTATATGATGCTAAAGCTTCAGATATCAGATATGTATAGATGCGTAAAAGGTATTTAGGTCATATATGTAAACATTGTGTAAAAAGTAAGTTTGTTTTCATTATACTAAAAAAGTTAGTTATTTGACCGTTTTCAGGAAGTGATGAAAGATCCTTACATAGCAGCAGATGGTTTTACATATGAAGCAGATGCTATAAAAGGCTGGTTGAATAGTGGCCACAAGACTTCACCTATGACCAACCTTAAGCTTGACCATTGTGATTTGCTCCCCAACCATGCCCTCTCATATGCAATTCAAGAGTGGCTACAACATTCTTAAAAGTACCCTTTTTAAGTTATACTCCGTATAGTTTTGACTTTTGATACTTGACTAGTTTATGGAGTAAAAAGTCAACAAGGAGTATAGGCCTTGGTTTTTAGGGTATTTGGAGTTTTGGACCCATCATACAAATGTATATGAACATTCATGTATAGTACTCATGGTAATTAGTACATTATGAAATTTAAATATTGGATCATTTTGATTCTACTTTTGGTGTGCAATTAATCCAAGTTTCAAAATTGTCTGAAGCTTGAATTTTTTTATTATTACCTATTATCGTATACTACTTGTTTTGTTTTATTTCTACCATCTGGATTTGGTCGTGATTCGGTCAAACTCACGGACGGTAGTCAAGTCACCTTGTACACCATCTCACACGTCAGCACATACCAATATCCACGTGTCCTCCTCTCATCCGTGTCCCACCACGTGTACAGTCATTCACCCCAACCTCATGTTGATTTACCACCCTCTTTCCCCTTCTCCCTCTGATCCCCACAACTCCCATTTTTCCTTCTCTAAAACTCATTTCACCAAAAATCCCTTCACAAATTCACCAAACAAAAACAATTATCCAAAAAAAAAAAGAAAAAAAAAATGTCAGGTGGAGTTGGTCCCAGCAACGACATCCTCCTAAAACAACAAAAACATGATCAGCCAAAATCTCATATTCGTAGCGGAATCTTAACATTCCAACAACTCAATTCTCTGGCACTAATCATCGTTCTCTCCGCATCGGGAATGGTCGCAATCGAAGATTTCGCATTCGTGGTTTTATCTTTTTTCTACATGTATTTTCTATCCAAAGTCGCTTTCCCAACTCTCTCCCCGTCATCCGACAACACCGTTTTCGACCACAATCGAATGTTAAACCTCTACTGTTTTTTCGGCGCATTTGTCGGGTTATTTCTACCCGTTGCGTACATATTCGAAGGAATATATGAAGGTGATAAAGAAGGTATCAAAGCGGCAACACCGCACGTGTTTCTATTAGCTAGTCAGTTGTTTTTAGAAGGTGTTGCGTTTTCGGACAGATTTTCGCTCCCGATGCGGGTTTTGGTTCCGGTTGTTTATAATTCGACCCGAATATTTGCGTTAATGGAGTGGGTGAGAAGTGAGGTGACGAAAGTTGAACAAGAGTTTCATGGAAGTAGTAGGAGGTTGTTTATGGGAAGAGTTTTGGCCGTTGCTAATTTGTTGTATTGGGCGTTTAATCTTTTTGGTTTTTTGTTGCCGTTTTATTTGCCGAAAGCGTTTAAGAGATATTATACGGATGGTGGGAAGAATGTCAGAGATTAATTATTAATATTAATAATTATTAAGATTGGTATGATATATATATGTGATGTGATGATGATAATTTAAATTATGTTTTAATTAAGGTTTATTTTTTATTTGTTCTTGTTACAATTTGTTTTGGATGATATAGGATGTGTTTGTATATAATTATGGTGTTTTGGATGTGGTTGTACAGATTAATGATGATTTTAATATTTTGTTCTTGTATAATATGTAGATTATTATTATTTTATAATTATATATTATAAAGAATTATATAAAAAATTATTAATGCATATAACTGAAAAAGCTTGTTTAAAGCTTGTTTAAGCTCGCATCTTTTGAGTTCAATACGAGAAGTTCGAATCTCGAACTCGTGAGCTCGATATAAGAAGTTCGAACTCGAGAACTCGAGCTATTTAGGCTTAGCTCGAATTGAACTTTTAACGAGTACATATAAACTAATTAATGATGATTTTAATGTTTTGTGGAATGTTAAATGTGAAATGGACTCGTTGATTACAATTCTTTTTAATATAAACTAATTATAATTATATACAATCAATAAGTTAATGAAACATCATATTTCAATTCTTACATACTTTTACCCTATATCAAATATATAAAGTACATATAATTTTCACTTGTGTAATGTATAATATCTCAACTATTTGTCAAGGATTTTGCTATTTACATTATTTACAGGACTAAGAGTATGTTTAAAAATTAAATTTATGTAAAAAAGGGGGGTATAATTTGTAATTTGTTGGATGTAGTTATACGGTTGGAACAATTATATTTAGGGTGGATGGCAATATATATATATAGGATTGGGATCACGTGAAAATAAAAGAATAAAATAAAAACGGTGATAACATATTCAAGCCCTTAGATCAAAATATATATATAACAGGGGCTGGAGATAAAATAAAAACGGTAAAAACAGTTAACCTTCACAATTTTATAAAGTGTGAAGTTGAATTTTTTTTTGCTTCACACTTAATTTTTAAATGGGAAGCTTATTTTTTTGGCTTCACATAAAATTTACGAATTGTGAAGGTTGAAAATTAAGCTTCACACATTCATAAATTTATGTGAATCTAAAAAAGTTAAGTTTCACAATTAAAAAATTTCTAACTTTTTGTGAAGCAAAAAAAAATAAAGGTTCACAATGAAAATGTTCACAATAAAAAAACGTATGCGAAGCGAAAAAATAAAAGTTCACAACTAAAAAAATTATGAATACAAATTGAGATTGTTTTCGCCGTTTTTATTTTAACTCCTCGTTTTCATCGGAAGACAACCCTATATATATATATATATATATATATATATATATATATATATTTGATGTACAAATAATTTTAATTTTTTATTCATAATTTTCCTATTTTATTTTATTTTATATGATCTTTTGAATTGAAAATGGAAAAGACTGGGAAATTATTTTCCAACGCTAACGGACGGAGGGAGTAGTTGTTTTTGGATAGGATAGTAACAGTAAAAAACTGTCGTTTCATAAAATGTTTGGATTGAAAGGAGCATCTGGGTTCTCAAGATTCTCAACAGCCGAGGAAGTTACCGATGGGATCGATGGATCGGGTCTCACCGCCATCATTACAGGTAACTAACTAACTCATCTCATCATCTCCCAAGTTAAATGGAAGGTTTAACTACAATGCCTTCCAACTGTTTGATGAAAGTAGCAAGTAAATTTGTTACAGGAGCAACTAGTGGCATTGGGACCGAAACCGCACGAGTTCTTGCACTTCGTGGAGTCCATGTAGTTATGGCGATTCGAAATATGTCAGCTGGAAAACAAGTTAAAGAAGCAATCTTGAAGCAAAATCCAAGTGCCAAAATAGATGCAATGGAGCTGGATGTTAGTTCTATAGCATCTGTTAACAGTTTTGCATCAGATTACAAGTCTTTGGGTCTTCCACTTAATATCCTTATGTAAGATTAACACTCATTGTTTTCAACTTTTAGTTGTTTATTTGTTAGATTTTACTCCTTATTGACCATCAATTCTGTTGGAAATATATGAGCGTTGCAATGGTAACATTTAATGTGGATCAATACTCTGAATTATGTGAGAAACACATTAGGTTGAACTATTTTGCCCCAATATGCTTAGGGTTACATAAAAACCACAATCGGATGATTCAAAGTATCACTCAAGTTCTAGGCACAAAAGCTCATAAAACACGTTGGTTGTTTTTATGTGTTCTGTTTTGGGACCAAAATGTCTGTTTTATAACAGAAAGTCGGTTGAAAATGAATTGTTTTGGCGAGAAAACTTGTTGGTGGAGAACTGTTAACTCGGTTGGTGGGTAAACATGTATCATGTATATCGTTTACAAGTTAACGGTACCCCCACAAAGGGACACTGCCCCCTCAACCCCTACCTTGTCAGGTGCAGATTCATATTAGTCCACACCTGCTAGTCCGTCAATAGAATTTGATATGAAATCACTTCGGTTTAGACTGTCTAGTCTAAATCTCAGTTACCTAAATGATTGACGACACAAAACTCAATGACGAATCCCACTTTGTGATTTGATGTAAACATTATTATTGGTGTCATATTTTCGTATTTCTAGCAATAATGCAGGAATATTGGCAACCCCCTTTTTGCTCTCCAAAGACAACATTGAGCTACAATTCGCAACTAATCATGTGGGTAAGGATTGTAAGGTGCTAATAGTATAACCTTTAGATAACCTGTTTATACTTTGTTTCAGAAAACTTATGATTTTATTTTATTATATTATTTTTATGCAGGCCATTTTCATTTGACAAATCTTTTACTGGAAACCATGAAAAGAACTGCACATGAAAGTAATAAAGAAGGAAGGATTCTGAATGTCTCATCGCGCAGGCACCAGTTATCTTATAGTGAAGGAATTCGTTTTGACGAGATTAACAGTCAATCCAGGTAAACTATCTGTACTTAGTTTTATCCAAATATTGGCTACTGTTCACAAAATTAATCTGTTTTGAGAAAAAAGTTTACCAACCACTTCTTTACATATGGTACAATATTTTTATAATCTATTTAAACTTAATAAAGTCCAGGTACAATGCTTTATCTGCATATGGTCAGTCAAAGTTGGCAAATGTTCTCCATACTAATGAGCTTGCAAGGCGCTTAAAGGTACTCTTCATCCATGAAAATTAGGTCTGTTGTTCATTGTAATAAACTGATTAAATCTTGTTGATAAGCATGGTGTTTTAATTGTTATAATGATAATGAAATTGGTTTCACAAACAGGAGGATGGATCAAAGATAACAGCAAATTCAGTTAATCCAGGGGCAATTCCTACCAATATATTCCGCCATTATACCTTGTTTAGCAGTACACATGATACTTCTTCTACGCGTTCTCTTTGTATATAATTGTTTGTGTTTTTGTTTGATACAAACTGAGTTGTTTGTGGATATTAGTGCAGGTCTAGTTAACATATTTGGTAAACTAGTGCTTAAAAATGTGCAGCAGGTGATCATTCATTCGTTTTAAAAAAAACTTGGTCTGTATTAAAAAAATTCTGAATCGATTACTTGACAGTTTACGATTATTACATGGATAAAACTTATTTGCAGGGAGCTGCAACTACATGCTATGCAGCATTGCACCCGCAAGTTGAAGGAATTAGTGGCAAGTATTTTACAAACTGCAATTTAGCTACAACAAGCTCACAAGCTAATGATGTCCAACTTGGAATGAGGTTGTGGGATTTCACTGCGAATTTGATCAATGAAAACTCTACCATTCCTCATGAAGATTACTGAGACGCGAGAGCTACAATTCTTGTTGGTACGCCATGATTTTAGAATAGATCGTGCTCGGTAATATAAAGTTGCAAGTATACTAAATCAACTTGGCAAACCTAAACGCTTGTATATCATTAATAAACTTGCAAGTTGACATAATTTTGAAATTTTCCAAACTGTATCTCATGTTCTTGGCAATGAAAGGAAGTGTCTTCAAAGAAATATTACCGTTCAATAATCACAATCAAATAATGTGTTGTATCAAAAGTGAGTAAATACTTAGATGGATATATTACATTCCCCCTAAAAATACTTTTTGACCAGATATTAGAAATTTAGAGCTTCCTGTTGCAATGCAAACAACTCTTACACAGGAAGACAGAGAGAAATGGAAAAGATATATATTAAATATTTAAATATATAAATATAAATAAATAAATAAAGTTGACGATAGGAAGCTAGTTTAAATTTGTGTCTTCCTTTCAACATAAATTATTACAGTAATTATTAATATTGATAATCAAGGTACCATACAACATTTAATATCCAATGATACATCAGCTACAATTAACAGGCAAAAAAAAGTCAGTAAGAAAAGATAAGTACAGATGTGAGGTTGATTCCCAATTTTTTTGTACAGTAGTTAGAGCTTTCCACAAAAAATAGCCCTAAATCTACTTGCTCTATCATTCTATGTAATGATGGTACAAGATCTTAACATCAGGTTTGTGCCATCACTTATCTAAGTGACCCATCTGTTTACAATCATTTACTAGTTAATGGTCCTGCTTTGTCGCTAAATCAATTAACTTCCTGTTGGACTAACCGAGTATACAATCAACCCAAATAATTATATGCAAAACCCACCTGAAAAACCAAGTTTCGGCTTTGCGCAGCTCGATTTCAGTTTTTGTTAGGCCCGTTCTGCGTGGGGAATGGAATTTTAGTGTATGAATTAAGGATTAAGATTAAACGATGGTTTAGAAGTCGCTCTGTTTTGTAAAAGTAGGTGAGATACAGAGTCTGCCAAGATTGCATGCCCCCCGTGACGTTCCTGAGTGAGCCCACTGAATTGTTTTACAGGGTTACGAGCATGAGATTGTGGTTGCTTTGCTCGAAAGATATCAGGAACATGAGGGGCATAAGGGTTATGGGCAGGTTTTGAGATCTCGTGCAAGTAAACCGACTGGTTAATGTGATGAAATGGGATAGAACCACCACCGCTAGTTAACGGGCTGGATGCGCCTGAAGATATTGGTGATGGAGACATCCATCCATTAATGTGATGAGGCGACCTTGAATGTAAAAGAGGGCTTCCGATCGGGGAGACTGGACATGATATATTCCTCGGAATTTGAAGATCACTGTAAATAAAGTAAATGGAACTGAACTATTAGGTTTACATACACAGAGCTGGCATTACACGTAGAGGTAGGCAAAATGGGCGGGGTGGGTAACAAGTCAAAAAAGGTTCAGGTTGAAATAGTTATTTTCTAATACGTATGAAGTGGGCCAGGACAAGTTGATGATTAGCATTTTTCTCCATTTTAACTAAAACTTGTAAATAACTAAGGTGATATTTATGAGTACAAAAACACTATTTTTTACAATATTAATGCAAGTTTTTGAATGAAGATGATTTAGCCGTATCAACTAGAAATAAACTTTTGGCAACTTTCAACCATTCAACCCCATTTAACTCATTCCCCTTTGGCTAATGTTTTATTTAACCTGTTTCGAGATAAAACCCATTCATAAGTAAATGGGCTAAAACGGCCACCTCTACTTATGTGAGTGTGTGCCTATGCTTGTTTCCTGGGTGTGTGTTTGTGTGTGCTCAGGACAGAGTGAGAACAAAAGAGTTTGGAGAGAGAGACCTGGAACAATAACCAGGTTTTGGTACTCTAAATGAATGGTTAGCGAGTCTATCGTTATCAAGTGCGCGTCGGTTTCTTGGATGTCCGATTCCCTGCAAAAGAAAAACCTTAAATGAGCCATGATAGTTATCACAGTTTAAGCCTGACATAACAAGCAGAAACACAAGCAGGTCATCTTAGAAGTTTGGTAACAAACAAACAAAGAGGTGAGGGTTGAAACGTGTCATTTAAGTGTGGGCTGAAACAGGCCGGGCCAGGTTGAGTTGACCTGCAAATACTTTTTTGTCCTTTTTTTTTATTTTTTCTAAAAATCATCAAACCGTTAACTATTTTACAAATACAATATTGTTAAAGTAATTATCTCGAACAAGGAATGAAATAGGAGGTTCAAACTTCAAGTGTTCAACCAATTGACCCGTCCCTCTTTTAGCTAGTTTTTTTTTTTTTTCCTGACCCATTTGAGATAATATGCAACGGAGGTCGACCCACATAAGTAAATGGGTCGAAGTTGACACCTTCGAAGAAAGTAGCATTGATGTGGACTTGATTGAAATTAGAAGAAATAAAGTAAACAGATATACCGGAGATTTGACCCCATTTCTAATGGCATGTGGTGGATCTGATGGGTCAGGGCATGGTATTGCCCTTTCCAAAGGTGCAGCATTTCTTACAAAGCAGTGATCTAAAAGCTGAGCAGCTGTAGGACGATGATGTGGATTGCGTTGCAAACATTGCCTTACAAAATCCTTACCCTCATCTGACAGATGATCAGGAATAGCAGGAAGTTCTTTGCTGTTGCCAATCTTAAACAAGGCAGCCACCTTTAAGCAAACATATCAAATTATTAAAAACAATAGCAAAATCAGATCTAAAGTTTGCGTCCAATATGAAAATTAGATGTGGAAATTTTGGTTAATTCATACCCAATGGGTCAAACCATTAAACAAAAGAAAGTAGCTTAAAACAAAACAGGTTAAATGGATGACAAGTCGTTCAGAGTGTAATTTTAGAGCAGAAACCCTCCTATATTATTTTATCAAGTAAATTAGAATGTATAAAATATATTTATGTCATTGACACCAACTATTTAGTAAAAATATCAAAATTATGAACAAATTGTGTTCCAAACAATCAGGCCTGTTCTACAAAATACAAAAATATACCCATTTTGAATCATTATCCAACTGCCCATTTTTGCCTGCTTCTACAAAAAAATATGTCTCTCTCTCTCTCTCTCTCTCTCTCTCTCTCTCTCACACACACACACACACATAAACAGAAAGAGCAAGTTTAATTAATGGAATTAGAATGCTGACCCCTTCATACTGGCTCCAAGGTGGTTTAGTTGTTGCCATTTCCAGAACCGTGCATCCAAGACTCCAGATGTCAACAGCAAGGTTAGAACCAGTGGTATTCTTTATAATCTATGTGGATGAAGGTGACTGAGAAGTGCATCATGGGTAAGAGTGACATAAAAATAAATAAACTAATTTATACTAACCTCAGGTGCCATCCAGTAAGGACTTCCTTTGAAAGATAACGGGCATGCCTGCCCTGTGATCTGCAATATTTGTAGAGATCACTTAATAACAAGTCCCCAAGTTTTAAACTTTACCATCGTAGGTAAACTTACATGTTTTGCCATTCCAAAGTCAGCCAGCTTGACTCGGCCATTCGGGTCAACAAGGATATTTGCTCCTTTAATATCCCTACACACAAATTTCAAGATACCCAAAATAAAGACACTATTTGAGTTTATGGAGAAAAGAGTAATCTGAAAGACAACAACTAAGAACTAGGCTACTTGCTTCATAAAGGTAATATAAATGATGCACCTGTGGATAGTATTCTTAGCATGTAAATATGCAAGCCCTGATAAGATTTGTTGAGTATAACTTCGGATTGCCAGTTCACCTAATTGCCCATACTCTTGAAGAAGCTTATAAATGGAACCGCCAGAGACATATTCCAAATAAATATAAAGTTTGTCATCAACCTGTTGAAGAATCATGAGTATATAGCTAGTCTTAAATATATAAATAAATTTCAAACATTTGGATATAGAAATGTGCTAGTGAGTACAAGACTTACCATTTCAGACCCATAGTACTGAACAATATTTGGATGGCTTAAACGGCTCAATAAAGATACTTCCTGCAAATGTATAGAAACATCATTTGTAACAGGTATATAAAACATCATCTGCAATGAGAGACAGAAATTTCTATCCATTTACGGAGTATAAGAATGGGTTAAGTTATAAGATTTAACTAAATAGTAAAATGAGAAAATGTCAAACGGCTCAAGAGTCGTCCAAAGTGTATTCAAATGTATAAAACCTCCTCAATCGCTATAATAATAGAAAGTGGTGTGAACCCTAAATCATTAAAAAACGTTAATTATATACGGAGTATTAAGAATGATCAAGGAAGTGTTTGTGGACTGGCCCAGGCTGATTCATTTTTACTTGTATAAAAAGTTACATGTTTCAACCCATTACCCAACCTACCCGACCCACCCAGTTTGCTAACTGTAGCGACCATGTCAACCAACAGAGATTACAGCATCTGTAAATGGCTAATATACATACTTGTCCCAGCTGTTTTGCACTTTCCTTTGACTTTGCATCATCAGCAAACAAAGTCACCTCCTTCATAGCGCACATTTCGCCGCTTTCACTACACCCGCAATATCAGATAAACACATAAACAATAAGAATACAAACTACAAAGTGCATAGGACCATAGATGTGGGTGCCATTATAGGCTAACAAAAAACCATTTATATTTGATACCTGTTGAAACCAACATAGACATGCCCAAATGAGCCTCTACCCAGTAGCTTTCCCTTCTTCCATCTTGAGCAAGGGCTCGTAAGATTCTCAGCCCTTGCTGGACTTCGTGGTACAGAAGGAGATGTTGCTGCTGAATTTGGGTGAGAGAAAGGTGAAGAGCTGGTAACGGAAATTGGAGGAAGTGGCAACCTGTGACTTTGTTGTTTTCCATCATCTGGCCAGGTATTCTGTGACTCAATGACTGCCCCTCCGGCTCTTGGGTGGATCGGTGTGACCGCACCACTATGGATCCTAGAGCTTGGGCCAGGACTTGTCATTCTGGGACTAGGAAGTGGAGAGTACTCCGGGCTACCCCTGCTGGGCTGCCAAAATATCCCCGCCATGTCACCACCCATAGAATTATGCCCAGAATTCTGACCTGATCCAGGGCTAGAACAGTGACCAGCATAGAAAGCAGAATTTATTACTTGTTCGGTTCCAAATGCTTGTAGAGGACTTCTAGAAGGACTTGAAATTGAGCTGTCTGGAGCACTGCAAAATGCAACATTGTAAGGGACGTGAAGATTTGGCACATGACTACTTAATGGTTTTCTTCTTGTGGGCGAAGAAGAGAGATGATTGTTGAACAAATTGTCATGTAGTTTTGGTACGTCCCTTGAATGAATTCTTGTGATATGTGATTGATCCTTGGCAATTATGCTTCAACAAACAACAAGAAGAACATCAAAAAGGAGAGAAAGAAAACTAGCAATTAAATTTTTAAATCATACAATATTGTATGTATAGCATGAGACCGAGAGTTCTGCGAAACACCTCCATTACATCTTTGTTTGGTTTTTTATAGATGCATCATATTATAACTATTTGAACATGAGCTTATACCTGGTAGGGCTGCCAGCAGTTGTTCGACTTACGGTATCATAATCAGAAGCCAAGGGACTACGTTGGCTTGAGTCAGGTGGATCATCACTATCACTATAACATTCACTAAAAACAGACTCTGCTCCATCAAAATCTGGATGTGGAGAAAATGGTGATGGTTTGGATCCCTTTTCTTGTTTCGGTTTCCCCAAAACTCTAATTACAGGTTCGTTACTAGTCACACGCAAAGGAAGAATAGCCGGAAGTGGGAGTGGTTGAGCCTGAGGTCTTTCCTGAAAACTTTGGCATCTTGCTACATGTTTGGATTCTTTTAAGGGTGATAAAAACCCTTTCTCTGAAACTGTGTCACTGCAACCTCTTTGCGAAGCAGCTGATTTATTGCTCGATTTATTATCAGAAGGGATTCTAAATTTCCTCAAAGTGTCAATAAGACTCTCTTTGTTTGTATTTTTCTTTTTTGCTTCTTTTGATGATGACTTACCCCACCATGAAGGCATATTTGAAGATACCAAATCAAGTTTCCAAAAATGACTAGAACTCCGTCAATCACTCCCCAGATTCCAACCAGATTATTCTTTATGTCTCATTTCTTTACAGATTATGAGCCATTGTACTAGTCTCAAAGAGGCTTCCGACTGCTGAAATTACAACTTCTGACATATCAAACAAAAAAAAGGCATGGTTAATTACAACTTCAATTTTTTTGTACAAGATACATATGGGAATGATATTTCTATGCAATGTGGTATGTGATTTCTGAAAACATATTTATCTCTCTTGGTATAGAAAGAAATCGGGAACAACCCTATGGATCCAAAAAAAGGCAGAGAAATAGACGGATCACACTAAAAATCCTACTTAATTTTCATGATTGTATTTATTTTTATTATAACATTATTACAAATACTAATAATCCACATAAATGTTAAACGAACTTATATTCCAGAATTCAACAAGTAAAGTAGCTTCCATCATTTCGTGCAGCCTTACAATATAATATCACCGGATTCTATAGTTTATGAACATACTGCATACATTTGTAACATAAAGTACGTGTACAACTATCAACATCAACATCAATTCCCTTTAAATAAAATCAATCAGCTATCAACAAACTTGCCAAAAATTAAAAATAATAATAATAATAATAATGAAACTAAAATTATTATTATTATTATGCAGTAACCAAGTCAATGCATGAAACTAAAATCAAACAAATCAAGTATATTTCACCAATAATCTCTAATTAACACACATACATAAATACATATATAAAACTTGATCAATTAGGATTTCTAATTACTTAATTAGGTCAGTAATCAACTTGATCTGTAACTGCATAACTACATCATTTCGACATAGATCTACACTGACATTAATCAACAACAAAAAGCTAATTAAAATTGAAGAAATTATAAGTAACCTTGTATCGATAGACGTCTGGATTCACCTGCAATTACTTAACAACAACAGAAAAGGTAAACATAAAATGTGATTGAAAAAGGAAGGTAAAATAAGATTGTGGAAGTGTGATAGGGGAGAATCAATTGATTAAATGAGAAAGAGAAAGAGATTTCATTTGTTTTTTTATTAATTTTAATTTTAATTTAATTTATAAAGTTGTTGTACGATCGAGTGGACTGTGGAGTGAGTTAATTACTGCGTGTGTGATTCACCGTTGCATTTCTGACAGTGAATTACTCGTAGTAAACAGTAAATAGTAGACTGCCGTTTTACATTTACATTTACTTTACTACCAACCAGGGTTTGGGCCGGTATCATTTCGTAACGGTCCAGAATCAATATAATAACGGTTATCAACCGGTTTCGTTCAGTATTAATCGTATTGCAATTGCAAAAAGGATTAAATTAAATTCCAAAGTAATATATTTTGTTATTGGTAGTGATATTCATCAAAATTTTGATAAAGTTGCGGTAAATTTATCAAAATTTGTGGAGAAAATAACATTTTTTATATTTATCTACATTTAAAATTAGAATTGGAAATGACGAGGTTTTATAATGTACTTAATAGTTAATACAATACATATGAGTAATGTTAAATAAACTTAAAATTACACATAATTCATTCATAATTAATAATTTGATGTATCAATTATATATTTTCTAATTTGAATTTAAATTTTGACCTATCATTTAATTATATTAACCAAATCAAATCGTCAGGTCTAATATTTAGACTTAGATGTTCAGACCTTCGTATCATTTTTTATACACATATGATATGATGAATGATGATTTACTTTTTGAAAAAAAATTATATTAATATTAATATTCATTAAAATTAAAAGTTTATTAGGACAAAAACAATATTTATATTTATTTATTATTAGATTAAAACAAAACCATACCCACACGTTTCGCCAAATTATATATTTTCTTCTTAGGTTGAGAAAAAACAAAATATGGTAAACACATCACATGGGACATGGTGCACAAACAACACAAATGAAAACAAGCACATGGCACGAACCATAAATGTTAATTTAATTATTTGTTTAAATATACAATGAAGATTAAACGTATAAGCAATTATTATGATTGCATTTAAATCGACTTTGATGAAATATGGCAGATGTCTATAAACATACGGTTAGCTATTATGAGAAAGTTGTTATTCTTATTATATTTCAATGGAATGGTTATATTATTAATGGTTTATCACATCATTATTGTTATGTAATAATAAATGTGCAATGTTTATCATCTAAAATCTAAATAAAATACATCAGCTCCTTTAGGTTTGGTGCTGACAATGAAACATTTTTTATTTTGTTTTTTAATTTTTCTAACGTGTCGTCTCGTAACACTAATTTTAGTAATAACACAAGCCACGGCAATTTTATCATTACATTTTGAGGGTAGTTAAAATGCAAAAAACAATCCTCAAAATTTTAAAATAGTGCGATTTTAAAGACAAATTATTATTACGGAGTATTATTATTATTATGTTATATATATTTATAATTTATAATTATAATTATTATGCTGTATAATGTAAAGTAAATCTACTAAAAAAGTTGTCAAACAAAAACTAGCATACTAGTAGAATAATGCTAACAAGTTCTCGTTAATTCGTTATCTCATAACGAAGATAAAAATTTCTTAAGTATTAATATTTCTATTTAATACCTATTAATTCAATATAATATTTACCTTTTTATGCATATTATAAATACAAATTTTGATATTTAAGAAAATTACGAGTTTATTAAATGAAGCTCAACGTGTGTCACAGGGCACACGTTAGTGAATTTTTTTCTTCTTTGGATAATGACAAATATAATGTTAGCTAATGTTAGCTGTGGATAACTTGTGTGCATCAAAGTAAAAATAATGTTACATTTTTAATTCTTTAACTCTATAGATACGTATTTAATCCTTGAAAATACACTAACAAAATGTAACCTTAGATGCGGTTTGATGCACAAAAGATTTTCTTTTATTTTAAGTATCAAAATCTAAATCTAATCGAATCTAATCTAATATATGTACATATATATAGGGTAGGGATCAAGATGGAAGTAATTTTTTGAGGGAAGTAGGGAATCTAACAATTCATTCGCAATTAATGATAATCAAACGTAAAAAACATATTTTTACCAAAAAATATTAATTAAAACCAATGTTATGCCTATTAATATTCATAAATAAACTACTTTTTATAACTTATAATATCATATAATGAATATTAAGAGAATTTTATAACATTCATCATTAATGGATGTTAACCGAAGTGAATATTATCAGTTTCTTTGAAAGATTATTCATTAACATTCGTCCACGATGATGATAATCAAAACGTATAAAAACATATTTTTACCAATAAATATTAATCAAAATCGATGTTATAACCACCAATATTCATCAATAAACTATTTTTTATAACCTATAATATCATATGATGAATATTAAGAGAATTCGCTAACATTCATCGTTGATGAAAATGTGTAGTTTCCCCAGAAAATAGTACTTCTCTCTACATCGGACTATATACAGGTAAAGTCCTTAGAAAAAATTAAAACTCTTTACACTGCCATTAATCTTACATGGGTTACAAATGGTCCAAATATACTATCGAGTACTTGTACCACCTTATATTATTGAATAACTGATTAAATTATCCGTAGCGTTAATATTTTGAACGGTTTCCTTTTCTTGGTTTTGGAGACAAGACGATGTTAAAGCCCGATCACGATGAACCGTTATCGAGTATCTGGTTTTTGATTTACTTATATTTTATTTTTATGAATTGTTAGATTATAGAAGTTAAGGATGAGATGGAATAATTCCAACATTGGATCCGGATGCATCTCCATAATCAATCCTGCAAAGCTTCCAACCAGCCAAGAAAAACAAATGGTTACCAATTGCTACCATTAATGACTTTTCAGACCTACATTGTATTGTATTTATTATTTATTATTTATTATAACCCCAACATAGATTTGAACTATAAATAAGTACTTTAGATGTTTTTTCTTTAGGAAAATAAACACATTTCTATCGACAAGTATGTCGGAAGCAAATATAACCATTCTCTATATTGGTTGATGGTTCAAATCTCTTTGATCTTTTGGGACACCTTCAATGCGATTTATCATAATATGTCTATACAATGAATTGTGTTGAAAAAGCATCAACATCAACAAAAATAGTATAATAATTATTATTCTTATTCTTATTCCATAATCTATCAATTAAAGCTGGAATCTATGAACAATTTAAGCTTAAACTTACAATTGGTACCTCTATATTTTAACTTTAGTATATAAGATTCATGCTTAAACTTACAATTGGTACCTCTATTTTCTCCATAAGGATTGTGCATTAAGGGTTGCCAAAATCAACTTATGATCATATGGATCAGCATCAGGTAATAGAGTTGATATGGGTTAAGGTTAAAAGTATAATAAGGTGATAGAGTCGGACAGATTCTCAAACACAAGCTTGAAGAAACAGTCAACAAAAGTGACGCAGAATGAGTCACAGAATAAGATAAAAGTCCAACTGGATGGAAGGGCCACAAAACAAGTAAATAGAACGTGGAAAATGACTGCTAAAGGATGATGGGCAAATTCCAATAGAATGATGAATTCAGACATGCCGTTGAAAGGGCGGCTAGAAGTTTCAATTTCACCCCGATTTATATGAAAATGAGTCTCAAACTGAGTCGTGTTTGATTGATAACAGGGTTAGCCAAGCGGTGAAAGTGTGGGATTCTCCAAAAGGGGTAGTTAAAATGGGAACGGGTCAACATGTCGAATAGCTCGAATGGGTTATACGGTCAAAAGACGCTAAACATTTATTTACAACGTCCTAAACTGTTTTGATTTTCAAGAAATTATGTTGTTAGTATTTTAACAATAAAGTTTTGCAATCATACTCTTTACCTTAACGATTTACAAAAACTATCAAAAAGTTAGCGAAACAAAAAGTGTGGATGGGTCAACCTAACACGGCCCTTTTACCCGCACATACAAAGTACTTGGTTTGACCCAAACCCATTTTGACCCGTTACCCAACCTGTCCAGCCCGCGCATTTTGCCACCTCCAAATGTGACAAGAATCTCAGATGACCATTGGCTGATTTAGCAGGACAGGCTAACAAGCATATATATAAAGGAACTGAAAAGGGTAGTTAAGTGAAGTAGTCTGTAATGTGCGAACAGGGTAGCAATGCCATCTCTTTCACATTCAAATTTATAACCAGCATCTGAGACACACAATCAGATGACAAAGTTTATGATAACTGACAAAATATCTCCAAATTATTTCATTCTTCTATCACCATTAACAGATTTAAATCTTTCTATTTAGAATCCATAATACATGTAAAAAAGAACTAACTCATTATGAATCTACATGTGTACGTATATATAAATTGCATACAGCAAAGAGTAAACATTGGAAATGTAACCAAAACTATCACCTGCCAATCAGGTGTTCCTCGGTTAATAACCACAAGACTAGCTCGGTTTAACCGATGGCTGCAACATAGGAAAGAAAGTCCAGTTGTTTTGGGACCCCAACTCCACGCCAATTGAAATCCCTTCAACAACTCCGCCATTAATGTTGTCAAAGTTGAAATCCCTGCTCATAGATTGTCGTTTACAGTAACATTGTTTCTCCTTGCCTTCTTCATCTAATGGTGTGTCGAGTATTTCACTCGAGTTCTTCTTTTTCACACAATATTCACAAAGACTCTCGGTTCTTTTTGAAGTCATTTTATCAGTGACTAGTGAATCCCACTGACGTCCTGATGTAGTTCTAAAAGATGATTCTAGATTATTTGCGAGATCTAAATGGGTCAACTCAAACGAAACCCTGTGATCAATTAAGGCTTCTCCCTTTGGGGAGTTGGTTGCCGAGTTGGCAAGCGATGCTACCTCAGAAATTTGGCTCTCCATCAGGTAAATCTCCCCACCATTTGGGGTCAAAGTACCCGAACCTAATCTTGAACCCAAACCATTTGGAGTCAATGATCCAGAACCTACTCTTGAACCCAATCCATATCCGTATGGGGATGCTGATCCGGAAACACCATTTGGTGTTGCAGATTCAGAACCTAATCTTGAACCCCATTTATGAGTCGAGAAGTACTCGTAACCAATGAACTTTTGGTCCTCCCCAACCCGTAACTTGAGAACACGATGTTGTTTATCGGGGAAAGGAGAAGATGTGCCAGAATTTGGAATTGTTGAACCTGCGCTTCCTGTGTAAGCCGGATAAGGCTGGTATTCATATTGTGAAAGCAGGAACTTGTTGTTTGACCCCATACTATGTCTTCGGGCCCGGGCAAGAGACGAAGTCAAAAGCTGAGCAAATGGGACTTCAGGAGATGAAGGTGTGGTAATTTGTACTGATTCGGGAGGGGGAGTAAAGGAAGCAGTAGATGGTTCAGTAGTGTAAGTAGAAAACACAGGAGGTGAAACTAACTGAGTCTCGTAAGCATAAGGACCGACGGTAAAAATTGAAGAAGAAACTTCTTTTGAGTGCGGGTTTTGAGAAAGTGATTTAAAAGAGAGCAACCCAACTGGTGAATAGGAGGCAGAGGGAGGATCTGATTGGAGAAAAGATGCAGGAGAAGACGGTGGAGCTATAAAAGGAAATATTACAGTGTTAGAGTTGTTCATACTTTGCATCATGGGTGCTGCTGATCCATGTGGTGTTGAGTCGGGAACCAAGAGGGCGTGACTTATTTGTTTGCTTTGCTTGTAAGACCCAAAACACCAATATAAACTCCAACAGCTGCCCCATCTTCTTTTCTGATAGAGAAATATATAAAGCAATGTAAATAACTCAGTAAGAGATCGTAGCACTAATGTACAGAAGAAACAGAAGAATGTGTAATTTCACTTTCCATTTCTTAATTAGAGTATATTGTTAGCAAAAAAAGAAGACAAAGAAAAACGTTCACTAATATGTTCATGTTTAGCTAAACGGTCTCGTCCCATTTGAAACATAAAGAATTGATCTGGATGTATTCATGTAATTTAGGTATGATTTATGAAAAGCAATATCTCTACCAAAAATGTGCTATGTGAGAGATTTGCCCAACAAATGATTTTTGTACCACCCTCCAACACCTAAAGACTCTAGGAGAACAGCTTTCTTTCACTGCAATAAACAAAGGTATATCATGCACCTTTAGTGTTCACTTAAGAAGCTCAAATGTATGTGTAAGGTTTTCTTTCGTATACTAAAAGGCTAGGAAAAAACAACCCTATTCCCTATCTGCCATTGTGTAAGGAGGTTTTAAGTTTCCAGTTGCCTATTTTAGAAAACAAGAAACCAACCAATTGCGGACTGTAATACAAGAGGTCCCTAAATCCAAAATAAAATAAAACCATCCCAGCTTGTATTTAAGGTAATATATGTTTATAAGGAGGTCATTGTTCCTCCTGGCATCCCTCATGCTTTCTCTTTGAAAGATCAGTACTCAATATCTTATAGTTGACTCAAGGTGCTACATATGGTTAAGATTATCACAATAGTACCAAAATAGTAAATGCTCGAGTAACATGTTCATACCAAAAGTTCAATTTCCTCTCTACATAAATACTCATTAGTAAAACTGGTGGGACAGCATTCATTATAATAGTTACAAAACTTCATACATTATGCTAATCTACTGTTTTAGTGTGAAGCTATGCAGATAAATCAATCAAACAAAACAGTCACTTGATTTCTTCACTACAGTCTCCATCTGTTCGGTCTCTCTCAAGCAAAATTCATACTTCGCAATCGCAAATCATAAATACATAGTGATCATAATTTATATGTTATCATCAATTTATATTCCAGCCATACGAAAGAAAGAAAAAAAAGTCAAAACTATAATTCAACATAATAGTGTTAAACTGTTGATGGTCCAGGCAAAATTTATTGCATCTAACCTATATTCTAGTCTATTTGGACTAACAATAGCAATAAAATTACGTAGAAGTTATTCAGATAACGCCTCATAAGTGGTCCTTGAATAATGAATTCACAGGTCTTCCAAAATAAATAAAAAGATAACCTATTAACCTCGAATTTATAATCTTCAATTTCACTTAATTATATAACTAATCAAACACAAATGTTGTAACACGACTGAATTTTACATCTAATTTTCACTATCGATTGCACTTAACACAAACAATTAACAGATCAGATTATATGTACATATAAACATGTGGAGTAGATATTACTCGTTACGCGATCAAATACTTGTGAAAAACGAATCAACTAATTCGAATTCAAATTGAGCACAAACCTGTACGGAAGTTGGCTGTACACGCCTATCAGCGGAAGTTATGGCGGTTGCCGCAGCGTTCACCGTCTCCACGGTGTTATTAATCGAACTCATATCGATAGAAAACCGTCAACGGCGACTACGATTCACCGGAAAACTATAGATTCATCGGAAATGCAACAGAAAATGATAGGATACAATAATCGAACAGCATCACATCAAATATGCATATACATAAAGTAATAATGAATAGAATTAAAAATGATGATGATGATTAATCAAAAAGTTGTATGACAAAAAGGAGGATGCACACGACTCGCCTATCTCTATCTCTCTCTCTTTCTATAAAAGTATATATGTGTGTATCTATATGTAAGTATAGGTCTAGCTGTGATTTTTGTAATTATGTTGCACGTAACGCTAAGATTAGATATTATTTTAAGTATGGTTAATATTGATATAGATATCGATATTATAAAAATTATAAATTATAAATATTATATTATAATTATAATAATAGGGTGAGGTTTAAATGAGAATGAAAATTTTTGTGATAATGGAAGAATCAATAGGAATGTGTCACGTATCACAAAATTCATTTTCACTCACATTTTTAATAATTAAATATCTCAAGAAATGGCTTATTGAAAAGTTATAAAATTGCATCATAAAAATCATCATTTTTTTCTCTTCGATTAGCCATCTCACATGATATACTTTCGACGATTTTTTTTAATGATCGTACAATATCAGTAACACATGTGGTACTCGTTGGTAACACATGTGGTACTCGTTGGTAACACATGTGGTACTCGCTGGTAACACATATGCTACTTGTTAGTATCACGTGTGATAGTTATTTACAAAACCAAAGAAAACGAAAAAATAAAAAGTTGTCGAAAGTATACCTTGTGAGATCTCTAATCGAAGTAGAAAAAATTGCCGATTTTTATGGTGCAATTTTTATGATTTTTCGACTTACCGTTTGAGATATATTTAATTTTTAAAAATGTGAGGGAAAGTGAGTTTTTGTGACACATGTCGCGTTCTTACTTGGTTCCTCCATTATCTATAATTATGATTATAATTATTAATTGTTAATTATATAATTATGATAACTATAATAATCAAGTAATTGGGTTGATCGGTGGGAGTAGCGTGAATGTGTGACATTCAAAATAATGTTAGAATGTTAGACTTTTTAAAAAAAATATTCGGACATATATAAATGATGATTATATCAACTAATATTTCAAAAACATAAAATTTATCCGAATATATAAATATATTAAGCATGTTTAATAATGGTTCTTAGTGTTGTCTGGCAAATGTAATTTTATTTAAAACGGAATATAGTCAAAATAACGATCATAGTCTTTTGTACTATTTTTATTAATCATATTGTTAATTTTTTTATTATATTGAAGAAATCATCAACTTAAAACATAAAGCAACTAATCAAAAAATAGTAAAGATTTTATTGTACATACCACAATTTATTTATTACTATCTATATTTTATATATCGTAAAACTTTGAAAGTTAATCTTAGTTTAGTTAAAAGAGTAAAAAAAAAGTGAAAGAAAAATGATATATGATTAACTAAAATTAATCTTATTAATTAAAGAAAAAATAAAACATGACAAATTAAGTAATAAAATAAATTAATATAAATATTCAAGTAGTTTCTTAGGATTCATTCGGCGTCAATTCTTTATTGTGTGACTTATATAATTTTACTAAGACTTGAGCCCGTGCGATGCAAGACCATTTAAAAAATACAATTATATTAATTTGTAAGTTTAATGTTGTTAATTAAAAAAATACAATTATCATTGTGATAATGATTAGTAACATAAGTTAAACTATAATGGATGAACTTATATTTATTTAATCAGTTGATATATCAAGTATGATGTAGTCTCCCCATTTCCTTACGAGCGGTTGAAATTTGGGTCTATGTCCATTTATCACGGTAAAATCGATCTTATCACCATGTGAATGACAAAAGTAACAACCATTAATTGCAAAATTATGTTAAGTTTTGATACATTTGTTGAGCTCTTGCGATGCACGGTAATTAAAAAACAAAATTAATCATATGTTTTTTAAGTTTTCAATTGTATTAATATTGTTGAAAGTTTATTATTGAAACTCAACAATAACGTATACCAAAATGTACAATAATAATCAATTTTATATATTTTATTATAAAAAATTTCCTTAAACTCAATAGATGATGATGATAATATTAGATCATTGCAATGTATGAGATATCAGTAAGAACGTGAATTTATTTTTTATGTAGGAAAAAATTATTATTTATTAAATGTAATGCATAAATTTAAAAAGCTATTATAATAAATTATAATAAAATTGAATTACAAACTTTCACAAAATAGAAGGAAGTAGTTTGTTAGAAATTCAAAATTTTGAAAACTTTAAGAAAGTGTTATGAATTATGAAGATTTTTAAGGAAAAATTAAATTGATGATGTGGCATAATTAAGTGAGTTTTAGAAAAAGGTAAAAAGATGATGTGACATGGTAAAAATTACAGGAATTTTTTTTGTTATATATATATAAATAGATATTTCTAATATTATAATATCAAACTCTTATAAAAAAAAAATTATAATTTATGTTTCGCGGACAAAATTAAAATTATGCTTGAAAAAAAAAGTCCTTGAACACTGGAAACTGTTAAATTCTTTATAAAATCTCCTAAAACAAATGTCAATTTCAACCGGCTGTTGTACGTCAAACTTAACCCACCTTTTTACACAGCTTGAAAAGTATTTTAGGATGTGTTTAGTTATGGAAATTTTTTTACAATTTTTCATCTTAATTTTCTAAGAAATGAAAAGAGATTTTGTTTTCTAGAAAAGTGATGAAAATTTAGAAAATGTGTTCAAAAGTTGATGTATTTTTCAATTTGGAAAAATGATGTGAAATGAAGGCTTTTGAAATTTTTTAGAAAAATGGAGTAAGTAGTATAAAGGAAAAAGGTAGAAAACTTGAAATTTATGTTTTCCAACTCTTAGTTATAATATGGAAAAGTGACTTTTATATTTTCATGAAAAACTTTTATGGAAAATATCTATTTTAAACGCGTTTTCTAATTTTTCAATTTTTCTTAAAAATTTTTTCTAGAAAACACCCATTTTTTTCTCCAACTAAACATACCCACCTTTGGATACAAAGGTTCCATTAATATAATTGTAATTTTGATGTTAAAAGAAAAAAGATATAAAATTACTTTAAATAAATAAACAAATTAATTAATATAGTAATACCAACCCAACCTTGTATTTTGTATTTTTGTCAAAAGGGGCAATTTCAACTTGTGACTTTCCAAACGAATCGAAATCTTGCATGATTCATAAAAAAAACGATAGTTTTGTAGCTTTCATAAGGTAATGCAAATGTTTATTTCAGACATTAGTTCTAAATAACAATCATGACATTTATTCGAACCGACCATGTGCTTTTTCCATTTTAAGTAATATATTCTACCAATTCATTACCGAGTACCAATCACTGTTTAAGAATAATTTTATTTTTCTTTCCCTTTTACCGAAAGACAAATATTCACTGACACTACTATAAATATATACATTTGTCCCGATCTTTAAATTTGAACTGATAATTCATAGTTGCAAGATCACCTAAATATCGTTAGATCAGTTACTCTTTTGATAAGATAAATAAATAATCCTTGATCAAATTCATATTGATACAAACTTTTATGTCATTATACATGCCTTTTTAACTAGACTTTTATGTGTCATGAAATGAAATTTGTCATGGATTCATTTCAAGTAGATTGTCACAAAACTATGTATAATTCTGGGTTTTGAACATTTAGACTCAAAAGCATCTATTTATTTGTCAACCTTTTTTGCATAACATGTGAAATCTCATTGTTTTGATATGTTTTTTTTTCATCGTTACTCAATGTAACTAACCGTTTAATTTGAGACGTATTAAATAGTCAAATGCCTTGTCAAATAAATAAATGGTAAAAAGAAAAAAAAGAAAAAGATATTGATCCACATATTATTTCTTAACACATTTTGATGCAAATAATCATTTTAATGTTATTAAATTTATTTGGTAGTGTGAAGAATAATAACATATTAAATGTTTGGATTGTGGGTTTTGAAGATAGGGAGTGAGAATGACTCAGATTTTAGATGTTTGTTTAATAGGTTTTGTAATGGTAATTGGTAATAAAAATTGAAAATCAAATTCCTAAATTTAGACGTATGTCAAAATCCAAATAAATGGTGGGTTTGAAAAAGTAATACTCGTTCTCGTACCTATAATGAAACTCATATTCAAACTAAACACCCCTAAAAATTAAAACACATGGTAACATTCTCGGTATATATGAATGAGAAACTAACTATACTATATGTTATAAATATAATAATTGATTAAGCTAATATTTTAATTAGTTTTTTACGCTTGAATATCATCATTACTCTATTTTTAACTTGAAAATGTAATCATGTTCAAACAGGGGATCCCATTTTTCGACTTTAAACTTTATCCACACTTTTATGAGAACCTTTTTAGGTGATGAGAATTTATTGCAGTTGTGAGGTGTGTTTGACGACAATGAACTGAAGGTGAGATTTAAGCTAGAGTTTGTAATTGTAATTTATAATTGGAGTTGAAGTTGAAGTTTCTATTCAAAAGCTATTTTAAAAAGTTTTTAGGAACTTTTTTTTAGAAGCTCTATTTTTTATTGTGTTAAGACTTGTGAACTTGAACTTATAAAAATAAGCTCAATCACCTAAAAATTCTAAAAACTCGAAAATTCTAAAACCTCCGTGTCAAACACACCTATGGACTCATGGCTTATTTAGTATTCAAAATCATATTTTGCTTTTACAAATTATTTATATTAATATTTATAATCTATGATTTAATACTAGAATCACCAATGTTAAATCATACTACGAGTATATGTACGTACAATGTAGCATTTCGGTAATTCTTATTCGTTTAGCATGCGAAATTATAGAACAAATGTACATGTTATAAACGAAAAATATCAACATTCAGTTGAATTATAATGTACTATATAATGAAATTATGAAATATATAGTAAATTATATATAAAAAAAAAATATAAACTAGACCGGTTTAATCGCCCTATAAATTTTTGCAAATTGTTGATTAGACATAACCAAGCTGTATACATTTCTCTCAATTGAGGGACTTGAACGTTGTAACATGCATAACTTATTTGTGATATGTTACTCTAATATTGTTAAATTAGGTCAACCTTTTCATTTTGTAATCGTTTTTTACGACCTTGGCCTACTAATTCATGAGGTTCGAGTTTACCGTCAAAGAAGCTCGAGTCAATCGTCAAACTACAAAAGAGTTATAGTTCATTCTCTATTTCTATAAGTCATATGTCATTTGATAATCACTCGTCAGGTTTAATGTAATTATTAAAGATAAACACATACAACACGACATGTATTATATTTTATGGAAGAAAGCATAATTTGTTCAAAATTTTCAAATCGAAATAAATATGAAGGTATTGGTATATTTAACGTGGGCCATAGGACTAGAAGGACAAGTGTGGATATTTCACAAACTGACCATCGAGTGGGGTTAGGATTGGATTATGGGTATGGGTTGTGGGCCTACATCACAAAAGCCTACACCGGCATACCACATGTCTAAAGTGGTTGGTGCTTTCATTTTGCAATTACAATAATATAATTTATTTTTCATTATTAAGTAATCAAAGCAATTTTTTTTTTATTAAAAATGAGGAAAGAGTTATTATTATTATTATTATTATTATTATTATTATTATTATTATTATTAAGTATTGAAAATATTAGGTATTTATAGTAATATATTAAGAATATTGCACATGGTTTGCAGTAAAAACTTTCATTAATTTAAGGAAGATTTTTAAAGATAGAAACTTGAACAAAGAGATTTGTGAGTTCAGAGCAAAGTAGTTAAAGGCGAAGGCGAGCCGAGGCGACATGCCTCTTTATTCGCCTAAGGCGAGAGGTGAAAAAAGGCGAACGTCCGAGTCAGTTAAGCTATTAACCTATGCTGGTAATGTATATCACATAATCTAACTAAAAAATAAAGAGAAAAGACATAATATGAAGATATAAAACATGCATACCTTTTAATATAGTCGTGTTATAAAGAATAAACTCAAAATAGATAAGCTAAAATGAACTAAAAAACTCATAACAAAGTAAAACTAAGAAAGTTTAAAGGTCTAATACTTTAATTATAAGTGGGATCTGAAAATTTGTGATGTTGGGATGTTTGAAACGTGAAGGATATTGAAAAAGAAAAACTTATCTTTTATATATTTGAATTTTATAATTAATCTATTCCTAATGACCTAAAAGTTTTGAATTATCTATAAATAATATCCATTAAAGCCTTTAGTGACAGCTGGGAAATGGAGAAAAGTCAGGAAAAAATGAGAAAAGTCAGGAATTCAAAAGTTAGGAGGTCAGCGAACCAAAAGTGACCGCCTCTCGCCTGCTCGCCTTCTCGCATAATTAACAAAGGTGTTCGTCTTGGTAAAATGCCTTGCCTGAGGTATACAAAGGCGAATTACACAATAACGCCTCGCATTTTCGCCTAGGTGTTCGCCTTTCTCGCCTTTGACTACATGGGTCGAGAGTTGAGACAAGTTAAGTTCAAATAATGTTTGTACATCTGTTTTTGAAATAACTTTTTTTGGTAACTAGAAGCCGGCATGTTTATCATCCAAATAAGAATCGAGTATCATTTCGCATACGATATATGACTGGTGTTTATATGTATACTAGCCTTTAAACCCGTGCATACACACGGGACGTTGAATATCACCTAATTTTTTATTTGTATACGAAGTGGAGTAATATAAATGGTAAATGTTTAGGGTTTATGTAGCAAGAATAGTAATATCAATTTTTAGTTTTAGAGTAGATTATGTAACACAGGTATAAAGTTATAATCCATATTTTTTGAGCATGAAAAGTGGAACATGATTAGTATTGATGGCCTATAATACAATTATTTAGAAGAACTGAAATGACATGCATTCAAAAGCATGTAAATTATAATGCTGACATCAATAAGCATAAAGAATTAATAGCATCAACAATTATTGACATCAATAAGCATAAAGAATCTAACTTATAAACTTGACGAGTCAAAGCTTAATATTAGTTCGAAAATAGATTAAAGTGTTGAAATGGAGCTTGATCAGAACTGCAAGGTCCGAGTTTGACCATCAAACTTAGACTGAAACATAACATGATGAAAGTCAGACTCATTAGATAATATTTACAACTGAAGTTTGAAGTAATCGAAAATATCTATAAAGATTTGTAGTTATATGCTTTACAAATGTTCGAGTTAAGTTCCGAGTTTGACCATCAGGCTCATTCTGAAACATAACAATGATGAAAGTCAAACTTAGACTCAAAAGAACATCTCCATATTAAGAATGTTACAGACTGAATATAATCTTTACAACTGAAGTTTGAAGAATCAAAAATATCTATAAAGATTTATAGTTATACGTTTTACAAATGTTCGAGTTAAGTTTGTTAGAACTCGGAGTATTGAGTTATGGTTGTATTGTGTTTCCTATCTCAAACACATGTATATATAATTATATAGGATTCATTAGATTTCGAAATAACCTAACTCTGTGTAATTCCACATATACAAAATCGGTCAATTCCTCACGTATATTGTAACACCCTCTCTTCATATTCTATAAAATATTCTTTTAATTCGGAAGCGTAGGTCAAAACATATATTGCATTAATAACATTTACAAAAGGTACATATATATTGTTCAAAACAAAGTATGACAACTAGGTGTTACATAATTTCAACTTTCATTTAAGTTATCAAAAACATATCAGAGTTGCCAGCTGGTCAAACATTCCTTGAACATAATATTCCTGCCCGCCCATTTCAATCATAACCTGCAGGGATTAGGGTGGGGGATTAGCACAAAGCTAAGTGAATGAATGTGAAATTAACAGTTCAACTCAGCATAACAATCTGTTTACATCAATTAATCGTAAACACATATCGTCAAAGAGGATCGGTGGTTTTTGAGGAACCCTAATGCCGCGGTGGCCCTCAAAGAACGCTTATCACAATCTGTATTGGCCTATACAGAATATACCGATAACTTGTTATTACCATTTCACAACACATGTACAAAACCCTGTATCTGTAATCATGTAATAATCAAGTTCAACAATCTGTTGACCTCTTTAATAACAACAAATGCCCGAAGGCCACATTGCACGTAGATTTATAATCAGCAACTCAGACCAAACAGTCTATCAATTATATCTACTTTTAATTGTTGCAACCAAACCGTTACAACTAAATCAATCTTGTGAGTTCCAAATTCACTCACCTGTCAGTCTTAGTCCAACAATTCAGAAGTCTAATGTTACTGAGTCTTCTGCTGATCTGAGAATACAACAAATAATGAGTTAATAACTCGTTCCACAATTGTATAACATATTTCAATACATAATATCGAAACGACAAACAATTACCAAGTTATAACAATGCACTTATATAATTATTTACTCAATCATCATAATAGCATATTTATGCGAACAAGCAAATCCATGACGTCTAAGAAAACAAAAGTTCAATTCGAAGTGAAACCAGAAAATCCCGAAACGAGGTTTAAAACTGAAAAATGCCATTTTCGACCCCAAGATGACCCTAAAAGGTCTAAAACCGCCTAGGCTCATTTAAAAGAGTTTTAATTATTGGACCGTTTCGAGTGACCATGCGAATCTCGGCCCAATCTGTGTTAAATGAAAATTGGGTAAATTTTTAATCACTAAAAGTATCACTAACACTTATGCACTTTTGAAATTTGCAAAATTAAACTTTTAAAATCTCAGTTCGCAAAGTAACATCTCAGTTCGCAATAATCTCAGTTCGCAGGGATTCTCAGTTCGCAAGACAACTCAGTTCGCTAGAAAATAACTCGGTTCGCAAGGCAGCTCAGTTCGCAACGCTATATCTCAGTTCGCAGGGATTCTCAGTTCGCAAGACAACTCAGTTCGGTTCGCAATCAAGCACAGCGAACTGAGTTCATCTTCAACCTGCGAAGTTCGCTACAACAACCCAGAATTCCCGAACATCTTTCTCCATAACTCAAAAACTCAGATTCCTAACACTCTAACAAGCTTTCTAACAACTTATATACATCAAATATCATCATATAACATCTTTCAAGCCTCTATTTCACAATTAATTCATGAATTGACTAATTTAAAAAAAAAACAAGTTATAAACACTAAAATACTCACAAGAACAAGATGATGATGATGTGAAATTCGATTTTAAAACAAGATGATGATGATGATGCTACTGATGATTTAATACTTCATAAAAAGTTTCTTCAGTTTTGTTTTCAATTCGCAGGGTATGGAAGTTTTGAGAACGTATATGTATATATATATATATTTGTCTAACCCAATACCATTACAATTTTAGTTCCCTTCTTAATCTATTGTCTAGAACTTAAAACCATTTTGCGAAAACCAACTATTTTATTTTACCGTCAACTAGATTGATTTAAAACAACGAATTATTTATTAGTCACAATAATTCATTTATCCTTTTGACTAATATTATCAAATAAACATAATAATACTAAAATATTCCTAACACATTAAATAATGAATTTAAAGTTAGGAAATTACCCGTATATTACTAGGCCCTTAGGGTGGATGTTACATATATGCGATTTTCTCGTTCAATGTTCATGTTTAATTATGATATTTAAATGAGAAAACAAACACAAGATAGCTTTCAGATGGTGCACATGTAATCCTTATTTATACAGGAAAATCTCGATCAACAAATTATATATTAACAATTTATTTGGTTAAGAATTAACCGATCATATACAAAGTAACAAAATAATAAAGAGAAATTGGATTACATGGATAAACTCTTAATAGCTTCACACGGATTATTAAAGCAGTATCAATTATTAATATATATATTAATTATTAATTTATATATATATATATATATATATATATATATATATATATATATATATATATCCTACACGTCGATAGAAAACAAATATAAGTCGGGACACTTTAAAATTAGATGTAGATATGGATTTTAAGTATAATATTATTATAATTGCTAAAAGATAATTGTATTATTTTAAGGAATTTTAAAATCATAATTTATGATGTCATATTTTTCTTTAATTTTAGCCAATTCGATAAAATCAGACAATCCTATTAGTTAATTGAATATTTGATGACATCATAAAGCGTTTCCTGTATTATATTTAAGATACATAATAATATAAATCAGTCGTAGCTAGACTTAAGACGATATATAATGATAGTCGTGTTTAAAGGTTGCTAGTCATAGTTTTTTTTTAAATAATAATAATAATAATGCTAAATCATATATATTATGTACAAATAGACGTGTAAAATACAAATAGAATGCGATCATTCAACAAGGTAATGCAAGTTATATAAGAGGTTAAACCAAGTTGTAAGGTTCTGATATTGTTTTGACTTTATGGTGTAAGTCTGTAAGATAACTCATTCCACAAGATTTTGAGTTTTTGTTTCATCCTCTGTAAAAATGGCCCAAAGGCCAGAGCTATGAGCATTAAGCTGGAATCTGACCCTTTTGTCAGCCTCATAATTCACAAATTTATGATTTAATCTGGCCCATGGACCTTTACCAACTTCATAAATTATGGTTCGGACGTTTAATACTTTAATTTAAGAGAAATGTTATCTATATGTAAAACTAGTAGACTTAGACTATATGTGTGTATATATATATATGTATATATATATATATTATATTATATATTATTATTATAAATATAAATAAATATATAAAATTTACCAACCCTATAAGAAGAAAATAAAATAGTAATTGATTGGTTTATATTTAAATTTTAGTAAGTGTACTTTACTTATAAAAATTTAGTCCAAACATCAATTCATTTTACCTTTTCCCTATTTCTTACAACATACATCAACCGCTACCATATTTAATATGTAACGGCTTAAAACTAAACTAAAAACAACTTAAATTTTAAGTATGATAGCCAGATAATTCACCGATGGAGTGTTTGGTTTTTACCATAAATTCTTACCCTTTTAGCAGAGGTATATCATATATCCATAACCATGAAAACAAAAAGCTACTCGGTGTAGTTCGAAACAACCCATTATGATCCTAAAAGAACAACCCGTTATGGTCCTTTATGGTTGATACGCGTAACATCACATCACGAGGAGATTACCGAATCGTTTAAATTTATCTTCGCGGGTGCTAGAGATCATGTCTATTGCATGTCCGTCGTGTAATATGGGTGTGGAATCTAATGACCACGTCTTCTTTGGATGTGATACGGCTAGAAACATTTGGCGTCGTATTCGAGTGTGGACCGATATTAATATGCCTTGCTTCTCTTCTTGGTTTGATTGGATACATTGGATCGATGATTGGAGAGCTTCAAAGGATTCTAAAGACCGTGTGTATGTCATTACTGCGGCTTCTTTGTGGGTCTTATGGCGATTTCGAAATAGTGTTACTTTTAATTCTCATCCTATGAGGAAAAGTGACATTTTCGGTTCCATTCGTATATGTTCTTTCTATTGACTTAAATGTAGAGGTCGTAAAGTTAATTGCTGGAATTCTTGCTTAAACAAGCCTATGTAATTTCTCTTCTAGCTCCTTGCTAGAGAGTTCTTGTTTTTAATAAAACTCATTGTTCTAAAAAAACATGAGGAAACATCTCTAATTCACTTATAATTCACATAATATTAAGGTACTGTATGTATTTTATGAGTTGATGAGCGGGTTAATAATCAAATTGGTAGCAACACGTTACAACCAATTTCTAACTTTTAATCCGATCGGGATTGACCCATTTTGATTTTTTTTAGTAAACTTGAACATTTGTACCTACCTACTTTAATTTTTAACTTTGATTTAAGTTTTAACAAGTTTTAACCACTGCTTGCTATTTTTTCTGTTATATTTTAAGGGTCCACATTACTTTTTTGGGTTGTTCTATAATAAGTGTATATTTTGATGTTTAAGTATTTAACCAATCAAAAAGGATTTCAATGAGTATAATATTTGATTGATAAAATGCATTAGTTAGTGAAAGAATTTTAAAATTTTATATACACCGGACATTTTAACTAGTGAAGAAGTAATAATGAGTTTATGACCCAATCTTATTGAGAGGGGAAAAGAGTTCAAAATTGGTGAATACCAGCACACCACAAAAATTATTTAATTCAAAGTATCACAGAAAACCAGGATCATGTTGGGCCCAATACCAATCACCTTCCTTCGAACATTTCCAATTTCCCCCAAATTCAACCTCAAATCTGCCTACCTTAATCTATACAAAGCACCTCCGAATCATGGCTTCAGCCATCCTTAACCCCCCATATTTATCATCGTCATCAGCAGCACTCACAGTTAAAAAATCCTCAATATATGCTTCCCTCTCAACTTCCCAATTTTCATGCTCTAAAACCCTAATTATTCATTCTTTAAAGTGGGTTCCTCATCTGGGTTTAACTCCATTTTCTAATTGGAATGGCCTCAAGAAACATGGGTTATCAATTTCACTACAATCTTTTAAATCAGGTACATTCTATTATTGAATCATTACACATGTCAACATTAGTTCAATTTAAATGTAAAGTTGTTAAAAGATTTTGTTGCCATCAACATTGTGTTATGTGTAGGATTTGTTATAATAGGGAACATAAGTAGGCAACTTTATATGAATTTTTTGTTGAAACTTTGGCATCAATTTTGAAGCTGAAATGTAACCCTTTTGACTTCCCAAGTCAAACGTAGTTTATTTCAAAGGCAAAGATGTTAATCTGTTAGGAATATTGCATCCTAATCAATAATCACAATTGGGTTCCGCATAGGGGCTGTTATTGTTATAATTTTAAGCATAATAATAATAATAAAGTTTATTTGAAATTTTTTTGAAAAGTTGGTATCAATTTTGAAGTTGAAATGTAACCTTTTTGACTCTCTAAGTCAAGTCAAAGTGTATCAGTTTGTTTTTAATGCTTGACAGATTGCTTTGATTTTTTGGTTACAGAAAAGAGAAAGAAATGTAAAGGGAAGGGTGGTGTGTTTGCATCTTTATTTGGAGTTGGAGCTCCTGAAGCATTAGTGATTGGAGTGGTAGCTTTGTTGGTTTTCGGCCCTAAAGGTCTTGCAGATGTGAGTATAGTTTGATATCTGTTTTGCATTTTAGGATTCTAATTTAGGGTGTGTTTGGATGTGTGTTTTCAATTCGATTATCATGACAAACAGATTTTAGTACTATATATTACTAGTACTACAAAAAAAATATCTTATAATATACGGAGCATGTGAAATTGCATGATGCCCTTTTGTGGTGATGTTTAATATATCTAAAGTGCAGGTTGCTAAGAATTTGGGAAAAACTCTGCGAGCATTTCAACCGACAATCAGGGAACTTCAGGTAATGTGAACAAACATAACCTACACTCTCTTCAGCACGATTAGCTGTGCGTTTTCAAAATGATTATTGCGCCTTTAGAAATCAGAGAATCAGATTGCTTTATTTCGTTTACTCATGTGCTAAGTGACAAGTTGCAATTCAATTCACTACAGGAAGTTTCACAGGAATTCAAGAGCACCCTTGAAAAAGAGATTGGTCTTGATGAGCTTAAGAATCCCCTACAAGAAAATTACACTTCCAACACAGTGAGACCGCCCCCGAGCCAGCAGATTCCTGCTGATAACCTTGAGAATTCTCAGCCAACTGTACCGCTGTCTGCTAACACTACAGACGATTATCAAGCAACCACAACTCCACCTGCTGGTAGCCAGGAGGATCCTCAGGCAACAACAACAACAACTCCGCCTGCTGCGAGTCCAGAAGATTCCGAGGAAACAACAACAATTCCTGCAAACACCAACGAGGATTCCCAGCCTACAGATGACACTAGTAAGTACTCTTTAAACTCATTTAAATTTCAATAATCATTTGGTATAAAAAGTTGCATTTTTAATTTGTTTCGTTCTTATGCAAGGGTGTTTCAAACATCTGATGATATCATCATAGTTTCTAGAAATTGATGATACTGATGACAGTTATTATGGTTTTCTTGTTTTGTCATTATTGAAGGGGATTTTAGACATTTGAGTATTATCAAACAGGAAACACTTTGTATTAGCATGTAGATATTTGCTGTCCAGACATACTAGACTGAACAATTTCCTCTCGAGACATTAACACAATATAATAAAGATTTCATATTCGTTATCGTTCATTTCTGTTGTCAACTAAGGGCCATCTTAATATATTACCTTCCAGATACCTTAGTGACCGCCTACTACTACTATTACAATATAACTTAAGAAAAAAAATGAATTTTAGAGAACAAATAGAGTTTTATTTGAGAATGTACTGTTCGTTGAATGTATTATGTTCGATTTCTTGTTGTAAAGTGAATGCTATGTTGCTTGATTTAGGAAACGGGTCTAAATTTTATTCGAGTGAAGACCTCTTGAAGATCACACAAGAGCAGCTGAAAGCAGTTACCTCCCAACAGCAGAAAGAGCAACCCCCATCTTCTACGCTTTCCGATAATCCGAAAAGTGATGTCTGAAACTTTAAGGAAATGCCAGTTTTGATTGGAGGACACGAAGAGAAATTTCACCTTGTAGCACAAAGCGAACTCCTACAATATTTTAGGCTGCAAGTGTATCAGTTTTTTTGCTCTTCAGAAAATGTGGTAGAAACTTGTTAGGTTAAAAAGGTTGTACGAAGATTTTGTTTGGTGTAAACCAACAATCTGTTGTACATTTAGCCAACTATTAAATGTTCACCTCATTTATCTGTGTCATGTCCAATTTAGTTTCTCTCTCTTTTTTTCATGATAAACATATCCAAAGATTTGCTTCCCCATAATAAATGTATTAAAATCATCATTTGTCACATAAAACCTTTGGTCTAAGATAAAAATGACGTAGTTTGACATGTGAACTAAATAATATCGAATATCGAATCTGTTATAAGTTGACACTTGACTATAGTCAAGACTAGGGGTGTGTTTGGATAGAATATTTTGATATGTGGGAATGAGTATGGAAATAAAGCTGAATGATATAAAGTGTTTGTTTAAAGGGTGTGAGTTTTTAAAAATTGGAAATGAGACCTTCAAATTGAAGTTTTTGTCAAATCGGGTTTGATCATGATACTCATTCTCATTCCACCGTAGTATCAATTCCATATTGATAGTGATTCTCTCGAACAAACCAATCACATCCTACATATCTAAATTACAACTTTATAGAGAGTAACAACTTTAAAATAGTGTAACATCATTTGTGAAAAGTACTTTTGTTTTTACATTAAAAGGTTATCTTGAGAACTCTTTATGGACAATTTGCATGAAACAATTTGCTTGCTTTCTCAAAGAATAAGACAAATTAGGATAATAATAATTAAATAAGAAAAAATAATTAATTATTAATTATGTATGATTTGAAAAACAGAGGTATAATAGAAGAACTGTTCAAATAATTTTTTTTGGATTTGTGCTTTCATTTTTGGGGTTACTAATGGATACATGCTTTCTTGATTATCGTTGTTATTCTATCAAGTATATGTATACATGTAGTCTGTGCATTCAAAAAGCTAAAAAAATATGGAGAAACCTTTCATCCGATAAGTTAATTATGGAAAAAGTTTGTAGGTTCGTCGTTAAATAGTGGGAGGTCCCATGTTCGAATCTCGTAGGGGTAGCCTAACTGGTAAAAGCTTGGAGTTTCATCACTAAATAAAGAGATCTCAAGTTCGACTAGGTGTAGACACTTCAAAGTGGCCACGCCAACTTTTTGAAAATGGAAGGTTTCATCTGGTTTAAATATGTGTGGCGATGAATGCAAACTCCATGGATTAGTCGGCCAAAAGTCGAAATTATAGTTAAAAAAAGTTAATTATCGAAAAATGGAGTTAACCATGCGACCTTTTAAATCATATGCGATCTTTTTTTGTTTTCCTAAAAAAACAATATAACTACAAACCAACCTAATTAGTAAATAAACGGGAAATTAAACAAAATACCATTTTTTAAAAACTTATATAAAAATTTGCCCTTTTTTAAAAAAAATTGCGTTTTTACCCCACCCGGACGCATAACCAGGATGCAAATACTCGTACCCGGATGCAAATCCTCGTACCCGGACGCGTGACCGAGAAATGCAAGCCGGTGACCGAGAAATGCAACTCGGTCACCCGGACGCAAAACCCGGGATGCAAAATGCGATCGCAGAATGCGTCTCGGTTTTTGCGTCCGGGTGAGCGAGTTGCATTTCTCGGTCACCGGCTTGCATTTCTCGGTCACGCGTTCGGGTAAGAGTATTTGCGTCCGGGTACGAGTATCTAAAAAAAAAAAAAAAAAAATAAAAAAAAAAAATAAAAAAAAAATATATATTTTTTTTTCTCGGTCACCGACTTGCATTTCCGGTCACCGACTTTCATTTCCGGTCACGCGTCCGGGTATGCGGATTTGCGTTCGGGTATGCGGATTTGCGTCCGGGTATTCGTATTTGCGTCTGGGTGTGCTGGACGGGTGGATTCTTTGGATAAGATATTTCGAGTTTTCGGGATTTTTATCAGTACAATTTTCAGATTAGATTTTTCTGGATAAGATATATCATCCTAAAAGCATATTTTGGATATTTTTCAGATAACATTTTTTCCCTTTAAAATAACCCGATTTCATCAGTTTATACACAACAACTTCACAAAATACTCCCAACTTCATAAATGAGTCAATTCTCTGATAAGTTTAAGGTCTATATTTGTGTTGGGGGTCGTTTTGAATATATTTACAACGTCCCTATGTATTTACCAATAGAATGCCGTAGAGTGTCTTTAAAACTTCCTGTTGCACCGGAAAAACCATTGACTTGCAAATTTTTGTTGAAAAATGTTTTACGGAAATTAGGTTTACCACGTGATTCACCAATTTTAATGAAATATAAGGTTCATCAGTATATTGTTGATATAACTGATTATGTTGAAGATTTTGGGGATTTTTTGACTCATGCAATTAATAATGCTCCTATTGAAATTTACGTTGTGGATATTGTATCAAATGTTTCTGGTGCCGGTAGCAACCAACCTACCAGTAGTAGTAGTGGTTTTCAACAACAATTTCTGCAATATACTACTCATGATTATAACCAACCAACTCAATATCAAGTACCCCACAATTTTCGGCACCTTATCCACCACAATATCAATTTCATTTTCATGCTGCTCCACAATACCCAACATATACCACGTTACCAGAACAAAACAACCAAGACACCCAATTTAACGTATTTGAACAACCACATCATCACGAGGATGTTCAGTATATTCTTGACGATCCTCATGATGATGATCATTATGATGAAGAAAATGTCAATCCCCCTAAACACTTTGACCATCCCTTTGATAATCATATTGTCGGGGATGATGAGGATGAGGATGAGGAGGAGGAGCTGGATCCAAGAGATCCAAATGACAACACAACATCTCCTACAACAACCACAACCACAACCACAAAGAATATATTCTGGAATATGCCATCACTATTAAGTGATAAGTATCCAGAAAGTACAAAACGTCCAGTTACAATGTATGAACCCTCTAACCGGGTTCAACTTGGACAAACATTTGAAAACAAGGAGGAGTTGCTTCTTCAGCTTCATACCAAGTGTCTTGAAGAGGGTTTTCAGATCAAGCCGAAGAAGTCGGACAAGACAAGGTATACAACATCATGTGTCTTGGATGATTGTGAGTGGAAGGTAAGTACACGTCGTATAAACAACAGTAATAACTTTCAAGTTAGAAAGTTAGTTGACGTTCACACATGCACCCGGACTCAAATCATGTCGAATAACCGATATGCGAGCAAGAAGGTGCTTGGTCACATCTTGAAAGACTTAATGACTTTGGAGGGACGTGTGTATCGAGGCAAAGATATACAACTCGATATGACAAAACGCTTCAAAATCAGTCTATCATACAACCAAACATGGAGAGCCAAATGTTACGCAATAGAGTTGTTGAGAGGTAGTCCGGAAGATTCCTTTAAAATGCTTCCTACCTACCTACACAACCTAAAGTTGCATAATCCGGGGAGCAAACGAATGTGATCACCGATGAGAAGGATCGATTTCTAATGTGTTACATGTCCATTGGTGCAGCTGTAAGTATCTATAATTCATTTTCACCTATGTTAAGACATTATATTCTTTTGGTTCATTGATATGTCTCTATAAATGATTGCAGATACGGACATTTGTCAACCATACGCGCCAACTAATTATCATAGATGGGGCACATTTGAAGGGTGGTTACTTAGGAACCAATTTAATTGTTGTGGCGATGGACGGCAATAATGGCATCTTGCCACTGGCATACGGAATCGGGGCATCAGAGACTGTCGACGTTTGGACGTGGTTCTTGGGAAACCTACGTTACACCCTCGAATCTGCGGGTGGGATCGAGAACTTGACCATCGTTTCTGATAGGGCTTCTTCAATTGTAGCTGGCATCTCAAATGTCTTTCCAGATGCATTTCACGCCATATGCTGTCGTCATTTGTTGATGAACCTGAAAAGAATATCTTCCAAAGTAAACCACTACGAGTGGCATTATTGGAAGATGTGTAAGGCGTACCGTAAGTCTGATTTTGATCACCATTTTGGTGTGTTTTCTAGACGCTTACAAGCCTCTGCCAAGGTTCTTACAGATGTTGGGATATAAAGATGGTCAAGGCATCATGCTACCCGTAATCGATATGCTTACATGACGAGTAACAGTGCAGAGTCCATTAACGCCATGAGCAAGCATGCTAGGAGGCTCCCCGTGACAATGTTGTTAGAATTTTTTCGATCCTCGGTGCAACAGTGGTATTACAAACATTGTAACACTGCGGCCGAAGTTAAAACACCTGTTACACCATATGCCGATCACAAGATCGGCAAAAGGAATGGGAGATCACAAGGTTGGATTGTGAACCCATTCACAAATATGATTTGTGAGGTGGTGGATGGGAAGAAGAATGGGACAGTGAACTTGGAAAACAGAACATGCACTTGCTTCCAGTGGCAGTTGTCAGGTTTACCTTGTGGACACGTTATGGCGGTAGCCCGTTTCTTCAACCAGGACGATGTAAGCTGCTATGCGGAGAGGTATTTCACGTCAGACACATATCAAGCAGCTTACGCACAACCTATATACCCAATGGCCCATCCTTCGGAATGGGTCGATCCAGGTAATCTGCAAACTGTCCTACCACCGGTCCTTGTGAAAAGACAAAGTGGTCGTCCACCTGGTCGTGCTCGTATTCCTTCGAAAGGAGAGAAGAAAACCAAACCTAAGCAATGATGTAGTCGTTGCAATGGAATCGGTCATAGCCGATCTGGTTGTATGGCTCCTTACGATAAAACAGATGAGCAAAGCGAATCAAGAGCCAAATCAAGATCCACTTCAAGGTCACACGGCAAGGCGAAGGTGAAAGAATCTAAGTATAAGCCATGAAATTTTTCAAGTGTTCATTTGGGCCACCCTTAACTTATGTAATGTATGGTAAAAAATGTTAACTCTGTTTGGTTTTCTAATTACCAGCATTGTCATTTACATTGTCGGAAATGTGTAATCTATGTTTCGTTTGAAGTGATTTATTTTATTATGTTAAAAGTCTTAAATTACAACATTACAAAATACTACAAGTTTAAAACGTTTGACTTGAACATTGTTGACAGTTTTAAATGGAAACAACCGAAAGAAGAACATGTTGATAACTCGATTAGTTACAAAGACCAAAACCAGAGATTGATGATTAAAATAACTACTCTGGACCAGCACGAAAACAGTATTGGCCATCATGGGATACACGAACGAAAATGTGACTCGCAAATCCCGGACGCAAATGTGACTCGCAAATCCCGAACGCAAATGTAACTTTCTATAAAGACTGGATAAGAATCCCAACTGATAAGATTAATGCAACTAGATAAGATTTTCCTAGATTTTCTTGATTTTATTGGATAAGATTATACCTTATAAAATCATTTAGCCATCTACATCATCCAGCCATCTACACTTTCAGCCATCTTCATAATCATATTATTATAACATCACATTTCATTTATATTTCAGAAATACAATATGAGCAATACACACAACTCGTATTGTAGAGTTATTGAAGAAGGTAGAATAGTTGATCAATCTAACATCATTTCCACTTCCGTTTTACGGGGTTTTGAGGAAAGCTCATTGGGTATTCTGATAAACCATCTTGATCGAATCCATCCACTCTGCATTGAAGAATTCTATACAAACTTTCATTTTGACCGGCGTTTCAAGACCGTTGAGTTCAAGCTAAACGGTTGTCCCATTCAGCGGAGTCTTTCCACTTTCTCTATGTTTTTGGAACTCCCCAGTAGAGGAGTTCAATTCTATTGCTCAGAAAAAGAGCTAGGAAACATAAGTCTTCGAATTATTCATCCCCATCAGGTTGTTGATGATATTTGCAGTGAAGGGAGTCGAGGTAGATGCAAGTCACGTGGCCTAATTGAAGTCTTTGATCTTGAACCGGAGTTGAGAACAATGTTTGATATTGTTCGTTATAATATCTCTTGTCGCTCTACAGAGCCACATATGGTCTATGCCATTGAAGCCCTAATGGTTTATTGGATCAAGAACAACATACACTTTGATGTAGGTTATATCGTAGCATCAATCATGCAACATGCCGTTACCTACACCAATAATCCCTTTCCTTATGGCATGTTGCTCACTAAATTGTTTCGCCATTTATCCCTAGACACTGCGCTGTCATACACACCTTCATTTTCTCCCATCACTGAACACGTTTTAAATTTGGGACTTTAAACTTCTAGTATTATTTTGTAATGTTGTAATTCTTATTTAATGTTGGGGTTTCCTTTAATGTTTAATAATTTGTAATGTTGTAATTCTTATTTCAAGGATCTACATTGGTGAATAATATCCTTTTGTTGTTCATTAGAGTTGGAAAATTCAAATAGTTTGAGAATTATTTTGGTTGTTTCCATTTAAAATTGTCAACAATGCACAGGTCAAAGTTTAAATGAACAAATATATTACAAAATATTTACATTCGACAAAAAGTTACAAATTTATGTACAAAATATTTCTACGAAGTAGTTGCCTTTGGTAACGGTGGTAGGGGCGGCTGCCAGTCAAAACGTGCGCGAAAAAATGTGTCCATCATTCTCTTCCTATACTCCTACGCGACCTTCATGGTGTCTTCAACTTCGAACTCCGTCGTATATATTGATCTCATAGTCAACCGCTGCATGTTGTGGCACACCCACACACCGCAGTCGCATAGTGAGCCGGTCTGCTGAGGAACATCAGATGCCAACGAAAATGGTAATTCTACAGTATCAAACATAAAGGGGCTTTTGCCACCTTCAAAATGCTTCCATAAGCCAATGGCATCCAAATATGGCAATAAATTGTCACCCAGCTCTTCCACTAAACGGAGTCGATTAACATCCTTACAAAGTCTTGTAAGACTGTCACACCCCACAACATCCCAAGTTCGAAGATCCAACAGCAGCAGAATCCAGTGACTGTGAACCGGCTCAACAATGGGGAACATTACCTGCGAATATAGACAATTTATTGATAAGAATTATGAGTATAAATATGCATTTTTAGGTATCCACTAGACGGATTGTTTACTTACTTTTTCGCACTCCCACCACGCTGGGTATGGGGCACGAGTGCAATTGGCATATCCCATCAAATACTTATAATCCGCGCCCCCTCACCTGTGTACACCACCTCGCCACCCTTCTTCGGCTTCTTCTTCGTTTTCGGATCCCTATTGTTTTTAAACGGCTTTAAAATCTCAGTAAAACCTACTGGCATGACTGTCATTTGGTCAAACAATTGTAATTGTCAAAGTCAATTAGTCTGCGTTTGTATCGTGTTTAGTGTGTATATGCGAGTATGTAGATGAATAGCAAGATAGAAAATATACACAAATATACTGTTCAGGCGACACAGAGCTTGTGTCGCTATAGCGACACAAGGGAAGTGTCTTAATGGGCTGGGCCTGCGACATAGGGCTTGTGTCGCATGGTCCAGTAGGGTGTCTATATACATCGAGTTAGAATTTCATTTTTGGGTTGATCAAACCCTAGAGAGAGACAGAGATACAGTAGAGAGTGTGAGAAGAGGAGAGTGTGTGAATTGTAATCTTTATTCTGCAAGTGTTAAGATATACGAAAAGATTATAAAGTCGTTGTGTTTGTGTTTACATTTCAATTGCTTGATTGATTGTTTCCGCCTTTCAGTTGAGTCAAACGACAAGTCGAGATCCTAGAACAAGGGAACCAACAAGTGGTATCTGAGCTTTCGGGCGTTTGTTTGAAGATTTGATCTTAAATTGACTCAATTAGGGTTCATTGCTCAAAAAAACTAGGGTTTCGATTTGAAGAAAATGTGATTGATGTGTTTGTCTAGTGAGATTCAGTGTCTGCGTTTGTTTTTTCACGTATAAAATCCTGTAACCCCTCACACTTCACAAAAATCTCTGTAAAACCCTAATTTCACAAATCACAAAAAACGTAATGGATTCGGATTCTGAACGGCTATGGACTCATTTATCTGATCTTAGTGAGGAATTGAATGAGAACGCAGTTGTCATTCGTAGACATCTAAACTCTGTCTGTAAAGCGGGAAAGAGGATGGTCTTCTTAAGGTTGAGGGAAAACGGGTATAGCGTACGGTGTGTGGTGAGTACCGAATTGGCCAGCGTTGTTTCAGAGATCCCGAAGGAATCATTTGTTGAGATCGAAGGGGTTGTAGATGTCCTGTCATCGGATAGAATCTATAGGGATGGCACACAAGCGGTTAATGTGAATGTGAAGAGGAAACCGTGAACGAAGATTATGTAAATGCTGATGAAGTGAACTTGGGAGAGGAGATGGAAGTATCTGATACTGAAGAGGTTGTTGAGCCTGAACTGTCTAAAAATTCCACTCCTGCTCCAGATACTACTGGACCGTCTACTTCCACTGCTGCTGAATCAAATATGTCTAAGACTTGCAAGTTTTACAAAATCAGCAGCATGCGCTACAAAGGTCAAATCATTAGCTGGAAGTATGATGAAGTAAATAAAGTGATAGTGATAAAAAGAAAAGATGAGATGCAGTATTTCACTACGAATTTCAAGGTGTTGAGCACCCTACCGTACTGTGAAATACTGCACTTGGCTCAATTGAACATCATAAATCCCACGAACAGCGAGTTGGCGAATCAATTACAGAGAATACTAAGGAAAGAGTCCAACAGCAAAATTTATTATCTTTTGAGACCGAATCTGGGGACGAGGTATATATATAGGAACAAGATACATCCGCTTACCAACAAGCCCTGGATCAAAGTTGTATACAAATCTCCAAAGACGTTAAAGTATATTCCTCTGGAAAAACATCCGGTCGACTTTTTGAGAAGGCTACAACTTTGGACTTATGATGGTTACACAGGCGAAGCTGACAATTGTTTATATTCCGGATAGTGAGCCTGAAGATCTATGGAAAGCCAAGACTGCCAAGATTAGAATGTATGATCCTTTGAGTTTGATTAACCTGACAAAGAAAGATCTTGAAGCTCTTCATGCCAAGAAGATTGATTATCATCAAGAGTTCAAGATTGCGGCTATGAGATTTCAGAAGTTGGTCAATATCTGTTTAGCTCAAGGAGTACACGCTGGAGGAAACTTCCTAGCTAATTGGAAGTGTTAGATGACCAGAGCTGAATGAAGAAATTTTAAAGACCAAGCTGAAGACATGGGGGAGTTTGTTGATGCATGTTTTGTATGTCTGTCAGTTGGTCAAGGTCTGAGTCATTTGTAATGTTTGATTAGTGATATAAACGTAATTTATTTTGAAATTGAAATTGATGTCACTGTTTAGGCGACACAGAGCTTGTGTCGCAATAGCGACACAAGGCTTGTGTCGCTCATGTCGGCCTTTGTGACACAAGGCTTGTGTCGCAGGTTGTTTAGGTTTTGGTTATAAATAGAGACTCTCGGGTTCAGATTGAAAGTTGACGAACCTAGAGAGACTTAGAGCTTATTGAGAGGTATTCTTTGTAATCAGTTGATTCTTTGATTATTTGATATATAAAGCTAATCGACTAGATTTGTGTGAGTGTTATCGTGCAAAGTTTAATTGATTGTATTCCGCGCTTTCAATTGAATTGATTCATTCGATTTATGTCCGGTAACAGGAACCAACAAGTGGTATCAGAGCTTTCGGGCGTTTGTTTGAAGATTTGATTGTAAATTGAAATGTTTTCGGTTTGATTCGTGGTATTTTGGTGATTGATCGTGATTTTCAGGTTTATTGGCTTGAATATTTGGCTTCTGGAAGTATTTTTCTGGGTGTGTTCGTCGATTATCGTTCGAAATTCGTTAGGGTTTCGAAATTTTTTGATTTTTAGGGTTTTTGGAGCTGTTGGCCACGACACTGCGACACTAGGTGCGACACTAACTTTTGTGTCGCTACAAAGGTTTCTTGATTTTAAATTTGAACTGCGACACCAGCCTGCGACACTAGTGTGCGACACAACCTGCGACACTAGTGTGCGGCATAGCCTTTGCGACACTATTTTGCGACACTAACTTATTGTCGCTGATAAAAAAAAAGTCTTTTGGCGGAAAGTTTTTCGCATTACCAAATTTTGTTTTTCAGCTTAAAGGTTCTTAGTTTTGGTTTTGAAAAAGTTTCGTTTTACTCGGGCAGTTTTCGATATTTTTCGAATAAAAATTTGGAGGGAAAATTGAAAAAGGCTAAATTTGAAAACTCGACATTCAAAATCTGGGTCTTTGTGATCTGGTAAATTTCTGGCTTAAAAAAAAATGTCTCTTCAAAATTTTTCTTAATTACTAAAACATAACAATGAGATCGATAGCACTAATAAACCTCCATTATTCATTGCCAAGACTCATTATGTTGAATGGAGAATACAATTTGAGGCTTTCATCTCCTACAATGATCCCGATATGATAATTTCATTACTTGAACGATATGTTCATCCTCCGGCTGATGGAAACTTCCCAGGTGTTGCTCCACCCAAATCCGTTAGATCTATGACTCCGGAAGAGAAGAAGTCATGGGATTTGGAAAGAAAAAACTCACTCGGCTTTAACTATGAGTTTATCATCAGATGTCATGATATTGTTTAAGCACAATAACAATGCTTACGATCTTTGGCAAGCCATTTTGTGGGGGAAACGAAAAATATAAACAAAGTAAGCTGGAGTTTGTGAAGAAACAGTATGAGTTGGGCGATAATAAAGCTCTTATGGCTCGCATCAGGAGTAAACCTGAGGTACCTAGTGAAGAGCCATTATCTTGTGTGTCATGAATCAAATTAACTAACAAAGTTAACAGATACAGTGAGGATATTGAACGCCTTAATTCCGAGTTAGAACAACTTAATAAGGCAAATAAAGTTTTAAAAGAAAATGAGGTGGCTTTTGGATAAAAAAATTAAATGCTGCTTTCGAAGAAAGAAAAGCACTTAAGGCCAAAATTTTTAGTCAGCAAGATGCAATGGACAGTTATATGAATATGAACAAGATTATGAAAAAGGAACTTGCTGACTCACAGGCCGAAGTAATTGAATTAAAAAGAAAGCTGTCTAATTTTTCAACATCCTCACTGGTCTTTGACGAGATCCTCCAATCGCAAAGGACAGATACGAAGAGTAAGGCTGATCTTGGTTACCACTATGTACCACCTCCTTCTGACTATCTGCCAATGCCTTCAAAGGATACAGCCAAAGAGTTTGTACCTACCTTTTCAAAGGTAGATACAACATCTGTTGCTGAGTCAGTTTTTGATACAGCAACTACTGTTACAAAGCCTAAGTTTGTTAAGGCTAAATTTGTATCTCCTGTGTGTGTTAAGGAGATTGTTGAGGTAGAGGACTTAATTGAAGAGGCTGAGATTAAAATTGAAAAGGTTGATGTTAAACCCAAAAATCATATAATTACTAATGAATCTGAAAAGGTTTTTAATAGTAAGGGTAAAAACAAGGTTGTAAATGAATCCGAATATGTTAAAATCTCAAAGAAGGATTCAAAAGGAAAATCTTCACATAATTCACAATCATCTGTGAGTAATCTGAAGAACGGGAAAATAATAAATAAATCTGTTAAAAAACAACTTTCAACATCTACCTGTTCAACTTTAGAGGCTTCTACATCAACATGTACGCATAAGTGTTCATGTTCTGTAAATGCCTCAACTTCTAAGCCTCCCTCAGTAAATCCTCCATCGAAACAATTTGAGGGGAGTCACTGGGAAAGGCCGTATGTGGAAAGGCGGTCATGCTTTCGGTGTGGTCAACAGGGCCACATCATTAGGGATTGTCGCTTATTATCCCTAGATAGGTTTGGTAGAGGGATGCCAAGAACTCCATTATTTAGAAATTACTTTCAAAAATCTTTTTCAACGCGTGGTTCATTTTCGCCTGTATCTAGTTGTGCATCCAACTATCCAAAACCTATGGCTAGAGTAAACAAAGTTGTGCCTAGTAGACCCGCAGTCTAAAAGCTCAACATTGTTGAAAACAAAACATCTGAACCTAACCAGATTTGGAAACCTAAATCCACAAACGACACTTCAATGAAATTAACTGAGTTTTTAAAATATTATAAACTCATTGATGTGATGGTTATGGATGAAAGTGGACAACCCAAGTCTATAAAGGCTTGGGTGTCTCATAAGTACTAATGTTTGTTTGTGGTGATGCAGTCAGGTTTTTGATAGCTAATCTTTTAATGACTGCAAGGATGTGATGAAGAAGGTTGATTTCTAGGTGGTCATGTGTGGTGATATTGTTTGAGTGAATGGATGATATTTATGAAGTGATACGATGTGGTTAAAAATGCTAAAAGAATTTGAATTTAACTTGATATGTGACTTGAAATTTTTCTGTAATGATTTTATTTGTTTGTGTTTGAGAAAAGAATTTGCTGTTCAGGAGAGTAATTTTAAAATTCTGATTTAAAAAGTTAGCAAAATATGAACAGACAAATTCTTGAAAAATGCAATAGTCACTCTTTATACTTATTAGTATTAAAGAAAAGCATAGTCACTCTGTAAACAACTTGGGAAATGAAAGTACATCAGGAAACACGTACAAAATGAAAACTTTAAGTTTTACGTTTGATGTGTCAGTAGATTTATCTGGCATAGTTAAAACAGTTTTTCTAAATATTAGCTTCCTTACATGATGTATCGGTAGACATTCATACTTAAATTTTTAAAAAGCATAATGTCAAACTTGCATATTATTTTATATAAAAGATATTATTATGTATGACATGAAGTTGAAATAGGACTTTAAGTCTGAACTTTTGACACGTACTCTTATTATTTGGATGCTTAACATGTTATGATCAATGTTTAAAATATTAATGTGGTCTTATCTGGGGAAATATATTGATTGTCTCCTTTGTTGTATGAAAATACAGACCTGGTTTCAACTGATATATTTTTTAAAGGACATAGGTACGTAGTCTGTGAAGTTGCGGACAAATATTACTCACCCGTGGTAATCTTGCAAACTTACAGTATTGTATAAATATGCAAGAAAATCTAAAAATAGATTACCTCGTACTGGTTTGTATTAGACTATGGTACTCTGTTGTACGAAAGTACAGACCTGTACCCTCTAATTTAATTGTTCAGACTAGTGTTTAATCCACCCGAATCAATGTTTATGTGACTCTGTTGTACGTTGTACAGATCTGTCACATCTAGGCTTGATTATAAAGATATTACTATGTTACGACTTTTTCCATGGAAAATACTAACATGATTTAATTTCAAATGTATATATTAAATATGTTTTATATCGAATAATATGCATACTCATAATAAGATAAAAGGACTGCTAAAAGTTCCTTAACTTAAGTATGAAATGTTTAGGTGGACAACAATATCGATAATCATTTTGAACTAATTTTTGGAAAAACTGCTTTAAATATGTCACGTAAATTTCAAATGGACAAATATACTGATAATCGAAATAACACTTACTATTTCTTAATAATTGCATGTTATTCTGATATGATCCCTAACCAGACTAAAACAATTCTGTCCCCAAAAGATTGTTTATTTATTTATTGCTAGTATTTTAATTCTGTCTTATAAAGAAAATTATAAAAATATTTAATTTCTAAGTTATTTTATTCAAGTTACATATCATGTAATATTCAAAAGATAAGAATTGATGAGAGTTCTCCAAAGACTTTGAAGATAAATACTATTGGAGAAGATATTGATGAAAGAGATGATGGTCACCGAAGTTAAAGATTTGATTGGATGTCAGTCGCATGAAATTGAACATCAAGATTTCTGAAGACCAAGCTATCTCAATGAGAGAATTTGTTGGTGAAGGCTAATTGAAGATTATTTGACCAAGCGGCTGACATGGAGGAGTTTGTTGGTGCATAATGTGTGTCAGTCATTTGGTCAAACAATTGTAATTGTCAAAGTCAATTAGTTTGCGTTTGTATCGTGTTTAGTGTGTATATGCGAGTATGTAAATGAATAGCGAGATAGAAAATATACACAAATATACTGTTCAGGCGACACAGAGCTTGTGTCGCTATAGCGACACAAGGGAAGTGTCGCAATGGGCTGGGCCTGTGACATAGGGTCTGTGTCGCATGGTCCAGTAGAGTGTCTAATATATTGAGTTAGAATTTCATTTTTGGGTTGATCAAACATTAGAGAGAGACAGAGATACAGTAGAGAGTGTGAGAAGAGGAGAGTGTGTGAATTGTAATCTTTATTCTTCAAGTGTTAATATATACGAAAAGATTATAAAGTCGTTGTGTTTGTGTTTACATTTCAATTGCTTGATTGATTGTTTCCGCTTTTCAGTTGAGTCAAACGACAAGTCGAGATCCTAGAACAAGGGAACCAACAAAGCTGAGAGCATCGAGGCCAAGTCCTATATCTCCACCACATCAGTAGGCATGCCCAGCCGTCAATATGCTGTTGAAAACAAAATTTAAGATCAGTATGGTCGTCCACCTGAAAAATGTTTTTTTATAAATAAACTCATAATTCAGAACTCACCGTGTTTTCTAGGTCTCCGCTCTCGAAATCTCCATACAAGCGCGCCCAAAACTCTTTTGTCAAAAACATGAAAGTCCCGCCATGTTGGACGAACATGCAACGCACCTCACCGCCGCTCATATATAACTCGCGAGCAGTGGATGGTCCGACAATGACTCCCGTCTCAACAGATGCCGATAGGGAAGGATTGGTGAGAAGACTGGTCTCCGGGTTCACTAAAGTACACGATTTCCACCATCCCATCCTCTGTAGTCTCCGGCCCAACTGCCTTCTTAACGGATTTATTACGTTGATGTTTAACTGGCACGGGCACAGACTGTTTTAGATTAGCAAGAGCTGATGGGTTTTCTATTCCCTTACTAGATTAACATACAATGCGGAAATAACAATTAATCTAGGGCATGAAGGAAACTAAACCCTAAAGCATTTGAGAAAATCGGATTTCTCACACGCAGACCACCTTATACTTGGAGGCGAGTACTCAAACCAGAACACCTCAAATGGTTTACACCTACGAACCTAAGAGAAAATTCCAACTCCTAAGGTCCCGATTTAAATCGAGTAAACTCTTACAAGGAGTCGGAATGAGAAAGAGAAAATGATGTACTTTGAAACCAAGGCATACCCCTATTTATATAGGGAGAGAGAGGCTTAGGGTTTTTCCCATGGCGTATGTGGGATAACCTGATTCGGCCATCCAACGCCAGTTGGGTTTACTTAATGCCCAAGTATCCGAGCCACGACCCGTGTCTCCAACCGCCATGCTCCAGCCGCCGGTTGAACATTCCAACCGCCGGTTGGACTTGACTTCTAGAATTTTCCTTTTAGTTTCTAATTAATTCATCAACTATGATATATAATAAACGAAATAATTAACCATAATATTAATTCCAGTTAATATTATCTCTCAATAATTTCTCTTTAACTGTTCGTTGAGGGCGACCCAAAAAGGACTCTACTTTTAATGATATACTAACAATTAGTTATCAACTTGGACACTATATCCAACAAGAGCAACCGGGTTGACGGGTTCTTTATCTTCATTTGCAACGGTAGATGTTTTCTCCACCGCTGCCGGCTCAGCTGCGGCTTTCATTACCACCGGCTCAACCGGCTCAGTTGCGGCTTTCTCCGCCGGCTCAACCGGCTCAGCTGCGTCAAGAACCATCGGCTCAACCGGCTCAGCCGCGACTTTCTCCACCGGCTCGTCATCAGCTCCCAAGTTAACCGGTGGTTCTTCAGGCGCCGCCTCATTCACCACGAAAGGTTTCTTCACCAGCCGTTTCAATTGGGTTGGGGTATAATATGACGACAGCTTAGCACTGCCCAATTGGAGCTAAGATCTTGGCAGCAGTGGCTGGTAAAGTATCTGATACATAACCCTCATCAGCGTCATCCTGAAAATAAAACATAAAATTTAAGTTAAACACTAACCCTAATGAGTGTCAAAACATCTTGTGAACAACATGGTAATACCTGATGAGGGTCAATTACGTTTAGTAACCTAGCAATCAGTGCGTCAGGAGCGTCCACCCGCTGAAGTAAAGTGGAAATCGAGACCTCGTGCCTAGCAATAATGGCATCCTGACTCTCGACGCGCTCTCGCAGGGACTCCAACTCTTTGGATGAGGCACACTGAGATGTGTGACGGCGAGTGGGCTGCACCTCAGCACGAGGTGCGGTGGGTTGAGGAGTGGGCTGCACCTCAGCATCGAGCCCGTAAAAAAATCGGTAACTGTCAATCCATCATTGGCATGAAGCCTCCAACTCAGTCGCCTTCAGCGTCCTCAATGGCCGATTGTCTTTGTGAATATCGTCCTGCAGTGATAATTCGCCATTTATTTCAAACTTGATCTTTATTTGAAGAAACAACCATGCATGCATGATGATAATTATGGAATGCACATCATTAACCGAAATAGTCAGCACATCGACATATTCCTTCCAATCACTAACCCTCTTAAGTCGACGCCAGTATAATGCCCGAGGGACGCCGTCTTTATTGGTGTTACATGCATTATTCGACACCTAAAGGGGAAAGGCCTCCCAGATCCAAATCTTAAAACAAAGCAGAATGCCAAATAATTACATACGTTAATACAAAACGTAACTAACTTAATCAGTTTATAATTACATACAAAGTTACCTTAAAGGCCCACGTGAAACCGACCAAAGTGTATTTACGCCCGGTCTGACTGCTCCGTTGACTCATCTGTTGACTGCTCTGAGCAATCAACGCATTCTTCAACTGCGGAAAAGTTTGGTCCCAAATCCGAGATCCCCAAGGGTACTTGTTGATGTTGTTGAGGTCCTCAAGCATGTGCATGAAATCAGGATGCACAATCTGCATGGGCTGCTTTCCCATGAAGCACCTCTCAACGAGCATAATAATACATACCCGGACGACATCCTCATCGCTCATTTTGGTCACCCCGTTAAACAAGTAGGGTTGATTGAATAACATCGCAATGTGCAAAATGGAGATCTCTTTCAACAAAGCATGGGGCTGAAAGACTCGATCGCGTAAAGCAGGTCTCATGCCCCGAACTTCCTTGGGAATATAATCCTTCATATCTGTCTTAGAACCGAAGCGAAATCCGGTTACTAAACAAAACTCTTTTCGCCCAAACCGTATAGCATAACGGGGTGTCAGTCTAAACCATAACTCCTCGGGCTCCTCACGAGGCTTAGATAGGTTTGGACGCTCACATCGTCTCTGGAGCAAATTGTGTACGTATCCAGGGTCGTTGTCTAGACACTCCACGTCTAACCAAGGCCCAAAACATGTGCGTCTAAATATCACCTTCTGCTCGTCCGTCAACAACATGTTAATCTCCTTGATTACCGACATGTGGTTCTTCATTGTTAATGAAGCGTCGAAAAAACCCTACAAATCGAACACTTACACAATTAGTACAAAAACACACCAAGTATAGATTACCTAGCTTCGATTGATTGCGAATTGCGAAACTCTATGAATTGCGAAACTTAGTTTTAGTGCGAAACTTAGTTCAAGTTTCGCATGTTGCGAAACTCAGAATGAGTTTCGCATTTGTAAAGTTTCGCAGGGTACTATTCATGCGACACTAAGCTACTGTCGCTAAGTGTCGCTAGTTTTGTTCGAGCGAACTTAATTAAGTTCGCAGGGTATTATTCGAGCGAACTTAATTAAGTTCGCAGGGTATTATTCGAGCGAACTTAATTAAGTTCGCACGGTATTATTCATGCGAACTTATAATAAGTTCTCTGGTACAAGGGCAATTTTTGCGTCCCGATCTTTGCGTTTCTCAGTCATGACCGAGACGCAACGATCGCGACCTTTGCGTCTCGGTAACTAGCTCGGTGACAACCGATCACAAGCAAAACGATTTTGGTCACAAACTAACGAACCGGTTTACATCGTTCTAAATCAAATCTCAACAACATAATAATCTCAAGAACACATACACCATGATAACCAACTAAAAAACCAACTATTTAATTCATAAAACACAAAAAAATAATGCACGCCAAATGCTCGATGAACTGTCAGCTATAAATTTGGGAAATATAACGATAACTCGAAGTTTAAATGGGGTTATACCTCATAAATAGACATCTTTCGAGATTTGCGTACGAGATTTGCGTGCTTCCTTTTCGATTTGAACTTGCGAACTTGTTTCGGGTTTTAAAAAAAAGATGAGCCCCTTTTAAGGTTTCGGGTTTTAAAAAAATTTGAATTGAAAATCACTTTTTTTTTTTGTTTACACAACCTAAATTTTCCGGATTTTCGGGTTGCAAACGGGTTACCCGGACGCATAACCGGGACGCAAAATCATATTCCCGGACGCAAATCCTCGTACCCGGACGCGTGACCGAGAAATGCAAACCGGTGACCGAGAAATGCAACTCGGTCACCCGGACACAAAAAACGAGACGCAATTTGCGTTCGCAAATTTCGTCCGGGTTTTGCGTCCCGGTTACCGAATTGCATTTCTCGGTTACCAGCTTGCATTTCTCGGTTACCGGCTTGCACTTCTCGGTCACGTGTCCGGGTACGAAGATTTGCGTCCGGGAATGTGATTTTGCGTTCCAGTTATGCGTCCGGGTGGGGTAAAGTTACAATTTTTTTTAAAAAATGACAAATTTTTATAAAAGTTTTTAAAAAAAAGGTATTTTGTTTAATTTTCCTAAATAAACCCCGATGCTGTTTGAAACGATTTTTGGCTCAGCCCACCTAACAGGCAAATTAAACAAACCATTTTGAAGAAAACTATACATACTGACGGTAACAAAAACCCTAAACCCTAGTTCTATAAAACCCCAATTCGCCGTTCTGTATTCTATCATAAACCCAAGTAATTTTACAGTATTTTCTTACTTTATTTGGCGAATAAGGAATCATGAGACCTCCAATGAGAGGAGGTATGTAATTCGTAATAACTCATTATCTCATTCCTTCAATTTCAAGTTTTACATTAACCTAATTTGTTATTCAATTCGTAACAGGACGTGCTAATGGAAGCAACGGAGGAGGAAGGAATGGTGGAAGAGATGGATTCGGTAGCGGCAGAAGTAGTGGTGGGATGACACGTGGCAATGGTAGAGGTCAACCTGGCAGAGGACGACCTGGTGGTGGTAGAGGACCTGGCAGAAGTAGTAAACCTGGATTTAAGAAAGGGAATAAGGTAATAGTTGAGCGACATAGACATGAAGGTGTGTTTATTGCTAAAGGTAAAGAAGATGCTCTCTGTACTAAGAATATGGTCCCTGGTGAAGCTGTTTATAATGAAAAAAGGATCTCTGTTCAGGTATCATGTCATTTACTTATATTGTATTGATTGATTATGTTAAATGTATATATATTTATTTCGTGCAATGTGTAGCTTGTTTCGTATCCTTGGGTGTATGTTAAATGTATTAGTTCTGTACGTATGTCTGTATAAGCTTTATAGCTTTTTCTTGGTTGTTAAATTAGTTGTATAGGGTTTATATATATATATATGGTGTAACATAAATATTAAATAAGTAGCATTCAATAGTTTTTATACACTTGGCTGAACTCATCTATATTAATTAATTAAACTGTAAATTTGCATTCTATATAGAGGGTGATTGGGAAAGCTTATTGGTATGAGCTTTTTGCATTGAAAATAAGCACCATTTTAGGTGTTTGGGAATTCATTTTTTTAAATGCTTAGCGTGTGTTCAATTTAAACACCACTTCACCAGGTTATATATTTGTTTAAAAGTTAGTTAAAACACAGATTTATTTAAAGATTGATCATTGTTTAATTTGCAAGTGATTCTGCTTTTGTTTTTTTTTTGTTTAATTTCTGAAAGTGTCACTAAAAAGTTATTTATAAAGGCACTCGAAAATACCGTATTCATGTTTGTTTTATTTTTGTTTTTCAGAATGAAGATGGCACAAAGGTTGAATATAGAGTATGGAATCCATTTAGATCGAAGTTGGCTGCTGCTGTTCTTGGTGGAGTTGATAATATTTGGATGGTTAGTATATAACTCTACATAATAACCCTAGCTCATTTGTTCTTGAAAAAATAGGGTCCCTGACTTTTTTCTTTGGTTTAGAAACCTGGATCAAATGTGCTTTATTTAGGAGCTGCTTCTGGAACCACTGTTTCTCATGTATCCGATCTTGTTGGACCTGTAAGTAGTTCCCAAGAAATTGTGATTACTTTTCATAGTTATAACCAGTCTTGAGTTATTACTCTTGATTACTTGTCTTAAATTATTACTTATTTCTTACTCTTTCTGTTGTTAGACTGGTATTGTGTATGCTGTTGAATTTTCTCCTAGAAGTGGTAGAGATTTGGTTAACATGGCTAAAAAGCGTACAAATATCATCCCTATCATCGAGGATGCTAGACATCCAGCCAAGTACAGGATGCTTGTTGGTATGGTTGATGTTATATTTTCAGATGTTGCTCAACCTGATCAGGTTTGTTTTGTATCTATTACGTGCCCCGTGCTAGTTGGATTTTGGTTAATTTTCTTGCATTCTGTTTTTATGGCAATTCATATCTAAATTTAACGGTGTGCTAACATATTGCACAACCTGGTTTTCATATGCTTTGTCATGTTTATTTATGTGTTTTACTTGTTTACAAAGGTTTCTACGTTCATGTCATTAAAAAACTGTTTTATTAGAACCTTTACTATTTATTATGTTCATTTTTGACATTTTCTTGTATTTAAAATATTTTACTATTTTTGTGTCTTTATTGAACAATCTTTCTGTGGTTTCAATCACTACAAAGTTCAGTTTTCACATCTCTTTAAACTTTAATCTAGCATCGTTTGTTATTGGCATATTTTTTTGTCTGTTTGTTTGATTTACAACGTTGCATATGATGAACATACTCGGATTCCCCTTCAGGACTTCCTGGATGATGCAAAATCGAGTTTCTGATGCGTATTTTGTCTTAAGTTGTCATGTTCTATTTTACTGGTACCTTCATTATTTTTATTGTGTTCCAGTTTTTGCTGTATTATATATATATATATATATATATATATATATATATATATATATATATATATATATATTTATTTATTTTTTATTTTTTATTTTTTGCTAGGTTTTATGTGTTTATCTGACAATTTTTTTTGTAGTTTTAAAACTTTTAATCATTACAAAGTTCAGTTTTCACATCCTATTAGCTTAGTCTGTTTTTGACGTTTTGTCTTTTGGTTTGAAAATCTGAATTACACAACTATATAGCATATAATCAACTTAATCGGATTCCCCTTCAGGACGTCTTGGATGATGCAAAACCGAGTTTCTGATGCATGTTTTGTCTTTCGTTGCTTTCAATTTTTAGAATGTTGTTTATTTATTTTTTAAGTTATGGCTTTACTTAATGATACTTCTATCAACCAGTAGTTTATGTTGTTAGTTTGTTCTTTGATAAGTTACCAAAGGGTAAGTTGAACATCACACAATTAGTTCAAGTGCATGATGAATTAACTCGGATTCCCCTTCAAGACGTCATGAGTGATGCAAAAATCGAGTTTCTGATGCTACGATGACCAAGTTTAAACTGATTGTAGCCGTGTTTTTGCTTTACTTATCTTAGTGGTTATAAGTTTTTAATATGGGTTAACAACTTATTTAACTGCAAATAATACAATGTTTCATTGCCTCATTGGCTTTATTCACCAATCACTAATTAAATCTTATTTTATCTTCCTATGCAGGCTAGAATTTTAGCACTCAATGCATCTTATTTTCTGAAATGTGGAGGCTATTTTGTTATATCCATCAAGGTTTGTATTCCTTGTTGAATGTCATGTAAATGAGATCTTCTATTATAATTTTGACTTACCTTTAAATGTATTTAAACTTCCGCTGTTTAATTGCTTTTGCTTTTGGCACCTCTGCAGGCTAACTGCATTGACTCAACTGTTCCTGCTGAGGCTGTATTTGCTTCAGAAGTAAAAAAGCTTCAGGCTGAGCAGTTCAAACCCATGGAACAGGTGACTCTTGAACCTTTTGAGCGGGACCATGCATGTGTTGTTGGAGCATACCGGGTACCAAAGAAAAAGAAATCTGCATCATAGATGCTACCACTTTTGTTTCTCAGCAAATATCCTGAATATATGGTTTTGTGAATTGGGTTGGTTATTTTCGTAGTTTTGAGAGTTTATTCTGCGTAAACAGATTATGTTATTAGGTTGATCTTGGTGTTGCACACGGTTCTTTTGGCAAATATCATAAATGGGAATAAGTGTTTTGCAAGTAAAATGTTTCTTTGTGCCTGGATGATTCTTTCCTGTGATTCATCAAAACTTCTATTAAATGAAGGTATCTTTGCTTACTTTGTAAATGAAGGTCTACTGATTGATTCCTGAAACTTAACAGTCTTTTGTCCTTTTTCAAACAAACAAATGTTATATGTAGATATATCTGTCTGTTCAGAGACATCAGACCTAATAAGATAATCTACTCTGTCTGGGTAAATAAAAAGCAGTCTTGATAAAAAATTGTAGCAAGTTCAAGGATAATTCATTTGAAGAATTTATGCGAAACCATGGCTAACTAGTAACTACAACAAACAAGAAACACAACGTTAAAGTCTTGGGCTCGTTGAAATGTAGCTTTTTGGTCAAGAACTGATATCATGTCTTATCGATTCTTATGGTCTGTGTTCCTGCTAAATGTCTGATCAAGATCAAGGAATTTCTTGCTCGTTTAAACTTATACGATTATGTTGTATGTGCTTTGGTGTGGATGTTTTCCTAGTCGGGATGTTCTTGTTTTTTCAGCATTGTTAAAGCATGGTGTTAACTGTTAAGTTTCAAGCAGAAGTCTGTCAAGGGGCAGCTCAATAGTATTCTATGCAAGTCCCTTTCCATCAAGCATTCCAGGTCTTGTTCTATTTTTCTTTTTTAGCTTAGGTTGGTTAGAAAAGCGAGCTCAATATATAGTTTCTGCAAGCTTTGTAATTCTCCAAGCATGTATGTTCTTAACCTTTAACATCGTTGAAGTTTCGATAAATACATATATAATTGTTCTTTTGCCAAAAAAGAAAGAAAAAAGAACTTATTTATAAAAAACAAACACCACCAAAATGGTATTAACTCTTAGAAAACCATTCTTAATAACCGCAAGTCAACGACTTCAGTGATTTGGTATTAACTCTTAGAAAACCTGATTACAATCTTGAAAGCTAAGTCTGCTATCTAGTACTGATTTACCACAACCAACCATATTTATATACAATTTGATAAAATCTCTTCGTCGGAGTTTTGTCCTCTCCATTTCTGCATCCTCTCTCTTACCTGCTCTACCTGCAGTTTCCGAAATACATCATAACAAACTCTTATGACAAAACATGTTTTTACAACAATGTGATAGATTAAATTTCTGTTATAAAGCACAATATTTCACCAACCTCTTTGCTCCAATTGGTTCTATATAGCACAAGTAGCAGGAGCAAAGTTTGGAGAAAAGTACCACATATCATGCCTCCCCACAGTCCCTGCAGCAATTGTTTAGCCAATTAGGACAAGCTATCGAGTAAGAGTTAATAAAAATTCATGCAGCAAAATCAAACGTCTAGCGGTCTTTATATGTTTTAAAGTTGTACCTCCACTCCCAACTTGATTGTGTAACCGAGAAAAATGCCCAGTGGGATTCCAAATAAATAGTAACAACCCAAATTTATATAGGCAACAAGGCCTTGCCACCCCACTTCTACTGCCACACCTGCATCCACACATTTTGTCACTAATAACTTCACTTAATGAAACTAATCATAATTAACAAAATTGATCTACTACCTGATATCACTGGCTGAATGCTGTTAAGTATCATTGTCACACCAAGGAGGTATGCAAGTTTAGAAACTACTTTTTGCAGCACTATGCTGTTGGTGAAAATAATACCAAAATTGTCCTTTGTTATGATTACAATGACCATACAAAGAAGTCCAATTGCAAATGACCGGACCACCGTTACGTAGACAGAGTACTTGGTTGCTCTAGGATGTCCCATGCCAAGTTCATTTGATACGCAAACACTAAAAACCAAAGAGTAATATAATATATTTAAAGAATAAAAATCAAGGGCTTAGATTGAGGTTCATATTCATGCAATTTGTTTACCTTATTGCAGCATTGATCCCGAAGAACGCCATTGCTTCCCATCCATTAATATTCATGCTGAAAGACAATTGACAAAATTAGACAAAAAAATAAAAAACACACATACACACACACACATACTAGAACGGGCAATTTTTGCTCAAATGGACAAAACCGGGTCAGTTTGTGCTCTTTTGGTTAGTTATAGGATTTGTTTGGGCGACACAACATATCTAAACAACCTGGTGATTATGAAATACAAACGGAAACGAAAAATTAATGGGCCAAATCAACCTGGCCCGTTCTATAATGACGTGTTACTAAACCCGTCTATTTTGCCACCTCTATCAAAACCCAACAACATGAGCTACACTAGAAGCCATTTGAGCTCACCAGATCGAGAGAGACTCGACCACAATCACTGCATTATCAAGATGGCCCGTGAGAATAATGATACTAGAATAATGATACTCATCATATACCATAGTTCCAAACACAACATCACAGCAGATGAAACTGATAGCTTAACAAACCCCCAAAGGTCCTTAAACGCGTCCCGCAAGAAACCATTCAAACTATCTTGATGCCAATAAACAATATAAACAAACTGACCCACAACATTACCCCAACTCAAAAGATTCAGAGCACAGGCTGCACGCGTTGTACCCCACCCAAATACACATACAAACAGCCACGTGAGCACAATATGCATGATTAGTGCCATGAACCCAATCCAGGCAACTGCAATGACTTTGGTTTGGGCTTGAAGGAACTTTTGAATTGGGAAATTGAAGCTGAGTGAGAATAATTGTGGGATGGTTTGGATGCAGAAAACTCCTGCAAGATTAGCAATTTCGTTGTTTTGACCAAGGAGTTTGAGGATTGGTGTAGCGAAGACATATATTGGGGTGATTATGATGCTTGATACGAATAATATGGTCCACGAACGTTGCATGTAGACACCGAGCAAATGAACTTGCCCGGCACCAAAGGCTTGACCGCATAGAGTCTCGAGTGCACTGCCCATGCCCAACTACATACATGGTTACATACATTAGAAAAATGGGCAACTTAACCATTTTATACTTTTATACTTAAATTGTAGAAAAAACTACATATCAATCAAATGTATACATTTTAAACTTTACATATATTGGGGATATCATTGGTGCTGTTAACCCCATACGTAAGTTGGGTGTAGCAACTATTTTTTGAGTTTCAAAATCCCCTAGTCATGCATATCTAACCACCCACAAATTAGGTCAAACACAAACCTTGTGCATCGGTTAATTGGTTTCTTCATATCTCGCATCATGTGTATCAACTACCACTAAATGACTTAAAAAGTATGTTATCTAAGAATAACTTATCGAACGCAATAGCAACACAAAGTGTAACAAATTTTTTTTCATGAGCTCATGGCCGTAGTATACATATTTTTGCATACGTGCAACGCATGGAAATCTCGTGGTTCACATTTATACTTTTGATAACTAAACTTATGAACTCACCAACATTATTGTTGACCATTTTAGTATGTATTCTCATGTTCACAGCAACAGTAGGATTCCTTCAGGGGGACCGCATACTCGAGTCGCATGATTTACAAACATCAGAGATTTCCTTGCATTACTATTTTGTAACATTAGTTATGTATTAGAATCTCTAGGGTTATTCGCGAACTCACTGATCTTGTAGACACTTGATTATCAATGTACTATTTTCATACTGTTTTCAAACGATGCATATAGTGGTCGTTCAATGTAATCTTATGTAATGATTTCTGATTAATCGCGCCCCGACCCGACTTCCGCTGCACAGTAAATTTGGGGTGCGACACAATATTACCTTCCAGTAATATTTCACACCAATATATAATATAATATATATGTATGTATTCTATATTATACGGAGTATATATTAATATATATGTTTGTTTAGGTTCGTTTAACGTATTAAGTATTAACGGATGAATGCATTAAATTATATATTCGTTCGTTTGCGTTCGTTTATGTTCGTGAACAAACAATTTTTCTTAGTGAACAAACATGAACAACAAAATCCGTTCGATTATCCGTTCGTATGTTCGTTAAAACCTTAATAAACGAACACGAACATGTTCAGTTCGTGTTTGTTCGGTTCGCTTACAGGCCTACTTATAGGTGATTGAGATTCTAATTTTGGTAATCTCAATCCCCTATGAATTAAAAGTCTTGTTTGGTAACAAAATATATGTGAGAATTTTTGAAAAAATAATCTCTTAGAATCCATTAAATAAGAAGTCACTTAAATTAGCTTCTAAAAGAATTCCCGGCCATAATCTTCAACTTCAACGACAAGCTCTAGCTCCATCTAATTTGTTGTGAAACACACCAAAACCTACCAATATGTGGACATATCAGGTAAAAATATAATGAGTTTAACTTCATTTTGTGTCCGTAACTTTACTACACTTAGATGTGTACAAATGATGTGCAACTTTCCATCAAGTTGCATATGAATGTATGAATGTATGTAGTGTGAACATACAATATAATGATGATACATTATTAAAAATTCTTCGTACATTATTAGCAATTTTATGATGTTGTATAGTATAATACTGTAAAGTTTAATTAGTGGTGTACGAAGATTTTTTATGACGTATGAATCATCACCTCATAAAATAATGTACGTAGAAAGTTATAAATAAATTATAATTATTTCTCGTTTGTGTTAATTAAATTGTTCGAGTGAAAAAAAAAGGTAGGATTTCTATCTGTTAAACTGTGCAATTAATATATCAAAAACAAATTTACGAAAATAATTTGCTAATGCAAGGGTAAAATAGTAAAAAAGCTCACAGAAAATATGACCGTTGCGAGGGAGTCATCCCAACCATTTATTTACCGAACGGTTTCACACTCTAAATTTTAAATTAAAAATAAAAAATCATTCCAATAATCAAAGGAGTAAACTAATTGAAAGCTGAAAATCTTCATACTCAATCAAGCGATACACAAATTCGTTAGTAAGTATTCTTCTTATACGTGACCCTAACTTTACCTGTTCATATTTGTTAGAATTTGGATTACATAAATCAATAGATACATTTATTTGTAAGTATTCTTTTTCCGTGAAACCCTAACTTTATCAGTTCATATGTTAGTATTTGAATTACAGAAATCGGTTATTTAAATTTCGGTTTACAGTTTGGATTTCATATATTGCGGTTCAAATTTTGGTTTGCGGTTTATGATCGATGCTTTACTGTTGAATAATTGATGCAGTTTTGACGAGACAAAACCCTAGGTTCGTTAGGGTTTTCAGATTATTAAAAATTGCATTTTTTGTGTGTGCTGTAATTGAAGAAATTGAATCTTGATCTCGTAATTTGTAGTTTGTTTCGTTGATTTAACCCTAATCCATTAACCAATTTCTGGACCTGTGAAGACTGCTGGGAAATTAAACAAATTGCAAAATATGGCTTTGCACTCTAGTCGTTTGACTCAAGACCAAAATTTCAGTGTTCACTTTGATGGTATGTTTACAGTTTTACCTGTTTTTTTTCTTAATTTTCTTGATAAAGATCTTTTACAATATATCGAGTTTCAACGTTTTCTTGTTTGTATTATGTGTTGTGGACTCAACTGTTGTTCGTTATATAGGAATTAAGATGAATGGCTCAACTGTTCAAAAGAAAAAAAGTGGTCTTGTAGGAAGGAAAGCGCTTAATGACATATCAAACTCCGGGAAGCCGTCTGCTCTTCAGCCATCAAGAAAACAAAATACGAATAATGTGATTCCAATTGGGGAAGATCTTGGTGTCACCAAGAAGATGAATGTTTCTGTTGGAGGAAAAGCCAAAGTTAGTGGGAGGAAAGCACTTGGTGATCTTACGAACTCCGTGAAACAACCATTTAATCAGCAGCAGGGTTTAAAGAAAAAGAGCCTGGTAAAGCAAGCATTAGCTGTTGTTGAAGATGAAAACCTCCCTTACTCAATAGCAGAAGAAGGGTTCCTTCACAATCATGAAGAATGTATTAAGTCACAGAACAAAGCAATGGATTTGGATCAGTTCTTGAAGATCATTGGGTTAGATGAAGGTACATTAATTATATCTGTTTTACTTAATTACATATTTTGCTGTTTAATTGCAAGTAACTTACCAAATGTTATTGTTTAATCACAGATGCTTGCTTTCAAGCTGTCTCTGCACGCAATCCCCTACCGAAAAAGTCAGAGGTGAGCTTGCTGATTTGAAAGCAATGGATTTGGATCAGTTCTCGATTTTTTTTAAATTGTATTAATCAGAATGAAAAACATTGCTTCTCTATAATATTTCAGGATGAAAATCCCATCATGCTGTTTGATATCGAGGAGATAAGTGAGCCTGTGATTGAAGATCAGCCGCGTGGTGGGGAATGTTCTCCAGTTTGTGGAAGCCCGAATTCTCCAAGGATTTCATATATGAAAATTAAGGATTATGACAACTTTCCTAGCTTCATCTTGGCCGAGTCTCCTAAAAGGTCAAAGTAATGTGGTTCTCTGATGTTTTAGTTTCTCTAAGAAACTATATGGTTTCTTTGTTAATGCATTTTTAGAAAACAAAAACCTTCTCTGGTACGTTGGCTAATATCGATAGTAGTTCGTGGTTGTTGTGCAGTCAAACTATTGACTGTTGTAGTGAAAAGGATAAGCCTTGTAGTTTTTGGTGATGTTTGAAACGTATTAATAGTAGACTAAATTTGCTGTCAAATATCTTGTTTTTGCCAACCTTATAGTGTATTTTTTTTTTTAAGTGTACGACTTGTTAGACAAAACAAATATATAACGTTTATATTTACCACTATTGATTTGATTTAGTTTTCTTATAGTATTAGCTGTGTATATTATTCAACGAGATTATATTATCCTATAAATATAAGTTATTATTCATCTTTCATTATTTTACATGATATCGGAGCTTTAGGTTTCAAACACCACCAGTTTGCTATCATCCGATCATCGGCTATTTGTCGTTGATTCGGAGGGAACCGTATCTATTTATTTTTTACTGCTTTATTGTTTTTTCAAAATTTATTTTTTTATCCCATAAATTCTAGCCTACAAAAGCCTAACCGTCAATGTTGATAATCAATCAACTAATATTGTCTAATCAACATAACCTTTTGTTTTAACACCAAAGATCATTGTTGTTTTCAAAAATAGTTGATCAAAAAAATTTCGATTCTACCTAAGGCAAAACAAGTCATGACGTGAAAAGAAAAACGTTATAGAAAGAAGGAAGTCGTCAAACAGTATACAACTTTGTCGTCAAATATAACTATATCTCTGTCCCAACAATGATGCTTCAACATTCGTTCAAGTTCGTTTCGTCTGGAAGTTAGTCGTTCAAACTGCGGAGAAGTGTTAGACAATAAAAATGTATAAGGTTTATATTTATCATTATTGAGTTGATTTAGTTTCTTAATAGGATTAGCTAGGTATTTTGTTCACCAAAATTATATTATCCTATAAATATAGATTATTGTAATCTCTTTATTAATATTAATTCAACCAATAATATTCTCTTTCATTATTTTACAATAATAACTAGTTCCACACCCGTCACAAAAACATGAAAGGCTAGCATAAGGTACGTTAGAGAAATAATCTAATCGGGTGCTTTGGATGTGACTTGAGTTTTATTTGATTGGGTGATGGGCCCGAGACTGATTTGGGCCTGAGGTCATTATAAACACAATGAATGTGGAGATCGAATTGGCAAGTGGAGCAACAAAAACAAAAAACCCGAACCTTTTCTTGTACACGAGTTACAAAAGAAAGAAGCGTAAGTGTAAGTTGGAGATAGGAATTAAGAGAGAGGGTGATCGGGATGTGATGGATATATCAACGTGTTAGATGATTAGGTTAGTTGGCCTAAAATTAATTATGATATTAAAGTCTTAGATACAAATTGTCAAAAATTATTATTCTTTGGTCATCTCCTACTCGTCGGTGATCCTAAGGATCCAATTTTATTTGCTTCCACTTTATATTTCGTTGAATTCTTCTTTTTTCTTTCACCTATCAAACTCATAAACCCTATCACACAAAACTTTAACTGTCATACTACACCCAAAATATTTTGAGTATCCATCAATCACATAAAAAAATTTTCTTCTTCGCTGTTGTAGATCATTGTCATCATCAATCAAAGATGCCTACCAAATTGTCACTCCAATCTAAAGGCAAAGCAAGTCATGGCGTAAAAAAATCATCATAAAAAAGAAGAAAGTCGTCAAGCAATATATGCAGCAATTCTACTTACGTGCAAACAAAGAATAAAAAAAAAAGATAAATGAAGAAGAAACTATCAACAGTCGCTCAAGTTTGTGTGTTCGAAAGCTTCCCGTTAAAACTACATGGGAGTGTTAGATGACTAGGTTAGTTGGCCCAAATTCAACATGGTATCAGAGCTTCAGGTTTAAACCACCATCAAAAGTTTACTATCCTTCGGTCACGACAGGCTACTTGCCGGTGATTCGGAGGGAACTTGATCTTTCCATTTTGGTATGTTTCAAATTGATTGTCTACTTTGTACGTTCAACCAATCAAAACACATTTATGTTGTAAAAAATAAAATCCTATAGGTTGTACAGTACAATCGCTACATTTTTTTTAAAATTGTGTGTTTTTTCTGTGGACAATATATTTGGGACGGATGAGTATATATTTGATATTATATACATTTCATCATTCAGAACACTACATATAAGTAAATAATAAATGCTTTTTATTCAACAAAAATGAATTATGAATTAAATTATTCGTACAATAATTTGAATCATTTTAAAGTTTGCATAGTTGTTGCGATTAAACATACCGTGCATACATTAGTTATAAGTATTTATTCGATCACTATACGGAGTAGCCCATACAGCTGCACAATTATACTTGAAATGAACCCATTGTGGTATTTCGCATCGGGTATCCTCCGTCAACGTTAGTTTAACATAATGGTTGTTATTAACATACCCGATTGTAATAGATTCATGTTGATATCAAGGAGGCGGAGTAGGGCGAATGAGAAAAAAAATGATGCAGAGGTATACAAAATCACAAAACTGGTAGAGTTGTTGAATTTACATACACCAACTAACCTCTAAATTGTATTCTATGGTAACCATCAACCAGATAATATTGATTCAAACTTGTGATCTTTAAGGCATCTTAAAAATGACCATGCTGCTACATGAGGGCCAGTTTCGTTCTTAAAGACTTGCAGGTAAAACAAAAAATCAACTATGAACGGTATTAAAATCTGCATATAAATCCCCCATGAATCTTCTCTTTAAAGACCACATTTCACTTTCATCAATATGGAAAACAATACATTCAAAAACAAATTTCTGAATGCGGCATTTTTTCCATGGTTTTCTAAACATGTTTTTCCATCTAAATCTATCATGGAAGATTTAGTCAACTAATAGAACTCCAAGGAGACAATGCACATGACATATCGAAAACAGACAACAAAAATATATAAGGTTTATATTTACCGCTATTGAGTTGATTTAGTTTCCTTATAGTATTAATAGAAATTTTTTTTTTTTCGTGGTAGAGATTTTGTTTCGTGCCTATAAATATTACTTCCGTATTTTTTTCTTTGGCTTGATTATATATATATATATATATATATATATATATAAATATATATATATTTACCGAATCTACTTTTTCTTGTTAAGTTTTAGGTTATAATAAAAAAATTCACTTTAACTACCGCTTTATTTTGCTTTTGTTACCGCTTTATTATGCTTTTATTGTTGCCTAAAGATTCGCATCCGCTTACTGTCAGATATCTTCATCAACAAAATAATTATTGCTTTTATTTGCTTTTGCTGCTGCTGTTTTTAAAATGTACAGTTCGTTGCTCCAATCTCGAGCTTTAGCGATTTCGTCGCTTGGACTGCAAGGGAGTGTTAAATGGTAGACTAAAATAGCTGGCCCAAAACTGATTATGGGTTTAAGTATGTTTCATTGTACTCTATAAATACTTGCATACGTAATACATTATAAATTATGGGTAATTCATTATTTAACACTATATGACTACATATGTCTCTATTTAATTGTTATCTACATGCTTGAGAATTATAATGTAGAAATGTAACATTCTTAAATTTTATGGAGTAAGAGTAAAAGGAGTGGAGAGGGCGAATGGTCAGTGTTCACCGCCTTAAACGTCAAGATCCGACGTTCATCATATCGGATCGGCGTTCAAGTGCGATGTTCAATTCCGACATGCAAAATTGAACCTCGTGTTCAAACATATTGATTTTTCCTTTATTTTTTATTTGATTGGTTATTTTTGTGTGTCTATCTAAATTTTGAGTTGAGCATTAAACAACTCCCCTCAAAATCATATCATGTTATACTCTAGTGTTCAATTGAACACCGAACTAAACACTAAACACAATAATACGAAAAATAATGTGAATGTTACATTATATTGTAACCGTCATTTATAACTACCTCTCAACATCTAAATGAACTATTTGTAACTTTTTTTTAACACAAAAGGTTAATTTAAAATATACTAATGTAAATAAAAATAAAATTATATCATCTAATAACAAACGCCGCTAAACAACACATATAAAAAACATATATTATATTATGTCGACGCATTATAACCTTTTAAGCAAGGTTAGCAAGATCTAGATCTTGATCGTATGATCGTAAGATCCAGTGATCTTAACAACGAAAAAATATTGTTGGGCCGTAATAGGATTGCAATTGATTAAATAAGATCGCAGTCAGGATTGTAGAATTGTAGCCTTGTAGGGATGATCGTCGACAATGAGCCGATCCTTGCAAATTTTCTTTTCTTTTTCAATAATCATTTTGTTTTTGTTTTTTTAGAGTTACTAATAATTGGGTTTCAAATAAAATGGGTAATTTTTCGAGTGCTTACATTCATGGGTTTTAGTTTTTATTTTTTGTTATTTTGTTATATTATTTCTCTTTTTGATGTAAAACTATGCATGAATATTTTTGTTAATCGCACAAATACGTTAGGCTATATATGTAATGTAATTTTGTTTTATTTATAACACTAAAAGTAAAACCTATAATCAAGTGTGCACTTGTCATTATTATTTATATGAAGTTTGATTTTTGAAAATTTTGTGTAATTGGTATATATATAAAAGTATTTTCATAGAATATTAAAATTACAATTCGATCTTACGACCTTCATTTTGCAAGTACAAAAACAATTTTATGTCAAAATCTAAATCTTAACAAAATTGTAAGCACACGTATATTTAAATGATGAAGTTGATAAGCTGTAGACAGGAGAAGGCCAGCTGGAATCATGATGGGGAAGTGCATATGAAACACAGAAAGTGGGATCAACATAAAATAGAAAATGGAGGCCAAAAAAGGAAGACATCTTTTGACTTTGCTATACAAGTATGCAAGACAAAACGCGTTTTTAATTTTTCTATTTAAAAAATCAGTAACTTTATGATAAAGTTACAGGAAGATTCGGAGAAATACCTCATTTCAAAGTAGGAGGAGAAGACCTATTTTACTATATTTTGAAATAATTTTTATATAATTTATGATAATTACTGCTTATTAATATTACTGTATTTTAATCCTTACAATTTTGTTCTAAAATACAATAAAAAGGGTTTTCTCATCATTCTTCTCAAATAAGACATTCTCCTTTAAAGTTGGATAGAGGTCAGAGGATAATGCTCTATATGAGGAGAATAAGGAGAATGAATGATAATAACCATAATGAAAAAAGAAAAGTTTAAAAGGTAAAAAGATATGTTAAAAGAAATCATACAAAAAATAAAATAGTTTGAAAAATCTCATAATTACTATTAAAGTCAAATTTATATTTTTTTCTGCCAGATGTGAACATTTCATAAAAAGTATAATTCAACATGCATTTTGCGATTTTTAACTTTTGTTTGTCAATGATATAAACATTAAGTAACATTTGAATGCAATTTGTTACATTTAAATGTGTAAAAACCATGTAAATTAAAAGTTCTCGCACTTCTGTATCTTTTTGTGATTCTCGTTTGAACCTAACCCTATGGTAAGGATCCCGTGAAAACTCGATACCGATGAGAACCGTGAGAACTCAACATCTTACTTCCGTCCGCTGTTTCTTTGAAACAAAACTAGCCTCATATCTTCAATTCAAGATTACTTTAACATGAATAAGATGTTAATTAAAACAAATTATATTTTTGTATTCAGTTTTTTATTCTCTTTAGATAGGTGCAGATCAAACTTTTAATTTTCCGTTTCATAAATTAGGTGCAGAAGCAGTTGCAGAACGCATATAGGTGCATAACGCAGTTTCAGGGAGGTGCAGAACGCAGTTGCAGATAGGTGCATAACGCATAGAGGTGTAGAACACAGTTGCAGGTAGGTGCAGAACGCATATATGTGCATAGATAGGTGCAGAGTTACAGGTAGGTGCAAATTGACCATCATACATCAATTTAAATAACAGGGAGGTAACTTGTAGCGCAATTGACCATCGTACATTAAATGATTTGAAGAAACATAAAGATGAAATCTCGCTTTAATATGTGTATGCTTTTGTGTGCCTAACGTTAGTGAGCAAAAAATGAAAACAAAGTCAAAATTTAAATTCAATTAAGGGAGAAAAAGTTAAGAAAAAGAAAAAGAAATTGAAGATGCAAAATTTTCTTTTTCTAACAACAATTTAATCAAAAAGAGATGAATTGATTTAATTCATCCGAGGTCCCATCTAAGGATTATCGAAGTTATTGTCGGTACTCGCGATCATTGAAGGTGGTTGTGATTAGTAGGATTTTGGTAATTAAATTTAATTTTTCAATAAAATTTTAGGTTTAACTGAAAATTAGTGTTTGATATATTGAGAGGAATTCGGGGTTTGATAGAAGGGTTTTGGATTCTTGCGTAAGGAACGAGGATGATGTTATTGGGTTTAGATTATGAAACCGGAATAAGGAGTTTTCATGGTTCTCACACACTATGCGGTTCTCACCGGATCCCTTCACTATATGTATATACACACACACACATAAGTTTTTGATCATTTAAAAAGAAAGTTATTGTAAAATGGGTAAGAAAGAATTAGAAAGTGACACGTGTCCTATTTTCTCCTTATTTTTTATTTCTTCAGCCACTAAATGTTTCTCTCTCCTCCCATGCATGCCACATGTCATTTTTATATTTTTTTTCTAACCTTTTTACGATATATATATATATATATATATATATATATATATATATATATATATATATATATATATATAATATGGGAGCGTTCATGAAATAAACACTTTTTTGGGGCAAGGGAGAAGCATTGCTATTCGTCAAGAAGCATCTTACCTTTACCAATTAAACTGTCAACAAAAAATTATTTGTTACCGATAAATAGTAATAAAAATCGATGTTATAAAGAATATATTCACGGATGAATTTCAATTTTAAGTCATTACATTAGTTGATGAATATTTTTTTAATAAATTGTTAACATTTATTATAATGAATGTTAACTAACATTGTTCACAATGAATGTTTAAACATGACAAATATTTTTTATTTTAACATTCATCATAATGAATGTTAACTAACATTTACCACGATGAATATTAACGATTTTGTATATAATATTCATCAATTGATGTATATCCTACAAAAAGTATTTATCAAGGAAACTTAACATTCATAGCACCGATTATGATCAACATTTATTAAATTTTACTTTTTATTTTTTGACATTTGTATTGACGAAGTTAAGTTGCTCCGTGATGAATCTCCTTCCCTCAAAAATAGTGATTCCTCTTGGATCATCTCAATATATATATATATATATATATATATATATATATATATATAGGGTTGCGTTCTGGTAAAAATATGGAGTCAAAATAAAAACGGTGAAAACGATCTTAATTTGTATTCACAATTGTTTTTAGTAGTGAACTTTTAATTTTTTCGCTCCATATACGTTTTTTTTATTGTGAACCCTTATATTTTTTTGTTTTCTATAAAATTTTCATTGTGAACTTTTATTTTTTTTTATTCACAGAAATTTTAAAAAAATTTAAATGTGAAGCTTAATTTTTCTGGCTTCACATAAATTTATGAATGCGTGAAACTTAATTTAGAACCTTCACAATTCGTAAATTTATGTGAAGCCAAAAGAAATAAGCTTCACATTTAAAAATTAAGTGTGAAAAAAAAAATTCAACTTCGCGCTTCATAAAATTGTGTAGGTCAATTGTTTTCACCGTTTTTAGTTTATCACTACCCCTTTTTATATATATATTGTGATGGCTGTGATCTGTTTTCATCGTTTTTATTTTATCTTCTCGTTCCCACAGAATCTCATTCCTATATATATATATATATATATATATATATATATAGGGGAGCATTCAAGAGGGAAGTGCTTTTTTGGAGGAAGCGTTAATGTTCATCACGGATAATATTACACTTACCAATCAAAAATATCAACAAAAAATTTATTTTTACCAATAAATAGTAATCAAAGTCGATGCTATAAAGAATATATTAACGGAAGAATTTCATTTTTAAGTCATAACGTTAGTTGTTTAATATTTAGTTAATAAATTGTTTACATTCACCGTGATGAATGTTAACTAACATTCATTACGATGAATGTTAAAAGATCACATATTTGAAGAATATTTTTAATTTTAACATTCATCATCATGAATGTTAACTAACATTCAACACGTTGAATATTAACAATTTTGGGTCTAATATTCATAAATTGATGTTATAACCCGCAAAAAGAATTTATGAAGGAAGCTAAACATTCATAACATAGATTCTAATTAACATTTATTAAATTTCACTTCAATTTTTATGAGATTTATATTTTATATACTAGATTTAAAACCCATGTGTACACACGGGTCTAATGTAACACCCCAAAGTTTAAGGTAATATTATAATATACGTAAATGCTCTATTTTATAAGTTGTTGTATAAATTTACGTGTACTATACATGGTCGCTAAGTATTTAAATTTACCTAAATCGTAAGTTGAGAGTACCCAATTTAGTGATGTATTTTAAAGTGACTGGAACAAGAGGGATTGGGGGTGTAAATACCCAATAAAAACACTAAATAAATAAATATACACTCATACATGTACGTACATATCAAATTGGAGACAGAAACTTCTAGAGAGAGTGGGAGAAAGCATGGGAGAGAGCATGGGAGAGAGAGGGAGAGATAGAGAGGGAGAAGAAGGAAATCAACCAGAAACGTCAAATTAAGTTGGAGGAAGTCGAATTCAAGTAGTAATTCTCATCTTTAAGCTAATGTAAGTAAGTGTTCTTAATTATTCTAACCTAAATTTAAAGGAATATGGTGAATTGGAGGTTTGGGTATGAATTGAACGAATTTATGGGTGGGTTATGCTCAAATGATGTTAATGGAGTATAGGAATCATAGTTATCAATTCAAAGTTGAATTAAAGAATAAAATTAATCAATTGCTTACCTATAGCTAAATGAGGTTTAGGTTGATTCTTGCAAATTGAGGGTAGCTCACCCTATAGTTAGTTTAAATGAGTTGAATTGATGTTACTAATGATGTTTAAAGTAGTGGAAAGAGTAGTTAAACCATAAATTGAGTTATGCTTAAATTGGTAATTGTGTTCAGTTTGACTTTAAAAGTCAATCTGATCATACAAAGTTAAGAATGATAAACGAAGTAAGAAAAGTTATAAATGATGTTATTTGATCATTAGTGTGTTAGTTGCAATATGTGTGGTGACTATATTGCAAATTTGGGTCGTTGGATAAATTGGGCGAAAAGTGGAAGCAAAGTGTTTTTGGCAAACTTTGAGAGGCTGTAACTTTGTGTGTATAATGTTTTGGAAAAATTTGAAAGTAACTAATGAAAGTATGGTCGAAGGTCTTTAAATCGGTATAAAGTTTGCTGAAAATAGATATGTCTAGGTGGTTCAAAAATGGGTTGCAAATCAGTCCCTTGAAGTTGTTTGCTGAGATTTCAGTAGCACAAAATGACGTTTTGCTGTTTTCAAAAGACTATAACTGGGCATGTGTTGTGTTTTATAAAAAGGTTAAAGTTGTGCATTAGAGTATGTTGGAATACCTTCATAATGGTATGTAATTTGTTTGTTTTGGAGAGGTTTAGAAGGTCCAAAAGTGGTGTCCAAAACAGTTAGTTGGGGTTATACTAAAATGCCCAAATTTGGAATTAAAATTGGTATTAATTTAAATTAAGCGAGAAAATGACTAATCTTATATTGTGAATGTTTATGTGATGGGTGATGATTGTTTAGGTGCAAAAAGGAAGTGGCGATTTCATATCTCATGCTTTCGGGTAGTCGAGGCAAAGGTGAGTAATATGTGGTTTATTTGGGTAATGGTTGTGTGATTCCGAATTGCATACGTGCAAGATGTTCACATGACCGAGTGGAGTTGTTTATTTCATGTTTATTCTTGATTACTATTGTTGACTTGGCATTGTAGCTAACTTATGTTAGCCTCAGTTGTTGTGATTTATCACTAGTTGTTTCAGTTGTAGCACATTGTCCTTGTTGTTGCACTTGTGCCAGTCATGCCAGTTATTGCATTTTGTGTTTGTTGTTGCATTTGTGCTAGTCGTGCTAGTTATTGCACATTGTGCTAGATGTTGCAGTTGTTGCACTTGTGCTAGTTATTGCACTTTGTGCTTGTTGACAGTTGACAGTTGACAGCAGATTCGCTTAGTGGTGATAATCTCTACAATTGTCCAGTGGTTAATTGCTTAGTTATTACTTGCGCAGTTGTTGTGGTTCAGTTGTTGCTTGCTATTTGTTGTTGTGTATTACTCATTTAATTGCACGTATGCTCACTAAGTGTAAAACTTACCTGTTCAGTTGTTTAATGTTGTAGGTGTAAGTGAGTCAAGTGCTAAGGTGAATCTAGAGGTGACAAATGGTTATGAAGGATGAACTTGAATTTCACTTGCAAAGAGGTTTGACAAGTGTACTTTTAAATTGCCGAGTTGCTATTAGCTTGTTACAAATCGCCCAAATTGTTAATTGGTTTATAGCTTAAATTGTCGAAATGGGCCGTTTTGGTTAAATGGTCAAAATAGGTCATTTTAGTGAAATAGTCAAAATGGTGGCTTTGGTCAAGTTTGTTATGTATGTTTGAAGTTAGAAACGTGGGTATGTCCTCTGAAAGTTGATGTTATGCACAAAGGGGTTTGGTTGTAATGTTATAGAAAAACTAGTCGTTTGAAGTTGTCATTTTAGTCCCAAATATAAAATTATCGATTTTGTCAATTTGGAAAAGTGTCTACTGAAAATAAGTTCATTATGTTGATTAAAAGAAATCTGCAGAGTTTGGTAACATGGAAATTAACGAATCAAAATTTAGACCAAAAGCCGTTTTAGTAAGAAGTTGCAGGAAGAACTACCCGGGGGTACCAACACTGTTGGTACCCGGTGGGTACTACCCGTACCCGGTATGCTTACCCGGCAGGTATAAAGAGTAATCTGATCAGAAAGTTTGGCAAGAAGGACTACTCGGCGGGTACCCTGTCATTTTTAGAAATTTTTTAATTTAAGTCCAAATTAAATGATTGAAGCTAGGTATTGATTTAATATACTTATGTACAAGTCATGGGACATCAGTTAGAGTATTTTTTTTTAAAAAAATTTTGGACGTTTCATCTTAAATTCGTAATTTGATTTTTATAAGTATGTAAATAATGCATATGATAACTACAAAATATAAAGGTACGGTATTTCTTTTTATTAAGTATTGTTATATATGGGGTGTTTTTAAAAAATTAACTAAAATAAAGTGATCTAATTGAATTTTATATTTATGATGTTATAAGCCTGTTTTTTATATTATATTTAACTTAAAATAAGATATGACGTTGTAAATATTTATATAAAATTAATGATTGATATTAATATAATATATGCTAAATCAATAATATCTATTTTAATTGTTGCTAAAGATAAAAAGTAATATAGATGGTTTACATGTCGATCAAAGATGGTGAATTTGTAATTTTAAAAAGAGATACAGGTAATGGTTATCTAAAATTATTTTATTTAACATCCCTATTTAAATTTAATTATTTTACATCAAGTAATCATATTGCATTGCGATTTAAGTTCTTTTTATTAAAATTGAAAAATTTAAGTGGTGTTATTTTTAAAATAAGTAAAATTTAAAAGACTTAATTGACTAATTGAAAGTTTTTAAATTGATGACGTCATAAAGTTAATTTTTATATTATATTTAATATATATATATATATATATATATATATATATTATATATATATATCTGTATTATATACACATAATATAAATATATATAAATATATTATACAGAAAGAGAAAACCAACATCTCTAGTTATGTAAGAGATGATACTAACAAAGTCATCAAACAACGAACTCATCATCAAATAAGAAAACTGATGAAGATGATCATCTTTTTAAAAAAGTTTAGGTGATCAATTTTAATCTCTAAGGGCAAGCATAATAAGGTTCAATAAATTATTTACGACTATTCGTCTAGTCGATTAAAGATGGATAGAACACTTAGAGGTTTGAAAACTGAACAAAGATATATAATTGAGTTTTGATATATGGTAACAAATAGTAATACTCTCTACGTCTCACAAAAATTATCTTTCGACAATTTTTGTTTGAATTAAGATAGGTTGAGTAAATGTCAGGTTTGCTCTTATATTCAAAGTACATTTAACTGAATGCATTCAAGAAATAAAGGATTTTAGAGTAATAAAACAGGGTAAAAAGAAGAGTTTAATGATTATTATTAGTTATTGTTTCCAAGTGGACAATTATTTTGAGATACATACATATAAATAGTAATGTTAACATTTATTTTGAAACAGAGAGAGTATAATAATAATAATAATAATGTATAAAGTAATAGTAGTAGTTACGGATAAAAAGGAAGTGGAAATAAAAATAAAAATATATCATTTCATTTTTTAAATATATATTACCATGTTAAAATTAGAATTATTATTTAGAATATATATATATATATATATATATATATGCAAACTTTCATAGAGGTGATTTCAATGAAGAATGCTAAAATAATAAAAAATGAGAGAACCAATAGGAATGATCCATTTTCTTTAAAACTCAATTTTTACTCGAATTTTTAAAATTAAATATTTCACAAACGGCACGACTAAAAATTATAAAAATTACATATTCGAAATCAGCGGGTTTTTTTTCTCTTCGATTAGAGATCCGACAAGCTATAGTTTCGACAAACTTTTTTATTCTTCATTTTTGTCGGGTCTTGAAAAATGCAATTTATATAATCACATGTGATTTTATGTATAATCACATGTGATTTTATGTATAATTACATATGATTTATGATAAAAATATAATATTAATACACAATTATTTATCAATGGTAGATGTTAACTCACACATGATGACGACTTAATATTCATTCACATAAATAACTATAAATAAGATTTTAAGAATTGAATTCGTTTACGGTCAAAATCACATGTGATTATTGATTTGAGGTTTAATCACATGTGTTTTTCAAATGAAGTATGTGATAATAACTGATAATTCAGATGTAATTTCACCTTAATATTTATTTACATGTATAATTATAAAAATTATTTGAAATTCGTATTTATTTAACACTTTATTCACATGTGATTACTAATTTAATGTTTAATCACATGTGATTATAACTAAAAAAATTTCTGAAGGTTTATTAAATTATTAAATAAATTATTTTTATGCGATTTTAAACTTATAATTTGTAACTTTGATTATTCACATGTGATTATAGTTAGTGATTTAAAACTATAATTTGATTATAAATATATTCACATGTGAGTGTTGAATCACATGTGATTTAACATTACGAATTTCACATGCCCATTAGAAAACGGAAAAAAAATTTGTCGGAAGTATATCATATGAGATCTCTAATTAAAGATAAAAAGACGCTGATTTTAACGGTGTAATTTTTATAATTTATAGATATACGGTTTATGAGATATTTAAATTTAAAAAAAGGGTGAAAATAAGTAATTGAAATGAAACAATCTTATTGATTTCTCTATTTTATATTTTTTTTAACATTTTACATTAAATTTTAGTGCATTTTAATGTACAAATTGAAAAACAAATAAATAATAATTACCCTATCCGATTCTATGTTTTTTATCTTAGGAAAATATAATAAACAAAATTGTTAAGTTATATATAATATATATTATCAAATCAAATATCAATTGATAAAAGTTAACCGGAAAAGTAAGCAATTAGCCAATTACTCCGTATAATAAATGGGTCATACAAATTGGAATGTGAGGTGAGAAGCCCTAAAATTGCTCAATTTTTTCTCGATATATACGATAACTTCAAGGGCTATATATACACGTCGATTTCTTGGAATTCAGCCTACCAATTATTACTCTCATCACAAGTTTTCTTCTCAAAGATTCGAATTCTTCAACTATTTAACCTAATCGCCGATTGAAGATAACGACGTTCGATCGGCTCAATTTCAGCGTTTAATTCAAGCAAAACACAAACGATTGATTAATTGATTGATTGATAAGATCGATATGAATAGTTCGTCTTCGAGAATCACTCCACGGATATATACAATTGTTTGATCTAAGATCTAGATAGATCGTAACTGAAGATCGACGGAAGTTTTTGATTTTTTGGTCAAATCAGAAGAATAAAAGGGACGTAATTGATTTGAACTTTTCTTGATCTGACGGCAAATCGAAGATTGATTACAGGTACTGAAAGAACACATGTCGGTTTATTTAATTGTATAGTGTTTTAGGTTTGCTTCTTCAACAAAAGGAGATGATTCAAGGCCGTCTAATCGCTTCATCAGATCTGATATATGAGTTTATGAATCGGAAAACATGTTTGTTACGGTTTAAATCTCGAGATCTCTGAAGGAAACCTTGTGTTTTTATATATCAGGGCACATATCTACTAAGAGCTACATAAAGTTTTGATTTTTCTCTCAAAATTGAAGATCATGTTGACCGTGATTTTAAGTTTGATCGGTCGATTCCAAGACTGGATATAAGGAAAATTATACTCCGGTTCTTTGGAAGAGTTATCATGTTGACTTCAATCAAAGTTTATTTGTTTGACCTGAAAATATAGTTTTGAGATTTGATCCCATAAAGATACTTATTTAAATATTCTAATCGGGACACAATTTGCTTTCGATCAGATCAGATCAGATCTCCAGTGACCGCAATGATGGATTTAGTTTCTAATTGATTCCTGTGATGGAGTTTGGAGTTCCGATATTGTTTGTCTCTAATGGTCTATACACTTTGCACCTTTATTTTTAGACATCATTATTGACTCGAGCTAATGTAAAAATTTCATTACTTTGTGGGTCCTTGATGTTGGGTGTATCCACTATATGTGAATCTTGTACTGCAAAGACAGTAGGGTAGAATTGATCCGTGTACAATAATTTGTGTGATTTGCAGTTAGTTTTGATGTTGTATAATAATTAGTGATTTCCATGTAACAGAATTATTATTCGCTAGATAGAATGGATCTGGAACTTATGAAGTTCGTCAATTCAGACCTGACATGGAGTTCTATTAAAAAGGGCAAGAGGAGTATGATGACGCGTGGAAGGAAGCCTGGGGCAAGCAGTTCCAATATACACGATTCAGTTGTTTATGAGTATGAAAAGGTATTTACTCGCCATTTATATCTATGTATATCGTTTATATACTTACACAAGCATTAGGTTTATGCTTAATTGTCCTATATTGGCAGTCTGGTGTAGCCATTCTCGGTCAACATTTTGCTGAGGAAGTACTGGATGTCCCTATAAAGAAAAGAATACTTATGCTTCAACCTCACATTCCCCCACATGACGAGTCTGCACCAGGCAGTAAACATGCTTCAGGGGAGCCCTTAAAGGAGAATAAGAAAGAGGTTCCTGGTCTGAATGACTTCTCAGGTATTGAACTTCTTGCTGCTGCTGCATGCCATAGCTCCATTTACAATAGCTCTATTCATGTGGAGTCTACCGAAGCTGTGCACACCACATCAAAAGTTAGTGCACACACTGATGCAAAAAAAGAGGATATTGTCCCAATGGACTCAGATGAATCATCTGTTCATGCTAGTACAATCCCTGTTACACAAAACCTTTGTGATAATGGGAATGGTGAGGGTGATAAAAGCCCTGTTCTTTCAACAGGTGTTCGGTTGCATTGGGACTTAAATACTGTTCCAGATGAGTGGGAAGAACCTTGTGAGATCATTGCTGACCCTCATACCGAGAAAGGTTACATATATAATGATGGTTTGCATAATGGTCAAACAACTTTGGAAGGTTATGAAACTAGAAATTCCCAAACTACAGAAGATGTCAAGGGAAGCACATCACGTGATGTTGCAATCTCAGTTGTGCCTCTCAGCAAATCAGAGACTTTTGGTATTCATGGAAACGATGATGGTGCAATTACGTGCAAGACATCAGATGCTGAGAGCTGTATGAGTAAATCAGATGTGGTTGATTTTGTTAATCCTGCTAAGTGTGAAAATGTTTCTACTTCTGCTGCCTCTATTTCACCAGGGCAAACAGTTATAAAGGTCGAGTCTTTTAGTAAGTCCGAGGATGGGCAGGCAGTTTCTGAAGTAGTACAAGGCGGAAGTGTGTCATTGAAAGGTGATGGTGACGATAAGGTTACTTCAGAAGATCGTCTCAGTGATTGTTGTGGCTCAAATGTTTCACATGATGAGCGGGTTGAGGGTGATACAATAGACACACTTAAGGCAGGATATGATTCTCCGGTTGAAGATGGTGAGTTAAGAGAGCCAACTAGATACCACCCTTGGCAGAAGGAAGAAGTGGAGGAAAGAGAGTGTGTCGACTATGAGTCGGATAATATGTATGAAGATAACTTTGATACTATTGAATCAGTACAGACCGAAATCCCTCTTGATCACCACCAAACAATTGGAGTAGTAGGTGCGGATATGATTAGTGAAAATCAGCAAGACAATAAAGCAGATGCCTTGGGGTCTAAAAGACTTGAGTATCAGCTGCATGGGCATTCTAAATGTGCTATCTTAGAAGAAAAGGATGGCAGTCCAGCAAGATTCCGTACCGAGAGGAGAAGTGGTGGGAGTATGTTCTTTATAGATAGATCGACATCAACGTCCTTTGATGTACACCAGAATAGTGCCTGCATAAGTCGTAGCAGGTAATTTTGTGATTAATTTTTGCTTCGTATCTAGTAATATATTATGTCTCCTTTATTCTAATATTTTTCTTGCATACAGACCTGACAATATTGGAGATGCTTATTCACGAGCCGAGAGGGATTTTGGTCCCAGAAGGTTCATGGGACGGGACAGACCATCTTACAATGGTGGTACCCCAAATGATGCTAGTGGTCAATGGGGTGGTCCCTTTTCAAGAAACAGTCATGGGTACCCCAGCACCAAAAATGCTATTGGAGGATCAAGCAGCCATGACAACAATCAAGCTTTAAATTATAACCCGAGGGGTAATTTCAGGACCTTCAACAGAAGGCCATCACCATCTGACATAAATGAATCTTACCCTGGTGTTCACAGGGGAACACCACCAGCAAGGGGTATTAGCCGTGATAGATCGAGGGGTGAATTCAGAAGACCTCCTCAAGAAGAATATTATGATTCAGAACTGGGCTATGGAGAAAGGAAAACGTTCTCTTCCAATTTTGATCGAGGTGCACATCTATCACAATCTCGAAGACGATCCAGGTCAAGATCTAGATCAGGGTCTCCCATTGCATGGCATTTTCAGAAAAAACGGAATGTAGATGCAAAAAGACAAAGCCCCGATTATAGGTCTGATACAAGATTTCCCTTTCGAAAACCTGGTTCTTCTGGTGAAAACGAAGCGTCTAGAAACTTGAATGACCGAAACGTTGTCAATGGGCAATATAGAGACAGGAGATCATCACCAGTCAGAACATTTCCGCGGAACCAAAGGTTTGATTCACCTGGTTACGTTGGAAGATTAAAGTCCAATGATAATTTCCGCCCTATTCCACGCACTGGAAGATTTCCACAGGCTAATAGCAACGAGAGCACACTACATGATGACAAACATGGAATGATGAACGAAAGGAGGCATTTTAGGTCTGATGTGGATGAGTCTTTTAAGGCCCGGTACCCTCTTAATAAAGATAATGGCTTCAGATATGCTCGTAGTGAGAATAGGTGCTTCAGAGATCCTGAGAATACAAGCGAGGAGAAAGGTTGTAGATACGCCACTAACAAGATGGTCAACACTGGGGAATCAGATTTTCGTAAAGCTAATTTACAAAGGGAATGATGACTGCAGTTTTTTTCATGTCATTTGACAAGGGGTTAATTAGTTGGTATATAGGAGATTTTTGGATGGTTGATCCCTTTGTGTGTGTTTTTTTTTTTTTTTTTTTTTTTCTTATTTACTACTTCCCTTTTTAAGTTCTTTTTAGATCAAGTTGCTAGAGTTTGGTCAGCAGGGGTATCTAGGACCAGTTTTTGTAAGTTTGATGTCTTTTTCTTATTGGGTTGGTACCATTTTGAGTGGTGTTCAAGAGAATACCGTTTGGAGTATTCTGTCTGGTCATTCAACTGTAATATGTGAAGCTGATCGAATCAACTATTAAGAAGTTATATTTTTCATCGTCTTTCTCTCATTCATTGTTAAACTCAAAACTCAAATATTTTGTGAACTTAAGTTTCCAACATATGCAATTATTTATTTGGTTTTTGGATAATCAGGGGGACCCATAACCCAAAACGCCTACCAGCATATGGGCTGGAGTTATGGGAGGTCCTCTGCTTTCGTCCTGCTTACTGGTGAATCTGTAAGATAAACATACAGAATTACATCCATCTAGATACCATGTGTATGTTTCAATTAATTTTATATATATGTTTGAGCTCATAGACCATAGTTCTATATGGTTCACCAGCTGAAGCTGATGGATTCGAACTGCAAATCTTTTGACAACTCAGATGAGCAGATGGCTGCTACATCTTCCCTCATCTTCTTTGGACCACTCACTAGAACTCCGATGCCAGATCCTTCAATTTCTTTAAGTATTTCTGCAATCAGATATCATATAAATATTTTAATGTTGTCTTTATGCATCTATTTTAGATTGTAAATGTAAATTCAGTCATAGTACATAGTAATCTTATGAGAAGTGACTTTTCTTACTCTTGAAATCTGGTCTTTCTCCATAGCTAACGTCTGTAGAACTCAGAACAGATTTATTTGGAATACTTTCTAACTCCCTATCTGCATTATAATACCAAGAGCTCATACCTGGAGATGTCATTGGTGTGGGTACATCTGTCATTTGGACCTGCTTTGTTTCTGTCAAATTTCTTTTCTTGTTCCACAAGAAAGCTATAATTACAGTTACAACTATAGACATGCATATAGATAGCATGTTAAAAACTGACCTTGCAGCATATGAGTATATCACATTTGTATTGTGATCAATTGGGTATATGTAAAATTGTGTAATAATAGCAATAAGTGTAAGGGAAATGACAGAAGAACTGATAATTATCACACATAGCCATAGCCAGCTGCTGACCCCTAAAATTGCAGAAATTGGTGCGTCAAGAGGACTGGGTTTGAACCATATGGTTTGGTAAACCTTTTGGTCTTCTGTTGTGGGCCTGCTCTCTTGTGTTACATATGCTCGTATTTGTAACTGTATCTGTGATATATCTTGGCTAGTTCCCGTAACTGGAAGTAGAAGGTCTAAGATCCCGAGATCAACTGATCTCTTGAAGGCTGGGATAAGGATAATCTGTGGTGTCTTGTTGGTGGGGTCGTTAGCCATGTGTAGAAGCTCACGAAAAATGGAGATAAATGGAGTAATTCCACTTCCACCACTGAACATCACTATCTTGTCATACCTGCACTATTTAAGTTTAGATATATATATATATATATATATATATATATATATATATACATATAAGTGCTTATACTTGTAAGTTTGATTATTTAGCTCACTTTTGAAAATAGGTTGATGCGGGTCCATAAGGTCCTTCAATCGAGACTTGTAGATGATCCGTTAATGAAGGTGAGGAAAGTTTTTCACACAGTTTCTGTGACCATTTTCCTTCACTTTTGATGACAACACTTAGCTTCTCAGGATCCAGATTGCTGCTTGATATTATAGAAAATGGATGCCACTGTAGTTTGGATATGCTAGGTACATTTATAAAGATAGAGCTCAGTGGATTATACTGCACCCCTGCAAACCGTAAAGCCAATCAGTAAAAACATGTAGTTATGGTAGAGGTGGCAAAATTGACCCGTTTAGTTACAACTGGGTTGATTCGTGTTATGTTCTACGCATAATGAATCAAAATATTATAAAACAAAATTAAGTAATATGGAAATGGGTCAAGTGGGTCGAAACCAAAGTGTATTTTTCGCGCATAACAACCTCCTGTATATTGTTCGAAGAACATATTCTTTGTAATTATAATTGACACACTATTTATTTTTACAAAATATATATGTTTTGGACAGAAAGTTTTTTGGGCCAACCCAACTCCACCTGTATCAACCCATGCAAGTATACATGTTTTGCATCTTACCCGAGGTTTTGGAGAAATTCAATTCAACAGCTTGGCATGGTAAAACTCGTGCTGAAACTAGTCGAACCTTTTGCTGGGATTGCAGGAAACGTAGTAGCCGATCTATCAGAAAGAGGTAGAATCCCGGGAGTGTGATCCAACAATAACAAAATCCTACATGTAGTATAAAGAATACCACAAAGAGAATATAAAGATGATGTGTGTAGTAAAAAAGCTCAAACTTTTTTCTTCTTATACAAGGTATGCTCGTTAGCCAAATAGCAATTCCTGTAAGCAAACTTAGTTCTCCTGCTATATTTGATATCCCAATTGTTTCCCATTTTAGCATCTGTATTACTCCAATGCATTAATTCTCAGTAATCTTAAAATTTTAATATACTAGTCATATTGAGCATGTCTTACTTGTGTAAGTTGGTGCGTTTTCCCCCAGAAAATGGTGTAACATAAACCATGAGCAGTGAACAAGACCATAGTGGTATGTCCAAGCCATATGTGGTACTTAATGCTAGATTCTGATGTAAGACCGATTAGCCGTAGCACCGAGGACCCTCTGGTCACTGGAAAGAACAAGAAAGCTAGGCATATGTTTCCAAGAAGTCCTAGCATTAACGACATACTATCTAATTTCACTTCCCACCTGCTAAAATTTTTGCAAGTTACCTTTTAATAAACAGAGTTCACTAGTGTGTGTGTGTGTGTGGATCTTGCATACACTAGAGGTGGCTAAATGGACAGGTTGGTAATGGGTCAAAACATATAGCTTTTGGTATGTGACTTTTGTTGATAACCTGTAAATACTTTGTCTAATATTTTATGGGTTTTTGTTTTTTAATGATTAAATAATCTCTTGTTTTTAAACAAAATGATCTATAAGGTTTTATGCATGTGGATGGCTTTCGACTCATTTGAGCCGTTTTCTTTTGTGACAAATGTCTATATATCTGTTTGACCCCTTACAGATAAAACATTGTTCGTTTCAATCCATTCATATGTCAATTGTTTGAATGGCCACATCTACATACATATAATATCTTTGAGAAAGACTGTCTTACACTTTTTCTCCTATCCTGGATGCAGATTGGGTAGTAATATTTGCAAACATTGCGTGTATGTAAGCTGAGGTGGACCAGACCAAAAGCCCAGCAAACATGAAAAGAAACAATAACTCTGTCCAAGTAATAATACCAAGAGGACCTCTTGTAATCGCTGGGCGTCCCCATAAGGCCATTAGAGAGTTCTTGGTACTAAAATCCAAAGAAAGTTTTTGTGCCTCACTGTACAAACATACAGGAACAAACATCTAATGCACATTAGAACTGCTACTGGGATTTGTTCATCAACTACTAAAAGTAAGGTGTCGTTTATTTACCTTGTATTTTTTGGGTGGTTTGAATGCTTGGTTTTGAGGTGAAGGTACATACATGCCAAAGTTGCAATGAGGAAGACTGGGATTGTGTAAATTAGAATATTCCCTCCTGCAGATATAAATATATATTAGCAATGAATCGGATCAAGTATCCCGTTAAGGTTGCAGCTTTAAATTTCTAATTCTTGTAGCATAGTTTGCTACTACATTGTCAAAACTAAAGTTTAGGGAACGAGGAAGGACATAGACCTTGTTGTTGGCCGAAATAAGTTGAATTGGTAGCACAATGGATACGAGGCAACCAATGTAACCAAAATGTATTTGTAGGCATCATCACCCATATCATAATGTAACCCAAGAAAATACCCAATGCCATTAGCCTTATTGCTAGTTGAATCATCTTGTTCATACTTGCATAATCTCAAGACTGAATTCTTGTTTCCATTTGTTATATAGAGTTGGTGTACAATGTTTGATAAATTAGTAGTCATTGAAAGGGATTTGGAGTACAAATTAGGAGCTAATTTTCACATTATTATTATTATGGGTAATATGACAATTCACAAATGGTTCAAGATTGTGATCTTTATCTGTTTTTTTTTATTATTATTAAGTCTAATATTTTTATAAAAATTTGGAGTTAGAATTTGAGGTTTCAAACACTTGTTTATTTGATTCACATGGTTACCTTGTTTTTGTTTGTGGACCACAAACCCGTACTATTTAGTTGTCATTAATTGTCACCAAATTTTATAAAATAATGTTTATAATATATATAGTTTAGTTATGGTACATTGAGATATAGTAATTGATACATAGTAATTTCATACAATGAGCATTAATTGTATATATGCAAAACTTATATGACCCAAATGACCTTTTATTTGTAAATAATTTTGTTTATTTGAAAGAGACACGTGAAACTCTAGTATGACTTTTTACTTTGAGTTGAAAACCTATATATATATATATATAACAATATATATAATCACCAATCACCAAATTTTTATAATTCCGTACTTCATTTTATTCACAAAATGAGTGAGACCCTAATTTATGAATAAGACTGCTGCGGTCGCCATCCATCGCTGAGCTGATTTCTATCCATCTTCCACCGCCGGAGCAATGACATCTCTCCGGTTACTAACACAACCCCCTTCATTTCTACATTCATTCAGCAGCCCTTTTTCAAACAAAACCCTAAACCCTAAATCACCATCACCAAAACCCTACCACAAATCACTACCACCAATTCACTCCGTTCTTCAATACAACCGCAAACCACAACTCTCCGGCGACACTCCCCGCGTCGTCGTTATCACTTCCGGAAAAGGAGGCGTCGGTAAAACCACCACGACCGCCAACGTCGGCCTTTCATTAGCTCGATTAGGTTTTTCCGTCGTCGCAATCGACGCTGACGTCGGTCTCCGTAACCTCGATCTCCTTCTCGGTCTCGAAAATCGCGTGAATTACACCGTCGTTGAAGTACTTAACGGCGATTGTCGGTTAGATCAAGCCCTAGTTCGTGATAAACGTTGGTCGAATTTCGAATTGTTATGTATCTCAAAACCTAGGTCTAAATTGCCCCTAGGGTTTGGTGGAAAAGCCTTAGTTTGGTTAGTTGATGCATTGAAAGACAGACCAGAAGGATGTCCTGATTTTATATTAATTGATTGTCCTGCAGGAATTGATGCCGGTTTTATAACCGCAATTACGCCTGCCAACGAGGCGGTGTTAGTTACGACTCCAGATATTACGGCGTTACGTGACGCTGATAGGGTTACCGGATTATTGGAGTGTGATGGAATTAGGGATATTAAAATGATTGTGAATAGGGTTAGGACTGATTTAATTAGGGGAGAGGATATGATGTCGGTTCTTGATGTTCAAGAAATGTTGGGATTAGCATTGTTGGGTGTGATTCCTGAGGATTCGGAGGTGATTCGGAGTACAAATCGTGGGTTTCCGCTTGTTTTGAATAAGCCTCCGACTTTAGCAGGGTTAGCTTTTGAACAAGCTGCTTGGAGGTTGGTTGAGCAAGATAGTATGAAAGCGGTTATGGTGGAGGAAGAGCCGAAAAAGAAGGGATTTTTCTCATTTTTTGGAGGGTAGAGATTGAATTATTTTGAATTGGGTTCGTTTTCGTGGTGAAAAGAAAATGTCTTGATGTAGGAGATGCTGTTTGTCAATGGAGTAAAATGTTGTGTACAGTAAGGTCATTAAGGTTTGTATTTCTTTGATTTGTACCGGTGAATGATTGATAGTTTGATTCACTTTTGTAGGGAGAAAAAAATTAGAATTCTTGGTACTTTTTTTGTGATCAATTGTATTTGTTTGGTTTAGAAATGAATTTTGTTACTCCACCATTTGGGTGTTTGAAGGGAAGTAGCTTTCTTCTGTTTGTTCTTGCCTTACTCGAATTGCTTATGAACAGTTTTGTAATTTTGTTTTGATTATCAAAACCGTGTTCACAGTTGATGATATGGTATTAGCATCTTATGATATTTAGGATCTGATACTAATGCAATATGTTTCGTCAAATGTATTACAGCATCTATAGTACTAATATTTTTTTTCTATTGTATCCCTTGATGCAATGTTGCCTAGATGAAAATGATTATAACTGTTAAATAGCTATATATCCTGTTTATGACGGAATGTAACATTAACTGCCTTTGAGGACCATTCCAAGCTACGCAAATTAAAAGTATTTTGTATATTCATATGCTATTCGCCTTTCCTTAAGTGACTCAACATGTCATTGGTTTACGGTTCTGTGTACCTTTACCGGTGAATTAGTGCTAGTCTAGTGTTATAACTTTGTTTAGTCGGTCAACCACCTTCATTATATACTGATTCCCCTTTAGCCAAAAGGCTTTGCCAAACAACCGTTGGTAATTAATAAATATAGGTGTTGATGTTTATATGAAGAGGTTGAATGCATCTTTGTCGCGCATTGGTGAGAGTAAGGGGAGTAGATGAACCATTGTGTTGAATGTGAGACGTGAGTACGAGTACAGTGGGAACTAACATAATCAGGGTACACAAAACAGCTACCAGCATATGGGCTGGAGTTATGGGAGGTCCTCAGCTTTCTGCATGCTTTATGGTGAACTGGTAAGATACTTGCTTAAACACAAACAGAATGACATCCATTCGTATACCGTATGCACAATTGTAAAACCATTGAATCATATATATGTTTGACTTCTTGGTATCTGCATTGTAAGACCAAGAACTCTTCTCTAAAGATGTCATTGGCGTGGTTACATCCATCATTTTGATCGGCCACAGTTCTTTGGAATTCGTTTCCTTGTTCCACAGAAAAACTAAGGTTACAGCTAAAGGCTTACCCTATAGCATATGAATTAAGCATCTTTGTATTGGGATCAATCTATATGTGAAGCCGTGTAATAATAGCAATAAGTGCAAAGGAGCCAAGGAGAACGACAAAAGAACTGGCAATCATCGCACCCATCTATGGCTAGCTGTTTTACTACTAAATTGCAGTGATTGGTGCATAAAAAGCACTGGGTTTGAACCATATGGTTTTGTAAACCCTTTGGTGCTCTGTTGTGGTACCACCCTCCTGTTTTCCATCTGCTCAGATTTGTAACCGTGGCTTGTTAAACAGGAAATAGGAGGTCTAAAATCCTAAGGACCACTGAATTTTTGAAGGCTGGGATATCGATAGTCTATGTTGTCTTGTCACTGGGTTGTTAGCTGTGTGTAGAAGCTCACGAATGATAGGGTGATTGCACTTCTGTCACGATAGTCTATGGTGTCTTGTCACTGGGTTGTTAGCTGTGTGTAGAAGCTCACGAATGATAGGGTGATTGCACTTCTGTCACTAAACATCACGTTCGTGTCACACAGTACAACTTATAAATGGTCTATTGATGAAGACACGGAGAGTTGCTACTCGTACAATTTCTGTGACAATTTCCTTCTCTTTTGATGACTAGACGTGGCATCAGAAAACCGGACCGATATTCAGTTTAGGGGTGTCCTGAGATTGACCTAAATAACCTGTTTAGGGTCGAATGACCTATGGGGTGTTCAGGTTAAACCCATGTCTTGTTTGGGTTGTGCAAAATGACCCCTGTGGATCTCTGGTTACGTCTGGGTTGATGGGTATTTTTCAGGTTGGGGTCAACTGTGAGTCGTAAAAGCTACTTCAATTACTTCCCCTGCTAGCGTACCAGACAGTAAGAAAAAATATATTAGACAAGTAATCAATTATTATCCACTTACAATAACAGGACTCGAAATCGACTTCACATGCAGCCCCATAACTTCTTCAAGAAACAACACCACAGGGCACCAAGATGCCAAGATGGTGATACAACCAAGACTGATAATATATACAATAAAGACACTTAATATCCATTACATCACAAATATTAATCAAATTTAATCCCTCACCCTCTCACCATTCTATTAAAAACATAAGCATTTATATCTTCATCATCTGCAATCTGGAGACTTGAAACAGCCTGTGCAGCAAATAGTCCAGCTGCAGGTATCTCATCAACATATGGTCCCTGAACTCCCCTCACGAAAGACCCATTTTCACCACACCCATATCCACTCCATTGACATCTGGATCCTCCACGAGCACTCATAATCCAACCAAATTCTTCATTTGGGCTACTGTAAGGCTGTTGATGATAAGGGTGCTGAGGAGTAATGGCATCTGTATCATCTGAATCTTCACCAATTAGAACTTGCAATGCAACTGCTTCGGCTATGGCTGCACCCTCTTCATCCAGCCTCTGTTGCTCTTCTTTCTTCTTCTGTTTCTTCTTCTCAAGCTCCGAAATAATGGCTGCTGAGGTAGCAAGAGCTTTCTCCAATCGTCTTTTTTTCTTTTCAGCCTGTTTGATACGATCCAACTCGTCTTTCACTTGCTTCTTCTTCATCTTTCTCACACTAGATGGTGCTTTACCACAATCCATGTCTTTATCCTATATCAAAGCTACACTCTTTCTAATACGTGCAAGTATTTACCACTATCACTGTTTGTTTCTTTGTTTTCTTTGCTATCTACTACTAATAACTTCAAGACAAATACTAAAATGTGAAGTAACACCTGCTTGTTGACCCCTACACCCACTCAGATGTGAAGGAATACCGAATCTTACGAACAATACAATCCCAAACAGATATAGCAGGATCTAACATGAGAAAATATTGATAAGTACTCACTAAAATGTCTTTTGGTAACACCATTCTTCCTAATTTTCCACACCCTCTGCATTTGCTCATCTCTTGCAACAATAATAAAATAAATTATCTAGCAGCCACAAAACAGTGAAAATCTTGCTCCAGTTAAACAACCCACATGGTACTACCACCTGAAGAGAAATCAAAGAACAGCACATGTTAGATGGAAAATACAACCAATAACGGTTTGATCTTTAACATCGTAAGAGAAGCAATATTGAACAAAATACAAATTAACAGTACTATCTAATTATTTTGGTGATCATTCTAATGCCAAATGACAGTATCCAAAATCTGTAGTGTTAATAATGGTCAAACAGATAATTCCAGCTTGGAAGTTAGCTGAAAAAAGAAATTTCTTGTGATATTGCGAAATAGATATGATTACAGCGATTTGTACGCATGAAGAAAGTAAATCCTCTAAACTAGAGTCCCAAATACTGTTTACAGGCACACTTCACTACCAAATAGTAGGTGATCATGAAGTTATGAGCTACAAAAAAAAAACAAATTGTAACCCTCATACGCATATTTTTTACGGATGCTAAAAGAACAAATCATTATCAGTCACTCAGTCAGAGACCTTTTAAAAACTGTAGCATGGTTACACGAATGTAATCCTCACAATTCCAAACAGCACCATAAAAGGTTTAATTACTTATAATAGCTAGATAATTAATATGTTTTATACATAGAATTATCAGTTATACTTGCATTTTGTAACCATTTATAGCAGTATAATGTCATTTACATTACCAAAATCGAAAACATTGTTCAGCTCATGCTACTATGTGATTGGAAACAAAATTCAAATATGTTACTGTTAGTAACAATATAGCGTAGTATGTTATTGCTCAAAACAATTAACCCTGATTTTAAAATTAAGAATGGATACAAATTCAAATTGAACACAATTTAATTAGCCTAGGTTAAAAGTGTAAGGTCAACATATACTACCGCTATCGTAAGCAATCAAATTAGGTGGAAGGTAGGGTTTATAAAAAAAACTAAATTTGAACCTAACTGTCACCAACCAAATGAATCAAGCACATGATCAATCATCAAAACACGTTACTGAAAACGTATAAAGCACAAATGAATCAGATTGAATAAAATTAACTCAATTCTAATAGCATAATTGTAAATTTAAACACACAATTCACACTCTAAATCAGATTGAAATTGAAATTGAAGAAATGAAGAAGTGATTGTACCTAGTGAGGATAATAATTATGATAAACAAGGTTTGTGATCGCAAGAAGTTGGATCTGAAGATGAAACCTAAGATATATAGATACAGAGATGGATAGATAGATATAGAGAGAGGGATAAAATAACTGATCACATGATAAGAGAGAGCCGAACGGAAAGAAGCAAGGGCAAAGTTGTAATTATAGGAAATTAGACACGTGGCGAAAGATTAGAACGCAATCTAGAATGTTACGGCTTTGCTTTCTGAGATATATAGACACAGGCGTATGCTATCTGATCCGACAGCTTGTTAAGTGACACGTGTAAGTGACCGCTTCGATCAAAGAGGATATGGTGAGTGGGGCCCAAGCTGACATCTGTGACGCTTGGTTTTAACTGCCCGGATTTGAATTCGTATGGGGCGGGTTAGATATTTGCGCAGTATATTTTTTTTGTTAGCAATTGTCTAGGTATTTACTTTGGTCAATCGTGTAAGAAAATAAATATTAAAAGGCACTGTCCTCTGACCAAAACATACAGTAAAACATAATCGCTATATCTTTTTTTTTTCTTTTTTTATAATTTAAGATGACAGTTTTATTATTTTTCTATAATAATTATTATTTTTCTTATTTATCTTTTTTTAGTTCCCTTTAGGTAATTTTACATATATTTTTTTCGTTAATATGAGTAATACAGTTAAAGTTATTGTTATCATACATGCTCATAATATATACTGTATCCTTAAGGTTACTTGGCAACTTTTCTTTTAAACTTATAAATTAAAATGTGACTTGGCAATATCATATTAAGTTTTGTTATTTGGTTGTACCAATTAAGCAACTTTCATGTATTAAATTTTATTTAATGGAGTAATTAATAGAAGAATATGTTTTAAGATGAGAGTGTGCTAATAATTAACCTTTCATATTTCAGCAATTAATTCTTCCATTCTGATAGTTATCATCATACACGTTACATGGTATAAAATTAAAATCAAATTTATGTTCATGTTAGTTATTCCACTTACATCGTTTGGTACTAAAACATGAATAATATTCATGTTTATTATTTTAATTCTTTTGTGGGTGAAACATGAGTATGCATCACAATTTTTATGCTATTTATGAAAGGAAAAAAAATATTGTACAAAGGTGAATTTTCATCTTTTTATATTCAATTATTGTAGAAGTCACCTTTAGTGGCTCATAAAATAATAGTACATTTCACATGATGATTTATGTAAAAATTTATATGTTTTTTATGTCTAAAGATCGAAGATTAAAATATGTTTAAAGAACAAATGAAGAGAAAATCAAGTAGTGAGGTATAATCTTTTGGTTTAGAAATAGTAGTTCAAATTTCAAACATTCAAAGAAATTTGTATTCTAAGGATTTTAAGTTTCAAAATGGAAATGATCATTTGTATTATTTTCAATTTTAATATATCTCTTTTTTGTTATTTGTATATGGTTGATATTAATGATATTGTATGATGATAAGTTGTTAGCACCATAATGTAAAAAAACAACATTAACATATATGTCTGAGCTTTTTGATGTCATATATTGGTTGCTTCATTGACTCTTTGTAAATTGTACATATTAAAAATGTTACTGATAAAATTCTATATGAGTTCTAACGCCTTTACCAAAAAAGGGTAACATTCATATTTTTTATGTCGATAAGCTTATATATATGTACATACAAAAAAATATGTCATATTTCAAACTTTCATGCATCGTACGGGATTTAACACTAGTTATGAGTAATACAATATTTCTTTTTATTGAAGATTTGAAGTGCATTTGATTTAAAATTAGAAATCACTATAAATATATGAGATTGATATATGATTTGTATGGTAACGAAGAAGAAAACTCATCACTTACGATAGATTTAATTCCTATTTTTTAATTCCTAAGCTAACAACCAAACATTCTCAATACCTATCAATATTATACTCATTCCTATTCTCACCCTTCAAAACAACCGCACCCTTTAAAGGTTTTTAAACTACAGTTCCTAAAACGTGGTTGCTATCATTCTCTCAAGACAATTTATGTTTCCTCAAGTTTAGTGGGCCATTGTCATTTTGGTTCATTTAGGCTTGTTTGGTTTGGGTTGGTCATTTTCTATCATAATGGTATATGGGCCAGGCAAATGAACACTTGTATGTGAGAAATTTGTGAATGTTTGTTGGGCTCTACAATAAATAGATGTTTGTGATTTAACATTTAAAGTAACTTTTTGATTGTTATAAACGTGAAAAGGGCTGTTGATTATAACTTACCAGAAGAATACCCGCGCAATACAACGGACAATATTTTTTACAGTATAAATGACACAAGTCTTTAAATATTGTAAAAAAAACTCACGGTGATATAAAAATACTTAAGTTCGAAAAAACTGAATACGGTGATAAAAAAAATTTACGGGAATATAGTTATCCAGAAAAAAAAAAAAAAACAACTTAAGTTTGATATAGTAGTTATTTCACCATATTCAGATAACTTATAAAAAAAACTCTTTTGAAAGTTTTTTCAGTTGACGTGTGTAGAAGATAACTATAATTCGCTAATGATATTCAGTTTTTTCATCATGTTTATATCAAAACAATCGTAACTGACATTTCAATATCCATTAATATGTTAGGTCATTTACATAAGTTACAATACAACCAAATAATTAGGGGTTAAATATTTTGTAACCTAAATTAATTAATTATGATATGATAACTCTCATAATTAGTTATTTAATTGCGTTGACTTTTATCGCTTAAAAACCACTTAGGATTGTTATAAGGGTAAATTAGCAATTTGTATTGTCCCTCTTTTTAAAGATTAAGACTTCCAAACTCTTTATTAAGTAGTATAGATAATCAACACCATCTCTTTCTATCAATGATTTTAATGTGATAATGGGTAAAAGAATGGCTAAATAAATTTATATATCTTAAAGATAGAACGAAAATTCAAGTCATTTTATTCATCAAATAAACGTGTAAAAATAAATTTACTGTTGAGCATTTTATATTTATCTACTTCTGTTCCAAGCTGGAAGTAGATCAATAAGGACTTATAGTTGGTTAATAAATTTAAAATATTATCATTTATAACATTTAAACTTTTGTTTGGTACACAAAAAAATAAAAATGTACTATCTAAATTATATCACATTAAATATGAGTTGTAAGTATTTAGTATTTAATATTTACTAATTATATTATATACTTGATTGATATATACATATAATAACAATACGTATTATCGTATTGTGTTAATACCTTGATGATTTATTGTATACATGTAACAAGTAAATATGAGTCATTTGGAATCGGATGAATAGGATATATCTTGCAAATTCTCATGATAAAGGGAGCTTGAATCTTTTTCCTGAAAGAGAAAATTGCCTAAATTGCTCGTGTGTTTGTCTCAAAATTCAGTTTTATATTTTAGTTTTAATAATGTCAGTAGACATCACCGTGGGACATTTTACCATGACTTAAAAGAGAAAATTAACGTAATTTGTTAAGTGGACGAGCAGTGACACAAAATAACGAATACTTAGGTGCTTGATGTATTGAAACTAAAAGATTAAATGTGACTTTTGAGACAAACACGAGGATAATCCGGAAAATTTTCTCTTCCTAAAAGTTAATGTTTGTCTTGTCTTTGAATCATAAATCATTGCAAAGCGATGAAGGTTGATTGGAGCTGTTGGATCTCTTCTCATCGGTTGATCATGGGTGTTTCTTAGTCCCAGTTTTTGGATTCTACTGTGGTCGTTTCTTTTAGCGTTTTGGGGTTTTTGTTGTGCTTGTTTGGGTTGAGTTGGTCATGCTCTTATTGGCCATCTCCTTTCTAGTACTGTAATTTTGTTGCTTTTGTTTTTCTTTAATAAAACTCTTCTTTGCTCTTTAAAAAAACAAGTAAATATATATATACACATAACATATGGATGTAAATCATTTCAAATCAAATATAAAACAAAAAAATAGTTTTATCGTGAGCAATTAAGTGAAAGTAGCACCAAACGTATTGGGATTTGCTATTTGCTAGATTGATTTTTTATTGGAATATAAAATTGAAAAAATTACACAAATCGTCCTTTAAATTTATCTCAAATTTCACTGACAATCTTTTACAATATTTAATTACACCAATCATCTTTTCTTTTGAAACTTATTAAGCTAATAGTTATTTAGACTAACGATCGTTAATTCTACGTTAAAAAGGATCACGTGTGATATTTTTTTATTCTTTTAATATTGTGAGTAAAATATAAATTATAAAATCTAAAATATATATAAATACATTATTAGCTGCACATAACATCATTTTCATTTTCTCAACTAAAACATCGAAGTTTATAGTCCACCGCATAAATTCACCACCATCTTTCACTACACAATCATACATTTGTGGCTTAAAGATAACAAGTTACATATTTAGTTCTCAGTTTCAACGCCGTTTTACTTTGAAGCTAGGGTTTTTGTTTGAAATGTTTTTTGAGTAAAAAATAGATGCAAAAGAGATGAGGTGGTGGCTACCAACGTCGTGACGAGATAAAATGAATGGGTGACGGATGGTCCCCGGGTGGTGAAAGATGGTAGTAGACTATAAAATTTAATTTTTCGATGTAGAAAATGACCAAATTTGATGATAAATTTGCTAAGTGCTATGAGGAAGGTAAAAATGATTTTCTGTGCACCTAATAATATATCTATCATATTTTATATTTTATATTTTATATTTTACTCAAAAAAATTAAAAAGATAATAAAATATTACACGTGGTCCTTTTAAACGGAGAGTTAACGCTTGATATTTTAATGGACTATTAGCGTAACAAGTTTCAAAAGAAATGATGATTGGTGTAATTAAATTTTATAAAGTACTGCGAGAGTGAAATTTAAGATAAAGTTAAAGGATGATTCGTATAATTTATTCTATAAAATATAAGTATATGAATAAGACGCACGTTGGATACGGAAGAAATGGTGGAATGTTAGAACCCATTTGCACTTTAGATGGATTTATTATTGGGTGATAAATCTTGCACTATCTAAGTTTATCCATGTATAATTAAATATGTTTTATATTATTTTACAGCACACTACTATAAAATATATTTATGGTGAATAAATATTTTTATATTTATTGGTGAATAAATAAAAGGAGGTGGTGTGCGCCTCTCTATTATTGTGATTGTACTAATTTTGGTGGACTTTTATAATAATAATATTTTCTCTCGTATTACTATTTTTGTCCGTTTTAAAAGGATTTTCTACTTGGAAAAAATAACTATTAAAAATCATTAAACTTCTTAATTTACTCTCATTTATTACTTTTAATTATTTATTTCATAAAAAATTTCAGTCAAACTTACTTGAATATAAAAGTAAAATTAATATTCATCCAATCTATTTTAAATATAATAAAAATTTCTAGAGGAGAATAAAAATGAGACGAAAGAGTAATAATTTAATAATTGATGAAGTTAGTACGTGTAAGAACCCTAAAGCGTAATTTGTGGACAAAGTGAAGTTGAATTGAATAAATGCAACTGCGACACGTATCCTTCTACTCAAACCTCCAATAATATTGCATTGTGTATTTTGGTGGATAAATAATCTTTAAAAGTTTATGAAAAGAGTAAAAAAGAAACCAAACTTTATAATCCGTAGTTTCTAATATTTTATTAAATAAAAAAGTTATCATTTCGTTTGTAATTACATTCTTTTTGCCATACTTGATATTAATATTTAATTGAACCATAAGATGTTAACATGAATGTCTTTTTCTTATGTCTATTTAGAAATAAGCAATAATTATTTGAATAGCCTTAAAAATTGATTATGAACAATGAATATCATGTTCACGCGTTGCGTCAGAAATTTTTAAATAATAACATTAAATTCTTCACAAACTCATTTTAAATAATTGCATCATTAAAAAATATATAATGCATTTAAAATGAATCTAAAACTCAAACTTTTAATACTTATAATATATTATTTTTCTTTTTATTACATAACAAACTAATAATACACATTTACTTATTTTTCAATTAGACATTTTACCTTAAACTATCAAGCAACTAACTACTACACTGAAAGTATTGGGGAGTTAGTTGTCCAAAGTTTAAAGCTTGACAACAGTGTATATATTGAATGCAAGTATATATTTTAAACACATTTAACATTACTCTAATTAAAAAATGTCAGATGTTTGATGTGTGAAAATAATATTACTACAGAAGTTATATATGTAACATGCTATAACATTCACAAATTAAATTAAAATTATACTATCCTTTTGATTTTTAAAATACCTTATTGTTATTTTTTTTAAAATTATTAAATAAACCTAAATTATGCATGAACTAACACTACGCCAAACGTAAATTGTTGTATGTTATTAAAAATTCATAGTTTAGGCTAATAAGTTAAATAATGACACTTATGAAAATTTAAACATTAATAATCTTTGATCCTGATCACTGCTGAACATAATATTTCACATGAAACGGAGATGTATATTCTTGACCCTTACGCATCTATTTCATTGGATTAATATATGCGAAATAAGCATGTTAATTATGATATGTCCCTCACGTTTAAAATTAAAACCTATCACATTATATTATATTCTATTACTAGACTTCAAACACGTGTTTACACACGGGCCTTTGAGTTTGTATTTGATTTTTGTAAGTATAATGATAAAAATTTCATGTTTTATATGAGGTAAAAGAAATGTAATAAAATATGAAATCTAATTATTTAAGGTAGTAAGTATATTAAGCATTTGGTTTGTGTTATATTACTGTTACTTTTTGTATACGGATTTGAATGTGTAGAGAATTAAATTTATAACTGGAAGCACTTAAGATAAATCAAATAACAGTGAGTTACAAATTAATCTAATTATACATACGCAAAATAATATTATAAAAAATTAAAGAAGTTAAAAATTAAAGACGGTAAAATTGCACGTAATACGGAGTAATAATTATATTTCGTGTAAGGCCCGTTTATACTCCTCATTTGTTGTCGTATTTGACTGGCCGTCATCATTCTAAAAAAAACCTTGAACCTATTTTTTATTTTAACACATGTGATAACAACATACAATTGTTCACGAGCAAAATAGGTCCCTCTAAAATCAATTCTATGATTGACAATGATAATCCTTGGCTTTCTGTTTTTTACCATCTCGAAATATACCAAACATTTGATCCTTTTAAGCGAAACTTCACTTTTTGTTTCCTCGTGTGTGTCATTGTCATATTTATTGAAAGAATGAAATAATCAATAATCATTAATTTTAGTAACATACTAACATGTTCTTATCACATATTCACATTATATCATAACTTTTATTGATATTATTAATTTGTATAAAACATCTATGTAGACTCAATTAAAAATGTTAAAATACACTATCAGTGTAAAGTATGTTCGATTCTAAAGTGAAAATAGGAATGGCAAAAGAAATATAAAGGAATGATATAACTATTATCATTCCATTAATATTGGTGGTTGATTTTAGAAAATCGTCATTATTGATACAATGACTTAACAAATATTGAAGTAATTTATTAGAATCTATTGTTTCACTGTTTCTTCAATTCATTGAGTTCGTCACGGTAATAAAAATTAACATAAGTAGTTTTTTTCTCTTTTAATTCGGTGGTGTTTTGGAAGTACCTTACTGATAAAATGTTTTTTTATTTATTTATTTCGGATGTAGTAATTTATATTGTTATATACAAAGTAATTATAATTACTCAAATATATCAACACGAATTAAAGCATCCATCAAATCGTACACACATGTTCATCTTGCAGATGGAGAAAACATAAGCATTGAGAAAATAAGTAATAATAATAAAACATAAGTATTGAGGAAAGAAGTAATAAAAAATTTCATCTAATCAAGATATGGAGTGATAAATAGGAATTGGATTTTTAGTTACCAAAAGGAATAAATTAGTTTTTTACCTTGACTACAACTTTATCTTTACGGTAAATAATACTCATGTCAGGTTTCGAACTCATGACCTCAAGGAAGTCATGAGCTGCCCTTACTGTTATACGATTTAGTCATTGGTTTATCAAATGAATTTATGTCAAATGATCATAGTAAATCTTATTCCATTTGTCCCACTTTTATTGTCTTCTAGTAAAATTTGTTGGATTTTAAAATGTGTTGGATAAATATCAACTTTGCTCTTAAATTCAAAGCAAATTTGACTGAATTTTTTCATGAAATAAATGATTGAGGGTACATATGGGAGTTTAATGATTTTTAATTTTTTTTTTTGCTAGTGAATATTTTTTTAGACAAACATAAATAGTAAAGTGAACAATAAAAATGAAACGGATGAAGTACTATATTGAGTTACATAAGTAAGACATACGATACGAGTACTAATTAAAACAAACTAGGTAGATCACATTAAATTAAAACCATACATATTGAATTAATTGATGGTTAATTAGGCAAGTTGGTTGAAATTAGTTAGGAGCTAATTGTAGTTATTTGGGTGTTATGAGATGAGGTCGGTTAGTCGGTTACGTAAAAGTGGGACCCCAAGACACTTGCAAAACCATTAACGAATGATAAAATATTATTTGAGCTTTTTTTATGCAAGTCAAGGTTGAATGAATGTTAATATAGGCAATGGCTTTGAAGCTCAAATAATGCAAGTCAAGATGAATTATTATATCAAGATAATATAGCCTTATCTTTGATCTTCTAGAATTCATCATCGCCATCTATCCTAGCTAGCTTAGCGCCTTACCCCGTTTCCGAGTTGTTTTTCGATAGAAGAGAAGAAAGCGGAAAAAAACACAGATTACATTGTGTTTTAGAATTTTGTTTACGGAGAGAATAGAAGAAAAGTGAGAAGAGGATTTGTCATTCTTTTCTTTCCAAATTTTCTCTCCAAAAGTGAGAAGAAATGGAATGATGTAAGATCGAACAAGTTATAAAAAGTCACTTCCTTTCATTTCTCTCTAGCTCGAAAAGACAAAACGTATAAAGTTTATTTTCTTCTTTTCAACTCAAGAACACAAAAATATTCTTTCACTTCTTTTCTTTTCTATCATTTTCTCTTCTTTTCTCTTTAATAAAAGCTGTGAAAATCAAATATATATATATATATATATATATATATATATATATATATATATATATATATACTAAAGGAGTATAAAAGAAAGTTTCAGAATTTACCACGTAAGCACGTATGACACGTGTCAACATCTTAATTTCAGTTCACAAATTATTTAATTAATATTATAATATTATTTTATTATTTTTTAATAATTATTAATTAATAAATATAGATACTAATATGGAAAAAAGAAATCCTATGTAAAAACAAACCCTTACAAATTATTTAATTAATATTATTATTTTATTATTAATAATAACTAATTAGATATCATTAAACAATTTGACATATATTTAGTTACGATCTTATATTTAATGTAATAACATAAACTTTGTTTAAAATATTTAGCATATTACGATGAACATCTCACACTGTTTAATAATATTATTAAAACAAACTCCTACAAATATGAAAACAAATTATTTAATTAATATTATTATTTTATTATTAATAATAATTAATTAAAAAATAAAATACCATTAAATAATTTAATATATATTTAGTTACGATCTTATATTTAGTGTAATGACATAGACTTTGTATATAATATTTATCATATTACGATGAACATCACACATTGTTTTTATACTATGCTAAACACAATTATATTTAGCAAATCGTTTAATAATTAATTGATTTGATTAAATTAATATGAATAAAAATTGTATGATTTAAATTGTCGTGCATCGCACGGGCTTGAAACTAGTATATAATAAAGGAGTATAAAAGAAAGCTCCAGAATTTACCACGTAAGAATGAATACCACGTGTCAATCTCTTAACTTTAGTTAACAAATTATTTAATTAATATTATATTATTATTTTATTATTTTATCATAATTAATAAATAATAAATATAAATGCTACATATATTATAATAACATGGAAAGAGGAGTCACATATGAAAACAAAGTCCTATAAATTATTTAATTAATATTATTTTATAAATTATGTACTACAATTATCATTTAATCACGTAATATCTAAAATAATTATAATAAATTACTGTGCATTGCACGGGTCTTCCACTTAATATATATATATATATATATATATATATATATATATATATATATATATATATATATATATATAAAGCACCTTGCAAAAAATAGTTACATAATATCTATCTACAAATATTTGTAATTAATCATTTTGATATTGGATTGGTTTTGTTACAAGAGTTTGAACACTACGTTTTCTTTAAAAAGAAAAAATCAAATAAATGGACAAAATGCATTCCGTCTCAAGTATGTCATCGCTTTCGTTCTTTTGTTATCTAATAGCTTTGTACTCTTCTATACGTAACCAAAAGCCGAATAACACACAAACAAACAGATTTAAAATTTAATTTGTATTTACGTTGGTTTTATTTATTTGTTATACAATTTGATTCTTCTTTGAATCTCCTTCTCCAACTCTTCATTTCCTCCGACTTCTTCAAGCTCCTACATAACCATCAACCAAAACTTAAGCCATGATCGAACGATAAACGCCCAACTAATAAATTTTGATCGATCATACAAATAAGAAAAATGAACGTTGAAATTTCGACTCTGCTTACCTTAGGTCCCAAGAATAATCCGTAAGGAACTCCATTGAATTTTTCTGTATGATGCAACTGAAAACACCAAACCAATACTTAATTTGTTAATTAAAGATTTAAAATACGACATATAAAAAACAAATTCAAGTGTCAAACGACTTTTAAGGTCCTAATCCGATTCCTGCAAATGACCACACCTTCCCACTTTGCACATACGCACATTTGTGTGATAAAGAAAGGGGTTAATTGCATCAGACTGTGACAAACTTCCATGTTTTGGTCTATGGTATACGACTTTACTTTTCATCATTGTAATGGGCGTACGTGCACGGAAATGTAATTACTATACTGTGATATTCATAGTGTCTCTTGAATTATTCGGGCTTTCATTATGTGTAGCAAATTTGTTATTCATTACTATTGTATATACGTGATGTATATATACAAGTATACAACAAAAATGAATTTTACTTGTTACACACATAGTTGTTAAACTCTTACGATTTGCGAGTTGACTCTTACAAGTCGATCAAAAATTTAAAAAATGAGGCGACTCAAATCTTGACTATTAAATGACCTTGACTCTTCCGAGTCGTTTATTGACTCTTCCAAGTCGTGTGTGACTCTTCCGAGTCTTGTGCGACTCTTACGAGCCAGAAAATTAGACAGACTTTTAAATTAATGTAATACAAAAATTAAAAGTACAAATTACAAAAAGAAATAACTATAATCGATTTTAAACAATAATATATATATATATATATATATATATATATATATATATATATATATATATATATATATATATACGGGGAGGTTTATTGTAGAATCATTTCTTATTGTAAGAACCATAGGAACGCCCTTTTTCATTTTTAATTTCAACATATCTAGACTTTTGCCAAATAAACAATGCCAAAATTATTAAAATTTTATCCTCTTTAATATTGGATCGATTTAAAAAAAATAAAAAATATATGATACAAAAATTAAAGTTGTGTATCACATAGCTTTTATGTGTGATACTGTGATACACACTAAATTTTTTATTATGTGTATCACATGTTTTAAAAATTTTTTATCTTATATTAAAGAGCATAAAATTCTAATAAATTTCATATAACTTTTTAATCAAAAATATTAGTTAATCTTAAAATTAAAAATTAAAATATTCTTTCATACCGTTCTCACAATAAGAAGTGTTCTATTTGAACCTTCCCTACATATACATATACATATATATATATATATATATATATATATATATATATATATATATATATATATATATATATATATATATATAGATAGATAGATATAGATACATAGAGACATACATATATACATACATAGAGACATATATACATACATAGATACATATATACATAGATATTCAGATATACATATATATACATATATATATACACATATATACATATATATGTATATATATTATAAAATAGTAATATTTACGAATCAAGTCGAAGTTAAAAATCGAGATTGTGAATCACAAGTTAACAAGTATTGATAGACTCCTCCCAACCGTGACAGAAACTGACGGGCCACGTCAGCGCCATGTCAGTTTTTTTCAAAACCGACTGAAACTGACGGCCCTTTGCCATCAGTGGCACTGTCACTTTAATTTTTGGTCCCACATCTACCAATTTACCTTTATGTATATACACGCGAAAAAAAGAAAAAAACAAAAAAAAACTGACTGAGCGTCGGTTTAGCGACGGACCGAACCGACGGGATGGTGTCATCGGTGTCAGTTCCGTCAGTTGAAACCGACGGTACCATTGGGAAGGGCTTACACATACTAGGATTTTGTAAATCTGGTTTGGACCAGACGACAAAACTTCGAAAATATTGTAAAAATATTTTAGTTTATAATAATATTATTTTAAAGGCAGAGATATAAAGCAACGTAAATGAATGGTGTTCACATGTTGTGTTATGTACCTGATGAGCAGCTGCAACCTTTCGAAGGTAGGGTACATTTGCAATGGGACCCACTTGGAATCTCTTATGTACAAGTCCATCGTGGACGAACATGTACGCCATCCCAAACACCGTTATCCCTAGCCCCTGCACCACCACCATCACCACATAATTCACATCAACACAATACACTTTTTCATTTTTATTTATATTTTATTTTCTAAAAGAAAAAAACATTTTCACAATCTTAGGTTGGTAACGTTGTAATCAACAGTGACCTTAGACTTGTTAATTATTTATTATGTGTCCATTTTGATGCCCGACCAAATTTGCAATTTATTTATTTTTTTTGTGACGCATAAAATTTGAGAACAATATATCTCGAAGGGAGAGTGACTTACGGCACCAAAACATAGACCGGGAAATATGCCTTTGTGGAAGAAACCGTAGTTGAGTAACGCAATTGCTGGAACCGCATTTATGATGGCAAACACGTCGTTCAGCTCGAACGGACCTTCTCGTGGTTTATGGTGAGACTACAAAAGCCAAATTAATCAAACAAAGTGGTCATCAGCTAAAATGTTACGAGTTCAAATAAAAAGTAACGAGACAAATTAAATAGTAACCAAACGACCAAGTACAAAATGTTTTAATCATTTAAATAACACCAATCTTGACTCTGATCAATTTTATTTTGAATTAAATAAAGGAATTTGATTCCTTGATTAGGGGAAAAGGTTTATGGGAAGACTGAAATATGTACATATAGTTCCATGGGGATCTAAATTAAATTAAGAAACAGTTAGGAACAATGAATAAATGGTATTAATTAATTAATTGAAAATTCAACTATAAAGATTTGGAGTTAACACAAAATCTATTTTGTAGTTTTTTAATTTGTTAATTAATCAATTAGTAATTACCTCATGCATGTGCCACAATGAAGCATGCCATAGCGCTTCATGCGCCCATCTAGCCCAATACTCCATTCCTACCTGCATATAATTAAATTAAAAACATTTCACCCAAATTATAATTATAATAATTAAACCTTAATTAAAAACCAAAAAAATATAATTTAACTTTATATCGATTAGAAATAGATGAGTGTGTACCGCAGCACCAACAGAAAGAGCAAATGTACCAAACATCTCCACATAAGGAACCTCTCCACCCTGCACAAAATTCCCCCAAAATAGAATTTATAACTTTTCTTATTATTCATAATTAATTAATAAATTAGGTTTACTTTAAAAGAATAAATGATTAATTTTGTGCTAACAAAAGTTTCACAAACAAGTCGAATTGTTAACAATCTATGTAACCATATTATTTAACCTGATACCAAGTATTGCATAATTTGGTATCGGGTTGAAACATGGTTACTTTTTAAATAATCAACAAAATCGACCTGTTTGTATCAACAAAATATAAAAATAAAAATATATATACTTACCTCCATTTGCCAAGAGAAGCGATAATAAACGGCCATAATAGCCATAGAAGTGATTCCAAGAGTAGACATAATAGCAGCAATAAGATAAGTAAATCTTTCCGATTTTTTTCTCGCCATTTTCTCGTCAATAACTCGTTGGTTACTACTAGTACTAGTACTAACAATCACCGGAATTATTTCTGCTCCGACGTCTTTATCTTCCGAAGTATTTTCAACAATTCTGGTTTCAAATGTTTTATCACCGGCGACAAAACAAACAGTCAAACTAGGTCTTCTCCTAACCTGAACAAGTGGGTCAAAATTTCGAATAAAAGTAGTCTTGAATCTAGAAGTAGGTTTTTGAGTACCGAGAAATGGAATTCGGGTTAAACGGAAAGAGCGTGAGCTGCTACAAGGGACGGCAATTGTTGCAGCTGCCGCCATTGAAATGAAATTGAAAAATGTTGATGGAGAAATTAAAGAGAAAATGTTAATAGAAAGATGAGGAGGGGGCGGTGGTATTGAAGAAATGGGTGTATAGATGTAGACCACATGTTGGTCAAGGTGTGGCAATTGGGTTCTTTAAATACTCACTCTACCACACCAACTTGATTGCACTACTTGTTTTTTGTATTTGTGTGCGTCTCTACTATTCGTCTTTTTTCGAATGCTAGCTATTAACTTTTCAAATTTAATTCAACGTAACATGATATCCTTAATAGTAATTTTTAGTTATTTGTAACTTGCATTTTATTTTTATAAATGTCTATTAGAAAATATGTATCCGTCTCTAGAACAATACAAACATACCCATTACTCAACTCATTTAATGACTAAATTCATTAATTACTCTGTACATTTAATGATAACCTAGGAAATGTTGAAATAACGATAGCAATGTTTTGAATATAATCAAGAAATATCTTTGTTGTAAAGCCGCCGTTAGTAATTTTCTTTATAAATTATCACACGTTATTTGAAAAATATATTGAACTACAACTAAATTTAACTTTTTCAATAAGACAATCAAATGTTTGAAATTTGTCTCTTCAAATCCTTCTTCCAAGAAGTTAAAATTCTAATCTCTTAATTCCATACGTTTAAGCAAACAATTCACATTTATAAATTTAAATTTTAATATCAAATCACTTAAAGTTAAACATCGATCTAGTGAGTGCATCAACGTAAAAATGGGATATGCCAAATTCCTAATTTTAGAGTTTTTGATTAGTGAACCAATTCGGTTTACTGTAATTAGTTTTGTTATTACACGTGAAGGAAAAAAGTTGGTACGCAGGTCCATCAACAAAAAGGATAATGTTCTAAGGGTTAACTACATTTTCAGAGTAGCAAAAGATCATAACTATTGATTTATGTGATCAATGGTCCAGCTTCGCTGCATCTTAACAACACTGCATTTTACGTAAAATATAGTATTGTGAATCTTGACCGTTGATCACATAAATCATCGACTGAGATCGTCTGTCCCTCAATCCCTTCAAAATGCAGCTGTCATTCTGATCTCACACCAAACAAAAAAGTTATCAATAATATTAGAGTATCGCTAAATGTGCATATATTTATATAATTAATAGTAGTTAATAATGACCACATGTTTAACAGGACAGAATTTGGTAAGGGTGTCTTTTGGTCGAACTCATGGAGCTAACAAGGAAGATGACGCTTATATATCTCAAGCACCGGTTCATCTAGCTACCGGTTGGGTTCATTGCTCCCCTCCTTCCCCTGCTTTTGAACTTTTATTCTCAGACAACGAAATTCATGGTTCGCTGGTGCCATTTTGGGGGTTGGTCCATTACTCATGTGGCCTTCTTTGTGCCTTTTATGCAAGTGGGCGATTTGAGGGTACATACGTTTTGGTATAAATTGTGCATTTGTGTGTAGTGTTTAGGATTTTTTGCATTTATGAAATGACGTAAACATGTAACATATGATGATTCGGCATAACCTATACATCAAGTGTTTAAAGCACCAACAGTTTATTCACATGGTAATTAAGGTCATATATATCTCAACCCGGTTTGCATGCAATTGATCGATACAAATGTAAACAATTGAGGTAAAAGTAAAAAGTGTAAAACAGTTGGGAGTCGATGAATATATGAGTTATATGTGACATGTGCTACAATTAATCTTCTAAAATGAAGCAAGTCGTAATTAACTGGAAAATAAGTTGAGTTTAAAAGGTATAGGTCGTCGCAGGTGAAATAAATATGTTTCAATAACTGAATAAGTGCAATTCGTTAACAAGATATGGATTCAAACCTCGTTGTATACACCAATACGTACTATTCCTATAGTGTATCCATAATATTGTTGATAATTACAGTATTTAATTTGTTTTTACTTATAATTTATTAAGTAAACTTTTTAAACCCCATATGAATAGAAAAAAACAAAGAAAAGGAAAAGAAATAAAAAAAATATTACACTCACTTAAATTTTACAAAAACATTTTTACAAAATGACATGTCAAAGGAGGTTAACCAATCACATCAATTTATTTTTTCTCTCTTCATCTTATTGAAACAACTCATTTTGTAGACAAAATTTTGTAGAAATTACGTGAACTTATAATTTCTCAAAAAACAAAAAAAAAAAACAAAGAAAGAAAAATCTCACAAGGAAGTAACGTATACGTATTGCGTGACCAAAATAAGTGATACGGGACATCTTCCTATTATTACGGGTTTATAACTTTTTTATACATATATCACGATATACGTCATAATGTCACATGTCCAACATTGGGATTAAAATCCTTTGTTTTTAATATTCAAAGTGGTAACGGAATTGTTTATTATAATGAAAGAAGTTATAAATAAACCATGCCAAATACGTTGAATATGAAATGCTATACGTTACGTTGTATTGTGCTGACTTCGTCCCGAAATAAATCTCTACTTTATTATTTTTATTTGTTTCAAAAAAACAACTATTAAAAAAATCATTAAACTCTCACTTCTACTCTATTTATTACTTTCAATCTTTTAATTCTTAACAATTTTCAGTCAAACTTGCTTTAAATATAATGATAAAAATGATATTTCACCAATCTATCTTAAGTTACAAAAAAATTGTTTGAGGACATTTTTTATGGAACATACTGAGTATTAAATATTAGATTAGATATATAATTATACAGTAATGGAAAAACAAGAAAAGCTAGCAATAGTAATTTGAACATGAATTAATTTTAGTAATCAAAGTACAATATATTAAAATTTTAACACTTCAACAAAAGAATTTCAAGATAGCAAATATTCAACTTACACCCAACTTGAATATATAAATGTGCTTCCGATTGAGTTATATCTAAGTTTATTTGGGGTACACTGCTTAAAATGACTGACAACATTTTTGAATAATCAACAGTTGTCAGAAAAGGAAAAGAAAAATTACACTATGCCGGTTGAATTGATCTGAATTGACTGATAACTCATGCTATCATTGGCTTAAACGTAGGTTCGTCCCTCTTTCAGTATGATTATGTGTAAGTGATGTTAATGTGGCATGTTTCATCGGTTTGGTACAAGTGACCTCAAAGTGACATGAAATTTGTTCGAAGTTACAAGCTTATAAAAGACTTATTTGTCATTTACTTGATTATTATATAGGTTGGATACTCATAAATATCATGCCAGTGCTACCTTTATTTAAGCTTAAACAATGTGTAAATTTCGTATAAAAGTTGTACATCATGCAAACTATGTGTTCTCTCCAAGTGCATTATTTAACACAAAACTTAACATCAGTTATACAATTTTATTACTTTGTGAATGATTATATAATATGTCCCTAAATTCTAAACTATGTTATCATCCTATATATTGTTATTTTTATTTATAATTATCTTGATTGATTTTATCGGATTGTGGGATGATATTTACATGCAGGGTTCAGAGGGGCCGCCCCTATATGAGGGATATGAGGGGCAACCAACTCTCAGTCTCAGCCCTTGATTTTTTTCAATCAACGGTCCAGATTCTCTGCATTTTAAATTCACTGCATTATATTCGTAAAATGTAGTGAATTTAAAATGCAGTGACTCTGGACCGTTGATCGAAAAAATCAAGAGATAAGATTAATTATGCCACTCATGCCCCTCATATAGGAGTTGCTTCTCTGATCCGACATCGATACGTAAAAGGTAAATCATATTACGAGTATTTTTTTTACTTTATATTCCATACTAGAACTCAAATCCATGTATACACACGGGCCGTTCAATTTGTATAAGTATTTAAATAATGTGTATAATAAAATTCTAAACATTTTACATGACTTGGAAAATATACATTTTAGTCTCAGAATTAATGATTTAAAGTAGTATAACATATAGTTGGTGTCTTACTTTTTGTATATAAATTTTCGTGTGTAAATAGTAAATTGGTCAATGGAAGCATAATATGTAAGTCAAACAACATATAAAACTATAAAGGATTCTTGTTATACATATCTAAATCATAAGTTCAAAGAAATTTAATAAAATAGCAATCATAATGTTAAAGTTGTAATACACATGAACATTTATATTCTTTGTAAGACCTCACTATATACCACATTTGTTGTGTTTTTTGTGTGGAGACCATCCTTGTCACAAGGAAAAACTTTTAGGCCCTTATTAGTTTTAACACATGATATTTTCATTGTAAATACAATCTTGTGGTTGACAACCATTGTCCTTGGTTTTTTTTATTGTCATTGCGAAGCATACTACCACATGATCTTGTCTTCGATTAAAATTGAACGAAATCGTTTTATCGAATGACATTAAGCGCATTATTGAGATATAAATTATGTTACTGACGTGGCTACCTAAAATATTCTTCCCTTCAATACCAAGTCTTGTAATTTGTATTCTTGTTCCATAACTCATTGAACTGATTAATCTTTAGAAGTAGCATTATAGCCATGCCTTTTTGAGATTTTTATTTTCGATAACATGAATTTAATTTAGCCATATTTTTAAGGTAATTAATGAATTAGAGGTTAATATAATCTTAATGAAATAAATGATTAAAATTTATATTTATTTAGAACATTTTATCATCAATTTTTTTAATGTATGGATATCATGTATGAAATTTTTATAAACTTCAAAAGATTGATAAAAGAATTCAAGTGTTATACTAGGGATTGCATTTGCATTATGTCAGTATGTAATTCAAGTGGATTCTTTTCGATTTTATGAAATATTACTTTTCTATTTTTCTTGAAAAAAGAAAAAGTGTGCTATTATATATTGAATCATATACATCGAGTTTTGAAATTGAATCATAAAAGTTAAGCTTTACTATATCGCATAATAATGTTATTGTAAAAGTGTGATAAAATGCATCTTTATTTTCTAATTAGGCTTAAACTCAAACGTAGAAAGAGACTCTAAATTTATTGTTGTATGTATTCAAGTTTTAAAATGGTTTATTATGTATATTTAAGTTACTATTCTATTTATAAAGTTTAGAAATACATATCTATATATGTAGTAAAAATATACAAATATACGTTTTCAATTGAATATATACATTAAAAAATTTAAAGTTGAATACATACAATACTACAATAGTATAATGTGTAAAATTTTATGTACTTTGAATCATAAAATCTATTATTCTTGTATTTATTTAATCGGATTGTTAATGGTATATATCTTAAGGTATATCTATTTTAAGTTGTAAGTTTAAAATTTTTATTCTCTTTATTTGTTAAGCTATTTTATGTTAACAAATTTTTGAATATGTTTGATGTTCGTCATGTTTAATTGTTTTATACTTTCAAATAAGATAAAAGAATAAAATAAAAGATCCTATTGTTTTGAAGCTAACGAAATATCAAATGATATTTGTAAAGTTACTTCGTCATCTTACTTTTACGGCTACCGTTGAGTCTTGAAAAGTAGCTAATATAATGCACCACCACCGGCCCACAACATATTCTTAACATCCATTTTGACCCGAAATTCTTGACCCATCAAGAAAGTATAAAATACCTACAAAAAATGGAGTCCACGTAGTCACCTATTGAGCTATAATTCTAATACGAGTTACGTTGCTTTTGTATCTTGGGTTATATATATATGTGAAAGAAATAACATAATATCTCATTGAGAATGATGTATACCTCAGTTATACCTCAGTTTGTCACAAATAGCATAAAGTTTCGGGTTTAAACACGTTCACTACCATAATCACAATCGGTTAGTGAGGCAGTTATTCCTGTTATCAATATTATGAATAGGCTGTCAATTGTAGATCGATTTTTATTGCCATTTATCACTATTTTGTCACAAATATAGTATCTCACTAGCATAATAACAACATGTGCATATTGTAAACTATGCTATCAAGAAAATAAGTTGTAATTACTTTTTATTTTTCGGTGTTGCATGGTAAACATGAAATTGCCTTTTTGATGAATCAAAAAAACCAGATTTTCATATGACATTCAAATTAAACAAGATATATTATTAGCCCAAATAAAATTCTTTGTTTTTATATAAAATTTATAGATTTAATTGAAAAGAATTAATAATGGAAACATAGGATATGCTTTAAATGTTGTAAAAATTGGACACGTCTCTGAAATTAGTTGTGTGTGTGGAATTTCACCTCATGACCTTTTTGCTTTTTGTCTCTCGAAAATATTCATAATGCTTCCAACACGGATTTGGGACATCCCATTCTACCTTCTACTCCAACAAAAGTTTCTATACAGTATGTGAGGTGTGTTTGACAACAAGTATTTAGAGTTAGAAATTGTAGTTTGTGATTGGAGATTATTTTTCCTATAAGCTATTTATAAAAGCTTTTATAAAAAGTGATAATCGAATATTTAGGGTTCTTTTTCAATAATTCATATTATGTTTTTGTTGCAAACAAAGATTATTCATTCAGATATAATTGAGTTTAAATTGAGTTTGTTAAAACTACAATGAATGTCATTGAATGAAAATATAGTGTTGTTAATCATTAAGTGATACAATACTTCATTCGATGTGACAAAATACATGAAAATTACAAATAAAGTACATATATGATTTCTTTTTTTACACTTTTTTTTTCTTGTCAATGAAAATTGTGAAAGAGTGTATTAGTGTGGAGGTTAGGTTATGATAATTATTAATATATCTTTAATAATAAGATAAAATTTGGAAATAATGTAGCCTAAAACGTGTATATTGCACATCTATGGCCTAACTAACTACCACCGAAAGTTTATGAAATTGGTAGTGCCAAGTCACCTCATAAGTCACTTTGTTTTTTAGTAGCATTATCAAGTCGTTTATTGTAATTAATATTAATATACATGGTTTATGACAAATCTTTTATTTATGTTTAGAATTAAGATCAGGAATCACAGAGGAATGAGTTATAAGAGGGAAATGAGGAGAACAAAAATGGAGATCATTAGATCATCTCTTATCGGATCAGCGGTTAAGAGAGTAACATTTTTATAATTAGTTTGGAAAGTGGGAGTGACAGTTAAGAAAAAAAAAATATAACATTAAATTTCACTCGACACCTCTGTCTCCACTACTTCCTTTTTTTTCTTTTTCACCTCCACTATTTTCTTTTGTTCATCCTCCTCCCTTCTTCCTCCCCACCCCTACTTACCACCACCTGCTGCCACTGGCCGTCGGATTTCGACAGCCGCTGCTGTCAGGCGCCGGTGAGAGGTGACAGCAGGTGGTGTTGTGCGAAGAAGAAAGTTGAAGGGTTGAATGGTAAAATATGAAGAATGTGAAAAGTTAAAAGTGAAAATGACAAGAATGACACATGACACATTGTGGTTGGTGCTGTGTATACCCTTAAATTTTCAACTAAGAAATATAACCACAAATAAACTTTATTGATCATACTGCAAATTTGAATTCAAATGCAAATCTTTTACCAAAAGGCGTTGCTTATCTTCGTCCCAGGCTATGCCATAATCAAAGTGTATTCGAAACTGAAAATATAATGGCAACTCTAGTTTTCATAACGTGATTACTTGCAGTGATGGATTAAGAAAAATCAGTTCAAAAACATGTCCACAACAAGGGAAGGAAATCATAAATCAAAAAATGAAAGTATATTGTTTTTGTTAAATAAAGTATGCAACAATTGATCCATAAGTCCACAAGAAGCATCTATATATATGAGTTTGTACTACGAAATCTAGAGATGGCGAGACTGGTCAAAACGGGTTGGGTTGAAATGGTTGACTTTTCAGTGCAGTTAGAAACGGATCGGATTAAGTTGGGTTGGGTTGACCTGCAAAACTATTTTGTCCGTTATTTTAGACTTCGTATAAAAAAAATGACCCTAATACCAGAGCAATATTATCACAATAACAATTTGAGATTTTTAAAAGCCATATACAAGGTCTCGACCCGCTCAGCCCATTTGACCCGTTGACCTTTTGTTGATATTTTTTATTTGACCCGTTTGAAATTCAGGCCATTAGACCCAAGGAGTAAATAAGAGTACCTCAATTCTGGAAGGACAATCCATCATATCACAGTTCCATCCATAGGTGAAATTATGGTCATACTATTGAGAATTATAAAATATTTATGGTCAAACACTAAAGTTTTGATTTCATACGAACTTTTCATCGTTTGAGGATTGAAGTGATATAAGGATGACGATCCATCGGTCCCAAAAAGTACTTTACCATCATTTGCTAATCCCCAGCCTTCTTTCAAATTATGAGTATAAAGTATAACTTGTGAACTTCAATGGATATTGATCGAGATGCTAGAATCCTAAGCAAGCAACAATAATACGATTCCTTATTTCAAGGTGCTCATTGAGCTTCACAACATGTTAACCTCGAAAGCGTAGCATTTCTCAAATAGCAAATGCAACATATTTATTTGAGAAAAAATGAACACGAATCATGCTCGGATAAAGGAGAAGACAAACATTCTCTAAATTATATCCGTCATATATGAAGCCAGTTTTCTACAAATAAGTTATTTGATACAACCTACAACAAATGCATTTTACGTTCGTAATTTAGGCCTAATAAGAACTAAGAAGTCTTAGTGAACAAGAGAAATTGAAGAAAACATATTTCATAACGTTTGAAGATATTTAAGCATATACAGAGTAAGATGCTTGAATATAGTTCAAAAAAGGCAAACGAAATGTCGCTAACTAACCTTTGATCCAAAAGAGTTGATTCTCTCTCCAAAGTAAGAATCATCCATGTTCTGCAGTGCAAAGAACAGAATCAGCTTTAAGTTTCAAATATAACAGTTTTAGATTTGTGATTCAATTTCATATAAATAATAACCAAACTCACATGCCCCTTACGCCCAGTTGCCTTCAATAATGTATCATTTCCTCCATACAAAAGCCCCTAAAATCACCCAAAACCGTTGTATTAAATATTTCTTCACGAACTACAGTAAAGAAAAAAAAAAAAGGTAAAGTAGAAACTGACCTGTTTATAAGCATTAGGATCGTGAGGGAAGACAACTTCATATGAGTAAATGTAGTCTAATAAAACGCCATCATGTCTAAGCACACTCCATATGCTCCATGAAATGGTCATCGTGGGCTACAACCGACAAAACTATAACTAGAACGACGGTGTTTTTGGTTCAAAAATGAGAATAAGACGATGTTGGCACTGGTTGTCGTTGTTTGAGGATGATTGCACACATACTAAAAAACAATTTTTATTCTTTAATATATTAACCATTTGGTGTCATGATGATTACTACGCTTATGCATTGTTAAATACAGATTTACCAAAGTTAACACTCTATGTTTTATCAAATGTTCTAGAAAAAGATTTGCAGAAACATGTATAGAATGACATATATAATTACTCTAGAAAAAGAATCTGATTATTAACCCCCTTAATTTTCTCTTTTACTAGATACAAAAGTGGAAAATATTACTCCGTACAAAACAGAATAATAAATTATGAATCAACCAAAATCATCTGAAACGTTTATAACTTTTGAGTTACTCCTGTTGAAATCTTAAGAGTTAAAAAAATGAAATAAGTGGCCAAAACGAAAAGCCCTTCTATCGATCTTGATTAAATGCCATAGTAACTTGCGAGTATGGAGCCACCTCGGTCGATTGGCGTACTTCCTTGGGGTCACTACTCCCCAAGGATGTGAGAAGAACAGAAAAACATTTCATTTGGCAAATGTATTATGCGTATACAGGTGGAATATATAAGGTTGATAGCAATATGAGATTTGGTACTAATATCTGTTAACATAGATCTGCCCGTCATGTATTTCCACCATATATCTACAGAAGAATCAGTTGATGAAATCTATGAAGATGAGAAGCTTCTCCCTGCTTTCCCGTTCTATGTTTCTAAAGTGTAACTTAGGATCTACTCCGAACAAACAAAATTATGACACCTGAACATGATATATAAATGATACATTCATGACTTGTCAACAATGTCATATTGATTTTTACTTCACTTCCTTCAAAAATGAACAGGGGCCCGTAAGCAGAGATGTTCTATGGGTGCCTGCAATGGTTTCCTCAGTGGCTGCAGCTTTATCTCGTATAGCTTTGGCCAGAGTTTTCCAGTCACTGAAACAGAATATTTGTTCAGAGTTGAAATCATCTAAAATACAATGTCATGCTGCAAATTAAATTGGGTTTATTGTTTCGTTATGCTCTCAACTTTACACTAATTACTATTGTATCCTCCCAACTTTCCTACTCTCTATTGTATGAGATGAACCTTTCTAATAGAGTGTTTAGAATGTCTAGTTTATATCATATTACTTGAAGTTTTTAGAAGGTTCACCTCATACAATAGAGGGTATGAAAGTTGGGAGCATACAATAGAGTTTTTAGAAGGTTCACCTTATACAATAGAGTTTTTAGAAGCTTCACCTCATAGGTATTAAAGTTGGGAGCATACAATAGTAATAAGTGTAAAGTTGAGCGCATAACCAAACAATAATCCCAATTATATTCAAAAGGACTATCTATCATAAGCTTACCAAAAAGGCGTTTATTATCTTCATCCCATGCTATGCCATTCAAAACATCAATCTGAAAATCGCAAAGATTCAACTGAAGTTAATTGGGAAGGTAAGTGTAAATAAATGGCAATGCTAGGTTTCATAATTTGATAACTTGCAGTGACAATCTGAAGTGCAAATCAGTTCAAAAACATATGCTTACTCTGTTGCCAGCTGCTACTAATCCCTCTCTGGAACAAGGAAAGAAATAAAAAGGAGATGATTAGTTTAATCAATTGAGAACATAATACGCATCCATGTGAGTTTGTACCATAAAGTGTAAAGCCACACGGATAAAAACTGCATCATGGGGAAGGGGTAAAAAGTAATACCTTAATTCTGGAAGGAGAATCCATCCGACTACGGTTCCATCTACAGGTGAGATTCTAGCTATGCAGTCACTCTGCAAAGCAAAAATATTTCATTTTCAAACGTTAAAAAACGCATATCATGAATAAAAAAACGTCAAAGGAGCAAAAAAATACCTGCCAAATGTTTGCCCAAACTTCATTATTTATATACTCTAATTCATTGAGGTTATGCACTTCTTGACCTTTATATTTAACAACATGCTCTAATTCAACTGCATTACATGAATATGAAGATCAGATCACCATAAGTAACTAGTTTATCTAATTAAATCGGAATCGGGTTGAGCAATTTTGTGAAGTCGACCCTCCAAATCGAACCCGCAAACCCGACTCAGCCTAGATCACATTCTGATTAACAAAGGTCATGAGCCATGTGTATGGATTTACTTGCCGCTTCAGAAAGAACGGAAAAAATTCACCATAAAGAATTCCCTTTCCCATAAGCACATGACAATATCTGCCCTAAAATGCAAGATAAACGTAAAAACCTTTCATTGTTCGAGTGTTGACGTGATATAAGGAAGATGATCCGTCGCTTCCAAAGAGTACTTTCCCGTCAGTTGCTAATCCCCAGCCATCTTTCATATTATGTGTAAAAGTTTTGAACTGCAATGGACATTCAGATATAAGATCCTTAAGCAATTAAAAATTTAAGAAGGAAAGGACATGCATAGCTCTCATGTTACAAGATTGAAAAATAGATTTCAAAATCAAGGGAAATAAAAGTAACGAAATATCTGAGAAGAATTAAGATAAAATCAACAATATAGTCATTTCCGGATGTTATCCTCCCAATCTATAATATACATACTTTTTGCTAATTTTTGTGATGAATGCATGAGATCCAAATGTCATGGATATCAAGCATTTTCTTTCTTTTAGTTACTGGTCACTCACAAGTCACAAGTAAACCCATGCAAAAATGAACATGAAAAACAAAACCAGTTATGTACAGATAAAAAGTGAAGTACAAACATTGCTTAAATTATATCGGTCATATATGAAACCAGTTTTTCCCAACCAAGTTACTTGATACAACCTACAAAAAACGAATAATAATTTTGCATCAGATATGAGACCCTAAATTCGAAACCTTTGCAAACGAAAGAGATTGAACAAAACATATAGTAGAAAATTCAAATCTGTTTGCATAGAGAGATGCTGCAAACACAAACACACATTAAAATATTACAGGGATAATAACACAAAATCTAAAGCATATAATTTCACAGTCACAGCTAGCTTGATCAATGAATTGAAGTTTGAGCGGTTCCTAGTGATACTTATGAGGTATTAAAATTTATCAGGGACTAACATTGTTCAGGTTCCCTAGTATACAGACATTTCACTGTTTATCCTAAATCCAAAAGCTTGTCAAAATCAGCTATATCAAGTTACTGGGTGGGGTGCAGGGAAAAGCTAGAGATTACAAAGCAGTATACAAATATACAACTATACATTAATTGGTCAAATTTAGGGGGTGTTTGACTTAGCTGAAGCTTTTTAGCTTGTGAGTTATCTAAAAGCCAAGAATTTGGGGTGTTTGGTTTTTTAGCTTATTACCCCCCAAAATTTTGATAAGCCCACCCACAAAAGCTCATCCAAACACCTTCAAAAGAGCTTTTTAGCTGTATCATAACACAATACGCTAAAAAGCCCATCAAATAAGCTCCCCCAAACACCCCCTTAAAGTACAAAAGATCAAAAGTACAAAACTGTAATTTCCAAATATACACAAATTTGCAAAGAAAAGGTTTGAACTGACCTACGACCCAAAAGAGTTAAACCCTCTCCAAAATAAGAATAGTCCATGTTTTGCAGGTTCTTGATCTGGAAATGCAGAGAACAGAATAAACTATAAGTTTCAAATACTATATTTATATCCTTGTAATTCAATTGGTCTAGAGAAATTGTGATCTTTTTTTGGCTTATTCAGCAAGATGTTGTGTCAACCGAAATGAACTATAGCGCAATTATATTTCATAAAAGATAAAATTAGGGAATCCATTGTCACGGAGAATTCACAAAACCTACTTAAAGTGCTAGACATGAACATACCTTTCCAGTTTGAAGATCCACTTCCCTAACTGATGACTGGGACAAGAACAGGAAAATGTCAATGAACGGTACATGACCCAAAAGCAAATGACAACATTGATTTTAGAATGCAACTAGTAAACAGTACCACGATACACTCAAAGAAAGATAAAAACATAAAAAATAAAGAAATAAATGTATAAAAAGAAATCTTAAATGGTGATAGTCATTCTACATGAGACAACTGTATTCAATTCTAATAAGGTCAAACAATTTAAACAGCACAAGTCATATCTTGAAGCATTATTTCGGACATATAGAGCTTCCTGCTGTTTAGCATTTTCAACATACCAATATAACATTGTAATGCACAGTATCTACAATCTACAATTAACTATCAAATGAAGTTATGCGAATTCAGCTAATTCGATAAGAATCAAAACTCACACGTCCATTGAGACCGGTTGACTCCAACAATGTATCATTTCCTCCATACAAAAGCCCCTGAAATTAACCAACACTTTACATCAAACACCTATGACCTCATAGTTACAAATTACTATCTCTACTGCCAATATATATATACATATCACATGCATATGCACTTCAATTTTTATCCCAAACCTAACACTCAGCAAGTGCACAATCCATATGCAATTACTTCTAAAAGTAACACCAAATAGCTATATTTTTTTATTAAAAAACATCAAATTAATTATAAAAAGGGATGAAATATATGTTGACCTGTGTGAACGCACTAGGATCGTGCGGGAACACATTAACGATTTCGAAAGACTGAATTAGGTCAGAAGCGACGCCGTTGGATCTGAAGGAGCTCCATGTGTTCAACGAAAGTGCAATTACGGCAACTGCCGATACGACCGAAACGAAAAGGACGATTTTAGTGGTTCGGAAATGAGAATTTGAAGATATAGGCATTGAAGGTGGTGGTCGTTGTTGTGGTTTATTGTGGTTTGATCGCTTATTAGTGGGTTTTTTTCTCATGGATCCGTTGGTTATGAGATCAGTGAATATGTTGACTCGGACATTTGACTTTTGAGATGATGATGAAAGTGGTCTGATTTGGGGGTGGTTGTTCAACAGGCCTGAAATGACCCAGCCACCGTGGTTGAATGGCAACATACTGTTTTTCTCATTTATGTATTTATTTATTTTTAGTTTTTTTATTTTCTATCTGGGAAACTATTTTGAATTTGATGTAGTTGATAAAAATGAAAGTTCTGAATAAATTTCAATGTTTGGTAACGAAAGGAAATGCAAAGAGCGTTTGAAATTGTGTTTTCGAAATAAATTTTCGGTTTTTAAAATATTTTAACAAACAAACATTGCAAAATGCAATTCTAAACACCCCTAACAAGTAACAACTGAAGTTGATACAATGTAAGCAGTCAATCTGTATAATATGTACTGTATATTGTTTGTGAAATTACTAAAAGCCTGTATAATATGGATATTTTTTGGATCAGATATTCGGATGATTTGAATACGGATAATTTGAACACACCTAACAAACACCTTGAATTTTGATCTCCGTTGATCAGATTATAAAAAGTGTGAACAAACCAACCTTACCGTCTATAAATTTTCATTCTCAATCAATCTTATATTGTAACTGATATCATAAAAAATTAAATATACAGAATTATACTCTCCACTCATTTTCCGGGTACAAGCTACAAGATTAAACTCAGATTCTCTATACAAACGAAGGTAAGCTCATAGCATAATAGGCAAAAGAGATCGCTATATGAATAAGTGATCCATGGAAAAAAGACGTCTTTCTGAGGTGGGACTAGTACAAAATGAGAATTGTGTAAAAACAATCTTTCAAATCGTTGAAGCAACAATTCAACAACAGTTGAAAGCAGATCCAGATAAACAACTAATAATACTAGCAGTGCTCAGTCTACTTTCTGCTTGAAAAACAAAAGAACACAATATTACTTGAAAGCTCAAGTATACTGTGAGGCAACAAACTAAGGGCACTTGGTACAACTTTCACAGCCGAATAAAGATATCATTAAAATTATGCTTCAAAAATGTAAGCTCATTAAACTAGTACTAGTTAATTAAAAATTAATTGCAAACAACAAAGCTAGATAATTTGATTAACTCAGAAAATGTAACAAACGAAATGACAATCTGGTTACCAAGGAAAAACAAGATCCAAAATTTAACAAAATTATCGGATAACACAATTCAGGTACTATAACAGCAGCGTTCGGCTAATCCTGACATTCTATAATCCAACAAACAAAGAGTACTAGAACTCTAATGTTTAAGAGAAGCTTGAGCTTGGTGGCGCACCACCTCCAAAGCCACCACCTCCACGACCAAAGCTGGGCCTTCCACCAGCACCCTGCATATGACAATTTGAGTAAAACTAAGTTAAACTACCCAACAGCTGCTACAAACGGGATTAAGTCAAAGCTTTGCCCTTCCAGCTGTTAATTATCAAGCTACCCCCACTTCTCATTATCTTCAGAGTGGAATTACGTTTATCCTCGAAGTACTAGATTGTTTCACAGCATAAAACATGGTAGAGTAGTGCAAAAATTAAAAAAGTTAATTGTCCAAGTCCATGACATATGTAATTTCATTGATTTTAACCTTTTGGATCAGAAAGGATTCAAATGCAATAACTCATATTAAATACGAAGACTAATAAGCCACCAAATACAGCAGAAATAATACACAAAAGAATAGCAAAATAACATGTAAGCAAAAGGAGGGATACATAAGATCAAAGTAATTACCCTGTTGAAAGCAGGCTGGTAATCAGCGGGAGCTCCACCCTTTTCACCACCGAATTCCCCAGGAGGCCCTCTTGGTCCACCCCTGTACCCATCCCTATCACCAAATCTAGGTCTATCCCCTTCAAATCTAGGAGGACCACTGAAACAATTCAACCACAGACATTACAAAACAATTAAAATCACATTTATAGAAAAGAGGGTTCAGGAAAACCATATACTACTTGAGAACTTGTCACAATATCAGATCCAGATCATGTAAGTTAACAAGTTTACATAAATTACAATTATATCTTTAATCTAACATTGATACAACCTTGAAACATTTTCTATTGATAGATAACACAAATTAGCATACGCATACATGTATATAAATCACAGATAATGCACTCAACAAAAATTATGAAGTTGTCAAATATATTTCTTCTTAACTTTATAAAAGCACTCCAATAAAATCACAAAATTACTTGTATTTGTAAATTAATCACTAATTATGCTTTCTTAAAAATATATTTGAGTGCTGATTTGGATCCTGCCATACATATGTACAAACACATATAATAAAAATGTATATGTATAAATATATATACACAAAGAAAAGATATATGTAGACATATTATATAAGTATCCGATTATATTACCGAGGACGGTCACCGGGAGGTCCACCGGTGGGACGGCCAAGAGGCTTAGCTGATTTCTTCAAAGTAGCAGGAACAATATCAGATGGAAGATTCAAGTAAGTCCTTAAAAACTCAATCCCGTCGTTTGTCAAGTACCAATAGTAATGCATCCAAGCAAATGTTTCCTTAACATACTCCTTTGATTTAAAGCTTTGCATCAGCTTAATCACTTGCAAATTAGGTACATCGATTTCTGGATGCTTCGCCAAATTGTAATCCTTCTTAGCGAAACAAACACCCTCTGTATATAATTAAAAGACAAAAATAGCAATTCAATATCCTAAATAATATAATATGTATGAAAAATGTTTGATTAGATGAATTTGAGAGAAATCGAGACCTTGAAAGAGGTATTTGGAGATTGCCTTACGATTCTTATCGGGAATGATCTGAAAAATAACAAAATTGATGAGTGAAATAGAATGATGCTGGTATAAATTGGAAGAATTGTGAAGGGAGAAGGTGACTTACCATGATTGCTGCTTGGAAATGGAAGAACGGAAGGAATTAGGGGCTAGGGTTTTTGTGTTTGCACTTGTAGTAGACGTTGCAGCCGCAGCGGAAACCCTAGTTATGGTGGTGTTTATAAATGGGGGCTATTTGTTAATTTAAGATGGGCCGACGTTTGTTTTGAGTCATTTTGGGCTTTGTGGGCTTTTTTCGAACAAAAGTAACTGCAACATTTTTTAGGATGGGACAGGCGGACAGCGCTATTCTGAGTCGATTAGCATTTGCTTCAGTTGAAATTGGATAGCTAAAGGGAGAAGCATTAGGACCCCAATCTCCGAAAAATTTAGTGAAATGAAATGAAGCAGATAAATAAAAATAAGAGAAATAAAATTGATTAAGAAAATGTAATGAATTACATTGTTTAATAATGCCAAAGAAATCAAGCGAGAAATTGACAAAAAATCAATTCTATTGTTTGGTGGAAAAATAGAGAGATAAAATTTAATTTCTAACGTAAAAATGCAATCACATTCCTTTTTCTTTTCTTTTCTTTTTTTTTTTGATACAATCGCAGGTAACGAATATCAAATTAGAACTTCAAAGAGTAGAATAGAATTAACTTAACAAACACATATTTCAATTTCCAACATTAAACTAGCAAAAAATCTTTTTGAGTTTTGAAATGGAAGGCTACCATCTGATACCATTACAAAATATATTACATACATAAGTAAACAACAAAATAATTCATAAGATCTCCATATGATCAATAGCAAAATACTAACACCTTCAAAAGCTTTATCCGGACCTTACCAACACATAACTCATAACCTTGACTTCATCCTAACATTCAAATAACATATCACTCTTGTCTTCATGGGCCAAAATATTAGACATATTAACATATAATCTATCCAAAATTTGAGGTCATCCAACATCAAACTAGAAAGTAGCCTGGTTTAAACTCGTTATCTGCTGCATACTTTGTATGCAATTCGGTTAATGCATCAATTAACTTTTCATCTACTTCGGGTGTCCATGTTCTTTTGTTTTTTAACGGGCCTTTGCCCTTAGTCAAATCTGTCATGCCTAAACAAAAAAGATTAAAAATAACTCTTAAGATATCACTCTTATACAAGCAAATAAGATTCCATATGCAGTTAGTAAACAACAAATACAAATCACAAACATTTTTTTTGGGTAAAAAGTTTGTGAGTGTGCAATAAAGTTACAAAGAAGACCAAAATTGGGGATCTTTAGCACATGAGATGTATTTGTTTGAAGTTATAAATAAAAAAGGGATTTGTCTGTGTTTCCTTTTGCCCTCTTTAACGATGTAGGAATGACATCTATTAAAGGCAGAATCTCACATCTTTACCTTGTCTGCAAAAGATGGAAGTTAGGTTCTCTATAACAATTTGTAAGTGGTCTTAAAGTATAACTTACATAACAACAATATTACGTACAAAAGTTCACCAAATTTAGCTTCTTATAGTGATTAAAAGATCTTTAAAAACATCAGGAGTACAACATTGCAACACAAAATTCGCAAGAAATTCGTAACACACAAAGCAAACGGAGAGGGAAGAAGATGACATACGTTTGTAATAACAACTATGGCTTGTTGTGAGACAAATAGCGATCGTAAACAAGCAGACGATGAGAAGAAATGTACCTGAAAGAAGATCGCCAGAGATGAGAGGTTAGGGTTTATTTCAATTTTGTATGTGTTATGTGGATATCACGTGAGATTTAATTTATATACCCCTTCTTTTTTTAAGTCTTCCAATTTCTCCAAAAAAACACGGAGAAATCCTGTGTAAGAAATCACATTTCTTTATTAATCGGATGGAAATTCAATCGCAAAGAAGGCAATTCTCTGAGATATATGATTTCTCCGCCTATGCTAATTCTCTGCTAACCAAACAAGGGAAATGAGGTCGTTTCCATTTCTCTTGCCTCATTTCCCTGTACCAAACAGACCCTTAGAGATTAAAGGTTTGGCATCTACTATAGCTCTCACAAAATAAGTAATGTGGTAATCTCAAATCATCTACATAAAAATTGATCGATTTCAAATATAATTTATTTATGTTGACTCAAACTGTTAAAAAAAAGGGTGATGAAAGTCTCAGAGTACGAAAAATAAAATAAAAAAGTTATCTCGAGTCGATCCATTTTTTCATTACTCAAATTGGCCATCTTGTCGTTACTTTAAAGACTATTAAAAATGTTTTTGAACTAAAAACGGGGTCTGTTTTAATAACTGAATTCAGTTATAACTATCATAAGTGGTTATGTGTTGTGGCGGTTATGGTTGCGGCATTTCTTCTTCAAATGTTGAAATTTAGGGTCATTGGAATTAAGACGAAGGTCATTGTAGTTGAAGGGATTCGTTGGAATTATGGTTTAGGGTCATTGTAGTTTAAAGGCTCGTTGTAGTCTGAAAGAGTCATTGGAAGTATGTAAGGGCTCTTGGAATTAAGATGAGGGTCATTGTAGTTGAAGGTTTCGTTGGAATTATGGTTTAGGTCATTGTAGTTTAAGGGGTCGTTGTAGTCTGAAAGCGTCATTGGAAGTATGGTTTACGGTCATTGGAACTGAGGTTTAGGGTCGTGTTGGTCTAAAGTATCATTGTATTGTTGTATTTCACTAGCATCTTGCTAGATTTTATTATTTATATGTTTGCCTTTTAGAAAAAAGGAACAAGTATTATGAGAGACTGAAAGACTAAACTGAGAAACTGAAGGTGACCAATTGTAAAGTATTTTCCGTAAATGATAAATTCAAATAAATTAATCAGCACAAATGCAAAGACAATAAGAAAATAAGAGGCAATTATCAGAACAAATTTATATACTGTAACACTTCAAATAATGAACGCAAGATTAGCCATAGACAAAACTACTAGAGTTCTTTTTTTCAAACTTTATACCTTTTTATTATCTTGCAAACCATAGTTGTCAATATTTTTTGTCTACCAATATTACCATGAACGTATACGTGCACCTAAAACTATTTCACACCAATAATTCTCTTTTCTAGTCCCCTGTGAAGAAGTCGAAAACGCCCGGCACGACTTCACCAGGATTTATTCAGACAATATTATTATAGGAAAGCAACATAAACACAAAAAAAATAGATGTTAAATATACTGAACCGTGAAGAAAATGTCAAAACTTGAATCTTCATCAATCAAGCTTTACATTTGTACATTCTCGTCACACACTTCATCACTTCCTTCCCCCACCCCTTTTTACAGTTGGCATATCTATACATAGTTGGAGCTCGAATAGACAAGCTGCACAAACCAGATTCTCATGGTAGAAGCAGAGATGCATACTTGCGATACAACATATGTTAAAAACTGCGTAGCTGCAGGGTCTCACACTTCATCTAAGTACTGTCATATTTAAACATGTTGGACACTTGTATTATTTGTGAGGAATATAACCGTCAAATAAAAACACAAACACTGCTATGGTGTTGTATTTTGCTTACCCAAAATGACCAACTTCCTCAGGTTGGCAGTTGAGAAGGATGTTAACCGCATCATCTGAATTTTCTTTGTCCAAATCAACCTCATAGGTTGACAGCAATTTCCTCTGCATTTCCAGAAACAAAACTAGTTCAGGAATGATGGTTGTAAAAGATGACATGCTGGTTGGGTAAGAGGTCAAAATAAGTAATTATTACGTGCAGTCAAAACACATCAGGTTGGGCCAGCCCACAAATTTTACCAATTTTCTTGATATATACATATATAATATAATGCGCTAAATATAATTACAAAAATTATGCGATTAGAAAATAATATGTATAACTTTTAGGAGGTTTGTATACTATTCATTTACACTTCAGTTGACTTTCAGGCTGTGATCCACTGGACCTTTTCCCTTTTTAGTCAAAATCTTTAACTTAACCCATTTGACCTGTTTCTTTTATAGTTAAATACTTTAATTTGACTCATTAGACCCGTTAGAGATGAAACATAACCAAATCACCTCATCTATTGGTAAGGGAGTGAAAACTGGCACCTGTTGATAGATATGTGTTGTGTATGCTACAAGATAGAGTAAATAAGTTGAAGAATACTTACGTGGTCTTCAAAATCAGGACTGGTCAAGTTGATGGAGAGGTTTCTCATCAGCAACAACACCTGAGAGACACAGACCAAAGTGTAAACTGAATTGTTCATTTGCAAGCATTGGCAGAATTGACGCAGCCAAATATAAAATCACCTGCAACACACAATTATTCACACACACACAAACTATATATGCTAGTTAAAGTAACAAGTGTCTCAAAGGAAATTTTCCAGATCCAAGTGAATTAGAATAATAAAGTTAGAGAACATACTGTTTCAACATCAATAGGGTCCATCCTTTTGAGTCGCTGCACGTGAGCAATGGCATTTGGATCAAACACACTTCCAATGAAGCCATATACTTGAGCAAAGTCAGGCAGAACTGTACCAAAGTGAAAAAAGAATATAAATTTTTATGGATTTATTGTTGTATTCAATAAGCTGGGAGTAACAGAGAGGATTACATAATACTCCTATTTCTTTCTGATGGCAAGAAGTATAGCAATGCATATAATAAAAATCATGTAAGTAACAAATTACCTCTTAATGGAAGTCCATGACTCCTCCTTTGTTCATGTATTTCATTTGTTGGTCGTGTTTTGGGAGCACTCTCATTACTGCTGCAACAGTTAACAGCCGCTGCTTGGCCTCCAGACCCCATATCGTCTGTAATACATACCAAGTGAAGGTAACAAGTAGTAAGATACAAGCATCTATCGAAACATTAGATGCTGAAGATAATTATGAGTATCAAGTAGAGGCGAAAATTTAATCCATTTATACATAAACGAGTCAATACGCGTTGCATTACAGTCATAATGGGTCACAGATCTAAACATGAAAGGATTCTGTTCCGATAGGTTGAACAGGTCAAACCTACGTAACTTGTATTCTGTTCGGATAGGTTGAACAATGTCATAACCGGTCTTATTTATTAGAAACCTTTAATAATATTATGATGAAGTAGGTTATGTAATAATATTTAATTTAATATTTTTAGCTATTTACAAAATTCAAATAAGACAAGAAATGCTGGCGAGCCAGCTTGATCCGAGTATCCGACCTGGCTCATTTTGATTCGCATATAAAATCAGCCATTTTAACTCAAACCCAATTAATACAATACTCAACCCACCCGACCTGCTATTTCGAATATCATTCCACGGGGATTCTTTACCTTTGCCTATATGGGACAAATTACCAGTTTCCACAGAATTTTTTATCACGGTAGATGAATCATTCCGTATAAATTCAGGATCAGTAAGAGCAGCAGGTGAGGTTTGAAATGAAGCTGTATCATTTGAGAGTACTGGAGCTGTTATATACAGCAAACCTGATCAGTTTTACATCAACACAATATTATAAAGTAAGGGTTAGGCCCCAATTTTTTCAATTACTAACCAACTTTTGGAGCCTTTTGCGGATATGGATGAGCAGCTTTCCTTTTGGGACGAGGAGGGGGCAGATGTTCATTAGTACCACTTTTTTGAACCTTCAGAAAGTACTTTTGTGCATGACTACGGATCTGCATAAGTCACTCACCTCCTTTAGTTATGCATATGTTATAAAACTACAACATCTTGAGAAACATAAAGCAAATTGCAAAATATTATAATAATAATCTCTTAGAAATAAGACTTGGTATGAACTAATGAAAAAAAAAGCCCACCAGCAACCTTTATCTTAAACCAAAATCAAAAAAGATACCCTCATATTCATTAAGCATGTTAAAATCCTGAAAGATATTGACCGTGATCAACTCGAAAGGTTTTTACGTATATGAATTGTCCATATGATGCATTTGTACAAAAATATTGCGAAATTGAGCTGAAGATCAATTTGATGCCCTCGATTCATAACGAAACATCAGGAAATGTTGTAAGAAAATTATTACTTAAAAAGGGCATTATTGTAGTTCTTCCTTGCAGGATGGTCTCTTACAAATAATTTGCATGATAAAAGGATACAAGCAACGTTTAATGAAGAAAAAAAAGTGTAAAACTCACCTGGATGACAGTCTTTGAACCTATGAATGCTTCAATTTTCTTCCAATCTCGATCAAAGCTGTAAACCAATAGAGTACAACGCAAACATTAGGTAACTGATCCGCAACAAGAGTAGTATATGAACAACAGAACAAGAATCCAAAAACGTATGTGGGGCCAATTTCGGAAAAGCAATCAGGGGATCATTAAAAACCTCAATCCCCGGACCATGCCCACTATAGCAGGCCTAGCCAACAAAAAAGTACCAGCAATATGTTGGATGTTGAGTGCTATATAACATATACATCAGGGACTTATAGATTGCCACCCAAATGTTAGAACAAAATCTAGTACGTTTTTTAAGAGCCATGAATACCACACAAGTTTAAAAACGTAAAGCTTCTTTGTTCAGATTTTCATTCTGATGTGTCTGCTTGAGCATGCATTGCTATATGTACATGAGTACATCCAAGTAACCAGGTTTGACTGCCAAAAGCTAAACCTACTGATCAGCTGTCCATGTGGTGAATTAAATAGTACATTAGTACTTCAGTAGACCATTGATACATAAAACAGACAGTTCACGCACGGGTACGATAAATACCGAGGATATTTACGACCCCAAAAAGCCTATTAAGAATAGTTATATTTAACACACTGGTATGCATGTGTATAAACGAAAGAAGACTGCAAGGTAAAAAAAAAATCATAAATTATGCATACACAAATTAACAACTTACATAGATTAAAAAAGTATCCTCCCTGAACTTCAAATTAAGGGTCTAATCACTCTAACTGGCAAATGCAGAGGACATGCAAAAAAATTGAGGTCAATTTTCACCTCGTACAAAATCAATGTGGATCCTCTGACATGCATTCATTCACTAATGGTAAGGGGTGGCACAAGTAAATGAGAAAGAAAACTGTGAAACTCAAGTAAACCATGAACTTCTGGAAAAGGAAATGGAGAAACAGAGGTAAGGGATTCAAACAATGCGCGTAGTAGCAGATGCATCGTAGTACATTGAGTTAAGGAGCACTTGCAATTTGAAAAAATAAACATTTTCCATGTGAGACTAGCCTTTTTCGACATCCTTGTCTTCCATGATAAATTTCTAATTAATCATAAAACTCCAATAAGACCAAAAGAATAATCTTCGTTCTCTCCAATTTCTCCCAAAACTTATGTATGGAAAGTAGATCCATCACTTGAGTTCAAATACAAAAATAAAAATAAATAGTGATGATTATATCACTGATAAGATTTGGTTATATTTGAACAGCTACCATGAACATACAAGGCATGACGGTCTATACCTACGTTCTTCTACATCCATCTTGAACAACTATAGGACGTGTTGTGAAGTCTTGTAGTACTAGTAGGTGAATGAAGGCAATTCCTGAAGGTACTCCATGGATGAATTGTTAGATGAGTATGCATTAGAGGGAGTGCTAAGCTTGATCGGCGTAGAAAGTGAAGAAATGTTGAGCATGTTCTCAGGATAGAGTCAAGGACTCATACTTAGTTATCTGATATATAGACACATGCTCAAGATAGACTCAAGCACTCATACTTGGTTATCTGATATATAGAACAAGTGTCTGACAATGAGATGAATTAACGTCAAGACCAACCATGGGATAATATTTGATGGTCTAACCTGTAATCACGAGATACAAGTAACATGGGGGTACATTCGTCTTGACCCCAAACCATTTCACTGAGTAGCTTAATCCTGTCTATATAGCCCTAGAGGTCCTACGATTACACCAATATAACGTACGCTCTCTCAGGTTTGACTTCCAAGTCTTGTAACAAATAAGAGCAATTGTATAACCTTTTAGAAACATGTTCTCGTATATTCACCATGTTTTTCATCTGATAATAAATTACCAACAAAAGTGGGAGAAAGAAGAAAAGTTTGCTTAGGATCTGACCCACTAGCTATCAGGTTTAAAACATAAAAGCGTCACTACATGTGCTGATGTGCTTCTTACCAAATAAAATTGTATCCGATACGTTACAGGTGATAATGACACTACCATGTTGAGCATGTGACACAGCAATGTAGCATAGATACATAAAAATATCTCCAACTCAAAATCCACAAAAGTAATTCATCAGATTTTCAGCCTGATTTTTGCGGACATGAGAATTTACTGATTCTAGATTCAGCATACTTAATACACTCTAAAATCTTTACGCCTTACACAATCTTAGAGCTATTCCGCCCTTGTAATTGCATGGCATCACGAGTAATTAATCACGCTCTTCCAATGAATATGATAACCAGTAACTTACAGCATTCCCTAAGCATGAAACCCTAACACTTAATTATGATAAAATAAGCTCTCAGCTCCACTATCAAAACTCGTATATAGGCCTGATTAATAGTAGAACAACCAAGCCCTATGTTTCACAACTACATACTACATATAATCTATAAATCCACAGTTATTAAAAAGTGAAATTAAATTATACAAACGGATATTGAACTCTAGAATCGCAGGACAATATATTTCAGCAGCTCAATTAGGTGAAAATTAAACACATACACATACACATATACATACATATACGTGAAAATTAAACATATATGTACATCGGATACAAATACTCACAGTTGAAGTGCTTCAAGGAACTTATCATGTTCCGGTTCGGTCCAGCTTTCTCGGGATTTAGTAATGGTATATGGTTTTCTAATCTTCTTCGACGCGTCATCGGCCGGTGAGTTTGTTGATGGCGGAGCAACGGCGGCGGTGGCGGTGGCTGTGGTAGGTGGAGCCATGCCCATTAGATTCAAGTAAAATGGCTAAGGAATTCAATATACATGTGATTTTTGTGTGTGTTTTTGATGGTGTAATTAGTTTGTGTATTCTGTTTGGCGTCGCTGTGAACGATGATGAGGAAGAAGGAAATGATGTGGCTAGGTTTCGTGAAGGCGTATGGTTACCTGTGACGCGACCCTACTGCAAGTATCTATACATCAAAGATAGTTATCGCCATACATAAATATCTAAAATATCTTCTCTATAGTAGTTACATGTTTAGTCCTTGTTTTTGTAAATAAGTTGCTATTTGAGTCCAGTGATTAATTATTTTGTTTTCGGTCCAAAATGAAATGTTTTGCCTCATTTTAAATTAGGTATTAGCAGTGATGGTATTAGCAGATGTTTATTAAGTAATGGCATACATGTTTCATGTTAACACATTAATAGAAAAGGGCTTATAAAACATACATGGGTCAGTTATAAGAAGTCTGAGTAAATGTGAATGACGTAATCTTTAATTTGGAGAGTTAGGTCTATAGACGGGTGCCAACGGACGTCGATCCGTGGCGTCAGTTTTGACCGACGAAACCAACCCGGTTCCCCACGTCAGCTTTTGCCTTCGGTGACACAAACGGACGGAATAGGAGTGGGCCCCACGAGCTTATTTTTCTTTTTTTTGTTTTATTAGTTTTTAGAGTTTAAAAAAAAAAGTTTAAAAACTATCCGTTGGCACCTCAATGGTTAAATTTTTTTTATTTTTTTAATTTTCTTTTTCCAAACTCAAAAAACTTACCTTTTTACACTATAAATAAACCCCTTTCCAACATATTTTTTTTCACTACAACTAACTACAACTTATATACTTTCTTTCCCACACAAGTTTCATCTTCTTTCTTTAATTTTCATATATTTTCAACACTTTTACTACTACATTCAAATGTCGTCCGATTCCGATAAGGAAGATTTTTATGTCGTCACTCAAATTTTCGATTCGATCGCTAGGCTCAATAAGCTTGACGCGGAAGACACAGATTCGAACGATGATGTCGAACCATCATATACCTCGAGCACCAAGACGATATTTACCTAGAGATCGAGAAAGTGCCGATCAACGTTTGTTTCATGACTACTTTGACGAGCACCAAACATTCCCTCTAGATTACTTTCGTCGACGTTTTCGGATGAGCCGATCATTGTTTATCCGTATATGTCAAGGTATATTGGCGTACTCTCATCTTCCATTACCAGACTACTCTGCTTATTTTCATCAAAGTCAGGACGCGCCCGGAAGATTTGGTTTTAAGGTTTACCGAAAGGTCACTTCTACCAAGTTGCATGATTTTCCGGGTATGCTCGGAAGTATCGATTGTATGCACTAGCCTTGGAAAAATTGGTGATCATGGCCATCCAACAATCATGCTCGAAGCGGTTGTCTCTCACGACTTATGGATTTGGCATGCTTACTTTGGCCCTGCGGGATCGAGCAACGACCTCAATGTCCTTAATGAATCCGATTTATTCAGATACTTACTACAAGATAAAGCTCCAGAAGTAGTGTACAATATTTCAGGGACTCGATTCAATAAAGGATATTATCTCGCTGATATCGCTCATTTTGTACATGTTTATACTTCGCGATATCATCGTTTTCTTTACTTGTTTATAGTCAATTTCGTGAACTTTCGATACTTATTAGGTTGGAAATTGATTTCAGGTACAATTGTCGGAGTATTGGTGAAAAGAGCGAGATGTTGAAGAAATGGAGAAAAACTCAGGATTATCTGAAAAGAGAGAAGTACGCGATCGCGTAAAGCCACCAGGATCGCGTACTACTGAATAGTACGCGATTGCGTGAAGTTTACAAGTTCGCGTACGTTGTACTGGAATCGAGACAGAGGGTTCCAAGAACATACTACGCGATTGCGTAAGATTTGCCTGGATCGCGTACTAACTATTATTACGCGATCGCGTATGCGTCACCAGGATCGCGTACTCGGGCGCCCACCGGCTTTTCTGAATAGTATAAATACGAATTTTAAAGATTTTTAACCTAACTTTTTGATACCACACCTGGAGGCTACGAATTTATTCACATTCTTTGAGTATTTCATCAATTTTGGAGTTCTTAGATTCGTGTTTAATCATCCGGTTCGAGTAATCATCGATTAATCATTGTAATCATCTAGTGAACCTTTTAATTTCAATATAATCATGTTTCATTTGATTTTAATTATTAGTTTTGATTATTCTTGTTTGATTATGAGTAGCTAACTTCTCATACACTAGCTTGGATGAATTAGCTAGTGATTAGGGGTGTGATCCTTAGAGTTATTTGCAAATTAATTTACGTTTAATCGAAACCCTGGTGTAATTGAGTTTTAAACCATTGTTAAAGCTTATTGGTAATTTAATTCGTAACTATAGCGAACGTTTGTTACAAAGTTATTTCATTTATCAATTATATGTCTATGTATGATTGGCCTTTGATTGCGGACGCAAATTTGGTATAAGTTAGACAACTAAACTCAATTGTGTAAGTTAGTAATATTGGCGGATGTCTTTTACTAGATTAAATTGTAAGTTAACAAATCAAGATTATGGTTTAGGTAATAGCGAACGTTAAGCCAAGTATAATTGAGATGAACAAGTTTTGCTAAATAACTGGTTTTAATTACACACTCTGAAGTCACTAGTGAAATAATCCAAGTAAGTGTAGTTTTTATTATCTGAAAGTTAATTCAATCAACTTTGACTAATCCTGAGTCCACTCATTTTATTAATTTCATTAGTTTTAAGCAACGTGACAATTCGGTCACAAAACCCCCATATTTACTTATTTGTTTAGATTATTTTACATTAGAACACAACTCTTAAACCACATTCCCTGTGGAACGAACCTGAACTTATTGTAGCTATACTATACACGATAAGGTATACTTACCTAGTTGTGGACTAGTTAACTGCGGTATTTTTAAGTTTAATTTTATAACTAGATTTTACACATCAAGTTTTGGCGCCGCTGCCGGGGACTGTGTTTAAGAGATAGTTAAGTGTAGATAATCGATCATTTCTTGGGATTTATTTCTGAGAAACTTACTTTATTTGTTTCTATCTATTTTTAAACCGGTACGTTTTACGATTTTATCTTTTTTGCTTTTGCAGGTTTTTCTGTTAGTGGATGAACACGAGAAATTCGGGAAAAGAACTCGTGAGTCCATTGTCCAATCCAGAGAAAATCAAAAGAAAGAAGAGGAAACCAAAGAATAAACGAGCGGTTCGTTGAAAACTAAATTTGAAACAACCAGAACTTCCAAATTAAACATTGAGGAAGATTCCGACTTTGAAGTTGCGTCGTTATACCGGGACGAAGAGGAAAAACCAAGACCGCATTCACCAATTAACGATCAAATGGCTGAGAACGATCAACCAATTTGGAATCGCACAAGAACAGTTGCGCAAACGCCTGCATTTGCTATTAGCAGGCCTCCGGTCGAAACCGAATTCTCGATCAAGGGAAATCACATGAAATGATCCAGGATAATCAGTTTGATGGAAGAGTGCGGGCCGATCCGCACAAACATATAGCGGAATTCTTGGAGATATGCGATATGTTCAGGTATGGGAACAACATGGATGAACCCGTTCGCTTACGGATGTTCCCATTAAACTTGATTGGGGAAGCAAAAGTTTGGTACAAGGAATTAGAGTCCAATACTATTCGTACGTGGGAGCAAATGAGAGAGGCTTTTGTGGGGAGATTTTTCCCTCCCGCTTTAGCAGAACGATTAGTTAACGAAATCCGAGCTTTCCGACAACTGGATGGAGAGACATTAGTGGAAGATTGGTTGAGGATAAAGGATTTGTTACGGAATTGTCATGGCCACGGATTGTCGAAGGGAGAGATCATCACTCTGTTTTATAATGGCCTCAATGACCATTCGGACGGAATTTTAGATGCTTCGGGTGGAGGTTTATTTTTGTACAAGAGTCTGAACCAAGCGGCCGGAATTTTAGATGCTCGGAAGTATGATTGTATGTACTAGCCTTGGAAAAATTGGTTATCATGGCCATCCAACAATCATGCTCGAAGCGGTTGTCTCTCACGACTTATGGATTTGGCATGCTTACTTTGGCCCTGCGGGATCGAGCAACGATCTCAATGTCCTTAATGAATCCGATTTATTCAAATACTTACTACAAGATAGAGCTCTAGAAGTAGTGTACAATATTTCAGGGACTCGATTCAATAAAGGATATTATCTCGCTGACGGAATTTATCCAGAATGAGCGACGCTTGTGAAGACGTTTACGCGTCCGATAACAGAAAGCTAGACGAGGTTCAAGAGATACCAAGAATCTGCTACAAAATATGTGGAACGAGCTTTCGGAGTGCTTCAAGGCCGTTGGACAATCATCAAACTCCTGCTAGACAATATATCATCAATAAAATACGTCGAATCATGTATTGTTGTGTGATTTTACACAACATGATAACCGAGGACAATGGACGAAACATGTGTCGACTTGAGAAAGAGTATATGACGAAGCCGGAAAATATGCCCCAACGCACGTGGTAAGAAAGGGTTGCAACACAAATGCGTATGGACAAAGAATTATATGACCGTGAGGTGCATCATCAACTTCGCGAAGCTCTTAACCAACACATTGCGACCCTCCCACCAAATTTTCGTCAAATACTTAATTAGTTGTATTTTATTTTCAAAAAATGTACTTTTCTTTTTAGGTATTGTAATTGTTTATTTTGAATTAATGTAATGTTTTTAATTGTAATGAAAGCGTTTTATTTAATTTTGTTGTTTAAATAATTAAAGTAAATAATGTGTGGGGTCCAGAAAAAACTGAAGTGATGTTACCGTTGACAGTGTAGTGTCAGTTTTTAAAATTGCTGACTTGACGCTGATTTGACACAAACTGACGCGTCAGTTTGTGTTCAATTTTAGGAGTAGTCTTAGACTCACACTAACTGGAGAAAGGTTAATTATTTAAAAACACATTTAATTTTTAGTTTTGTCCTTTTTCAGAAGTTTTGTAGTTAGTTGAATCACAAAATACAAATTAACTTTCGGAATTCGGCTTAGATGCACATAACTTGTATGCTTAGCATATATCTTATCCCTAAACTTAAACCGAAGACATCGTATAATTCTTGGTATATGGGACAACCGATCGAAAATCTTATCCTCCTAATGGAAAAAAAACAGTATTCATCTACTTTCGCCTGAATCCACTTTGAATATGTATTTTCAATAAAAATCTTTTACGTAATCATATAAAACTATCAAGACAATGAAGAACCACCTTAATTCACAGCTCAAACATGAATGCTTGCATTATATACTGCAGATTATTAACAAAAAATTTCATGAGAACACATAATGAACCAACAACATCTTCCTATGGTAATACCGAAATAAGTAAATTAACCACCTTTTTCTGATTTTTTTTTTTAGAAAAAGCAAGAAATTTTATTACTAAAATTTTAAATATGTACATCCGCTACAACCCTTAACATACATATACATAGATATTTTTCGAATAATTATAGCACAGACTATATGATCATCACAGACCCCACTTTGATAATACATTATATGAAAACAGAAGTAAACTCATCCAAAGCCTAAATCAATAATGCTAATTCACTTCCTGATTTAGACCACATCGGATCCCACAACTTTTGGATTATTAACCCATTGTGTCAACTGAATATGTACTGATTTTACCCGTGATTTCATCCACTTGAAGCTCCTAACTTGTACCTCTTGAAATAGTCCCGCAACTCTCAATGTCTTCCTTCCAAACACTTTTACGTTTCTATTTTCCAAATAAGGTACATAGTAATCCATACCACCCCCTCCCACAATTCCATAACCAACTTTCTCCCCCTAATCGCATTTACAGACTCAAATATACTCCCCAAACCAATCAGATTCACATTTCGGATCTTCCACCATCTTAAAACTCTTTCCCATACCAACATAACCTCATTACAAAGTACTAAACAGTGGTCTATAGATTCGACACAACTTTCACACCACGGGCACAAAACCGAATGTAAATCAATACCTCTTTTGTCCAACTCCACTCGAACCGGAAGCCTCTTCCTTTTTGCCCTCCACGCGAATATATTAACTTTACCCGGCACCAACTTATTTCTTCTTGTCTCCTCTCCTGCTTGTCCACTTAAAAGTATGAGGTTGTCAATCCTTTTCGTAACCTTGTTGACCACGTAAACTTGCTCTCCATCCGTTACCCATTGCCACCTATCGCTACCATCACAGACTAAAACAACCGAAGCAAGATAATTAATTAATTCCTCCAAATCCCCACATGACCTTCCCCTTGGATCCCTTATCCAATCCCACACCCAAAACCAAATATTATCGACCCATTTACCTCTATCCATCACGCTAGCCCCTTTGTTTTTTTTCTAAATTGTAGTCTATTAAGTTTTTCTTATAAGACTACATCACCAACCCATCTATCCTCCCAAAAAAGCGTTTGTGACCCATCCCCGAGTTTTCTTTGAAAGTATGGTGTAAAACCGCCACCTTTGTTATCCACCTCCTTTCCTACCCGTATGATATTACCCCAAGTATGACCCCATCCCCCTGTTGTGGTGCCCCCATTTTCTCCTAAAGCCTCATCCCTCCCATAAATACTTTTTATAATTTTAACCCATAATGAATCATTTTCAATTCTAAAACGTCACCACCATTTTCCCACCAAAGCTAAATTTTTGGATCTTAACGACCCAATATTTAGACCCCCACCCTCATAAGATGAAATAACCTCATCCCATTTGACCCAACCCATTTTTGAACCTTTTCCCTTCCCACCCCAAAAGAAATTACGACACACACACTCAAGAGATTTTATGACACAAGACGGAGAACGAAAGATCGAAAAATAATATAGAGCCAAGCTTCCAAGGACAGATTTGATTAGTGTTAGCCGACCACCAAAAGATATTGTTCTAGCCTTCCATTCCGATAATCGTTTCGTGAACCTCTCCATCACAGGTTTCCAATCACTCTCTCGCCTCATACTTCTCCCAATTGGCAATCCTATATACGTAAATGGAACATCACCCACCTTACATTTCAACCATCTAGCCATCGTCTCAACCTCTTCCTCCGCCACCCCCAATCTGTAGAGCCTACTCTTTCCAAAATTTATCTTTAACCCTGACACTACTTCAAAACTCTTCAGAATTAACATTAAGTGGCACACGTTCCTCCTATCCCAATCGCCAAAAAATATGGTGTCATCTGCGTACTGAAGGTGAGACACCATCACTTCATCACCTCCAATCTTCACTCCCCGAAACTTCCCCCGCTCCACCGCTTCTTTCATCATAGCATTAAGACCCTCAGCCGCTAAAATAAATAAAAATGGTGATAACGGGTCGCCTTGTCGAACTCCTATACCCATCTTAAACTCAACCGTGGGAGACCCATTAGCTAAAATAGAAATAGATGTTGATTCCAAACATGCTTTCATCCACTTTCGCCATTTGACACCGAACCCCATCCTCTCAAGTACCTCATCCAAGTATTTCCAATTTAAACTATCAAACGCCTTCTCAAAATCTACTTTAAAGATCAAACACTTTTACTTCTTCTTCCTCATACAATCCGTCGTTTCGTTTGCTATTAAAACACCATCAAGAATATATCTCCCTTCGATAAAAGCGTTTTGTACCTCTCCTACAAGTTTCACCACTACCCTCTTTATCCTTTCCGACAATATTTTTGTCACCACTTTATAACATCCACCAATCAAGCTAATTGGCCTAAAATCACCTAAACCCACCGGATTATCTATCTTTGGTATCAAAGTCACAAATGAAGCATTACAACCCCTCGATATTTCACCCGAGTCATGAAACCATCTCAACGCCTTCATCAAATCTACTTTAATGATCCCCCAAAATCTCTTAATAAACTTGAAGTTAAAACCGTCTGAACCCGGCGCTTTTGAGCTGCCACATTTCTTTATTGCTTCCCAAACCTCTTTTTCACCAAACGGTTCTTCTAATCTTGCCGCTTCCTTCTCCGTTAACCTACTCACGAATTCACTTACGAAACGTGGTCGCTGACTGTTACGCTCTTCAAAAATTGATTTATAAAATCTAACCATTTCTCCCTTAACTGCATTCGGATCTTCACTCCACTCCCCATTTACCATCAGCCCCCTAATATTATTCTTATTATTCCTCCTTTTAATTACCGCATGAAATTACCTAGTGTTCTCATCTCCTTCCGCATTCCATTTGACCCGAGCCTTTTGTTTCAACATTTTTGTGTTTTCCTGCTCTTTTTAAATTTAAGTTAAAATTAAAATTATTATCAAAATAAAGCTACATTAGTATTAAACATATTGCATTGATTAGAACATACATTACATTAATTACAAAAATAACATTGCATTAACTAAAAAACATATCACCATAAAGAAAGAAAAAACTACATGTTATCTTTTCAACAATTTTTTAGTTTTCTTTTTCATTAACACGTTATTATCGCTAGAAAAAACAATAAACATTCCGCCACTTAGCTTCATGACCTAGACATGGACGCCACAAGTCCACAACGCCACCCGATGACATTGTTGGGAGTGACTCAACGTCATGCTAAGGGGCATAACGCCTCCAATACCACTCCAATTGCTCTTAGTTCATCGATTTCAATTTATGTCACATCACATGTATTCGTTAGCCGTTTTCAGTTTCTGCAACTAAAAAGTCGAACTTATTAAATCATCGTATGTATATATAATATACATGCACGATGCAAGGAAACAAAGAAGTATATATAAGAGAGTACGTATATTATGTGATCTATAAACCACGTGAGATGTACATGATGCATAGTTTGAACGAAAGAATAAAGTGATAAATCCTCGTATGATATAGGCAGTATTTTATCTTATCCCGAACATTGTTTTTATTCATACTTCAAATTAAAGTAGCTACATGTCAAACAAAAATCAATCGTCCTAGTTGTCCTATACACTTCAAAGCAAATAATTTCATGAACCCAATATTTGTCATTTCATTATTGACAAAATTTGGTATTAAAAATTATTTCTTCCCCTCTATATTGTTGATAAGGTCAAATAATACAAGACATTGGTTAAATTTTTTGCCCTATGGTTTCGTTTTAATTGAATAAATTGATGATTTTTTTTAATGTATTATAGTTTTAGTTACACTGCTTTGACATCTTTAGCTTAATAAAATATTTTGAGATTTAAAAATTAATTATAGATTGCATTTATAATTATATAAGTTTGTCTCTCCAATCGAAACTAAATCAAATAATGATTGACAAAGTTACATAAGTTTGGATTAAAATCACACACAAAAGTGTTAGCGGATTATTATTTAGATATGACTATTTTCATATTGGGTTTAACCCATATACGCTTTATTATGTATTTATATAATATATGAAATGATTATTGGATCAATAAGCATTATTCACTATCACATGGTATCAGAAGTGAAACCATAAACCTTAAAACTATTTTTCTTTCATTTCAATGGACAAAACAATCGAAACCCATAGCTTATTAATTCTGCTGCTAGTCATCGATTTCTTTAAGATTTCTTATTCCGAAGATTTGTTTTCATACATGTAAAAATAATTGCTGACATTAAAGCCATAGCAGCCGTCAAATCTTTTCATCTATCTTTGATGATTATAATACTCATTTTTAGCACGTACAAAACGTTGTATACTATTTCTAACCTATTTAAACTCAATACACTATACCAACTCACTTTATTTTATAATATAATATAAATTATTTATATATTTGTATAATTTCATATAACTATTTACAAAATATACTATGATCAATATATATGTAATTTATGATAACATGTATGCTTATATTATTCTATAAACCTATCTTGCATGATCATTTATATATTTATTAATCTTATATAAGTATTTTTAAAATATTCAATTCTAAAATGATATTTATATCAATAATGTAGATTATTCAAACTAGCTACCTTTTATATTAAATGAAAATATAAGGATTACATATCTTTATAAAATATTCAATTCTAAAATTGTATTTATATCAACAAGGTAAATTATTCAACCTAACTTTTATTTCATAAGAGAATCTATAATCTATAATCTTAATCTATATAATGATAATATTTATAAATTTGGTCATAATTTTACATGTTCAAATATTAATCATTAATACGCATATTAACTCACTTTAAATAAATTATAAAAAAAGTATTTTTCTAATTGAAAATGCTAAAATCGATAATTTATTTAAATATTTTTGTTGCAATAATTGCGTCTCTTATGACTATAGTAACAAGTACTTATTTTATATTCGAAAGACATGTATAATGTCAACTATGGCAAATGTATGGTGGTGCAGCTAATCAATGAGACGTTATCATAATTATGTGGTAATGAAGAAGAAAAACTGAATATATTTCAATTAGAATTACAAGTATATATAATATCAAAACAGTTTAGAATTTTCGTCATTTTTCACTATGTTATATGTAGGATTAAGATTAGGATGTTGTGTCATATAACCTTCGAACCTCTAAAAAAAATTTATTTTTTATTTTTGATATTTTTTATTAGTTTATTTATCTAAAAAATTAATAGTTTTAAACCCTGTGACAATGCGCGGGTAAGAAAAACCCGTTCCATTACATTGAGTATTATATATTTTTTTGTTTATGCCACAAGACTCCATTAATTGGATTAAACTTTTCCTTTGATGATTAAATACTGAATTGTTTATTATTACTAGATTTTTCATGTCCGTGCGATGTACGGGTCTTAAACTTTGTCGATTTATTGAAAGTGTAAGTATTTTATTAAGAAACATCTAAGATAAAAATGTATGGCAATTCAATCTTTTATATATATATATATCATATATGTAGTTACATCATACATATGATATTTGATACCTTAATATTCTAAAAGTTAAGTAATAAAAATACATACTGCAAAATATATCTAATTGTAGTAATGAAATAAAATTTATATCTATTACCCTTCTTTACCTACATGAATTACAATCAAAAGATCACGTATCAATTGCCTCATCTCTCACTCTTTCATTAGAGGTATCTCATCTGTTTGAGAAAATCGCTTATTTCCTCATCTCATTACTAACCATCTCCAATTACTTTAACTGCTTCTTGGCATCACGATGTTGAGACCATTAACATATTGTCTCGGATCCTTGTTGATCTCCATGTAAACTTATATTGTAATTTTCTTCTATTTTAGATTTTTATTTTCGCAAGGTTTAAAATTAAATTATAAAAATATCAATACATAGCAAATAAGAACAATACATTTATGAACATAAAACTATATCTTTCACCACTAAAGAGATTTTTTCATTTTGAAAGTTAATGATAACACATCTCTCGTTTTGCTTTTATTATTTTTTTTCTTTTACATTTCCTCTAATCAATCTTTATTCACCTTGAGAATCAAATACATAGACATACACATGCTTCACTCATTCTTGACAGACACATGATACACCATATTCTTTGAATCAACGAACTAATCAGTTGGAATGTTGTATGACACATAAATATATGGTCAATTAGAGACATTGACACAATAGACACACACTGAACTGATAAGTAAAGTCAGTGCTAAATATCTATTTCTCAATTATTAAACTACGTACTACCGTTTATTGTTCTAGATATGACATCCTTTGTTCCATCCCATGGAAACTTTCGAATTGTCATCACTTTCCTTAGCCGAGGCATACGTCCTCCTGTTAGCAACTGAACAATTAATAGTTTAGAATCAGACTTAAAATAGCAATTACTTTATTATGAGAAAGCAGAGTATTTGATAAATAGATAAAGTCGTTAATACATTTTTTTATGATATGTGCCTTTATTCGATTATAAATTAAAGACGGTAAAATTTCTAGACAAACCATTGATAAATAAATATGGCTAGTAAAAGGTTTAAACAGTTTATTTGGTGAAAATTTTTCCTCTCTCAATAGAGTTGGAAAATAAATCCATTTGTACGTGAGCCTTTTAATATGAGTGAAATGAAGATAATTAACTCCACAATTTATTACCTTTATTTATCATGATTAAATTCAAAAAAATATAGTATTATATTATAGATTCTTCATGTTTTAAAATTCTTCCTGTTTTATAAAAATTATAGTTAAGTTATATTAAACAAAGGACTTTTTTTTTAATCTTTTTATCAAAATTTATTATAAGGGTTAATCATGACAATTAAACAAAGAGCTCAAAACTTTTTATCTTTTTACCATCATTTATATAAGGGTTAATCATCACAATTAAATAAAGGGCTCTAAACTTTTTTTTTTTGAATCTTTTTATCAACATTTATTGTAAGGGTTAATCATCATAATTAAGCCAAGGACTCAAAATTTATAGTATTGTAGATTCAATTTCAATTATTCACAAGATTAACAATTTAGTTTTTCGTTAAGTACATCGTATTTTTTACCCAACTATATATTAATCAGCTTCACGAAGATGAATCATTCCAATGGATCTCAAGTATCCAGTCATACTCAATTACTTCAGATTGCTCAAGCACAACAACAATTACTAGTTGAATATGAGCTCTTGCAAAAATTGTCTCAAGCTCAACGCGTCTTCCCGACCCAACAGAATGCTCAATCCAGGCCCAATTCTCAGTTTCTTAGTCCACAACAGCTTCAGCAGGCCCACATGATCCGTCTAGCCCAATTGAGTACTCCACATGCTCAACAAGTGTCACTAAATCCTCTTACGACATATAATAGACCAGAAACGATTCTTCCACAAGCTTTTAGCGCTTTGCATCCTCAAGACTTGGTTGTCAGGAGTTGGAATATGGATAGACGTGCGTCCTTCCGTCTAAATTCTAATGCAAATAATCTTAGTATTGTATTTAATAAACGTATTTATTCTTATGTCTTTGTTGGTGATGGTGCTTCCATACCTGTCACCAACATGGGTCATAGCACTTTACCTAATCGCCATCGTCCACTTCACTCACACAATGTACTTGTAATCCCCTAATATAGTCAAAAATTTAATTTTCGTTCGTAAGTTTACTCATGACAACAAAGTTTCAATTGAATTTGACGAGTTTGGTTTTTCAGTAAAAGATTATATAACTCGTCAAATTCTCCTCTAATGTGATAGCACGGGAGACCTTTACCCTGTCACGAAACCCAACCAACACACCATCTATCCTCACGCTCTCATCACTAGTCAACACACATGGCATCAACGACTTGGACATCCAAGAAGTGATGTGCTACGTACTCTTCTTTCTAGTAATGCTATTTTATTTAATAAAACCAAGTCTCCCATGCTTTGCCATGCTTGTCAGCTTGGCAAGCATGTGAGACTTCCCTTTACTAGTTCAGACACAATTATTGATTCTGCTTTTTATCTTGTTCATTCGGATTTGTGGACTTCTCCACTTCCAAGTAGTAGTGATATTAAATATTATGTCATTTTTTGGGACCATTTTTTCATTATTTGTGGGTATATCCTTTATGTCATAAATCTGATACATTTGCTAAGTTTCTACAATTTCGTTCTTTTGTAAAGACGCAATTTAATAAAGAAATTAAAGCATTTCAATGTGCTCATGGTGGTGAGTTTGACAACACCACATTTAACTAACTTTTCACGAAACATGGAATTCATATACATTTTTCATGCCCCTGCACATCACAACAAAATGACAAATCTGAACGAATGATTTGCACTATTAACAATCTCGTGGGGACCCTCTCTTTCCAAGCACACTTACCCCCTCATTTTTAGATTGAGGCGCTTCACATGGCCACCTATCTCTTAAACATTTTACCTTCCACCGCAATTAATAAAGAAATTCCACATTTTCGCCTATACAACACCAAACCCAACTACTCAACTTTACGAGTCTTTGGTTGTCTATGCTATCCCCACCTTGATACCCCCCCCCCCCCAAACTTGCCCCACGCTCGACCCCTTGCATCTTTCTTAGCTACCCATCCAATCACCGTGGTATCCTTGTTTAGATCTTGCTACCAACAAAATTATAATTTCTCGCAATGTCACATTTGACGAAACTATATTCCCATATGGTTCCGTCACACCTAACAATGCTCCATCTTATACCATTCTTGATAGTGAATCAAATATTATAACACGTCAATTGCTTACCAACTCTTATATCCCTCACCCCATTTCATCGGCCCAAACTCAATCTCCTTCTCACTCGGTCCAAACTCAAAATGAGGCTCAACCCACCACTCCAATCTCCACGGGCCAAACACCAACCCCCGCTCCAAATGCTTCCGCCCATCCTGGCCCATCCTCCTCATCGGAAACCCAACAGGCCTCCACCTCACCAGCAACTCAATCAATATCGAACCCTACATCGACTCACCCTATGGTCACTCACTTCCAACTAGGTAAAACCAAACCCCCCTTTGCGTCTTAATCTAATTGTGTGTGTACACTATTTCACCCACACCCAAAAGTTACATTGATGTTTTAAATGACCCCAACTGGCAAGGTGCTATGCGTAATGAATACGATGCGCTTATTAAAAATAATACTTGAATTCTTGTGCCACGACCACCTAACGCGAACATTGTTCGTTCTATGTGGCTGTTCAAGCACAAGTATTTCCCAGATGAATCACTTAGCGGATATTAGGCTCGACTTGTTGATGTTTTTAACACCTTGAAATTTGAAAACAAATGCATTGCATTCGTTTTTATAACTTTTTTTTTCAAGAACCATGGTATATAATATAACATTTAACAAGTCAACAACATACTTGTAAAGACTTTTTAACTTTTATAAAGTGTAGTTTAATGCAACACTTTAAAATGAATCATGTTGTAAGATATCTTGTTTTTAAAGGCAACTTTGTCCAATTGAAAAACCAGTTTACTGCAATATTTCTTTGAATCTAGTAATATACTTTCAAAATATCCTAACTTTTGTATGTGGGTGAGTTTATATGATCCTTTTGATGAAATATTACGGCAATATAAGGGGTGTTTAGGGGCCTTATTTGCTAGCTTATTGCTTATAAGCAAATAAGCTAAAATATCTTGGCTTATTTTCATCTCCATCTAATATGGACATATAAACTCATCAAATAAGCTCATACAAACACTAAATTGAAGCTTATTTATGTAAAAATAAGCAAATAGCTAATAAGCTTATAAAATAAGCCCCGAAAACACCCCGTACCTTCATTTATTTGGATTCACATGTCAGTTTGAAATAAATAAATTTGTGGGCCTAATACCAATCATAACCCACCGGCCCAAACACCTTGTGTGTAAGACGCGACGCCAATAAATCCACGGTGGACAATACTACAATAGCCAATAACCATCTATAAAATGCCAAAATAAAATTATTGATGTTGCTTCTATGAAGGTTCTTCCACCACCACTATTACTGCATACAATCTTGACTTAAAAAACCTTATAAAATGTTCACTTCTTGACTCAGCCCACCTCACTATTTGGTTCACTTGACCAGCTTGACTCAGTTATAAAATGTTGACCCATAGACTCGGGCTAAATCATGCATGACTCATTATGGTTCACTTGACTTGCTTGAACCCCCCCTCTCTTTATATACCACAATTCACCTAGCTTTGTAATCATATTCTTGTTCTGTTTTAAAGCTTAAAAGCCTGCAATCTTTTTCTCTGATTCTCATACAGATCTCCCCAACTTCAATACAAAAATACAACATGAAGGTATGTTTATTATATATGTTACTTGTATCCATATCTTAACTTCTTACTATATCTTTCTTTTTCCAACCATTATGCTTTAAAATTCACAATTCAGATGTTTTTATAGGTGAAATCTTATCAGGGTTATTTAAATTTTGTGTCTTTCTGTCCAATAATGTTGCAGAAAGTTGTTTTGAAGTTGGATTTCTTGGATGACAGAATCAAGCAAAAAGCCATGAAAAATGTCTCAAGTCTCCAAGGTACTGTACTACATAAATTTTGTAACTTTTTCATCTGGGTCATCATAATTTGTAGTTTTAAAGCAAACCCAGATCTTGATTTGTGAAAAAGATTCAGACTTTAATATGATTTGATGAAAAAACAGGGGTGGATTCAATAGCAATGGATATGAAAGACAAGAAATTGACGGTAACAGGGGATGTAGATCCAGTTACGGTTGTGTCAAAACTTAGAAAAATTTGTAATACAGAGATAGTATCAGTTGGTCCGGCGAAGGAGCCGGAGAAAAAGAAGGAAGACGGCGGCGGTGACAAGAAGAAAGAAGATGATAAAAAGAAAGCAGATGATAAGAAAAAAGAAGATGATAATAAAAAGAAAGCAGAAGAAGCTTATAAAGCAGCATTAGCTGCATATCATCAAAATCATCAAAACCAGCAGCCTTACCCTTATTATAATTATAATTACCAACAACAACAACAACCATATTATCAGTATAATCATCCACCAACACCATATTATTCTAAAGTTGTTCATGATGAAACCCCTAGTTGTGTTATTTGCTAATTAAGTATTAGCACATGTTTAAATCAAGTCTCTTGCTGAAATCAAGAAACCAGATCTTGGAGGTTGGTTGATGAGGGAGTGTGAGCAATTTGTAGTTTTTTTTTTCTTCTTAAATAATGTAAATCATTTCTTAATTATAGTTATTGGGTTTAAGAGGTTACAGTATTATCGAGATAACTTTGTTTTCGACAGACCAAGAATCTTGAAATCCAGAGTAGCCATGCAGTAATGACTTGTGCGTCATGCATTGGGAGTTGTATGATGTTCTGGATAGGATTGATTTGGCTCTGGATAAGTGAATTACCTTTTTTTGGTGTTAAAGTTGATGGTAGAAGGGGGTAGGTTATATAGGGTGTAAGATGCGGAAGAATTGAACAGTAGTATTGGTGGGGTTAGGGTCTTGTTGTTTAGTCATCATGGTATCGAAAGGAAACCAAACTTATGATAGTCAAGTTTTGTAACATGAAGTGTCATCATTTGAGTAAGTTGTGTGTGGATGTATTCTAGGACATGTATATTCCTCTATGGCCTTATGATCATTTTTATGATCAAACTTTCGATGATGTATATTGTATATTCGTTAGACATATATTATGGATAGAATGATGTACGGAGTAATGTTACTTGTTTGATAGTTATATCTTTTATTGTCTCTGTGAAATGAGAATGATTCATGCACCAACATCGTTTATTAATTGTAATGTACAACATAATAAAACATGTTTAGTGCCGAATGGATAAAAAACGATAGTGTAAAATCTCATGTGAAAGGAGATTTTCACCGAGTGATTATAACATATTGTATTTACATCTCGATATTGGTTTAGCAAAGTCAATCTAAATCTAACTCAATTCAATCGCCATCCAACAATCAAAATTTCGTTGAGTTAGCTAGCCGGATACTCCAGAGTCTAGCCTTCTTATATCGATATTTCCATGCTCTAGTCTCTCTTAATTTTGCAATCACCTCTTAGACACAAATTATAGTATTATGTAAATTAAATGTACCGAATAATTTCTTTATATATGAAAATATAAAATATAAATTTATTATGTATGTTAAAACCGTAAATATATAATAAATTTAATCAGTAAGTATTAAATTATATTTTTAGACTAGAAAATGTAAAATCCATGTGATGAAACTACAAACAAAATATTTTGCACCTCTAAATCGGAATCCATAATTTTTTTTGTTTAATTTAATTTGTAGATTTCAATTTCTCTTGATTAATCAAAACCATTCGCCTTGACGGCCCTAACAAGGCTCTATTATGTATTATTTATTTATATTTTTAACAAAACTTCCACATCATACATTCGCTATCTTGTATGAGCTTTTATCCTTGTCGTTATCTTGCTACTTATATTATTAATTAATTAATTAATATATTATTACTAACAAAATGTTATAGCCCAATAAATTGTTGTTTTCTAGTGAGCATGTTATATTAAAACAGCTGTTTTTCTTTATCATTCGATATAAACAAAATCATTGTATGCTCCTCAAACTAAATGCCAAATGTCAATTCCCACCGTATATAATTAATTATGAAACTCAAATTGACATTGTTATCTATCGAAAGATAATTTGTACTACCACAAAAAGTAGTAGTAATAAATATCCATGCAAATTTTAACCCTAGGTTATCTATATACTATGTTGTAATGTACGACATAATAAAATATTAATATAATGTACAAACTATTTTTCATGGTGCATAAATTACATTGCTAGTAGTATTTTAATATGTTAATCGCTAAGAACAAAACCGTACAATACATCTTAACTGTCTCTTTCTCAATTGATGATTGAGACATTGGCTGCCATTCTTGATATCGAATTTTGTATATCATATACGTTGTTAACAACACAAAATTTATGTATTTTTAACTAATCATGTGTTACAAGAGTTGCCCTTCACGTCTTTTAATTCTTTTCATATTTATATATTTAGTCTTTGTTTTTATGCTAACAACACTCATCGGAGCCGTCGGCGACCGAATTTAATATTAATTTTCTTTTGCTCCTTTTTTTTGGGTTATCATAAACCTTTTCTTTCTTCACTTTTTTTTCTTCATAATATGTAAACCTTTTAAGGTTCTTTTTTTCTTTTGTATACTTTTTATATTTTTTTATCACTCAGCAACAACTTGTGTTATATTTTTATTTCATTTTTGTTATTATTTTTTTTAAATGTTAGCATCCGAATAATACAACTAAGATTCATTTACTTTTTTATAAAAGCAAGATGCAATATTTTTTATTTACCAATGATGCAGTGTGTTTGATTTAAAAACAACATGCAGTGTTTTTATTAGATCGATGATGCGGTGCGTTTAATTTATAAATATAATGCAGTGGGTTCAATTTATAAGTATGATGTATCATGTTTAACTTAAAAGCATGATGCAATGTATTTAACTAAAAAAACATGATACAGTGTTTCTAATTAAAAAAACATGATACATCGTATTTATTTTAAAAGTTTGGTGCAATGTGTTTAATTTAAAAATATGATGCAGTGTATTTAATTAAAAAGCGTGATGCGGTGTTTCTAATTAAAAAATATGATGCAATTTATTTAGTTTAAAAGTATAATGGAGTGTTTTAATTTAAAACCAAGATGCATTGTTTTAATTTACAAGCAAGATGCGATGTTGTAATTTAAAAACATGTAGTTACTATTGATGTAAAAGCATAATGCATTATTGATTAATTTAAAAGTATATTGATGCAGTGTTTTGATTCAAAAGTAAGATGCAATGTTTTAATTTAAAAATAAGATGCAGTTGCAAAGAAGAAAAAAAATACAAAAAAAATACAAAAAGATAAAAAGAAGAATTAAAAAAATAAAGTTACAGGTTAAAAAAATATTTAAAAAATTTAAGAAATTTTTTTTTAAATTATTTAAGAATTTTTTCTAAAAAAACTTGGAAAAAGATATAATTTTTGTCAGAATTTGGCGGTGCCAGCCAGTGCGGCGGCATCAGAAGGTGGCTCGAGGTGGTGTGTAATAGTGGGTGCGTGGGAGTGTAGACGAAGAAAGTAGAATGATAGAAAGTATAATATTTGAAAACTAGAGGGGTGAATTTGAAATTTTATTAGATGAAAAGGTGACGCAGTATGAATGGTTCCTATTGTCATATTATCTTCTCTAAAAATGTTAAAAATATCAAATATTATTTTATCTACACATTCTTGAAAAATTCTATTGCATGACGTATGTACTGAACTTGATATATAAAATTATTCTCATACTATATCTAATAAATAAATATTAAATACCACGTAACAATTAATCGTAATCTTACAAGTGACCTGTTAACCAATTGTAATCGTTTAATTAATCAACTACTAGATGGTTCCCGTTCGATGGACGGTTTTGTAAAATATAATATATAAATGTAAAACTCGTACGATGCGGCAATGCTACTATAATGTCATATTAGATTATAGGAGAAGATCACATATAAGTTAATAAAAATGTGTTAAATATACAAATAAATGAGTCAACGTTGTGAGTTTATCGACTCACTTAACAAATGAATTGTCCAAAAATATAATTCTTCGATCATTAACATTCATATCTTGTATATAAAATAGTACTATATAGAAATATAAATAACATTTTTCAAGACATCTTATCTAATCAAAATTTTTACTTGATCTCACCAAATATAAATAATCATAAATCAGTAGATGAATTATTATGGATCACCTTAGAAAATAAGAAGAGCGCTAATTAAATTAAAACACAATTTGAAACATGAACCACAACAAACAACTAATATAAGAAGGTTAAACAATATATTAGCTTATGGGAAAAAAAAGTCTTCAAATAATATACGGAGATTACTACCATTGAAGAAAGAAGAAAATATATATGTCCATACGTTGAATCACATAACTAAAACTTAAAATAAAAATCTTTAACTTAATGAATAGAATTGTGATGTTTTTCAACAATAGAGTAAACCACTTAAAATTGAATAAAAAACATATCACACACTTGACATGTTAATAAAAATAGATTAGATATTTTAATAATTAAGTAAATGATATCAGTCGATCTACTATGTTAAGTTGACACAAAAAATAATACTTCATTAACATTCAAAAAGCGTATACGTTTTAAACTATTGTATCGTTGTTAGTGACTCACTTGCACGATTCTTGACTTTCGAATTTGTAAAAGTGTTAACTTACAACCTCATATGAGTATTTAGTTGTTTCAGTATCTCTTCATATATAGTTATAAATTTAATAATAACAATAAATAAATTCTTAATTCTTTGATAATGATGTATCCCTTCAAATTCTTTTCACTATTTTTAGTTATGTTATTGGTTACCCCTCATTTAATATTGAATTGAATTAAATATTATTAGTAACATTCAAAATGCGTATATGTTTTAAACTAAAAAAAATAGAAGATTGTATCGTTGTTAGTAACTCATTTGCACGATTCAATTCTTCACTTTCGAATTTGTAAAAGTGTTAACTTACAACCTCATATGAGTATTTAGTTATTTTAATATCTCTTCAAATATAGTTATAAATTTAATAACACTTAATAAATTCTTAATTCTTTGATAATGATGTATTCTTTCAAATTCTTTTCACTATTTTTAGTTATATTATTGGTTACCCCTCATTTAACATTGAATTGAATTAAATATTATTATTGTATTAATTAATTATTGTATGATAATATAAAAAATTATTCCACACGACATGATAAATTAAAGGATTGAATATAAGGATGCCACATTGGATTGTAGAGAAGAAGAGCACTACATATAAGATAGGGGGCAAACTAGTTAGTATATAGGGAAGATGTGTAGTAGGTAGTATCTAAACAATTCAGTAGATTCTCATAAATAAATCAAGTTGAGTAGAAGAGATGACTTAAAATGGTACATACTATATTAAACACTACTACGTTATGCGACATTATTAAATGAACATGTAGTCAACACTGCCAATAATATATTGCTGACAATGATAAGTTGATAACACCTCTATAACTTAGGCTATAAATAAGGCGAGCTTAAACGAGCTTGAGCTCGAGCTTGTTTAACAAACAAGCCTGAGCTCGAACTTCTAATATCAAGCTCGAACATGTTCGTGAGCCTATTCGAGCATACCATTTATATACAATAATAATTTTCATATATAATATATTTAATATATAATTACACTAAACTTCGTGTATACACACCAAACGATAAATTTTGGACGATAAATTTATAATTAATTTTAATAAATATTATTAATAGAATCCTTATATGATAAATTAGATCGTCTTTATGAGTTAAAAAATATAAAGTATTATTTGGAACTGAAATACGAAATCGGGGGTGTAGATAGTAATTTGTTAAAAGGTAAGCATTTAATATAAGTCGAAATGCGTTGAATTGAAAGGTATCTAATTATACATATATAAATAAATAGTTTGAATAAATAATAGAATGTTGCAGTTTTAAACGTTTAACTTGAAATACGGAACATATATTATATTCTTTGTAAAATCTCTTTATACACCTCATTTGTCGTCTTTTTTGTTAGTTATATTGTGTGACAACCCTCCATTTATGGTACGGAACCGTACATTTTATTCATGCATGTCTTAGGCTAATTCCCTACGTAATGTAAACTAAACTATTTTCATGAGATAAGCCTAGCAAGGCCCACTAATTTAATACGTGAGGTATTACGAATTTTGTAATTATGTACGATTACGCGAAAACAATCGGGTGTAGCCCGACAATTACACGATCGTTGGTGATACGAATTTTATAAATAATGTAAAACTATTATAATAGTAGTTATTTACTTGAAAACATTATGCTATAAAGATGAAGCATAACAATTAAACAAAAACATTATACGTTTTATATAAAACGTACTGAACATGAAATAACGCGTGAATCGCGCCCGACAACTGAACGAAGCTCGAATCATATTTCAATAACTTAAAATGAAGTATTTTAAATAAAACTTCAATCAAAATTTACGCGAATAAATCATTAACGAAAAACTTGAATAACAAACGTTTAACGTTTAAACAAACGACGAAACGAATGGGTAAACGGACACCGCACGTAACATAAATTGAGGAAACTAATTTAACACACCCACATGGGGTGGGACCCACATAAAAATCTGCCCAAGACCATTCATGCCTCTCCCCACCTCTATTTCCTTTTCTTATACTCAAACCCTTGGTCACTTACACACACAAACACTTCACACTTCACTAGATTGCTCTCCCTTCTCTCTAACCTTCTCCCTCTCTCACTTAAATCTGGAGATTTCCAGCCCTCACACCACCCTACAACCACCAAGATTCACCATAAACCACCCTTGAACCACCACACAAATTCTCAAGATTTTGCAAAGATTTTTCAAGATTTCAAGACTACAAGCTACTCCCACTTCATTTCTGCCATCAAATCCTTATAGACACCATTGTAAGGACTCTTTCATGTTTATATTACATAAATAACATGTTAATAATGTTCACTCAAAGAATCATGTCCAAAACTTTGCTTAAAAAAAAATTTCATCACTAAAAACACACAAAAATGCTACATGCATTCCTGTCCAAAAATTAGTACGACTTTCTCCTGAAAGTTTCGTATTCAAAACTTAACCAAAATAGCCGGTTCAAGAGTCTAAACTTAAGTTCAAGATGTTAGCTTTCTTTTTCAAGCGGTTTCATAATTTTTGGAGTCCGTTTGATACCCGAACATGAATTTACAAAAACATTGCGCCGGACTAACCTGATGGTCAAATTTTTGTGTCAACTTCTCGAGTCCATAACTCGAGCTACACAACTCCAAATGACTTGAGGTTTTCGGCAAAATTTCACAAATTATGTTAGGTACAAATGTCATTTGAATGACTTTCTCTGAAAACTTGTAGATTTTCCCAGAAATTCAAACTATATGCATGTGTCCAGATTGGTCACTATTGGACCTCATAGGACAAATAGAATTATTAAAAATACTTAGACTTACTCAAAAATTCTATAAAAATTACTGTAAGTAGCCAAGACATAGAGGAATAACTGATATTTTTCTTGAATTTTATCTTGGACCTTTGATTTATGAAAACGAGCTCAAAAAACAAAGTATTTTAGAGGAAAAACTGACTAAAGCTGTTAATGATTCCCGAGGATAAAAACGAACACCTTCGGGTTTGCCAAAAATTATAAAACTTACTTTTTACAAGTACTAAAACATTAAGTTTTATCGTGTAAAAGTTTCGGGTCAAACCGAGTAGGTTTGACCAAGTCAACAAAAAAGCAAAGCTCAGTTATGAAAAACGTTGACCAAACTAATCGAGGCTAAGATTGTGAACTAAATGGTTTGGGTAACTTATTAGGAGATTTGGACCAAAAACGAGACTTGTAAACAAAACCCGAACGGAAAACGACACTTAGAACCTTTGGACCGAAATTGAAAATCTTGTTTTCACTAAGTGTTAAACTTGCTTAACAACTAATAACTACATTAGAAAACAACTCGATAACACATGACATATACTATTGCAAAGTATACAACGAAACAAACTTAATAATAATATCTTTAAGAATTATTATTACAAAACGTCACCAACGTATCGTACACATTTTAAACACCATGATCTTTCGAAACGAGTGAACAGTTAACATGGTTTGGCAGTTAGCCAACTACTTATATAAACAATCTCTTGCGTTTAGGACGTTAAGAGACCTTACTTGGGCAACCACTTTGCTAGCTCTCGCAATTAGCTCACGAGGTGAGTTCACATCCCCTACTTTTACTGATTTTACTGCTTTTAAACTAGGGGTGGAAAACATAGCAACTGTTTTGAAACTATATGCAAAAACTTAGTTTCTGATGAATATTTTTATACGATTACACAACACTATTTGTTCATGAAATGATTTTCATACTATTTTGGGAACATGACAACGAATCCTAGTACGAACCCCGATTTACATGTGTAGCGCATCAAAGACCTTATGGCTACAACCATAATCATTAGCTAGGTGACTCTAGCCCCTGAATATACGGATAGTACTATCGGAGTGACGACCCCTTCAACTAAGAGCGGAGCGTATATTTAAATGTCCGATTAGGCAAACAACGAATTGTGTCGTGGCTTGATTATGGGTTTGGGTTGCGTTATTTTAACTCGTCAGGTTTAGCTCACCTTTCGGGGGATTACCGTCTATGTCTTCCTACAAACAACAACGAGAGTATATTTTTGGGTAACATCCCAACGAACCGATATTTTTGGATAACATTCCAACGAGACTATATTTTTGGGTAACATCCCAACGAATCGATACTTTTGGATAACATAACAACGAGACTATACTTTTGGGTAACATCCCAACGAATCGATATTTTTGGATAACGTTCCAACGAGACTATATTTTTGGGTAACATCCCAACGAATCGATATTTTTGGATAACATTCCAACAAAACGATACTTATTTGACTTTTATGTCAACGACTTACAAAAAAAACTTGGTATAACAAACCGTATTTATAAAACCTGTGAATTCACTCAACATTATTGTTGACAATTTCTACTATGTTTTTCAGGGAATTAGCACTCATGTAAGACTGCATGCATCTTGGAATGACAACCTCCCAAGGCGAATTAGGATGCCACTTTTGAAACATGTTTACGAAATCCCGGATATTAAGATGGTGACTATTTAAACTGATGTAATTCAACAATACTATGAATACGACTTTCAAAGTCGTAGCTTTTGTAATAACTATATTTATGGCATCTTAATTATTCTGTTCTGCGATAATCATATGCTCTGTGAATGTATGGTCCAATGCTCACGTCATGCCCCCACCTCCGTACACAATTGCTTCCGCTGACCAACGTTGACCGTTTTGGGGGTGTGACATATTGATTTTTTAATATCATATGTTTACAATGCAGTTGGAATGCAATGAAAAGGTATATTATTTGGTGTTTTTGTGAATCAATTATCATCATATGTAGGTCGTCTCAGTATTGATGACCGACGTATTATTATAGTGATTCAATTTGTTAAAATTTTGTTACACGAAGGTTGTTAATAGCTTACTTATATATTTTTGATGTTATAAGATGATTTTATATGCACAAAAAATTGTTGACTTACATATTTTTATTTTTTTAGATGCTCCATTTTTTACCAATTGTTTATTGGCTACTAAGATGCTCATAAATTCGAACTTTCCAGAAGTGACAACATTTAATAATCGAATAAATATTTATGAAGAGAACAAATCAAATTGTTAGTCGGATTTTATAGATTAAGAGATGATTAAGATATCCAAAGTAATTCATGTACATTCATACTTTCAACAATTGTAATAATTGGTTATATTTATTTTATTTTATTTTATTTCAGTTTACTAATAATCTTTTTAACGATCTGTTGTGCTTGATTAATAATAATATTTTGTGAAAATTAAATCGAGCATGATATGCCGATCGGATGATGCTTTTGTTTCCTTTTACTCCAAAATGTGATATCAAGTATCTACCACCTTCTTGCAACAGATATTCAAATTTGCGACAAGTATGCTCTGTATAGTAGCACTAATATTTTTACTCTAAACATACTAAGAACAATTGTTATGTTTCTGAAAAATTAAAACTTATAAAGTTATAATTATAAGATGATTACGTTACCTTTTCATAAGTCAAAATCATATAAAGGTTTGCTACTTTAGTCGGGTTGTTGTTGTTGTAATATTGTTCTCAATGAAAACAACCTTAACTTTGATCTTCCATAACACTGTGAAACTATTTGTCTTTTACATAATTAATCATTGTAGTCATTAGAGAAATTGATTAGTTGACAACCAAAAGAATATGGAAGAACAATTGCGAATGAAATCACATGGAGTTTTAGTTCCGACTAAGTAACTATAATTATAATAATGTTCCATCAACTATTAATTAGAAATTGATTAATAACTATAAATAAAATTTCATTATACTCTGTAATATAAATATAAATTAGAATCAGATTAGATTGGATGATGTAATATGCTTCTTCTTATTTGTTTTGTTTAGATTGATTTGTTTTGAAATTCGGATTTGTGTGGGATAAGATTTCATTAACTATTAGGATACTTCTTATTCCATAACAAACGGTATAATTTTAATTTATTATATTGTGTTTGATTAAATTAATTAAAAATAAATAGAGTTTTGTTGTTTTATTAAATTAAAATTTAAAATAAATAATGAAATAAATACTAAATTGTGACTGGTTAATTGTTTTCAATTTTGAAATTGAATATCATAAGTCCGCTTCCTATAGTATATTTATAAGATAAGATTAAGATAAGCTAAGATTATAAAAAAAATTATATACATAATATAAAGAATTATAATAGCAGATCTACTTTTTTTTCATCAAGTGAAAAAGTAGCGCTGAAAAAAAATAATCTTATACTTAAAAATCACCTTAAATAGAAAAAATATTATTTATAAATAGAAATATCATTAAATGAATAATATTTTACAATAAACGAGTCGAGTCCAAGCCGGATTCGAGCTTGTAAAATATGAAACGTGTCGAGCTCGAACTCGAACTCGAACCATTTAAATTGTAAATGAATCGAGCTCGAGCCTAGTCAATCTCGTACTCAGCTGGCTTGTTTACACCCCTAATTGTAACTAATTAAAGATACTATCTACACCGAAGTGACAAATAATTTAAAATTAACACGTTTAACTCTTCAATTATACTAACTTTACAGGTTATATTAGTTTGTTACATACGGAACATGAAGAATTAAATTAGACAAAGTAATTTTCGGGTCAAACTGGCAAGTTTACTTTCCCGCCAAACCACTGTTAGTTTGCCATGTAATATTAGTCAAAGTTAAGAGTCAAACCCATGAGAGTTCGTCAAATATAGACGTCGAAGACAAGCTTAATATTCTTGTATTTTGTTGGGTTGGCCGAATATCTTTCAATCATTCATTCACTCACTATTTATAACAGTAACAGACGTGGTCTAATTGAATATTAGCTTTCACATTCAACTAAATTGGAACCTTTTATTTTAGATGTTCCGATTCTAAGATATAGATTTTTTTTACAAGTATTTTGACATATAACTTTAATAAATAAATTATTAATTTAAAATTAATTTTTGTTCAGTTAATATTTAAATTATAAATTATTACTTCGTAAAGTCATTTAATTAATTAATGATATTCCAATTCCAATATTTTAACACAAATGTTTTTATACAATAATAATAACAGAGGATATATAAGATATCATATACAGCCTACCTGAGCAGTTACATTTAAAATATTTCTTTTCATACACAAACGATTAAAATGGAATTTGTAATTCAGAAATGTCCAAGATGTGATTATTTAATTATTATGGATAAACATATGTGCGGTTGATTGTTTAAAATTTAGTTGATGTTAGAAGCAAACGTTTAAAAATGAGAAAAAATGTTCAAATTCGAGTTTTGTAAAAATGGAAAGCTCTTATTTTACTATTATCCTTTTTATACCTGAAAAGTTGAAAATTATTTTTTATGATTTTTATCGAAAAATGAAAACTCCATCCATCACATTTGATCACATTTTTTAAATTTTCATTGTTCTTATCTATAGAAATAAAACACTCGTTACATAGAAAAAACAGAACAAGAATAATTTTTAGACGTCGTTAGCTACACCTAACATCTCCACTTACTTTTATTTATATGATGTGAGACGCTTAGATCTCATACAGAGTTATAGACATAGTATATACACAATTATAAGTACATACGTATATGTATAGACTCTGATTAATAATGTAAAGATAACTAAATTAAAACCAAAGATAGTAATAGAATCAATAATCAATGTTACCATATGAGTTTATATATAATAGAAAATCATAACAAACAACAACCGACAACTCTGTTTATATGTTTTGCCATTGATTATTAGATAATACGAGTACTAATACTAACATTGACTGTATTTGACATGTGCAGATTTAGAGAAGTATGACCTGGTCAATATTTAAAGTCAAATTGAACTCAAGTTGGTTGTAGTACTTTTGTGTTTCCTAGACCTTTCGACACAAATTGACGCAATCAGTTTCTGTCACATCAGCGACACGTTAATAATTTTCAAAACTGACACAACACTACCAACAGTAGCACATCACTCAGTTTTTTTGGACCTCACATTTACCATTATACCTTTATTTCTATTCAATAAACAAAAAACAAAAATAAAAAACATTTTATTAATTGCAAGGGACCACACCACCGCTTCACTTCTACTTCGGTAAACCGAATTTCTAAAAAACTGAAGCCAAGTGATGGCTTGGTGCCAATGGCATCAGTTTAACTGATGCATCAGTTGGGAGAACGGAAGCAACCATTTGGTACGCGTCTTATGAGCATGGAATTAACTTTTTTAAAATTCCATTATTATTATTATCTACTTATTTAGAAATTAGAACCATATTTGTTTAATTTGTCTACTGCACATGCACTATATATACTTCTTACCCATATGGCCATATGTAGTATATCAGGCTAGTTTACTAAAACTTGGACATCTAAAGCATCAAATATATTCTACTGTATATCACAACACATGATTCTAATTGTAAGATTTAAGATTAAAAAGAAGGGTACTTTGACTTTCACTTGAAAGGGAATTGAATCATACCTGATGATTGTGATTGAATAAAAATGATTATTGCAACCGAACATCTAAAAATTGGTGATAAAAAGTTACCACGATAACGGGTCCTAAGAGCAGTTATATTCAAAATCCTTACAAAAACTTAAATAACATAAACAAATTTCAACTACTTAACAATAAAATCACATAGTTTACTTAAAACTCTAACAGTGTAATCCAATATCAATTCACTAGGAACTTGTACTTCATGTATTCACAATGTCATGCTTTGGAAAGAAGTTTTACTCCATTAAATCAGCCAGTGCCCAGTAGTAGTGTTCTTTTTTTTTTTTAATCTGTTATTTAAGTTGAGTCTTATATAAGGGCTCCTTCCTAATAGTTTCCAGACCAGTTACCACAAAACCTGCATAAAACAATGGAGGTTCATAACTTTAGTTACTGAAGATTCCATCATTTATTAAAGATAGTAGATCCCAATGTTAAATCCACCATTCTTAACAACATTTTACTGTGCACATGGTGGTCTAAAATATTACAACTAAATACGCAGAAGTTACAACTCATATAACACACATATGCAGTTCTACCCAATATAATATGAGCTTATGAAGCCTTTGAGTTGGACAAAACAAGCTATAATAACCTCAACTTGAGAGAATCCTCAAAAAGAAAACCCAAGGCACATGAGCCACTGAAGGGACCACTTATCCATGTGACCCATAGTGAACTGGCCCAATTCGTTACGGGTTCTAAAATAGTGCCTTTTATACCCAGGTTCACTATAGAAAAGGATTATCCAGCCACAAATTCACAATCTCATTGGAAAGAAACATTTTGTCATATTGGCGAGATGAGCAGGTTGGGTAATGGGTCAAAATGAATTAAGATTAAATCATGTATCATTATTGTTCGAGTCGGGCCAGAACACTTTTTACCTAAAAAGTTACTTTTCTCCAATCAAAGAGTTTTTCTAATATGAGTAAATTTTGAATAAAATGACATTGTGGACAACTCGCAACACACGTTGACCCATTTATAAGTAAATGGATCGAAACTGCCACCTCTACAACAACACTTTCTTCTTTCTTTCAATAGTATAATGCAACAAACTACAATCAACAGTCTAACAGCCATGCAATATCCGATTCAATTAGTGGTTTCAGCATCTTCATGACTTCCATCACATGCACTAGTATATTATAAAAATACTACTTATGATCATGTAATACCTGTATCAATTTATTATACTAGTAACAAAATTTTCATACATCACAATCAACGAAAAATACAATTAGAAGTTATATCGTACGAGATCAAATGACTACCTCAAACGTTCTCTGACTCATCCTCTTCCCACATTTTAACCCAATTATTTGTAGCTTCTTCAAACCCGATGATTGAACCTTTATTCTCCTCATCCCAACTAGTGGACAAAGTACCATAAACAATCCCAAGTGTTGAAGCACCAAATGTGATAAAAGTTGTCAAAAACGGCAACCAACGTGGAATTTGCCATAAATTGTGTTCCTTTATTACACTAAACATTTGAAGCAGGCCTAAACCTGTTATCAAAGGCACACCCACACTGAACAATATCCTACTTATCATTCTTTCCATTACCACATCTGGTATTTTATCATCTGCTTCTTCTTTCATCTTCTTTTTTTCTTCTTTTATCATAAGTTTTTGTTTATCCATATTCGTCCCATTAAATCCTTTTGCTTTTGCATAAACCTTCCATGTTTTTGTGGGGATGTATGACGGGTTCTTATTGGGTAAAGTTGCAATGTATAAAGGTGTTGGTTTTACAATAAACAGAGATTTCATGGCTTGTTGTGTTCCTCTAGGTTTTTGTTACTCAGAAAACAGAGGAATATATATATTTATTTCATTTTTATAATTATCTTATCCAAAAAATGAATGGTGGGTGATGATGTATTGGTTTGTTAGATTTTTCTGTCTATACTTACATATTTTATTTTTCAAGATATTTAAAGTTCTTGGATATTGCAGATATTGACTTATTGAGTAATAATATAAAGTTATAAACTGTAACAAATTTGATTTTATGACTATCAACATAAAGTTAAGAGATGGAAAACATGGTTCCCATCTTCCCGAAACTTGGTCTCATAAAAATATCTCTAGACCAAGTTTTAGGGAATTTCAGCATTAATCATTTTACAACAACTGATTATTTTACAATGTGGTACCATTATACTTATTTGCAGTGTGATAGAAATTGAAGAAGGATCAATTATCGGGTTTTTCCAGTTTCTCATACGATTTCCTTGAGACCTGCCACATATCAGGACCATAAGAGTATAAGAGCATAGCTTAATAACTAGAGGTGGCTATTTCGACTTTTTTGAGTTATGTTATATCTCTAACGTGTCAGAAGTGTAAAATAAATAAAATAAATTAAAAAAAAAAAGAGTCAAAAAGACAAAAAAATGCACATTTACAATGCATAAAAATGTTAAACCGCCTATATTATTTTATTAAAAAATTACAGTTTGCTGAAATGAAATAGTTTTTGTAACCATATTTGACACGCAGATTACTTCAGATAGAAATTAATATATCAACCGAAGTGTTTTGGGTCAAGCGAACATGGCCCGTCTCAATACATACAATTATTACCCGTTTTGACCGTTACACAACCTGTCTGACCCACTTATTTTGCCACTTCTAGTTGAAATATGTAAAAGTTGTAATGTGTAAAGAGGTAATAATACAGACTACTGTGGCTTACCCTATATGGAGATGGTGAACTGCTGACGGGTCCCATAGGAGAATTGGGTGTAGATTTTGTAGGTGAGGCATATAATGTTCGTTTTTTGAAGGGTGACCGAATAGATGGGGAAATTGGCGAACTTTGTACAGATTCCTGATGGTGTGAAGAGATTGGTGTATCTGAAGGTGATGAATGAAGCGGAGATGACACAAGCGCTTTCCAGTCCAAATGAGATGCTGATGCTGCCCCGGATCTTAATGAAGATGGAAGTATATTAATTTTCATTCTGAAAAAAAGAAGTGAAAGCAAACAAATAGATTAAGGTGTTGCTATAACAGTCACGTGACGCTGACATATGTCTTGAATTATTAAAAATATTAAGTATTCATCAAATGACTCACATGTTGTCTACATCAATGTACTCGTGCCGTTCATCCAAAATAGGTTCCTTCAAATCAATATTTTATATAGCATTAGAATGGTAATTAACAATATTAACTGTAATAAAGGTACTTGCAGGCTTATAGTGAACCTGTAAAAGCTCTTCCAGAACATCTTCCATTGTTATAAGACCAATAATTTCTTCATTTGGATGTGGGAATGAGTCTAAAACACAATTCGAAATACTGTTCTGATCTGTGACTTAAGCAAGTTGGTCACTAGTAACTAGGAAGACACAAAAATACATGTCTTTAGGCTGCCATTCACAAAGATAAAGAAATACTACCTTTTTTGTCCACTTTAATTCGAGTTAGATTTGTCTTGACTGTGGTACATTTACTTCTTACGATAACTGCCATGTGGCTTTGTCCTTTCTGAAACAAATTTAGCATATCATACAGCGGTAAACATTCATGTATCCTGTCGAAAAAGTTTAATCCAAGGAGTAAATGACCTTATATCAACTGAAACATGTTATATCTGCATAAATCAGTTGTAATAAAAAAGGAAGTTTTACCTAGGAATTTTCCGGATACTAAGATTCTTAATTGGAACTTCATCTTCAGGACGAAATATTATAAGACTTTTTACCTAAACCATGATAAAAATGCAATTCTTCTGTTAACAGTTCAGCTTTCACCACAATATTATATTGCAATATTTAATCATAGAATAGCTTACCAAGATAAGGCCGATTATATTTTCTGGTCTTTCTAGATATATAGGCACTCGACTATGCTTTCGGTTTAATAACAAACTCATAGTGTCCCTGTGAAATCACAGTGTGTCTGCTATGAATTATGAAATATTGTCAAATGAAAAGAAGCTAAATAATTGTGAAAAAAAAAGTATATACTCGTTGAGTTTAGAGTTGAGCTCGAGTGAAAATACTTCAGATATTGGTGTCATAGCATCTTTGACAGTTTTCTGTGCTAAATCCAGTGCTCCAGTTATAATTGTAATTTCATCATTTGTCAACTCCCCACCTTTACCTGCCTGAAAGTGATAGTAAAATAGTTATTCAATTTGATGTTAATTATGTTACTCATATAATGTATGTTGTCCAATTTAACTTTGAATCTGTTTGTACCTTATCTCCATGCATATCCACCAATGTTTTAAGCTCTGCACGCCGTAAAAGCACAGAATGCCCCTTTCCAAGTATCCAGTCTAATAACTGTTCAATATTGATTAATCAGATCAAAAACCTTCCTTTACATTACCATCTCAGCATCACTTGCTGTTAATTTGACTTCTTTAAATAAATTAATCAATTAAAAATGATGGAGGTGTACTCCTCCAATTTCTTCAACCATATAAAGAAGTGAAATACCTTGCTGACAGGATAAGCTATGGGAAACACAACTACAACAAGCACCCGAACTATGATCGAAAGTTTTGCACCAATAGCCAGTCCATACCGCGAGCACACAGCTTGAGGTATAATCTAATGTCAAACGCAACATATTAACGTGGTCATGTATGATGTATATAAAAAATGAAGCCACATGTACAAAGAATTGAGACCTAGGTTACCTCACCAAAAGCAACCACTAGAGTTACAGATATCAATATGGCGGTCCAAGGTAACAAAATCGAGTCAAGAAATATTGGCAATGCCTTGTTGAAAAAAAAAGGATAAACATCACGATATTGTAAGTACGAAAAATCCCAAATTATTACAATATTTAATTTTAAGTACCTCCATAGCTATAGCGTTGCATATGAGTAGTGTACATAAGAGTAAGTGTTGATTCTTTACTATTGGCATAATCTTTTCTACAAAACAAATAAAAATAAAAAGATTAGAATCAAACTCCATAATGATAACGTACTAGTGATCGAATTAAATTAATTACAATATATTTACAAGAACCAATTAACCTGCATTCTTTCGATCATTAGGCTGACCAGCTTTGATGAGCACCTCAAGATCAAGAAGGCTAAGTGACATCAAACCAAGGGTTAGACCAGACATAAGCCCAGCGAAAGCAACCAAGCCAACAGCTGAAGCTAAATAGACCCAAAACATAGTTTCACAACATGGCACATCATTTGCAACCATTTTAGCAAAATAATAAAATGATAACAGACCCAAATGGACTCGGTTTAAATAGACAGAAGAAGCTGCGCATATATAACTATAAATCTGGCTGTTGAGAAATGAGAATATGGGCAGGAGAAAGCAATGCGTGTATAAAAATAATCAGGACAATAGAAACAAAAAACAAAAGCGCCTTAAGAGATTATTCGCTAATATACTTCTTTTTTCTCAACTACTCCACTTGGTATTCCACCATTTTTATAAGATGGAAATCATACTTACAGGTCTGTGGTGCAGTTGAGAATGGCAAGTACAGTACTGGTGAGATTACTACATGCATGCTGCATGCATGACGATCTGTTGCATCATGTTTGGCACAATGATATACATTGATTACCTTTTTGTGTTTTTTAACGACAAATACTAACGCACACAGGGGATTCAAGAGTTGTTGCATGCAGTAGCACAAGCTACCAGTCAATTATGTTGGTGACAATAGAGTTTAAGGTAATGACTTCAACTCGATCTTATTTCAACCATTACACTTTTCATTTTCCTTCTCCAAGTGTCTTTTTTTTCTTCAGTTTCCAATTTTATTAGTATTTCATAGAAAATTTATTCACATGTATTTTTTAAATTACACATTTATAGTTTTGTCACACGATTTGAATTTATACGATTATGTTTTAGGCGTCATGTCATTAATTAGTATTTTGGTTTAATGTATTCTAATAACTCGTAATATTTATTTTATATATTACCAATGTAATTTATAATTTAGTTTATCTAGGAGTGGTTATTATTCGCGTCATGTTATATAATGGTACTTACGGTAACACTGTAAGTTATATCGTTTTCATAAAGTTTTGTGTAAATTCTCACTGCATAACGCAAATACTATAATGTATAGATAAAAATTTAATTAGAAAAGAAACGGCTTATTTATTTTCATCTTCATATGTTTTCATTTTTTTACTCATCATAATTAACAATAATATCGTGACCGACATAGAAGAAATCACTTTTAGTTAGGTATATAACTAAAGTGAGATGAGATTGTCAAAAAGACAATGGTTTATTAATGATAATGAAGATTATTATATAATCGATGATTTAAGTGTAGTTGGTTTAGACTTTGTCAGTATTATCAAAAATATATTATCATTTGTTTGATTACTTGAACCGTAAAAAATATATTAAAAGCAGAGGGTATTATTTTTACAACTTCCATTTATACTAAAATAAAAATTAAATAAATCAATAAACATTTAGCCATTTAGAATTATTATTTCTTTTTCAAATAAAATAACTTAAATTGTAGAGAAAATAAATATGATCACATTAACAAAAAAACAAAGCCTAATATAAAAGGTTTAGCGCGAGGGTTCGACCCAATACTAAAAGTGTCATTAAATGGAAAACATTATCATTTTCATGCGAGGATTAATTTTACAAAATTCAAAATTGTATTATGAACTCTAATTCTCTAAATGCGAAAATACATTAACAACTTATACTACACATGTTTATGGAAGGTCATATCCACGCTCACATATTTGTAATGCATGATGGACGCAAAGAGTTTTGATTACCATTAACAGGAAGAAGTTGAAGCTCGATTTACTTCGTCGTTTTATTGAGACAAAGTAAGGATCTTAATAAAGATTGAATATTTTTACTTAGATATACACGGTATAACACTACTACTCGTGTGTTAGTTAAATAACGAACCGACTATACTTTCCTATTACCAGGATCCGACTATAATTAAATCTAAAAAACTTACGTGAATTAAGTACGCATGTAACATAACGTATAATCATTACCATCAATATCTCGCGATATTTTAAACCACTTTCAAGGTAATCTCCTGACGTGTTAATATCGCTAAAAGCTCGCGATACAAAACTAATAAACGTTAAACGGAAAAAAGCAACCCGCTTATCAAATACGGTAGGATCCGATCCAGACTGGTGAAAATTAGCAAAGTTCCCGCTCACCAAACATGCCCTCAGGCCTCAGTGCATCATCATCACTCAAATCAACACACTCCGTTGCCGCCATGGATGACGTTGATCGTCTTTTCGAATGCTTCAAATGCGGAATCTCTCCACCTCGTAACATAACATTTATCTTACCTTTATTTTTATCACTTACAAAATCTCATTCATATTTTTTCAGAATCGTTATCTGACCTAATTTGAACTCAGAATCATGATAATCGAATTTCGATGCAATGTATGTGTATTTCAGATTCAATTGGTGGAATGAAAGTGCACTTAATTTTGAATTGAGATATAATCGATACCAGTATTTCAATTCTAACAGTTATATACTTATATATTACTGTCACAATTATATAGATGCATTGATAGTTTGAAAGTTAGAGTAGAGTAATGATAATACTGTGAGTTTGTAATTGTTTGTAGCGATTTCATTTTAGTGTTGCTTCTTACGTGCTACTCGTATATAGATATATTGGTAGTTTGGAAATTCGAGTAGAGGAAAGAATTTATAACTTTTTGTAATGAAGTGGTTTGTTGTATTTTGCTTATTGATACTTATGTTAAAGGAGAAGGATGGATTTATAATTGTTCGTATTTTGGATTCCTGGTCTTGCTTTTTAGGAGATATGCTATAAGTTAATACTTATTTTATACGAAGTCGTTTAAGACTAAGGATTTTGTTCTTTAATAGTTTGGAAGTTAGAGAAGAAGAATTGAGTTTTAGTTGTTTGTAACGACGCCGTTTTAATTTTCCAGTCTTGCTTCTTAGGTGTGTAATGTTCATATGATTAAGTCAATACTTATTGTTTTCTCATTCAGAATCAGCTGCAATCTCAAGGAAAACTAAAAAGCAGAAAGTAAAGCAAGAGAAATTGAATGAAGATACATCGACTTCTATTGATTTCACTTCTGCAGGTTCAAATGGGAAAAACCAGCAATCTGCAACAAATTCCCGGAACGTAATTTCTTATGTTTTGGCACAATTATATGCTGTCGCAATCATATGGAGTCCTTAATTGTTTTCATGGTTTAGCTAGCATATAGCTTTAACATTTTGAGTTCTTTGCTTTCTTCCAGTTTTACACACCAACTGTCGGAAGAAAGAAGTTAAACAATGGAAGTCATTTCTCCCCAGTTGTTTTCTACGGTTCTCCGCAAGGCGTGCCTCCAAAAAGACCAGCTCGGTTATTGCGATTGTTACATGAGATACGTGTTGAACTTGCTGCTCAACATAAATCAAGGTGCTTGCAGATTTTATAGGGGCAATTTTTTGATAGTCAGGAATTCAGGATGAACGATGCTTTTAACATACTAGTTATTACTAATACATAATAGTATACGATTTGTTGGTTAATTTGGTTGTACACTTGCGTAGAGAGGATGTATGGGCTACGTTTCCTAGACAGGATGAGGCTATGAAGTTTGCAAAAGATCAAGGAGAGGTGCATATTTTTAGTTATCAAGACCATGCCAGTGGACAAAGAAGGTTCCTGGTTTCAACATATAAAGAGTTTTGGCGAAGGTTCATATTTCAGTAGTCACTATTAATATGGTTACAAGTTAGGTTAATAATGTGATTCTGCTCCCTTTTATTTGAACTAATTGTTGTGAACATGTGCCAACTATTGATTACTAGGTACAAAAATATGAGTCCAAACTTTCGTCACCATTATGAAGTTATTCAAGAGGTAATGCTATATAATTAGTATTCGCCTTCATGCAGTTTAAGAAAGTTTCTCAGTATTGATTTGAACCTTTCTTTTTTTACACATTAGTGATGGGACTCAAATAATTATGATTTTCCAATTTGGACTTATCGTAGCATTCTGACGCCTTTAAACATTACTCTTCAAGTGAATCATATAATGGGCTCACAGAAGGCAGTTCTAAAAATAAATTCGGCTCACAGAAGCTAGATTGACTTCCTCAGATGCATATATGAGCTTTCTACTCTCTTCAGTGGTAAAAGAGTACCTACTGATACTGAGTATATTGGTCACTTTCATTCTTGTTGGGATAAGCTGTCCAATCTAAGCAATCATGTATTAAGGTTTTTGTGATGTTGTGCCATCTGTATTTCACCTTTCAAGTTGATTTCTTATATTTACTACAATAAAATCAGTGTTCCTTTACATTTTCTGTTGAACTATTATTGCTTCAGGAAATTTTCATTTACCTCTAACCTATCTGATGAGATTGGTGGTACTTGTAGGGGTTGCCATGCCACCTTTATTTCGATTTAGAGTTCAATATAAAAGAAAATGCTGACAGGAACGGGGATGAAATGGTTGATCTTCTCATCTTAATTACTTTTGAAGCTTTGCTTGAAAAGTACTCGATTGAAGGAGACACTAATTGGATTGTTGAACTTGACTCTTCTACGAAAGGTACAGATTAAAGTGGTTGCATTGCATGCATCACTATTAAGAGCATCATTAGCTACGTCATGAGACTCTACAACGTATTTTGAACTCAACTGCATAATCCATGATGCGTGTTCCTGGGTGAATTTGCAACTATCAGTAGTTTTTATTTGCCCCTATAATCTTCTAATTTGTGGTTTGTTTGCTTCTATCAAGTAAGGGTGTGCACTGGATTGGAACCAGCGGATTGGACCAAAACTTAAAAATAAACAATACTGGAACAGAAATCGAACAGAACGGTGTACCAAGTCAATATATGAATTTTCTTATTTCGAGAAACTTAAGCTTTAAATGACCTTGTGTCATGTTTAAAAAAACAAGACTGGTTCGCTTATGGAATAAACTAGACCGAACCAAGAACCCATTTCTTAAAATCTTTAACAGAAAACCAAATTAAAAACCTTTTTTCAAGTAATCTACAACCCAACTGAACATAGGTAGCCTGGCACTGGTTCTCTTTGGTTCTCAGGTTTTATCTGTCTGGTCCAGCTTCACACGTACTATGGAAGTATGGGTAACACAAGTGACATAATGGGATGGGAACGTACAAGGATATATGGATGAAATAATGTTATACTTGTTATTGTTCTAACAATAGATTCATTTGATATTAATTTCGAAATGTATCTATTTTTTCTAAAAGCGTTTTGTCAACAGATAAGTTTTCCCGTCACTTGATCATTCGTTTACCAGGGATTGCTTTCAAGGACAACATACATGTTGGTGCATTTGTTGCTGAGGTATCAAATTGCAGCTTATATCCCTTTTTTTCTTGGTTGTCATTATATTTATTGTTATCATTAATTTTTTATTTTTGTTTACTTGTATGGTTATGGAAACATCAAACTGGTATATCACAAAGTTCATTTCTCATTCTTTGTGTAGTTTTTGTTTAACAAGTTGCTGCATGTTAATAGATATGCTCACGAATTCATAGTGCAAGAGGAAGGGATAAAAGATTCGAACAGTTATTTATTTCCAAAGATTCAAACTCTGCTGATGTCCCTTGTCATCTTTTTGTTGACACTGCTGTCTATTCCAGAAACCGTTGTTTTCGTCTGCATTTATCAAGTAAAGCAGGGAAAAATTCAGTGCTCCTTCCCACTGGACGGTTTAAATGTAAGGAAATGGTATGGACCAATCCCTGTGCAATGATATCATCACATTTCGACCTAAATTCTATATTTCATATTACTAACCCTTACTAACAATGTTGTGTCCCAGAATGAGGAAGATGTTTTTATGGTATCATTGATCTGCAATATAAATGCCGACTGTGAAAAGCTTCTAATTTGCAAAATGGATTTGGATTGTGTAAAGGTTTTGCATTTTGATGTAGAGGTAAATCTCATCTACAGTTGTGTGTATATTTTTTTACTTACTGGGCGTAGCAAAATTTGACTCATGTTATCATTTAGGCTAATGATTTGTAGCTCACTGCAGATCTTGAAGTTGATTTGCTTACATTTTCACAATCTCCTTTATAATAAGAAGTGACCAAAATTTCGTGTGGTTTGACGAGTCATTTTTTAAATGATATCGACCAATTTTAGTATTCATGATCCTTTTATGGCAGAAAAATAGTGAGTATCGTAAACCATCCGCTCAAGAATTTATACCGAGTGCTAGCTCAAGCAATGGTTACTTCACTGGAAAATCTCCATTTCCAACATTAGACGAGTTTGTGGAGTATGTTGGTACCATTGGGAATGTACAAGGTTGCTCTTAATACAATATTATTCATCTTTTTCTTTTTTGTTTATTGAGAGTTGCTTTTCATTTATCCCTTGCACATTGCAACAAAGAGTAACTTCGATAATAACTAAATAAGAATCCGTTGGTTTGCAATGCTAGGAAAAATTCGAAGCTGGTATTGGTTCTCAGAGTACGGCTTGATGGTATACAGCATGTTAAGAAATAGATTCTGTGAAAGAATTGGCAGACAACACAAAAGCAATCATGGTAAATGTGAAAAGTTCTCTGCTTTGTCCTCTGCCGATTAGATAACTTCAACAAAGCTAGTTTGTTAATCATATGTTGTTTCCCACATCCTTAGTATAAGTTCATCAATAGCCTCGGGTGTCTTCATGCAAGGATTGATCTTCTGGATCGGTGCCAATTTGGGATTTTGAAAACTAGCGGCTGCAAATTTCTGCTTTGAACTCATATATACTTATTGACTTTAGACTTTGTTAAGTGGTCAGTATTCGGTGGAATATTTTATACTTATACAATGAGAAACTTTGACTTCACTAGTAAACTGTAATTCTATTTCAGTTGACCACATTATAGTAGGAAATTCTCTCATTGGTTAATCTGAGGAAATACTTTTTTATACTAGCAGACAGGATACAACTGATTTTTCTTATCTGTAAATTTTTTGCAGTATACCCTAATGGGTAGCGACAATTTCAACCCATTTAATTATAAATGGGTTTCTTGGTTTATTGTGAATCACTAATCGTTAAAATAGGTCAAACAGAAAATACCTGAAAAGGACCGGAAAGGAGTCAGACCGGTTGAAAGTTGTCCGAAATGTATTTTCAATGCAAATAACTTTCGAAACTAATTTATTCAAAAAATTACCATTTATGTAGCATTAGATAACATGGACAAAAGAAGTGTTTGGGGGTCTCTGACGTGTTTCAACCCACACTACAAATGAATCATTTTGGCCTAAGCCCATTTTGAACCCCATTACCCAACCCATCCGACCTGCTAAATCTGCTAAATCTGCTACCTCTAGGTACACCTGCACTGGACTTTGGGCACTTAGTTTTCCTTCAGTGCAGTAATGTAGTCTATAATCTTAAGGGATGGTTTGTCATCTGTTTCAGTGATGTACGTGGTGGATCTAGAAAAGGCTGCTTATTATCAGAAGTGCTATGATCCTGATTGCAGAGGTTGACAAGACTCACCTTGATTGTTTAAATATTACTTTTATTGTAGTTGCATGTTTTTTAACATCTTGGTGTATCTCACGACTGTACTAATTCATGTTCACAGGTTATCGATCTCCCCTACGCCCCGTTCCACCAGAAGCCTTTCCTGACTCTTCTAATTACATCAAGACAGGGGAGCAAAATAGAAGTCAGGAGTTCATGCTGCCTTATGGTAAGAAGAGCCCCATGGACAGCTGTCAGAAAGATGAGTGGTGGCGTGAAGCAATGGTAGTTGCAGACAAAGTTGAAAATATGCCTAGAATGCTGGATCTCGAGAAGGTCAGTATTATTGCTTTAGATGTTACTTAGCCGTCGTTTGTCATGCTACATGAATAACTGAAACCTCTTTCTTCATGTTGGTTTTTGGCTATAATTATTTTATATCAGTGCTCTCCTTAAAACTGATAGTGGCATAGGGCTGTTAGAATGTTATTGGTGGAGATACCTATTTAAGGCCCATGAAGTCATGAACCACCCAACCAGAGTCCATTGGGAAAACTAGTGTTGATCATTTAAAGTCCATTGAATTTACTTGCTGTAGTCTCAAAATTCATATTAGAACTCAGTCTTTCAAAAGCTTCATTTTAACCCCCAGGTAGCTGGCTGTCAAGTTAAGTGGTCATCAATGCTGACTAACTACAAAATCTTCCCCCCTTCTATTCATCTTGAAATGGAAGGGAAGAGAGATTGTGTCCACATCTTTTTATTTGATTGATTCCCATGCTTGTTTTGGTCTCATACGATTATAGCAGGATGATGTGTGGGATGACGATGATGACTGGTGGATGGCTGCCGAAAGCACTGTATCGCAGGTTGAGCTCATGTACTGCGGACAAGCTTGATTCTCTCTAAGTTATTTGGCATCCCATTTGCTTTCACAAAATCTGATAAGTTTATCAAGATTGAGCTTTCCTGTTACAAGATCTACGCATTTGATAAGTTAAAGTAAACTTTACAACTAACATTGATTGCTATAGTCCTATAATTAATCTCATGTATACACTCTTTACTTTATATATCTATATCTATATCTATATTTATATCTATGTTTCGACAATAATAATAGAATTAATCTTACGTATACATTCTTGACTTATATATGTTATAACAATTATAAAAGTGCAATTTTTATATTCCAAATAACCGAGATCTGGATATTGGATGTGTGAATGTTCATCAGTTTGAAACTGGAACAGATCCTTCCGAAACCGAAACCGAAAAGTGAAAAAGACTCCTACTGTACTAATTTAATTGTATGTTTTGAAAATGCACCCGGTCTTAGAAATATACAATCTTTACACTATCAAGACTCCTACTGTACTAATTTAATTGTATGTTTTGAAAATGCACCCGGTCTTAGAAATATACAATCTTTACACTATCATATTTATCACTTGCAAACTTTTTTGACTCTTTGTGATATGAAAATGCACACACTCCACGTTCCTCGGATAGTCCGAATAGGAATATGGAAACCTCCCTGTTTTTCCGGAAATCCGGAGTAATGCAACAAAAAACTGGACTTATGAAAATGGTACACTTTTTGGGCCATGTTAATTGGGCTCATTGGAAGCCATCTTGGACATAAAGCCCAAACTCATTATATCCAATTCCCATTCCCATGTAAAAAAATCGCAAAAAATAAAATAAAAAAAGAATAAAAATATATTCAACATAATCCCAATCCCCCTCACTCACTCACCGGCGAACACCAAAAACATAATTCCGATGAGCTCTGCAACTGACCACCACCGTAATCTCCCTCACAACCAACACATAAACAACGTCTCTCACTTTATCAAATCAACGGCCACAAATATCTCATCTATCTTCACCCCTAAATCTTCGATTCCATCAAAATCAGTTTCTTCACCGCACAAATTACTTCCTCTAACCCTACCGAAAGTTTCATTAATTGATTCGAATTCGTCTTCTCAAAGTCCGGCAGTTTCACCGGCGTCGGTCCGGAGTGTGTCGCCGGAGTCAACGAGCTCAGGCTTTCCGTCAACGGTGAGGATATCAAATTTGAGTTCGAGTGGTGGAAATGGTGGACCGGCGTTTGTAGGTCAGGTTTTTAGTATGTGTGATCTTTCAGGGACTGGTCTCATGGCTGTTTCTACTCAGTTTGATATCCCCTTTCTTTCAAATAGGTATGTTCAATGAAATGGTGTAATTGAATATATTGAGATTGTGGAACTTATGTAATGATTATCTATGAATTGTATATATATTTTTATTATTAGTTTTGTTATAGAGTTGAAATTTGATGTTTAGACAGATGAAATCATGAAATTACAGGTAGATGATGCATGTTAATATGTAAGAATTGGTCATAAGAGTTGGGTAAAACTTTTTTAATATGTTTTTTGCAAGGATAAAAGGGTGATGTTACTACGCGTAAGATAGGGGCACAAACTACAGAATGTGAAATAGAGGTAAATTGAGTAAACAAAATAGAACCGGCTGTTTAGACATTTCTACTACTAGTTCCTACGTGTATATACTTCAGGTGTTTAGATATCTAGTTTCTTCTCTCCCCCCATTATATCACATATTCCTAGGTGTTTATTTTCACTGACAGAACCCCGCAATGGCTTAAAAAGATGTTTCAAGCAGTTATAAAGAGCGAAAGGAATGGCCCTGTATTCCAGTTTTTCATTGATCTAGGAGATGCAGGTACAACTATAAAAGTTCATTATAAAAATGGCTTATAAGTTATTGTAGGCTCAAAGAACGTTTTATAGATGAAGAAGTTCATTCTTATTTACCTTGTCTTTCAGTTTCTTATGTGAAGCGGCTGAGTATTCCTAGTGGTGTTGTTGGTGCCTGTCGCCTTGATTTAGCATATGAACATTTCAAGGTACCCTTTTGATTAATATTTGTACCTTGTTATGTCTCTTTTAGAGGAACCCAAAAAAGAACAAAATAGGGGGGGCACGTCAAAATGGGTATACGGATTTAAAACAAGTCGGGTTAGATTGAGCTGAATTTGACCCGTCAGAGATGAAGCATAACCGGAATCAAATAATTTTAAGTAAATGGGTCGAAATTGGCATTTTTTGGTAACTACGTATCAATACTAAGTTTTGCCCAAATCTGGTTATCTCAATCGAATAATTTATATGGAATACACTGGTGGTTGTGGTGTTGATTGAGTCTCTTTAGAGTCTCTCATTTTCAGATCATTTTTATTCACTGGTTGTAATGCGAGTTCTTTTTATTTATTAAATCTATTTACAGGAAAAACCTCACTTGTTCCAGTTCATTCCAAATGAGAGACAGGTCAAGGAAGCTAATAAACTTCTAAAAAATGCACCACAAAACACTCAGAAAAAGAGAGTTGAAGGGGTTCCGGTTTTCACTGCACAAAACTTAGATATTGCAATTGCCACGGCTGATGGGATTAAGTGGTATAGTGATACATGTTCCTAATTTAAAAAAATTTCATCTTTTTATGTTATTTCCGTTTGGGATTTCGTGCTTGATTAAATCAATTAATCTTTAATTTCTTATCAGGTATACTCCTTATTTCTTTAATAAAAGCATGCTAGAGGATATTCTTGAGGATTCTGTTGATCAGCATTTTAATTCCCTAATCCAAACGAGACACTTGCAAAGACGTCGAGAGATTATTGATGACAACATATCTTCAGATATGCTGGATGACAATACGGAAAGTGTATGGGAACCTCCAGAGGTACGACCATATTAAAACTTGTTTGAAGTTTAAACGGAATCGGGTTAAAAATGACCCAGAAGTGTATTTAAATGCTTTTAACCTCTTAGATCACTTTCTACATAATAAAATAAAATAATAATGATAATAGATTGGTACTTTAACAATACAGTTTTGGTGGTTATAAGACATTTACTTGTTTATAAAGTACGCATCGCAGTTGGGAATAATGTTTGGTCTTTAGTTTAACAATACTTACATTAGGTCAAAACCAGAAAACATATAATTATTTTTTCAGTTTCTAATATTTCATACATGTATATTCAAACATACACTATCTGATTGTTCTAATCACTTTGTCAGATTTCATGCATCTATGTACCTTCAATTTCAATTGTGGTTTTCTTGTATTAATACTCAACTAGTTTGAGGCCTTCTTTGAGTGTTAACATTTGGAATGTTACATATTTTTATCATCTTTATATGGATTTTTGGAAATTCTTTATTAGATGTATGTATGTTGTTAACAGGTTCAGGAAGTTATGGATGAAATTGGCGCTCCTTCTATACCATTGAGTATCATTACAAAGGCTGCAGAGATACAGCTTCTGTATACAGTTGATAAAATACTTCTTGGAAACAGGTGGTTGAGGAAAGCAACTGGAATTCAACCCAAATTTCCGTATGTGGTTGACTCATTTGAAAAAAGGTACCTCAAATCACTTTTTTTTAGTGCATTCTTAGGAGTTAGGGGGTTACCTCGTGTTCTTTATATGCTTCTATGATCATCTGTGGATGAAACGAAGTCTGTATTTTTCTTCGTAGGAATTACTCTTCGCATTCTACCATTACATTAGAGATGGGAAAATGGGTGGTCATGTGGGTTGGGTAACTTCAACATAGGTAATTTTGTGGTACATATCAACAGTCGGGCCTGGTGACCTGAAATATTTTGTCTAGTATTTTTCTCGTCTTTAATTATTAATGTGTTAATAATGATTACAAGAATGAATTTATTAAAATCTACCTTTTTTTAATGTCATTTTATCAGATGTTATTTCATTTTGAATACGTTTGGGAGATATTCGACTCATTTTTTATCTAGCTATCTTTCACCTGTTAGATCTAAAGCCCAAATTGACCCATCTATCTACTCATACGTCAAAATTCCACTTCTAGTTTTTATAAATCCTATCTGCATTTAGTATAATTTTGATAGCTACATGACACAATATTTCTGTTGGATTGAACATCATGCTATATCCTCGCAGGAGTGCAGCTTCCTTCCAAAAGGCATCCATGTTACCCCTTGACGTTTCGGATTCTGAGCCAGACACTGAAAACAAACAACTACAGCATTTTAGTTCTTCAGAACACGAGTCTCAGGATGAACATAAGCATAAACAGGATTTCCATTACCCCTTTGGAGAATGGTTCACTAATCCATGGTTAAAACCACTTCATGATCATCATAACCTATCAGATAGCAGGTGAAGTTTAAGATGCTAGAATATGCTACAAAACTAGAGGTGGCAAAATCGGTGGGTTGGGTAGTTACCAAACACGGTTTCAGGTTGAAATGGATAATCTTTACTGCAGTTTAAAATGGGTATGTTTGGGTTGACCCAATAACAACGTTGGTCCAATATTTTTTTATTTTTTTTGTTTTCCATGAAGCATTAATTTGTTAATATTATTAAAATAACTGCCAACTTGTTGAATAATATATGCTTCAAAATACGCTTTGGAGAACTTTTCCCAAGTTGAAGAGAGCATAATCGAATTGTCACTTCTAAGCAAAACTATTTGTTCTTCCTCTGTTTTTCATCTTCTCCCATTCTTACAGGAAGGGAAGTAGTGCTAAAGAAAGCCTGAAAGAAGAACCGCGCCCAAACCCTTTTCTTCCAAAGATCACCATGGTTGGTGTGGCAACGGGTGAGGCTGGGCCGATGAGCAAGACGACTCTAAAAAAGACCATGGATGATTTAACGAAAGAACTGGAAAGTACGGATCAGGGGAACACTACTGGATTTAGTGAATATAAATACGACGATGAAAGAGACCCGCTTTTTGTGGCAAATGTGGGTGATTACTATTCAGGTTTGTCAAAAGCAAGTTCGGCTAGATGGGTTCGACCTCGATCAGCCAGAAGCTAAGTTTTTAGATATTGTTTCTTACTTTCTTATACAGGAATCAGAATATTTTATTGGGTAATTAGTCGATATGAAAATGTACAATTACCATGATGATGATATCTGTTTTAACTTGTAAGATGTACTCAAGTTTTGAGGTACGCTGAAATTGTTTACACCGCAGGGATGAGCGTGGTACGGAACCGGTATCGTACTGGTTTTCTTTTTGGTCCTAATGTGGGTACCGAATACCGTTCCAACTGAAGTGGTTTAGTACCGGTACGGTACGTGTACTGGTACGGTAAAAAGTGGTACTACAAAAGTGAACAATGTTCAATGTAAAAAGTGGTTCAACACAAAAACATAATACCACCTCAATACCAAACTGAATAGAATATAACTTAAACAAAAAGATGACAAAGAATCAGTGTGCTTAAGTTTTCAAAATTTAAGTACACAAAAAGTTAAAAGTATCGACTCTTTAAAAATCAACTTCTCATACATCCAAGTGATTCTCAGGGTATGTCACTTGGATATACAAATAAAATGTCTCAATTAAAAAAGGTCATACAAATAATATAGTTACGCCTTTGTGTTACAACTTATCGTTTATGATTGTTAGCTTTTTAATTTCTTTATGCTTTTAAATTCGTTAAATATTATTAGATACGTTTATAGTGGGAGGTTGTTTGATTTATTTTACTTTCGGTTTGGAATTTTTACCATTTACACATTCAAATTTGCTTACAGAAAGTAAAATTAATATGACACAAACTAGATGCGTAATATACATGCTACCTTATATAATCTTATTGCAAATTTTACTGCGTTTTAAATAAGGTAACATGCTAATTTTATCGTTTACATTATTTGCATAGTTATAACAATCAAATACAAATGCAACGGCTCGTGTGTACACACGAGTTTGAAATTTAGTTTCTTAATAAATAATAATATCGTATAAATCGTATATGGGAAAAAAATAGAACTGTATATGCCGGGACCGGGTACTAAAGCGGGAAAATACCGGTACCATACCGAAAGTACCGCATCCAAAAAAGTTTATATAAGTAACGATTACCGTATCATTTGAAGTGGAATGGTACCGGTACATGTACAGTACCGGTATGATACGAGTACGGTATCGGGATTTCGGTGCTAATGATGTTTAGACTAATAAAAAAAAATCGAGCATTGGTTGTGCTATTGTGATTGGTTGACTATGACAGTCAAACTGAGGATCATCTTTGATAGTTTTCAAAATGCAGACTTTTTTAAACCAATTTGCTCCTTTTCATTTGGTTTTGGAAGCTGAGACCTTGTTTTTAATGGGTGTTCAAAATTCTGGATACCACAGTATTTGAAGTTTCTGTACAAAGTTGTCTAATACTAACGATGATGTCCTAATTTGTCATAATTAATATTATAAACTAATATTTCAAAAGTTGTATGTATCATTATACTTATATTCTTATTTTTTTATTTTTATTTTAAGGATTTCCATATTCCTTCATTGATATATAAACAGTCTGATATGCACACAAAACAGAATTAAACACTTGCATCACACAACAAAATTTCCAATCAGCAATTACATGATTGTTGAAAAAGTTTAGCTACAGGATCTCATAAATGGCATCAATAAGACAATACTTAAATCTCTAACGGTCATTTTTCATGAATTTACGAAAGAAATGAAGTTCACGATACCACATACATGTATCGCAACTTGAAACTACTTCGTTCTCATCTAAACTCCAACCTATCCTCCTAAAGTGACTATCATGTTCTCGTTCTTGACATCTTGTGTTAACTTCTCGTAAAGAAACTGGATTTCTAATCCACATTTGATTCAATTCTAGCTCTGCAATCTTGCACATTCCAAGCTTTTGAACGGTTCACAGAATTTAAAAGATTCAATCCTTGTTGACTCGATTGATCAACACGTGATAGAAGAATCATGCCATACACATATGTAGCATCCAAATGTCCTTTCGCCACAGCCCTCTTTAACAACTCGAGTCCAGATTCGACGTTAGCTAGACTGAAATAACTGACCATTCCTCATCTAAATAATGCTTCAGGGTTTCCTTTTTCGAAGCAACGAGTTAAAAAGGAAACCACGTCATCTTTCGGTGGAATCCAATGAATTATTGGGAACTTGTTAACTGAAATATGTTGTAAGATATAGTCATCTTCAGCTGCTTCCATAAGATCTTTGCAACTATATAAAGTATAACACGTTTTAGTTACAAGTAGATATATAATATTAAAAGTAACGAGTAAAACAATTTTTTGTAAGAGTGAATGAACCAATAAGAACGGGTCACGTGTCACAAAAATCCACTTTCCTCACGTTTTTTAAAATTAAATATCTCCCAAACAATAAATCGAAAAATCATAAAAATTGCACCATAAATATTTTGATGAATTGGACGATTACAAAATTTTCAAATTTTTTGATGTTCGATTTTTTTTCCCTTTTGTTAAGGCTAATCAAGCCCTAGAAAGATTGAAAATTTTTTACTACAATAACAAGGTCAATAAATCTTACGATTATTTTAACCTCATATTATTTTCTTGATCCTATAAATTAACTAATACTAATTGGAACTATATGTCAAAACAGCCAAACATGCATGCATATATTTACAAGACAAAACAAAAACAAAAACATATACTACACGTACGTTGGAATAACAATATAGATTATGAGAAGATTGTGAGACTAACCTTAGTTTTGCATTGAAGACAGTGGTGAACGAAGATGATGCGACTCGAGCAAGAATGGCGACTAGCATGTCTCTCGGAAGCTTCATTGGTCGATGAACGATTTTCCCACATCGTTTTTCTCCATGTTTGCTACTACCATTAATCAAACTCGTACTATTGTTGGCGATTTTCTTGGATTTTGTTGGAACACCCATTCTTAATTCAATAATGAATTTCAATCAAGAAAACTTAATGACAATTTAATTAGAGTTTGAGTAGAAGATGTAATTAGTTGTCGAAAAAGTAAATGGATATATGAACAAGGAAACTAGATGGGAAGATAATTATTAACGAAACTATATATAGTTCCGATTCAATGCATTATTTTTTTTTGTTTTGAATTTTATTACGGAGTATAAAGGATTTTAAAATTTAAACAACAGTTTTATTATGGTAAGTATTTTAGTTTGTGGATTACGTTTAGTTATTATAAGTTATAACAATAACAATCCGGCAGGTGCGTTTTATACGTATATATGAAAATAATTATAATTATAATTAATAATAATTTAATTTAGTATAAATTTGGTCCATGTCGATCTACAATTTTTAAACCTTTGTGTAGACTATTTACAAAATTGTATTAATTAAGTTCACAAATCCTTTATCTTATCTTCATAATAATAATAATCTTATAAAAATATCTTAAAAATAATTAAAAATAACCTTATAAATATCATCATTTAAAATTAAAGTTTAATTGATCAATCAAGTCTTTTTATTTTACTTAATTTAAAAATAGAATCTTCTACTTTAAATTATTAAAACGTAATTATATTTAATCAACAAGTTGTAGTGTTTGATTTAAAAAAAACTTCTTCTAATATACCATATCTAATACATACCGATTTATAACATATATATATATATCTCTTTTAAACTATAATTATAGTATATATGTAACATAACATATTTTATTATTATAATAATTTAATTTTTAAAATAACATTCAGATAAATAAAATGTCTTCAAATATTTTCACGTGCATTTAATCCACATATAAAATCTAACATTTAAATTAACTAATTATCATTTAAATGTTTTATCTATTTTCTTAAGTAATACTGTAGTGTATTGTAATACTCCGTATAACATTTACAAGGTATATCTTGTATGTATACACAAGTTTAAACGCTAATAATAATAATAACTAACTTATAACCCGCGAATTCGCGGGGATAAAACATCTTTTATATATATAAGTGGTGAAAAATATTATAAACGCACTTTGGTTGCAATTATTGCTTTCTTTTATAGCCTTTGTTGTTGTGAATATTGTCATTTGAGTTGGAAGTCACCCGACGTGTGATAAAAAGTTAACAAACCTCCTACGTTATTTTCACATAAAAGCATAGATGTTTTTTTATAATACTGCAGTTTTCTGATGATATTAGGATACATGTCGTTAGAATCTATTGAATTCAACTAAGTGTAATCTCCATTGAATAAAAGTCTACCACTATGAAATATACTACCAAAAAGTCAAATATGTAAAACATGATTTGACTTATAGTAGCCTACTTCGTATTACACTTGGTATAACATGCTAGAATTTTACAAAAGTCATATCTGCCCAAATTTAAAATTATGCACCTTTGGATATAAAATCATAACTTCAGCTTTAAATTTGAAAACAAAACATGCTTCTTTAGACTTGTGAAAAGAAAATAGATTTTGAACTTTGATTTTACTTATAAATTGATAGTTTTGGATATACTCGTCAAGATTCAAATACCGAATATGTGAAAGGCTTGTCTCAGCTTCTGTATCTAATTGGTATGCTCAATGATATAGAAAATCACTGTTTACGAACAGGTAAAAATGACACAAAGTTGTATAAGTAGTCAATATTGAAATCAAAGACCAACATACTTTTGGCTTACTTGAAACTTAACACGAAGTGTTTATCCATCACAAAGTTCATCAGCCTTCTCAGTGTAACAAACGTCCATTGAATAGACCTAAAATGAAATACAGTAAAAAAGGATATATGATCAATAAATGTTTATCACATAATATTCTTGAGAAACCTACAGTGCATTGTATCAATTATCGGTAAGCTCCATTACATGGCCGTTTATCAACTCCCTTGAATTCAAAGGCCATCATAAGTTTGGCTTACTTGAAATCTAACATGAAGTATTTAGCTATCACAACCTAAATATAGTCCATCCATGCATTATTGAAGCAGAAAGAAGCACCAACTGACCTGTCATCCAAGCTACAACATCCACACCCTCACTGAAAGAAACTGAAAAGTTCATTGCAAACCATGATCTGATTTGACGTGTTAGCTTGCCAACTAGAGTGTGAACAAAAAGAGCAACAATGACTCTTAAACCTTCAAATCAAGGTCCTGGACCGTAACAAAATATTTTTGTAAAAATGACTACCAAATCAAAACCCACACAAATAAAGTACGAAAAAAACACTATATAGATAAATAAATCTAATACGCAACATAAAAATTCCATATTGGTTAAAAATCGAAAAGAATATGGTTACACAAAGGATAATATAAGAATAATATAAAGCTCATATACTTGAAAACCTGAATTGATTAACCCGAACAAAGAATATATATCTGTAGAAGAAGAATAGAAACCGGCTCAATTCTATCGACCTGTTGTGTAAAATAATCATTGTGTAGTGGAAGAAAATAAATAAGTAGTTTTGGAAACCAAAACGTGTTTCTATTAAATAAGTGATTCGTTTAAATGAATTCAAATTGGCATTCAAATAAAAGTAAATTTTAAATTTGTGAGAAAAAATAGTGCAAGATTTTATGGCTAAATGAAACGGAGATAGAAAAGATGAGAATTTTCAATTTCTCAAAACCTTGACAGTCATTTTGATACTCTATTATTCTAGGTTACTACTCATTTAAATTTCCTAAAAATTTGTGAGTCTTGATAAGAAATATTCGAATGGATTTCATCGTCACATTTTAAAAATTACCATGAAAGATTGTGATTTAATTATAGAGTGAGGTTTAAAAGAGAATTGAAATTTTGATGAGATTGGAGGAACTAATAAGAATGTGTCACGTGTGACAAAACTCAATTTTCTCCACGTTTTTAAAAATTAAATATCTCAAAAATGGCTCATTAAAAAATTATAAAAAATTGCACCATAAAAGTCACCATTTTTTTCTCTTCGATTAAACATCTCACATGATATATTTTTAACGGCTTTTTTATAGGTTTTACAAATTGTACAATATGGTGCAATTTTTATAATTTTATACTTACCGTTTGTAAGATATTTAATTTTTATAAATGTGGTAGAAAGTGAGTTTTGTGACACATGACATATTCTTACTGATTTATTCATTCTCACTTAATGTTGTTGTAATTATTTGAATTTTACCAATTAATTATACTTTTGATATGTAATTATTTCAAAATTAAGAATACACTAATTGAGATAATAACAATGACAATTGAATAAATGAATGACTGAAGAAATCATATCATATAACAATAACAATTTCATATTAAATAGATCTACATTTAGTCATTATTTCTACATGACTACACAATAGTATAATGAGGCAAAACAATTAAATTAATGATTAAACAAATAATAAGAGTAATCTCCTTACTTCAATTATGTTACCATGTTTTCAATCAAAACACTATGAAGGGTATGCTGATCATAAAATTGATACATATGTTTTTCCAAATTATTTAACTTTTGGACTCATAATGTGAGTTATGTTATTACATTTTCCTAAATAATTGATTTAATTTTTATCTAGTGTGTATCATATAGGCGTGTTTTTGTTATCCTAATGTGATCATATGTTTGTATTAAATTTTCCCAAGCAGTTGGTTTTACATTAATTGAAAGAATGAGTGTCATTGGATATTTTGTGGATTTGATTTATGGGTAATTAGCCGAAGTTATAGAGATTAAATAGTCAAACTTTTAATTTATAAATTGAATGGATATTTTGTGAATTTTAATTATGGGTAAATTTTTTTAAGTTATGGGTAATTAAGGATAATTTTGTAAGATTACCAAGAGTAGTAATACTTATTACATGGACAAATTAGAGAGATTAAATCAATGGTTAAAGAGTAGGGTGGTTAATTAATTAAAGGGTTAAGATTAATTTAAATAGAGTTAATGGTAGGATGTCTACATAATTTAGTCTTTCTTATAATAGTTAAAAGAGATGCAGTAATAATCCTAATAAAAGAAAGTCACATAACTACTAATAATTTTTTTGTTTACATAATTATGATATACAAGAGTATTTTTTTTTGTGGTCCATTTGGTTATCGGAATGTTTTCGATGAATTGAAATTTATCAAAGGAAATGAAATTACAAGGAATGTGAATTCGTTTGAGTGATATATATAGTCGGTATGATTATATGAAAATATAGATTATCATGTCTATTAGTTTTGGGGTATGTTTTTGTTTAGACTAATTAAAAATAACTGAGCATATAGGGCTTGTGTTATTGTGATCGGTTGACTATGAGAGTCAAATTGAAGATCATATCCTAATTGATAGTTGTCAAAATGTTACACCAATTTTCTGCTTTTATTAATTTTGGCCTTGGAACCCAAGATTTGTACACTTTTAAAAGCATTGATTAGTTAGGGTTCCAAAATCTTGGGGCAAAATTATAATAACGATCAATCATACTGACAGCGTGTATGTACATTACGTTAACTTGTCCGTGTCCAAACATTTTTTTTTCTTTTTAATATTATTATTTTGTCTATGCCATGTTGGTGAAAATTTAGGCATTCTGGTTCACCACACTAATACCGAAACCAGGTAAATATGGTTTGGTATTTGCTACTCGATCATATTCTCAAAAATTTTGGTACATGCACGATCATGAAGGATTAACGAAGAATTGAATATATGCTAAGAACTATAAGAATCGTTCGTTGTTTGAAATTTGAGCCACCTGAGTGGAAATTTACATAAGTTAAATGTTTACTAATCTAAGATAAAGTATTGCAATTAAATAAGCTAGATAAAAGAACAGAAATCGTCACAAAATTATAATTATAACCGATTGTTTGATAAAGTCCGAGGCTTGTGTTTCACACAACGTCTGCTTCTAACGATACAACGGAAACGTGATATGAAGTTTTGCGGTAAGCAACTTTACCGGCATATATACAGATATTAATAACTTATTTTGATTCGATTTTATGGTTGTACGACACACAGCTTGCAAACTAAAAACTTAAAATAGTTTAGAACGAAAAACTTAACCACAGTGAGCCTGTCTAGTTGCATCCTTCACCACACAACCAACATACGGACGATTCATACAAAGTTTATTACTTGGTCCCACTTTTGACTTTGTTTCCAAAAGTCAACGAAATTCACATAACAAATAACATTCCGCCATTTTATATATTCCAATCGCATATCATTAGTCCCACCTACCTTTTACTTTGTAAACAAGTATTATTATTTTATATTTTATATTCCTTTTATAATTAGTCAGCGCCGGCTGTTAGCAGTTAGCACTTAGCACCACCTGTTTTCTCCGCCGTAACCGTCGTCATCCCTTCACCGGCTGTATATATATAAAGTCAAAAGTATAGATTAATTAAAAGTCAAGGTGTGCGCATGTATAGAATTGGTTAAATTTTATTAGATGGAGGATGGATGGGATTTGCATGCGGTGGTTAAGAGCTGCGCTGCCTCAACTACTGTCGACACTTCGGTAGAGATGGATCGAAATGAGGATGAGTTGGAGATGATTAGGAATGAAAGTGATGAGTTGGTTTCAAATTCTAAATTTGGTGTAACAAATATTAATATGTGTGGTGGGAAGGATAGTTGTGGTGATCATCATCAGTGGCTAGCTGCTACTGCAGGTGCAAGTATGAGTACGATCACCAGTGGTACGTCTATTTCGTTTGGTGGAGGGAGATTTGGCAATGAAGAACGAGATTCCATTTCATTTTCTTCTGGCCCTGATGATCATTCCCAGCCTCTTCAAGAGACAAAAAGGTAAATTTTAATTAGGTTACCTTAAGTTTGCTTAAATAATACTTGATCAAGTGTAATCAATTTTAATTTAATCGTTAATTTTAATTTAATCATATTACTTTCGTAGAAACGTATCAAATTACTGGTTACTGATTAATAATAACAATGGATGAAATTAGCCATTAATTAACACCTTTTGTTTTCATGGTTTTTTCTTGGTAACTAATACTTTGATTATTTTGGATGAGAATGTTCATACATGAATATATGTAAACATGTAAAATAAACTCTGTATATATATGATTAATAAATACTGTAGTTATTATTAATGATAATTAATATTAATATATATTATATTATGCATGTTTTTGTTTGAAGAAAAAAGAAGAAGAAGAAGAGGGTGGTTGAGTTGAGAGAAGAGGAATTGAGTAGTGATGGTTGGGCATGGAGGAAATATGGTCAAAAACCTATCAAAGGCTCTTCCCATCCAAGGTGCTCAATTCTTTTCCGTTGTTTTCATATCTTATTTTTACTTCTTAAATGTTAACTTTCATAAACACGCTAAATACCTATGATTTACGATTTAGCGGTATGTAAAAAATCCATCAATCAGTTAAGAAGTTGTAGGTTCAAGTCTCGTGTGAGACAATATTACATATGTGTAGTTTGTATATATACTACTCCTATGAGCATAGTTGTTAACTCATGACTCGACTCGCGACTCAGAATTTTGATTTTTAACTTGTGACTCGACTCGTCTCGTAAGAATAACTATTTCACAATAAATACATATATTTATATGTATATGCATATTATTGTTTAAGATTTGTGTTCTTAAGTTTAAATTAGATATAGTCATTTCTTTTTTTATTTTGTCATTTTATTTACATTACACTAAAAATTTCTTTAATTTTTTGACTCGTAAGAGTCGAAAAGACTCGGAAGAGTCAATAAATGACTCGTAAGAGTCAAAGTCATTTAAGAGCCGGATCCGAGTCGCCTCGTTTTTTTAATTTTTGACTCGATTAGTAAGAGTTGACTCGTGAATCGTAAGAGTTTAACAACTATGCCTATAAGTCAGATTAGAGTTGCAAGTTAAAAAAAAATAAAATTGATAAACACGCATAAGATAATGTGATTACTGCACTTTTAAGATTTTTTATGTATGTGTAACAGAGCTTTTATGATATCTTTATATTTTCGCATTTTTGTAAATCTGTTATCCAGTTATTCCAACAATGAGTACGTGTGTAATAACATTATATATATGTTGCTGTTTTGGATATGTAGAAATTATTACAGATGTAGCACAACAAAAGAATGTTCAGCAAGGAAACAAGTGGAGAGAAGCCCAGCAGACACAAACAACTACATTGTTTCATACACTGGTAACCATTTGCACCCACGACCCACTCATCTCAGCTCTCTCGCCGGCACCACAAGAATTAAATCAGTACCTGATCAACAACTACCTCGATTATCTTCCTCTTCACCACGGTCTACATCTAGCTTTTCTCCTACAGACGGCTCGTTTAGGGAAGATGATACTGAGATGAACGATGAAGATATTGATGAACTAATCCAGAAATATTGATGAGGATTTAAGAAGTATGCATGATAGAGTTTAGTCGTCAACCACTAGCTAGCTAGCCAGTTAGTTGATCAATGAGGTTTAACCAGGGACGAATTGAAGGAATTTGATAATTAGTGCAACAACATAATTTTACTAGCTAGCATTCGAATATATATCAATACTATAACGTAATTGTAATAATAGTAATAGTAATAATGATAAAGGTGATAATATGATATAATTAAACTTGTAGATCAAAATAAACATCATATATATGTCGTGTTCATATATACATGGCTAGTGAAACATTTTTCTTTGAGGGTATGTTTGCTACATAAATTTATTCGAGCTTATTTGAGGGTATGTTTGCTACACAAACTTATATAACTATTTATGTAAATTTTTTATTTTATACTTTTGGTATATCTATAAAAAATAATAGTGAAAATATCAATGATCAAAAATAATACTATTGTCATATACTACACTTTTATAAGGTATTAACCATAACTTTAAGGGTTATCTATAATCTTATAACACATAAAATTTTGAATAATGTAATTATGATTGATAACCATCGTAATAAATAAAGGTTGAAAGGTAAAAAAAATTGAGTCCTAGATATAATTATGATTGATTAACCATTCTAAGCATTAACCTTTTTTGAGTTCTTTTTAATAAATAATGTATGTTAATAAATGTTATCATGTAAGTTTCAAGATATAAATGATGGTAATTAATTCCTAGTAAGCATAATATTAATATCGTTTTACATTCCTTCATCTCCTTACACTTATGTTGATTGAAATAAAAGTTTTCATAAATGATATTTATATAGTAATAAATAAAGTAACTCATAAGAAAGTAATAAATCATGAAATAGCAGAGGTGTTTAGCATCCCTTTATCTTCTTTCATTTGTTTCAGTTTTTCTAAACTATAAGTTTCCCTCTAAATGGATATGGACAGTTAGCCACTAACCAAACATCATCATTCATCCATAAACCAAATTCTACGAATCTAGAAGAGCAAACAACCGATCGACCATTTAATTAAAAAAATAACTGACGATATGATAGTTCATTTTGCCATCTTTTCATTTTCTTATATTAATTAAAATTAAAGTTTGGTTGTATCTCTCTCACGTAACAGAAGGTGAGAAATTCACCCGTCATATTTCCTTACAAATTATATATAATCCAGTTTCGATTCATTCACAAATCACAAACAATATTATGTAAACAAACTTAAAATCTTCAAATTGGTAAAAAAATCCTTTCACACAGCAGCCGAAATCACATCATTATGTTAGTTTAGCAAACTAAACATAACATTCACTTCATATCATTAATTTCTTAAATCGATTGAATTATGTTGCCCTGATTTTGTATACACATTGTATTATTTTTGTTAAACAATGGTCGTTCAATAGAAATAACATTATAAGCAAGTTTAGGGGATGATCTGCTTAAGCAAAAAACTCAAAGTTGAGATCCATACCCTATTGTTCTATATGACACTACTGATTAGCGGTATGCACCTCTGGAGTAGAAGAATATTCGAACAAAGATATGTTGCACGATGATAAACAAGTTTAAAAATCCTCACTTAAAATCTTTGGGAGAGGCATATGTTTTTTACACCACTAAATTATATGTTATACAAATGCTAACATGTTCCTTCCTATCGATAATCTCACAGATATGTTGAAGACGATTTTGAATCTGATATGGAGTTGAAGAAGGACTAGAGGCAAAACAATGAAACACGATGAAGCAGGTACATGAAATTAAGTTGAGAAAGACTATAAGTCACTTAATGGTGAAGATTGTGGATACCGAACTTGACTATATGAAGTGAAAATAGATGTCCCATTCCTCAAGTGAACGAAATAAGTGTGTTGCGCAGAATAAAACATGTGCATCACATAATGCTAATCGAAAGTATCTCACGTACTACTAGATGAGAAGGTGATTAATATAACATGTCTCATAGTTGCATCTCTCTAATGAAAGAGACATGTCCCCGGATAACTTTACTACCCTAAAAGCAACTAGCAAGTGAATAAAATAATATTTTTAAAATTGAAACCATACTTTGCCTCAAGAAAAATAAAGTAAAAATTGAATGTCAAAACCTATACGGACAATAAAGCCATCCGTATTTGATGATAATTGATAACAAATTGACAAGGTTGTATCATGAAATCTATTCTTCAATTTGTCACCTTCATCCCAACTCAAGGCCAACGTTGACATATAAAATAAACCCCACTACTTAATTGTTTGCTTCAATAACTTATATTACCAGCTAAATAACATTCAATAGGAGCTACGCATCACACATGCAAACAACACTAATTTTAAACTTTTTTTACTTAACTACGTGTAAAGTTGTAAGTCAAACGTATATAATTAACATCATCCCTTAGCCACAAGTTGACAAATGAGCGTTATTTAATAAGACTCGCATATCGCACGGGTGCGTAGAAAATTTCTTTATCACTGTGATTACTGTAATAACTTAATAGCCCATTTTCGGTTTTATAACATCGGGTCAAATCGGGTGTGATCCATTTCAGAAAACGGTTAACCTACACAAAACCGTTCACCGCTCGCAGTGACCAAAATCAACCAAATCGAACACACACACACACACACAGAGAAAGTGTGTGAGAGAGGGAAAAAGAAAATGTTTCTCCGAAAATTTGCTCGGCCATCGTCAATGATGATGATGGCGAAATTGAAGGAAACAACAGGGATCGTCGGTCTCGATGTTGTTCCTAACGCAAGAGAAGTTTTAATCGGTCTTTACAACAAAACCCTAACTGAGATCCAACGTGTTCCTGAAGATGAAGGATACCGTAAAGCGGTCGAAAGCTTTACGAAACATCGGTTGAAGGTTTGCGAAGAGGAACACGATTGGGAAGCTATTGAGAAACGACTTGGTTGTGGTCAAGTTGAAGAACTCATTGAAGAAGCTCAAGATGAGCTCAAACTCATCGACAAAATGATCGGTACGGATTTAATTTATTATTTGGAATTGTTTATTTTATCGATTATATTAGATAAATATGTGTCTATATCCTGCTTGGATTGTGATTTGGTTGCAATATTTTACAGCTCTACGGTACGAATTTAGAATTTAGGAAATTTATGATTGGGAGAAAATTAGGTTAACTATTTTAGTTGATGTTGTTTCGATTACTGGTGAGATCAATCAAACTACATAATTGGTGATAGCTTTCCTGCTATTAGATTATGGGACAGTTTTGAGTTAGATTTTAATTGAGATGTTTCATGAGTTTATGATTAAGGAGAGACGATGGCAAATGGAAGGATCTCTAAGGTTTTGTGATTTTACTTCGCAATCTATTTGTTATTTATTGTACTTGTTAAAATGATATTAAACTTTTACATATCATTAACGCTGCAGCAGGCGGTTATACTATCAATTTTGTTGGTGAGCGAATATATAAATTTTATACCATCTCCCTTTTTGTCTTACTTCTCTGTTATACATGCTATCATGGTTTTTAAGCAGAAGAAACTTCTTAAAAATTCTCTTCACTAGTTTAAAAGGAGAAATATTTGTTTTTATTAACCCTGCAATCACAATATGCCAGAAACTACTAGATCGTGGAGAAAGGCATATACACCTAACCACTGTGCAGTTGCTTATACAATTTTGTCGGCATTTGAGCTTTTCCATTTTCTAAGTGTTGCGTATACAATTTTGTAGGCATTTGAGCTTTTCCATTTTCTAAGTCTATGTTACATATTATCAGTAGTTGGATTTATGTTGATAACAGTTTGATGCGATGTTAGCTTAACAATCTTAAATCTGGACCCTATTTCATGCTTTGCTTCTTCTTTGTAGTTAGTATACAGCCTTATTTGGGCAGTCTTTTGAATCTTCGGAGTATAGAATAACCGTTTTGATGGTCTAGTTGGTTGATTTTACTACCTCTGGTGATTTAGGTAAGTTACGAAAATCAGTGACGCTTTGTCAAACATTATGGTTACCTTGCAACCTATGCGCTAGTAGTGCCAAGCTATTATTAAATAACTTGTGATGTTAATCCTGAATTTGGTTACCAGCCCCGAATTATATGGACTGAAATTGCTAACAAGATACTCCGTAATAAGCATTAAAGTATTTTTACCTCAGATTTTCATGTACATCCATTTTATGTACCTCAAGTTGAGAACAGTCCTTGAAGCTTAGCTTTGTAATGGGGAGTTACAACTCATCCTGTTCATTTAAGAGTGCACATTATATTTGAATAAAGTCGCAAACCCTTCACTCATTTCTCAGTTGGGACTTGGACACTCAACGTCTCAAGCACTTAGTTAATGGGTCATCTTAGATATCCTTAGATATTTCTTGGCTAAAGTCCTGCTAGTCATTTAAAGATGCCCATTATATTAAACTATTAGATCTTTACCTTGTAATCATGTTCATAAAGATTTCAAGATTCACGAACATGTTTTTTATAACTAGATGTGGTATCGTAAACACTTACTTAAGAATGGTTTGATTTGGGTGATTATTCATTCCTAAGGGGTCAAACATGTAAAAATAGAAAATATATACTCCAGAACGGAAACTGGTCAAATGGATCGAAAAGTGCTCAAAGTGTATTATTAACGAACGAAACCTTATAAGTCATTCCCATGAACAACATAGATCAGTATTGAGATCATTGAATTATGTAAAGCATATTTGACACTATTACTTGCAAGAAAATTGAAAATGTGTCCGGTGTGATCCCAACTGGACCTATTTGGTTATTTCAGCCTGATCATATAATTACCCTTTCAAGTGTGAATCTCGTTTGATGCGTCACTCAACCCAGCCCGGCCCACCCATATTGCCACATTGAATCGAACCTTCTTGTAGATGTGTAATTTATTGACATATTTGTATGACCAATTGCAGAGTGGGACCCATGGGGTGTACCTGATGACTATGAATGTGAAGTTGTTGAGAATGACGCCCCTGTCCCAAAGCATGTGCCACTACACCGACCTGGCCCTCTTCCTGAGGAGTTTTACAAGACGTTGGAAGCTATAATGAATGGAAAATTGGATGCTGCCCCCAAGAAGGAGGAGCCCGCCGTCCCCTCTAGTTCTCAATGAGTATGAGCCCTGTTGGTTTATGTGTTTGGGCTCTGTTTGTTTATTTCAACAAGGGAAGCGTTTGTTTCTATTTAGAGAAAGCTGAATCCTTGCTATTTTCTGAATTGTTGTTCATGATATGTCCAAATAACCATGTTTTTGAGGCCAAAAGGTTTATGTTGCCAACACTTGATTTAGGAGTTCAATAAACACAAAATTCAGCTGATTTTATAAGAGCCCACTGTATTTCTCTATATCCCTTCTTTAAGGAGTAGTACGTTTTTGCTATGATTTTTTTCTTTGAAAAGGAACGGAAGCATTACGCTTATAAACACCACATGAGAATATCATTTTATTTGGTATTCTAGTTATGGTTTAAACAGAACAAGACTCCTTCTTATGAGTTATTTATATTTCATATTTATTTATTATATCTGGTGTACACAAAAGCCTTTGTATAGTGTATGTTTGCCCCTATGTGGTAATTAGTTTGTTTGTAAAGGTTGCTAAAGAAGGTTGAACACGAAACGACAATTGGAGAAGTCTAGATAATAGTGGCTGAATGATATCTAGCCATTCCTGTTCTTATCAAATCATCATCCACCAAAAAAATCATCTTTCCATTCTTTTATAACTCTATTCACTCCTTCATTATTTGTGTCCTTAAACAAAACGAACATACAAAAATGGCTACTATAGTTTTATACCCATCTCCGGGTATGGGCCATCTCATATCAATGGTTGAACTAGGAAAACTAATCCTCAAACACCACCCTTCCTTCTCAATCAACATCCTCACTCTCATTCCATCTTTCAACACAGGCACAACCGCCGCCTATGTCCGCCGCATCTCTGCCACATTCCCCGCCATCACGTTCCACCACCTCCCCGATATCCCTATTGACCTATTACTTTACCCCTCAATGGAAGCCATCATTTTTGACCTTATTCGACGTAGTAACCCAAACGTGGGTCATGCCCTTAAGTCCATTTCTCAATCTTCTAACATCAACGCTTTGGTTATCGACCTATTTTGCATGCCTGCCAAGTTTGTGGCTTCGACCTTAAACATACCTGTTTACTACTTCTTTACTTCGGGTGCTTGTTGTCTTGCACAACTACTTTACTTTCCAACACTTCATAAAAACACGAATATGAGTTTTAAGGACTTGAACACACTCGTTCATTCGCCAGGGTTGCCACCAATACCGTCACTGGATATGGTAGGCCCACTTCTCGATAGAAACTCTAGTGATTATTCAGATTTTTTAGAAGTTTGTATACTATTACCCAAATCAGTCGGAATCATCATCAACACGTTTGAAACGCTAGAACCAAAAGTGATTAAAGCAATTTGTAACGGAGAGTGTGTCCTAGATGGACCCACCCCACCAATCTTTTGTATCGGGCCGCTGGTGGCTGAAGGTGGGGAGGGTCCCTACGAGTGTTTGAATTGGCTCGATTTGCAACCGAAAGGAAGCGTTGTTTATTTGTGTTTTGGTAGTTTGGGTGTGTTTTCGAGTGATCAATTAAAGGAGATTGCTAAAGGGCTTGAAATGAGTGGACATAGGTTTCTATGGGTGGTACGAACCCCGCCATCAAATAAAAAAGAGGACCGCTTTTTGAAACCACCAGAGCCCGACTTGGATTTATTATTGCCAGAAGGATTTCTAGATCGCACTAAAGATAAAGGGCTCGTGGTAAAAACATGGGCCCCACAAGTGGCGGTTCTAAGCCACAAGTCCATTGGTGGATTCGTGACACATTGTGGGTGGAACTCAGTACTAGAAGCCGTACGTGCAGGGGTTCCAATGGTGGCTTGGCCATTGTACGCAGAGCAAAGGTTTAATAAAGTGGTATTGGTGGAGGAAATGAAGTTAGCTTTACCGATGGACGAGTTAGAAGGTGGGCATGTGCCTTCGACTGAGGTGCAAAAGCGGGTTAGACAGTTGATGGAGTCGGAGGAAGGGAAAGCTCTTAGGGAAGTTGCGGCGACAAGAAAAGAGGAGGCCCAGATTGCAATGAGTGACACCGGGTCTTCTCGTGTCGCATTGTCCAAGCTAGTCGCATTGTGGTAGCTAGCACTTAATGTCCGAGTATTGTACTGTACTAAGGAAAGTTTCTAGGGTTGTTTTTTCGTGTACCAAACGGCTATTTTGGTTGAACTTCTAAATATAGCCAAAGATCTGATTATCCAGGTCACGTGTGTTTAACTTTTGTTGAAAAAATGGAGTCTGGTATATTATTAATTAGCCACGTGGTTTAAAATGATGTATAGGAAACTAATGTTAAGTATGGCTGAAAATATATATTTGAAATTTGTGACTAGTCCTGTAGTGTATACGAACGGATTCCATTTATTTTCTTTTATTGAATTTATTTATTATTTACTAACCATTTTAACACGTGTACTAATTAATTTTTTTAACAAAAACTAGAATTGTTCTGAACATTTATTTTGATCAAGGTACTATATTAAGGTTAAGTAATCATTGTTGGGAGGGGTCTGAAATGATGTTAGTAAAAAAATTTATCTTTTATAATCTTCTCCGATAAATTTTTCATAACTGTGCATTCTTATTTTACTAATTTCTTGGATGAGATACCAATTCACTACCTAACACATTAAAGTAGTATGACAAGTCATTTCGTATACATTAAACAGGTTAGCTATTTATTCGGAGTATCTTTTATAAAAATGGCATACAAACTACCAATGTTTTAAAACCCGGTTTTTTAGTCGAACCAGATAAGTGTCAATCTCTAATTGGACCGGTCGGACCAGTTGGGTCGGAAGGTCGGACCGGAGTTGTTAAAATATGAAAACATAATATATACATGAAGTAAAAGATATACAAAATCATGTTCACAAAACTATTTAACAATCCAACATCCAACAAGTAGACTTTGTTCAAAAATATACAATCTAACAACAAGTAAACAACATTCTTAACGATAAGATTTTGCAATTATATTTTATACTACTCCGTAACAATTAATAACGTATTATGTATCTAAAAATTAACTTTTAATAACGCATTTTATATTGTAATGCATCATCAAATAATATATATCGCCTCGTAAGATATTATATAATATCAACAAACTATAATTTGATAATACACTTTTAATTTTCTAATATAATATATATCATGAGTGCTGCGATATATATATAATAAATATATTTAGAGTAAATAATTAAAACAAGTTAAATGTTAGATTAGTTGGTTGACAAGTCAATATTCATGAATGTGATCGTGAGTTCGAATCTTGTAATCAACAATTTTATTTTGTTTTCTATTTGTTTAAAATTTTAACTTTAACTTGTCTCACATTGGTGAAAATACAATCTCAACTTAAGACTCACCTTCTATATAATGCCAACAAAGTTCACACTTCAATTTACTATCCAATTTAAGAAGCCTGTGACACCCGGCGAATTAGGCCGTCATTAGTAATTAATCGTTGGTTATTACTACTTGTAATTAGTGTGAAATAGGACTACTTACGGAACATTTTGTATATTGTATTATACACTCATACGTAATTAAATTCTAATTACGCAATTTCAATCGGATGGAGTCCGACTCGATTTATATGGACGTTGGTGAAAACCCTTTTTCATAAATAACGTAAACCTATTTTATAATTAAATAGTAGTTATTTACATTATATTATTATTATATAATAATATACGAACACTTTACGTTTTATGCAAAACGTACAATACGTAACGCAAACCCGCTCGAAAACATCAAGGAAACACAAATTCAAAATGTAACAATTTTAATTAAACAAACAAATAAATTAATGGACAAGTGAAAGGAAATCAGGTGGAGCCCACCTTAGTTAAAAGTTCTGCACAGCCTAGGACTTCCTAGACCGGCCATACATCCCCCCAATGTAAAGTCATCATTTTAGTTACTTACACACACAACTTAACTTTTCATTGATCAAAATCTCAGAAGACTTTACCCAAAACTCTCTCTCTCATTCCTTTCCTCACAGCAAACACAAACAGAAAACATTTTCTTTCACTTTTACTCTCAAATCTCACCAAAAATCACAAGAAGATTAACGGAGAACTAGGAGTCAAGCTTCACGATTTTTTCATTCACAACTTGTTCATCACACATTTTCGGGTAAGAACACGTTTTCTCAACTTTCCTTTGTTATTCGTAAGATTTTATGGATTTAACATGCTAGTAAGTTCACTCACAAAGTATAAACTGGAAACCCACTCGAAGTTACCCCAAAACGAACATTTTAAATCTACCAGAGAATCGTTGGCATTTCTTTCCCAAAAATCGAACACTTTCGGGCTTACCAAAATATATGAAAACTTACTTTTTAAGAGTGTAAAAATATTAATATTTAGCTTATAATAGTTTCGGGACCAAAGCAAACTCATTTAATCGAAACCCTTGAACAAAAGCGAAGTTTAGAAACAAACAGTAGAAACATACTAGCAGTGGTAACCGAGGAAATGTGCTAACAGTAGTAATAAAGGAAAACGTGCTATCAGTAGAAACTAGGTAAAATGCACTAACAGTGGAAACTAGGTAAGATGCACCAACAGTGGAAACTAGGTAAAATGAACTAGCAGTGGAAACTAGTAAATACACTAGCAGTTTTAATAAAGTAAAATAACTAACAGTGGAAACTAAGGCAATACACTAACAGTGGTAACCGGGTGAAATGAACTAGCAGTGGAAACTAAGGAAATACACTAACAGTGGTAACCGGGTAAAATGAACTAGCAGTGGAAACTAATAAATACACTAGCAGTACTAATAATGTAAACAACTTAACAGTACTAATAATGTAAATGAACTAGCAGTACTAATAATGGCAATGAACTAGCAGTAGTAATAAAAGAAAAGAACCAACAGTAGAAACCACGCGAGCAGTAGAAACTAAGAGAACAGTAGAAACTAAGAGAACAGTAGAAACAAAACGAGCAGTAGAAACTATGTGAAACCTTCAGTCTGTGGAATTAGCGACACAATCCTTATGTCGCTACCTTTGAAACCAGCAGTATTAACCCAACAGTATTAACCTGCGACATAACCTTTGTGTCGCAACAGTTATAACCAGCAGTACTAACTTGTGTCGCAACAGTTATAACCAGCAGTACTAACTTGTGTCGCAACAATTATAACCAGCAGTACTAACTTGTGTCGCAACAATTATAACCAGCAGTACTAACTAGCGACACGTTAGTCAACAGTATTAACCATAGAACACCAAACCAAACAGTATTAACTTGGAACCCGAATAATCAACCAACTTACTACTTTATTTTATTATCCGTAACAATCAAAGTTAAATACTTACAGGGACAACTTGAAGACACCTAAGGTATATTAACCTTATCAACTTAAAACACAAAACAATCATGATAATATTAATTTGAGAATTTATACCATTTTCAAACTCTTCACCAACGGGCCGTACATGTTTTTCTAAACGTAATTTTGGAACAAACAACATCAAACATAACTAGTTGAGTGGACAACTAGCATGAATGATCTTTTGAGACATTCACTCATATATAACCTTGTGCGTTTAGGGCGCCAGAAGGTTACATCTTTGGGCATACGTTTATTAATTTAAACGCACTCTTTCAAGACTCAGGTGAGTCTCATAGCCCCACTTTTACTGTTTTAACCATTGGGGTGAGAATACATACACTATTTTCATGAACACGAGTACAGATTTACACATATACGGATTACATGAGTTTCACTTTCATAATCCACACAAAAGTCCTCTACACATCATAGTTTCGTTAGTATGGATCTTAGCGCGAGTATTAAAGAATAGTACTATTTGGGATTGACCATCCCCGTCCGGGTTAGTAGCTCTAACTGGTCAAACGGGCGCTTTATTATTTGTTCATACGGATGTTCTGGATTAGGCGTCTGCAGGAGGCAAACTCATATTGGTTAAGCTTCGGACTATGAGCTCATGACAATAGTATACATTATTTTGCATGCGTGCAACTCATATGAAATCTCGTGGTTCACATTTACATTTTGATATCTAAACCTATGAACTCACCAACATTATTGTTGACCATTTTAGTATGTATTCTCAGGTTCACATCAGGAGTAGGATTACTCCAGGATCACCATAGCTCGAGTCGCATGATTTACAAACATTGGAGATTTCCTTGCATTACTATTTTGTATTATTAGTTATGTATTAAAATCTCTACATTTATTCGCGAACTCAGAAATTGCTGTAAACAATTTAATTATTAATGTACTATTTTAGTACTGATTTCAAAACGACGCATATAGTGGTCGTTCGATGTAACTTGTGTAATGATCCATGATTAGTCGCGCCCCGACCCGACTTCCGCTGCATCATAATTTGGGGGTGTGACAGATTGGTATCAGAGCCATAGTTATAGCGAACTAGGTTGCATTAGTGGACCTAGACTATAACTCTTTAAGTAGTATTCCTCATTGGCATAACTAGCTCGGAAAATTCATCATTCAGCTTTAATTTAGTATAGCCTGATCAACTATGCTCAATTAAAGGAGGATCGATGCAGGACCTGAAATGGTTATGGTGAACGGGAATACGTTAGCAGACTTAATCACGATAGAGACTGAACCGGATTTATACGTGTAATACTCAGTAGGTTATTATACGTTGTACCTACATATATAGACCTCGCGTACATAAACTCTTACCACATAATGACAGATTTCTCAAACAGAATGTCGACAAACGAGGGAAACAATACACAAAACTCACCCAACCGTGCTCCTTCGGGATCTCGGCGCGCGCGTACCAGGAGTAACACTAGAGCCAACCAAGATAGACCTCGAGTGAGGAACACTGGCACCGCAGGCACCTCAAACATGAATCGCCACCAAGCAGAGGCGCGAGAGTGGAATTGGCTGTCCAATGCACTTACAACCTGGAGACGCGAGGAAGGGATACGGTCCACTACCGAACCCATGGATATTTCTCCGTACACTCAGGAACCCACTCGTCACACTGTTCCAGTGTTAGCCGCAAGACTTCACCGCCACGAGAGGAGACTCGAGGCAATGGAAGTAGAGCAAAGAGAGATACGGGGCGACATGGTACAATTCTATCAAGGCCATGAAGACATTGCTGAGGTCGTAAACCTCACTAACGACTTAGCAACGGACACAAGAGACGAGGTTACAGAGCTTCGAGTAAGGCTACAACAGTGTGAGCAACGTTCACAGGAGGCAGAACAACACTGACTTATGCTGGAGCAACGATTGGCACTGGCCGAAGAGACTTCACGACAAGCAGGCAGACTTGCGGAGGCTGTCGAACGGATCATCACTCTACTACCGCAAGCAAATCGACGCCAGGATTAGTTTAATAATTGTCATGTAACGAACCGATTAGCTACTTGTATCTCGACCGGACGTAAAATTTCCCGGCATCTTTTGTAAACTTTAAACTCTATAATCACTCGAACTCGTATTTTGAATGATATCAAATCTTATTGCCTTAATTTGTGATTGTCACTTGTACTGTTGTATATTACCTCTTCATAAAAATACATATGTGAAAATCATAACCCTCGTATGAACTAACCCACATTTCTTTCAAATCCTTATTTAAGAATCATGCCGCCAAGAAGACAAACCTTCAGTGCTGCAGAACTCGCTCAGTTTATCGCTCAAGGAGTGGCCGACGCTTTGGCTGCTCAGGGAGCAAACCAAAATATTGGATCGATACCACAGACCGGCAGTGAAAACACCTCGAATGCTGCCCCAACAACCAAACCTTGTTCCTACAAGGAATTTATGAGCTGCAAACCCTTAAACTTCAAAGGCACGGAAGGAGCCATCGGATTACTGAGATGGTTCGAGAAGATGGAATCTGTCTTCCGCATCTGCAACTGCACTGAAGAGTGCAAAGTAAAGTACTCCACCTGCACCCTTCTGGAAGGTGCCCTCACCTGGTGGAACACCTATGCCCAAACTATGGGTATTGATGTTGCCTACCAACTCCCATGGGAGGAGCTGAAGAAGATGATGACTGAAGAGTACTGTCCCAGAGAGGAATTACAACAACTCGAAGTAGAATTTTGGAATCTCACAGTTAGGGGCGATGACATCGCCAGCTACACCACTCGATTCCACCAATTGGCACTCCTCTGCCCAACCATGGTGGACCCCGAGTACAAACGAATCGAAAGGTACATCTGGGGACTCCCAGCTAAGATTCAGGGAATGGTCACCGCCTCAAGCCCTGGAACGATTCAGAGTGCCGTCCGTATGGCACACAGTTTGATGGCGCAGGTGGTCCGTCGTGGGAAACCTGCAGGAAAAGATACGGGGTCACGAACTGGTGACAACAAGAGATGGTGGGAAGGGAACCCCAATAACAGCAACCAACAGAATAAGAGGTCCGATGCCGTCAGGGCCTATACCTCAGGGTCTGGGGAGAAAAAGGGGTACACAAGAAGCAAACCTTTCTGTTCAAAATGCAACCGACACCATGAGGGTCCCTGTGGCACCCCTTGCAACAAATGCAGGCGCTACGGACATCAAACGAGGGATTGCCGAACTCCCAACCTAAACACCAACTCGAACGCCAATCCTAACGCACCGAAAGCCTGTTTCGAGTGCGGCAACCCGGGGCACTTCAGAAATGAATGCCCGAAACGAAACAACAACAACAACAGCAGGAACAATAACAACAATTCCCGCGGCAGAGTCTTTGTACTCAACGCAGGAGAAGCCCGTCAAGATCCCAACGTTGTTACGGGTATGTTTCTCCTCAACGATCTATCCGTTTCTGTTCTATTCGATACTGGAGCCGATAAAAGTTTTGTATCAAATGAGTTATGTCCACTACTCAACATCACTCCCACTGCCTTAGATACTAAGTACACCGTAGAATTAGCAAATGGCAAACTGATAGAGGCCGAAAGTGTAATACCTAATTGCACTTTAAACCTCGCAGACGAACTTTTCCCCATAGATCTTATACCCATCGAAATCGGGAGCTTTGATATTATCATAGGCATGGACTGGCTGTCCAAACATCGTGCTGAAATTATTTGCTTCGATAAAATCGTCCGTATTCCTCTCGCCACCGGTAGCACCTTAATCATACAAGGGGAGACCGGGGGATCGAGAGTAAATATCATCTCATGCATGAAAACTCGAAAGTATCTGCGGAAAGGATATCAGGCAATTCTGGCCCACATAACTGAGAAGAAGTCGGGGGAAAAGCGACTTGAAGACGTGCCCGTAGCACGGGACTTTCCTGAAGTCTTCCCTGAAGATTTGCCTGGCCTACCTCCGCCTCGACAAGTCGAATTTCAAATCGATCTAGTGTCCGGCGCAGCACCCGTGGCACGAGCACCTTACCGTTTAGCCCCTTCCGAACTTCAGGAGTTATCTACCCAATTAAAGGAACTCCTGGATAAGGGATTCATTCGTCCGAGTTCTTCGCCTTGGGGAGCTCCGGTTCTCTTCGTCAAAAAGAAAGATGGATCTTTCCGAATGTGTATCGATTACCGTGAACTGAACAAACTAACTGTAAAGAATCGGTACCCACTACCTCGAATCGATGATTTATTTGACCAACTTCAAGGATCGAGTGTTTACTCAAAAATCGATCTACGGTCAGGTTATCACCAATTGCGTGTTCAAAACGACGACATCCCGAAAACCGCTTTCCGAACTCGGTACGGTCACTACGAATTTCAAGTCATGCCCTTTGGCTTAACCAACGCACCGGCTGTATTCATGGACCTTATGAATCGGGTGTGCAAACCATATCTAGACAAATTTGTTATCGTATTCATCGATGATATTTTGATATACTCGCGTAACGAACAAGAACACGCACAACATCTGAAAACCATTCTTGAACTACTCAAACACGAAGAGTTGTATGCCAAATTCTCCAAGTGCGAATTTTGGATTCGAACCGTACAATTCCTAGGTCACGTCATCGACAGTCAAGGAATACATGTCGATCCATCCAAGATTGAGGCTATCAAGTGCTGGCAAGCACCTACAACCCCAACTGAAGTACGTCAATTTTTAGGACTCGCTGGATACTATCGACGATTCATTGAAAATTTCTCAAAAATAGCTCAACCTTTAACTACCCTGACTCAGAAGGAAAAGAAGTTCGATTGGACTGACAAACAAGAATCAGCATTTCAACTACTGAAACAAAAACTTTGCAGTGCACCAATCTTATCCCTGCCCGAAGGCAACGATGACTTCATCGTTTACTGCGACGCCTCACACCAAGGACTCGGTTGTGTGTTAATGCAACGAGAAAAAGTCATTGCCTATGCCTCACGCCAACTAAAAATCCACGAAAAGAACTACACGACTCACGATCTCGAATTAGGAGCCGTAGTTTTCGCGCTTAAAATCTGGAGACACTACTTGTATGGCACCAAGTGCACCATCTACACCGACCACAAAAGCCTTCAACATATTTTCGATCAGAAGGAATTAAACATGAGACAACGTCGTTGGGTCGAGTTACTTAGTGACTACGACTGCGAAATCCGATACCACCGGGGTAAGGCAAATGTTGTTGCTGATGCCCTAAGTCGAAAAGAACGAGTAAAACCCCTTCGAGTTCGAGCCCTTGGTTTAACTGTTCACAACAACCTAACTACTCAAATCCTCTCCGCTCAACACGATGCACTCAACGAAGAAAACGTTAAAAACGAAGCCTTGCGAGGCATGGATAAACAATTTGTTGGGATAAACTGATTTGGGTTTAGATTACCACTGTTAAGTCTGAAGAGATCAAAAGATTACCACTGATAGTGAAGAATTACCACTGAAGACTAACATGGTTACCACTGATTGTTGAAGATTAACACTGGTCGAAGATTACAACTGTTAGTTGATTTTGTAAGTAGTTTCCACTGTTTATGTAATTAAGACTGTTAGTGTATATAAGTGGTTAACACTGTTAGATGTTTATACGGACCTTCACAAATGAAGCAGTTACCACTGATGGAAGTTTGTTTCCACTGAATGTTTGAATGTGGTAGTTAACACTGTTTATGACTTTGTGATAAGAATGAGTTTGTTATGGAAGTTATCTAATTCCATAATAATAGGAGATTGTACAGGACTCTATGTGTTATAAATAGAGATCCTTAGAACCTAGATCGAGATACGAAAATTAGTGAATAGAATAGCGCAGCTTCATGGTGTAAACCCTAATACAAAAGTGTATTCGTCTTATTCATATTAATAAGATTGAGGCTTTGATTTAATATTTGTGTTTCGTTATTTATTATTCTAAATATTTATCTTTGATCTTTCTAATATTATTGAGTGTTATTCCGCAACTTCTCAGTAATAATTCAAAGCTTGTTTAAGTTATATTTGAATTGAAGGAGATCGGGACTGTCAAGTGGTATCAGAGCAAGGAAAGCTTTGAATACAGAAAGATCTGGAATTTTAGATTAACTTGATTTTTAAGGTGTAGTTTGTGATTAAGTATTGAATTTAATGGCAACAGAAAACAATGAAGGAATCCAGGTCACTAAAATCCCTATGCTCAGGCCTGATGAGTTTGATCTGTGGAAAATCAGAATCAAACAATATATGCTTCTCACAGATTATCAGATGTGGGAAGTTGTGGTAAATGGTCCTCCAGTTACAGTAGATGGTGATGGTGTCAAGCAACAGAGACCACCACCAACTACTGATGCAGAAAGAAAAGTCAGATCTATAGAATTTAAAGCCCTCAGCACATTGTTGCTGTCAATGCCTAATGAGTACCAAAGAAGATTTGAAGCATGTGATGATGCTAAAATACTCATGGAGGCTATTGAGAAGAGATTTGGTGGTAATGACAGCACCAAGAAGAACAAAAGATCTCTATTAAAGCAACAATATGAGAACTTTAATTCTGCAAAAACTGAAACTCTAACTCAAACCTTTGATAGGTTTTCAAAACTTGTTGGAGACCTGGAAAATCACAAGGTAAAAATTGATAAAGATGATCTGAACAGGAAGTTTCTGAGATCATTAAGTGAAGAATGGACAATCTACACTGTAGGTTTAAGACAGAGTGCAGATTTGGAGATGAAGGAGCTTGAAGATATTTATAATGAACTGAGAAACTTTGAGCCAGAAGTTGAAAGCAAAAAGCAGGCTGTAGGAAACAATCATAATGCTGCTTTTATGTCAGTAAGTGGATCTCAAGTTGATTCAAATCAACAAGGATCTGCTTATATTGCTGCAGGAGTTGGAACATCTTAAAACAACTCAAATGATCAAATATTAGAATCCTTCTTTGCTAGTAATGTGAACTCTTCACTTACTAATGAAGATTTGGAGCAGATAAATTCTGATGATCTGGAGGAGATGGATATCAAGTGGCAAATTGCTTTGATTACTCAAAGAGCCAAAAGGTTTATGCAAAGGACAGGAAGAAATAACTTTACAAGCCAAATGAATGATGCTGCTTGGTTTGACAAAAGCAAGGTAGAGTGCTTCAATTGTCATAAAATGGGGCACTTTGCAAGAGAATGTAGAAGTCAGAGGCAAGAGCAGACTGGGCAGAGAGCAGGAAGCAATGGAATTCAGAGAAGGAACATACCAGTGCAGGAGAGTACATCAAATGCTTTAATTTCTCAAGATGGGCTTGAATTTGATTGGAGTGATCAAGCAGAACATGAAGTGAAGAATCAAGCCTTAATGGCCATTGCTGAAGAAAACAAGCCATCAGAGGTTCCTTATGAGGTACAAATCAAATTATGTTCTCCTGTATGCAAACAAACTGTTAAACATTATAGAGATTATAATATGAAATTTTGTGAGGAACTTAAGCAATGTGAGATTAAAAGTAGACATACTACAGCTGCAATAGAAAACTTGGAAAATCAAATAAAGGCATATGAAAAGAATGTAACCCAATATGAATATGATCTTAAGTATGCCAGATGGGAGAGAGATGTGTTAAAAGATAAGTTAGAAGCAATAAATCAGAAATTAGTAGAGGTCACATGTGAAAGAGATAATATAAAATTAACAGTAAGTGATCTTGAACATGCTTCTAAAAGTGTAAATCAAATTATCAAATCTCAAATTCATGACAAGATAAAAACTGGGTTAGGATATAATTCTGTTTCCCCACCTTATAATAACAACTATTTTCCTCCTAAAACTGATTTAAATTTAAATAAGTTAAAGGCAGGAATAACAGTTGATGTTACAAAGGTTGATCCAGTTATTAACTTGGATAATAAAATTGACTTTGATAAGGTTGAAATTAGAGAATGGAGTGAGGAAGATGAACTGGATTATTCATCTGAAAATAATAACAATTCTAATTCTGAAACAACTGATAGCTTAAATTCTGAAAAATCATGTGAGAATATCAAGAAATCAGATACTGGTCTAGTTTTAGAACTCAACAGTGATAAACTAGAAGAGGGTAAGAAAATGTTTCAGGAAAAGAAAAAGAATAATTTGGAAAACATGAAAGCCACTGCTAATAAATCTAGAGCTGGTCTAGGATACATTAGTAATTCAGTTAAAACAGTTAATAAATTTAATAATGTAAAATCTATAAATATTGACTGTGCTGACTGTAAATGTAAAACCAAAATTTCTCAATTACCACTTTCTCACAAATTACAACCCAGAGGAAATCAAAGAAATTGGAACCAAATGGTTTCACAAAAGTTGGGAAAGAATTTTACAGTGGTAAAGGAGAAATCTTGTTTTACATGTGGCAGAAACAATCATCTTCAACATGATTGTTATTATAATCCTAAGAATCTTCAAAGGATTAGAAAACAACCATGGACAGGAACTGATATGATCAATAAGCAAAATTTTAAATCAAAAATTGATCGCATTACTACTGCCAAGAAGAAAATTGTCAAGGCTAATAAGTTGACTGCTACAGCTATTACTATTGCATCAGTATTAACTAGAAAATTAGCCAATAGTAACAAGGCAAAAACAGTGGTAAAAACTAAAACTGTCAGTGTTAACAATATTAACACTGTTAGTAAGATTGATAAAACAGTTAACACTGTTAGATCAATTTCCACTGTTAAGCCTAAAATAAGTTGGATTTGGACACCAATTAAAACTGATAAATCAAAAGGTCCAAATACCAACTGTGCATCACAATCAATAATCTTCAAGAAAGTTGACTTTGTGAATGCACATGGGAAACCCAAAGCCAAATTGGTTTGGGTTCCCAAGAGAAACTAATTATAGTTTCAATTTGATGTGCAGGGCAAGCCAGCAAACTTATGGCACATGGATAGTGGCTGCTCTAGGCACATGACAGGGGATAGGAAAATGCTGCAGGACTTCAAATCATTTAATGGAGGATATGTGGCTTTTGGAAGCAATCCCAAAGGAGGAAAAATCACAGGCAAAGGAATAGTGCACAACAATAAGATAAGTTTTGAGGATGTGTATTTTGTTGAACAACTGAGGTACAATTTGCTAAGTGTGAGTCAAATCACAGATAAAAAGAACCCAATTCATTTTACTGACACTGAATGCCTTATACTTTCCAAGGAATTTAAAATACCTGAAAATATGATTTTAATGAGAATTCCTAGAAAGCATAATGTATATAAGTGTGACTTGGCAAATATGGAACCTCAACCTGCACTAAACTGTCTTATAAGCAAAGCAACTATAAATGAATCTGAACTATGGCATAGAAGGATGTGTCACATGAATTATAAGACCATTAATAAGCTTGTGAAAAGGAAACTTGTTAGAGGTTTACCTGAAAAGGTATATTCATGTGATGATCATTGTGTTGCCTGCCAAAAAGGCAAGCAACACAAGTCTTCTTTTAAGTCCAAAATTGTGAACACAAACTTTTCACCATTACACTTACTACATATGGACTTATTTGGACCAACACACATAAGCAGTATAGGGAAGAAATTATACTGTTTGGTAGTAATTGATGATTTTACTAGATTTAGCTGGGTATTCTTCCTTAGGACAAAAGATGAAACAGGTGAAACACTTAGATCATTTATAACTAAGATTGAAAACCAAATGAATCTCAAAGTAAAAATCATTAGGAGTGATAATGGTACAGAATTTAAAAATTATGAGATGAATAAATTCTGTGAAAACAAAGGTATTAAGAGAGAATTTAGTGCACCTAGGACTCCACAACAAAATGGGGTAGCTGAGAGGAGAAATAGGACACTAATTGAGGCTGCAAGAACTATGTTAGCTGAGTCTAAATTACCTATGTCTTTTTGGGCAGAAGCAGTTAGCACTGCTTGTTATGTCCAAAACAGGGTATTAGTTGTCAAGCCTCACAACAAGACACCATATGAACTGTTTTTTAAGAGAAAACCATTGGTTAGTTTCTTAAAACCATTTGGGTGTCCTTGTACCATCTTAAATACCAAAAGTCATTTAGGAAAGTTTGAAAGTAAGGCTGATGAAGGTCTCTTTGTTGGTTACTCTATTCAAAGTAAGGCTTATAGAGTTTTCAACCAAAAGACCAGAATCATAGAGGAGTCAATGGATGTCACATTTAATGAATATACTGAAAATACTGTAGGAAAAGGACCAAAAACTTTGTTTGATATTGATGCACTAACCCATGCTTTCAGATATACAAATGTGCAATCAAGTGCAGGTATACATGCAGGTACAAGTACTTCATCAACAGATATACCAACTGCACAGCAAAACAAACCACAGGAATATATTGTATTTCCTGTTTGGTCACCTGATCCACCAGCAGTATTTGACTCCACTTCACAGCAGTCCACACAGAGTTCAGAAACATCACCAGACTTGCCTGATGATCCTAATATGCCAGCTTTAGAAGAAGATGGAGAAGAAAGTGAGAGTGAAAATGTGGATAAGACAGCTGCAGATTCAACTGATCTATCAGCTGTAGAACAGAGAATCATGGATAACATTTTCACTCCCTCAAGGCAGATTAGGGAAAGTATCACATCAGATACACAACTACAAGATCTGGATGTGAATATAACAAACTTGGAATATGAGATGTCAGTATCACCAACATCACACTATCATGTTCATAGAGACCACCCTCTAGAAAATGTGATTGGTGATATTGGCACACCTGTACAAACAAGGCAGCAACTCAGAATATCAGAAGAAGGACTCCACACTTCTTTATATGTCTGTTTTATATCTCAGATGGAGCCAAAGAAGGTAACAGAGGCTCTAAAGGATCCAAGCTGGATTGAAGCTATGCAAGAGGAGCTGCTTCAATTCAAAGTACAGGAAGTATGGACCTTGATGGATCTACCCAAAGGCAAAAGAGCAATTGGCACAAAATGGGTGTTCAGGAACAAGAAAGATGAAAGGGGAATAGTGATCAGGAATAAGGCTAGATTAGTAGCCCAGAGGTATTCACAGGAAGAAGGGATTGACTATGATGAGGTGTTTGCTCCTGTGGCTAGGATTGAAGCTATCAGACTGTTCCTGGCATATGCCTCTTTCAAAGGATTCAAGGTCTATCAAATGGATGTGAAGAGTGCCTTTCTGTATGGCACTATTCAAGAGGAAGTTTACGTATGCCAGCCTCCAGGCTTTGAGGACTCAAAGTATCCTGATAAAGTGCTCAGACTGGATAAAGCTCTTTATGGCTTACATCAAGCACCAAGAGCCTGGTATGACACTTTATCAGAATATCTACTGAAGAATGGCTTCACAAGGGGTGCAATAGACAAGACCTTGTTCACCAAAAGAATTAAGAATGATATCCTACTAGTACAAATCTATGTAGATGATATCATTTTTGGCTCTACAAGGGACAGTCTGTGCAAGCAATTTGAAGTTTTGATGCATGACAAGTTCAAGATGAGCTCAATGGGAGAATTAACCTTCTTTCTGGGATTACAAGTGAAACAGCAGAAGGATGGGATTTTCATTCATCAAAGTAAGTACGTGAATGACATTCTGGAGAGGTTTAGCTACAAGGATGCCAAGGTGGCAAGCACACCAGTGGAGACACACAAAGCATTACATGCAGATCTTGAGGGGGAAGATGTTGATGTTCATCTTTATAGATCAATGATTGGCTCCCTCATGTATCTGACATCATCAAGACCAGACATCATGTTTGCTGTGTGTGTGTGTGTGCAAGAATCCAATCTAATCCAAAGATGTCACATCTGCATGCAGTGAAAAGAATCTTTAGGTATTTAAAAGGCCAGCCAAAACTAGGCCTTTGGTACCCAAAGAACAGTTCTTTTGATATGCTTGCTTACACAGATAGTGACTATGGAGGTGCAAATTTGGATAGGAAATCTACTTCAGGGGGTTGTCAATTTTTAGGAGAAAGGTTAGTCTCCTGGCAATGCAAGAAGCAATCCACTGTGTCTACATCAACAGCAGAGGCTGAGTATGTTGCTGCTGCTAGCTGCTGTGCTCAAGTGCTATGGATTCAGAATCAGATGTTAGACTATGGTTTGACTTTTGTTAAACCTCCTATATTTATTGACAATAACTCTGTTATCAGTATCATAAACAATCCTGTTAAACATTCAAAAACTAAGCACATAGAAATACGATATCATTTTATTAGAGATTGTAATGAGAAAAGGCTTATACAAATTTTTAAAGTTCATACTGATAATCAATATGCAGATCTGTTTACCAAAGCTTTTGATGTGGGCAGATTTACATTTTTGGTTACCAGCATTGGATTGATGAATCTGTCTTAATTATCACTGTTCGTGTTAACACTACTGGCGTATTTTAACACTGCTAAGTAGTTTTAGTACTGTTAATTACTTTTAACACTGCTAGTGTTAATACTGAAACAAGTTACCACTGCCTTTGGTAATTAGTACTGTTTGTATACTTGTATTATTTTTTTTGTTTGCTTGTTTTTAGTTAACACTGCGCAGGTTTAATTTCCACGGTTTGGAGACTTAGTACTGCTTAAAGAGTGTTACCACTGCTTACGTTGGCGTTACTACTGTCGGTAAAAAAAAAAAAAATACTGCTTTCTTTACTTTATAGCGCGACTATTAGTACTGCTTGTATTAAGTTGTGACTGCCTTGGTCGGTTAGTACTGCTTATACAAGTTAGCACTGCTAGCGCTATTAAGTATAAGATAGGCAAGCGCAAGAAAACCAAGTGTTTGGACAGTTATCATTGTTGGTGAAATATCTCCGTTTCCACTGTTAGTAATACTTCACCCGTTAACACTGTTAGTGTTAAAATTGGGGATTTTTCCACTGACCTAAATTGAACAGTATATAAACCCAAACACTTGTCGTTCTTGAATACGCTCTCAATTCCTACCTACACTATTGCGATTAAGCATTCAATCACCATCTAAACCTCAAATTCCAATTGATTGTACATCAATGGCTTCCACTTCCTCTTCCACTTCACTTGCAACAGGACAGAATCATAATATGATCGCCTACCTCATGAAACCCAAAGAGGCACAGGACTTCACCCAAATTATTGATTTCCTACGTGCCTCTCACATCTACCATGCTCTTACAGTATCACCCAGAGTCTCCAAATATCACATTAATGACTTCTGGGTAAATGCAACCATCGAAGACGAACAGGGGACTAAGAGCATAGTCTCCATGGTGGCCAACACCAGGGTAGTTATCACTGAAGACTCTGTTCGTGCTTCTTTACAACTTGATGATGAGGCAGGTATTACTTCTTTACCTAGTCAAACATTGTATGCAAATTTTCGATTGATGGGTTATGAAGGATCTTTAGATACTTTTACGTTTCAAAAGACTCTTTTCTCCCATCAATGGAGGTTTTTAATACATACTCTTTTACACTGCCTCTCATCCAAAAGATCAGCCTTTGAACAGTTCGGCAGCAACATTGCATATGCAACTGTGTGTCTTGCCACTGGACAAAGGTTTAATTTTTCAAATCTGATATTTTCTGGTATGCTCAGAAACATTGAGCAACCAAAATTAAAATTTTTAATGTATCCTAGGTTTGTGCAGTTAATTTTAAATGCTCAAATCCAAAACCTGCCAGACCTGGATACTGTAATTGGTATTCTCTCTCACAAACCTAAAGTTTTTTCAAATATGAAGAGAGACTCCAAATTTTCTGGGAGGGTTACAGCATTGTTTCCAACAATGCTTCATGCACCCTCCACCACAGCTGCAGTTCCACCCACTACAGCTGAACCATCTGCTGAGAGAGATGACACACCCATCATCTCTCAACCCACAGCAGTTGGGGGTACCAAAAGAAAACAAGGGACCCAAAAACCAACCATTGCAAAAGCCAAAAGGGCTAAAACACAGGCATCTGAGGCTCTTGCTGCTCAGGTGTCTCAGTCAATAGAATCAACACAGCATGTGGTCTATAAGGAGTGGGATGACCATTCTGGAAGGGCTGCTTCTACTGCTTCTGGCCAAATGGCAGAGCAGGACAGAAGTAACATAAATAAGACCCAAACAGAGGCAACACCAGAACATGATCCTTTGCAAGAAGGTGATTTTGGTGGACCCAGTACCAAGAACAGAGGGTCATCTGATGATCATGCTAGGCATGAGTCAGATGGTAACTCTGCCAATGATTCACCTAGGGAGTCACATTCCAATGGTGATGAGGCTAGTAGTCACTATGCAAAATTAACGGCCATGATAGAGTACATGTGGACTGAGGTAGTCAGGCAGAAGAAAGTCATCCAGAAGCAACAAGAGAAGATTGAGAACCTGAAAAGGTTAGTTTTGGAGAAGGGCAGAAAGTACTACATTACTGAGCAGAGGTACAAAAGGACAGTTCCTGCTCACCAAGCAAAAACAATTCTATCTTCCCCTGACCTTTCAGAAGATGCATTCAAAAACGGGAGAATGAACTGAGTGATGGAGTAGAAGAGGAGATGGAGATGGATCATAAGACAGAGACTGAAAAGACTGAGGTTACAGAAAAAGTGTCAAAGACTGCAAGTATAAATCTGGATGATAATACTGTTGAAGTTGATTTGAATGGAAGAACAGAGGAATTAAGATTTGATGATGAGGGTGAAGAGGTGAATATGGCTGAGGAAATAGCTGGAACTGAAAAGGTTGTTACAGATAGGTTTGCTCAGAAATTCAGTAGGAAGAAAAGTATACCACAGATACAAGCTAAGAAATTAGGAACAGGAAGGAAGGTTGAAACTCATAAGAAGAAACCATCACAACCATCTTTGCCTGGGTTCACAATCCGAGAACCTGCTACAACACCTACATTCCAAAGGGCAGACTTACCCAAGATTGATCCAACAGACAAAGGGAAAGGAAAATTAGTTGAGGAGCCTAAACAAAAGAAATCAAAGCAAGTGCCTGCTGCTGCTACTGCTAATGATGAAGAATATGCACAGAGGCTACAAGCTGAATTAAATGCAGAGATGTGTGAGGATTTGATAAGAGTTGAGGTTGAACCTGGTAAATTCGTAAAGCTGAACAAGGAAGAGGTTAACCAATTCGATGAGTGGATGCTCAGAAAAGAGACAGAGGAATCTGTGGAATACTTGGTAGATCAGCTGAAGAGGAAGAAAGCTGAACAAGCAAGAATCAAGAAAGCAAATAACAAGTTGAAGTGCACAATTCCTGCTGAGGTATTAAAGAAAATGACATATCAAGAGATGGCCAGGGCTTATGAAAGAGATATATTTGTGCTGTTTCAAGAGAGTCAGAGAAAAGAAAAGGAAGAAAAGAAAAAGAAAGAAGAGGTGGTTAATGACTTGGAAAAAGATGAAGGGCAGTTGAATGATTTGATGATTATACATCCAGTTGAAGCAGAGTCAATAATTGACTGGATGGTAGTCAAATTACTTATACCTAAGAAGGAGGAGAAAATAAGAATTGTTAGAGCTGATGGAAGTGAATCCTTCTGGAAGTCATGTAAGGATATTTTAAGAAAGATGAGTAGAGCTGATCTGAATAAAATGTATGAGATTGGGAAGATGAAATTGGATGGACAAAGAATTGATAATATCATTGAGAAAGTCACATGGGACTGGATTCAAATGATGTATGAGCCAGAAAAGTTTCCTTTTCGATTTGGTACATTCAAGGTGGTAAAGATGTGGATATATTTTGAGGTGCCTGGAGTACATCAGGTTATCTTAGAAGATGGTGAGATCTTGTACATGCTCACAGACAGAGAGTATGACATGAATCTGAGTTTATTAAGGAGCCTGAAGTTAGCCAAATTACATTCTTCTGTATGTAATGAGGTTGCTCAGAGATTAGTATACATGATTTTGAACCAGATTCACAGAAAAGAACAGTTGGGGAAGAAATCCAAGATTTGGTTTTGAAAGCATCTTCAAAGAAGCTAAAATGGAGAATTTGAAGAAACTTAATGCTGTAGATGACAGATTAAGTTTAGGGGGAGATTGGTGGGATAAACTGATTTGGGTTTGGATTACCACTGTTAAGTCTGAAGAGATCAAAAGATTACCACTGATAGTGAAGAATTACCACTGAAGACTAACATGGTTACCACTGATTGTTGAAGATTAACACTGGTCGAAGATTACAACTGTTAGTTGATTTTGTAAGTAGTTTCCACTGTTTATGTAATTAAGACTGTTAGTGTATATAAGTGGTTAACACTGTTAGATGTTTATACGGACCTTCACAAATGAAGCAGTTACCACTGATGGAAGTTTGTTTCCACTGAATGTTTGAATGTGGTAGTTAACACTGTTTATGACTTTGTGATAAGAATGAGTTTGTTATGGAAGTTATCTAATTCCATAATAATAGGAGATTGTACAGGACTCTATGTGTTATAAATAGAGATCCTTAGAACCTAGATCGAGATACGAAAATTAGTGAATAGAATAGCGCAGCTTCAAGGTGTAAACCCTAATACAAAAGTGTATTCGTCTTATTCATATTAATAAGATTGAGGCTTTGATTTAATATTTGTGTTTCGTTATTTATTATTCTAAATATTTATCTTTGATCTTTCTAATATTATTGAGTGTTATTCCGCAACTTCTCAGTAATAATTCAAAGCTTGTTTAAGTTATATTTGAATTGAAGGAGATCGGGACTGTCACAATTTGAAACCAGATCCGACGGAACTCGATACTTCTCCGACCGAATCTGGTTACCAAGCTTTGGGAACCTACGAGATTTGGTGATGGATGACGCTCACAAATCCCGATACTCTATTCATCCTGGTTCAGACAAAATGTATCACGATCTCAAACAACGATATTGGTGGCCCAATATGAAAGCTGACATAACCACTTATGTTAGCAAATGTTTAACCTGTTCCAAGGTAAAGGCCGAATATCAGAAACCCTCCGGGTTACTTCAACAACCCGAAATACCTCAATGGAAATGGGAACAAATAACCATGGACTTTATCACGAAACTCCCCAAAACGCCGAGCGGTTGCGATACCATTTGGGTGATCGTAGACCGGCTTACCAAATTTGCTCACTTTCTGGCCATAAAGGAAACTGACAAGATGGAACGTTTGACACGACTCTATCTAAAAGAGGTTGTGTCAAGACACGGCGTGCCCATCTCAATCATCTCCGACATAGATAGTCGATTCACTTCTCCTTTTGGCAAACATTACAAAAATCTCTAGGCTCTCGTTTAGATATGAGTACAGCCTATCACCCGCAAACTGACGGCCAAAGCGAACGAACTATTCAAACACTAGAGGATATGCTACGAGCCTACGTAGTTGACTTCGGTAACTCTTGGGAAAATCACTTGCCTCTGTGCGAATTTTCGTACAACAACAGTTATCACACCAGCATAAAGGCTGCACCTTTTGAGGCACTCTACGGACGAAAATGCCGTTCACCCATCTGAGATCATTCACGAAACGACTGAGAAAATCGTAAGCATCCAAAACAGGTTGAAAGCCGCGCGTGATCGTCAGAAGAGTTATGCTGACGTGAGACGCAAGCACCTCGAATTTCAAATTGGGGACCACGTTCTTTTAAAGGTGTCACCTTGGAAGGGTGTCATTCGTTTTGGTAAACGCGGAAAGTTAAATCCTAGATACATCGGACCGTTTGAAATTCTTGAGAAAATTGGTCCGGTGGCATATCGATTGCAGCTACCTCAAGAACTTAGTGGCGTGCACAACACTTTTCACATTTCTAACTTGAAGAAATGTCTGTCTGATGAGACACTTATCATTCCTCTTGACGAAATTCAAATCGATGACAAACTTCATTTCGTCGAAGAACCTGTGGAAATCATGGACCGAGAGGTCAAACGCTTAAAACAGAGTCGTATTCCCATCGTTAAAGTCCGGTGGAATTCCAGGCGTGGCCCTGAATTCACTTGGGAACGAGAAGACCAAATGCGACTGAAATACCCACATCTATTCTTAGATGCCACACAACCCCGGCAACAAGCTAATTTCGGGACGAAATTCTTCTAACAAGGGGAGAATGTGACACCCGGCGAATTAGACCGTCATTAGTAATTAATCGTTGGTTATTACTACTTGTAATTAGTGTGAAATAGGACTACTTACGGAACATTTTGTATATTGTATTATACACTCATACGTAATTAAATTCTAATTACGCAATTTCAATCGGATGGAGTCCGACTCGATTTATATGGACGTTGGTGAAAACCCTTTTTCATAAATAACGTAAACCTATTTTATAATTAAATAGTAGTTATTTACATTATATTATTATTATATAATAATATACGAACACTTTACGTTTTATGCAAAACGTACAATACGTAACGCAAACCCGCTCGAAAACATCAAGGAAACACAAATTCAAAATGTAACAATTTTAATTAAACAAACAAATAAATTAATGGACAAGTGAAAGGAAATCAGGTGGAGCCCACCTTAGTTAAAAGTTCTGCACAGCCTAGGACTTCCTAGACCGGCCATACATCCCCCCAATGTAAAGTCATCATTTTAGTTACTTACACACACAACTCAACTTTTCATTGATCAAAATCTCAGAAGACTTTACCCAAAACTCTCTCTCTCATTCCTCTCCTCACAGCAAACACAAACAGAAAACATTTTCTTTCACTTTTACTCTCAAATCTCACCAAAAATCACAAGAAGATTAACGGAGAACTAGGAGTCAAGCTTCACGATTTTTTCATTCACAACTTGTTCATCACACATTTTCGGGTAAGAACACGTTTTCTCAACTTTCCTTTGTTATTCGTAAGATTTTATGGATTTAACATGCTAGTAAGTTCACTCACAAAGTATAAACTGGAAACCCACTCGAAGTTACCCCAAAACGAACATTTTAAATCTACCAGAGAATCGTTGGCATTTCTTTCCCAAAAATCGAACACTTTCGGGCTTACCAAAATATATGAAAACTTACTTTTTAAGAGTGTAAAAATATTAATATTTAGCTTATAATAGTTTCGGGACCAAAGCAAACTCATTTAATCGAAACCCTTGAACAAAAGCGAAGTTTAGAAACAAACAGTAGAAACATACTAGCAGTGGTAACCGAGGAAATGTGCTAACAGTAGTAATAAAGGAAAACGTGCTATCAGTAGAAACTAGGTAAAATGCACTAACAGTGGAAACTAGGTAAGATGCACCAATAGTGGAAACTAGGTAAAATGAACTAGCAGTGGAAACTAGTAAATACACTAGCAGTTTTAATAAAGTAAAATAACTAACAGTGGAAACTAAGGCAATACACTAACAGTGGTAACCGGGTGAAATGAACTAGCAGTGGAAACTAAGGAAATACACTAACAGTGGTAACCGGGTAAAATGAACTAGCAGTGGAAACTAATAAATACACTAGCAGTACTAATAATGTAAACAACTTAACAGTACTAATAATGTAAATGAACTAGCAGTACTAATAATGGCAATGAACTAGCAGTAGTAATAAAAGAAAAGAACCAACAGTAGAAACCACGCGAGCAGTAGAAACTAAGAGAACAGTAGAAACTAAGAGAACAGTAGAAACAAAACGAGCAGTAGAAACTATGTGAAACCTTCAGTCTGTGGAATTAGCGACACAATCCTTATGTCGCTACCTTTGAAACCAGCAGTATTAACCCAACAGTATTAACCTGCGACATAACCTTTGTGTCGCAACAGTTATAACCAGCAGTACTAACTTGTGTCGCAACAGTTATAACCAGCAGTACTAACTTGTGTCGCAACAATTATAACCAGCAGTACTAACTTGTGTCGCAACAATTATAACCAGCAGTACTAACTAGCGACACGTTAGTCAACAGTATTAACCATAGAACACCAAACCAAACAGTATTAACTTGGAACCCGAATAATCAACCAACTTACTACTTTATTTTATTATCCGTAACAATCAAAGTTAAATACTTACAGGGACAACTTGAAGACACCTAAGGTATATTAACCTTATCAACTTAAAACACAAAACAATCATGATAATATTAATTTGAGAATTTATACCATTTTCAAACTCTTCACCAACGGGCCGTACATGTTTTTCTAAACGTAATTTTGGAACAAACAACATCGAACATAACTAGTTGAGTGGACAACTAGCATGAATGATCTTTTGAGACATTCACTCATATATAACCTTGTGCGTTTAGGGCGCCAGAAGGTTACATCTTTGGGCATACGTTTATTAATTTAAACGCACTCTTTCAAGACTCAGGTGAGTCTCATAGCCCCACTTTTACTGTTTTAACTATTGGGGTGAGAATACATACACTATTTTCATGAACACGAGTACAGATTTACACATATACGGATTACATGAGTTTCACTTTCATAATCCACACAAAAGTCCTCTACACATCATAGTTTCGTTAGTATGGATCTTAGCACGAGTATTAAAGAATAGTACTACTTGGGATTGACCATCCCCGTCCGGGTTAGTAGCTCTAACTGGTCAAACCGGCGCTTTATTATTTGTTCATACGGATGTTCTGGATTAGGCATCTGCAGGAGGCAAACTCATATTGGTTAAGCTTCGGACTATGAGCTCATGGCAATAGTATACATTATTTTGCATGCGTGCAACTCATATGAAATCTCGTGGTTCACATTTACATTTTGATATCTAAACCTATGAACTCACCAACATTATTGTTGACCATTTTAGTATGTATTCTCAGGTTCACATCAGGAGTAGGATTACTCCGGGATCACCATAGCTTGAGTCGCATGATTTACAAATATTGGAGATTTCCTTGCATTACTATTTTGTATTATTAGTTATGTATTAAAATCTCTACATTTATTCGCGAACTCAGAAATTGCTGTAAACAATTTAATTATTAATGTACTATTTTGGTACTGATTTCAAAACGACGCATATAGTGGTCGTTCGATGTAACTTGTGTAATGATCCATGATTAGTCGCGCCCCGACCCGACTTCCGCTGCATCATAATTTGGGGGTGTGACAAAGCCCTAAAGACTTCTTAAGTTTATAAAGTAATTTAATTAGTTAAAAAAAATCAGTTTAACACGCCGGTCCGGCCGGCCGGTCCAATCGGCCCGTTGATTAGCCAAACTTTGAAAAAAAAAACGGTTTATTTTGAGTCGGATTTTTTGAAAAATCCGATTCGACTGGTTGAACCAGTTCTTAAAACATTGCAAACTACCTAACACATCGAATTTGTTAAATTAAAAATATAACCTATTACCTATTACCTATCTACATCAAAATTGAGGTAAAGCTTTTATGATAATAATTTCAAGGGAAAGGAACAACGTAATATTCATTCATTCATTTTTTAGGGTATCGGGGAAGCTAATCATTCATTCGCGATAAATGATAAGCAAATGTAAAAATACATATTTTTACTAAGAAATATTAATCAAAACCGATATTATACCTACTAATATTTATAGATAAACTACTTTTTATAACTTATAATATCATATGATAAATATTAAGAGAATGTTCTAACATTCATCATTAGTGAATGTTAATCGAAGTGGATATTATCAGTTTTTTTTAAAATTATTCGTTAACATTCGTCCACGATGAATGATAATCAAAACGTAAAAAAACATATTTTTACCAATAAATATTAATTAAAATCACTGTTATAACTACTAATATTCATCAATAAACTATTTTTTATAACTTATAATAGCATGAATGCGCTAACTATGGATATGATGCCTGAAGACCGAGTTTTATATCATATGATGAATATTAAGGGAATTCGCTAATATTCATCGTTGATGAATGTGTATCTCCCTCTTCCCCAGAAAATAGTCATTCTCTCTCGATCCGGTCGCTACATATATATATATATATATATATATATATATATATATATATATATATATATATATATATATATTAACATGATAAAAAAAAGAAAATTTATGGAGAGAAGAGGGAGATATTTTTTTTTTTTTGTTACTATGATTCAATACTTTATTGATATGATTCAAATTTTTATTAATATAATTATATAATTTATTGCTTTGGTTCAATGAGTAAGGTTCAAATGAGTACAACAACTTTGGTTGAGAATGGATGAACCAATAAGAACGCGTCACGCGTCATAAAATCCACTTTCCCCCACGTTTTTAAAAATTAAATATCTTCCAAACAGTAAGTCGAAAAATCATAAAAATTGCACCATAAAAATCAGCGTTTTTTTCTCTTCGATTAGAAATCTCACAAGGTATACTTTCGACAAAAAAAAATTTTTCGTTTTCGTTGGGTTTTGTAAACGAGTAACACATGTGTTACCTGCAGGTAACACATGTGATACCTGCAGGTAACACATGTGATACCTGCAGGTAACACATGTGATACCTGCTAACACATGTGCTACCAACGAGTATCACATGTGTTACTAATATTGTACAATCATAAAAAAAAAAGTCGTCGAAAGTATATCATGTGAGATCTCTAATCGAAGAGAAAAAATGCTGTTTTGTGAATCTCATGGTGCAATTTTTATAACTTTTCAATGAGCCATTCTTGAGATATTTAATTTTTAAAAACGTGGGGGGAAGTGGGTTTTGTGACACGTGGCGCAATCCTATTGGTTCCCCTATTCTCAACACTTTTCTCATTCTCATTTGAACCTCACCTTTGGTTCAATATTTTATTAATAAGATTTAGTCTTTTGTTGCTATGATTCAAAAGTTTATAGTAATAAAAAATTGAATCTTAGTATAAAAATACTGAATCATAATAACAAAAAAACATTTTCCCTCTTCTCTCCCTAAAAACCTTCTCCCTTTATCCCACACACACACACACACACACACACACACATATATATATATATATATATATATATATATATATATATATATATATATATAATAGGTGAAAGACCCGTGCAATTCACGGTAATTTATTAAAATTATTTTAGGTATTACGTGATTAAATGATAATTGTAGTAAATATTTTATAAAATAATTTATAAAATAATATTAATTAAATAATTTATAGGACTTTTTTTCAAATGTGACTCATCTTTTTATATTATTATAATATCTGTAGCATTTATAAAATAATAATATAATATTAATTAAATAATTTGTTAACTAAAGTTAAGAGATTGACACGTGACATTTGTTCTTACGTGACAAATTTTGGAGCTTTCTTTTATACTCTTTTAGTATATATATAAATAGATATATATTATTTTGCATAATTGTTCAACAAAATTGCACAATATCAAGGGCTAATTAAATTTGCCTCACTAGCCCAGTTTAAGTTAAACAGTATCGATATATAGAACTAATAAGTTAAGTCGGACATACATCGTAGGTACTACGTACTCCTCGTAAGACATACATCGTAGGTACTACTAATAAGTTAAGCCGCCATGCTTCGATCAACTTCTCGAGTGCCAAACGAGAAGACCCGCCATCACTCATCGCCATAGCCGCATCTACCATCCTCGCCTTTGCCACCTCCCTAATAATCATCCCTTCCTTCGACTCCATCAATTGTCTAACCCGCTTTTCAATCTCCTCTGCCGTTACTTTCCCACCATGCGACTCATTGATCGGTAGAGCCAGTTTCATTTCATCAACCATCACTATCTTATTTAACCTTTGTTCCGCGTGCAACGGCCACGCCACCATAGGCACTCCAGCATGTGTCGCTTCCAATACAGAGTTCCACCCACAATGTGTCACAAACCCACCAACAGACCCGTGGTTCAATATCGCCACCTGTGGGGCCCATCTTTTCACCACAAAACCCCTATTCTTGGTTCGAGCCAAGAACCCATTCGGTAACAACACATCCAAATCGGGCTCCAGCATTGGTAGATATCTTTCGTCTTTATTAATTGTAGGCGGGCACCTTACCACCCATACAAACCGACATCCACTCATCTCCAACCCCTTAGCGATTTCCATCATCTGATCAATCGGAAATGAATCCGAACTACCAAAACATAAGTAAACAACGCTTTCACTTGGCTGAGAATCGAGCCAGTCCAAACACTTGTGCGAATCATCAGCACCACCGTCCGCAAGCAACGGCCCGATACAATAAAGTGGTGGTGTAGGCTGACTTGGACACACAATCCGTCAGCTAATTGCTTTAATCGGTTTTGGTTCTAGTGAATCAAATGTGTTTACAATAATCCCTGCTGATTTAGGTAAGCAATGGGAGAGTTCAAGCAAGCCCGAATAATCAGCTGAGTTCCTATCAAGAACGGGTCCAGGCATGTCACATGATGGTATTGGTGGCATGCCCGGTGAATAAATGAGTTTATTCATATCTCTAAAACTTCCTTGGTTTTTTTTTATCGAGTGTCGGTAAGTAAAGTAATTTCACTAAGCAACACGCACCAGTAGTAATAAAGTAGTAAACCGGGGTGTTTATTTTAGCAGCTGCTGCCATAGCTGAAGTGCAAAAAAGATCGATAATTAGTGCACTAGGAAAAATGGATTGTAGCGTTTGATCAACGTTATCTATACTAAGTCGAATAAGGTCAAAGATAACGGATACCGTGGTGGGGTACATTTTGAGGTCTAGAGGGATAACAGGAAGATGGTGGAACGTGATGGCGGGGACCGTGGCAGAGATGTGGCGGACATAGGTGGCGGTGGAGCCGGTGTTAAAGGAATTGGTGAGGGTGAGGACGGTAATAGTGTATGAAGGATGGTGTTTAATGATGAATTTACCGAGTTCCACCATTGAAATGAGGTGTCCCATTGCTGGTGCTGGATACAAAACTATAGTCCCCATTGTTATGTGTGTTAATTGTGATTTGTGTTATAGTGTTAGCTTGAACTATTGATATTAAATCGATTGAAACTATATTATAATTCATGTTGGCAAGTTGAACATGTAGTTGCCCGATCTAAACCATGTTAACGCCCGGTCACTTGGATTAATTTATCAATTTATAAGCATTTTTAGTTTGCTTGATTAAATTTATTGATATTGGATCATTCGGATATTTATTTGGATATTAGAGCTTAACCAATTATAGTGCATCACGTGGTACAATTTACCTTTTACCTACAAAATAATTGGAAAGTCAAAAGGTGTGTTTTTACACATCGTGTATATGAATGAAAGCTTGTTGAATTAATTAATTAAAGAAGAAAAGAAAGACCACGGCGTTGCTTTTAAATTAACATTCATAAGAAATCAATAATCATCAAATGCTTTATGAGATCTCAAGATCATATGTATATTTAATTTAACTAAAATAACTAGAATATTAATTTCTCTCTCTCTCTGTATATATATATATATATATACACACACTTTATGACATCTCAACATTATATGTATATTTAATTTAACTAAAAATATTAATTTCTCTCTCTCTCTCTATATATATATATATATATATATATATATATATATATATATTCTTGAGATCATATGTATATTTTAGTTATTTTAGTTAAATTAAATATACATATGATCTTGAGATCTCATAAAGCTTTGATGATTATTGATTTTTTATGAATGTTAATTTAAAAATATAGCCCTTATAAAGCATTTTCACTTCTTTCTTACAAATTTATATTTGTCATATCGAAATTGACTAATTTAACCCTTTCATTCATTTACAGTTTGGTATTAATGTTAACATTATAAAATTAATAACTATTAACACATATATGGTAATGATAGAAGTCAACTAATCAAATAAATTAATCTAATTATTAAATTACATCAAATTAATTAAAAATAATGAGTGATGTCCAAATGAGAATGGAAATTTTTGTAAGAATAGAGGAACCAATAGAAATGTGTCACATGTCACAAAACCCATTTTCTCCCACGTTTTTAAAAATTAAATATCTCAATAATGTCTCATTGAAAAATTATAAAAATTGCACCATAAAAATCAGTATTTTTTTCTCTTCGATTAGACATCTCACATGATATACTTTCGACGACTTTTTTTATGATTGTACAATATTAGTAACACATGTGGTACTCGTTGGTAACACATGTGTTACCTGCTGGTAAAACATGTGATAGTTATTTACAAAACTCAACGAAAACGGAAAAAAAAAGTTCGTCGAAAGTATACCTTGTGAGATCGATAATCGAAGAGAAAAAAAACACTGATTTTTATGGTGCAATTCTTATAATTTTTCGACTTACTGTTTGGGAGTTATTTAATTTTTAAAAACGTGGGGGAAAGTGAGTTTTTGTGACAGGTGTCGTGTTCTTATTGGTTCCTCTATTCTCACAAAAAATTGTCGTACTCGTTTGAACCTCACTCTAAAAATAATATCAATTAGTTGTAAATCAAGACCCACTATAAAAAAATAATTTAATTTCCTAAATAAAAATGACTATCAAGGTTTACCACATCAAATTCAAATCGCTACATAAATCAGTTTCAAACAAATATTATATGTTGACTCAAACATAACTACAAATATTAATCGTATAATTTCATTACTAATGATGCGTGTTAAGTAGTGATTAAAAATAATAAGTTTTAATTGAATGAAAATACAAAAGTTAACTTTAACACAACCAGGCAAGAATACATGTTCGTATTATAGTATAGCTTAGGTAAGACCGAGTCGAATCACAAGGAATCGGTGTAAATTAAAATAATTAATTAAACTTTTAAATTACAAATTACAAATAAATAAGGGGTGCGTTTTAGTTCCATACGAACGATTTTAATTAAAAACAATTTAAACTTAAAACAATTAAAAAGATAAAAAGTAACTAAAGATAATCAGATAAAGAAGCGTGTATTTACTTAGATTTGTGATTTCTCGATTCAGGTTTCAGATATGTTTATTGAACTATTGATTATCATTATGGTGATTTTAACAAATATAGATAGTCTCCTGTTAAGGTTAACTAATCCTAATGAACTTTAGCTTAATACTAGATTCTCTTGAATACACTAGAATTTCTTCTATGTGTTATTAACCTAAACCTCATTCAATTAATATTATCAACAGATCATTAAGATTCATTCAGCAACCTCGTGTTAACTCAAGTTTATAGTTATTAGTTAAATAATTATCACATTAATTAGGTTTTATTAATTGCTATTCTCTTAACCTATTACTGGTACAGTCTCAAGCCACAATTAACTAATAAATTACTTAATTGCAAATAATCAATCAACTCATACAAACCCTAGTTATAGCATAAGTCTTTTGACCACGTTAAGTAACAATTAATCAACACACAATTAATATGGATCTTTCAATTAAACTCAATAATCATTCATAACTCAAATCAACATAAACATATCATAAAACCTTCATCTAAGCAAATACAATTAAAGAATTAGCTCATGTTCAAAGTAATCAAAACCACATGGATACTTATTTTAATAAAACATTTAAGATTAAGACTTAGTGGATGCTTTGATAATGTTCTATCAATGGGTTTGTGTAGTTCAGAGGTTTTGGAAACCAGGATGTCACAAGGAATTATACTTACGGCTTTTCCTTAGCTTCCACGGTGTACTACACCAGAGGTGTTTCCATAGCTATACTAAGTATTCAGCCGTTTTACGGTATTCCGTTGCTTCATACATTAACGGTTCCTCTGAACTCATTTAAGTTAAGTTTGTATTTAAGCACAGTAATTCATCCATCTATGATATAAACCAGCCCTTACTTTAATTTCTCAGGAAGTCCCTAATTTAATTACGATGTACTTCAACGATCGGTTAAGATAGTATTTTCCATAGTTTTATAAATCATACCATGTACTTTCAAACACAGATAATTAATTTCCCCTAGATAAGGTCCGCGACGTCTTATCCAATAAGGTTTTAATCACGCTTACCGGTTGAAAGGCGTTAGTTTATAATGAGGTTTAAAATCATAGATAGAAAGTTAATCAAAGCACAAGATTTTCATAACATCATCCCAATTAATACGGCTAACTACATCACAACAAACACGCAATAGTACTACTCACTAATCATGTTAACCGATCCTAAATCTAGCATAATCAAAGCAATAGCATGCATTATAATTAAATAGATAAAGGATAGATATAACCGTAAATGAAGAGTAGTTGAAATAAATGCCGATAGATAACAACGAGCGGAACTCCGAATTACAAAATTGCCCCTCCGAGTATCTCCAACAATTATTACAATATTGCCCTTTCGTTAGTCTCGTTAAATATTAACGGAGAACTAACGACTAACTAACTAACTAACCTAGAGTGAGAAACTAGAGAGAGTTGAAGTGGTGAATTAGAGTGGATGGAAGAATGGATGAAGAAAATGGTGAAATAATGCATCTATTTATACAAGTTTCTCAACTGTATTTCTCAACCATATTTTTGCCTTCAAATGCCAAACCGTATTTCCCAATCGAATAAAACTCACCAAAAATACGGGAGAGAACCAAAATACGGGAGAGTTTGGCCGTATACGGGAGGGAACCAACCGTATACGGGAAGGACTCAACCGTATACGGTTGAGCTTGGCCGTATACGGCTGAGCACAGGCCGTATACGGTCTAGACAGGCCGTATGCGGCCTGTGCTAGGCCGTATACAGTTTAGCTCAACCATATACGGTTGGGCTCAACCGTATTTCGGCTCTTCGGTTCTTCGTTTCTTCGTTTCTTCATTTGGGCGTAACTTCTTCGTCGTTTATCCGTTTTGAGCGATTCTTGCGTCCACGTTCTCGTAATTTCCTAATAAACAAAATGAAACTAATTAGAGGCTCTAACTCAAAGTATAGGTCATAGGTCATTAAAATGAATTAACGAGAATACCGTTGATCGTTTTTGCTCTATTTTACACGTTTTTAGTTCGTTTTAGTTGATTTTAGAAGCATCGTCTATATTATAGCCCATGTAATGAATTTTAGTAAATAATGATTTATTTTAGATGTTTTCATTAATAATGGGGCTAAAAAGGCGGGATTATTATACGTAAAAACATGACTTTTTACGTGTTATCAAATATCCCACACTTAGATTTTGCTTGTCCTCAAGCAAAACTCAAATTTTCTCACTTGATTCCCAATGAAAACATTTTGAAATTGTCGATGCATTTTGGGAAATTAAAACATTTTTAAGAATAACCATTTTTATCTACAAGTAAACTATTTCATAAACCGGAAGTAAATAAGGTATTTGTTTCAGAAATATGAAATGATTCTCTTAGGCATGCTTTCAATTCTCGCGATCTTGAAATATACATGACTAGGCGATCTCACTAGGTGGTCACTCAATTCACTCAAAAGTGTATCGGGTAGTCTTGTAGCATTCGTCGTTATAGGCTTGATCGAGAATCAGATCTCCACCACTAAGGTGATGACGGTGCTAATTATCCCAGGACATTCTATTGGGTTGTAATGTTTAGTGAGGGTTAAGGGGTATGGATAAGTGGAAATTTTTAGGTGTTAAAGGGTTTTGCTTATCTTAGGACTCTTAAACTTATGAAAACCTTTATTTAGACAAACTTTTTATTGTAAACGAAAACGGATAACGGGACAGAAGGGAGAACACTTTAGATAGCTATTTTTACTTCTATCTTTTAAAAACACTTGGAAATTTTTCATACTTTGTAAGGATTCGAGTTTTCGGAAGATTTGAAGCACTTAGCTTTATTTCGAACGACATATAAATAATTGTTTTTCTTTTTGGCTTAAAACTTCTTTGCCAAGGAATTTCTAAGGGATTTTTCTTTTCTTTTTTTTCTTTTTTTCTTTTCTTTTCTTTTGCCCTTAGAAATCCTTTCTTATTTTCATTCTTCAATCATCTAATAATTTCGAGTTTATTAGGTGCCAATTTTTCGCACCACAAAACTCTCGATTTGAGTATTTTAATCATGGGAACGCACACGAGAATATTTTGAGTAAACACGAGATTTATGATTTGGAATGTAAGCAAAAATGATATCTAAATAACGTTTTTCACAACTTTAAAAATTCTAAGATAAGTTTTTGGAATGTATGGGAGTAAATGGGTTAAAGATGTGGGTTTATGAAGAAAAATATGCCGGTTAAGGCTCAAAATGGTTTACTAAGTGGATCATCAACACTTAAAATGAGTGTTGGTCGGTTTGGGCTTGAAGAAAAGGCTAAAATGGGGGGTTTAATCCTAAGGAATGCAAGGTCCTTTAATTGCACCTATACCGCGTACAGTACTCTACCAATGTGGTCTCGAAATGCATGTCAGGAGCAAGTTCTAATTCTGGACATATGCATCGGCACACACACACCAAACGAAATGTGAAGCATTTAAATTGAATGCTTTTCATTAGGCTCAAGTTATCTCACAACAAGTATGGGTTGTATGTGCCTAGTCATGCGATGCACCTCTTAGATTGTCATTTCAGTTTAAGAAATTCCTAACTTATTTAGTCATAATTTTCCAAAACAACTTACTCATATCTAAAAATGATTTCTCTCAAAACATTTTAATTCAAAATTTTTGAAAATTTTTAAGCAAAAGTGAGTTTTTAAAACTTTGAGGAACATTTTATGAGCTTGCTTTTGGACAAAAGAATTTAATCTAGGTATTCTATACTTCTATCCCACACTTAGAGGAACATTGTCCCTAATGTTCTGTTTTGTGGGGATTTTACTGAAAGTGAAATCCCACACTTAGAGTTTGAACATATCAGAAAATGATTCTCAAGTGATTGTTTTGGATTGGAATCCCACACTTAGTGATAAGCTTAGGATATGGTATAGATTACTTTTATTAATAAAACGGTAAAAGCAAAATAAGGATAAGGACGAAGAATACTCCCCTAGCAAATAACTGGTTGAGGTTGAAAGTTTGAAGATATGCTGATTTTGAAGAAGAGTATTTGCCAAAAAATTTCTTTTGCGGCAGCTGCATGAAGTTTATTCAGCTTTTTGGGGAGAAGAAACGTATAAATATATGATATTTTATACTTTTTCACTATTCTCTCTCCTGTGAAAATTATCTCTTAAGTGTGAACACGTTGGATATACTTTGCACCAACTTCTCATTTTATAGCTTTTTACCAAAAGATGTTAAAAATTGTTAGGTCTTGAAGGTCCCAAAACTTAGATACAGATTAAATAACAATTATTTAATATATTAGTTTATATCTAAGTTATATCAAACAGGTTAATTAATCAAGGCGGAATACAAGATTAATTAAGGCACAGAATATATTATGAATTAAAGTTTTATTCACAATAAATGGTTTGTCTTACAAATAAGACAGAGTATTCAAACACACACAGATTGTTTGAATACGATCCAAGTAGTATACTATGATACAATTATCACTACAAACTTAACAGTAAGTGTGGTAATGCTTTTAGCCTAAGCTTAAAGGTGTTGTATACTAATTGTCTTGGATTGTTTTGAAGTGCTTTTGAGCTGCTATTTATGGAGTTGAGTATCAACTCTTTTATCCAGCTCAGTTAGTTGTCCAAGGAATAACAGATTCATCTTGGGCAACTTTACACTCTTCCCTTTTTGCTTTTCTTGGAAATAGAAAAAGCAAAAGGTAAAAGGTTTTTTTGCTGAGAAGAAAACCTTTCTTCGATGTTTGACTTTGCTCAAACATCTCTTCAGTTGTATCGTAGCCTAAAGGAACGAAGAACTTCGTTTATACGATGTACTTTTGTTCTTCAATCTGTGCTCTTCAGTCTGTACTCATAAGTCTGTGATCTTCAGTCTGTGATCATCAGTCTGTGATCTTCAGTCTGTGAAGTATTTTGTCTTCAATCTTCATTCTTCAGATGATGAATTCATAAGTCTTCAAGTAGAGCACGGCTTTCGGTCTGTGAGATTTCTTCAGTCTGTGAAGCACAAACTCAGAAACATTTCTTCAGTCTGTGAAGCACAGACTCAGAAACACAGACCCAGGAAATCACTAAGTTTTTTCTGAATACAACTAAGTTAGATTTTGACTCTTCAGATTTATAACATGGGTTTGATCATTGTTTTTCCCAACAATCTCCCCCTATCTGATGATGTCAAAATCTATTTACAAAAGATAATAGAGAAATAATAAATACTAAAGTGAAACATAACATCTGAATTAAGACTTATATACATAAAAGTCAAAATCATAGTCCGTTCACAAAAATATTACAGTTATTACATGAGATTGTAAATAGTATAAATCTAACAATCTTTTCTCTAAGCTCTGATCTCTTTGATCTTTTCCACTTTCCTCTTCAACAACACTTCCATTTCCTTATCAGATTTTTCTTCAAATTCTTGATACTCCAGGATGATCTTCTTGCAGATGTCTTCAAATCCAATCATCATCCTGATCTTGGAAAGGTTGTTGAATAACCAGCTAATTAGTCTTCTTCTAAATGGCTTGGCTTGAGAATGTTTGCATTCCTTCAGCAGGGCAATGCAATGCAGCAGAGATTCTCCATACAGTCTGTTTTGATCCTAGAAGCACTCTATCCCATTGATATCTCTGTAGCACAAACCTTCAACTTTGCCAGTCTGGACATAGGATCTATCGATAAAAACGATACCTTTTGGTAGAGGATGCTCCCTTCTCTGCTCATTCTCTGTAGATAACCCAACTGACTTCTTCTTTATTACAAAGTTGTTTGCTATGCAGAACAACTTGTATTCTTCTTCTGAGATAAGCCCCAGACTGAGAACTAACTCAATCAGGTAAGATAGCTCATCCAGAACTTCTTTCTTCAGATCTTTGTCAGCTTCACTCTTCAAAAGATTAGCAATGGATTGCCATTCTTTAAGTCCTAGAGTGTACAGGTCATCCACCCATACCATTTTTGAGCTCATGGTCAAAGTCAACTCCAGCCTCAATTTCTGTCCAATCTTTTTCAGATGACAGTTTTTAATCTTCTGCTTGAGCTTTGACTTTCTGAAAGTGGATTGTAGCTTAGCTTTTAGGCTCTCTATCTTCTGTAGTTTTCTTGACAGCTCTTCATCTTCTTCGATCTGTTGCTCAACTTGACTCCTTCTGGATTGAGTCTGTGAACAACCTTCATCTTCTAATTCTTTGGAGAGCATGTCAACAAATCTTGCTTCCTTCAGCTTCTGCTCTTCTTCAGTTAATACATTTAAGTATTCAGTTAAAGACATACCTTGAGCAGTAGCTTCTTGTTGCAAGAGTTCATCCTGTAGATTTGACAGTTCAGGATTTCTTGTACCAGCAGCATGATCATCCACCATCTTCTTGATCTTGCTTAACCTTTCCTGCTTGGATAAGGCAATCTCCTTGCCCTTACCCTTAACCCTATCAACTTCTTCCAGAGTAGAACTCGACCCAGGATATGTGCTTATTAGATGAGCACTTCTCCATTGCATTCTGTCTTCAAGTTCACTTCTACCTGGAGGCAGTATTCTGGTTGTTGTGGTTGGTCTAGCAGGGTTGGCTTCAGCTTGGATGGCTTCAGCACTGATGATTGGAGCATCAATGCTTGCTGCTTGTTGCTTTGAGCTCTGAGTCTGTGATGAATGCTGTGTCTCAGTCTGTGCAGGTTCAGAGGGCACAGACTTAGACTCTCCAGTCTTGACTTTTGAGGCACCTTCATCTACACCTCCAAAAGTAGCATCATCTTCATCATCATCTGATCTTCTAAATACTTCAGACTCAGAACTGCAATCAGAATTGATGGCATCATCATCTTCATCATCAACTTCCTGTTCTTCTGCCAGCTTCACAAATTGATCCCAGGTCTTGATCCCCTTCATCTTTGGTTAGGAATCAAAGATATCCCTTTCGGGAATCCTCCTGGCCATTCTTTTTATTTTCCTGGCTCTTTTGATTTGCAGAGGTTGAACATCTTCATATTCTTCTTCCCTTGGTCTTTTTAACTCCATCTGACCTAGGCCTGAGATAGTTGCTATTGGGTCTATGTGTAAGACAATAGTTGACTCCCCCTGAGTCTGTGCAACCATCTCAGTGTGTTCACCTACCTGCAATCCTTCTGACTCCCCCTCAGTCTGTGCACTCATGTATTCAGTCTGTGGCACAAACTGAGCTTCAGTTTGAGACTTCACCCTAGCACTTTCGGGTCCATCATCTCCATTATCTCCCTCACTGCTATCTCCCCCTAAATCTAAGGATTTATTATTTAATGAATTATCTTTTGGGGTTTTAGCTTCTGCAGACCCAGACTTCATCTTCTTCCCCTTTTTGACATCAGCAGCTAAGCTTGAGAGGGTGGTCTGGATTTCATCTAACCTATTGGATACCTTTTGCTCTAGCATATCCACTTTATCCACCATGGTAGAGACTAGATGTTTCATCTCTAGCTTTTTCTTATTATTATCGAACTCAATCTGTACCCATTCAGACAACTTGGTGATGGCAGAAAGCACATCATTAAGTGTACTAGAAGGCACAGACTGGGTCTGGTTGGAAGGGTTAGAATTGGGTGATGGAATATGTTCCTCACTTGACTCATGTTGAAACTGAGCAATATCACTGGAATCTTTTGGTGTTGCACTCTTTGCCTCACTCTGTGTCCTGTGCATGGAAAAGCGATCATAGGCATTGAGTGGTGTAGTTGTGTTTCTCTCAGATCGAATCCGGTGATAGGATAAGACATCACTGGGAATTGATTGTGTAGCACCTGTTGCCTCAAACAGTTCCTGGTGTAATAGAACAGTATCACTAGCAACTGATGTTGAAGTTTGTATGCCCTTACTGACCATCTGGTGATAAGATGGTAGATCATGGAGCAGAGAAGTTGAGATCTGTACCTCAGTCTGTGACATGATTGAGGCATTGTCGATCTGTGCAGAGGGGTGTAAGGAAAGACTCACTAGAATGTGAACTAGTACAGGACTAGTGGTCAATATAGGATTAGCCATTGTGAGTGGGGTAAAGAGGGGGTGATAGTGCTCAAAATTAGAGCATCTTCTTCAATGCATACTACAGGGGTCAGTGTAATAGCAGTAATGTGGATATCCAAGCTGACTAATCTAGGTTCAGGTTGGGTCAGTTGGGTAGCCATTGGCACTACAGACTCTAGCAGAGCTGTAATGGAATGGTCTACAGCATTGGAAGGTTTTCTATTGACATCCAATTCCATGGATGATGATTCCATTTGTGCTATACTTTTGGGGGTTGAGTCTGGTGATTCCTCCAGAGTGAGTGGTGACTCATCTGGGTTGATTTGTTTGCGACTCTCTTTTGTGGGTGAGGATGGGCTACGATAAGAAGGTTTATCTATATCCATCTCCTCAGGTGAAGAAGAATTACCACCTTCATCTTCTGTTGAAGATGGAACAGACTCAGCAATGTTTGAGTCTGACTCCAAGTGCACAGACTGAGTTAAGTCTGTGTTAATGGAGTTTGTGTGCTCTGCTTCAGCCACACGATCTTCAACAGTCTGGATCTCAGTACCTTTACTATCACCTGAATCATCACCCTCCATAGATGCAGAAGCAACATATGGGTGATCAATCCATTGCTGCATAGCAGCAGTGATAGGTGCTCCAGAAAGTGGAACCGGATGGTTAAACACTTTATAAGTGAGCACAGGGACAAGTATATCTGCCACTTTATTATTAAAGGACATATATACAGACCCAGTTAATCTGGATTGGATGCACAAGGAGAGTAGCCTTATAAAAGGTACATTAAAAATTCTGTTTGACTCATTCACCAGTTTTAAAATTTCTTGAAAGTACAACTCTGCAAAGTTGATGTTTAAACCAGTGATGATTGAGCTCAACAGTTGAGTTTCAAACTCATTTAGCTCCCCTGTGCTACCAGATTTACCTCCTAGACTTCCAATGATGCCAGAAATTAAAAATTTTCATTTGGGGGTGAATCCTGACATCAAAATTGTGCCTTTTTCTTTGGTATATCCAACCAAAGTAAGAGAAGCCCTTACTGCTTCTTTGGTTGGAATGGGTTCAAAATTATTTCCCATAGGCAGGTCTAAGACATTCCTAATTAGCTCTTGATCAATGATAACTACCCGTTTACCATGATCAATAGTACCAGTAATTGCAGTATTGGTACTATTTGAAGAGCAAGTATACCACCATTCCATATGAAAATCAGGATATATTTGAGGAAGAGTGTTGAAAAATGCCCCCCTTAAAGGATGGGCAGACATAAAATTTGTTAATTCCTCAAATCCTTGGTTCTTTTTAGAATCGGGGATGGAAATGGTAGCAACTTGATTATTTATATAGAGTTTTACCTGTTTACCCTGTTTGAAGGGTTTAGCCGCAGCGATGTTGGCAGGTGCCGTGTAAACCCATTGATCAGCCATTTTTAGTGAAGATTTCTTGAGATTGAGTTTGACAATGGTTGAGCGATTTAGGTTAGGGCTTACAAACTCTGTGTATTTTTGGTGTGCAAGTACAAGTGAAAGAAAAGGGGAAAAATAGAAATGGGTATTTGAAGAAATTAAATTTCCGTTAAATGGGACCCATTTGACGGTTTATCCCTTTTCCTGTAACAGTAAGGCTAAGGCACGTGCACTTTTTGTATTAAGCAGATGAATAGACAACAAGCGTCAAAACTTTTAATGATTATTACCATAAAAATGGTTTTAGCATTAAATGCAAAGATATTGTTGTTTATTTATTTTTATTAATAAAATAAAAGTAAAAATAAAAAATAAAAAAAAATAAAAAATAAAAAATACAATTAAAATAAATTAAAATAAATTAAAATAAATAAAAAGAAAAAGAAAAAGAGCTCAGTCAGAGTGTATATTGTTAGTTTGTGTAGTGAGTCTCGATGACGTCACACAGACTGAACCATATAGCAGACAGAGTGAGAGAAAGTAACAGAATTGTAAGATCTTTTTGGTATTTTCTATAAGATATTTACAAAATATCTCTTAGTCTGTGCTTTTTGGTTGTATGTAACTGAAGATACAGACATACAGATTGAAAAACAGGCACAGACTGAGAGTTGAATCACACAGATTCAAGAGTTTTACTAGGGGTTGAGCATTCCTAGTTGACCAAGCAAATACAAAAATCTATCTTCATTCAAAGGTTTAGTAAAGATATCTGCTAGTTGGTCGTTTGTGGGCACATATTTGAGAATCACTTTACCTTTCTCAGCACAATCTCTGATAAAGTAATGTCTGATCTCAATATGCTTTGTCCTGGAGTGAAATACAGGATTCTCAGTGATGGCCTGTTAGTGTTAAAATTGAGGATTTTTCCACTGACCTAATTCGAACAGTATATAAACCCAAACACTTATCGTTTTTCAATACGCTCTCCATTCATACCTAAACCCTTGCGCTTAAATCTTCTATCCACTTCTAAACCTTCAATTTCACTTCGATTGTACAACAATGGCATCTACTTCATCTTCCACACAGCTTGCAACAGGGCAAAATCACAATATGATTGCCTATTTGATGAAACCCAAAGAGGCACAGGACTTCATACAAATCATAGATTTCCTTCGTGCTTCTCACATCTACTTTGCCCTTACAATATCACCCAGAGTTTCTAAAGTTTATATCAATGACTTCTAGGTAAATGCAACAATCGAAGACGAACAGGGGACTAAGCGCATAGTCACCAATGTGGCCAACAACAGAGTAATACTCACCGAGGCTACTGCTCGTGCTTCTTTACAACTGGATGATGAGGCAGGTATAACCTTCTTAACTAATGAGTTTTTATATGAAAATCTGCGCCTGATGGGATATGAGGGCCCTCTTGATACCTTTACGTTTCAAAAGAACCTTTTCTCCTATCAATGGTGATTTTTAATTCACACTATTTTACACTGCCTCTCATCAAAAAGATCATCCTTTGAACAGTTTGGAAGCAACATTGCTTATGCAATTGTTTGTCTTGCAACTGGTCAAAGGTTTAATTTTTCAAATTTGATTTTTTCTTGTATGCTCGGGAATATTGAGCAACCAAAATTAAAATTTTTGATGTATCCTAGGTTTGTGCAGTTGTTTTTAAATGAACAAATTCCAAATCTGCCTGCACAAGATCAACTTCTTGGTATTCTCTCTCACAAATCTAAAGTTTTTTCAAATATGAAAAAAGACTCCAAATTTTCTGGGAGGGTTACAACATTGTTTCCCTCAATGCTTCCTGCACCCTCCACCATCGCTGCAGTTACATCCACTGCAGCTGAACCTTCTGCTGAGAGAATTGACATACCCATCAATTCTCAACCCACAGCAGTTGGGGGTATTAAAAGAAAACAAGGGACCCAACAATCAACCACTGCTGAAGCTAAAAAGGCAAAAACACAGGCATCTGAGGCTCTTGCTGCTCAGATGTCTCAGTCCAATGACTCAACACAGCATGTGGTCGATAAAGCTTCGGATTTAATACTTGTGTTTTATTGTTTATTATTCTTCAATATTTATTCTTGATCTTTCTAATATTATTGAGTATGATTCCGCAACTTCTCAATAATAATTCAAAGTTTGTTCAAGGGTATTAGTGTATTGAGGTAAATTAAGGGACTGACACGCCTTCCATATTTGAGTTCAACAGCCGGTTGAATAATTCAACCGTCGGCTGAATCGTAATTTCAGAATGTTCCGCTGTCGGGCCAGGCTTCTTCTTTTTGGGCTTCCATTTAATAAATCCGATTTTAATCCTCATTCTTTGCCCAATAACTTTAATCTCTTGGGTTTATTCTTCTCTTTAAGCCTAGTCTTCCTAATTCTTAATCTTCACTTCATTTTCTTCACTTTTAAGCTCGTTTTCGTTCCTTTTCATTATTTCTTTGTTTTGAACACCTTTTTACAAATACAAACGAAATCAGTAATATATATAAATAAATTGCAATAAAAAGGCTTAAGAATAAGGGAATATTATTATATAAATATAACATTATTTAATGTTATCAACTAACTGTGACAACCGTCACCAAATCAGGATAGTTGACTGTCGTTGACTCTCACTTTTAATCCGTAAACTAAATCTATGTTCTCGGGCTTGAGACTCGTAAAGATTTTGTGTCATTTCTATGGCACTTGATCATTCATAATCGAAAACTATTGAGCGAAAGAAGTATACGAACGTATGATACTAAGATTCTAAGTCTACAAACATAAATAATAAAAATATTAGCTCATACAATAATAATAAGCTAAGTAAAAATCTATAACATATAATTAATAAAGATATAATATGTTAAAAAGATAAAAACTGAGTTTTCTGCGAGGCTGCACCATTTGGGCCATAACTCTCTCATCCGGACTCCGATTAAGTCGATTCAACAGCCCAGACGACCGGAACTCAGAGGGCTACAACATATCCGAAATTCAGAGTGTTTAGACTTTTTAAACCCAACCGCTGGTTGGATAGGCGTGGGTCAAAATCGGATCAGCCCAACCGCCAGTTGAGCTATTCCAACTGCCGGTTGGATGTATGCAGCTATAAATTCGCAAGTTTTTAACCCTAATCGACTTTTACAAACCCCAAACAAATTTCAGCCGCACCTAACCCCATTCTCAGTCGAATTTCTCTCCAAATCACTTCAAACTAAAGGGTTTTAATCCCCTAATCACTACTAGTAATCGAGATCATTGTTATACGTATTCATTGGTAAGTTTTCGACCTACGATTCATCTTTTAAATTCTTATCTATTGTTAATTCGATTTTGATGTGATCATATGAGGATTTGTAGGATAGGGTTGAGTAATTTATATATAATCGTGCGAGTTAGTATGTTTTGTCAAAATCAAAGAATAGCCGTTACAAGTAGATACGATTTCTGGACAGATTCTTTACCAAACTTTACGGAGCCATAACTTAGTCAAAACCTAATGTTTTTAAACGTTTCTTTGGTCAAAAATTAAGTTTAAGAAGTATACTTTCTGTTCCAATTGATTTTCCATCAAAACAATGATTTTTGGTTAGTCAAAAGGTCGATTCAAGTCAAGTGGTCAGGACTGAGTTTTCGGTTTATAATTTGGGTCAACCTTAAAATGACATAACGCATTTGATATTTCGAATTTGATATTGAAACCTTTTCTTGAACAACTTGAATGTGTCTACTACATAGTATAAAAAGATGGAAACTTTTAAAGTTCGTTAAGTATGAGAACTTTTATAAAACTTTCAATGAGTCAAAGGTGTAACATTTTGTGAGTAAGCTATTTTGGGAAATTTCTAAAAATAGAAATCAATGAGATAAATTATGAAATAATTATTTTAAGTTCTAAACATCTTAAAGGGCGTGTGGTTAAAAGTTGGAAGATCGTTTGAATGAAATTCAAAGCATTCAAAGTATCACGAAAGTTTAAGTAAAATTCGATTAAGCTAAGTCTTGAATCAACTATAGAACTAAGTGTTGCAATTCGTATGAATGGAGTCCTAAGATTCGTTAAGACCTAAGGAAACATAGAGAGAAAGGAAGTCTAGAGTAACACATCAAAAATAGGATACAATGGAAAGACTTTTAGTCTTGTCTAGATTGTAACCCATATCATGTACATGTTTGTAGATCGCCGTACGGACTAATTTGGGAATACTTGCTTGCTTTGCTTAAGGTGAGTTTCATGGCCCCATTTTCTCTTATTTTTCAATTGGGGAATAATAATACTCAACTTATTTTCAACTGTTTTCATGCTGTGAACTCACTGTTTTCATTTTTGCAAGTGATGAATGATTTGTGCATTGTAAATTAATGTGTCATACAAATGTCTTACACATGTGGGATTTAGTTCCACCGCTGAGGTAAGATAAGTCAATTCGGTTATACAAATATCTTGCACATGTGGGGTATAGTCCCACCGCTGAGGCAATGACAACGTTCAGTCATACAATTGGTCGTTGCACATGTGGGATATAGTCCCACCGCTGAGGCAATGACTACGATCAGTCAATCAACATATCAATAGTACTATTGGGCTGCGGCCTAGCTCACGTTTGGATTACCTATCCGTGGGTGAATCTAATCAATTCAAGCAAGCGTTGTGACGCGACAACTGTTATGCGATTCTTACTGCATTAATTTCACTTATGTGTACTATTTCATTTCATTTGTCTTACTACTATCATACTTATTGCACAACAACTGTTTATGTGTGTCAAAACTAAACCTACAAAATTCACCAACCTTTGTGTTGACCTTTTTGAGCATTTCTTTTCAAGAAATCAGAATTAATGAGCTTGAGACTTAGTGGCTTTAGCGAGACTTCTAGGCTGCATTGAGACTTGGTTTGCGATGTGACAATTTGATTCTTATGAAGTTATGACTATATACTCGTGGTAATTATTGACTACGGCACAAGTCGTCATTTTTGTCGGGCGATATCGTGACACGTTGTTGAATTGCATTTAGTGTTTTCTATTATATCAATGTGTTATGATCTAATCGTTCATTGCACCTTGATAACATCAAATAATGTCATATTTATATAATAATATTCCCTTATTTTTAAAGCCTTTTTATTGCAATTTATTTATATATACTACTGATTTCGTTTATATTTGCAGAAAGGTATTTAAAATAAAGAAATGAAGAAAATGAACGAAAATGAGCTCAAGACTGAAGAAAATGAAGAAAAGATTAAAGACCAAAAAGATTGGGCTTGAAAAGAAGAAGAACCCAAAAGATATAAGTTATTGGGCCAATTAAAAGAAGAAAACTCGGATTTGAATAAAAATAGAGGCCCAAGAAGAGAGCCCAGCCCGTCAGCAGAACATTCTGGAATGAGCATTCAGCCGGCGGTTGAAGCTTTCAACCGGCGGTTGAACCTAAATCAGGAAAGCGGTCGAGCGCGCGGGTCAAAATCCGGGTTAACGGGTAAAATTCCGATCCAGCCAGCGGCTGAAGAATCCAACTGGCGGTTGGATTCACGAGCCAGAAATCTATAAGTAGGGTCATTATCAAACCATATACCATACAATTACAATACGAATTAAGTAATTCTTAATTCGGTTTTAGGGTTTAAAGGTCGACTTTAAGGGCGATCAGGAGGCTAGGGTTTGAAGGTTTTCAACCCTAACGAAGATTCGGTTCGGTTATTAGTGTTTGATTCTTATTCTTTTTTATTTGCAATGTGTAATAACTTGTTTTTAGATCTGATCTATCTTACTTTAATTATGAACTAATTCTTTATTGTATTTACTTAGATGAATGATTTTTAGATAAAGGTTTCATTATATGTTTATGTTGATCTGAGTTATGAATGGTTATTGAGTTTGTTTGAAAGATCCATATTGATTGTGTGTTTATTAATTGTTACTTAACGTGGTCAAGAGACTTATGCTAGAACTAATGTTTGTATGAGTTGATTGATTATCTGCAATTAAGTAATTTATTAGTTAATTGTGGCTTGAGACTGTAATCGGTAATATGTTAAGACAAATAGCAATTAATACAACCTAATTGGTGTGATAATTAGAAAACCAATAATTATAGACTTACGTTGACATAAAGTCATTGAATGAATCTCAATGATATGTTGATAGTTTTAATAGCATAAATCTTATGTTGATAACACGCCTCAGTGTATTCAAGAGAATCTAGTATTAAGGTAATGTTTATTAGGGATCAGTTAACCTTAACAAGAGGCTATCCATTTTAGTTAAAATCACCATAATAAATGATCAACAATCCATAAACATATCTGAAACCTGAATCGAGAAATTAGTAATCTAAGTAAATACATGCTTGCTTATCTGATTATCCTTAGCTATCTTTTCTATCTTATAATTGTTTTTAATTGTTTTTATTAGTTTTCAATTAAATATACATTCGTACGGAACTAAAATTTGTAATTTGTAATTTAGGTTTAATTAATTATTTTAATTTACACCGATTCCCTGTGGTTCGACTCGGTCTTACCAAAGCTATACTATAATACGAACAGGTATTCTTGCTTGGTTGTGTTTAAGTTTACTTTAGTATTTCCAATCAATTAAAACTTGTATTTTTAACGACAACTTAACACGCATCACACCTCTTGTTTCCGCCATAGACGGGGTGTGACACTAACACCAACAAAAATATGTATTTTATAAGCACTTGTCATTTCAATATAAATCAAAACACTTGCGATAACGACGGCTCTCATTAATTCATCATAATTCATATCCTTAATTCAGAAGTCATGATTACAACTATCACATTTAACTATCAAACGTAAGTTTAAAATAAATTTTATCATTCAACACCATAAACTAACCCCGTATTTTATATATAAGGTGTCGTACTATCGCAGTATTGTGTGGATACCTACTAGTATATATATATGTGTGTGTGTGTGTGTGTGTGTGTGTGTGTGTAGAGGGGGGAGAGAGTTCAAATAAAAAGACTAATTTTCATATGAACATATAAATGATTTCAAAAATACTTTTTAAGTATTCAAAATACATTTTTTCAAAAAATTTTAAATTACTATTATTAAAATAACTTTTGAAATCTATGATATAAATATATATATATATATATATATATATATATATATAATATTAACTTATTTTGAACTTTTTTTACAGTTGCCACTATTGTGATTCTTTAAGATATTCACAAAATATGACTTGATAATCGCATATTATACATGTGATTGTCAAGTTATAAAATGTTATTATTACGAATAAAATAATAATTTAAACATTAAAAAATGTCGAAATTTTTTTTATTTGAAAATAGCTTCTATAATTATTTTAATAAAGCTACAAAGAAATTTTTATAAAATAACGTGTTTTGAATATTTAAAAGGTAATTTTGAAATCATTTATATGAAAAATAACCTTTTTATTTGAAATATATATATATATATATATATATATATATATATATATATATATATATATATATATATTTTGAAAGGATCGGGTGAGAACTAGAAAATATGTTGTCGTTGGCAGCTACTGATAAACTGAATACGCCATCTCCGGCGATAAAAAATTGCGGATCGTCACCAAAATTACGCACAAGCAAATAAATCTGATGAACTACAAAGCTAATTTTTAATTCGAGGAATTATACTCCTATTGATTTTGATAAAATATAAATATTGAAAAGGTCAAAAAGCTGCAAATCGTCAAATGGATCCGTAAATTGATACCGGAAGTTTGGCATCAAAGAAATTCATGTATTAATCAAATATTTTTTCTTTTTTTTAATTTTGTTGAACAGTCCATAAATTGGCGTCGATTTCAGTAAACACGTTATCGGTATTGTTAATTTCTCGAAATTATCGATCAAAACCCATGAATCGTTAGAGAAATTAGAAAAATTTAACATTGGAAGTATGATAACAACAGGTGCAGAATTGATTTTGTGCCCATGGACAAGTGCAAAACTGATTTTGCACCCATGAAGAACAAGTGCAGAACCGATTTTGTAACCATGAAGAACAGGTGCATAATTGATTTTGTGCCCATGAACAGGTGCAGAACTGATTTTGCACTCACGAAGAATAGGTGCAAAATTGATTTGCTTTTTTTTTGTAACTAAATAAAAAAGGGGGGACTTTTTATCGAATTAGGTATGATTTTGAAAAAATGATTTGGTTACTTTAAAAAAAAAATGGTCTGGAGAAGCAGAAGGAGCTTAGGGGTGGTTCTAGGAGCTTAGGGGTGGTTCTCACAGTTTTCAACATCATTTGGTTCTCACGAGATCCTCACTCTGTCTATATATATGCTAAAGGAATATAAAAGAAAGCTCCAGAATTTGCCACGTAAGCATGAATGCCACGTGTCAATCTTTTAACTTCAGTTAACAAATTATTTAATTAATATTATATTATTATTTTATAATAATTAATAAATAATTAATATAAATGCTACATATATTATAATAATATTAAAAGAGGTGTCACATACGAAAACAAAGTCCTATAAATTATTTAATTAATACTATTTTATAAATTATTTTATAAAATATGTACTACAATTATCATTTAATCACGTAATATTTAAAATAATTCTAATAAATTACCGTGTATTGTACGGGTCTTCGATATATATATATATATACAGACACACACACTAAACGAATATAAACGAAACCACTAAACTATTGCATAACTTACATCGATGTGAATCGTACGGGATAAAGATAAAAATCTAATGTAATTAAATTAATGAAAAATTAATGACAGCTTTAAAATTGTCAATAAGATTTTTATTTTTGTTTTATTCTTAATATAAAAAGTGAATATAACGCTTAATTTAATAAATTATTTATATTTATGAAATTAGTTCGTTAGAGTATACTAATTTTTTAAAGTATAGGAGAACCAATAAGATTATAACATTTGTACAAAAACTCATTTACCCTCATCTTTTTGAAAATTAATTATCTCACAAACGTCAAATCGGAAAATTATGAAAATTGCATCATAAAATTCAGCGTTTTTTCCTATTCGATTACACATCTCACAAGGTATACTTTCGACGAGTTTTCTTTTTTTCTTTTTTGGTGGGTTTATAAATTACTAACATATGTGTTAATATGTTGCGTTTAGAGTTTAGGGTATGGGGTTTAGGGTTTGGGTTTTTTTTTCAAAACTCTAAACCCTAAATCCTACTAAACCATAAACACCAAACACTAAACTCTGCTAAAACCTAAACCGTGTTAAAACCTAAACTATAAACTCTAACCGTAATCCTAAATCAAATGTACTACCAAATACTATCACATGTGTTAATAATTTGTAAACCCACTAAAAAACTAAAATACAAAAGTTGAAACGTATGCATAAACATGAATATCAAGTTACTAATGATACACTTAGTTTGTAACTTTATTCTCGAAACGTAAACCATTACCCCGAAGAACATATTCCCATCCAGTTTTCATTGAATAGAAGCACAAATTCCCATCGATAACCCCTCGCAAGTGACATCTTATCGTGAGTCATGATAAACTCGCTATCAGTTTCGCACTGACAATCGCGCAACGCCTGACAGCTGGCGTTTCACAGTTATGTTGAAGAATCCAACATAATTTTTTTTGTTTGTCCAACATTGATTACAATAGATTATATCGTTGAAAAAACTAATGTTCCATATTATTTGACCTTTTTCAAATATTTGACATACTTTTTTAAGCGGTTAAATTTTTAATTCTTAGTTATTCAGTCTATATATTCAACACATAAAACAAATAAATAGCTATTGGTTGATTTTATTTGTTTGATTTGTTTTAATGAATGCAGTATATTGATGGATGTGATAACTTCATTATTTTTAACATGATTCAGATAATTTCAAAATCCAGCTAAACTAATCAAAGTCCAACATGACTCATATACTTCAATTACGAGGGATACTTAACTTGTAAATACTAGAAAACATGTAAATACTAGAAAACAAATACGTAATAATTAAGATTATTACGGTATTATCGGGTCTCATGTTTAATTTGATGAATCCAAGTTTTCAATCTTTAAACATGACACTCAACTGCGGATTCTGCATTCGTAGGAAAACTGATCTATAAACATCCGAATTCATTCGTATGTATACTTGTATCATTCATTGACCAAAAATGAAATTAAACATAATTTAAAAATAAAATAATATAAAAAATAAAAAAAACCCGTAGAAATGTGGTAGATACGTACAAAGTTTAGATCTTGCTTTTTGTGTTTAATCTTTTGATGTGCAAGTACGTATAAGACGAAAAACGTGCATTTTATTAATATAAACGAATAAATCCAAACGAAGGTGCGTTAGCCCTATTTCCAGATGATCAACAAACACGTACTACTTGCTCAACATTACCAATATGCATCAAAAGCTTGTTTTCATTCACCTCTATATAATTCATTCTTACATCCACAAATATTTCACAGCCACGCACAAAAATGTCCACTATAGTTTTGTACCCATCACCATTCATGGGTCACCTTATTTCAATGGTAGAACTCGGTAAATTCATCATTAAACATCATTCTTCCTACACTATTACCGTCCTCACCCTCACCAATTCCTTCAACACCGGCTCCACCACCACCTACATCCGTCACATCTCCGCCACCGTCCCCGCCATCACGTTCCATCATCTTCCTAATATCCTACTAGACCTCAAAGTGTACCCGACTTCAGAAGCCATCGGTTTTGACCTGATCAGACGTAGCGTCCACAACGTTGCGGAAGCCCTCAATTCCATATCTCCTAGTGCATTAATTATTGATCTTTTTTGTACTTCAGCTATGGCAGCAGCTGCTAAAATAAACGTCCCGGTTTACTACTTCATTACTTCGGGCGCTTGTTGTCTTGCTGAACTTCTTTACTTCCCAACACTCGATCAAATATACCAAGGAAGTTTTAGAGATATGAATAAACTTATTTATTCACCGGGCATGCCACCGATCCCATCATGTGACATGCCCGGGCCCTGTCTTGATAGAAACTCGGTTGATTATTTGAGCTTTCTTGAACTCTCACATTACTTGCCCAAATCAACTGGAATTATCGTAAACACATTTGATTCACTCGAACCATCACCGATTAAAGCAATTAGGGACGGATTGTGTGTTCAAGGTCAGCCTACACCACCACTTTATTGCGTTGGGCCGCTTCTTGCAGATGGTGGTGATGATTCGCACGAGTGTTTAGATTGGCTCGATTCGCAACCAAATAAAAGTGTTGTTTATTTGTGTTTTGGGAGTGAGTGTTTGTTTTCAATTGATCAGTTAACAGAGATAGCAAATGGGCTGGAAATGAGTGGACATAGGTTTTTATGGGTTATACGGAGCCCGCCAACGACTACGAAAGACGAGCAGTTTGTACATCCAAAAGTGCTTGATTTGAATTCGTTGCTGCCAGAAGGGTTTTTGGATCATACAAAGGATCGGGGTCTTGTTGTAAAGAAATGGGCTCCACAAGTGAAAGTGTTGAGTCACGAGTCCGTTGGTGGATTTGTGACGCATTGTGGGTGGAATTCAGTATTGGAAGCGACACGTGCAGGCGTGCCAATGCTGGCGTGGCCGTTGTATGCTGAACAACGGTTGAATAAGATTGTGATGGTTGAGGAAATGAAATTGGCTATACCAATTGATGAGTCAGAAGGTGGGAAAGTAACCGCAGAGGAGGTTGAAAAGCGGGTTAGACAGTTGATGGAGTCGAAAGAAGGGAAGATCGTCGGGGAAGTCGTTATGGAAAGGAAGGAGGATGCCGCGAGAGCGATGAGTGATGGTGGGTCTTCGCGTTTGGCGCTTGCTAAGTTGGTCGAGTCGTTTGATACACATGAGCTAGCGTCTTTGTGAAATTTTACGTTGATGCTACTAATAATTAGGTGAAAATTAAAATATAATTAATTTCGATCATGAGAATTAGCGTGTTTAAATATAGTATTTTGTTAAAGTTTCCTAAATTACTTTGTGAAAATGTTTGAGATTTACCAGACACGTGAATCATGAAAAATATGGGCCCATCAATTGTGGAGAAATAATGTATCCACTAAGATATCATTCACAAACGTACAAATATATAAAATCCAAAAAAAATAAAGGTTGGGAAGAAATTAAAATTTTAATGTATGATTGGTTATCATAAATTCTAATTCTAATGTACTACATGTAATACCAATTATCTTGCAAGTACAGAGCTCCTAGAGTGATTTTTTATGATGAAAAGTACCTATCTTTTTTCCCGTATTCTTTTTGTGCATCAAAATGTAATCAATGGTGCATCGAAATGCTTATAAACACAAGAATCCTTTGTTATACATTTGTCCATCAAAAGTTTGTAAGAACGAGAGTTTAGATGAAGAAGAATTCATTCCTGTAACTCAATCGCTTAATCAATACGCTAATTACAGTTATATACAACTAACAAAATTAACTAACTAACTACTGGACTAAAAACTTAATAATTAACTTTACAAATTTAGTCCCTAAGCTTTCACTTGTAACATATTTAGCCCTTTGAGTTATCTTGTCTTGTACACTCCCCCTCAAGTTGAGAGTGAGATGAAGTTGAAACTCCCAACTTGCTGAGCAAATGATTGTGTTGATCCACTGTGGCAATCTTAGTGAATATATCTGCAAGTTGCTCCTTAGTATTGACATATGCAATTTGAACTTTACCATCTTTAATTTGATCCCGAACATAGTGACAATCAACCTCTATGTGTTTGGTTCTAGCATGAAAAACAGGGTTGACAGCAATGTGTAAAGCTGCTTGATTGTCACAATGCAATGTTGTTGGACCCAAATCATTTAAACCAAGATCTTTAAGGAGACTTACAAGCCAAGTTATTTCACAAGAAGTTAAGGCCATAGCTCGATATTCTGCCTCTGCAGATGAACGAGCCACAACTGCTTGCTTCTTAGATTTCCATGATATTGGATATTGACCCAATAAGATGCAATAGCCAGTAGTGGATCTACGAGACATGGGTCAATTTGCTCAGTCAGAATCACAAAATGCAGTAAGTTGAGCAGCTGAGTTATGGGCCAGAATAACCCCCTGACCAAGTGATTGCAGAAGATATCTTAATAGATGCTTAACTGCTTGCATATGTACAGAGGTTGGAGACTGCATAAACTGACTTAGGAGTTGAACTGCATAACAAATGTCTAGGCGTGTGATAGTCAGGTAGATCAGTTTTCCTATAAGTCTTCTGTAAGACTCGGGATCATCTAAAACAGTACCCATCTCAGGTTTAAGTTTCAGATTAGGATCTAAGGGAAGTTTATAAGGTTTACTATGAAGAACTCCAGCTTCTTTTAAGAGATCCATAGTATACTTTCTTTGTGAGATAAACAATCCTTCTTCTGCTTTAGTAATTTCTAGACCCAAAAAGTAACTAAGAGTACCCAAATCTTTCATATGAAAGTGAGAAGTCAACTGATTTTTTAGTCGATTTATATGGTCAATATTACTGCCAGTAATTAGTAGATCATCAACATATATTAAAATAGCAGTAAAGTGACCAGACTCTTTCTTGGTGAATAAAGAGTAGTCTGCTTTTGATTGTTGAAACCCAAAAGAAATCAAAGCAGATGACAACTTAGCAAACCATTGTCTAGGAGCTTGTTTTAACCCATAAAGTGATTTCTTTAGTTTGCATACCAAGGGTGGTTTGAAATTAGTTACAGACATCTGAACTGACTCCCCCTGACCAACATAACCAGGTGGCATTGACATGTACACTTCTTCAAAAAGATCACCATGCAAGAATGCATTTGAAACATCCATTTGACATGTATCCCATCCATTCATAGCAGCCACTGCTAATAAGGATCTAACTGTGGCCATTTTAGCTACAGGAGCAAATGTTTCTGCATAATCTATGCCCTTTTGTTGCCTATTACCTTGAACAACCAATCTGGCCTTTTTTCTGTCAACAGATCCATCAGCTTTGAGCTTGGTTTTGAATAACCAATGACAACCTATGGCTTTCTTACCTTCCGGTAAAGTTGTTAATTCCCAAGTCTCATTTGATTCTAATGCTCTAAGTTCAGCATTCATTGCCTCACACCAATCATTTTGTTTAACAGCTTCTCTAAAATGAGTAGGATCAGTGTTTGCTAAAAGAGCACATATAAAATCCTGAAATTGAGGTCTTAAAAAGGAAGTGGAAACTTGGTTAGCCATTGGAGTATGCTTTAGAACAGGAACATTTGTAACATAATCCTTGAACCAAACAGGTGGTTTAGAGACTCTAGATGATGTTCTAGATGAAGGCAAACCAGAATTTGATGTCTCAGAATTAAAAGTCTCAGAAGAGGTATGAGCAGGTTCAGGAAAAGGGCATTCAGTTGATGATTCAGAAGAAGAGGGAGGTTGAGATCCTGTGGATGAAACAGGAATCTCAGTAGGACTAGTAGCGGATGCAAATAGAATATCATCAACTGTTGAAGGAGACTGAGAAGATGGCAAAGATGTAGGCAGAGGAGTTAGAAATTGAGAAATGCTTGAGTATGAATAAGGGAAGATGTGTTCATAAAATCTAACATCTCTGGAAACAAAAGAAGAATGGCTGAGCAGATTGTAGAACTTATACCCTTTTTGATGTTGTGGATATCCTAAAAAAACACATGGAACACCTCTTGGGGAGAATTTGTCTGAGTTTCTAGATGGGTTGCTAGCAAATGCAAAACACCTAAACACTTTCAAGTGATCATAAGATGGTTTAGAACCCAATAGAACTTCATAAGGGGTTTTATGATGAAGAACTGAAGAAGGTGTTCTATTTATTAGATAAGTAGCTGTTATGACACAATCACCCCAAAATTGTAAAGGTAGATGTACATGAAATCTAAGTGCTTTAGCTACTTCTAGAATATGTCTGTGTTTCCTCTCAACCCTACCATTTTGTTGAGGTCTGTCCACACAAGAGGTTTGATAGAATAATCCCTTGATTAGTGAGAAAAGTACCACATTCACCTTTGACAAATTCAAGAGCATTATCAGACCTAATGATTTTGACTTTAGTATGAAACTGAGTTGAAACAAATTTGAGAAAGGATTTGATTACAGGAAAAGAGTCAGACTTATGAACTAACAAATAAGCCCATGTGACTCTGCTACAATCATCCACTATGGTCAAGAAATATCTGAATTTACCATTAGTAGGTGATTTGTAAGGTCCCCACACATCAATATGGATTAGTTGAAACAACACAGAGGCATGAGAATCACTTAAAGGATATGGTAGTTTAGTAAACTTAGCCATTGGACAAGACAAACAAGTACTTTTATTAGCTTCAACAGTTGCATTTGGAAGACAAGAAAGACATTTCAAGTTTGAGTCAGAAATGTGACCCAATCTGTGATGCCACAGATTGTAAGAGCTACTACAAACATTAGCAGCTTTATGAAACAAACTAACAGGATAAGAAAGAACACTAGACAAAACAGAATTCTCAACTATCAAAGATTGTAGTCTGGCATCTATTGAGTGAAGAGGAGTATTAAGCAGGACATACAATCCAAGCCTCCTTTTACCCAGTGCCAGTACCTTCTTTGTTGTCAAGTCCTGAATAACACAGAATTGAGGATAGAAAGTAACATAAGAATGATTTTCTTTTGTGATTCTTGGAATTGATAAAAGATTGAACTTGAAGGAATGAACAAGTAAAGTGTTTTTGAGAACAATGCCATTTAATAGTTTCACATTTCCAATATGAGAGATGATTGAAGTAAAACCATTTGGCAAATTGATTGTTAGTTGAAAAGGCAGTTTCTTTGCTTGAATCGGATTGTTAGATATAGGTGTCATATGATCAGTTGCACCTGTATCTAAAATCCATTCATGAAACAAAGGTGAGTCAGATGGTAGAGAATTGATACCTGCAGCAAAGGTGAAGTCAATTTCTTCATCAGTATCAGTTCCTTTCCCTTCATCAGCATTTTGATCAAACTGAGTTATACTTTTCATTAACTGCTCGTAGTAAACACCACATTTCCACCCTCAGCAGTAGCAGCAATCTTTTTGTAACCTTGATTCTCTTTTCCCTTAGACCTAAACTGCTGTTTTGGTTGACTTTGAGCTTTGTACTTATAATGCCATGTAGGATACCCAACCTTTTCCCAACATTTCTCTGGTGGATGCCACTTGTAACCACAAATATTGCATTTATCCTTCATATTCACATTGCTTTTACTACTATACAGAGTAGTAGTTTCCACAGCTGAAGAAAAATTGCTTAAAACATCTCTTTGTGATTCTTCTTGCTGTAGCAGAGAGCAAGCACTTTCAACATTGGGCAAAGGATTCATAAGTAAGAGTTGACTTCTTTGAGGACTAAAATGCTCATCAAGACCATTCAGAAATTGAAACAGCCTTTGTTCCTCCTTTTGCTTATCAACAGCAGCTAAAAAAGCTATGATCTCAGGATTTACAGCAGTCAATACAGGTGACTCATTCATAGAATCCAGTTCTTCCCATACGCATTTCATCTTAGTATAATACTCACTGATTGGAATTCCTTGTTGTTCTATGGCATAGGTATCTCTGTGTAACTTATATTTTCTAGATCCATTACTTAGAGCAAACGTTTTTCTAATTGTTGCCAGATTTCATAAGAAGTGTTAACAAACATTATAGATTTAGCTATTGATTCACATACAGAACTCATCAACCAGCTAATCACCATGTTGTTACAAGTGTCCCATTGTTCAGCTTCAACGGGATTGTTATTAGGTCTTAGAATTGTACCTCTTATGAAACCAATTTTGCGTTTTGTAGATAAGCCAATTTCTACAGCACGTCTCCATGATCGGTAATTCTGAGAACCGATGAGTTTTTCTTGAATTGGCAATGATCCAGGTCCATCTGATGGATGCAAAAACAACGGATTTTGGAACACTAATGGATCCATGACTCAATTGTATACAGCGGAAGCAATTTACACAATTTTCACACACTTGAATACACAGAAGTAACTAATTTGATCTAAATTTTATCAAATTAGGGTTTCAGATACGAAAGAAACCAAAAACACAAGATCTGAGAGAATTAAGATTTACGCACAAATCACAATGAATCAATTTCACATGAACACGAAGAATTAGGTTCAGAAATTGAATCGTGATGTGGAATCGATCATACAAGCTCTGATACCATCAAAAGTTTGTAAGAACGAGAGAGTTTAGATGAAGAAGAATTCATTCCTGTAACTCAATCGCTTAATCAATACGCTAATTACAGTTATATACAACTAACAAAATTAACTAACTAACTACTGGACTAAAAACTTAATAATTAACTTTACAAATTTAGTCCCTAAGCTTTCACTTGTAACATATTTAGCCCTTTGAGTTATCTTGTCTTGTACAGTCCATAAGGATAGTTTTTACTTGATGTTTTCCTAATCTCGTGATTACGAAATATACAATTATATATTTTCATATCTATCCGATTTTATATAAGCTTTAAGGTCTCATTGTCAACAAGTTCTCAGATTTTGAGACACGAGTTATGAAAGCAGTCGCTAATGGTGAGTACATCCGAGATGGTCCAACTCCACCAATTTACTATGTCGGCCCGTACGTTGGTTAGAGGCCATTCGGGTGACAATTCTCGGGATATGTTTACTATGGCTAGATTCGCAACCGAAGAAGAATGTGGTGGTTTTGATTTTTGGTAGTTTGGCAAAGATTTGTGTGGGTGGTACTGGTTCGGAATCACCCCGGGAAAATAGAGAATGTCACGAATTTGAACTTAAAGAACCCGATCTTGACGAATTACTTCCGGAAGGGTTTCTTGATCGAAATAAAGATACATAAAAAAGAAAACATATATTGGTAAGATTAGAAAATGTGAAAATACATTAGCATCATACCCATAGTTATATTGTTATTCTCGATAAGTTGCTTTTATTAGTAAGAACTTGAAAACCATGTTACTTTCCCTAAATCAACCACTTTGGAAAAGAGAAAAAAATAAATTGATAGATACATAAAAAACAAATAAAAGTTATTGATACCGTTCAAAGTCCAGTATATAAATTTAGATGTGATTCTATTCTAAAATCAATTGGTACTAGAGAGTCTAGCTCATGAACTTATACATTGCATCCAACGTAAACGAATTCGTACAACTCGGTTAAGTTACAAGCCTTTTACAAATTCTGAAATGATCATTGATCAGACTTTTGAGGTGATATTTTTGTAACAACATTAAAGTGATTAATTATCAATTATTCAATTTTCAAAAAGGTACACCCAAAAAGTAATACGAGTATAACAGAAAGTCAGAAACTCAGAAAGTGAAGGATGAGTTAATTGGATCAATAACTTTTTACTGTTTTATTGTATTGCAAGGACTGGTCCACAGGCCCATGTACTGGGCCAGTACTAGACCACGGTCTGGATTTCACAATGGAACGGTAAATAATACAGTAGTATCACCCAAATACATGTTCTCTGATTAACATGAATAAATCGTATAAAACATGTTTTTTGTTTTGTTTTTAAGCTTCCATAATCATTTCTAAACATGTTAAAATACTTGGTATTTATTACAGAGTTTATGTCTACAGTTTGTTACGGTTCGTACATACATCATCATTTGAGGTACATCTAGACATATGTAAATGTTTTCAAAATTGTGGACATTAAATTCTAATTCAATGGAGGGAAGCTAAAACAATATAGCAAAAGATGGCGACCAAAGACTAAGTACGTGATAACATCAAACAATGTCTTATTTATATTTTAATATTCCCTTATTTCTAAGCATTTTTATTGCAAATTATTTATATATATTACTGATTTCGTTTATATTTGCAAAAAGATGTTTAGATTGAAAAAATAAAGAAAATGAAGAGAAGATTAAAGACCAAGAAGATTGGGCTTTGAAGGAAGAAGAACCCAAAGAAAATAAGAAATTGGGCCAAAGAATATAATTAAAATCGGATTAATAAGATGGAGGCCCAACAAGAAGAAGCCCAGCCCGAAGCATGGAATATTCTGGAATTGACATCCAGCCGGCGGTTGGAATATCCAACCGACGGTTGAATTCAAATATGGAAGTCGGTCGAACGCGCGGGTCAAAAGCCGGGTTTTCGGGTAGAAATCCAACCCAACCGGCGGTTGGAATCGCGATTCTGGAATCTATAAATAGAGGTCATTATCAACCATTAACCATACACAATTACATACGAAATAAGTAACCCTTAACTCGGTTCAAGGGTTTAAAGGTCGACTTAAAGAGGTATTTGGAGGCTAGGAAGCTAGGGTTTGAAGGTTTTCAACCCTAACGAAGATTAGTTCGGTTTCTTGGGTTTGATTCTTAATCTTTTCTATTTACTATGTGTAATAACATGTTTTTAGATTTGGTTTTGTTTTCTATAAACATGAGCTAATTCTTTTATTGTATTTACTTAGATGGATGATTATTAGATGAAGGTTTTATGATATGTTTATGTTGATTCAAGTTATGAATGGTTATTAAGTTTATTCGAAAGATTCATATTAATTGTGTGTTAATTAATTGTTACTTAACGTGGTCAAAAGATTTATGCTATAACTAACGTTTGTATAAGTCGATTGATTATTTGCAATTAAGTAATTTATTAGTTAATTGTGACTTGAGACTGTAACCGGTAATAGGTTAAGAGACTAGCAATTAATATAACCTAATTGATGTGATAATTATTTACCCGATAATTATAGACTTGCGTTAACACGAGGTCACTGAATGAATCTTAATGATATGTTGATAGGATTAATAGCATAAAGTTTATGTTAATAACACGTTTCAGTGTATTCAAGAGAATCTAGTATTAAGGTAAGGTTTATTAGGGATTAGTTAACCTTAACAGGAGGTTGTCCATATAAGTTGAGATCACCATAATAAACAGTCAACAATAAACATATCTGAAACCTGAATCGAGGAATCACAATTCTAAGTAAATACATGTTTATCTATCTGATTACTTTCAAGTTACTTTCTATCTTTTTAATTGTTTACAATTTATTTAGTTTTCCTATTAAAAATTGTTCGTACGGAACTAAAACGCCCCCGTTATTTAATTGTAATTTGTAATTTTAGGTTTAATTAATTATTTTAATTTACACCGATTCCATGTGGTTCGACTCGGTCTTACCAAAGCTATGCTATAATACGAACAAGTATTCTTGCCTGGTTGTGTTTAAGTTAACTTTAGTATTTTCAATCATTTAAAACTTGTTATTTTTAACTATTAAAGTGTTTTTTGGACGGATACACCGATAAAATCAACAAAAAAGAACGAGTGGTGAATAGATTGTCACACCAATAGAAAAAAAAAGTATTTTCAATGTTGAATATCTTTGTTCCCTAACGAATACTTGTGAAAAACATTATCAAACACTAATACAATAATATGATTAGGGACACATTTCTCAATCTTTGGAACTTTATGGGTGTAAAATGTAAACAAACCTTTCACCTCGAATAATCATTCTCGGATAAGCATAAAGATTTTGCCGATCCATTTGTTAACTAAAAGGTTGCTTAAAAACTCGTGAGATGCTTAATTAACATGTTGGAACATGTTCTCACTTATATATATATATATATATATATATATATATATATATATATATATATATATATATATATATATATATATATTGTGCATGTTTATAGGATAAAGATTCCGTGAGAACTAACAATCTATAAGAACCATAAAAATTAAGTGCGAAATACAAATTGCATTTAATTTTTTTTTTAATAATATATATTATATTACAAATACTTAGAAGTTATAGAACGTCCGAAATATTTTATTATTGTATTTTTTTATATATTTTTGTATTAGTTACAAATACAACATAATTTTTATAAACCTTCAAATAATGAAAAAGATAAGTAAATAGAGGGACCTAATTGCTTAATTGGATCTCAATTTTAAATGATGACATCGTAAAGGTGAATCATATATTATATTTAATATAGTTCTCACCAATTGTTAGTTCTTAATCATTTCAAACGTAACAAATTGCATATAAATGTTATTTAATGTTCATATTATTGGGAAAAAAAAGTTAAAACCCACAAAATGCATGTTAAATTATACTTTATGTGAAATGTTCACATGTGCACAGAATTGCACATGTGAACGAAAAAATATAAATTTGATTTTAACATTAATTATGAGGTTTTTCAAACTATTTAGATTTTAACCTTAATCTAAATCAATATTTACAAGTGACTGAATCTGCTCACATTTAAAAATTTCTATAATTTAATAGTTTTGTAGTTCTGTACGTGTTATATATATATATATATATATATATATATATATATATATATATATATATATATATATATATATATATATATATATATATTAAAGTAGTGTGAACAATTGTTGACATGTTGCAACATGTTCTTATGATCACCATTTTAATATCTTATGCACAATTAATTATGGAATTAATTGTACAGTTATTAATAACAAAACAAATAAAAAATGTCTTAATTAAAATGCAATGTATTTTATGATCATATATAATTTGTGACTCCTATAAAGTAAAGTAATACATGGAGTTGCAAGAAAAGAGGGAACAAACGGGGAGATTTGTGCACATGATGGCTTTACCAAAATATTGTGTTTTTGTTTTATGCAAGTGCATGCATGGATGGTGCTAACTAATTAACTAACTCCTTGCTTACTGTATCTCTGTTTCAGTTACTATTTTATATTTTTTTGCATTTATATGTCGGTACCTTTTCTATTCTTTAAGAAGAGTTTAAACAATTGAAGGTAATTAAATTAAACGGGAATTTAGTAAAATAGTAATCAATAATTAATATTTAATATATCTTATGATGATACGCACTTAGTAATTAAAATTAAAATCTTTATATATAAATGTTGAACTTAACATAACAAGTACATACATGTACATGATAATTATTAATTAACTAAACTTAATTATTATTATATATATTAAATATAAATATTATTAATAATATTATACGTAGTCTAGGTTCATTAATTCAAACATTTGATTGAGAGACAATAAACACTCTAAATCGAGCATCCCATATCGATCATAGCTTTAACCTGGTCGGCAAATCTGGATATATAAATTAAAAGCACAAAATTTAATCAGACTAAATCTTTTAGGGTGATGAAATTACATATGCATCAAAACATTAAATTTTATATTTTAATGTAAAAATTCATATCCAACCAAGTCATCATATTTGATGTAAATAATATTGTACACCAAATTTGTGAAGATTTTGTACCAAATTTGGACTATCTCCAACTTTAACTAGATCAAATGCTCATTAGTAAAAGGGTTAAACTATACGAAAATGTAACTATTTATAGTCTGACATTCATTTATGTAACAAAGTATTCGAAGTTACATTATGTGTAATAAACTTTCAATTTATTGATATTGTATGTATTTTGATGACGTGTCAACTTGTAATGACGACATTGTCACCACATACAGCCACGTAAGTAAATGTACCAAAACTTACATACAATAGCGATAATAATAAGTTTTAATACATACAATAGAAGCCCGAATAGTTTGATACATATTATGAATGTCATACTATAAATAATTACATTTTTGTGCACTTAAACCTTAGTAAAATAACTAAAGACGTCATAATCATATTGGATTTTAACAAATGTGTCCTTGTATCGATATGCGTTATTAACATGTGAGATTTATCGTTATAATGATATTACTTATTTATTTTTAGTATCAGTTACTTAATTCTAATATACATACTTATAGATTATAGATTAAATAATAATTGAATGAAGTTCTAATATAAAAAGAGTTTAGGGGGTGCAAATATTGGTTATCAGTTTGTGTGAAAATTTGATGCATACATTGAGGATGAATCACATTTAGTGTAAACATATTATTTAAAGATTCTTTATTTGAATCAAATTTGATGTATGCGTTGAAGATGCTATTAATTCTTGTTAGACTCTATGCAACAAAACATTAATATGATCAAGAAAAATCCAAATAATAATTAATAATCACTTATCTTCACTTTTTTCCGTTAATCTGGCACAATGTTACAATATTCATTCACATCGTTAAAATAGTACATGTTTCAACCGTGATCCCTTTCACATAAAAAAGGAGGTGCAATCGACAAGATTAATTGTTTGGCCTTTGGAATTAAGCAACTCAAATCAAAGTCAACTTGATTAGGAGGAAGGAATGAAGACATTAAGACAAGATTAAGCAAGAATCAAGGGCTATTGTTTCCTTGATACCATGTGCTTTCATTCATTGTATTATTATTTTTTACATGTAAGCCACCTATCTCCATAATTTCCTTTTCAAGTTATTATTTATCGACTATCTCTTACATGTTATATAGTAGTAGGTATTATATATACGGGTCTCAAAAAATAAATTCGGGTTCAATTCTCTTTGAGTAAACATTTTGGGATGATCATGAAAAAGATCGATCCGGAAACAATTACCCAAATTCTGTTGTGTGAAAAAATATTTGTTCACATTATTTTAACCAAAAAGACTCAATTTTTCCTCTGGTAACCTGAATATGGATCCTTTTCCTTATGTCGATTTCAAGTGATATATCATTCCGCATGTTTTCAAGTTATCTATAGTTCATCGTGTTCTCACCAACACTAAATCACTACCTCTAATTTAACAGCGGATCTGTTGGTGTTCTAATCGGTGAATAAGTATTTTGGTTTTAATGTTATTTTGAACCTAGCATGTTTTGGTGTCAAGATTTAAGACATTAGCTATCAATTAAGTGTTGTAAGTTATCTATACTTTATTATATAAAGCATTTCACGCTTCTAATTTGAAAAAAAATTAAGAATAATTTTTAAGAGTCAACATTTATTTTTAGAAATTGTATATTTTCAAATAATTCAATACATCTGACAATTAATTTACTTTCTTCATCATTAAATCTCATTTATTCATATATGTAGAAAAATCAAACGGGTATATTACCAATAACGATTTATATGAATGGTTAATACATCGAAAAATAATAAAATTTGATACAAAACTACCAGAGCACATTCGATATATTCTATTTTCTGCTGAATTGTGCGGGTATATTGCTAGTAAATTTAATCTCTATTTATCTTTAGCACCATGTATGTCAAATGTTGTTAATATTTAATATTCATTTTTTTTAACAAAATATAAAAAACCCACAACGAAAGGTCTCTGATCTAACTTTTTGTTTAGTTTCATCATCTAGCTAATTCGTATAATCGTATTAGAAGTTTGTATTTGAATGTTTGACACCCTTCTAATTTAATTACTATCCCAACGTGTACGAACAAACGTTAAATTTATGGTAATGTTTGTAATAAACCAACAACGTCTACGAATTAAATATTCTGGTTGGTTTATGTCTTAATGTGTCGCAGATAGTAGATGACGTATCTCTAACGGTTACAATTTAACGTCGTTTGTAATAAATATCAAATCGAATACTGCAGCTGTGAATCATGGCTAAAAAACAGAGCTCAGATTAGCTACACTATTTTACAGTACACAAAAACAAGCAAAAGATTTATACTTTCACTTCATCCAAAGCTTTTTACATCATCCTACTACTACATCTTTACTCCTACTAGCTCGTACTAATTACACATTGTCAGTTTTATGTAATTAATTTCCTCAACAACTTTTCCCGCCAATTCTTCCTTTTTTCTTTCAAATGCTGGTTCTGTTACTATTTTCATCTTCAATTGAAATCCGCGACTCGTTGTTTGATGGAGCACTTCCAGATCTTGACAGAACACAACAATCTGTAATCAACAATTTAACCACAAATTAGCTAACAGAAACACACGGAGTAATTTAAAACTTACGCCAGGTTTTCAATCTACATACCTTGTGAAGGCGAGTTGTACGATTTTTTGCAATGTTGAATCGCGCTTTTAATCGAATCTTGCTGCTCTAACGCAGAATCATCGCTCTTCGTTACAGGCGTTTGCAGAATCGCAGACGCCGAACGGCTTTTTCCTAAATGCTTACGCACGTCTCTAAACACGGTGCCACGGCCACCGCTTCGTTTCTCTTCTTTTCTAGGAGAGAAAACAGATGAAGCTGGAGATGATGAAGGCGTTATCGATTTCTCCGATAACCTCGATTTTTCGTTACTTCTTTTTGTAGCCTTCGGTTTCATTAGATTTAAATACTTGTTAACAACGTCTTTATTAAAACGTTTTGATGACGTAATATTCTGATCCTTATTCTCTAAATCAAATTTACGTCTTAAACTGTTATCTCTCGTTAACAACGCTCCGATTTTAACGTCTTCGATTTCGCTTCTGGTTTCTGATTTCTCTAATTTTGACTTATTATTTTGAAACGAACCTAAAATTAACGCACGAAGAGGCGATTGAGGCGTTTTCGTCACTGAGGTAAGAATTTTCATCTTAGGTGATGAAAATGTGAAACTCGATTTGGTATCGATGTCATTCTCGTCACCGGAATTTGTGAAAACTAAATCGAAAAAGGATTCTTCATCGTCGTCGATTGTGGAATCGAAGGAGAGTACGGAGGCGGTATCTCCACCACCGGCGAGTTTCCAGAATTTTAGTAAGCTAAAAACGTCCATCGTAGGGAAAGCCAGTGAGAATTCAAGGGAGAAATGGTTTTTATTTTTTTTAAAGTGGAAAAAAGAGAGAGTGAAATGAGTGTGTGAATTGTTTGATTGGAATGGAATGGTATATAAATGGTGTGATGATGTTGGGGAATGAGGGGAAGCATGTGATTTCTCCCCGCGGCTACATGCTATGTATAAACATTTACGCTTTCTCCCATTTATTTTGTTCAAATTTCAATGATCTTATTTTAAAAAATAAATAAATTAAATATATGATGATTATGCTATTTAAATATCCGTTAGTACTTCATAACTGTCGTTAACCGACCAAAATTATTTAAAAGAATTTTGTATTTTTTTTTCAAGTATTTTATATTTGTAGGTATTTTAATAGTTGGTCAAATGAGTACTTTTAAGGTCAAAGGTAGTAGGATACAAATGGCTTTAGCATGGAGGTCGAGCCAAGTATGGTAAGAAACTTCCAAGGACGGTGTAGAATAAAAGAAAAAGGGAGTAGTGGTTCACCTAAAAGAGCCAAAAAGTAAAGAAAAAAAGTGAATAGGGGTCAGAAATAAAGTGCATGACAAAGTGAAGGGGGTTTAATGGTCACTTTTGCTTTTTACTGTTACTATCAGAAATATAATGGAGTATAATTATTCTGTTTGCAAACCTTCCGTAAATTACATTTTGATTTTTTTTGGCAATATTAATAAATCAAGTTATAATACCTAACATATCGTTATCTATATTTTTACTTAGAAAATAGTGATACAGAGGTTGAATAGGTTTTATTTTAGCGGTTGAATGAGTTCAAGTCTCACTTTGATACAAAAGAATGTGGTGTGTAGGATGTTTGAGTTTGATTCAGAATTATCAATTTAAGAGCTATGTTATTGATTCAAAAGTAATATCATTACGTAATTTTAGCTTTATTTTGTATCAAATGATATACCTTTTTAGAAAATTAAATCTTTTGTAATGCCTTCAATTGGTTATGGGTAGGGTGTGTTTGATAACAACCGACTGAAGCTGAAGTTGAAGTTGGTGGCTGAAGCGAAGAAGTTCTTAAGTGCTTCTATAATCTACTTGAACTATCTTATATTTTAAGGGCTTCTAGAAGCTTATTTTTATAAGGAACCTCTTCAAATTTGATTTGTCAAACGAGCATTAATTTTTTTAGGGTTTAAAAGTTTCAAAACTAGAGGTGTGTTGGGTGTTAAACACACCGAATAATAGACGAAATGACAAAGTAAAATTAAAAAAAAAATCATGTATATATGTTTGAAGCAAACCGGCAAATGAAATAATTTGATTCCTGGAACTGAAATTTGAAAAAAGTATGTCACAAAGGAGTGGGCAACCCTGTGAAAAAGAAAGAGAGCAGACTTTTCTTCAGGTTATAAAAAGGTTTGACTTGCTCAGACTTTATTAGCACCACCAGACACCAGTTAATAACTTTGGTATTTAAATGTAGCCCATTTCCGTTTTGGCCCATACCCCACAGGATTTGCGCTTGTTACTCATAGAGTGCAAAAAATCGGTTTTTTTCGATTTTCGGTTTTTTTAAAAATCGGTTTCAAAAAAACCGGTAAAAATCGGTTATTTAAAAAATCGGTTTCGGTTAAAAGCGATTTTCTCGGAATCGGTTTTTTTCGGTTTTGAACCGGGTTTTTTCGGTTTTGAACCGGGTTTTTTCGGTTTTGAACCGAGTTTTTTCGGTTTTGAACCGGTTTTAATCGGTTAGTTTTTTTCGGTTTTTTTCCGGATTCGAATTCGGTATAGTTGTATAACAAAATTTAAATAATACAAATGAAAATATAAAATACAAACATAAATTTTATTTAAACAATGTAATTACAACTAAAAATATAAAATACAAATACGAATACATTTCGAGCTTCGGCATGGCCATCACCCGGAAACGTAATCGTGTAGTATAGTATATCGAGCTTCGGCATTGCCATCACCCGGATACACTTAACTACTTATGTCGTCCCAAACTTCATCTTCATCCACGGATTCAACTTCAAGTTCTTCAAATTCACCTTCATCTAATTTGGTCGTTGGAGGTGATATCCCTAATTTGACTTCTTCATCTTCGATAATTTCTTCAACATTACCTAATAGTGGGCCTTTCAACGTGATTGCATTTTGTATCCTATCCACTCCGTCCAAGTAATCTTTCAAACATACACATACTTCCACGGATTAAGCGGTTAGTCTTGACTTTCTTTCCGATATTATTCTACCGCTAGTAGAAAAGGCCGATTCGGAAGCTACCGTCGAAGCTTGGACGGATAATAAATCCCGAGCTATATCGGATAAAATGGGAAATTGTACTTCTCTTTCTTTCCACCAACTCAAAAAGTCAAAATTACGAAACTCCTCAACACTTAAAGTGGTTAAAAAGTTTGTAGACATATAGTGTCCCAACTCGCTTGTTGGAGCCGATGTTCGTTGATGCTTTGTAGCGTCTTCAAGTAAAGCATTATAAAAGTTTATATTTATGTCGTAGGATGATGCTCGAGATGTTCCCGCCCGCATTGAGTCAACAATTGAGTTATGTTGTTGACCATATTTTGTTGCATAAATCCCAAATAATTGTGTAAAATGTTTTTCAAATTTAGAAAGTTCATTTGCTATATAGTTCGGGTCGTCGGTTAAGTGTAAGTCTAAATTTTTCATAATTGTTGAGATTATACGTTGTACGTCGCCAACATTTAAAGTTGGATTTAGTGCGGCGGAACAAGTAAAAATCAAAAGCAAACTACCAAAATATTTTATAAATTTCTTTTTTATAGCTCTAACCATTTTTCTAAACATTGGATATGTCGAGGTTTCAAATTCTTTTAATTTTTCGATCATTATAAAAATTTGGTTTAGAACTAACGAGCTAGTTGGGTAATATACACCCGATAATACAGTAGTAGCCTCTTTAAAAACTACTAAAAACGAAGTTAAATCATTTAGTCAATCCCATTCATAATCGGTTATAGTTACGGACTTATTTTTAGCAACTAACATATCATTAAAAGCATTTAAAGTAGCACGTTGTCGTAAAATATTTTCAAACATAGTGTGAGTAGAATTCCACCTAGTATTATTATCGTAGTAAGGTCCTATGGGAGTTTCACCACATTGTGCACGAAAACGTCTATAATTAGCTTGTCATTCGTTACTCGAACTATATATAGTTACTAATAAACTCTTAAAATTTTCACGTATATTAGCACATATTTGTAATGCCGCTTGCACGGACAAATTTATAACATGAGCAACACAACGAGAATGAAAAAAAGAGCCATCTAAAATTGGTTTTATACGTAATTTTAGTAAATTCATAGCTCTAGTATTATTTGACGCATTATCTAGTGAAATTGTAAAAACTTTATCATCTAAATTATATTCAATTAAAGTGTCATTTAAAATTTTTCGCAAATTACATCCCGTATGCGGATAACCAAACAATTTAAAAGCAATTGTACGTTTCATCAATAACCAACTCATGATGAAACCAATGGGCCGTAACGGCTAAATAAGAATTTGTCGTACCATGTGATGCGGTCCAAACATCACAAGTAATAGAACGCCATATTTATAATTTTGAAAACCATCAATTATATCTTTTTTAGCCGTTTTCCATAATTTATACGCATCTTTTCTAAGGGTAGTACGACTTACTTGCTTGTATCACAGTTGTAGTCTCTTTTTGATGATATTCGTAAGCCGTTGGTTGTCGAAGTGGTTGAATGGAAACGCCTCTTGGATGACAAACTTCGTAAAATCTTCTCGAAGCGCATCATTGTAACACCCCGAATTTTCTAAATTAAAAGTTAAGTTTTCTGTTATGCGACACAAGGGCTAGTGTCGCAAGTAGCGACACTAAACCTTGTGCGACACTAGGCTAGTGTCGCAGAACTCAGTGGATTGACGGTTATCAGGGGTTAAATGTGTAATTGTGTGAATAATTAAAATAAATCACCTTCCAAAACATTCCAGAAAACTAACAAACACTCCAGGTTCATTTGTATGTGTGTGTGAGATTTTAGAGAGAGAAAGAAAGTAAAAACAAGAAGAGATCAAGGATTAAGCTTAAAATTTGAATTCTTAAAGGTGTTTTTCTGGCTTTAAAGGTAAGAGGTTAAACCCTTGATTAAACTTGAGCTTAATTTCATGCTTATTGATGAAGGATTGGAATTTTAATTAAGTTTTAAATTGAAGAAAATTGGGTAAAATGTTTGTGTTGGTTGAAATAAATTTGAATGAGTTTTAAATAGATTGTGTTAATCACCTGCTGAAACTTGATCGAATTAAAGGTGTTGAAATTGCCCAGAAACTTGTTAACTTTGAAAGTTTCTGCCAACCTGTTTGTCATTGCGACACTAAGCTTGTGTCGCAGATTAGTGTCGCAGTGATGTGTTTACTGTTGTTATTGTTATTATTGCGACACTAAGGTAGTGTCGCAGTATATGTCGCTAAGATATGTTAATATTGTTCGTTAGTACTACCCTATGTATTGTAGCGACACTAGAGCTAGTGTCACAGCTTGTGTCGCTTGTTTCCACTGTTAATTGTAATTGTTGTTTTTGCGACACTATAAGTAAGTGTCGCAGGTTGTGTCACAATAGTGTGTTGTGCGACACTATATTAGTGTCGCCATGATGAGTAGCGACACTAGGGGGTAGTGTCGCAGGGGTTGAATTAATATTTTAATAATATTTATAAACAGAGTTAATTACATACGGTCGCCTCGACAGGTATTTCGGGTAGCAATTCATAAATATCTAAACGTCATTCTCGAGGTAAGTAGTAAGAAAATAAAGAGTTTATTTATGCGATTTAATTAACATGGTCGTGTTACGAGATTTCATTGAAATGACAATTACTCAGATCACGTGTGTGGTTGAGTATTGAATAAATGAGTATATAGAAGAGTATGCCAATTGTCTGAGTAAACAATTGTGCAAATGAGTAATAATGCGTATGTCAATTGCTGAGTGAACAATTGTGCTGATGAGAAATAATGAGTAGGCCAATTGTCCGAGTAAACACTTGTGCTAATGAGTATAAATGAGTATGCCAATTGCTTAGTGAACAATTGTGTTACTGAGTATAATCATTTGTTGTGAGTGCTAATCTACCGAGTGAATGATTGAGCACTTATTTGTAAGGCTTGAGATGCCTGGTTTGAGTAACCTTGAGAATATAACTCAAAAGAGTTAGGCTTGAGGAGCCATGTGAGATCATTGAGATGCGATGTCGGGAAATGAATTTGAATTAATTTACATTTCTTTTACTTACTAAGCATTAAGCTTACGTTGTGTTGTGTGTTGTGTTGATAGGTACTTCCAAAGGGTTTAAAGGTGGGGATGCGGGCAAACAACCCGAAAGCTGCTAGTGATGGACTTACTACAGTTGGATAGTAAGGAGTCGAACTCATGAATCATGCTCTGTATAAAACATGACACTTTGTAATAATGATGTATATGTTGTGTAAGAACGACGTTTGTTGTTTTGTTAAGTATATTATATAAAGTGTTTTACGAATTGAGTTCTAAAAAAAAAAATTTAGGACGTTTCAACCATTATCTTATATAAATACCCCACCATTCGAACCAAGTGTCGATTGTGACGCATCTTGACTAACCGCTCAACAAGACCCGTTTTTGTGACTTCTTAATGTGGAGTTTGATGTGGGGTTATAAAACATCCCACATCTCTTGAAACGGGCCTTTTCCACTCCATCATTCATAACGCACATATCGTAATTCGACCAAATTTTCGGGTTCCGATTCGTTGATTTAACTTGCACTACATCAACGTTTGTGTAAACTTTGTTTCGTACATTGCTACCAACGAAAGCAGAACCGGAACCGGAAGCTTGTGATTGTATGTTTTTCATTTTCGCAAACAAAGAGTATATATATATATATATATATTGAGATTTAGAGTGATTTTTTAGAAAAGAATAGAATGTTATTGGCGTGTTTTGAACCCAAACCAACTAGGACTATTTATAGGGATTTTAGAGGTGCCAAAATAACCAAAAAACTTCAAAAATCCGCTCCCCATAGGCTCCCACGGCTATGTAGCTGTTTGATACATTTAAAAAAAAAACCCGGGTAAAACCGGTTTTCTCAAAAAACCGGTTACCCCGAAAACCTAAAACCGATCAAAACCGGTTTGGTTTTTTTAAAACCGATTTTCCAAATAACCGGTTTCAGTTATTTGGCCGGTTAAAAAAACCCGTTTTTTTTTCATCTCTAGTTACTACTGTATTTAATTTAACATTTAAAAGGGTACACTTTTTGAAAGTTATATATTGACATGAAAGAACGTGTATATCGATTTTAATCTTTTATTATATCATCCAGATCCAGATGAAAAAAGCAAAGAAAAATGATATGTAGGTCTAAATTTGAAGGTATAAATCTAAATATAAATGTAATTAATAGATATGAAAAATTGATCGAGGCAGATTAAAACATGCCCGCCATCAAAAGAGTTGCACATTTACTGTTATTAAAAGTCACCTTGTCTTCAAAATTAGTAAAGACATTATTTTGTAAAAATAGTACGTTTTTGTTTAAGGTCCTTGCATAGGCACGGTACAACCGATATAGGTATAGTCCTTTTATTTGTACTATATGTCTATATGTTGTAATTATAACTCAATAATTCGAAGGATAGATAGATTTTACTCTACCAATGTTCCATTACCAATTTTGATTATGTGTTAGTTAGGAATTTTTAATCCAACAAAAAGCATATCTAACAAACCTTTTCAAGTTCAAAAAAATAATATAGAAAGTTTTACAATTTGCATCTTCAACAAAATCCAAAATCAAACTGAAAAATCAATCTTTATCCATCAAAGTGGGCCTATTTTGGAACTTAATTGGTTCAAAAGTATATTCGTTGAGAATGTACTTTCCTTTTACTAACTATTGATTATTATTATTATAGAAATATGGATATACCAAAGCATAAAGAATTACATGAACAAAGGAAGATTATTGATGATGAAGCATCATCATACACCCGAAAGTCCGAAATCATCGAAGATATTTAGCATTTATGTCGGTTATTTGTGGCGTTTTCTTAATACATTAAGAGTTGAGACTCGAGTTTGAGCTAATTATCTTTTGGCTATGATGAAACAAACACTCACCCCTCCATTTTCGTTTAGAAGCTCCAAGTTAGCTCATATATTCGTCGTCATCGGTGCGCTACTGCTACTTAGACTTGTCATCTAATGGTAATACCTTTGTCCTCTCATCATGTGTACTTAAATTCATGTACAAAATTACATATACATAAATTAGATCATGCATATCTCAGTGGCTAATTTTTATCCGGGATACCTTGAATCTGATATCAATTTTTCGTCTACATGGATTTGTTAATATTAATTATATGGTCAAAGCTTATGCGTTGCCTCTGTAAATTGTTTTTTTTTTTTTACTAAATTTATTGTTATAATAATAGTCTTCTTTGATGCATTGGAGACAAATTACAACATTAATTTGAGTCAACGGTTTTTATAAAGTTCCTAGCAAGTTTGTGAGTAGTTTTATACGCATCATTTGACTTTGGAATTAACTAAAATCACCAATATTTGTTACAATTTAGAAATAACACAACGTGGAAGGCATTATCACACTTTTTTCTTCTTCTTTTCTATACATAATACATATTGTTCCTCGATCATTCATTCCACTTACATTCTCCAGCTACTTACAGATTTAATGAGCACTTAACATATAGTATTTGTTTTATTTTACATATACATAATAAAAAAAAATATAAATTTAAATATAATATTCATGTACTCGTACAATATATTCAAACGAAATTGATATGCAAGTAGCCTAGCGTCCAAGGTTTTAAATTATATGTTCCATTTTGGGGGAAACTTTAAGGCAAGATCGAGATCCCTCAAAAATTCATTTTATCACTTATCCGGACAAAAAACCCGTGCATCTACTTGCACACTATCTTGTTTGGATTGGATTGGTCCTAGAATTGCCTAATAGTCCTAATTCTAAAAAGACTGGAAAACTGGCAAAAAACTGGACTGGACTGTTCCAGTCCTATAAAAGAACGGGTTTTAATTTTCTATTAAAAAGTTGGACTGTATTGAACTGGACTGAAATCTAATTTAAACCAACTTTTGCTCATCTCTAACTTCAAGTAATAATCTCTAAATCGGTGGAGCGGTAAACACAAATCCGTTTACTTTTTATAAAGCACACATATGTAAATCATCATTTCCATCATAATTTGAGACATGGGGTCATCGAATCCATACTCTACATTATTACTTACTTCATTGTTCCTTACAAAGAAGAAAAAGACCAAGATATGATGGTCTTAAAAATATAAAAATAGTCAAAAATAAGTAAAAGGGCGACATAGTTACAACCTAATAATAATAAAGAAACAACAAAATTTACTCACATTTTTGTATTGTCCTTATTGTCCGCTAAACTATATAAAAGAGTACATCTACAAACCAACAATAAAGCGAATAATAATAATATTTTGTGTACTAGGCCCAATCCATTATGGGCTTTTAAAAGCCCATAATTATCCGTCAACCCTAACGTCGTCAATTTAAACGGAACTCCCGCTCCCTACTTTTTCACATACCCGCTTCTCATTGGTTCCCGTGAAAAAGATACCAGCTTGGGTATTTACCCGACCTAAGGCTCGGATCCAAACCTCCATATTTTGTTCAGATTTTTATTCATTCCCCCTTCACAGTTCTCACACACTTTATTTCAAAATTCACATACATTTTCTCTCCTGATTTCCGGCGCCGTATCTGCGTCAGATCCGGTAACCGATAATCTAGAAATGGCCGATAACAACGCCGGTGAACATGAACAATCATTCGTTGAATCTGTGAAGGAAAAAATCACTGAAACGTTTCACAAAGATGATTCAGCATCATCAGATTCTGATAATGATGCTAAGAAAAGCTCGCCGGTTTCTGACGTTAAGGAAAAAATTTACCGGTTGTTCGGTAGAGAGAAGCCGGTTCACAAGCTCTTAGGAGGCGGTAAAGGTATGTGCATTTTATTTTATCTGTAAATATATGTACGTGTATTTACAGTGTTAGATGACTTAGTTAGGGTTTATGCTTTGTGAATTTGATCGATTTTTGACTATCTAGAGTGATTGCGATAGTAGATCCGTGATTTTAGGAAATTTAGGTTTTGATTAATGAATTAATTACGTTGGGTACAAGTTTACTTTTAGATAGATTTGAGTACTGTTTGTGATCTAGATCTGTATTGTTCTTATTTGATTTTTATACGTGTTTAGGTGTTTGCTAAAGTAGATCGGACATTGAAAGAAGTAGTTATAGTATTTATGTATTATAGTTTTAGAACTTGTGATTTAAATAAGTTAACTTGTAAGTGATGTAGATCCAGAGTTCTGGTAAACTCTGTATTTGGACTGGTAGTATGTGATAGCCGTTTATTATATCATCAAACTAACGGTCGGTAATGATCACCTTTTAAACAATGATGGATTTAGTAGGATCACATGCCACCGATATGCTAATATCAAATGGATCTACTGATGGAGTATATTTCCGTGTCGTTTACATGTTCGAATTCAAAAAGTTGTCACTTGAAAGCATGATTACTTATTAAATTAGCTCATTATGATTGATTTATCAGTTGTAGTTTGTTTGATATGCCAAATAGTATCTGGTGTACCTTTTTTGTTTTGTTTTTGGTCTACTATGGAGTTTGTATTCAGTTTAATCATTGTTTCACTTCTATGATCAAGCTGGTGCATGTCAGTGGTTTTTTTTTTTATCTTTTTTGGCAATTCATTGTGGCTCAGCAATTCAAATTGCAATGCCCTACTTAACAATTATGTTTGCTTAACATACATTCAGTCATGGAAAACTAGTTTGAGATTATATATTAGAGATCGGAGATTTTCTGCTTTATAGTTCTTATAGTTTTGAATTTTTTACAGCTGCGGATATATTTCTGTGGAAAGACAAGAAAGTTAGCGCTGGTGTTGTTGGTTTTGCCACCTTGATATGGGTGCTTTTCGAATTGGTTGAGTATCACTTGCTTACACTAGTATGCCATACTCTTATATTAGCTCTGGCAGTCCTCTTCTTGTGGTCTAATGCCGCCAGCTTCATAAACAAGTAATATTCTTCTGCTTTTTTTTGTTTGTTATTTGGTAAATCAAATTTGTTTCTAATGCAACTTGACCTCTGTCTTTTTCTTTAGGTCTCCTCCTAAATTCCCAGATGTTGCCCTCCCAGAAGATATCGTTCTTGGTGTCGCCAATGCCTTCAGGCTTGAAATCAACAGAGCCCTAGCTATCCTAAAGAGCATTGCTTCAGGAAAAGACTTGAAGACATTTCTTGGCGTATGTATTGACCCTTACAACCATTATGGCAACTCTTTTGATCGTGTGTTTTTTATGTAATAATAAACAATATTCAACTAATGATACTGATATATTTTTCGTTGACACTAGGTGGTTGCCGGTTTGTGGGTTCTTTCAATTCTTGGAAGCTACTGTAACTTCTTGACCTTATTTTACGCAAGTAAGAATTGATTCACAATTATTTTTGTCCTGTCAATGTTCAAGTTCATTTCCATTCAGGACTGTTTTATTGTTTTTGAATCGTTTTAACCTTTTCTCAACTATCAACAGGCTTCATTCTGTTGCACACAGTGCCATACCTTTACGATAGATATGAGGACAAAGTTGATGCTTTTGGTGAGAAAGCAGAGGCTGAGATCAAGAAGCAATATGCAGTGTTCAGTGTCAAGGTTTTGAGCAAGGTTCCCGTAGGGGCTTTGAAGGCCAAGTTTGCATAAGACGATTTAGCAGCCCCACTAGTCTCAGGTGACTAAGCCTGTGTCTTTCAACTTGTTTGTTGTGATATTTTATAAACTAGAAACCGTTTTATTCCCTGATCCATTTGGGTGAATTTATGATAATTTAAACAAATTTAGTAATCATGTAATGAAGTTCTAGACGTTAAAGTCCCGTTTTACGCAGCAACAGTGAGCGGATACTATGGATGGCTCTGGCTTTGCTAAGTTGTTAGTTTTTAAAGCCTATGAATGGAAGGGGATATAATTTTGTATTCTATTACTTGTCCAATCAAATTGAGTTCACTTTTTTATTTATATTTTGATATATTTTCTTATCTTTGTTATGAAAGGAAAAAGCTGGATAACTTGTCCATTCAAGTAATTAGGACTTGTTAATAGTAATCTAGAGATTATGAGTATCGATTGAACACATGTGTTTGTAAAGATGCACGTTATAGGCCTGTTGATCTGGTTCTTGGACCAGTTATATTTGTCAGTTGTGAAAAATCCTATTTTCTTTTTTCATACCTGGGGACAAGTCTTGGAGCTGGGACCCATTTAGCCATTTAAGACCAGTAACAATAACAAACCTGATTTAAAGGATCTTATTAATTAACTATTAACTAATTAAAAGAAAATTTTACGACCAATACAAGGAGGAATTGACACTAACAATGGGCCTATTTTTGTACATTTCTACTTGTATGTGGTCTAGTGAACAGTGTGCACATGGTTTACCTAAGCTTTCAAATAACTAACATGCTAGCGGCTGACATCAAACCTATCAATGTACTTGTTATTCTTTCACAATTTATGCGTTTGCATAAATTTCTCACTTTTAGGTTTGAATATACGGAGTAAATCATTTTGAGATCAAGGTTGAAGACAATTAAGCATGTACTAGGTAAAAACAATATGGATCATAAGTTCTTAACCCTAGGGAGGCCAATGTTGAACTGTTAACAATCTTGGATCGTAATAGGAGAATTTGAATAAGGATTTGGCGTGAACTTAGGCGGGAGTTGGATGGCGATCCACTAATAATTACCGAGAAAGTAAGTTTGCTGCAGCCATTCCTACGAGTAAAAACTATCACAAGCCTTTTCTGGAGATGACTATACTTATCGAGACTAAAACATTTACATCAAAACCCAATTAATTTTGAGAAAAATATGCTAGTCCAGAAATACCATTCCAACATTAAGACCGATTAACCAAGAATCATCAATCCATATAATTTACAATAAATTATGATTTTACAATTTCCAATCGCCAATTTACATGATATAGTATATGATTCTGTTCCTTTCTTCTACGCTTCAATCTCCAATAACAAACAGACCGACTTTTCCCTGTCTAGATGTAGTACACACCATTTATCAGGAGGACTAAACTGATAAGTATGTTACATTTCACATTCAAGTCTCTGGTCCTAGAATAAACAATGTTGGTGGTAGTGTGACCAGTACGATTTCTGTTTACCTGATTTTGATTTAAAGAAAATAACTTAGTTGTTCTTTCTTTCTCGAACCACCTTCCCCATACAAATCGTTCCACTGTTTCAGCTCACCCATTACGCACCCTTCACCCGCAAAACTAGCTGCCACCTGTCACCAATCCCCAAAATTATCAAATACTTTACTAACAGCCAAACATTTCATGTAAAGTGACTATATTTTAATTTACTAAAAAGGTTTCAACTATCTTACTTGATTCTTTGCCTGCCTCATATCTTCCATGTTTAAAGGTCTCAATTTAATAACACTTTCACTTTCTGCTTCATCGCGTCCCTTCTTGTCCTTTTAAATGAAATAAAAGATGATATACAAGTTTATTACATTTGTATATTAAAAGCCAAAAATGGGAATTACATCGACTAATAACTTACAATATCCTTTTGTCTCTCTTGCTGCATTAGCTCCCTCACTGGTTGATAAGCTGCTGTTACACATAAATTCTGTTTCAGTAGTTAATGTCAACCCTCCTTGCCGACTATTATATATACAGAATTCAATGATAGAAAACAAACCTTGAGATCGCTTCCACTATATCCTTCTGTCATTACTGCAAGCTCCTTAAAGTCCAACCCTTCTACCTTCTCTTTGGCTAGGAGAGTTTTCAAAATTGTTTCTCTGTTCTCCACTGATGGTAGACCCACCATAATTCTGTACACGAAATATACAATGCTTCTAAGCAATATTTCTTTTTCTCAATTTGCTTTGTCAATTCAAGATAAATAAGAAACTTTATGAATTGATAAATATGAGTTGTATTGTATCTCACAGATCAGTCAAATGGTAAAAAGTAACTAAAAACGGAACGTGTCAAATGGGTTTGAAGTTAACCAAATCTTTATTGATTACATATAAATCATGCTAAATTGTTTTTATTCAAAGATACTTGTAATTTTGATGGGAAAACTATTTTCAGTTCAACCCAACCCAACAGGCCTTGACCCATTTTTACCCACACCGTAGAGATGGCAAAATGTGCATGAATGCATGAATGCATGATGGGTAACTAAAACACTTTTGTTTATTTTCTTTTACTACTAATCCTACTATCATTAATTCGTGTGTTACGTATAATTATGAGAACTATATACTTTTAGTTGTAATCTTAGTTTTCCACTTGTATTAAAATGATTTAGGTGTATGCATACGCAATACACCTTGAGTGAGCTTTGACTCACTTGACTAGTTTCATTTTCATCTAAATTTTTAGAAATTTACCCATTAGACCCCTAAGAGATAAAACATAAACTAGATCAACCCATTTATTAGTAAATCGATTGAAATTTCAATCATATTTCTGCTTCGGAGAGGATGACGCAAATTGAAAAGCAAAGCAAGTATACCTGCGTTCAAATCGCCTAATAATGGCTTCATCGAGGTCGAACGGTCTATTAGTGGCTGCAAGAACAAGAATACGTTCTCCAGGTTTAGTCAATAATCCATCCCAATGTGACATAAACTCGTTTTTTATTTTCCGCATAGCTTCATGTTCTCCAACTCTCGTTCGCTGCCCAAGCATGCTATCAACCTCATCCACGAATATTATAGTTGGAGAAACCTTTGCTGCGAGTGTGAATAAAGCTCGAACATTCTTCTCATCTTCACCAAACCATTTTGAAGTGATGGTTGACATTGAGACATTTATGAAGCTTGCACCAGCTTCATTAGCAATTGCCTTTGCCAGCATTGTTTTACCGGTACCCGGAGGGCCAAAGAGTAATATACCGCGACAGGGTTTAAGAAGTCCACCATTGAAAAGATCTGGTCTTCGAAGAGGAAGCATGACCAATTCCTGTAGTGATTCTTTTATTTCATCAAGGGCTCCGATATCAGCAAATGTTACACCGATTTCATTGGCGGGGATAACCTCTGGCCTTATGCGCTTTTCAAACTCATTGTCAGGAACTTCCTGGTGATGGGTGCGAACCATGAAATTTGGAGTCAGATCATAGGAAGAAAACAATTAAGTAGTTTGATTTATGTTTTGTAACTGATAATTGGGACTTGAAGTCATAATAATGATATTTTATTCTTTGTAAAAACATATTCTGCTTGCTTTTGATAATCTGATTATAGGAGTCAGAGAATCAGTGTCATACTAACTGCAACAAAACTGATTATCTACGATAAAGATATATGTTCACCCCTTATTTGAACCTAATTTGAGTGAATTGCACAAGCATTTTATAGATTAGTTTCTTAATTAATCATAAATAGTCAAACACTTACATGTCTAATTATTTGACTATTATGATTTCAAACCACATAAGCACACCCAAACACTATCTGATTCCGTTTATTCAGTATCACATCATCACTTTCAAAACGTACATCTGAACACCGACTTTTAATGATGGTAACACACAGGACGTACCGGCTTTGGAGGAACTGTTTTTTCGGTCTCATTTTTGTTGTCAGACTTTGATGCAGCATTTTCTTCCCCTTCTGGTCCCTACAGGAATAACAAGATAAAGATAAGCATGATGTCCATAAAAAAGGAATGAAATTTCAGCACAATCATCAATCAATTTACTCATATATTTAAAAATATACATGACAAACCTTTGATGAGTCAGCTTTTGTCTCCAGCTTTAAAGTATCTTTTCCGCCACAATTATCTTCTTGGAAGATGCTCAATCCATGTGACAAACTGTTACATTGTAATATTAGTAAAAAGACAGCATTTTGATGATTCTTTGTTGATGGAAATAACAATGGGCATACCTGGTAGATGATATGACGAGCTTTCCATTTCGGTACTCAGGATCCTTGTGACTCATTAAATGATGAGAAATAGCAGATATCACGATTTCTTGTATGTAATTACTGATAAACATTGTATCAGCTAGACAAATTGCACTTAAATCATCACACTCAAGATCGTTTGCTGCTAACACCTCAGCAATATGACTTTTGTTATCCTGAAACTGGATGTCCTTCATTTGTTCTTCTAATTGTGCTTTCCATTCTTTGAGATGAGATTCATCTTCAGGTGGTTGGATATCAATATTGTAAGGAAATAAGCAGGCGATTTTTTCATTAACTTCAACACATTCATCATGTGGGTCCAATATCCGTGAACCAATAACTAATGTTGACCCAGATAGTCTCTTTAACATTTTATCAAACAATTCAAACGTCCGTTGTGATTGAAGAAACCTTTCTACATCCCTGATATAGAGAATGATGCCGTTTGTTTCAGAGAAAGAGACTAAAACCTGCGATTAAGTGGTAATGTTGTTAAATATTATTTTGAGTGACATTAGCAGCCATGAGAGGAATTTACCTTGTATAATGTCTGCAAAAGAACTCTCTCATCAAGAGGACAGCTGCTCACACGCTTGAGAGAAGCTAGAGAAGTATACATAGTTCGAAAGATCAGTAACATATGAACACATTCTTAATACAATATCAGTAAAATAATCGATCGTTATCTATTAATGAAATAATGGAAGATGAAAACACTAACCTAAACTTGAAGCCGGGGAATCGGAAGAAACAGAGGAATTTTTATGTTGCTTTGAGGGACAACTATTGATTTCCGTACTCCTGCAAAGTGTATGATAAAAGTAATGTTATACACTAAAGAAAAAGAGGAGATTCTTGTTATAAGATGATGCTGACATCGAAACCATACCTTGATTTGGCAGCTGAGCCGCTGTTTTTCTTACTTGAAGTTCCTACAAATTTCCAGCCAATCATATCATATAAAGTGATTCAAAGGAGCATAAAAGGACAATGTATAGAGTCTATTTATACCTCCATCATCTTCCTTCCCCGTGGAGAACGATCCAAGTAAACTGGACATCCGCTCCAATGCGATGTCCGAGATTGATCTTGTGACAGACTACATAAGGAAGAACCTCTAACATATCATATTCAAACAGATAAATCGATCTATTTTACAAATTTGCAAGTAAATCTCAAGATATATAATATTAAGAAGAGGGCTACACTTCTTGAGACATAATGTTGCACTTACAGAGTCCTTCTTAGATGTGCCATACTTGCTCTGAATCTGAGGGTAAATGCCGAACATTAGTACAACATATCAGAGAATAAAATAGAAGGAAAAAACTAACAGTATAGTAACTACCTTTCCATAAAAGTCAACAACGTCTAACACTAGCAGCTTTGCTTCAAACTCATGTGATAGAGCCTTTGCAAGCGTTTGGTGATAAAACTCTACAGAAGACAACATACATAAGACATTCAATTTAATCGGGCTAGCAATGAGTTATAACTTTCACATGTTAGAAGAAATTACTTACCAGCAGGTCCTGAGAGCAATATAGCCCTACTTGCAGGCGAAAGATTTCTAGTATGCTTGGAAACATCCAAGTGTTTTAAATGAACAAATGCTGCACTTGTCAACAACCACCGTGTCCGTTCACTGTGATTTCAATTAACGGAAAAGTTAGTTAGGTGCAAGAAAATGGATTAGACTAAAAGCCTAACCAACAACATTAATCAATTAGTGTTACAATTACATAGATTAGACCCAAAACCTAACCAACAGCAATAAATAGATTAGACTAAAAACCTCCCCAACAACTAAAAGAAAAATAACAAACAATAAAAATAAATCTTAAAACTTAATGTTACAACTTAAGGTGTTTTGAGGCTTACAATAACCGACTTATAAAGCAGAATAATACTACTTCCACAATCAACCATCGGTTGTCTTATATATGGTCGAAGTAATGATCATATGGAATACAATCCATGAATAGATAACTCTCAGGAAAAATTAAGAGGATTTTCAACCCTCCAATCCAGGAAAATTTAGTCAGGTGCAAAAAGTTTCAACCCAGAACGGCTCGATTGACACTTCATAATTGACTTAATATACACAACCAAACGCCATATACATGAAAATATGATTCAACTCAAGGACACTACAAATGACATAAATTTATATTTGCACAAAGCTTCTCAAAAATGCAAACTTTCCAACAGGCTTACAAATTCTAGATGAGTATCCTAAAGGATTAGCCATATACAAAATACAGATTGTAAAAAATATGTCACATCGCACAACAAGATGGATCTGTTATCAAAGATCTTTACAAAATCCTCTACTAAACAGTAAATGAGCAATAGATATAGATTATTTAATCGCTAACTTGTGAAGTAGATGATATCAAACTAGCTTATCCATTCTTCCACATCTAAATATGAAACTGTCAGAAAATCGATAAGGTAACGCAAAATCAACAGAATTAACTTAACCGCGAAGATTTGAAGATTTAAAATTCAATAACAGTAATCAATCACGTCTCATTAGTTTGATAAACGTATCAATATATCAAGTAGCATAATGATTTTCACCTGATGTAATAAGGGAATTCCTTAAGTGTATCCTTCTCATCTCTACCGTCGACGATAAGCCGGAGCAGCTCATGCTCAATTTGCGCCGCGGTGACGCCGTCGTCAACACCGCTGCTACTCCACTTGTTAACTCCGAGCCCTACTCCAACGCCTACACCAACACTCAATGCCGATAACAAAATGTGCTTCTGTTCCATCTCTATAATTCTAAAATCGATCTGATTAATGCTTCAATTTCACCGATCTCTGTTTTAATTCATTCAAATTACAATACCAGTCGGTTAATATGATCGAATCGGTTAGCGATAATGCGACGGAAAACGTGAATTGATTTGAAAACTTTGATTGTGTAGCACGAAAATGAACAAGTGTTCTGAGAAGAGTTGAGTGAGAGAATTTTAGAAATAGATACAGATATTATACGGAGTAAATATTTGTATGCATATATAGAGAGAGAAAGTGAGTTGTGTGATTTGATTGGTGGACGACGAAGCAATCCCCATTGTTGACTTGTTAACTTTACTACGTTGACTTCATTTTGGTGGCAACCCGTTTTTCCTGTTATTTTTTTGGATCCGACAGACTCTCAGTACATAGTACATGCGTGTATCCATTACTAACCAATAGTTGTAAGTTACAGTAAAATTCTGGGTCGGGTTGACCTGTTTAATAGTTGTAATTTATTCCAATTTATAAACGCTCATTTGTCGGAGGTCAGTCTCTCTACAATAGGGTAGAGGTACGACTGTCAACATCTCATCTCCTCCGTACTCTGTCATTGGCAGGATTGGATATTATTGTTGTTGTATTCTGTTTTATTATTAACAAAAAAGTTAGATTAATTTCTTACAAATTCAGGGTTAAAAACATATGTATATTTATATAATATAGATGTAAAAATCTGTTTTTCACTACTCACGTTGTTTCGGTGTTACAATCATATATTACTTCTTCTTTATATCAAAGGGCATTTGACTTTGTGACACGAGAGAAACTCAGCAAACAAGAAATTTTGAGTTCAAATTTCAACTGAGACAGTTAATTTATATATTTGTAGTCGTATATAATATGTGAGTGAGTTAGAAGTTAGATGTACATTTTTCCCGTACTTATTTATTCTAAGGTTGCATTTAACTATTTTGTTTTATTTGATAAGTGCTCTTAATGCTCACACTTGCTTTTCAAGTTTCATTATACCCACTTTCTCCTTTTAGCCCCTCGAAATAATGTTAGTGATCCCCTCCGTTAACTTTTAGGTAAAGTCTTTAACATAATCTTTTTAATTTAGTAACTTTAACTTTGTTATGTCAGGTATATTTTCATAACCTTAGTCCCTATATGTCACTTATAAATTAACAAAGTATATCGAATAGATGGAATCCTAACTACTTTAAACCCACTAATATACCGCAAGGTATAAAAACGTTCTAATTAAAGTATTCTACCAATTTTTTACTTCGTATATGTAGGATTAGTTTGTGGTATTATCTTTCTGGACTTCCTGTAAGCCATGGAAAACTTATTGGATAGGTAAAGTACAAGAATGATGTATGAGATCGAAGGGGATGGTGGCTTAGAGAGGCCAGGAGTGACAGACAATCTCAACCCTTAATTTTTTTTTATCTAAGATCCAAATTCATTCCATTATAAACGTACTAAAACACTTTATTGTAAAACACTTCATCTTACCCAAAAAATTTTCATTACATCTTAATTCCCTTGTCCTCTAAATTGGACCTTTAATTTGATTCCCACTTTAGAATTAGGTAAAAAGAATACAAGCACTAGTGTGATAAATCTAGTGTCAATAATAGTTTTAGAATTCTATTTAATAAATAAATAATCATCAATATTTAGTATCAACTAATTATTTATCCGGGCATGATGAAAACGAAATTTGCAATCATATCAAATTTAGAGACCCTCCTTTACGTACCAAGGAAGATCACTAAATACTAAATTATTTTGTTCAAAGTTGAATCAATTCTCGTGAGCCCAAATCGATCAACTTCAACTTAATAATGGTTGTAAAAGGATTTTTAATTTGTAGTTTTGTTTGTACATGCATGTGCACATGCTACGCAACAAGCACATAATAGGTAAATTGTGGAACGTACTTTTTTAATTAGGTAATCAATTAAGTTATTTATACTTGTAATTAATAATTAGATAATCATATCCATTATTATCCATTATGTAGATAACATTAACCACATTTTCCCACAACGCAATTTTTTTACCTCAACTAACAACTCCATTATCGCTATTTCACAACCATATGTGTTCGGCGTCACCAACATCTTCAACTCCAAGTCTCCAACCATATTTTTCAACACCAACATCTTCAACTCCAAGTCTCCAACCATATTTTTCAACGACGTCATATTTTCCAGCAACACCACCCAACCACCACCCCAAGACATGTACAGTCAATGCCCACAATCACAATATCGTGGGTGAATTGTTTGATGAAGGCGACATGAGATTAACCTAGGTGGCGTACGATGTTGTCAAATGTGAATTAACCGGTGACACATATGCAAAATTTTGGTTTCAGGTTAATGACCACATACAATAACGATGATTAGTAACTTCAATACATACAATATACTTTTAATAGATGGATGTATACAAAAATATTTCGTGAAAAGTTCAATACATTAAAGAATTAGCCCTTTTTATTATTCAACAATAATTTGGTACGAGTCAGACGGTAAGTGTTTGAATTTTGTACATATTATTGAAGTTCGAATCTTCTAAGTTACAAACTGTTAAGATCACCCGCTCTACCCTACATGTACGGTAGTGGAAATGCCATTTAAGGGTGAACCGAGATATGTGAAACATAAAACTGAAATCAAGACAAATAATATTTTTGGACCAATCAAATCCCAGTAAATGAAAAGGACAAGAAATGTTTTAAGACACCCTTGACCGCTCAACTTCGACATTTAACACGCCGAAAAACGAGCATAGTTCCATATTCCCCGTATGCTTTAATAACATGAGATCATCGTGTTCTTTTACAATAACATTAACAAACTAATTATTTTAAACAAGATTAAAATACATGAATCCGTTAGACCGTTAGATTGTTTAACCAAAAATAATAGGAAGTATCTATTGGCAAAACTATCAAGGTCAATTCTATGTCTGTTGAAAAGCGTTTGTAAATTGTAATTGCCAAGTCACCATGACATTTACAGCATGTAACGTGTGGGATTACACGCAAGCCACTTTTGCTTTTCACCACTTTCTACGCGTGTCACAGTCTTCACCAAACCTTTTTACTTTTTATTTCCATGTAAAAAGTAAATAAAATATTCTAATTTACTTGGTTCATTCAAAAAGGTGTAACGTAAATGTGGCTTTTTGAAATTTAAAAAATAAAGAAATTAATCTATTATTATATGTGAAGTGAAATGGTTTTAAAACTTTAATTAATATACATAATAAAATAAATAATAATATAAAATGCTCAATGTAAGTTGGAATGCTTTTGTATTTTTTTTTCTAAAACGACAACTCTATTAATTTACTTCGAACGGATAGAATAGGATAGAATAGATAGTGCAACTCTATAACTTTTTTTTTCATGTTAAGTTACGTACGATCATCACGAATATACATAATTATTGTCTCAAATGAGGTTTAAACTTACAAACTCTTGATTGATAGGTTCCTTTGATTTCTAGTTGTGTTTTTTTCTTGTAGTTTTTGTGTTTGAATAAAGTTTTGTGCTTAAAAATAAAATAAAAAAGAATGCACGAATTAGTGTCTAGTCACATTACATTACACATAAGACACACGAAATCATGCCTTGATTGTCGAGTCATTACACACTCGATTACTTTTTAATTTTAATATTTGAAAAGTGAATATCAAGCACGTGAGTTACTTTATTTTCCTGATATTCCGTTATTAATTAAAGCATATATTATTTATTTATTAACAAAAGAATGGGTTGCCGATTAATTAATTAACCCTCGTTTGATTTCCTTATCAGGTAAATGAATTGAGAAGTTATAGAAACGAGGTTTTGTGAAAATAAGAGGATAAAATAAAAATAGTGAAAATATATTTCACTTTTGAATCAAAATATATATTTAAAAAGATGTAGAGATAATTTTATAAAGTGTGAAGTTGAATATTTTTTTTATTCATACTTAATTTTTAAATGTGAAGCTTTTTAGTTTTTTGCTTCATATAAAATTTATAGATTGCTAAGGTTGAAAGTTAACCTTCACATTCATAAATTTATGTAAAGTCAAAAATAAAATTTCACAGTTAAAATTTTCTAAATTTCTGTGAAGCAAAAAAAAATCACAATGAAAACCTTTTGAAAAACAAAAACATATAAGGGTTCACAATAAAAACGCATGTGAAGCGAACAAAATAAAAGCCCACAACTAAAAAGAATTTATACAAATTGAGATTGTTTTCACCATTTTTATTTTAACTTTTTGTTTTTACCATAACACAACCCTATATATATATAGTCAAAGGTTTAAACGAGAACCACAAATAGGTACAGAACTGCGAGAACTATTTAAATTATAGGGATTTTCACATGTAAGTAGATTCAATCACTTGTGACTATTGATTTAGATTAAGGTTAAAAGTAAAATAATTTGAAAAACCTCATAATTACTATTAAAATCAAATTTATTTGTTTTTGTTCACATTTCATATAAAGTATAATTTAATATACATTTTTATTTTTAATTATTTATCAATAATATGAACATTAAATAATATTTATATGCAATTTGTTATGTCTAAATGTGTAAAAATCATGTAAATTATAAGTTTTCGCAGTTTTGTACCTTTTTGTGGTTCTCGTTTGAACCTAACACTCTTTCTCTCTCTCTCTCTCTATATATATATATATATGTCAGTTGCAGGGAGAATGAAATTTAGAAAGAGAAGAGAGAGAAACAATCTAATTCAGTATTTTATTACTATGATTCTAAATTTTATCACACACACACACACACATATATATATATATATATATATATATATATAGCAACAAGATAAAAAAAGAACGAAATTTAGAGAGAGAGAAGAAGAAAGATTTTTTGTTACTATAATTTAATAATTTATTGATATGATTCAAATTTTTATTAATATAATTCTATATTTTATTGCTTTGGTTCATTATTTTATTAATAAGATTTAGTCTTATGTTGCTGTGATTCAAAAATTTATAGTAATAAAAAATTGAATCTTAAAATAAAAATACCGAATCATAGTAACAAAATAGCTTTTTCCCTCTTCTCTCCCTATAAATCCCTCTCCCTTTATCCCACTCATATATATATATATATATATATATATATAGGGTTAGTTTCAAACAAGAACCACAAAAAGGTGCAGAACTGCGAGAGCTTTTAAATTACATTGTTTTTATACATGTAAACGCAACAAATTATATAGAAATGTTATTTACTGTTCATAATATTGACAAATAAAAGTTAAAAACAATAAAATACATGTTAAACTATAAAATATATGAAGTGTTCACATGTGCATATATCAAATGTGCACATGTGAACGAAAAATATAAATTTGATTTTAAAGGTTATTTTGATATTTTTTCAGACTATTTTGCTTTTAACCTTAATTTAAATCAATGTTCACATGTGATTGAATCATTAAACATGTTAAAATCTCGATAATTTAAAAATTCTCACAGTTCTGTATCTTTTTGTGGTTCTCATTTGATTTTTTGGCTATATATATATATATAGTAACAAGATCAAAAAAGAAAGAAATTTAGAGAGAGAAGAGGGAGAAAGAATTTTTTTTACTATGATTCAATACTTTACTGATATGATTCCAATTTTTATTAATATAATTCTAAATTTTATTCTTTTGGTTCATTATTTTATTAATAAGATTTAGTCTTTTTTTTGTTGTGATTCAAAAGTTTATAGTAATAAGAAATTGAATCTTAGAATAAAAATACTGAATCATAGTAACAAAATATCATTCTCGCTCTTCTCTTTCTAAAATTTTTCACACTTTATCCCACTTGTCTCTCTCTCTCTCTATATATATATATATATATTTTGTTAGGATAGCAAGATTACAAAGAAAAAAATATATTTCTTGTAATATTTTATTATAGGCTATTATAAATGTTTTTATTAATACACATTTATAAATTATTATTTTAAAATTGGAATGTGTTAACAATTTTATATGTCAAGTGGAGTGTTATTATACAGAAAAACAAAAAATAAATAAATAGATAATTAAAATAAATACACCAAGATGTGAGTGTCTTGCCCCACAATCTTTGCGTTAATAAAATGCTAAAAAAGCAAATTGCACACGCCCACCCAACAAAACTGTAAAAGCGTATCCAACTAAAACCTTTTTACATATAAAAATTAATTTAGATTAGAGGGTGAAGTGAGTCAGAGAGATATGGAGATTTAGAAAATGTCAGCCCTTGATTATTGTTATATATACGATCTAGATTAATTACATCATAAGTTTAAAGTATTATAAACGTTTATCGCATCATAAACATTATATCTTAACTTTAAAATTTTCACCGCATCTACATTTTTACTGCATCTTACCCCTCTGAACTTAACCCTTAAAAAATTATATGAAAATTTTTGTAAATTGTTTTTGGGGATGTGCAAATACCGAACCACAAAACGAATTAATCAAAATAACGGATCTAAATTATACCGAACCATTATGAAAACCGACTAGAATGGCTTTGAAAATTATAGAAACCGAAAGTTTTGCTTCAGTTATGGTGATGGTGTTTGCTAAAACCGATATGACCGAACCGGACCGATATCATTTTAAGTATTTTTAATTTATAAATTTATATACGATACTTTTATATTATATTTTTAAAAACTAACAAAAAAGTTCTTCAACCATTACATCTCTAATATTTATTATGCTTTGTTTTCAGATTCTACTTCCGTGTTATCGTTTTCTGTTTGAATTTTAATTTTTAAATTTTTCTAGTTCAGACTAATTTTTAAAGTTTTAGGTTCTACAGTTAAACTTTAGATTTAAAGTTTGATAATTCTTTAGCTAAAATTATGCTAGATTTATTTGTTTAAATCAAGTATTGTTGATTTATAATATTTTAGCTTAAATTTTTATTGATATATATTAGTAGTAAACCAACCCAAACGAACACATTAAAATTTGAAAATCGAATCGTAATCATAACCGAATAATCAAACCATCCTCTAATCGAAACCGAATGATTATGAGAATTCAATAGTTATTTTTTTCGGTTTGACTGCAGTTTTAGCCAAAAACCGGTCCAAACCGCTACATTTTAAAAAAAAAAAGACTATATCTTCAATGAAAAAAAGCTTTAAAAATACCCAACTATTAAAATGTAATAAAGTATTGGCAATAGCTAAGGCCATGACTTATAATTTCAAATTGTGTTCCATCTCTTCTCATTAATCTATTATATTATACGAAGTAACAGTGTTTAAAGTGTTGAAAATTTTTATAGAGTAAATTATTTAAACCATTCCTATGACTTCACGTTTTGTTCATAGCTCGTCTCTGAATTCTAATAGCTTTTATAATAGTCTAACTTTTCAAACTTGATGCACTGTTAGTCCAAATTTTAATTGGGTGTTAGTTTTAAGTATTAACTCCGCATCATGTGCTACACACATGAGGGTATTTTCGTCTTTTCACTTTATTCTTTTCTTTTCCGTTATTTCATCATTTTTCTACTAATTTCTTCTGTATAAACTGTAATAACATCACCATCACACCCAACGATTCCACCATTTTAATCTCTATCTAAAAAGATTATCTTTTTCCAGTCAAAATCTCTAATACTAATATCTTATATTACCTCAAATTAATTACATACAGGGATATAAGATTCCGATCATGTTCAATGTTTCCAATCGCCATCTCTGGTGACCTCATTATTTCCGGTCAAACAATCATCACCGCATTATTTTCAACGACCACCCCACACCGCTATACGACCACACAACAACAACACCTTGCCGCAACACCTCCTCTCTTATTTCAAGACAACAACACTTGCAAGATCATGAAGATCACCGCCGACCGACCATCGAAATCCACATATTCACCACCACTAAGGCTAGTTACACAACCGCCGTCACTTTCGCGTTTACAAACCACCGCCACTACCGGTTTCACGAACATTCTTTTTTCTATATCTTTTGTTCTATCTTTTTCCTGCCGCTCTTCTTCCTTTTCTTTAGTTCAAATCCAAAATATTTGTGGTTTTGATATTTTGATCTGATCACATATGAAATGGATTCGTATGTAAATTTAGGTGAGCTTTGAAATGTTTAATCTATATATGAGTTTTTGAGTTCATATACGAAATAGTTTTGATTTTTGATTTTCGATTTGCATATATGCTCATTTCAGATATGACGTCTGTTTTGTTTTTAGGGCTCGATTGTGTTAGTATTTTTGGATTTTGATTTATGTATTTTAGATCTCATTTCGACCACCACCATGAATTTTGTGAAAGGAAAATAATAATGTGAAAGGACAAGAACATGAAAAGGAAAGTAATATGAACTTTGATTTATTAAAAGGAAAATAATAAAGTGAAAAGATGAAAATACCCTCATGTGTTAACCACACGATGAGAGTTAACACTTAAAATTAATGCCCAATTAAAATTTGGACTAATGGTCCTTCAAGTTTGAAAAGTTGAACTATTAAAATAGCTTTTTGAATTCATGAACGAGCCATGAATAAAATGTAAAACTACAAGGACGATTTAAATAATTTACTCAACTTTTTATCAATGGACTAAATATTGTTTATAACGCTTTTTTTTGCAAAGGAAAATCTCTTGCATAATCTTTTACAAAAAAACTTATATTGAAAATGCTCCAAGAAAGAAAGTAACTTTAGGTAAGACATTTGTTTCTTTCCTATTAGAATTAACATTGAACACGCAACTTAAAGAAACTTAGATCAGGCTTTAATTTTTGTTTATGGGACACAAGTTTATAATTGTTTTCAAAAAGAGTTTTTGAACTTTATACAAAAAATAAAATAAAAAAGTCACTAAAGTTGATTAAACACTATTTGGTCACAAGCGACTAAAAGAAATGAAGTTGGTTTGGAGCATATGTTTTCTAGTAACTAGTAATTGGAATAGCAAAAAACCCATGTGGGACTTTGACACAAACCAAATCTCCCTACCATAACCAGCTCAGCCAATTAAACCTTTTCAATAAATCCACACACCACTTGAGATCTACCAAACTTTTTAATAAAAATCCCCAAAAGCTTATTACCTATTTTTTATTTATTAATATATTTATTTATTTTTATGAAAAAAGTGAGAACACAACAAAAGTTTTTATTTCTATTGTATTATAGGCAATTTATATAAGTTACTACTTCCCTAAAATTCTAGCAAAAAACAATCATCGTGTGCGACACACGTAATCTAAAATAAAGAACAAAATTAACACTTGTTAGGGTTAGAAGCTTTTAACAAAAACAAAAACTCTGATCAAGGGATTGGACCTGAATAACACCCGACCTGAGAACTAAAATTGTAATACTCCATGCTTCCCACTTTAATTGTCCTGTTTTGATTTTTAGAGTCTTTCTTTTTCAACTTTGACCTTAATTTGTTTGTGCTATATAATATTTGATGTAAAATATATGAATTGATTGAGTTTTAAATGTAGTTTCATTGGTAATTTTAATCAAATATCATATAACACAAACAAAAATATTTAAAGTCAAAGTTGAAAAGGAAAGACTACAAAAGTTAAAACAAGAAAATTAAATTGGAATGGAGATAGTATAATGATAACCACGTAGACTCGAAATGTAATTTACTCTAAATTTAAATACGGAATGGGAGTGGGATCTCAGTGTCGAAATTGGTTCACGGTGGATGGACCACTTCCCCCTCCCTGTAAATGCTGGAATGAGATGACATTCTTTGAGACGAAATGTGCAAACATAGTAAATCATTTTTATTATAACACAAATAATGAAATGAAATAATAGTCGGTTGTTGAAAGTTATGAATTTCATATTAAAACGGGGGCTAGGAAGTGAGTGCCAACTAAGATGCTGAATAGACAGCAGAATTTTGTTGGGAGGGTCTTGGCCTAGCATGGAGCCATGGAGTACCTATTGGCCACTCCTTCTGATTGTATCTATGTGGGAGACAGTTGTAAAAAGAAAAAAAGATATTTATATTTTATTAATTAATCTAATTTCACATGAAAGTTAACTTGTCTTTAAAATGTTTTACAATAAGAAATATTAATATCTCAAATTGTACATAATTTGAACACGATCTAAATTATGTGTAACTAACTTCAATTTTGACTATTGTATTTATCGAACTTTCAATTTTGATCTATTGTGTGTATCCGATTACTTATTAAATATGTATTCGGTAATTTTGAAGACGTGACAATTGTATAAGACGCCACGTCAGCTGACTACGTGTCATCAAAAATGGGTGTCACGTCAACGATTACAAGTAATTACAGGTCGGATACACACAATAGACTAAAACTGAAAGTTTGATACACATAATAAACAAATAATGTAGTTTTATACTTTACAAAATGTAGTTTTCTACATGACAATTTATGTTATGTTATGTCTATCAATCATATCTTTAGAGTAGCTTGGACACTTTTTGTAAAGGAAATGCACATTCAACTTTCAAAAGCTGAAAATTGCACATGAGAGTTACCAACTCTTCTTTTATGACTAATATATGGTATGCATTGAATTAACAAAGCTATTAGACCCCCACCAAGCTTTTTGTTCTGTTTTTCCTCATTCCTAACCAATTAGAAACAATACAAAGTGTTTTGGCTACAAACTATATGAGCACGTCAGTTATCAAACTACCTTTAAACATGTTGGTCTAAAAATACCAGGTAGTCGAATCATATAAGTGAGTAACAAAAGTTGATTATGTTGCTTGCACGCGCAGACACGAGACACTGAGACTACGTTGTTTTAAGAAAAACGAAATTCCCCTTGATTTTACCGGTTTTAATCTTCCTAATTCTCATATATATATATATATATATATATATATATATATATATATATATATATATATATATATTACGAACTGGATATACCTTATACGTGTTGTAAGTTGTAACAGATATTTTTTCGTATAAAAGAAGATGAACTGATAATACTATTTATAAGTTTATAGATTATAGTAACTACCTATTGGATGCAATGCTAATGGGCTTAGTCCAGTGTTTAAAATAATATATACAATTCCGATTTGAGTATATGCCTAATGAGCTTGAGCTACCAATGGTTTGAGTCTTTGATTTAAATTTTTTTTAGTTAGGGACTTGGGGGTTCTATTATGGTAGGTTTTTGTGTAATGTAAGTGTCCATTTATATTTATTTTTTAAAAAAATCCGTATTAATTAGAACTTTCTAAAATTAGAAAGATATACAGAAAATGAAAAAATCTATGTCAAATACATCCAATGAATACACATTCTTATAGCATTAAAGGATTAAGAATTCATAGATTTGAACAAACCTAAACAAAATAAATAACTGACTATTCACATTTTTCACAATATGTTTTACACTAAACACTAATGTATATACACCACCACACGAACAACCTATATGTAACACTAACTTATGTACACATTTTAACGTTATATTCAACAACCTAAATAAATTATGACACAATATATTCATTCCATTTTAACCAGACCACACGGATACGATGAAGTTTACCTTACACCCATCGACCACCGATCACGGGCCCACTTTCCCCTGATGGGCCACCAGTGCACCCTCTAAGCATCGCCATTAAACAACCACCGTGAACTCTGCCTTCCGGTAATGAGTAGTCACCATGACACGCCACCTCAACTGGTGTACGGTGGTTTGGCATAAGTCCATGAATCTGGTCTTCTTGAACAAGCTGACTATGTGAAGCACAAAGTCCTGTTTTACCTCTCGCAAACTTATCACACGAAGCCAAAGTTTGACCAACAGTTGGTTCAGATGGGACCCACGAGCACCGTTTGCCACCACCATGTGCTTTACAGAAATCTGTACGACCTTGCGCGCTTTTCCCACACCCTTCGCGTTTACATCTTTTACCGCCACCATGACGCACACAAAAACTCGTCCGGCCTCTCGCGCTTTTCGTACATTCTGCCATCGCGCACCGCTTTCCACCGCCATGACTAACACAAAACAAGGTCCCACCGTGGACGCTTTTAGAACAGCCGCTTTCAAATGTGCACCGTTTTCCACCACCATGACCTTTACAGAAATTCGTACTACCTTCCGCCCCTTTCGTACACCCTAAAAACGTGCACCGTTTACCACCACCATGAGCTTTACAAAACATTGTACTCCCTTGAGCTCCTTTAGTGCATTCTGGATAATGGCACCGCCGACCACCACCATGCGAGATACAAAGGCCAGAAATACCTTCGGCACTTTTAGTACAACCGTCAATCTTGCACCGCTTCCCACCACCGTGACGTATACATAACCCCGACTTGCCCCTAGCGGCATGGGTGCAACCGTCGTGGCTGCACCGCCTACCACCACCATGACCAATACAGAAGTCGGTTCGTCCTTCAGCACTTTTCGTACAACCAAGAAACTCACACCGGCGACCACCACCATGCGCTTTACAAAAAACGGTTTTCCCTTCAGCTCCCTTTTGACATCCTTCTCTTTGACATCTCCTACCGCCACCGTGTGCAATACAAAAACCTGAAGCACCTCTCGCTCCCCTCGTGCACCCCATAAACCGACAATCTTTTACGTTACTGTTACGCCGAGGTTGTGGCGTGCCCAGCCAACAATCCACGGAAGCTGAGCCACCATGAATTGTCAAGTTTGAACTGTCATAGCCATGAACGTTTTGAAAAGGCGTTATAGGTTCCGTGCTTAATAATGGGGGCAAAAGAGGTAACTTCCATCGAGACGACGTTGAGCCTTCATCCACGAGTTGAACTCCAGCACATGTCATCATGCTGCTCGTAACTGGTGGTTTTAAATTGTATCTAAACGGAAATGACGTTCGAGTAACGGCTGTAACATCAGATTCAACAGAACCAGCTGCTAGACTCAACTCAAGGTCTACTTTGGGTGCTTCCGTTTTTGAATTTGGCACAACCGTTAGATTCATTGTAAGATCAAGATTCCGAGAAGAATGTTCTTCGATTTCTTTCCCCGAAAACATAGTGACACCAGAGCTCATCGAACAACCCAACCCGAGAGATAACGAAGAACCATCTTGCAAATCTAAACATCCATCCATAAAACTCCGTTTTCTCTTGTTTTCATTAGAGTAAAAACTACTTCCTCCATTCGCACCCTTTTGAACAGACTTAAAGGGTTCTGAAGCAGAAACAGAAGGGAAATATGGAAGGTTTTCGTCCATGTAGATTCACGAACTCGATAACACAAGTTTTCTATCACGAAAAATTAGCTTAGAACGATAAAAAATCAAATGAAACATTAGTCTTTCTTCAATACGTGCAACCCCCACTCACAAACCCTGACGTGTCACCTCGATCCATCGATGAATTACGCGAATAACTTGATCAATATCAGGATAAAATGAAGGTTTAATTGTCAAAATAACAACCTGTAATTTATTTCTCCTGTTACAAGTTAAATGACATCTATCAGGTGGTGATAACTGATAAGCATTCAATGACATTTATTCAAAATTCAACATGAGCATAGCAGATAAATATCACAAATCAAGCTCAGTTAAAGCATATTTATAGAAAATCTCTTTAATACAACTAACTAAATAGCTAAAGATCAGTCCTTTAAAAATAAAAATCAGTATTTAATTAATAAACCAATTCACTTAGACAAATTAATTACAATAGTTTTTTAAATGTAAACCTCAATTTCACTGATAAAAGAAAATACGTTTAAATTAAACTAATTTCAGTAGTAGATGATACCAAAAACAACAACAGTAATCACACACAAATAAATTGAATCATTAAATGAATTCATAAAATCGGAAAATACCTGATGGACGGAAAATGATAATTTGACGAATTGAAGTTTGGGCGATGGATTTAAAGGAAAGTTAGAGTTTGGTGAAAGGGATGGAGGGACGTCCGGCGATAACAAGGGGAGGGCGGAGAGAAATGGAGAAAGAAAGTGAATGGAAATTATGATGAAATGAAAGAAATAATAATTAAATTTTATTTTATATAGTATTAAAGAATTAAAGAAATGAAATGAAGGGTGTGCGTATGTTAAGAAAGAGGTTAACGGTGGTTTCCACGTGTGTTATCTCCTCTGTTAGCTACCTCACACTCCTTAACTCTCTACTCACGTGTTTCTCCTTCCACCTAGTAATTTATGTTACTTTTTTCCATTGTTAGAAAAAGGAAAAAAGTATTTTCTATAATGCAAAATTTTTTATTATTTTTGTAAGAAAATTAAATATGTGAGTAGGATCAAAGTTAGCATTTTAGTTTTTAGGTAGTGACTACAGAATCACATGATGGCAAATTAAAATTAAGTATTATATATAAGATATTATTATTGGATTTATTTATTTATCTTATCAGTATGATATAATTAAACAAATGAAGGTGTTTTTACGATGATGTGAAATTTTTTAATTGTTATTACATATATACTTGTTACATCGTTTGAAAAGACCGATTAAATTTCAATTGGTATATCAAACATAAATATAGAAATTTTTAATACATAAAATATAATTTCATTTTTGTTTAACACATACAATAACAAATAGAATAGGCACAAACAAATAGTGTGTATACTTAAAGTACTCAAACTCAAAATTTTATTATAAGAAACCATTTCGAGTTAATAATAATAATAATAATAATAATAATAATAATAATAATAATAATAATAATAATAATAATAATAATAATAATAATAATAATAATAATGAAAAATATCACTTTGATTTCATTTATGTGTTTTTGACTAGGAAAAGAAAAACATACTTTAATTCATCTAACGTTGTTGGCCAGTTAATTTTCCTTATCCAACTGGTCTTTAATAGTTAGGAGATCTAGTCATGTTTGAGGTTAGAATAGGCACAAACGAAATTAAGTGGTAAGATTTGTTGGTTGTTGTTTTGATATCTACGTTTTCGATCTATATTCCAAAAATAAATAAATAAAAGCAACATAATAAATCATTAGGATTATGATACAGTATATACCGATATCTATTAAAAAAAATCATCATCATATTTATGAAATTAAAGTTTCTATAATTATCTAAAAGATACAATTAATATTTATTAACTAAGTGAATTCTTTTCATATTTAGGTTGATTTTTAATTAAATAAGTAAGGTGAGACATAATTTAATACTTGTTAACTTATACTCTTAGAATACTATTTAGTCAAACCCTTAAATTTATAGTTTATAGTATAGTATATAATAAAAGCAAAAAAAAAAATTAACTTATGTAGCATTGATATATATAAAAGCATCTACAACACGAGTTTTTATGAAGCGTTTTCATAAAAATGGTGTAAGAGCTTTTTGAAAAATGAATTTTACTCCAACGATAAAAAGCTTTCGACGTATAAAAATTTTTTATCAAGATCAAATTAACAAAGAAAGAGATCGTAAAGATTGAGATTTCTAAAATCTTTCACTCCCTCAAATAGTTGATTTTGTACATGTAGATGAAAAACTTTTTATCAGTTTTTTTTTTTTTTTTTAAGAAAAGCTCTTGCACTATTTTAAAACAAACACATATAGAGAACAACAAATAAAACAAAAGAATTGTTAGAATAGTCAAATGTGACGTGACAACTTTTTATTCATTTACTTTATGATATAAGTGGTATGATGAGTGGGTCGTGGGTTAAATGGGTTTGAGTTTAAATGAGTTCGGGTCTAGATGGATCATTTAGAAGGACATTCTAAATGGGTCCGGGTCAAACATGTTTCGAGTCGGGTTGACTTATCGGGTTTTCATCAAAATTTTTTTATTTTAGTGAAAAATAAAAAAAATGAAATAAGGTGTTCAAAAAAATAAATTACCCGTTAGACCCGTCTAGATCCGTTGATTAATTGGTATAGAATTGAAGAATATAACAAATAATCATTTAGACCCATTTAAAAAAATAGAGGAATATTCAACAAATCATCACCTCATAAATATTATCCACGTAAATAACCGATGATTATAAAATTGTCGGCTGTAGTTTATGGCAATGACGTCGTTAATAGTTCACCTAATCAAGTTGGCTGGATTTAATCCATTTTTATATCAGGTAAATTTTTTGTTTACAAGATACTTGACATATGTACTATACTAGTTTGTAACAAAAAGAAATGAAATAGTTTTAGTGGGCTACGTATGCAAAACAAAGACAAAAGGTCTGGTAGCGGTATGCGTAAACAGACAAGCGTTGCCGCCATCAATTCACGGAAAACGTAAATATTGTGACGTCAGCGATGACATAATATATTTGGGACAGTAGCGCTCCGTGGCCGTTTATAGTGCGTGCTCTACTGTCTTACAATTCTCGTTGGTAAATTTGATTTTTTAGCTTTCTTTTAAAAACAAAAACAAACATTTTAAATTTTATTTTATTATTATTATTAAATTAAATAATTAAATTAAATGTACATTCCTAAAGAAAGATTAACATTTAAAATTAGAGAAAATTGTCCGATTGTTTCGTAGGTTTGTTTTCAGAAATCAAATTTGATCATTTAGTTTATATAGTATAACTAGGCTTAGGGTATTTATGATTTCGTTTCAACGTTCGTCACTTAACTAACTTCGTTAAGTATGCGTTAGCTCACATTAAACTGATCGAATTACGCTCATCTTGGTAACCCGACTATCCCGATTTAACGAACATGATAGATCATAAGCCTCGTGTCATTTGCATTGTGAAGAAGGTTGGATGATGTGGGAAATTGTTGAAAGGAGAACCGAATTCGCAATAGACCAATGCGGTCTTGAGTTTAAAAGAAAGATGATTAAGTACTCAAATCCCACAAGAGAAAAAATAATAATAAAGAATAACTGTTGGGGTGTAAACTTAAATTCCACGTAAATAACATAAAATAGTACTCACACATATCTTGATATATATATTCCTTTAATCAAACAACCATTTATTGTAACTAATAATTTTCACATACTAGTGAATGTATAGTCATTAGAGGTATATAGATACAAGTCTATATCACATTAGGCTACTATGAAGCAATATAATTGAAACACTTGCATGAACGAAATAACATTTTGTACAAGTAAAACCGAATAAATGTTGAACTTACGATACAAACGAAACTCAAAAATTTAAAAATCCACGGTTTTAAGGTGAACTTGAAACCGGTCTTTTTCATCAAGACAAAGGTTGAACCAAAATCAAATTATGCCCAATTAATAGTATTGGGCTACAATCAAATTATGTAAAGTTGTAAACCAAAATCACTAAAAAATTAAGATTGTCTGGTCAAACAGTCAACCCAATATAGTTATAGAGGTATCTAAATCATTTTGTGCCAATTATCATATATGCTATTAGGTAAAGGTTTGAATGCCGTTTTGGAGCCTCGTCAGTCGTTTAGAACTATTCATTAGGAACGTTTTGGTAATTGTGTGTACGAACCTGCACCTGCCTCCTTTCTTTTATGCTAAAAATAAAAGTGGGCTAAGGAATTTTCAATTATTATAATTAAATTTAAAATTTTTGGACCCAGCCCAACAAGTAAATAATACAAATACAGAATATAGATTACAAAATTTGTTAGTGTATATGAGGTAAGGTTGTCATGATCGGGATCTGTTTCTAATTCCTTCTTACCTTTTTTACAATAACTTTTCTTTTACATGATCCAAAACTTATATATATAACCAAAGGGCCATTGGCCTAACGGTATTGAGGTGACCCTTCAACCATGAGGTTGTGGGTTCAAGTCCAGGCGTTGACATGTATATATTCGTGGAAGACAAGTACCACAGCGAAGCGCAAACCTAAACTTCCTTGTATATGCTATCAGCCGTACATCTTGATGCCGTTTTATGTAATAAGGGTTGTCGTTACCTACTGTTCATAAGGGGTATTATAGACTCTCTAGGTAAATATTTTTTATAAGTAATTTATTATAAAAATAGGCCCAAAAGAAAAGAGTTAGAAGCTTGGATCGAACTCAGGTATCTGACCAAAGTAAGTACCCATCAGGCCACTTGTATATGCTATTAGCCGACGGTTTGGATGTCGTTTTGGAGCCCCGGGGAGTCATTTTCTAATATTCATAAGGGGCATTTTCGTCATTTTCGCTGAAAAAACATGCAGCACCTCATATTGTCCTGTTCATAAGGGGCATTTTCGTCATTTTCGCTGAAAAAAACATGCCGAACCTCGTATTGCCAATCTAATTGTAACCCAATTGTTTAATTAATATGAAAGTAAATAAAATTCATAGATCCGAGAATCTAATAAGAAAAAGGATGAAATTGAAAATTAAATCGACTTTTGAAGAAGAAAATGCTTACAACAAACCCACCCATACATCCCTAACAACATAGAATTCGATTTCTGAAAGTTACACAAAATATTACGCGGTATTCAATTCAATGGAGAAGAAAAAGGAAATTATTAAGTGTATGAAAACATCTGTAATTTTGACAACAATAGGGATTTGGCGGTGGAAATGAGAGACGAGGGTTTTTGGGAGGTGTAAATGACACACGTGACAAGTACCGCAGCGAAGCGCGGACCTAAACTTCCTTGTTAAGGCTAGATTTGATATATATAGACTAGTTACATTTAACGAAATTACTTGCAATTTCCTAATGATTATCTAATCTAAACGACATAGCTTGGTAGTCTTCTTAGTCTTTAACCCTATATTGTATGATGAATGAATTAGGGTTAAAAGGTTATAACAAGAAAAGGGTCGAAGAAAGAAACAAAGTTATAGCATGCTTGATGCTGAAATGTACCCTTAATAACTAAAAAAGATTAGATCCACTTTGAGTAGTTTAACGGTGTAGACAAAAGAAAATATATATACATTTTACTGATTTGGTTCAATAATTTATTAATAACGTTAAGTCATTTGTTTCTATGTTTTAAAATTTTTAAGTAATAAAAATTTGAATCACAATAATAAAATACTGAATCATATTACTTCTCCTTCTTCTCTCCCTAAATATTCTTCTCTATGAAAACGACTCATACATACATACATACATACATACATACATACATACATACATACATACATACATACATACATACATATATATATATATATATATATATATATATATATATATATATATATATATATATATATATCTTCTTTTGTCTTCACCGTTTAACTACTCAAAGTGGATCTAATCTTCTTTAGTTATTAAGGGTACATTTCAGCATCAAGCATGCTATAACTTTGTTTCTTACTTCAACCCTTTTCTTGTTATAACCTTTTAACCCTATATATATATATATATATATATATATATATATATATATATATATATATATATATATATAGAGGATAGGGATCAAGAGGGAAGTAAATTTTTGAGGAAAGTATAGAAGCTAATCATTCATTCGCGATGAATGATAATCAAACGTAAAAAAACATATTATACTCAAAAAATATTAATCAAAACTAATGTTATATCTAGTAATATTCATAGATAAACTCTTTTCAATAACTTATAATATCATATGATGAATATTAAGAGAATTTTCTAACATTCATCATTAATGAATGTTAAGCGAAGTGGATATTATCAGTTTGTTTGAAAAATTATTCGTTAACATTTGTCCACGATGAATGATAATTAAAATGTAAAAAAACATATTTTTACCAATAAATATGAATCAAAACCGTTGTTATAACTACTAATATTCATCAATAAACTATTTTTTATAACCTATAATATCATATGACGAATATTAAGGGAATTCGCTAACATTTATCGTTGATGAATGTGTAGCTTCCTTCTTCCCTAGAAAATAGTGATTCTCTCTGGATCCGGACCCTATATATATATATATATATATATATATATTAAAATGAAATGATTCATCAACATTCTTATAATATAATTACATAAATTTCTTTAACTTAAAGGGAGAAAATTACCATAAATATTTAACTTGTGACAAATAGACATAGACAAAAAGTGATTTATTTATAAAACATCAATTAGCTAATTAAAACGTTGTTGGTGTTTTATAGTGTAATCAATCATCTTTTGTAATTGAAATTTATTCAAGAATAAAGGGCATTTCAAGTTAAATTATAAACGAGTTAAGAGGTGCGGGGTGCACATTTATATTAAATAACTTATTCTAACATGATGAATGACAAAAATTGTTAATCTAGATTAAGGGGTGTGACTCTTGGTTGTTGTAATAGTATAGTGGGAGAAGGAGTCGTTAATGAGGCATCACTAATGAACATACACTTATGTTCAACGGATGCAATGAGCGACAATTATAGATATTCGTATAGATATTCGTCAATATTTACTTTTAAAGGGAATCGTGACCATTCACTAAAAGATATGGTTACCAGAATAGTCACTTCGTTTATATATATGAATATGGTTATTCGTCTTTCATGATCGATATACAAATACGAAAAACACTTCTATGTTTTGGTCAAGTACTGCATCGCCTGAACGCTTGAATGTGACTTTGTCTTATCTAATTGTGAATCTTAACCCGAAGCAATAGCGGATCGAAATACTACAATCTGAAAGTGCTTCGTACACGATTCAAATTTTTATGATTATCATCGTACCCAAAATAACAACTTTCAACAAAAATAATGAAATATTCATGATAATAAGAAATATACGTTTATTTAGATTAAATATATTTCGTGAAAATGCAAAAAAATTAGTGGTATTCCAATCAGTTATACAAATACAAATCAGAACACGCAATTCAAAAGCACTCAAAACTCAAAAGTAGTGTTTATTCAATTATACGCTTGATGTAATTGATGAACTAAATCCACTTTGGTCATCCCAATATTTAGACCACAACATTACACCTCCATACTTTGGTGACTTTTTAATCACCGGAAGAATCTCAGATGTCAATATATCCGCCGGAATAAACCCACTTCCGGCAGCCTGTGACGCTGCTGGCAACCCCAAAAATAACTTTTTTGCCTTTAACGACTTCGTCCATAGGTTCCACGAGTTGATCAAATTTGTTGTGTTACCCGAAGTATATTGACACGGAGGGTTATTGTAAAATTGAACCCACACATAATCAAAAAGACCGGTATTTAAAGCGGTCCCCATTAGCCTATCCGGAAATGGGCATTGTGGGGCTCCTGTAATATATACTCTTTGCTTTTTTGTACAGTAAGATTTTAAATATCTAACTAGATCATCGTAAAACTGCGATGATCCTAGTTCAATATCAAAATCAATGCCGTCTAATGAGGCATCTCCAAGGGGGCGAAACACTGAAGAGGATTTTCCCCCCAAGAAAGCGTTCCATAAATATAACGACACGTTTTTGGCATCTAGTTTTGATGATAGTGAATAGGTACCTATGCCACCACCAATAGCCAACATGAGCTTAACACCTTGCTGCTTACAACTACGAATGTCATCGGTCAGTGAAACGCACCCGCCGGAGGCTGGGTCACAATGGCCTGCTAGGTTAAGTTGTGGGGTTGACCCGTTACCAAATACATTAAGAAAAGCTAGATTAACATAAGGGAATTTTCCAGTTGCACATGTTTCGGCTAGAGTTCCCTCATTACCATTTTGACCCCAATATACGGCTATACCGCCGCTTATAGAGGCCGAGATACCGGGTGCGGATATGGTGAGAAGTAAGAGGAGGAGAGTGTTGAATTGAGATGATTTTGAAGCCATTTTTGTTGCAAGAAAATGGAATGGTAGTGATATGTATTTATCATAAGTTGTAAAGTGGGCTCGTTGACTTCTTTAATGTAAACAAAATGTGACCACAGGCGGCAGCCATGACATGAGAAGGGAAGTGGGCTTGGTCACAATGCCACTAGAAACCTTTTTTAATTGGTCTATGAGAACGAGTCAAGATTTGTTTTCATTCTTAACATTTGAAAAAAATCGTATTCTATATATATATACCTTTTATAGAAATTTTATACAGATGATAATTCATGGTTGATTCAGTAACGGTCATTAATTCTTGAAAAAGGAGAACCAACCAAGTTACATATTTGTCAAAATTCTCTTAAAGTATTAGAGTTTTGGTTTATATACGGATATTATGTTTGAAGTAGTCTTCCATTATCATACAATAATGTCAAAATATATACTTTTTGGCCCATATCTCCAGTTTATTTTCTAGTCAACCATTAAACAAGTTGACATTTTGATATTTTTCAAGAATAAATATAATATAATATTTGTTAAGACAAACTTTAAATCTTGAAGATGCTATACTTTGAGATCCATACATCTGTTGATTGATTTGTTCAAGTCCATCTTAAGTTATGCATTAACTGATGCAAAAGGGTTGACCCATTTGGTTCATATTATGTGAGAAAACAAAAGTTAGCACTCAAAAACTGAATTAAAGAATAAGAAAAGAGGTATCTTTAACTCGATCGCTAATAGTCTTGACGTGGGGCGTATGACCGACCTAGAAGTATCCCCGAAGGGAGAAACAAACACTTATTCATACCCTTTTAAAGAGAACATTGACGAAAGAATGAAATGGAAATATATCCGATCCGACCACCTCAATAGGTGCCGTAAGGTATCAAGTATCTGACTATGTTGGATGTTGATCGGTACCTCTGATAATCGTTATAGTGATCTAATTTCATTCTTTTTTACATTTGAAGCAACTATGTTGGATAATCTATATACGAGTATATAATATTAAGTTATCATGTAACAAGACTTGATTAATGATTAACTATTATACACGATATAATTAAAACTTAAATGGCTCATACATTATTCTACAGGATTAAGAAATGGGGTTAGCAAGCATCTAGTTTTAGTCGTTTGTACTTATTTATAAAAAATTATTCCAACACATAAAGTACAACCTAATAATGCCTAAGAACTAGTTAATACAGAAGACACATTCAGCGATCATGATTGGAGTCTTGTGCAGTGAAAAGAAGCACCAATCAACATCTTCTAATATTTTAACGTTTAATATATAATATATTCAGTTAAAATAGACAAGATATATATATATATATATATATATATATATATATATATATATATATATATATATATATTATACAGGCATTTATTTTATCTCTAATTTGGCACTTAATTATAAAATTAAGATGGCGTTACACATGCAAATATGCTGTATGCAAGTCAAGAGCTCAAGTCCAATTCTTGCGCCATACTTCAAGGGACGGACATAAAATAAGGTATAAACATTAGGATAAGTCACAAGCTCTAGGGGTGTGTTTGGCACAGAGGATTCTAAAGGCTTATGATTGAAATTATAGTTTTAATAATCTATGACTCTTATGAATTAGAAATCTTGTTTGGTAAAATGAAAAAGATTGAGATTGTTGAAAAAAGAATCTCCTGAAACAGAAGTTTTCGAATTAGTTTCTAAAAAGAATCTCTAACAACTAGAATCCTCAGGTAGTTTGTTGTCAAACACACCTTAATTATTGTATAATAAAGTCATTCATATTGTTTTAGTTATTATTAGTGTTATTTATTATTCTGATAATGATTTGTTAATTCATTTCTAAGTTCATGCTCTTATATCTGTTTTTAATTATTTTGGTTTTCACTAGAAGATGCGAGTGTTTACTTCCAACTTTGTTATATGTGAATGATGCATGGTTCTATACTTCTACGATACTCGGTGTTAAGCGATGAGTGATGATCAAGTGAATAGCATTATCGTTTCTTCTGCGCTTTGAATTACAATCGCAGGCCTGCTATTAGTACAACTAATTTGTTTCCGAAAAGGCTGCGTCATCAGATGGGTCGATGGGGGACTAATTCCTAATAGAACTGGATACATAATGCAATCTATAGCATCAAATATCATTTGAAAAAAAACTCGATATTAGAAGTTTGATAGTTCAATCATGAACGCCATGAAGTTAATTTATTTCCAATAAAGATTAGGAATTTACAACAGGATCAAATACAGATACAACAAATTGAAAAACTCGACAGTACAGAAAGCGCACCCTATTTAGTGTCGTGGTGTAAACAGGAAAGGTGCATATAAACAACTTTGGATCACTAATATAAACTAAGTGTAGACTGAGAAACATGTTAGCAAGTACCATATTTTATTCAGATCCAATAATCTTCTTCTTCAGTGCTTCGATATCATCAGCTAGTTCCTTTCTTGTTGACTGGAAAAAAGGTTCACATTCAGGCATAATGAGAACATGGTTTAAAGAAAACCGAAAGAATTGATTTTTTCAAATGTTTGTAAGAAATGGTCACGAATTGAAACCCATGTCAAAGACTAAAGTTAACCTTAAAGAGAAGATATCGATAGATGAACCATCCAGTGTATCCAAGTCCTACAAGTTCCATGAGTTTCGGGATCTGCTTGCAAAATAGTCACAAACATATAACTTTGTTAAGAAACATGTCGAACTAAAACATATTGTCAAACTAATAAGTTATATTACAAGCGTTCAAATTATTTGTACATGTTGATGTGAATCTATTTACACAAAGGCTGGATGTAGCATATCACTTACCACAGGAACACCGTTGATTGCATCAACAACTGTGGCAGCCAACCAAACACCAACGGCTGCCCCTCCTCCATAGATCACAACCATGGGTTTGTTTTCAATTGCATCCCACTGTTAAAGATTAACAATATAATTGAGTGTTATATTGACTGAAAAGTATCAGATTGTTCTTAATCTTGAATAATAAGCCGATTGTTATCGGAGTTATCCTTGTCATGAGTCAGAACACCATGAATCAAAGTATATATTACTACTTTCAATAGGGAAAGAAGTACTCAACTAGTACGCACATTCACAAATGTCATTTGAAGTGTTGCTAAATAAGTTGTATCCAAAAGAAGAGTAATTTGTGGCTCACCTTTTCCTTCAAGCCGGAGAATACCTCCCCAACTTCTGAAGTTTCAGATGTATCCTCTGAAGACGCCTTAATGCAATACGATGAAGACCTCTTCGGTTCTGCTTCATAGACATGTTACAAAGTGATGGCAACCAAGTCATCATGGTGTCTTTCAAACATTCCAATTTCCAGAAATAGGAATAGCAGGAAGAGATAATTACGAGATCTCTATCTTACCAACAAAACTTACAACCATCATATAGAGATATTATAGGTAAACTTCGAAATTCTAGGCCAAACCATCACCAAGGTGGCCTATTGGCAAGACGTTCTGACTTCCTCACAATAGGTCTCAAGTTCGAACCCCACTAACTATATATCTTGGGGGTGGCCAGGGAGTTCGGATATGGTCACGGGGATACCTTTGTTAGGTTGCGTACTTTCGAGTAAAAAAAAGACTTGCCCTATTTGGTAAACTGTACAGAGAAAAACCTAGTCCATTTACCCGCATCGAACTTCTAGGCCAATTCATTATAAAAAATGAAACAGTATGATGCTCATACAATCTCTTTATTTAGGTCAATATATTAGTTACCGGAACAACAACCAACAAGGTGTCCTAGTGGTAAAATGTCAAGAGGTCCAGGTTCGAACCTCACCAGGTAGTCATCTTGAGGGTGACTAGGGAAAGGGTAAGAAATGGTCACGGGGATATCCCGGTTAGGCCACGTACATCTGAGTTAAAAAAAGACTTACCCTTCCTGAGTAACCTGAACATGAAAAACCTCCTACGTTTACTTATGTATATTGTAATCACTTGAACCTAGCGCACTAATTTAAAACAATACAGCAGAATACCTGTGCTAAGCAACCAAAATATTAGCATCTTACGACCTCAATTATATGATATGATCAAAACAAATTATAGCAGAGTTCAGATTTTTTCTTTATGTTTTTGTTTTTCTTTTTTTCTAAAAAAATATTCCGAAAAGGGCAAACGGAAAAGCTAAAAAATTAAAAAGCACAGAAAAGAAAAGATTGAAATATATATCCACAAAAGTAATTAAAGGTACTAAAATCCTATGTGATTGTACTTTCACCTATATTAATCGAGTCTAAATACCACGTTCATATACACACTCCAATTCGAAATTAATAAAAGTAATAGTCAATTTAAAATTATATCACATCTACTAAAATGCATATACAAGTTAAAGCAACAAAACAACCAATATACAGAAACTTTTACAAACCTTGAAATACATATAAATTACCCATGATCCTAATCGTATCAGTTATGATTTTATTAGGATAAAAATATGCAAACTGGGTTTTATTTTTAAATATACCTGAGATTCGGAGCTTAGTATAAGCTGTGAATGAAGAAGACGGTGAGCGAGGTAGAAGTGGAAGGTTAGGTAAAAAGGAAGTGCGATGAAACGGCGTCGTTGTTGATCCCCTAGTTGCTACCATAATTTGCGCCATCGATGATGAAGCTGCTGCTGCCATTTCTGTTTGTGTGTGTGATCGGAGTTGACCTTTTAGAATCGGAGTTTTCAGAAGAAGAAACTGAACATGTGATTCACGGCTTCACGCAATTAAAATTTCAATTTCCCCCTTTTTGTTGTTCAACTAACAAGTTACTATTCATATTCACACGTTTTGCATAAATTATTTTATTCTATTTTTGTAGTTAATTTAATTATTTACTATTTATACTTATCTTTTTAAGTAACACCAGCATTTTATTCACGTAAGTTATACGTAGTAATATAAAAAGAATTTAAGGGGTAATATGTAAATATTGTTATCAGTGTGGTGTAGAAATTTAATGTATTATGTTGAAGATTAATCACATCTGGTGTAAACATATTTTCTTAAAGATTATTTATTTGCATTAAATTTGATGTAGTATTTGATACATATGTTGAAAATGACTTTATAAGAAAATGTTATATTTTATTATAGGGAGTAACTTAGCTATATATCTTTTATCTAAGTTGGCTACATAAAACAACGATAGAACACAATTTATTTATTACAATATTTCAATTTCTTTTCATAAAATGCATTGTATGTGTTTTTACACAATGAATATGAATTATATAGTATAGAGAAAACGTAGTAAGCGTGATTTTCTTACTTAAAATAAAACAACACGGACTATCTTTTAAAAATAACCATGTGACTATGGTTACGATATCTGATCTTGTTCAGTTATTTGATTCGGTTTTTCGTTTCAATTCTCGTCTTTTAAAGGATAAAGTGTCATAAAATTTTAAAGGTATTTTAGTCGTTTCACGATATATGTGAGAAGGGAGCTAAATGACAATCGAGTCAAAAAATTCCATCTGGGAAAGTGAAATTATTGAGATAACGTAGTCTTACATGAAATACGTGTTAAAACTTAAAAGTGCAAATAACCCCTTACTATATACGATGTCGTTCCGAAGCCCATCTTTCTCTCCCTCCCTAGTTCCCTCATCGTTATCTGCAAATCCCCATTGAAGTGAAATAAATTAACAAACCATTCATTCATTCTCATAAATAAATTCTGCTACATTAAAAATGGAAACTTTACAAATTTCCTCAATCTCATCTTATTCAGCTAAATTCCTTAACACAAAAAATATCCATCTAATTTCATCATTTTCCCCAATTTCATTTCCCTGTTCCAATTTCTCAATATCCAAAAAAGCAATAACTAGAAGAAGGCTAATTATATCAAAATCAGCATCTGAAGAAACAAATGTATCAACAGCTGAAGATGATGAATGGATAAAAAACTTACCAGATAAAAAGAAACCATTGTACTCACACAGTTTGCCTTGTATTGAAGCATGGTTGAAACAATTAGGGTTTTTTCAAAGCAATGATGATAGAGCTGTTTGGTTTATTGAAAAAACTGATTGGCATGCTAAGTTATCTCTTGATGTTACTGATCTTTACATCAGGTATCCTTTTATCTACATAGTTTTATTAGAGTGGTTAATTACTTAATTGAGGTTATTAAGGTGTGTTTACTGTTTAGCTAAGTTTATTTATATGGCTTACAAATTATTTTAATTTGAAAAGAATTGATTAACTTATAGTTTTAACGGCTTACGAGCCTATAAGGTTGAAGTTATAGCTTATTTATGCCGTTCGTTCAAATATATAAGCTTCATAAGCCGTTAAAAAGTAAGCGTTATTGGTTCTTTTGAAAATATGCTTATCGAGACACCTCTTATAGTGTAGGCTTCAGTGCATCGTTTACAGGTTCTACTTATTATAGTCACGTACTATGGAAGTTACGAAAAATACGATAGTAATGTACTTGCATTTTGTTACCAATCATAAATATATAGCAACAGTAGCTAAGAAAATTGGTTATTAATGGCAAAAATAATACTCCGTATAAAAATGTAACTTTTGTTAGTAATCATAGCAACATGGGCTAATATGCGTTGCTTATTATTGCAAAAAAGTTGAAATGAAAATACATTGCTATGACTGGCAAGTGGTAACAAACTTGGTATATTGATAATTTTTGTAGCGTGTTGCTATAATCGTGAAACAGGTGAGGTATCTTGCTATGAATAAGCATATAACCTTTCTAATTTAGCACAGTATAAACGATTATTGTGATAGATTCAATTGTATTGCAAGTTAAATATATAGAAGTTTGAATTCTTTATTGACTTTTTTGGTTTTTTCTTGGGAAACTAGTACACACGTTGTGTATGTCTGAAAATTGCAATGCTTAATATAGTTCTGTTTATTCAATGTAAGGATTCCTTTATGTACTTAACATTTATCCTTATGTGAGGTCTTAATGCTTGTATGATCAAAATTTTGAACTTTAGTAAGTTTGATATTGGTGCTTAATCCATATGGGTGTGTGTTATTTTATTGTTTGGCCTATGCAAATTGGATTAGTCATAGATCAGGATCTCTAATTCTGTATTTTGATTCTTTGTGACCTTCAGCATTTTAGTCAGAACCCATCTGAGAGTTTATGTGTTATTCACCTGTGTTGGGGTCCTTGGGATTATAGCATCTGATTAAAAGTTTTGTAGTAGCATTTTTGTGCCTCCATTTCTGGTTCTGATGGTTTTTGTGTGTGTGCGGCAAAAAAGCGCAAAGGTATGGTGTTGGATTCTACTGTGAGTTGAGGCATCAAGTTCTGTCGTGAGGGATGAAATGATTTAAATATCATGATAAGTCACAGTGTGTGTTTTTTTTTATGTTTGAAATTGTTATAAGTTTGATCCATCCGAGTATATGCATTTGTGAATAATAAAGTAACCCTATTAAAAGATGCAGCAGCACATCCCAGATTCTAAAAGGGCAGGCATGGGTGTAAATTCAGTAGTGATTTATATTGAAGCAAGTTTTTTAGGACTGTAGTTCAATACTAGACATAAACGACTTTTTCTAAAATGGACAGACCCTATCTGATTATGATTTTGAACTGTTATACAGCTTCATGGTAGGTAAGAGTTTCATACTTTCATTATGAAAATATTGCAGTTAAGCTGATATAGACAGTTATCCTTTTCTATCCGTTTATCTACTACTTCTGATACTATGGAAAACAATTTGTTTTCAATAAATGTTGAACAATTTTGTGTATATGAATCGGCACTAGCCTTGGTAATGGTATGGTATGGTTTGATGACTTGATCAATCTAAAGTCATATTTTTGATTTTGTAGTGTCTCAAAAACATGAGTTGAATGCAGGTACCTAAAGAGCGGGCCTGGAAATCTTGATAAAGATATGGAGAGGAGATTTAGTTATGCATTAAGTAGAGAAGATATTGAGAATGCTATACTTGGAGGGCCTTGATCACAAACTTCTCGATTTCATCCATGGCTACATTTGAAGAATTCATCCTGCGATTTCTGACTCTTTAGTTGTTTCTGTATCGTTAATTTTGTATCTATTTGCAGATCTTTGTGACCACTGATTATATGAGAAAAGGCACATATCTGTCAGTTTCTTAGTTATGTCATATTATAAATTTTGAAAAGTTTCTGGCAAGGCCTTAAAATATTTATATTTTAATTTTTTTAAAGCTCTGGCACTTAAGTTTCCAATATTATAGCCTTATCATAAAGCAAAAGGAGAAATCTATCGATGCTTACCATTAAGTGCTACCAGTATCTGCATATTAAATCTACTTAGGATATACTCAATAACATAAACTAAGAAAGTAACCAATTTCACATAGCTTGGCATGAGGGTGCCTGCAAAACTTATCACTGTCGCCGGAAATAAGGATCTTCTTTGTTGTCGTAAATCGTAAATAACTGGTTAGAGTATTTCCTTGCATATTTCCTGCATTGTTTGATCCGCTTTGGGTCGTAATGTTTCAGTTCTTTCACTGTCCTGTTCAGATCACCGCCAGGGTCCCCATCCGTGAGAAATTCACCAAGCTTACCACCCCTGCAAAATCATAAAATTACTAAATCACTAGATTTTAGAGATAAATATCTGAAAATGTATATAACCATGACCCCAAAATCTAGTATCAAACTCTATTTTGATGTGTTGTGTGTGACTTATTCATCCGGTAGCTGGTATGTTTAAAAAAAAGCCTTTGTTGTAGATGTTCCTATTAAATACAATTCTAGAAACTTATCCCTATGTACCCTTGCTCTTGTTGACTAAGAGCACTGTGTTAAAAAAAAAAAAAAAAAAAAAAAAAAAAAAAACTAACCTGAATGCATCAACCTGGCTAAACCCTAGATGCTTTCTCATCTGCTGTTTGTTGCCTATAAAGAGCGCAAACAGCCCTCATACACAACTCGGGATTTTTGCTAAAATCACGTAACATGTCTCCCTCTAAACCCCAATTCACATTCCAAACTTTTTTTCGACCAAGTTCCTCTACAATTTCTTTCAAGTCATTTTTGAGTTTCTCACCATCTTCGGGTTCTTCGGTGTAATCAATAAATCCATCCATACTTCCAACTTCACTCTCTGACCCCTCATCATCATCATCCTCATCATCATCATCGTCGTCATCATCATCATCACTTGGTCTGTCTTTATCAAGGGATATGGTTTCATTCAAGTCAACACGGCTTTCATCTTGTCTAATTCTGGATTCTAACATTCTTTCATTAACTTGAGCATCTTCTTCACCTGCATCCTCAGAATCCATCTTAGACCTATAACTCGTTTCATCATCACTAATTGATATCTTTGCAGCCTTTTTTCTTTTAGCACTTCTAGTCTTCGAAGAATGAACTTCAAAGTCATCCGATTCATCACCATTATCACAACTTTTAGACTCATCATCAGAAGCATTATCAGAACCTTCTTCACTATATTCACTCCAACTTTCATCTTCATCCTCAAACTCCTCATCTTCGTCCTCAAACTCGTCATCTATACCATCATTCTCTTCCTCATCTTCACTATATTTATTTCCATAACCCTCATCTATCCTACTTTTGGATTCTGTTTTTCTCAACCTCTTTAGACGCTTCTTACTCACATCTTGTTTCTCTTTATCCTCAAAATCTCTCGTACGCTTAGAACTATGTCATGCCATGATGGTGCAAATTGGAGCGTTGTCATCACAGCTAGTCTCATCCTCACTTAAACTATTTTCATGAAGGCCATCAGTTTTCTCCACCTTAAAACTGCTTTCAGATTCTGATTTCTTTTTCAGCCTCCTCAGAGGCTTCTTTTGCCCATCTTCTTTCACTTCATCCGTATTATCTCTTTTAAGCGTAGAATTAAATCGTGTCATGAGTGTGGAGATTGGAGCATCATCATCATAACTGGTATCATCCCCCCTTAAACTATCTTCATAAAGGTTAACAGTTTTATCCACTTGAAAACTGCTTTTGGATTCTGACTTTTTTATCAACCTCCTTCGGCAGAACTTACATGAATCTTCATCCTTGAAACCATTCCCTTTTACGAGTTTGGAAATTGGAGCATGCTCATCATCACTAGTCTCATCATCGCCCGCAGTTGCAGTATTCAAATAATGAACTTTAGGTTCATCAGTGTCTTCCTCGTCCGCTTTACCATCCTCATCATCACTTATAACAACATCGTAAATTCTCTTTCTTTTAGAACTTGCAACGATATGAGAATCCTCTTCAAAAGATCTATATCCTCTACATCAATGGGTCTTACATAAGTCTTTTCAAGGTTATTAAACGAAGACCAACTATCATCAGCCAAAGTTTCACATTCACTTGGATCATTAACTTTATAAATCTGATCACAACATATCGTAGGTCGAGCAACACCTAGAGTAGAACATGCCATCTTCAACCTCAATCAACTGCTGGAATGAAAGCAGACTTGGTTCAAATTTATACTAAAAATTTGGTAAGTGCTACCTTTTAGGAGTAAAAACCGCTTAATCTGTTACAATGACAAAGAAACCCGTCTTTATTTGAAATTATAAAAAAGGAAATTATATACATTTAAGGTTTTATATTCTACTTTTATTTTTAATTAATTAATTTAATTGTGAATTTAAATTACATAATACGGAGTATCACATACCCTTCCTTTGGTGAAAGCCTCTTAATATTGGTCAGAACACGATTTTACAAACTTATTAATACAGCCTGCTAACAAAACCCTTTTCTTCTTCATAACATAAAAAATATATTAACCGTAATCTCATATCTCATATCTCATTCTCATATATAATAATAATAATAATTAAATAAAAAATAAAATCACTTATTTCGAACCATTCGTTTTTACTGATTATGTCATATTTGTTCAACCCTAATCAAGAATACGTGAACCATATGACTCTGTTTCTGTTGGATCACATGTGCCTTTTAATTGACCTAAGGGCGTGTTTGGCTTAGCTTATGAAGGATGGCTTAAGTTTCTTTTAGTTTACAAGCTTAAAAAGCCCTTTGCAATAAGCCTCAACTTCTTTGTTTCGTAAAAGTGAGATTTTCATCGTTTGCTAAGCTAAAAATGAAAAGCTCAAAGATGTTTGTCCGTCAAAAATGACTTATTATACAAATGCAATAGAATGTGCATAAAATGATGAACGGAAGAAGAAGAAGAAGAAGAAGGGTGTTATATTTTTCCAAGGTACGTTTGCAGAAGAAATAGGTCGGGGGCTGTCAGTTTTTGAACACTGCAATGGTTTTTCCTTTATTATTAATATAATTATCAAACTATTTTTTCAGTATCAGTTATTATTACGAAAAATAAATTATGCAGTCTAACAGCATGTGTGGTTGATTAAAAATTGGAGTTAAAGTTGTAAAATTTTAAAAGTTAAAGGTTAAACATGTAAAATAAAATATTTAATTTAATTTGTGATTAATCAACTACTCAATTGAAGTTTGACCGATCTTATTATTATAACCGATCTATTACACAGTAAAGAGACTACTCACATTTTTGTAATTGCAACTCGCAACTATACAACTCGGCCAAAGGTCAGGAAACATTTGATCATCAACCTCCTGTCTCGCAACACCACTTTACAGCCCAAAACAACGGTTCATATTGTGGAACAGGCGGGTATGTTTAAAGAAAGAAAAAAAAGCTAAGGTGTTTGTTAACTATTTTAAAAATACCCGTCTGAGTGATTTTCCTTTTATTAAATTAAATTATTAATTAGCATAATAATATAATACAGTCCAGTATGTAAATCCAAAATAATCGTAAGCTTTTATAAATTTTAATCATCTCTCACTTGTATTTCTGATTGAAAGTAAAAATAATGAATCCATAGTTCCCTCATGCAACACTCATATAATATTTGAAGGGCAAGAGGTTACTCCGTATACAAGTATCTTATCGTTCATTGATTTGTATAAACCCAAACTCCAAACTTTTATTCTTGTTTTCCACTATCATGATTGCCCTTTTTATAAACTAATCGTCGAATTTTCATAACTTTGATGAATGTCTTCGGCGGTGAGAGTATATTAAAGTTTGTTAGTAACTTGGATTGACATCATTTTTATCCTTAAGATATACGGTTTAAATAAACAGGTATCAAATTCATTAAAACTTCCTTTTAATTTTGCGAAAATGAGCTTAGTAGCAATAAGTTGAAGGAGTTGATAATGTGAAGTTTAAGTAACCAAATGTATAAGATGAGTTTCAACAATGACAGAGATGAATTCTCCATGGAGCTTATTGAAGAAATGGTTAATGTGAATATAAATATACAATAACATTTTGATACATGAAGATATGGTTGAACTTTCCTTATCAAATTCTGATTAAAAGCTAACGGAGGTGGAGTTGAACAAGCATAAAAGAATTAAAAAGGCGGTAACACGTGTCATACAATCTTTTGCTGTACACTTACTATAGTTTGACACAAGGTTTGAGAGGATATAGCTAATAATCACTTCACATGTAACTGCTATTTGCTATTTACTCTTTCAACTTAGGGTAGAAGATAGACCTAAAAAGGAAACTCAGTACTTTAATTTCCTGTCTTATGCTTCAGTTTGGCATCAAGAGTAACTCATTTATCCACTAGGATTCTTTTTGACGAAATCCTATGTAACAAAAGCGTAAGGTCGGGTTCCTAACAAAAGTATATCCCGAGTGGTAATATTTGAACCATCGTATGACATATTTATTGTACTATGACCAGAAACATACTTACTATAGACATCGAAAGTATCACTTCCATTTGTGCTAATGATGAGGGACCGATAAACAAAATCACCTAGTTGAACGTAGATGGATGTGGAAGACGCCTGAAAGAATGGAGATTAATTAATCTCTATTGAAAATTAGTATCTTTATAATTTTCAAGATATTTTGATTTTATATTATTGTTTGCTTTAATGTAAATTTTTATTTTTATCTTAGGAAAATAGTTGTAGTTTATCATATTTAACGTGTAGGTTTATTATAGTATTCTGTTTAACCCTTTGAATTCTTAATTGAATTCATATACGGAGTAATATATTTAACTTTTCTTTCGGCTTTTAGTTATCATTTGCTAAAACGTATCTTGTTATAACGCGTTCATCTTGTGTGATACGCAACACTTTGCAATATCGTTCCGTGTCATGTAAGCCAAGTTCATCTTCCTCATAAACATCCACGAGGCAACGTCCAGTTTCCTTTCTCCTGTCATGCCAATACACTCTGACGATGTGCAGTGCCCCAATTACAAGATTTTCGATATATTTACTTAATAAACGTGAAAATAATATATTATCATTTGAAGAATAGCGTCATGAGTACGTGAGTTTTTTTTCTTTTCCTTTTAGTGATTACGAAGTTATATAAAAATCGGACATTTCACTATAAAAATTTGAGATTAATTTGCGTTGTAAAATGAAACCAACCTTCTTAAATACTTGTACTGCTCCAAAATGGACGTTTAGAAAATTTACATTAAGTACTACCGAGTAGGATCGACTATTTATAAAAAGATCATGTAAATGTATAGATATTAACCGTGGATAGACTTCTACAGTTCTCGATATAAACCTCTTTGGCTTTCATGATTTGTGTAGAATTTTCCGAATCTCAAGCAATCTTCGTTTAATTGTATTAGACTGTCAATGATGTGTAACTCAGTTGGTAATGGGCAGAGGCATTTTGCCACAAATAACACAAGGTCTCGAGTTCGAGCCCTGACACCCCATAGTCACACATGCTGAGTGAATCATGTACGCTCCCGACATTATGGATATAGAGCCGATTTTGGACTAGTCTTGGTCGCCGATTATCAACCTTTTGTCACAAAAAAATTGTATCAGACTGGATTGACAAGCGAAACAAACTGGCATTTGTTTGCAAGTTCACCTCGTACCTTATACAGTTGACTTATATCCATTTATCAATCATAATTTAGAAGTTCTTGATTTGTAATTTTGTTATTCATTCAACATATCTTATGACATTGTTAAGGTTTTTGCAAATGAGCTGTTATTTTGTATGTTGCCTGATTCATATAGATTTCCCATGTGATTCATCAATTTTCCCTTTGTGCGCGCAATAGTAGACTTAATAAACCTCAATAGAGGCTTGATTTCATTACCAAACCATACGTCCCATATGGGATACATATAGTTATCATAGTTACAAAAGTGGCCATCCAACTATTAGACAATACTAGACTCGTACATAAACTATGTAGTTCAATATGCCCCCGCAAGCTAAGGCCGGGGAACGACCTGAAGCTTGGATCTTAAAACGAGGAACCGTGGCGTAGACAACGGTTTAGTAAAGACGTCAGCAACCTGATCATCCGTGGAAATAAGTTGAACTCGCATCTCCCCTTTGGACACCTTCTCCCGAACAAAGTGAAAATCAATTTCAATATGCTTTGTGCGAGCATGAAAAACTGGGTTGGCTGATAAGTATGTGGCGCCAAGATTATCACACCACAAAGTAGGAGGTACCGACATTGGAACCCCAAGTTCACGTAAAAGCGCTTGAAGCCATGAGAGTTCTGCTGCTGTGTCAGCAATGGCTTTGTACTCCGATTCAGTAGATGAACGAGAAACTGTTCATTGTTTCCGTGAGCACCAAGAAATGAGGTTGGAGCCTAGAAAAATAGCAAAACCACCGGTGGAACGGCGATCATCAGGGCATACCGCCCAATCAGCATCCGAGAAGGCATTAACAGTAGAGTCAGAAAATGCATGTAAAGCCAAATTTGAGCCACAACGAATTTGGAGGCCAAAGAAACTCGTACCTCGAAGATACCGTAGGATACGTTTTACTGCTGACCAGTGAGTGTTCATGGGAGTTGTCATAAATTGACAAACCTTATTGACAGCATAGGCAATATCGGGACGAGACAAGGTAACATATTGTAGCGCACCTACAATTTGTCGGTACTTCACGGGATCATCAAATAAGGTGCCAGATTCTCGGGTCAGTTGCATAGCTGTTGACATAGGTGATGGAGCGGGTTTTGCATCAGATAATCCAGCTTGACGTAAAACATCAAGAATATATTGTTGCTGAGACAATACAATGTTGGAGCCTTTAGAAATCACCTCAACACCAAGGAAATGATGTAGAGAACCCAAGTCTTTTATAGCAAACTCAGAAGCAAGTGTAGAGACAATCCAATTAATATGGTCAGCATTATTCCCTGTGACAATAATATCGTCCACATACACGAGAACATAGAGAACTACAGACTTTCGTGAGTATATAAACAAAGACGAGTCAGTTTTGGACCAATTAAATCCCACATTCACCAAAGCCTCGGAAAGTCTTTGAAACCACGCACGCGGAGCCTGTTTGAGGCCATAAAGGGAACGTTTAAGACGACACACATGATTCGGGTGATTCGGGTCAACAAATCCCGGAGGCTGGGACATATAAATTGTCTCTGTAAGGTTCCCGTGAAGGAATGCATTTTGAACATCGAGTTGGCATAAAGACCAACCTTGTGACACAGCAAGAGATAGAACGGTTCGAATTGTGGTAGACTTTATAACGGGGCTAAATGTCTCCTCAAAGTCTAAACCAGATTGTTGATGAAAACCCTTAGCGACGAGACGCGCTTTGTAGCGGTCTATAGTACCGTCAGCCTTGCGCTTCAATTTATATACCCATTTACAACCTACAATATTGAACTTCTCAGAAAAGGGAACAAGATTCCACGTGTCATTGCGTACAAGTGCCAAGTACTCCTCAGTCGTAGCCTTGCGCCACTCAACGGATTTATTAGCAACAGCAAAGGATGTAGGTTCGGTGTCAATTGATGAGGAACCGGTAGTTGTAAAGAAAGCAGACGGGTCATAAGGAACCCAGGGTGTTGGATTTGGACGTAAGGTCATTGGATGTGTACGTTGGATAGGAGGAGGAACATATGACATAGGTGATGGAGGGTGGTGCGTGTTAAGTTGTCGTTATTTAATTACAAGTTTTAAATGAAAGGGAAATACCAAAGTTAATGTTAACACAACCAGGCAAGAATACTTGTTCGTATTATAGTATAGCTTTGGTAAGACCGAGTCGAACACAGGAAATCAGTGCATATTAAAATAATTAAGTAATCCTAAAATTATAAATTACAAATAGATAAGGGGGCGTTTTAGTTCCGTACGAACATAATTTAATTAATAAAACTAAATAAAAAATAATTAAAAACAATTAAAAGATAGAAAAGACAATTTAGAATAATCAGATAGATAAGCATGTATTTACTTAGATTACTGATTTCTCGACTGAGGTTTCATATATGTTTATTGATCAGTCATTGTGGCGATTTCAACTAGAATGGACAGCCTCCTGTTAAGGTTAGCGAATCCCTAATAAACCTTATCTTAATACTAAATTCTCTTGAATACACTCATGCGTGTTACCAACATAAGATTTATGCTATTAAACCTATCAACAGATCATTGAGATTCATTCTTGACTATGCGTTAGCCTTGAGTCTATAATTATTGGTTTTCTAATTATCACACCGATTGGGTTAAATTAATTGCTATGTCTCTTAACCTATTATCGGTTACAGTCTCAAGCCACAATTAACTAATAAATTATTCAATTGCAAATAATCAATTAACTTATACAAATGTTAGTTCTAGCATAAGTCTTTTGACCACGTTAAGTAACAATCAATTAACTTATACAAACGTTAGTTCTAGCATAGTTCTAGCATAGCTCACAATCGATATGGATCTTCAAATAAACTCAATAACCATTCATAATTAAGATCAATATTAAACATATAATGAAACCTTTATCTAAGAATCATACATCTAAGTAAATACAAATAAAGAATTAGCTCATAATTAAAGTAGGACAACTCAGATCTATAAACAAAGTATTACACATTGCAAATAGAAAAGAATAAGAATCAAACCCTAAAATCTGAACCAAATCTTTGTTAGGGTTGAATGACCTTCAAATCCTAGCTCCTTAGCCTCTGAATACCCTAAAAGTCGAATTTCTAAACTCTAGAACCGAATTAGGGTTAACTAATTCGTTAATTATTGTCTGGTTAAAGGTCCGCGAATCCAACCGCCGGTTGGATTTTTCAACCGCCGGTTGGGCTAGAATTTAACCCGAAAACCCGGTCTGCGACCCGCGCGTTCGACCGCCTTCCATATTTACCTCCAACCGCCGGCTGAAAGCTTCAACCGCCGGCTGGATGTGAATTCCAGAATATTCCATTTTTGGGCTGGGCTTTTGTCTTGGGCTCCATCTTTTAACTTCAATCCGGATTTCTTCTTAATTTGGCCCACTTTCTCTTATCTTTTTGGGCTTTGACTTCTCTTCAAGTCCAATATTTTTGGGTCTTCAATCTTTTCTTCTTTTTCTTCAGTCTCGAGTCGATTTTCGTTCCTTTTCTTCAGTCTCGAGTCGATTTTCGTTCCTTTTCTTCTTCTTTTTATTTAAAAGACCTTTCTACAAATATAAAAGAAATCAGTAGCATTTGTAATTAAATTACAATAAAAGGGCTTAGAAATAAGAGAATATTTTTATATAAATAAGGCATTATTTGATGATATCAGAGGGTTAATAGAGTTAAAAGACTCGTCTGAAGACTTAGATAATGATGTGGAAGCTGAACTCGTAGTCTGCCCAGCAGGGCTCGGTTGAAAGACAGAAGAAAGTGGTTGAGTCACGCTATTGAAATGGAAGGATGGAGGTGGTGGTGAGTCAGGTACAGAACTGACCGGGCTGTAATTATTTTCTGGATGAGAAGACGGGTTAGAAGGAGTTTTAGAATCATGGAGGAATGGGTACACACATTCATCAAATCGCACATGGCGGGCAATGTACATTCGACTGGTTTTACGGTCAAGACACCGATACCCATGATGCATCGGGCTATAGCCTAAGAATACACATGGGGTAGAGCGAAAGTCTAATTTATGAGCATTATATGGATGGAGATAGGGGAAGCAACGATAACCAAACACCTTGAGGAATAGATAGTCTGGTTGTTTTCGAAACAAGTGCTCGTAAGGTGATTTAGACTGTGAAACACGAGATGGCATTCGATTAATAAGGAAGACAGCTGTGTCAAATGCATAATGCCAATATTGGTGAGGAACGTTGCCTTGTGCCAAGAGTGTGAGACCCGTTTCAACCACGTGTCTATTGCGTCGCTCAACGAACCCATTTTGCTCATGGGTGTGTGGACATGACACACGATGAACAATCCCAAGAGTAGAGAAATAGTTAGTAAGGTTTCGATACTCACCTCCCCAATCTGTTTGTACACTTTTTACTTTGCAATCGAATTGACGTTCAACCATAGCCACAAATTGCTTACATATTTCAAATACATCAGATTTACGAGCCACAGGGTACATCCACATATAACGAGAATAATCATCAACAAAAAGTACAAAGTAACGATGGCCGCTAGAGGATAAACAAGGCGAAGGCCCCCACACATCACTATAAATTAAATCCAATACATGGGTACTTTGGAAAGGTGAAACAGACAATGATAACTTAGAAGACTTGCCTAGTTGACAAGCCGTACATAACTTATGCAAGTTTTTACTTGATATCGGAAGTGAAAAATTACTCAACATTGACTGAAATAAACGTGTATGCGGGTGACCGAGACGTTGATGCCAAATGTCGGATGAGGATGAGGCACGTTCGGCAGAGAAGGCGACACGCTTTATTGACTTAAGTTGCGGGAGCTTAATTGAGTAGAGACCATTGCTACTCGGGCCTGTGAGTAGAGGAATGCGAGTGAACCGATCCTTCACAACAAAGAAACTTGAGTGAAATTCAAAGAAAACATCATTGTCCGTACAAAACTTTTGACCCGATAAAAGATTCTTTGAAATAGAAGGGACATGCAATATATCTGATAGATGAAAAGATTTATGTGGTGTATAAATATTTGATGAGCCAACATGTAAGATTGGGAGACCTTTACCATTGCCAACGTGAAGATTGTCGGGACCATGATATGCTTCTGAGAAGTCTAAGTTCGAAAATTCTGGAGTAATATGACTGTTTGCACCTGTATCCGTGAACCAAGTTGGTGTAGACGGCATTGAGGCTTGAGACCTGTTATTGCTAAAGTGAGCTGTAGGTTGAGAGTTGATATTGCCTCGATGATTTGGACATTGTGATGGTATGTGTTGAATACCACATTGTTGACAATACCCGTAAATAGTGTTTTGTGTGGAGGCCCAACTAAAATCTGGTCCACGACTACGACCACCACGAGAGCTGCCACGATTGTTTCTACCGCGACCTCGGTTACCTCCACGGTTATTTAGCGATTGACGGTTCACATAAAATGCTTGAGGTGATGCACCTGTGGGTGTTAGGCTTAAACCTAAGGCTTGGGCTTGAGCAAGAAGTTGCTGATACGATGATGAATTAGTTGTGAAGGAAGTCGAGGTCTGCCCGAGTGTAGATTGGCCTATTTGGGAGGTGTATGCTTGAGCAATGTTCGGTGAAGGAGCGTTGGACCTCCCGTGTACAAACTCATGATCCGCAAAGTGTCATCTATATGAATGTCTGTGCCACGAGCGGTGAGGGTAGTGACTAGATTCTTAAATTCCGTTCGAGAAGAAAGACCCGCAAGAATTGTTAAAACCAGGTCCTTTGAGCGAACGGGTTCACCGATTGAAGCAAGTGAATCGGCGTAACCTTTTGCACGTTGTAGGTAGGTAGTGACTGATTCATCACTGCCAATTTCCAACTTGAGGAGATTGGTCTTGAGAGTTAGTTCTCGAGATAACGTAGTCGGCTCGTACGCGCGATGTAGGGCATCCCATATTTCACGAGATGTTCGTTTCCCATAAAATACACCATATGCTTGTTCTGAAATTGAAGAAAGAAGTACCATCTTTACGTGGTCATCGTTTTCCTTCCATATTGCATAGTTAGGGTTTGCCACTTGAGCATTCTCGGCAGCGGTTGTCATTGAAGGAGGGCAAGGAATTGAACCATCAAGATACCCGACAAGTTTGTTTGACGAGAAAAATGGTTCCACCATAGTCTTCCAGAATTGAAAGTTCTCTGAATTGAGAAGAAATGCCCATCGATGGTGCGAATGAGCAGATTTTTCAGTTGTGGTAAAAGCAGTGAACGTTGGGGCCATGTTGGAACAGAAAAAAAATAAAATAATAAGGCAGACTATTGGCTTGCCGGAGGTTGTCTCTGTGAACGGCGGTGTAGGGTTAGGGTTTTTTTTTTTTTTTTTTTTCTTTATGGAGGCTCTGATACCATAATAAACCTCAATAGAGGCTTGATTTCATTACCAAACCATACGTCCCATATGGGATACATATAGTTATCATAGTTACAACAGTGGCCATCCAACTATTAGACAATACTAGACTAGTACATAAACTATGTAGTTCAATAAGACTGAAATACATTTTCCCATGCCAAAAAAATGCTTATAAACAAAATATTTACATTAAGATAGAATATCGTCCACCAGTAAGCAAAAATGACGATCATCCTTCAGTCTTTACTGATCAGTTTTACTACCACGTGCATCTTATATCTACGTCATATGATGATATTAACCAACTAAACAACAAAAGTAACTATAAATCCACATGTTAGCATTTAAGGGTGAGAGCAGGAACTTGTCATCGTGGCATGAAATGTTCATCTTCTTTGTTCTGGTAAATCGCAAATAACTGCTTAGAGTATTTCGCTGCAAGTTTCATGCATAGTTTGATCCCCTTTGAGTCATATTGTTTCAGTTCTTCCACTGTTTTGTTCAGATCACCACCAGGGTCTCCATCCGTGAGAAATTCAGCCAGCTTACTAGCCCTGCAAGATTATGCATACTCGTTTTAACAGCAAATATTACATAATAATTGTAATAATAACAATATTAGTGTATATTATAATATTATTGTCACTAGTTTCGACTTTTAAGTATCAAGGTTATATGTGATTATGCTCATTGTTTTGTGGGTCCCTGTCTTGATTTCTTCTGTCGTCAAGTAAATACCAAATACAGAATCACAAACAGTTCTTGATTTAGTCTTTACAAAGACGAAATGATTTATATTGTTTTTAACTTTGTAATCACAACCTTACGGCTTGTAGCACCATGTGAAAATGGCACAGAAATTGAGCTTGTTCAATGACAAAAACCAGAGGTGGCAATACAGAAGGGTTGGAAATGGGTACTTTTGGTACTGGTTGTCGGGTTGACCCAAATCACTTTCTGAACAAGATTTTGATTTTTTTAGTTAATGTGTCAAATAAGATCACATAAACTTTCTACTTCCAGAGTAATGTATTTTTTTGGGGACTTTTGACCCATTTACTTTTAAGCTACTTTTTTTTTACCCACCCATTACTGACAAAGAGAAACCGTAGCCCAAATCGATCCATTCATAAATAAATTGGTCAAAAATACCACCAATAACAAAAAGAACTAGGCCAAGTGGTTTACCAATTCTTAAAGCAGCAGAACCTTAATTAATTTGAACCCTAACACTGTTGCGACATAGATCAATTATCAATACATAAGGTAGTTGAAAATTCTAACCTGAACGCATCAGGCTGGCTAAACCCTTTCTCATTATGATATATCGTTTCTTTAGACGCTTTCTCATCTTCCGTTTGTTGCCTATAAAGAGCACAAACAGCCCTCATACACAACTCAGGATCTTTGCCAAAATCAGCTAACATATCTCCCTCTAAATCCCACTTCATATTCGAAACCTTTCTTCTCCCAATCTTGTCTAAAGTTCCTTTATAGTCATCTTCAGATTCAGCACAATCTTCAGATTCATAACGACTACCACCACTTTTAGACGCACCCTCAGAAATACTTTCACAACTGTCAACGATAAATCCACCCAAACTTGCCCCTTCACTCTCTGACCCCTCATCATTATCTTCATCATCTTCATTTGAACTATTCCCATGAAGGCAAACAGTTTTATTCACATCTTGTACGTTTTTGGATTTCGATTTTCTCAGTCTTGTTAAGTACCGCTCACTTCCATTCCTTTTCACTTCATTCTCAGAATCTTTCGTAAACCTAGAACTACGTCGCGTCTTGACAAGTGTGCAAATAGGAGCGCTGTCATCACAACTTGTGTCGTCATCGCTCGTAATGATTTTGGCAGCTCGTTTTCTTTTAGCACTTCTTGTGTTCAAAGAATGAACTTTAAATCCATCTGTATCTTCTTCATTTGAATTACCATTCTCATCATCGCTAGTAACAATAGTCGTAGCTCTTTTCCTTCTAGCATCAGAACACTTTTTAACTTTTCGAATGTCATCATCGCTTAAATCCTCATCACTAATATCGATAAAACCGGAAAATATCTGTCGGCCAACACCTGGAGTAGACGGGGCCATCTTCTTATTAACACATCCATCTTCCTCAAAACCTAACCGCTTTCTAACTTGGCTACAAGATTCCTCTTTAGTTCCCTTTAAGACGACATTAATATCCTCGTGAACTTTCTCATTCGTACCCTTTATGTTTGATTCCCATTCACACATCCGAGATGTCAACTCTCTAACTTTTGCTTTCCAAGAACAAACCTCGGTTTCAGCCTTGGTTTTCTCACATTCCAAAACCTTGTTTTCAATCATTAATTCAACAAACTTATCACAATCATTTTCATCGCGAGAAATGTTTTGAATTGTTTTGATCTTACCTTCGAGTTCTTTGTTCTTTTTCTTTAAATTTTCAACTTCAACTTCCAACATCAAACACCTCATTTCATAATTTTTGCTTTGTTCTTCTAATTCAAGACATCTTTTTCTAAAAACTTCTAATTCCTTAACAAAATCTTTTTCTAAAGCCATCTTTTCCTATCAATCCAACCCTAACAAACCCCAGGTTCAAATATTCACCAGAAACCTAAATAATAATAAATTACGACAGCAAATCAGTCAACATATAAACAAACGATGAAAGTAATGTTAACACAAACCCTAGTTACTTATTACTTATATTACTAATATAATAAAAAAAAAAAATACAAGTAATGAATGAACTTACCAAGAAATTGAAGATTGCATCGATTACGAAACTGGGTAGGCTCTAAAAATCAAACGACTACAATAAAGTGTGCAATTTTACATCTTTAAATTTTAAAGAAAATGAAATCGGTAATTTAAATAACTTAAATGTGTACAAGTATATACAGGGATTGAGGGTAAAAAGGAAAAATACTGCAAACAGATCAAGGTGTTATGCTTTAGTAATATTTCTTATATATTTATTTTATTAATTAATATAATTTATATTTTATTTTAATTAAACTGATTATATATATATATATATATATATATATATATATATATATATATATATATATATATATATACATCAGAATATTCAAATGAAAACCACTTAAAAGTTAAGAACCTGTGATAACTACAAAAATATATGAGTGTTCACGTGTAATTAACTTTATACACATGTGAACATTAATATTTATTTGTATGAAAAATAAAAAATGTCAAAAATCACAAAATTACATATAAAAATAAGTGAAAACACATATGTTCACAACTGAACAGTTAATTTGTGAACAAATCGGTTAAAGTTAGTTAAAATAAGGGCATCCACAATGGTCCCTGCTGGAGTGTTTAAAGGTACCATCTCTGCCACATATTTATGCATTCAAAGCATTGTGAAACTGCCAAATATTTAAGCATCTTTTTTGCGTATGTTGCAGCTTGAACTCAATTTTAATCTGACATGTGGGCCATCACTTTTGTTTATATTTAAAAAACCTTTTTGAATGGATGAAATAAGTGGAGCCAGTCACTTTCTCTGTGACGAATGAGCTAGTCACCTTTTTGCAGGATTCAATGCATTGTAAAGGATTTTAATACAAAAGAGGTGTAGTGAAGTGGCAATGACATTATGATACTTTGAACCTTCAAAGGTTGAAAGCATTGTGGATGCTCTAAGATATAATACATAATTTTTTGATTTTCAAGATTTCATTGATTCTTATTAACATTTTTATAAGTATTTTGATATTATACACGTATGAACAATCATGTATTTTAGTAGTTCTCAAAGTTCCCAACTTTTAAGTGATTTTCATTTGAACCTCCCGATATATATATATATATACGTATATATATACGTATATCTATATGTATACGTAGATATATATATATATATATATACGTGTGTGTATATACGTATACATATATATCTACGTATACGTATATATATATAATATACACGTGTATATATCTACGTATACGTATATATATATATACACACGTGTATATATATCTACACGTGTATATATATATACGTATATGTATACGTATATATACACGTGTATATATATATATATATATATATATATATATACACACACACGTGTATATATACACACGTGTACGTAGATATATACATATACGTAGATATATATGTATACGTATATATATATATATACGTGTATATACATGTGTATATATATACACGTATATATATACACACACTATACACGTGTATATATATATAGATATATATATACGTATATATACGTGTATATATATACATATATATATATACTAGCAATGTTTGGGGCGATTTACACAACTTAGCACACAACGATAGTATGTTTGGGGCGATTTACACAACTTAGCAAACTTCAAGCAAACTTCACATGTCCTACCAAAAATAGTATGTTTGGGGCGATTTACACAACTTAGCACACAACGATACTTTAAAAGGAGAGACTTGCCAAGCCCGTGACTTGCAAGTCTTGATCCACGCTATCACTTTGCAATCGCTTTACCCTCCCTTTGTCCGCTCAATTCACTTGCACCTACAACATTAAACAACTAAATAGGTAAGCATTACGCTTAGTGAGCATATAGGCAATCATACGAGTAATACATAGCAACAACAACTGGCAATCAACAACTGGCAATCAACAACTGGCAATCAACAACTGAGCAATTATAGAGATTTATAACCACTTAATCGAATCCGCTGGCAATCCACAATTGTGCACAATGTGAAACAACTGGCAACAACATAGTTGCCATAGGCTAACATACGTTAACCCATCTCTACAATGCACAATCTACAACATGTAACACATGAACATTAAATAAACAATTCCACTCGGTTATGTGAACCTCTTGCACGTATGCAATCCGGATCACACAACTATTACCCATATAACCCCCATACTACTCACCTTGGTGTTTAGGCAATTCAAGTCGATGACCAATAGTGAATGCAACGTCTTTAGCACCTAACAAATAACACATAACATAACAACACATTTAACATCTAACCATCATCATAATCAACTAATCAACATCATCAACCCATTCTCCCCTTGGGTTGACCAGGTTTGACCTTTAGTCAAACTAAGAAATTTCTCACCTTTCATGGTCATAACCAACTCAAGTGTTTAATCACTTGATTTACTATTTTAGTCCCTTCTAATAACATTTTAACAACTCTTCTAACTAATAATTAGGATGATTAACAATAAATTATAAGAATTGGGCAAAAACCCATTTTCACTACTATATTCACAATTCAATTTATCCACTTTTAGGTTGAATTAATATTAATAACAATGTTTTCTACTCATATATATCACTACTAAATCACTAACAGCCCTAATTTCTTTTTATTTATAATCACACTCTCAAACCTCCCCCAAAACCAAATTCTAGGTCAAAATTAAGGTAGAACAAATCATACCTAGGTTGGAGATGGTTTAGAAAGCTTGAATTCAATTTCCCTAGCTTCAATTTAGTATTATTGGTGCTCAATTCCCTTTTTTCTTCTTCTTCCTCCTCTCTCTCGATTTCTCTATATGTTTCTGGAATTCTCATGTATGCATATGTATATCAACCCATTATATATGTTGTTGAGTATGATTTACATTGTTAGAGTAAAGTAGTATAGTAGGTAATGAATTGTTGAAACTTATTAACCAAGACATCGCGTGATGACCTTAGAGACATATTGATGTAATGTGATAATTAGTACGCCTGGCCAATGTACTAGTTCTCACGTGACATTGTATGGAACTATGGGAGTCACGAGATGTCGGGAGGATTGAGTTAAAGCAATTCTTAACTAAAGTGTGGTAATAAAAAAAAGAGATATTAAGTAGACACGAGAAATGTTGAACGAGTATAAAACAGAGTAGTGTGTTTACTTTTAATATAAATGAGTAATACGAGTAAAGATGAGAACATTTTGTGTAGTGTGGATAAGCATGTGATACTAATGAGAATCACGAGGAAAAGAGTTATAGAATGAGACCTATACTAAAAATACAATAGTAGATAAAGGTATACGAAGTAATATGATACGTATTATAATAATGTGAACGAAAGTTGTTACTTATTAAAAATAATTAATTAATAAAAGATGAGATATGCAATAAAGAGGAATGATTTGAGAAAATAAATAAAGAGTAAATTGGTGCGAGAATGAAAGCTTAAAAGTGATTGATAAATCATAAGAATTGGGGAGAGTAAAGAATACGAATAACAACATAATAAATACGTACGAAATGTAAAAAGAAAACTGTGATACTCACTTTGGCAAGCCATGTGAGTTAAAATGAGAATTAAAGCAGTTATAGCTGAGCTGAGTGCACCTATATCGAAGAAAATTGAGCATAAAAAAAGAAAGTGGTACTAAATATTGTATGTACTGGATAAAACATGATTTAAGAGGTGACCTATAATGGTCATAGAGTTTAAAATGTATGAGTATGTGATAAATGTAAGAAGAGTACTAAACATAATTACGTGTATATTATGTAACTTAAGGAGAAAGAGATTAACATTGATTGAAAATTTGTTAGAATGTTGTAAACATGTGATATCTAAAAGAAAAGGGTATATGTTTACAGAAGAAATATGACGGTATATCTTATATAAGTATGACGCTGAGGAGTAATGAGTAAGAAGTTAATTATAGAATCTTAATTGGGAAGTGAACATGAGAGTTATAGTAAAGTGATGAGAAAGAATTATGGGTTATGGGACACGTAGTCCCTTACAAGAACATTTCTGTAAAATAATATGTTTATAAACATAAATGAGAAAAATATAGACAAATAAGTCGTTACCTAAGTGGGGGAGAATTACCTCTCAAATGTTTGAAGGATGACCCTTAATCTATAATAGAAATTGGATGTGAAGGAAAGATGGGCGAATAAAGTTTGAAAGCGGTATACGAATGAGGTTGATGAAAATGAGTCCTAATGTATATGTATAAACATGTATGAGTTTACCTTGAGAATACATGTAAAATGATATGATAAAATTTTGAGACTATAGAAGCGAAGTGTCGAGAAATTTTGAGAATAAAGATTTGAGTGCATATTAAATATAAGCGATAATTGATTAACATGAGGAGTCGTAAACGCGGGGGTGTATAAAAATAAACAAAAAGATATATTTAAGCAGTGTTAAACCACGAGTAGATTCACAAAGTAGCGTAAAAGTCGATGAAAAGCTAAGGAAATGATAAGTAAGAAATGTAACACCATGACGAAGATGAACTTGAGGTTCGATGAGTTGAAAACGTTAGAATGTAATAGAGTAGTAAAGGAAGAGATTAATCTGCTGAATGATAAAAAATTTACATAAGGAGTGATAAAATTGAATGTTAAATTCAGATGAGTATAAGCATAAATCTATAAAAGAAATAGAGTTTAGCGTCATGACATGACTAACCAGTAAAGATAAATAAAGAAAGAGTTAAATTTAAAATCCTAGTATGGTTAGCCGACTTAAAGTGAGGGTGTAATGATTATAAGTTAGAAAGGAGCAAAGATTGTTTTTGATAAATGATTTAATCCACACAATAGTGATTGAATATGTGATGACTTAAAAGCACATAAGTACCAATATGTTGATTAATAAGTCTTTAATGACTTACTTGTAGTCGAGTGACTAAGTGTTGGTTAAAATGATATCAGAAATAAAGTCTGAAAGATGATTTAAAAGAAAAATTATATATATATATATATATATATATATATATATATATATATATATATATATATCATGAGTATCTAAAAGAGGAATGAAATTTTAACTTGAACATTTATAAAGAGAGGTTTTGGAGTTGTCAGTCCATAAAATTGACCCTATAACACGAGGTAACGAGAACTTCATATAAAATGAATAAGTTAATCTAAATTATAAATACACTGAGTTGAATAAATTGCGAGTATGAGTATGGATGAACTTCTAAATTGATGAGAATCGCGGTAATAAACATTCAAACAATAAAGATGATAGCAAGAGTGTTGATGGAAAAGATCAAGAGTGATAGAGAATATGTTGTTAAAGTACGAAGCATATGAATAAATGAGAATAACACGTATATGGGATTAAACCATTGCGAACTTAAAAGAGATTTAATAAGAATTGAATACGTGTACTCAGGAATTAAATATTCTAATTGTTCCGGTGTCACTAAAATGTAACCTGACACGAATACAACATTGATGACCGGACATAAAAAGAGAAACTGTTAAATAGGTGAATGATTCTAATATTAAGAGATATGTTGAGAGTTTATGTTATGAAACTTGATGATGGTTGAGCTATACATTTATAAATAATAGAGTTCTATGTAATAATGATTATAATTCACATATAGAGATGTTGTTATATAAAATATAATGTGGAATAAAAGAAAGAGAACCGAAATTCTTCGGAATGAAATTGGGTAGTATAGGAGGTGAAGTATATATATATCGTTTAGAGAATAGACAAAGAAATAAACTAAATTAGAGAATGTTTAAAATGATATGAGATATACGAGAATTGAGGTCGATAGGAGGGGACAAATGATAGTATTGAGTGAGAAGTAAAAGTATGCTGAAAACACTATCATAAATGAGTATAATTCGATTTTGAAAATATAACACGATGTCGAATCGAGAATAGATTGTGAGGACACAATCCTGATAAGTGGGGGAGAGTAGTAACACCCCCAAAATCTATAAAGTGTTATTTATATTAAATATGTATATTTAATTATAGATGTATAAAATTGTTAAATACAAATTAAGTGAGTTTGAGTTGAAATCATATACAAAAATAAGTTGAAGGACAAAGGGTGTTAAATGAATAAACTAGAGGGGGTGTAGGTGCCAAGTGAGGTTACCTTAGAGTGAAGAAAGTAAAAGTTATAATATACTCCCTCCTTTTCATTCTCTGAAAACAAGAAATTAGAAGTTTGAGGTGTGTGTTGTGTGTGGCGTATGGAGGAGGAACAAGAGAGGAGGAGGAGATCAAAAATTGAAGCTCAAATTGATTAAATTGAGATTTCTAAACCCTAATTCATCATCACCAAGGTATAAACAACCCTCTATTCCTTTCTAATTTGATGTTATTATGATTAAGAATATAAGCCCTAGGTTGGGAAATTGGAGAAATGGGTTTAAAAGTGATAGGAATGCTATATACATATTGTTGAATGGCAAATGAACTTGCTTTGATAATTTGAATCTAAAAGAAGTAAGTTAATAAGGTTGTGAGTATTTGATGGTTGTGTGCATATAGAAGTGGTGTTAATTGGATCTTGATCTTGACTAAATAAGTCCCTAATGTGTTAATTAAACAAAGGTTTGCTAATGAAAGTGTTGTAAAGGTATTCGAGTCGAATTGACACGGTTTTAGTGAAAACCCGTAAGGGTTGCTGCACATAGTGCAGAAAATAAGCTGTTTTTGGAAAATCATAGTAAATTAACCGTAACTCGTATTGGGATATGGTCGAAGTCGTTAGAAAGGTATACGAGTCTACTTCCCAGTAAAATTGGTCTCAAGGGCTGAATCTGAGAGTTGATGCGTCAAATAATTAATATGTCATGGGCTATCCAGAATTTGAAAATAATCATCTTGAAAGAAAGAAAAAGAGTTAGATTAAAATGATGAATTTGTGTAATGTAAATACACTAATGATGTAAAAAGAAGTTGGTTGAAAATAAATAAAAAATAGAGAAGAATGAGGTATTTGTAATTAACGAAATGTGTAATTAAATTGTGTACGTGTTGTTGTGATTAGGTGAGCAACGAGTTGAGGAACTTGCAAACATCTTTCCTAATCAACCTAAAGGTAAGTAAATGGATGATTAAATGATATATTACCAACTGAATTACGAGTGTATTCACTTGTACATTTACTTGATGGTGAGAAGTAGATTTTAGGAATTGACAAAAGAATAGAGAGTGTTAAGAATCCTAATTGTTATTGATTATTGTTGAGTGATTTTAATCGATACTAAGTGATTCTAATCATTGCTGAGTGATCTTGATTAGTTCACTGATAACATTGAGATACGATGAGTGTTCAATGTTATCGATATGATGGTAAGAGTAAGGTGATGACATTGAGATACGATGAGTGTTCAATGTTATCGATATGATAGTTAGAGCAAGGTGATGACATTGAGATACGACGAGTGTTCAATGTGCATCCTTTGATGGTTTGATCCAAGTAATGACTTTGTGTCATTAGCATGATGGACATAGCCGAGCAATAATGTTTGAGATACAACGAGTGTTCAAATAATTATTTGCTTGACGGTTAGAGGTAAATTCCTTGTGAATTAATATGGTGAGAAAGTTAAGGATTTTAATTATCCTTAATAATTGTTAATATTGAATATTTGTTGATATTGAGTATGTTGATAGCGTCCATTTCTTACTAAGCGAATTGCTTACCCTTTATGTTATTGTTGGGTCACAAGGTTCCCAAAACTTAGATACAGAGTAAATAACAGTTATCTCAACGTGTTAGTTTATATCCAAGTTTTATATCAAACAAGTTTAAATTAATCTAGGCGGAAAACAAGATTAATTTTAACACAGAGTTTATTATGAATCAAAGTATTATTCACAATAAATTGTTTGTCTCACAAAGATGACAAGGTATTCAAACCCACACAGATGGTTTGAATACGATCCAAGTAGTATACAAAGATACAGTTATCACTACAAACTTCACAGTAAGTGTGGTAATGCTTTAGCCTAAGCTCAAAGGTCTAGTATACTAATTCTCTTGAATTTCTTGGATACATAGCAGTGCTTTTTGAACTGCTATTTATAGAGTTGGGTGTAACTCTATATTATCCAGCTTGCATAATTGTCCAAGGGATAACAGATGCATCTTGGGCAACTTTGCACGCCACCCTTTTTGCTTTTCTTGGAAACAGAAAAAGCAAAAAGGTAAAAGGTTTCTTTGCTGAGAAGAAAACCTTTGTTAGATGTTTGACCTTTCTCAAACATCTTATCAGTTGTATCTAGCCTAAGGAAAGAAGAATATCTTCTGTACACTTGTACTTTCATTCTTCAATCTGTGCTCTTCAGTCTGTGCTCTCAGTCTGTGATCTTCAATTTGTGATCATCAGTCTGTGATCTTCAGTCTGTGAAGTCTTTTGTCTTCAATCTTCATTCTTCAGATGATGAATCCATAAGTCTTCAAGTAGAGCACGGCTTTCAGTCTGTGGGATTTCTTCAGTCTGTGCAGCACAGACTCAGAGACAATTCTTCAGTCTGTGTAGCACAGACTCAGGAACACAGACTCAGGAATTTCACTAAGTTTCCTGAATACAACTAAGTTAGATTTTGACTCTTCAGATTTATAACTTAGGTTTGATCATTGTTTTTCCCAACAATCTCCCCCTATCTGATGATGTCAAAATCTATTTACAAAAGATAGTATAGAAAAAATAAATACTAAAGTAAAGCATAACTTATGAATTTAGACTTATATACATAAAGTCAAAGTCATAGTCAGTTTACAAGAATATTACAATTATTACATGAAATTGTAAATCAAAAATTTAACAATCTTCATTTCTTTCTCTGAGCCTTGATCTCTTTCATCTTTTCCACTTTCCTCTTCAACAGTTCTTCCATTTCCTTATCAGATTTGTCTTCAAATTTTTGATACTCCAGGATGATTTTCCTGCAGATGTCTTCAAATCCAATCATCATCCTGATCTTGGAAAGGTTGTTGAATAACCAGCTGATTAACCTTCTTCTAAATGGCTTGGCTTGAGAATGTTTGCATTCCTTCAGCAGGGCAATGCAATGTAGCAGAGACTCTCCATATAGTCTGTTTTGATCCTGGAAGCACTCTATTCCATTGATATCTCTGTAGCACAGACCTTCAACTGTGTCAGTCTGGACATAGGATCTATCGATAAAAATGATACCTTTGGGTAGAGGATGCTCCCTTCTCTGCTCATTCTCTGTGGATAACCCAGCTGACTTCTTCTTGATTACAAAGTTGTTTGCTATGCAAAACAACTTGTACTCTTCTTCTGAGATGAGCCCCAGACTGAGAACTAGCTCAATCAGGTAAGATAGCTCATCCAGAACTTCTTTCTTCAGATCTTTGTCAGCTACACTCTTCAAAAGGTTAGCAATGGATTGCCATTCTTTAAGTCCTAGAGTGTACAGGTCATCCACCCACACCATTTTTGAGCTCTTGGTCAAAGTCAACTCTAGCCTCAATCTCTGTCCAATCTTATTCAGATGACAGTCTTTAATCTTTTGCTTGAGCTTTGACTTTTGGAAAGTGGATTGTAGCTTCGCTTTTAGACTCTCTATCTTCTGTAATCTTGTTGATAGCTCCTCATCTTCTTTGATTTGTTGCTCAACTTGACTCCTTCTGATTTGGGTCAGTGAACAACTTTCTTCTTGTAGTTCTTGAGTGAGCATGTCAACAAATCTTGCTTCCTTCAGCTTCTGCTCTTCAAGAATTAATACATCTAAGTATTCAGTTAAGGTCATACCTTGAGCAGTAGCTTCTTGTTGCAAGAGTTCATCCTGTAGATTTGTCAGTTCAGGATTTCTTGTTCCAGCAGCATGATCATCCACCATCTTCTTGATCTTGCTTAATCTTTCCTGCTTGGATAAGGCAATCTCCTTGCCCTTACCCTTATCCATTACTTCTTCCATGGTACAGCTTGATCCAGGATAAGTGCTTATCAGATGAGCACTTCTCCATTGCATTCTGTCTTCAATCTCACTTCTACCTGGAGGCAGTGTTCTGGTTGATGTGGTTGGTCTAGCAGGATAGGCTTCAGCTTGAATGGCTTCAGCACTGATAATTAGAGCATCAGTGCTTGCTGCTGGTTGCTCTGAGCTCTGAGTCTGTGATTGATGCTGTGTCTCAGTTTGTGCAGGTTCAGAAGGCACAGACTGAGACTCTCCAGTCTTGACTTTTGAGGCTCCTTCACCTACACCTCCAAAAGTAGCATCATCTTCATCATCATCTGATCTTCTGAAAACTTCAGACTCAGAACTGCAGTCAGGATTGATGGCATCATCATCATCACCATCAGTGTCCTGTTCTTCAGCCAGCTTCACAAACTGATCCCAGGTCTTGATCCCCTTCATCTTTGGTTGGGAATCAAAGATATCCCTTTCAGGAATCCTCCTGGCCATTCTTTTTGTCTTTCTGGCTCTCTTGATTTGCAGAGGTTGAACATCTTCATCTTCTTCCCTTGGTCTCTTCAACTCCATCTGACCTTGGGTTGAGATAGTTGCAATTGGGTCTATGTGTAAGACAATGGATGACTCCCCCTGAGTCTGTGCAACCATCTCAGTATGTTCACCTGACTGCAATCTCTCTTGCTCCCCCTCAATCTGTGCACTCATATCTTCAGTCTGTGGCACAGATTGAGCTTTAGTCTGAGACTTCACCCTAGCACCTTCGGGTCCATCATCTCCATCATCTCCCTCACTGCTATCTCCCCCTAAATCTAAGGATTTATTATTTAAATCTTTATCTTTTGAGGTTTTAGCTTCTGCAGACCCATGCTTCATCTTCTCCCCCTTTTTGACATCATCTACCAAGTTTGAGAGGGTGGTCTGCATTTCATCTAACCTATTGGATACCTTTTCCTCCAGCATATCCACTTTATCCACCATAGTAGAGACTAGATGCTTCATCTTCTCTAGCTCTTTCTTATTATTATTGAACTCAGTCTGTACCCATTCAGACAACCTGTTGATGGCAGAAAGCACATCGATAAGTGTACTAGAAGGCACAGACTGGGTCTGGTTGGAGGGGTTAGAAGTGGGTGATGGTACGTGTTCCTTACTTGACTCAAGTTGAAACTGAGCAAGATCACTGGAATCTTTTGGTGTTGCACTCTTTGCCTCACTCTGTATCCTGTGCATGGAAAAGCGATCATAGGCATTGAGTGGTGTAGTTGTTCCCTCAGATCTAATCCGGTGATAGGATAAGATATCACGGGGAAATGATTGTGTTGCACCTGTTGCCTCAAACAGTTCCTGGTGTAATGGAGCAATATCACTGGCAACTGATGTTGAAGTTTGTATGCCCTCACTAACCATCTGGTGATAAGATGGTAGATCATGGAGCAAAGAAGAGGAGATCTGTACCTCAGTCTGTGACATGACTGGGGCATTGACAATCTGTGCAGAGGGGTGTAAGAAAAGACTCACCGGAGTGTGAACTAGTGCAGGACTAGTGGTCAATATGGGTCCAGCCATTGTGAGTGGGGTAAAGAGGGGGTTGGTAGTGCTCAGGATTGGAGCATCTTCTTCAATGCTTACTACAGGGGTCAGTGTAGCAGCAGCAATGTGGGTATCCAAGCTGACTAAACTAGGTGTAGGTTGGGTCAGTTGGGTAGCCATTGGCACCACAGACTCTAGCAGAGCTGTAATGGAATGGTCTACAGCACTGGAAGGTGTTCTGTTGACATCCAGTTCCATGGATGATGATTCCATTTGTGCTATACTTTTGGGGGTTGAGTCTGGTGATTCCTCCAGAGTGAGTGGTGACTCATCTGGGTTGGTTTGTTTGTGACTCTCTTTTGTGGGTGAGGATGGGCTAGGATAAGAAGGTTGATCTGTATCCATGTCCTCAGAAGAAGAAGAAGTACTACCTGCATCTTCTGTTGAAGATGGAACAGACTCAGGAATGTTTGAGTCTGACTCCAAGTGCACAGACTGAGTTGAGTCTGTATCCCCGGAGTCTATGTGCTCTGCTTCAGCCACACGATCTTCAGCAGCCTGGGTCTTATTACCCGTACTATCACTTGAATCATCACCCTCCATGGATGCAGAAGCAACATATGGGTGATCAATCCAGTGCTGCATAGCAGCAATGATAGGTGCTCCAGAAAGTGGAACCGGATGGTTAAACACTTTATATGTGAGCATGGGAACAGGTATATCTGCCACTTTATTATTAAAGGACATATATACAGACCCAGTTAACCTGGATTGGATGCACAGGGAGAGTAGCCTTATAAAAGGTACATTAAAAATTCTGTTTGACTCATTCACCAGTTTTAAAATTTCTTGAAAATACAACTCTGCAAAGTTGATGTTTAAACCAGTGATGAATGAGCTCAACAGCTGAGTTTCAAACTCATTTAGCTCCCCTGTGCTACCAGATTTACCTCCTAGACTCCTAATGATGCCAGAAATTAAAAATTTCCATTTGGGGGTGAATCCTGACATCAAAATTGTGCCTTTTTCTTTGGTATATCCAACCAAAGGAAGAGAAGCCCTTGCTGCTTCTTTGGTTGGAATAGGTTCAAAATTATTTCCCAAAGGCAGGTCTAAGACATTCCTAATTAACTCCTGATCAATGGTAACTGCCCGTTTACCATGATCAATAGTACCAGTAATTGCAGTATTGGTACTATTTGAGGAGCAAGTATACCACCATTCCATTAGAAATTGTGGGTATATTTGAGGAACTGTGTTAAAGAATGCTCCCCTTAATGGATGAGCAGACATAAAAGCAGTTAGTTCCTCAAACCCTTTATTCTTTTTCGAATCAGGGATGGAAATGGTAGCTACTTGATTGTTGATACAGAGTTTTACCTGTTTCCCTTGTTTGAAGGGTTTAGCCGCAGCGATGTTGGCAGGTGCCGTGTAAACCCATTGATCAGCCATTGAAGAGATTTTAGAAATTGAGTTTGAAAATGGTTGAGCAATTTAGGGTTTATAAACTCTGTTTGTTTTTGGTGTGCAAGTACGAATGAAGAAGAAAGGGAGAAAACATAAATGGGTATTTGTAGAAATTAAATTTCCGTTAAATGGGACCCATTTGGACGGTTTATCCCTGTTTCTGCAACAGTAGCGCTGAGGCACGTGCACTTTTTGTATTGAGCAGATAAATAGACAACAAGCGCCAAAACTTTTAATGATTATTACCATAAAAATGGTTTTAGCATTAAATGCAGAGATATTGTTGTTTATTTATTTTTATTAAAGAAAAAAAAATATAAAAATAAAATAAAATAAAAAAAATTAAAAAAAAATTAAAAATAAAATAAAAAAAATGAGATGAGCTCAGTCTGAGTGTATATGGTCAGTCTGTGTAGTGAGTCTGGATGACGTCACACAGACTAAGCCATATAACAGACAGACTGAGAAAATAACAGAATTTTAAAAACTATTGCCAGCAGTGGTAATGGATTGATATAGCTAACAGTACTAACTTGAGAAGGCAGTACTAAAATTAACTAACAGTAGTAACTTGGAGGAGCAGTACTAAAATTAACTAACAGTAGTAACTTGCTACATTAACAGTGTTAATTGTACCAATCTTTACCAGCAGTGCTAAAATACGAATTCATGGGGGCAGTGTTAAAAAGTCTTATCAGTATTAACCAGCAGTACTAAAAGTAACTAGCAGTATTAATACTAATAGTACTAAAATACTACCCGTATGAATTAATAAAGCACAAAAATAGAGGTTCTAGTCTGAATGAATATGGTCAGTCTGTGTAGCTAATCTGGAAGAAGTTACACAGACTGAAACATATAATCAGTCAGACTGAGAGAAAATAACAGAAGGTATAAAATCTTTTTGGTATTTTCTTAGAAAGTATGTACAAAAACATCTCTTTGTCTGTGCTTTTTGATTGTATGTAGCTGAGAATACAGTTATACAGATTGAAAAGCAGACACAGACTGAGAATTGAATCATAGAGATTCAAGTTTTTACTAGGGGTTGAGCATTCCTAGTTGACCAAGCAGATACAAAAATCTATCTTCATTAAGAGGTTTAGTAAAGATATCTGCTAGTTGGTCATTTGTTGGCACATATTTGAGAATCACTTTACCTTTCTCAGCACAATCTCTGATAAAGTGATGTCTGATCTCAATATGCTTTGTCCTGGAGTGAAACACAGGATTCTCAGTGATGGCAATGGCACTTTGGTTATCACACATGATTGGAGTTTTTGTAAACACCAAATCATAGTCTGCTAGTTGATGTTGCATCCATAGCAATTGAGCACAGCAACTACCAGCAGCCACATATTCAGCTTCTGCAGTGGATGTAGCAACAGAATTCTGTTTCTTGCTTGACCAACTGACTAGTTTGCCACCTAGCAGTTGACATCCACCAGAAGTGTTTTTCCTGTCTAATTTACAACCTGCATAATCTGCATCTGTATATCCAATTAGATCAAAACTAGAGTCTTTGGGATACCAAAGACCCAGGTTAGGAGTACCTTTTAGGTACCTAAAAATCCTTTTTACAGCTTTTAGATGCGATTCTTTAGGTTCAGATTGATATCTAGCACACAAACATGTTGAGAACATGATATCTGGTCTACTTGCAGTGAGGTATAGTAGAGATCCTATCATACCTCTATAAGTTGTTTGACAGACTGACTTGCCAGACTGATCCTTATCCAACTTATCTGCAGTGCTCATTGGTGTTTTCATAATTGAACAGTCCTTTAAAGAATATTTAGTAAGTAGGTCATTGACATATTTACCTTGGTTGATAAAGATACCATCAGGTTTCTGATGTACTTGTAGACCAAGAAAGTATGTTAATTCACCCATCATACTCATTTGATACTGTTTTGACATTAAGTTTGAAAACCATTTACACAATTTTTCATCAGTAGACCCAAATATAATATCATCAACATAGATTTGGACTAGTATGACATCTGCCTTGTTCCTTTTAAAGAACAAAGTTTTATCAATTGATCCTCTAGTAAAGTCACTACTAAGAAGATAGGATGATAAGGTGTCATACCAAGCTCTTGGAGCTTGTTTTAGCCCATATAGTGCTTTCTGCAATTTATAGACATGATTTTGAAAAGTGGAACTTACAAAACCTGGAGGTTGTTTCACATAGACTTCCTCTTGTAAGTTGCCATTCAAAAATGCACTCTTGACATCCATTTGATAGACTTTGAAGTCCTTGAATGCAGCATATGTCAAGAATAACCTTATTGCTTCAATTCTGGCTACAGGGGCAAATGTTTCATCATAATCAATGCCTTCTTCCTGCTTGTAGCCTTGTGCAACTAGCCTTGCCTTGTTTCTGATTATCACTCCATCCTTGTCCATTTTGTTTCTGTAAACCCATTTTGTTCCAATAATGGTTTTCCCTTTTGGAGCAGGAACTAGGGTCCAAACATTGTTTCTGTCAAATTCTGTTAACTCTTCCTGCATTGCTTCAACCCAATCATCATCTTTCAAGGCTTCTTCAGCTTTCTTTGGTTCAATGATTGAGAGGAAGTTTGTGTAGAAACAGAAATTTGCAGTAGATAAGTTTGACACTTTAGCTCTTGTTTGTACACCAGAAACATAATCTCCAATTATTTCTGTAATTGGATGATACTTGTGTTCTTTGACTCCTTGAAGTGATTCATCATTTGATGGTAAATCATTCTCATTTGGTGGAAGAATAGCAGGACTGAGTTCTGCATCATCTTCTACACAGGGCAAGTCAGAGTCTGTAGAGTTCACAGACTGAAAACTATCAGACTGAACACATGTATCAGAAGAGTTTGAATCTCTGGACACAGATTCATCTTCTGTTGATGAAGGTATTGTCATAGAATGAGCAGGTTGATCATCTTCATTATCACTTTCAGAGTCCTGTTGTTGATTAACAACAACTGGGATTTGAGATTCAGATCCCACAACAGATAAATCTTCTAACAAATGAACATCAGACTGAGAAACATGTTCATCATTAGCAGAGGAAGCATCAAAGGTGACATTGATGGTTTCTTCAATTTTATTCCTTCTGTTGTTGTAAACTCTGTAGGCCTTTGAGATAGATGAATAGCCAACAAAAATTCCTTCATCAGATTTAGGTTCCATCTTTGCTAATTGATCTCTTTGATTGAGAATGTAGCATTTACTTCCAAAGGTCTGAAAGTAATGGATGGTTGGAACCTTCTTATGATACAACTCATATGCAGTTTTGCCATGCCTTTTGACCAAAATAGATCTATTTTGGGTATAACAGGCAGTGTTAATTGCCTCTGCCCAAAAATAAACCTTCATTTGACCATGGCATAACATGGTTCTTGCAGCTTCTATGAGTGTACGATTTCTTCTCTCAGCAACACCATTTTGTTGAGGAGTTCTGACAGAGGCAAAGTTTTGAATAATGCCTTTGTCAGTACAGAATTCAATGAGAGTAGAATTCTTAAATTCTGTACCATGGTCACTCCTGAGTTGCTTGACAAGTGCATCTTTCTGCAATTCTTCTCTCTTGATTAGATTAATAATCTCTTCAGGAGCATCACTTTTAGCTTTAAGAAAGATGACCCAAGTATACCTTGTGTATTCATCCACAACCACAAGTGTATACTTCTTTCCACCCAAACTGCTAATGCTCATGGGTCCAAACAGATCCATATGGAGCATATGCAGTGGTTGTTCAATTGTAGCTAACAATTTGGATGGAAAATGGTTCTTGGTCTGTTTCCCTAGTGTACATGCAGGACAAAGTTTGTCTTTTGCAAATGTAACATCAGGCAGACCTCTAACCAGTTTCTTCTTTGACAGGAGATTAATATTTTTGAAGTTCAGGTGGGATAACCTCCTATGCCATAGCCAGCTTAGTTCTGGCACAGACTGAGTATAGAGACAGGTCTCTACATTGTTGTCTGCAGAAGAAAGATCCAAGAGATAGATATCTCTTTCTCTTTTGGCAACTAATATAGGTTTGCCTTTGGAATTATAGATAACAGCAGCCTTCTTTCTGATTCTGATTTCACCATCATCATCACAAATCTGGCTAGCACTAAGCAGGTTATGCTTTAATCCTTCAACATAGGCCACCTTTGTTATTCTGATGTTGTCAGCCTTCACCACACCATAACCTTTTATCTTGGCAACAGAGTTGTCACCATATTTGACAGAAGGTCCTTCTTCTTCTACAAACTCTGACAGATTCTTCAAGGAACCTGTCATGTGTCTTGAGCATCCACTGTCTAGGTACCATTTGCTGTTACCCTGCACAGGACAAACAAAATCAATTAGTTACTTTTGGGAACCCATCTTTTGATGGGTTCTTTAGAGTTGGTTGAAGTCAATTCTTTAGCAGTTTTGGTGCTAAGTCTGTGAAGTTGACTTTTAACCTCTCTATTTTTGATTTTGTTGTTTGTAGACGACATTTGTTTGATCAAAGCAGCCTTTGGCTGTTTAAAAATGGACTTTGTGCATTTAATACCTTCATGTCCCAGATTTCCACAGTTGTAACATTTTCTGTTCAACATGATGGTCCTTTTGGATTTTGGGTTATTATTTACACTAGATCCTCTGTTAAACTCTTGTTTTGACTCAACAAATGTTTTAAAATCTGTGGTTAACTTCATTAAGTTTTCACTAAGCAGCTTAATGGTCTCAGTCTGGTTGTTAAGATTTGACTTTTGAGAGTCAGACTGAGTGTTAACACAAACAGATTTGGAGTTAAGTTTGCCAGACTGAAAATTTATTTTTCCAGACTGACAGTTAGATCTCACAGACTGAGATCTTTTTAACTCCTTTGTTACTGGTTTTATGCCTTTAGATTTATCATTTGGCATATTATTGTCTGGACCAGTTACAGACTGAGATGTGGAAGGTTCAAACACATTGTAACCTTTCTGTTTATTTTTGATTCCTTTTACCTCTTTTTGTCTTTTTAAAGATGGTACTGTGGGAGTATTAACTTTGCCTTTTATAAATCTTTTCTTTTCAAGTTCTATAGTTCTTAAAGATTCATTAGTGATTATAAGTTCAGGCTGTTCAGATTGAGAAGTTTCACAGACTGAGATTTCTGAGTCTGTGTCTTCAGAGTCTGGCTCTGTCTCATATACTAGTTCTTTAGTAACTATTTTTGGTCTAACAAAAGCATTTGTCAATATAACTTTGTCTCCCACAGTATGACTAAAAGTATGAGGTAAAATCTCAGGTACAAATATAGTAGGTTTTGAGTTTATTTCTGAATTTATGTGACTTTTAAGATCAAACTCGTCACCTATGACCGCTTGTATCTGAGCTGGAATCTGTTTGGATAAACAGTCCACATTTTTAAGTGATGAAATACACCAAGATTTACAGATCCTTTCATAATGATCAGCTTTGTTTTTATAAGCTTCTTTTTCCGGCTTGATCTTTTTGAGAAGGTCATATTGAGCATCAAGCTCCAGTTTGTACTGTTTATTTTGGTTTATTTCATTCACTTTTGATTGTAGATCTTTTTGAACTTGACTGAGTTTGGTTTTTAAATCTTGTATTTCCTCAAGTCTTTTCAAAAAATCTACATAAATGTGTTCAAACATTTTCTGTTTCTCTGCATCACTATAGTAAAGTTTAAAATGATTTACATTGTAAGCAGATCCTCTGTCCCAATCTGGATGAACACATGCCTTTTCTGCAAATTTGACATCTTTGTCAAACTGGCTCTCTGTGATAGCCATTAAGCACATATCTTCATCATCCTCAGATGATGAAGATTCTTCATCTATCCATTGTTCAACAACCAAAGCTTTCTCTAGTTTCTTTGGTTGTTGTTTCTCTCCAATTTTCTTGGAGTTGAAGTACTTTTTCTTGTACTTCTTGGCCTTTTCTTCCCACTTATCAGAATTTGAAGATTCTGCAATCTTCACTCTGCAGTCAGAAGAAATATGACCAACTTGCCCACATTTATAGCAAGTAGCTTTCTTAGGATCAAAAGTTGGCCTTCCTTTTGAACCTTTGAATCTTGCTTTTTCTAACCTTTGGGCTAGCAATGCCATTTCAGCTTCTAGAGACTCAGTTTCATCATCTGATTCTGAGTCTGTAAGAGTAAGATGGTAATCTGCTCTAGAGAAAAGTTCTCTATTTTTTCTTGTTGTTGCAACAAGGGCAGCAGATGGATCTTTTGCAATCCTTTTGGCATTTAGATCCTTTCTGGCTTTGGTTTCTTCAAAATTTAGTAGAAGTCCAAACAAGCCAGAGAGATCATATGTCTCCAATTTTTCACTTACAATTAATGAAGTGATAACTTCAGAAAAAGTGTTTGGAATGACATCAACAAATTTTGCACAGATTTCACACTGTCCTTTGATGATATTATACCTTTCAAGATCATTGATTAAGATCTGAAATCTGGTATGAATATCAGTTAATGACTCTCCTTGACCAGCAGAGAAGTTCTCATAATTTCTTATGAGATTCTTCTTCTTTTGGGATTGTACTAAACTTACACCATCATATTGGTCAGTTAGCATATCCCATATGGCTTTAGCAGTTTTGCAGCCAGATATCTTAGCAAAGATAGGCTCAGTAACTGCATTGCCCAGAATGGATTTGGCCTTAAAATCTAATGCATATAGTTGTCTGTCTAGATCAGTCCAGGTACTTTTGGCAGCCTCAACAAATTTTTCAGGTGTCAAAATAGTGCCATTTGCATCTAAAGTAGCAGGAACTATTCTGCCAGGAATAATGGGTCCTTCCTGAATGACTCTAAGCATTTCATCATGAATGCTAGCAAGAAACCATTCAGCTTTCAATTTCCAGTGGGTAAAATTTACACCATTGAAGATTGGAATTCCCTTCCCAGCCATAGCAATAGAGGAAGTCATTTTTCAAAGTAGAAAATGTAGAGAAAAATGGATTTAGATGATTGTTTGATAAACTGGGTTCCTTTGATCGTTAAAGATTAAATCTTTATTTGCTCTGATACCAGTTGTTGGGTCACAAGGTTCCCAAAACTTAGATACAGATTAAATAACAGTTATCTCAACGTGTTAGTTTATATCCAAGTTTTATATCAAACAAGTTTAAATTAATCTAGGCGGAAAACAAGATTAATTTTAACACAGAGTTTATTATGAATCAAAGTATTATTCACAATAAATTGTTTGTCTCACAAAGATGACAAGGTATTCAAACCCACACAGATGGTTTGAATACGATCCAAGTAGTATACAAAGATACAGTTATCACTACAAACTTCACAGTAAGTGTGGTAATGCTTTAGCCTAAGCTCAAAGGTCTAGTATACTAATTCTCTTGAATTTCTTGGATACATAGCAGTGCTTTTTGAACTGCTATTTATAGAGTTGGGTGTAACTCTATATTATCCAGCTTGCATAATTGTCCAAGGGATAACAGATGCATCTTGGGCAACTTTGCACGCCACCCTTTTTGCTTTTCTTGGAAACAGAAAAAGCAAAAAGGTAAAAGGTTTCTTTGCTGAGAAGAAAACCTTTGTTAGATGTTTGACCTTTCTCAAACATCTTATCAGTTGTATCTAGCCTAAGGAAAGAAGAATATCTTCTGTACACTTGTACTTTCATTCTTCAATCTGTGCTCTTCAGTCTGTGCTCTCAGTCTGTGATCTTCAATTTGTGATCATCAGTCTGTGATCTTCAGTCTGTGAAGTCTTTTGTCTTCAATCTTCATTCTTCAGATGATGAATCCATAAGTCTTCAAGTAGAGCACGGCTTTCAGTCTGTGGGATTTCTTCAGTCTGTGCAGCACAGACTCAGAGACAATTCTTCAGTCTGTGTAGCACAGACTCAGGAACACAGACTCAGGAATTTCACTAAGTTTCCTGAATACAACTAAGTTAGATTTTGACTCTTCAGATTTATAACTTAGGTTTGATCATTGTTTTTCCCAACAGTTATGGATTGTGTAGGTGAAATGAACGGGTCGGGAGTTAATTGGGGTATTAAACCCAAAGGTGGCTAATGGTGGGCTCGCTTTAATGTAGTAACTAATCCTCTTAACCATGTTCGATACGCAAGTCCTTTTTGGTGATTAAAACTAGTACCATGGTTATTGACACTTTATGAGTTCTATGCAATTGGGTCAAAAATGTTTGTAAATGTTATAGTTAAAAATATTGGATGAAATAGATTTTGGATCAAAGGTTTGGTTGAATGAGTCATTAAATCAATGAGTATTTGGAATGTGGATAATATGAAGTCTTATAAGTATTTTGGGTGAAAACAATAGTTTGGTTTTATTGTTGTTGGTTTTGTTGTAGTCATTGATTTTGAGTTTTATTGAAAATGAGTCAAAGATTTGTCTAAAATTTGTCTTTGATTGATTAAATATTTAGTGAAGTTGAGTTTGGTTGTTTTTGGTTAATATGTGATGGAAGAAAAGTGGTTATGATGGTTTTGCAAATTTTAAGTTTGGTATAAAAATCTGTTGGCAAAAGAGTCTTTGAAACTGAGATGTTACTGTAAAGGGTGTGTACCCGGTGGCTAGTCTTGATATCCGGCATGAGTACCCGGTGGGTACGAGTGCCTATACCGGGTAAGTTTTTTGATAAACTAGACAGAAAAGTGGGCAAGTGGATCTACCCGGCGGGTACTCCTGTCTACCCGGCGGGTACCTGCCAGTTTCAGGAAAGGTTCATTTTTGAGTCAAAATAATTGAGTTAGTGTTATGGAAAGTTTATATTATTACAATTGAAATGTGGGGATATTATTAAAAGCGTTTTAAGATAAACTAAAAAATAAAAAAATTGGGGCGTTTCAATATTTAGGGTGGTGAACATTCTAATGCGATTTAGGGCGAAGATGATGGTTTTTGGCCGGAAAGGGTTCGCCGATTTGCTGGAGAAGGATTAGATCTAAATAAAAAAATCAAATTAGAAAAAGAAAACAAATTCCGGGCGAATCAGGTTCCGATTTCCGATTCAAATCGGTTCAACCGGCGAACTGGACTGTTTGACTTTCTTCCAAATCAGTTCAATAACTGGTTATATTTGAACCACTTTTCATCAATTTTTCAGTTCGACCGGTCAGATCGGAACGGTCGAACTCGTTTTCAAAACATCGGTATTTAGTGAGATTGATTATAGTATATAGCTTACGTTTTCCCATTTGTCCTATCCGAAAAAATAGTTTTTACTCCGTAGATATTATCCTATAGGCAAACAAAGTTGTCATCATGCTATTTCAGATAATATAACCTCATTTTATCAAATAATCATATGATATTTAAGGTTATCATGAGTTTTTTAAGGACAATAATGTCTTTTCATATAAATGTTGTTTCCCCCACCACTATGATTTCTTTAAATCATTCTCATTTATCAATTAGACAATGTAAACATTTTCAAATGTTGTCAAAGTAAAATTAAGAAATAAGAAAGTCTATTCTTACAAAGATCAAACTTATGCGAAAAGAAATTTAATTTATAATAAATCAATAATTATATCAGAATTTAGTGTAAAAGGAATATTACCATAAAAAGTAGGATACACGTATACTTTTTATCGTGATAAACAAACCACATTGGCTTGCATTTGGGATTTGGCCGACTGGCTGTAACACTCTCCTTTCTCTAGCTGTTATCGTAAAGGGCACGTAGGCGTGACTATATATAACGGCCAGAATTTGATTTTTTGGGGTTGTCTCTTCAACGTTGAACATGCCACGGTTTGTGGAGCAAATTTTAAGATCAAAAGCTTTTTATCTTTTTAATTTATTTTATTTTATTTAAAAGGTTTAAAAGTATGACATGTAAGTGGTAAAATGAGATTCATTAGTTTTCCCTTTCATCGATTGGTTATTCCTTTCCGTTCGTATGAGAGATCCTCCTCCGACTCCGAGAAGAATTGAGGCTTTAGAAAAAGGATTTCTTTCTTTAAATATACTACCAATAATGGGAGCCGCTTGAGTATGTTAATCAAGGCAGTGGATTGTGAATCCACCATGCGCGGGTTCAATTCCCGTCGATGGAAAGGAACATTTACCTATTTATATAATAGATCGTATGGTAGGACACAAATTTTGTGACGATAACATAATATGAGTATGTTTCGAATTTAAGTAGACAAATTATACGTTTTTTATTGATACGATTTTATTAATAAACTTCATTTCAGAACTGGTCCAAATGTAAAATGGTATTACTATTTAATTTGGCACACACTTAACAAGAACAATCAACTTCAGTGTGTTGGGACCTTGGGAGACAAAAAGCATGACAGATACATTTAATTTTTTGCCCTAAATTTATATTTCTTGGTCCCCTACGTCATAAAAACTAAAATTTGATCGAATAAAATATTTGAGTGTATAATCAACAATTAAGGTAACTACTCCCACATCTTCGTTTCGAATTGTAGTAAAGAAGTGTTCAAAACGAGTAATAATGATATTTGATTAGTAGAGAGTGTAACTAACTTCTTTCTTTAAAACTTTGTCAATTTTTAAAGTGAACGACGGAGGGAGTATTTTATGCATCAATTCAATTGGTTTTATAACATTATTAGTTAGGATTTTCCTAAAAAAATCCTTCAAATTTATTACAACTGGCATGAGTTCGTTTTGTTAATTCTTTAAGGTGACGATTTACATTCAAATGAATGTACATCTAGATTTAGATAAAGTTTTGTAGGGATTAAAAAAAGAAGTTATATACATTTATAAGATGTGGTGCAGTCATGTGAGGATATGGCTTCAATTCGCTGTCGCATGCCCACATTTATTAATTTCTTCATCACGCCTCATCGATCTTGTCTGAAAATTGCATGCATTTAACCAAATGCATGTAAGAAGAGATACATGCATAAGCATAGATATATACTCGTATTAGATTAGATTAGATTAGATTAGATAGAGTGGCAATTTGGATTGGCGCTCGGATTATCAGGTCAGAACTAATCGACTCAAAATCTGACCTGATTTTTTAATCGAGTTGAGTATTTCAATCAAACTCAAACTTTGTTAACCCGAGCTCGACCCAAATAACCTGTTTATCCAATCACTTCAACAGATTTTCAAGTCAGTTTCAGTTAACATGTCAATTTAAGGTAAAATAGGTCATATGATGTCACACCCCGTCTAAAGCGGAAACAACATGGCACAACAATGATAGGATCACAACACATCAATATATAGAATGCTAAATGAAATTTATAAATCAATGCATTGTGATGTCTTTAACACGAATGACGATTCGTGCTATAACATACACATCAACCAAGAAACCAAGTAGTACACTCAATAAATGAATCCCATATCACTAAAACAAAACACTTCTATCCAAAACCAACACTCAATAAATCAAACCACATGTTTTAATTATCTTGTAATAGTATTTAATGCAACCTAAAAGGTCCACTAAGCTTTCTTGTCCTCAGCCTTAGTACCACTAGTGCTACCTAAAAAGATATGCTCAAAAACGTCAACACATATGTTGGTGAGTTTCGTAGGTTTAAATGTGACACAAAATAAACATTTGCTGTGATAAGCGAGCTGGTTAGGACAATGACATGAAATGGTACATATAATACGAAATTAGTATAAATGAAGTGTCCACAAATCAATGATGCGTGATGTCAATACCCCCAAGAGGTAAGACGACTAGCATAATATATGGGTCGACGTGATGTCATTGCCTCAGCAAGACGAATAGCCTCAATCAGTTGGCGTGATGTCATGACTAATAGCCTCTCAACGTTCACAAAGTTATACCACATTTAAAGAGTTCACAAATAGCACACATAATCTTACATAATGCCACACATTTCAAGTATATGTCCAAAAAGAAATAGATATGTTCACAGCATGAAAAACGGTTGATAAAACATGAGCATACTTTTCCCCCAAAGGAAAACAAATAATAAAAATGGGGCCACGAAAACTCACCCTGATTAGTAGTTTATAGCAAAGCACGTATCAAACCGAAAGTCGCAGGGAACTATGAACGTCCTATAGTATATGATGTTTATTAGTTATGCGTTAACATGTTTATACTCACGAGACAACCGCAAGGGTCCTTATACTTTTGCTTCTAACTCAACTTTACATCCATAACTGAAAATACATTTTCTGACACATACAAAGTTTAATAAAAGTTAAAATACCTAAAGACATTAAAAAATTACAATATTTATATAGAAGTCAGTCAACGTACTCAAAATGTTCCAGAAAAATTTTCATAACCTAATTTAAAGTCTTACATATGATCCCATGACTCAAACCCTACCAAAACATAAACCGAAAACTCAAATTATATCCCGTTACATAACACGCCCTATTAAATAAAATAAATAAATTCAATATTTGCAATTATAAAAATGTATTTTTGTTTACAAAAAAGTCTAACCTTAAAAACATACTTTAACAACTCCAAAATAACTAGAAAATAATTTGATCAAACCGATTTAAATTTACCAATCTTTCTGAAAATTCGTCACCCACAGCAACATTTTACGAAATAATTTTTATGAAACGTCCCAGAATTTTTTTTTTTTTTTTTAAATGTATACTCGATTTAAATTCTCATAAACACTTTATATATTAATATAAAGTAATAACCACATGGTTCAACACGAATTATATCATTTTTACAAAACATCACGTGTTAATACAGAGCATGATTTATGAGTCCGTCTCTTTACTATTTTGCTATAGTAAGTCCATCACTAGCAGCTCTCGGGTCGCTTGCCCGGATCCCTGCTCATCATCCCTTTAGGCGTACCTATCAACACAACATTCAACAATACATAAGCACATTGCTTAGTAAGTAAAGGAACATCACATTGCTTAGTAAGTAAAGGAACAACACATTCACAGTAATACAATAAATCAGACATCTCATGTCGTTACCTTTCAATCATACATTAATTCACACAGCTAAACACAATTGATCACTCAACAATTGATTACTTAACTCACATATACATAGGCACAATTGTTCACTCAGCAATTGCCCTTTCAGCTTAATCTCATAGACACAATTGTTCACTCAGCAATTGGCCTCTCAACAATCTCATAGGCTCAATTGTCCACTCAGCAATTGGCCTCTTAACTCAATCTCATAGGCTCAATTGTTCACTCAGCAATTGGCCTCTTAACTCAATCTCATAGGCTCAATTGTTCACTCAGCAATTGGCCTCTCAACTCAATGATGCACTCAGTTATTTAATGCAACTTTGTAACACAATTAGTATTAACGAAATCAGCCAATTATATTCTTTACATTCCTACTACTTACCTCGAGGACGACGATCGGATATTTATGAATTGCTACCCGAAATACCTGTCGAGGCGACCATACTCAATTAACTCTGATAATAATTAATATAATTTAAAATATCAATTAATCCTGCGACACTACCCCATAGTGTCGCTACACCTCTCTGCGACACTAAATTAGTGTCGCTCAATACACTATTGCGACACAACCTGCGACACAAGCTCTTAGTGTCGCTACAGCAACAGTTGTAACTAACAGTGGAAACTAGCAACACAAGCTGCGACACTAGCCTTGTGTCGCAATGACGAACAGGGCAGCAGCAGCTTTCGAATTTTAACAAATTTCTGGGTAATATCAATACCCCAATTCGAACCAGTTTCAACAATTATCACACAGACAATCCATTCAAAACACATTCAAACTCATTTTAGGCTCAATTAAAACTCATCCACTTTTACCCACACACTTTACAATTTCAACACCCATCAATTCAAATACTCAACACTTTCAAGATTACAAGAAAGCTTAGATTCTTACCTGAGATGATTTAGAAATTCAAGGAAACACTTCCAATAATCAATTCCTTGACAACTCTTGATCTCTTTTAGTTTCTCTTTACTTTTTCTCTCTAAAACACCAACACACACACACACAAATCAGGAATTGTTTTCTGGTTTCTGGAACCTTTTGGAATATGTTTTCTGGTTTCTGGAACCTTTTGGAATATGTTTTATTTTTAATTTATCACTTAATTACACAATTAACCCCTCAAAACCGACTTTCTGCCTGACACTGCGACACAAGCCTTGTGTCGCACTAGGCTCTGTGTCGCTACCTGCGACACGAACCCTTGTGTCGCATAACAGAACACAACTTTTAAATTTAACGAGTTTCAGGGTGTTACATTTTATAAAATAATCTAGTGCGTTTTCGAGGCCGAAATCTCGCGAGCTTGTGTAAAACATCGAGATCTACAACTTTCTAGTTTTGACCGAAGCCTAAAAACGAATGTAAATGGGTCAAATCGGCCTATGTTCGTGACTGAAAATTCGGGACAGAATTTGAGATTCACGGGTATATAATTTTTCGACTTTCAAAACACATTAAACTCAACATATAAATTCTATAAACTCATATAAACCGACCGATAAGCGTATACATTGCAGAAAATATAAAGGGAATATATTTGTTAGGGTTTGTAAAAGTACCTACACGAATACACGAGGCGTAACACAAGTAAAACACAACTCGATCCTTTCTTTTCTTGACCTCAGTCGATGCACACAAGGCCACCAGCAGGAAACGATTCTCTCCTTTTTTTTTTTTTTAATTAAAAGAGTTTAGGGTTAACAATTAATTCGTATTTATAGATAAATAGTGGCTTGGTGACCAAGTTTTATGGTTTTAGGGGTGTCTGGGCCGGACAATCCCTCCACAAAGGAGGTTGGGTCGGTTCCTTATTTTGATCTCAAAATTTCGACAAACAAAAGAAACGAGAACAAGTCCCGTTCCCTTCACCATGATGATTATTATTATTATCCTATTATTTATTATTAGGTGATAAGAACATAAGATTATTATTATATTATTACTATATAATCTGATTATTATTATTATTATTATATTATATGATTATTATTATTTTATTATATTTAAACTTTATATTTGTTTCTAAATTAATTCCGTACGAACGATATTCGATTTGTTTAATACTATACAAGGATTAAATTTCTCACAACGATCGAGAATACGAAGTACTTGAATAATTCTTCGTCGAATCACGAATTTGAATACAAATAAGGAATGAAATTTTTCGAATTACATTTTGGTGACGAATGTCACATATGAGTCAATCTCTAAATTTATAACTCATCATAAACAAACATAAAAACGTTTATTAGATTTCAAAAAGATCATAATTCCTAGTATGTTCATTTAATTTTAACACTACAACATCATTAAACACTCTGATTTATTAAACTAAAATAAAGCATTTACATTTAATAGAATTTGTGCATGCTATAAACACATGTGGTATATCTATCAAACTTTTCAGTGCGAAAATGTCTAGTCGAAATGGAAGTTTGTAATTACGAATTTATGAAATAATGGATTTGATTTTCGAGTTACATAGTGATTAAGTAGGACAAAAATTGAAAGTACAATGATAAAATGATGAATAGAACATAAAAAATTATGTTGAGGAAAATAATAAAATTTAAAGTACGTTGTATTTTTAGGTAATTATATTAAAAATACATGTCTAAATATATTTCAATATTGATTTTTTCTGAACTTATTATTTTTCTTAATAAAACTCATTACTTGTTTAGTGCAGGTGCAAATGGAAAGATGTTGTGACTAAAACTCCAAGTACGAGGGACTGGATTGCAAGGAATATGAAAGGACAAGGACTAAAAGTGAAGATATCTAAAGTTGGTTTAAGTTGGGGAGAGATCAATACACACGTATATTTCATGAAATGGATAGTCGTTCGTACACAATATTTTGAGTCTGGTCTTTGTATACTCAACTGCATCGATGATTCTTGTATATCGTCTTGTTTACACACTCAAGAGTTTTATTCTTGTATAATGGTTCATATAGATAGATTTGTATCTATTCGCCATAGTGGTGAATATTCGAGTGTACGTTGGTTAGTTAGCTTGTTTTTGAGCGTTGTATTGAGTTGTATTAGAATCCCGATTCAAATTTAATCGTTAAAGGTTTTCCGTTCATAGTTCTTGAGTGTGATTGTAGTTGCGATTTCATATTTCGTATCAAATTAACCCAAGAAAAAAAAACGCGTCATGATTTTTAGAAATTGCTAAATTGGACGATTCTCATGGATATCATTTTATAAGCCAAGTGTGACTCTAAATGCATGAATACTTTTTTTCAGGATAGCGGGTTTGAATTTGATTGTTATTTAATTTAATACAGTAAGATTTAAGTTTAAGATACCTTAATTATATTATATATTATATAGTTAAAATGGACCTTGAAATGAAAATTCTTTTTAGCTACAAACCGAAGGTAATGATTTGTATTTGAGTGAACCAATCATTTTTCCATCGTGTTACTATTATTGGACAGAACCTATCAACTCTACAAGGCTATGACATTAGACGTACATTCATTGCTATTTTATTTCTAACCGAGTTCATCCATGATTTTTAACTACCAAACTAAATTGCACTTTAATTTAATTTTACACCTAGTACTATCTTTTAGCGATGAGAAATTAAATGATATATTTCGTTAAAAAGAAATCATCCAATAGTATTAACACCTATATATATCCACCATATCATTCATATACAGATAGATGGGTAAATTTTAATTAACCCACTTTTTTCACCTAACACCCTCTACAAGGGTTTATACATTTTCTTCACAAAATTTAAAATTCAAAGATAAAAAATTTCTATCATATCCTTTTTATCAACTTGATATCACAACTATAACCATTCATTGCATAATCAACAAATTGAAATATCTTCCAAATTAGAATTATAAAAAGTATATAAATCTTTAAATAGGTTGATTCCTCTACTATCACGTATTATGGATTACCGCATTCTTTTACTATCTTAAAAATCGTTAAATGAGCATATACTATAATTGGCAAAGTACCGACAATATTTATAAATAAATTTCAAATTCCGCTGCTTAGCGCATGTGGCTTCTAGTTTTATTGAGGGGTGTTTGGAATTGCTTATTTTATTTACTTATTGCTTATTTTTACAGCAGATAAACAGAAACATACACCTTTTAAAAAAATGTTTATCTACTTATTTCTTAAGGAATAAGCACTTAAAAATAATTATGAAGTTATTTGTTTATTTTTTAAACATGAAAGCGCTTACAAATAAACAATTTCAAACACCCTCTGAATATTTTTCTACTTAAAATGAATAACTAATTTAAAAGTGCACATTAAATAGTATATGCTATTAATTATGAATGGTAGCGTAAGGTTAATTACCGATTTTAATGTACAAAATAACGTTGTTAATGTAAGACTAAATGTCATTTTTCATTGTTAATTGAAGTAATAAATTGGACATATAACTTTTAATGTACGATTAATTAATGATATCCTTTAAATAAATAAAAAAATGAGTCAATCTCCTAAATACAAAAAATGCGGAAATCGTTCCTTTTTCCGACAATTTCCACTTTGAGGAGATCGAGTTTGATCACATACTTAACAAATTAAACCACAATAGCGATGGTTTGAAGAAATTGGGCCAGCATGCATACAGATACGTACATACCAGTAGTGGCCCACTCAAACGAATCTAACGGCTAGGACATGATCCAAATAATAATGCCCACATTAAAAGCTCCTCATAGGATATGTCCATGGCCTAGTCACCATCAATTTTCAGAAGTCTCATAAATATTAAATATATAGTTTTATATAGTTTTGGCATTTATCTATTCTTGATATTGACAGAAGTAACTAAAAGACAACATTTTCGTACTCTCTTTTAGTATCATTTAATTTTCCTCACAAAATCTATCATCTATACTTCTATAGTTCTATACATATATACACTCACCAACACTCGTAGATATGACATTTCAATTTCATCTTGTTTGTTTTGTAGCAACACATATCAAAAAATGTCTAGTGGGTGTACTTTCTTACCTGATGTATACGTAGTATCTACTGATGACATTTTTAGTGTTCTTGAGACAGATCTTGAGACAAAAGTAGTGAACTTGAATCCATTGGTGTCTTGTAAATCAACTTCTTTTGGTGCTTTACAAGATTTTGTTGTGGAGGAAGAGTCTAAGAGTAAGAGGCCCAAGGTATCACATATCGCGGTGGAGAGGAATCGAAGGAAGCAGATGAACGAGCACTTGAGCGTTCTTCGCTCACTTCTGCCATGCTTTTATGTCAAAAGGGTATTGTTCAAAAAGGTTATCTAATATCAAGTCTTATCTATATGTTTAAATGCAAGATAGTCTTTAAATAACATGTTAAAACATGGAAATTTAGGTTATTTCTTGCTAAGTCATGTAGAAGTTAAGGATGTGTAGAAGCAACTTTTAAGTTCTAAATCGTGCCTATATATATATATATACGATTATGCAATATCATGAAACTGTTACCTGTGCATGTTAACTTTGTTCAACATACCGTTTCTTGATCCTATTCACTTGCTAGTTATATTCACTATTTCTCCATAACTTTTGGAGGGCCATGGAGATTATACGAATATACACAAGTGGTTTCTTGGGGATAACTTCTCTCTTCACTGCGCAGGAATATGAATAAAGGACGATCATGTTAGCTTGCTTGTAACATACTAATATTTTTAAAACACGTTCACAATTATAAAAAATGAATAGAAAAACCTCACCCGTTTTTCCGTTTATACTTTGTTTTTTGCTTCTTTGAATGGAAGAATTATACTAGATTAAAACTAGCGAGACGCTAGAAAGTACAAACACCACAAGAAACCTTTTGCAAAGCAGCCTACATGAAGAGATTTAATACTTTGCTCCCGTACTAGTTTATACTTTGTGGTGTGTCAATATGTTCATAAAAATGTTTGAAACATATTAATTGGTTTTGGAGATTCTTGTTTGGTTGATTATACTGTATGAAACTTGTAGGGTGATCAAGCATCAATAATTGGAGGAGTAGTTAATTACATCACCGAATTACAACAAGTTCTACAATCCCTGGAGGCCAAGAAGCAAAGAAAAGTGTACAGTGAATTAGTCATGACCCCTAAGCTTGTTACAAGCCCAAGAACCTTACCTATTAGCCCGCCAAACCAGGCTCTTAGCCCTAGGCCAAGCTTGCCCATTAGCCCAAGAACACCACAACCAGCAAACCCCTACAGACCCATACTGCATCTATTCAGATCACCAACACTTAACCTTTCACCTGCTACGTCTTTCACAAATTCAGACACTTCTAATGAGCTTGTGGCGAATTTGCGGTCATCCGTTGCTGAAGTTGAGGTGAAGTTTTTGGGCGGTAATCTTGTTTTAACGACTTGCTCGAATCGGATTCCAGGCCAAGTAACAAAAGTAGTAGAAATTCTTGAAAATCTGTCTCTTGAAGTTCTTCAGGCCAACATTAGTGTCGTTGATGACACCATGGTTAACTCTTTTACCATTAAGGTAAACCCAGATTTAGTTTTTTCTGCTTTTTTCTTTAATTTTGATCAATTTTGATACGAATTTGCATGCATGCTTTCATGTGTTTTTCTTAATTAAAACCATTTTTAGTAACATTGAGTTATTAATTAGCCATACTATTCATTTGACAATTCTGATAAATACACGAGTTGTGAAAATTCATTCAAATTGACTATATAGGATGCAAATTAAAATGATTATTTAAAACATTAATACTTTTCTTTCTCTTGCTAATCAATGTTTATAAGAACAGGTAGCATTTTACCTATTTGCTTTATCTTAAATTATGCAATATTTACAAGTAGCTACATGTTTACTAATTTGCATAGATTTTGGTTTCTTGGTAGATTGGAGTTGGATGCCAACTAAGTGCTGAAGAACTTGCTCAACACATTCAACAGACATTTTGCTAATTAACCTTGATCAGTACCTATCTTCCTTTTCGATATCATATCGATCCTCAACCTAGCTCGATCCTTTTCAATGAGAGTAATCTCGGTTAATTGAGATTATATCGGATGCATTGGGCATGATTTCGCAACAACTAATAAGGCTATACAAGATCGAAATAATAGCAGTTGCATATAGAGGTTGTGTTTGACTACAATGTTAAAATTAAACCCCTCAATCCCCAAATAAAAAGATTAGAGCTTGTCTGTTAACTTAATTTAACTTTTTGTATATTAAATTAATATAAAATATAATATAATCCGACGAAGTAATATTGATTGATGTATTATCCATAAACTCTGATCATTACAGTGATTAATTTCTATTTCCATAATTCACATTTTGTGACCCACATAATCTTGATTAATCATATAATTAAGCTGATATCCTTAAATTATGTACTAAATTAAGGGTTGGTGTACGTTTGGAGCCCTAGGGGTTTTGACCTTGGTCACATATTAATTGATCGTACATATATATATATATATATATATATATATATATATATATATATATATATATATATATATATATATAATAATAATTTGGGTGGTTGGGAAATAATGCATTGCGCGTCACATATACGTATTTACACATTAAAGAGTAATACACCTAAACTATCAATTCATATGATGGTGGGGTAGCCCTTCCATTTTATGAAACGTAATACAAGGTTTTCATAAATACTTTTACTTCTCCATTCTACGTGTAAATGGTAAAGGCTCGTGATTCCGAGCTTTGATTCGACCTTACGGTATACAAGGAGCTCAGTTCATGCTTTCAAATTTGATTTTATTTATATTTATATATGTTATTAATGAAAAAAAACTAAAATAAAAATTAACTCACAATTAATACGATCAACTTTCTATGAACTCGGCAATCATCCCAATAATCACAACTTAACACAGAGAAGTTCAAAGTCATCTCATACATTGGCGTTGACTTTTAGCCATATCAAACAAGCCGTCTTCTTTGACCATTTTCACCAAATTAAGCCCGATTTCCTGCCCAAATATCTTACCCAAAATAAGTACATGAACCAAATTTGAAAAATAAACCCGATACGTGTCAAACACTTTATTTATTTAGAAAAAAAATAATAATTTCAGACCTCCATGCATGCTGCCACGTGTACCCCTCACACCGTCACGTACTAACCAGTAAGCGCCATCATGTACACACCAAAACAAAAAACTGCTTCAATTTTTATTCTCGTTCAGACAAAATAAAAAAATAAAAATGGTGAAGCTAGCGACGGCGCGTGAGAGTAGAATGTACGGTCCACGGCTGGTTCGTAACAGAGCGGAGTATATGAACGCCGGAGTTTACGTGTTTTCGACGATTGTATTGATATGTGGTTTTGTGGCGGTGCTGACGTGGCAACCGGTGTTAGGACTGGTGTTAGTGATGATTGGATTAGTTACAATTGTGGTTGTGAATGTACATGATCTGATTGCACATCTTGCCGGAATTGATTACCGGATTGGGCTCATGGAACTTGATATTCAACTTCCGTTTGTTGAACTTGGGGTTCCGGTGGTTCAGGCGTTGGGTGGGGTTCTGTTTTTTTTAGGGATTCTTTTTCTTCTTATTCAGGTATTATAAATATGAAATTAAATTTTAAATTTAAATAAATGCCGTAAGTACTAATGTATATCTTCAATTTACGTGTGAACATGAGATGTAATGGATTTAAATAGATGCGTATATGCATTCGAATTCTAACTTTTTTATAAAAAAAATGAATGATTGGTTTTTATAGTTTTGTTAAAATTAAAATTTCTATAAAAAGCACAATATCAAATGCAGTTGCTACAGAAAAGTCGTATGTGGTCATATTAAATTACAGAAGAGGACGGTCAGGAAAAAACTAATTACAGTTTCAATTTTGATACCTAGAAAAAACAGTTATGATAGTATTACGTATCTTAGAAGAGAACGCATGCTTGTGTTTTGATACTCTGTTTTTGAGTTCGATTGTATGCAAATTGTAGGGAAATAAAGGATACACACATAATAGAGTTGAGGTGCACGCATTGAACATGCTTATCGCTGGTGCTGTGTTATGGGTACTTGGGTCAATCCTAAATTCGTGCCAAATCTATGAGAGAGCCGATGGCCATGTTCAAATCCTGCAACAGAGTGTCCAAATCCCGTTCTTGACTGGAAGCTTCTTGTTCTTGGTGGGTGCCATTCTCAACAGTCGCGAGCAGGCCAGATTTTCACATCATGGTGTACATCTATTGGTATGTGCCTTAAATCTCGTACGCATTTGTCAGTAAAGCTAGAAAGCCACATTTCAGTAAGTGCAGTTAGGTGTATGCATTTCACATAGTATGAAAGTAATATACATGGTATGATATTTGAATTTGGGACTAGAAATGAGATTTTGACGCATTGGTTGATATGGATTATGTTTTCTTCCTAACTTGGTCAAAAGATGGAAAAACTAACAAAATTATTTGCTGAAAAAGGAAACAAGCTAAATTGGCCAGTGTGTTTCTAATGCGTTGAACCAACTAAATCTCTCTCTTTTTTTAGAGAAAATTAGATTAGTATTGTTAACAATATATTTTTTGTAATCACATGTTATGCATAAATTATTTTTAAGTTGCTCAAGAAAATGGACGGGTAAGATGACACTCGTCTCTAACTCTCTACCAACCAACTTGACCCGTCCGTTTTCCCACCTCTACCTACAACTCTAAGTTTCCGTCTTTATAGAAGTTAAAACTCCACTACGGTATAATGATTCTTTTTGTAGCATTATAGATACTATGTCAAATAACTCAAAGTTGAACCCACTTTTCATTGTGTGTGCAGACAAGGACATGGGTTTGGATAGGACTGTTTGCAAGTCTGTTGTTATTTATAGGGGGATTAGCGAATGTGGTTAAAGTTTTCAAGATGCTCCAAATGAATAGGCTAAGATTGGAGAAATTAAGAGGCGGAGCACAAGAGCGGCTTAGCCGAGTACGTGAAGGCCAAACACCATTACTTACAGAAGAACGAAGAAGGTGGCCGAGGAATTTGGAAGCCACAACAGAACCACCACCAGAACCAACAACTCCGTACAAGGATGTTCTTGTCGGTAAATCTTGAATATTGGTTTCGTACTTTCATACTCTTTACTTCTCTTATTGTAAACCTTTGTTGGTTTCCTCCTTAGTGTTTGTTGATATACAAGCTTCTTGCAAGTCTCTTGATGTTTACTTACTTAATAGTATACGGTTTACCTCTCATTTCTTACCTATATACCAATTGGGATACCCATGCTTATGTGTAAGCTCTCTAATTCTCCAATTCATCACAAATCCAATGTGTCACCACACAATGTTATTCTTTGTTTTTAATATGCCATGTCACATTGCTAATAAATTTGTTTGATGCATTAAATTCTAATCTATAATACAAAAAGACACCATTTACAACAAATATAAATGAATTCATAACTCAAACATGTTTGACAGGATCGACTTGATCAAGATCAAGATTAAATTTAACTGTGCTTGAACTTCTTAACAAGAAATTTGCGGAATAATACATGTTAAGTTTGGAAGTTATATGTGTGTCTTGTATAAGTGTTTGTATTTAGTAAACAACAGAACACACAAATTGTATAACAAAAGCTCCAATATTATTTGTGAAAATAATACGAATACACTTGATTGTATTAGGGTTACAATAACCTTGAAGCTAACTGATATGTGTATACTCTCTGTCTGAGCTTACTCACTCCTTTTTATGTTTTTTTTTAAATTACAAAGATGGTATTTATACCAGGGCATACATACACGCATGCTATTAAGGTATGGAACTCTACTTATAAATTGTAGAGTTCCAATTACACGTTATAGTAATTAATGCATAGAAGTCAAACTATCTAAGCATGTCTTGTAGCCGTAAAGCAACCCATGCTTTGTTGTGCACGCTTTGTCAAGATTAGGTAACTGCAGACCCATGTGCGCCGCATATCCTCTGGACAAGGTCAGCAGTAGAAACAATGGAAACTGGTCTAGCAGTACTAACTCCAGAAATCATACCAGCAGTATTAATCTTGGAAATCATACTAGCAGTACTAACTCTGAAAGTGCACTGGCAGTAGAAATGGTTATAGCAGTACTAATAATGAAGAGCAGTAGAAACTTTGAATAGCAGTACTAACTCTTGAATTGCTTGGCAGTACTAATATATTATAACCCAACAATCTCCCTCTAAACTTATGTTTTCTTCCCAACAGCACTAAGTTTCTCCAGATTTGCCTTTTAACCAAATTGGGGTTCACTTCTTCTGCTTACTCATCCTTTCCAGATAATTTTTTAATTCTTTTACCAAAACTGCTGCAACAATCAGATTTGAGCATTTGACCTTGAGCATTAACATGCTTTTTATTACAGCAGGATTCCAAGGATATTCTTTGCCCATCAAGAAATATCCTACACCTCCATCTACCTGGCCTACCATATGTACTCTACAACTATCAAAACAATACCAGTAGTTGGTAGGTGAGAATTCTTTCATAAATATTCTCATTTCAGCTTCAGGCAAGTACATCTGCTTCAAATATTCGAACAGTTGATTATCATCATCATAGCCTCTCTTTTCACCAAACTTCTTCATGCCTACTTCAAACATTTCATCCAAGTCTTTTCTTCTAAAAACCTTGAGCATTGAAAAGAAGTTTCTGTATAGCTCAGATGACCCTCCTGCTCTGACAATTTTATAGTGCCTCTTATTTGCACTATCCAGTGTCTGGTACCAATCTATGATTGGATATTTCACCTTCAAGGGCTCACAGTCGGCTGTATCTATGATTACCAATCTTCTATTATTGTTATCCTCCTCTGCTTTATTATCTGTAAATGGCACCTCAGTATGCACATCTTTTTCCTTATCTTTTCTCTGCTTCTTCTGCAGACTTTCAAAATAGTTCCCATCCTTTGATCTCTCACCAGATCCTTTTTTTTCTTTCAAATTTCTTAATACCCTCTGCAGTAGGAGTATCATACATCCCTTTTATTTTCCTCTCTCTCTCTCCATCCTTATATCTTCATATCCCTCTTTCAGGATCCTCTGCTTTCTCTCATACATCTCCTTTAGAGCATCAAATGACATTCCCTGAAGGATCTTCACATTTATGTCCAAAGCATTTCTTAAAAATGCTACATAATCTTTCTTCAGTTGAACTTTTGTCTTTGGCTTGGCCTTCTGCTTTATATATTTAGCCTCGGACTCCCTTCTCCTCTTTTCATTTAATAACCTTTCTAGTTTAGTTTCCCTCTCCTCTTTTGTATATAGCTGCCTCTCCTCCTCCTGCAGCTTTCTGGCTAATTCTTCATCAGCCTCAATTTGATGTTTTCTTTTCAAAGGCCTATCTTCTTCTACCATTATCCCTTTACCCTTATCCTTTGCTCCAATCTGCTGTGCTTTTCTTGTAGGTGCATGTTCATATGGTTCTTGGATGCTCACACCTTTTTGCTTATGTTTTTCCTTTTCTTTTGGGCTCTCAGACACCCTTATCAATGCCTTAGCAGCAGCAACTTCTTCATTGACTCCAACAGTACTAACTGGCTCATCTAGCCCAGCAGTATTAATATTTTCTTCATCAGCAGTACTAACTCCAATACTAGCAGTAGTAACTGGAGTAGTATTCATCTTTTCCAACAGCTGCTTGACCACCCCATTCAATCTCACTATTTCTATACCTTGAGATGTCAGCATATCCCTCTGCTTGGCCACCTCTTCAGACAAATTGGTACATATTGCCATCAATTCCTTAAGTAAAGAACTATCCTCACTACTGCCAGAAGTGTTACCCTCTATTAGTAGATCATTGGAAGATTTAGCTAATGTCTCAGACCTAGTCTAAGCATCATTAGCCCCCCTTGTGGTTTCTTGGCACCGGGGACCACTGGATGCATTGATATCCACTGGATCTTCTACAATAGGAGAATCCAATGGAATCTCTGCCTCCTGTGTTGCCATGGATTGGGTCCTAGTTCCAATACCACTGTCATGTTCTCCCAATTGGGCAGAATCAGTAGTGGCAGCCCTTTCCATATGGTCACCTTCCTCTTCATTGACCACCTCATTTAGATCAATTGGCTGATGCATCTGAGGAAGAGGAGCCTCAAATGCATGTTTCTTAGCCTTTGTGGCTTTTCTGGAGGTTGGCTTGGGGTTCCTTGTTTTCTTGGTTTCAACAGCAGGTGTGGGTTGAGAAGTAGAGGGTGTGGCTATTTCTTCACCTGCTGTGGAGGGTGTACTAAGCATATGTGCAGTTAAATTTGTGACCCTCCCTGAAAATGTGGTGCCTTTTACTAACCCTGTTCTCCTCATGTTTGAAAATAGTTTTTGTGTATGAGAGAGGAGAACAATTTTACCACCAACTCTTGGTAGATTAGTTAAATCATTATCAAAAATATGTTGTAAAAACCTTGGATATATCAAAAATTTTAAGTCGGGATGCTCCAAGTTGTACAACATTCCAGTAAAGATCATTTTTGAAAAATTGTACTTCATGTTATTAACTAAGCAGATCAAAGCAGAAGCTATGTTACTGCTAAACTGATCCCATGCCGTTCTTTTTTGAGATATGCATTGTTGCAGGGTATGAATCAAAAATTTCCACTGGTGAGAGAACATGGATTTCCAAAAAGTAAGTTTATTCAACTCCCCCTCATACCCTAGCAACAATAGGTTTTCATAAATTTGAGATACAGATAAGCATTCGATACCTTTTTCATCGTGAAGTTGAAGATGAGCACGAATAGATGCCTCTGTAACTCTTACGGTTTATTCATCATGAAGTTGAAGATGAGCACGAATAGATGCCTCTGTAACTCTGACGGTTTGCCCTGCAACTTGGCCAATAATGGTAGCTACCCCATCGACGACTGTCTTTTCAGCAGAAGTCCAAAAGTCATTTATATGTGAAATAACTACCTTTAAGTTGCTATGTTTGAGAAAATTTACAATTTCATAAAAATCTTCTTCTCCTTTTGGTTTTAGCAGATAGGCAAGCAGATTGTGTTTATCTACGGTTGGTAAAACAACGTTGGAAGATGAAGGAGAAGTCATTTTAGTTGAAAAATTGAAAATTGTTCTTTGAAAAAGTGGATTTTGATCGCTTTTTGTTAGTTCGAGAGTAACTGTAGGTGAAAAGCGAACAGTGAAAAGGTTTGCTATTTATACTATTTGAAAAGGGGCAGCATTAAATGCCCTAATTTTTAAATAGAGTAAATTGTACCAGCAACATTAAATTAGGAATTTTGTACGAGCAGTATTAAAACATACTCAGTACTAAAATTATGCTAGCAGTAGAAACTGTGTATCACAACCAGCAGTACTAATATAACTAATCAGTACTAACGAGGAAAAGCAGTACTATTATATATTAGTTACAGACAGCAGTATTAACAATGACTAACAGTAGTAATGTAAACTACATTAGCAGTATTAATAATGCTAAACAAAAGTAGCAGTATTAAAAATATCTACAATATTAACATTAGCAGTACTAAAAGCAACACATATAGCAGTATTAACATTGACAGTATTAAAGATACTGATATTCTTATTTAGTAGACCAGTATTAATAGCAGTACTAATTTTAACGACAGTATAAAAATACTTAACAATATTAACACTAGCAGTACTAAAAGTGACTAGCAGTATTAATATTTGACAGTATTAAAGAATACTAACAACATAAATTAGTAGATCAGTATTAAACCATGAATAAGCACAGAGTTTTACAAAGAGCAGTATTAACTAAAGATTTATTAAGAATTTATCATTCCAATGCTTGTAACCAGGAATGTAAATCTACCCACATCAAATGCTTTTGTGAATAGATTTGCAAACTGATTATCAGTATGAACTTTAAAAATCTGAATTAATCTTTTCTCATTACAATCTCTTATAAAATGATATCCGATTTCAATGTGCTTAGTTTTATAATGTTTTACAGGGTTATTTATAATACTGATAGCAGAGTTGTTATCAATAAAAATGGGAGTATTTAGAAAGGTCAAACCATAGTCCAACATCTGATTCTGAATCCAAAGAACTTGAGCACAGCAACTTGATGCAGCAACATATTCTGCTTCTGCTGTAGATGTGGAAACAGTAGTTTGCAACATATTCTGAATCCAAGACACAAGTCTTCCTCCCATCCATATTGGCTCCTCCATAATCATTATCAGTGTATGCAATCAAGTCAAAGGAAGAATTTTTAGAATACCAAAGTCCCAGTTTTGGTTGACCTTTGAGATATCTAAAAATTCTCTTGACTGCATGAACATGTGACATTTTAGGATTTGCCTGGAATCTAGCACAGACACAAACAGCAAACATAATATATGGTCTGCTTGAGGTCAGATACATGAGGGATCCAATCATAGATCTGTAGAGGTGTTCATCAACATCCTCCCCCTCAAGATCTGCATGCAATGGTTTGTGTGTCTCCATTGTAGTGCTAGCAATCTTTACATCTTTGTATCCAAACTTCTCCAGAATGTCATTAACATATTTTCCTTGACTTATGAAGATCCATTCTTTCTGCTGTTTAACTTGTAATCCTAGAAAGAAAGTCAACTCTCCCATAGAGCTCATCTTGAATTTCTGATGCATAAGAGCTTCAAACTCTTTACAAAGACTTTCCCTTGTTGAACCAAAAATAATATCATCTACATAGACTTGAACTAGGAGAATATCATTTCTAATTCGTTTGATAAACAAGGTTTTGTCAATTGCACCTCTCTTGAAACCATTCTCCAACAGATAAACAGATAAAGTATCGTACCATGCTCTAGGAGCCTGATGCAATCCATAAAGTGCCTTGTCCAATCTGTACACTTTATTTGGATGCTTGGGATCTTCAAATCCTGGTGGTTGGCATACATAAACCTCTTCATCAATAGTGCCACATAGAAATGCACTCTTCACATCCATCTGGTATACCTTGAAGTCCTTGAAAGATGCATACGCCAAGAACAACCTAATTGCTTCTATTCTAGCTACAGGAGCAAAGACTTCATCATAGTCAATGCCCTCTTCTTGAGAATATCCCTGAGCAACTAGCCTTGCTTTGTTCTTGATCACAATGCCTCTCTCATCTTTCTTGTTTCTGTATACCCATCTTGTTCCAATTGCCCTTTTTCCTTTTGGGAGATCCACCAATGTCCAAACATCTTGAATGTTAAACTGAAGCAGCTCTTCTTGCATTGCTTCAACCCAACTTGGATCTTTCAAGGCTTCATTTGCCTTCTTGGGCTCTATCTGAGACTAGAAAACAGACAAATAAATAAGTATTGATGTCTTCTTCATTTAGTCTGGCAGATCTTCTGGTTTGCATTGCAGAGTCAATATCACCTATTACATTCTCCAATGGATGATAGGCTTTGTATTGTTGATACTGACCAGTAGATGACAGAGTAATCCCAGACTCGAAGTTTGTATCATTCTGTTCTATTAGAATACTAGTCTCAGTCAAGGATAGACTAGTTGGATCTTGATTCTCATCTACATTTTCTTCTGCAGTTACATCAGCAAAACAATCTGCTTCTAAATCTGCATTTCTTTCTGCATTCTCAGATGTATTCACACCATTTGCTTCTTCTTCTGGAAGCATTTCAGGATCTGAGGATGTATGGCCATCATCATAAGCACCATACTGTTCCTGACTTGATGTGATTGGTTCTGAACTCTGAGCTTGTTGTTGTGGAGGAGGTTGAAAAACTTCAGGTGGATCAAGTGACCAGAAGGGTAGAGTAATGTACTCTAATGGAGTATCTTTCTTCTGATTTGCAGCACTTGATTCACCTGTATTTGTACTTGTATTTGATGACTCATACACATTTCTGAAAGATTGAGTTAGAGCATCAATATCAAATAACCAATCTGGACCTTTTCCCAACACAAGGTGTGTGTTCATTACAAGTCACATTCATGGTTTCCTTCACTATTCTAGTCCTATGATTGAATACTCTATATGCTTTACTTGGGTAGAGTATCCAACAAAGACTCCCTCATCAACTTTGCTCTCAAACTTGCCAAGGTGATCTTTGGAATTTAAGGTAGTAACAGGACATCTAAATGGTTTTAAAAAGCCAAGTAAAAGTTTTCTTTTGAAAAACAATTCATATGGTGTCTTGTTATGAGGCTTCACTACTAGTGCCCTGTTATGAACATAACAAGCAGTACTAACTGCTTCTACCCAGAAAGTCATTGGTAGTTTAGCATCTGCTAACATTGTTCTAGCAGCCTCAATTAGTGTCCTATTTTTTCTTTCTGCTACTCCATTTTGTTGTGGAGTTCTAGGAGCACTAAACTGTCTTTCTATTCCTTTTGTTTCACAGAATTTATTCATCTCATGATTTTTGAATTCTGTTCCATTATCAGATCTGATGATTTTAACCTTTTAATTAGTTTGGTTCTCAATCCTAGTAATGAATGATCTAAGTATTTCACCTGTTTCATTCTTAGTTCTAAGAAAGAAAACCCAACTAAATCTGCTAAAGTCATCAATGATCACCAAGCAATAAACTTTCAATCCTATACTACTGACATTGATTGGTCCAAACAGATCCATATGCAGTAGATGTAAGGGAGAAAAGTTTGAGTTCACACCTTTGGTCTTATAAGAAGATTTGTGTTGCTTCCCCTTTAAACATGCAACACAATGGTCATCACATGAATATGTCTTTTCAGGTAAACCTCTAATAAGTTTGTTTTTAACCAGTTTGTTAATAGTTTTAAAATTCATGTGACACATTCTTCTATGCCAAAGATCAGACTCATCAACAGATGCCTTTGAGATAAGGCAGTTTAAATCTTGTTGAGGTTTCATGTTTGCTAAGTCACAACAGTACACATTATTCTTTCTAGGAATTTTCATTAAAATCATGTTTTCGTCTAGATTAAATTTATCAGAAAGAATAAAGCATTCTGTGTCAGTAAAAAGAACTGGATTCTTTTTCTCTGTGATTTGACTCACACTTAGCAAATTGAATCTCAACTGTTCAACATAATAAACATCTTGAAAGCTTATCTTATCACTGTTGACAGTCCCTTTTCCTGTAATCCTTCCACCTTTAGGATTACTTCCAAAAGTTACATATCCACCGTCAAGCTCCTTGAAGTTCTATAGCTTGCTTCTATCCCCTGTCATGTGCCTTGAGCATCCACTATCAACATGCCACAAACTTCTTGGCTTGCTCTGCACAGATAAAAACAATAAAGATTATCAGTTTTCTTTGGGAACCCAAACCAATTTGGTTTTGGGTCTCCCTTGTACATCCACAAAGTCAACTCTTTCAAAGATCATTGCTTGTGGTGTACTGTTGGTTTTGGAAACTTTTGATTGATGTTTCCAAGTCCAACTGATGTTAGACTTAGCAGCAGAAACTGGGTTAAAAGTGCTACCGGTATAATTTTGCCTAGCAGTATTAAAATTGGTAGTAGTATTAATATGTCTAGCAGTATTAACTACCTTAGCAGTTCTAACTGTTCTACCAGTATTAACTGGTGCAACAGTCTTAACTGAAGCAGTAGTATTCTGCTTACCAGTATTAACATTGATAGCAGTGTTAATACGCCTGATAGTATTAATTTTTAATGCTGCTTGAGTCTTTGTACTGTTGGCTCTGTTTCTGATTAATGCTGCTGTAGTAAATTTTGGTGCAGCAGTATTAACTGATTGAGCCTTGATCTTCTTGACAGTATTAACATAATTAATTTTATTTTTAAAATTGTGATGATTAATTCTGTTAGTAGCCGTCCATGGTGATCTCATAACCCTTTTATTTCTTGGATTATGATGACACTTATTATGAAGATGGTTTGTTTTTCCACAGATAAGGCATGCCTTCATCTTCACCATTTGAAAATTCTTTCCCAATCTTTGTGAAACTGATTGATTCAAGTTTCTTTGGTTTCCCCTAGGAAATTATTTTGTTTTGAGAGATGGTGATGAAGTGCTTGCTTTGCATTTACAACTAGTACAGTTAACATTTGCAGATTTAACATGTTCAATTTTGTTAACAGGTTTAGTAATTGCTTTTGTCTTTTGATTTATAAATCATAGGCCTCTCCTAGACTTGTTTTCTGTGGTTGTCTTCTGTTCTACCCTCATTTTTGTCTTTTCTTGAAACAACACTTTACCCTCTGGTAATTTCTCACCAGAAATTTTAGAAATTAGCCCAGTATGCACTTTGTTATTTTGCAACCTATTGTTTAAACTAGTGCTTGTTGTTTCATATTTAAACTCAACTTTCTTAAGCCTATCAGGTTTAGACTATTCTTTATCATCAGATGTCCACTCAGTTATCTCAACTTTATCAAGATCATTGTCTTGATTCATGATAGGATCAACCTTCTTGACCATATCAGACATTTCCTCCTTTAAATTATTTATGTCTAAATCAGATTTCGGTGGAAAGTTGTTGTTGTTGTATGGTGGGGGTACATTATAGTAACCTAGGCCTGTTTTGATTTTATCATGTATTTGTGCCTTGATTATATTTTGTACATTTTTGGATGCATTTTCTAAGTCACAAACTTTTAGTTTTATGCTTTCTTTCTCACAAGGGACTTCTACTAATTTTTTTGTTAGCTCATCCACTTTGTCTTGTAATACATCCATTTCCCACTTAGCATACTTAACATCATAGTCAAACTGAGTTTCATTTTTCTTATATGCTTCAATGATTTTTTCTAGGTTTTCTATGGCAGCAGTTGTATGTCTATGTTTAATGTCCCACTCTTTTAATTCATCACAGATTTTAAAGTTGTGATCTCTGTAATGTTTAACAGTTTTCTTACATATACTAGAGCACAATTTAACCTGTACCTCATATGGGACTTCATCTGAAGTGCTTGCAGCTTCTGTTTGTGCCATTAATGCCTGATTCTGAGCTTCATGTTCATCTTGATAGCTCCAATCAAATCCCATACCATCTTGGGATACCAGGGCACTTGTACTAACCCCCTGACCTTGAGCTTGAGCAGGAACACTTCTTCTCTATGCTCCATTGAATCCTCCAGTCCTTTGACCATTCACCTCCTGTCTTCCAGATCTGCATTCTCTGACAAAATGACCCATTTTGTGGCAGTTGTAGCACTCCACTATGCTTTTATCAAAACCAACATTATCTTCTCTTTTTATGGAGAAGTTGTTTCTGCCAGTTCTTTGTAGGTGTCTCTTTGCCCTCATTGTGATCATAGCCATCTGCCATTTGATGTCCATTTCTTCTAGATCATCAGGACTGATCTGTTCTAGTTCTTCATTAGTCAGTGATGAAGTCACATGACTAGTAAAGAAGGCTTCTAGAACTTGATCACAAGATTTGTCCTGTGATGATGATCCAGATGCAGAACCTGTAACAACAGAGGTAGATGCAGATGCTGAGTTTGGATCTGCTTGTACTCCTCCTGATGACATAAATGCAACATTCTGCATATTTGGAGTGTATCCAGTGGCTTGCTTCTTGCTCTCCACTTCTAGTTCAAATGATCTCAGATCATTATATAGATCATCAATCTCCTTATCATCCAAATTACTGCCCTGCCTCAAAGCAACAGTGTACATTGTCCATTCATCTCCAAGTGATCTTAGAAATTTTCTGTTAAGATCATCTTTGTCAATTTTAACATTGTGATTTTCAAGATCACCCACAAGTTTAGAAAATCTGTCAAAAACTTGTGTTAATGTTTCAGATCTGACAGAGTTAAAGTTTTCAAATTGTTGTTTTAACAAGGATCTTTTATTTTTCTTGGTGCTCTCATTGCCACCAAATCTTTTCTCTATTGCTTCCAAAAGAACCTTTGCATCCTCACAATTTTCAAACTTTCTTTGATATTCATTAGGAATGGATATCAATAGAATGCTAAGAGCTTTAAATTCTGTAGCTCTTTCCTTTCTTTCAGCATCTGTATTTGGTGGTGCCCTTGGAATCCTGGCACCATCACCATTAACTAGATACTTAGGACCATTTACACAAATATCCCATAGTTGATAGTCTGTAAGCAACATGTATTGCTTCATTCTATTTTTCCACATATCATACTCATCTGGCCTGAGTATGGGGATTTTGTTTGCTTGAGTTTCATCAGAAGACATTTTATAAAAGTTTTGAAAATAACTTTTAAACAAACCAAATTTTGACTTCCAAAAGTTCAAAGCAACCTTGCTCTGATACCACTTGACATGATCGACTTGATCAAGATCAAGATTAAATAACTGTGCTTGAACTTCTTAACAAGAAATTTGCGGAATAATACTTGTTAAGTTTGGAAGTTATATGTGTGTCTTGTATAAGTGTTTGTATTTAGTAAACAACAGAACACACAGATTGTATAACAAAAGCTCCAATATTATTTGTGAAAATAATACGAATACACTTGATTGTATTAGGGTTACAATAACCTTGAAGCTAACTGATATGTGTATACTCTCTGTCTAAGCTTACTCACTCCTTTTTATGTTTTTTTTTAAATTACAAAGATGGTATTTATACACCAGGGCATACATACACGCATGCTATTAAGGTATGGAACTCTACTTATAAATTGTAGAGTTCCAATTACACGTTATAGTAATTAATGCATAGAAGTCAAACTATCTAAGCATGTCTTGTAGCCGTAAAGCAACTCATGCTTTGTTGTGCACGCTTTGTCAAGATTAGGTAACTGCAGACCCATGTGCGCCGCATATCCTCTGGACAAAGTCACCAGTAGAAACAATGGAAACTGATCTAGCAGTACTAACTCCAGAAATCATACCAGCAGTATTAATCTTGGAAATCATACTGGCAGTACTAACTCTGGAAGTGCACTGGCAGTAGAAATGGTTGTAGCAGTACTAATAATGAAGACCAGTAGAAACTTTGAATAGCAGTACTAACTCTTGAATTGCTTGACAGTACTAATCTATTATAACCCAACAATGTTTCATATTCTACTACATTTCTTTTGTATGTCAGTGTTAGAAACTAAAAGATTGTAGTCTACCTCTCTATTAAAGTTTAGCCTCTATATCGAACAAACTCCTTTAATATGGTTTGGATTTACCCATAAACTTACGTATGCTCTTTAAATTTAAATTTATTAAAGTTCGAATCGATTATTATTAATACTACTAAAATAATGATATGTTCCGTAATATATTTAAAATGCTTTTGTAAAAGCATTCTTATAATTGAGTATATTCGGATGTGTATTATGTCATACAAATGTAACAAAACCTATTACTAATGTAATTGATATGCAAGCTTCCTCTCATTCTCTTGATATGTTATGACGATACTTATTATATAGTAGGGGTGGCGATGTTGACCCCTTTATAATAAAGGGTTTACATAAGAATGAATCGGTTTGGTTTATGGTTGATATTGAACGGGCCCGGGTCAGATGGCTTAAAAATAGCTATTTCAAGTGTATCAGACAGATCGAAAGTCGCAGAAAGTGTATCTTATATTCTTATGTGATAACCTCTCCTAAATCATTTTATTAAGGGTAAAACGAATTAGATTATTACGAGCATAATGTATTATACTTTTGAAATAATTATACTTGTCATGTGTTCACTTCAATTATTAGTATATAATTTTAGAAAAGCTAATAAGTGTTTGCAGTTCAATCCGATCCATCTCGCTACTATAGTGATATGGAGCCATGATTATCCCTTACTCAACCTTTTTGACCCCCCGTTTTGTCACCTCTGGTATTATTCACACAGTGTGACGTTGAAAATTATCAACTAATAAAAATTATCAACTAATAGAAATGACATATGCTAATGACGGAAAGTGTCAGTTATTCTCAAAACTGAAAGTCTTCTACGATAATCACATTTGAATCATCACAAGTCATTAAATAAACCAAGAACCTATAGGTTCAAAACGGTATGAAAAGAGCAAAATGTAATGTGCTAGAACCCTAACATATGTATTTACTTTTTACCACGGCTATTTCTTTTTGAACGCAGCGTATCAAAATTTTGACACAATTCACTGTTACTAATATGGCTATAATGTACTATTTTGGTCGTCACAAAAATGTGCTATTGAATAACGAGTCAACTAAAAATCGATACCATTTCTTGAAAGACCGTGGTTAGCCCTAATATAGTGAGATATCAACGAGTCATTCAATCAATGTTTGAAGAGCGTACTAACCATTACAAAATGTTAATTCAATTCAATTCTCTATAATAGGAACTCATTTAATATAATTTTAGTAATTTCACAAAATGAACATGTTTAAGAGTTGGCTAGGCATTGAGATCTAGAAATATTCCATTCCATACAACGATGCAATAAACTTCATTGCATATTTTGTACCACAAAACTACTAACCTTTACAATACTAACTTAAGAAATAAAGCTACTGATTGAACAAAATCCTTCCTGAGTGATGGAAAGAACTTTCAGTAAAATGTAGGCCAAAATATGTGAAAGTCAAAATCAAGAACCTGACCTCAAGTCAATTCCTAGCAGATGTTTGATTCGGTGCCTTAGACGACTCACCACCATCTTCCCCTCTTCTCCTTTTCGAGGCACATTGAGCAAGAAATTCTTCAGTATCTCTTTTAATCTTCTCATTAAACATCTTAACAAAAGTTCCAGTTTTTAAATCAACCGAAGGGCCACCATTACGATGTAGATTTGTTCTTGATAAACGGATGTTTGGGGGTGACCCTCTAGCGGCCTTGGCAGCCGGCTTAGGAAAATTAAGTGGGACTGGCATCTCTGCAGCAAAAAAAGGTTTGTGACAACCGGGACAAAGAATGGTCTGATTACGGTACACTTTAATATACTCGTAATGCATCTTGCATCGATGACACATAGTCCAAAAAGTATCACCCCCATCCACATTTGGAGCTGGAGGCCTGGATTTGGGTTGGGGTTGGCGTTGCGATGGAACTGAAGCCCGAGGTGGACACGTCTTCGGCCTTGGAGTTGTTCGATTTGCGGAAGCATGAAATCCATTGACACCAGGGGATGTAAATGATGATGATGATGATGCTGTTGGACGTCCACTTTGAGGTGAAATTTTTTGTTGAAGTACTCTCGTGTTCCTTCTTTGATTATAAGCGGATCTTTTAACTTTATCAGATAATAAACTCCATGCCTCCGAAATTATCTTAAAAGCACCATCAGCACCAACCGAATTATTTTTATCGGGATGAAGCATGAGAGCCAGTTTCCTATACTGTTTTCTGATTGTTTCATCATCATCTGATGGATTTACATCAAGAACCCCGTACCAATCACATTCCCCATTTACCTTTTTCTCTGAGGAGATATACACGTTAAGAGTGATTAACATGTGCGACACACCATCAAGCCCGGGATAAAGATTTTGCGCTTTCAAAGTAAACTTCTTCGCTCCAGCAAAATCTTTATCACCCAACTTCTTTTCTGCAATTGTCTTGGCTCTAATAGCCTCATCTTTATTACATTCCATTATCTTCAACGATAACTGTCAATGTTCTTTTGTTATCAAGGTGTTCATAACATTCAGTAAACATACATACCTGAGGTCAATCCAAAATCAAGAAACATTCATTTTGCATATAAACATACAAAAAGCAAAAAATTCCAACTATCATGCAATCAAGAACTACGATCCAATTTTCCCGAACAGTAACAAAGATTGCATCTTTTTGTTTGTTTACTAAGGGGGTTTTCGCCTTTCGGATTACTAAGGGTACCAACCTGCTTATATTTTAGTGATTAATACTTCAGAAATAAGCAAGTACGAAGTTTTTATAATAATGTTAGGGATTTTTTTTTTGCTGTCAAAATGATCAATAGCCAAATAAGCACTTACATTAGCAATCCCGAACACCCCCTGTAATAATAAGGGCCCCTGTAATAATAAGGGCAAACTTTTAATTCCTTGCTATTGTATGTATCATGTGAACTCTTTATCAAGTGACCTGGTAAAGTTTGCCTTAATAAAAAAAATATGTTCGTATCATTTACCAACAAACTCAGTACACAAAATTTCATGCCCCAAAACAAAAATAATAAAATTAACATAGAAATGAGTAAAATCGTAGAAAACCTAGGATTCAGAAGTGGTTAATTGACGATATTTATAACTACAAAATGAAAATGAAAATGAAAATTCAAGCAGAAACCCTAGAATTACAATTAACATATTTACATCAGTTAAAAAGGGGGAAATTGTAAATTACCAGTTGAAACGGCACTGAATGATGATTATGATGAAATATGAAGTAAATCGCAGAAATGGATTGTTATTGTTTGAAGGTTTTCTGCTTTCACAATTTGAAAAATGGAAAGACGGGGAGATCAAAAGCCCTAAAATTGAGTAGCCATAGAGGTTTAGACTCGGGCATGTGCCAATCTTTGCGTGGACCCTTTTGAGTAGGCTGAGGGTGATTATAAGACCTCTATTTTATATTGAAGTAAATTACATAAATGGTCCCTATAGTATGTTCATTTTTACAATTTTCGTCTCCTGTCAAATTATTTTTCAAAATTAGTCCCAAAAGTGAGGTTTCATTTTCAGAATGATGATCCCTTTTCCAAATGAATGATCCAAAGACCCTTAACATAATATTTTGTTCATTTTTCTAAATTTTAGTTTACTTTTAGCATTATTATTGATTGATTATTGAATATAATAATACAGTGGCGTAATTGAATATTGTTGTTGTAGTCAGAAAATGTTATAATCCGGACCTAAAAACAAATTTTGATAGCATGAATAAAACTTTAAAACCCTTCATCTTATGAGCAGTGTGCTACAACAATAACATGTGGCTTAATGAGTTAATGCTAGAGGATGCATACATGAATATATATATATATATATATATATATATATATATATATATATATATATATATATATATATATATATTCATGTATATATACAAATTAAGCTTATAGCCAACAACAATTGACTCGACTAAATGAAAACGAAACGCCGTCATTATTCAGCTCTAACCTTCAAAAGATCACCCAAATTTTATGGAAACAGACAACAATCACAGTCTTTAAATTAAATTACTTCCTCATTGATATGAACTTGTTATCCTAGTTGTATCCCTAAGTGAATATACCAAAATAATTATCATTTATTTTCCGATCCCTTTCCTTTTGAATCTTCAGTTTTGGTTTCTGTTTGGCTTTGCATTTCAGTTGCAGTTCCACTTGAGGACTGTATTTTAGGTTGGGGTTTGGATTGAGTAGTGGAATCATGGTAAAGTTTGACTACAATGCAGGTAATGTTATCTAAACTTCCACAACTAAAAGCAGTCTCTATCAACTTTCTAGCTGCAGCTTCCGGTTCTTCTTCACTCTCTGCAAGTGAGATCGCATCCTAGTAGACGAGACCATCAAAAAATTTAAAAAAGAAAAGTTAGATACATATAAAACAAAGAATAACAAACATATGCAACATTTCACAAAGTTTTCCATAATTCTAGTAGGTGACAGTCATACAGAACACTCATATCATTCAGTTTTGTTCTCAAAATTCTGTTTTTAGACATTATTAAAGGACATCTTAGATATTTGGCGAAAAACTTTATAACATATAACAACAATAAGAGATTAGCAACGACATACATCATTGGGTACGACATCCCAGAGACCATCGCTGGCAAGAACCAACAATTCAAATTCTTCGCCAAGCTCTTGTTCCTGCAATTAAAATAAATAAGATAAAGTTAGCAATGGAACACAGTTTAGCATTAATGATTTAAGATGTACATACCTGGATGTCAGGATCTGCCACAACAAACTGTTTCAGCATACGGTTCCCAAAAGCACGAGACATTGCTAAAACGCCTCCAACCCTCCAAGTTCCTAATCAGCATATAACTTAAGTTAATATGTGAACTCTAAAAACCTATAAATAAATATAAACTAGCAACATTACCTGCCCACATCACAACTCCACCCGCATTTTCAATTCTTTTTCGTTCATCACTTCTATTCGGTTTGTGATCCTCAGAAAGAGGAATAGCTATAACAGATAACTTGTAAATTAATAATAAACATATACAAAACATCAACTAAATGAGATTAAATAAATGAAAGTTAGTTACCTTTTCCCGGCTTTGATATTACGGTCCGAGAATCTCCCACATTGGCAACAAACAAATGATTACCTACCAAAACCGCTGTTGAAGCAGTAGAGCCATCGTCACCGGAATTATCCTTTTCAGACTCCAAAAAGTCTGAGTCAGTCTGTCTATAAGTTTCATCTGCGAATTATGTTCAATTTCATCGTCAGTTTATGTTTATTTACTAAAAGATATATGTAGTACCAGAGACTCACTTATGGCGAGTTTAGTGTTTGTCATAAATTCCGGATGCTTCATAAGGTTCTTAAAAAGATTTTCCTTTAAATACTCAGATGCACACGAACCACCATGCCCTACACAGAACTAACCAGAATTTAACAAGAATTCATAAATGTTTTTTCGTTCTTTTACAGAATGTATTGTAAAAGGGTGCTAAAAGGAATTATAACCGTCAAATATTCCAAACAGACAGACAGTCTGCCCGTTAATCTTGCAAGTTTTGACATCGAAACAATCTTCCATGGTAGCCCTTTTTCCTCTGAAACTCGAAAAACCACAGCTTATTTTTCCATTTTCACTGCCAATATAAACCGAATAAGTATAAGCAAAAAAGACCCATATTGCCCTTCTTGTTTCTATTTATCGATAAATACTCAAAATTAACATTTACCTCTTCCATCCTCCACTTGCATAGCAACCACCATCTTTCTTCTCAAGTGAAGTTATAGTCATTAAACCCTGGCAATTACTACTACCTTCCATATCCACCGTTCTTTTACTAACCCTTGAATATTGTTGATCAATGGACGGGGTTAATCCGGGATTTGTCTTATAAAAGGAAAACTGCACAGAATATCGTGTGGTTTTGCAAATATGCCCGGCTTGCAGGATCACTGTCCTGAAGTAACTTCTGCATAACATCTATGGAACCACAAGCTGGCTTGACTTTATTACTAGGTTATCAAAATATAAAATTTCCTGAAAAATATAAATTATAAACTACATCACATCAAATCACATTACATGATTTATATATACAAACAGTTGTGAGTGCCTTAATTTCTAAAAAAGATGTAATTCGAAGACGAACCAAAATCGTAACAAAAACAGTAAATTTTAAGGCAACAGTACAAATCATAAATTTAGTCCAATGTAGGTTAGATAATAATATCATTTAATTTACAATGTATCAATATAGCATATAGAACACAATAATTGGAAATGTAGAAAATATTGCCTGCCTGATTCAATAACACATAATTGTGATTAACTTAACAGAATCAAACGAAAATGCATTACATAAACTAAATTTATGAACAATAAAACAATTACAAAATATACAAATCTTACTTTGAAAGTCTTGAAGATCCTTTTTCAATCTGAAACCCTGGAAATTGAACCGATAATTTGAAAGTCTTTCTTTTATCGATCAATGATAGCAATCAAAAGTTATAGATAAATTCTTATAGCAAGATGTAGGATGAAAATGGATATGCCACACCTTTCTTTTTTTCATAACAAATTGTACCATCAATTTGTGGTTGACATATTATCAAATGTTTCACTTGTTACAATTTAAAATTTTAAAGCTGAATGTTATACTTTTTTTATATATATAAAATAATATATATATATATATATATATATATATATACACACACACACACACACACACATTAAGTTATTTGTCATGACTCGTTGAGACAGCGAGCCATGTGGTTTATGGTGCATTTCGATTTGAGGTCGACCAGACGACCAACGCCTTTTAGCAGCGAAAGAACAAGAAAAATTCAGAGAAATGAAAACTAATTTATAAAACCATAAACAATATATTCAGTAGATAAAATGACATACAATATAATGTAAATTGTCAAATAGTTCCAATATAGTTCGTGCCTAAGATGTATCGTCTCCCGATACCAAGAGCTAATAAGACGGTTCTTCAAAGACAGCTCACTTGCTTCTTCACAAACGATGGTAATGCGAATGCAGCTTTATGTATCTGTTAAAAAAGGAAAACAATGTAAATAAATACGTATAACAATTTTCAACAATGACAGTATGCATGTAAGTGCTTGCAGGCAATTTTGTAACTCTGAATGTTTGAGGCTGTTACAAGTATCTTGTGACATAAATACCTGAGAGTTGTAGAATCTTGGTTCGCTTTGATTCTCAAGTGCTACCTCAAGCTTTTCAATAGGATTTACAGGATTTCTAAAATCTACAGGGGGACCATCCGTTGAGCACAGTATAAATCCAATTACTCCACTGCAGACAAATGCACAACAAGATTGTAACAAAGTGTTAGTTGTGCGATTTTAACAGCTTATTTAATACTTGAAGATGATTGAAATCGCACCTAGGGTACGTTGGGACACTTGCCCAAGCATAGTGAACGGATCCCTTAAATACATCACGGCAGGCAGAGATCATATCGTTAATTAGATGTGTGTGAAGCCACATACTCTCTGCCATGTTACAAAGAACACCACCGGGCCGCAATGCACTTGCTATCATCTCAAAGAAAGGTCTTTCAACGAGCTCTTGAGCAGGACCTAAACAAACACAAAAAACATAAATTCTGTGAAAGACCGACAAATTAAAAGAAAACGACTAGATATACTATGAACATGCAAACTTACCTACAGGATCCGAAGAATCAACAATAACTGCATCATACTTTCCTTTTGGCACACGGCGTATGAATTCAAGAGCTGTAGAAAAAAAAAAAACCTTTAGTGAGATTCGTATTTGATAAAAGCGATTAATAATTTTAATAAAAGATTTACCATCTTCAACATGGAGATGAACACGAGGATCCTCAAAGCCAACAGCTAAATCGGGAAAAAACTTTTTAGCAACCTGCAAAAACAGGAATTAAGACAATCATCAATTATTAGTATAATATATAACAAGAATACAAAACTGGTACATATGCAGCAGCACATACATCTATAACCATCTGATCTATCTCACATATGTCGATTTTCTCTACAGAGGGGTGGCGAGCAACTTCCCTGAGAACTCCACCATCACCACCACCCACAACCAGGACCTGCAATTAGCCCATAAGACGGTTTTAACTTTTAAGCGTTCATTACATACAAAAATCAAGATGTTGCAAATGTGCAATGTATTTATGAAGTAAAGTTACATTTTTTGGGGATTTGATGGAACACAGGGGAAGATGTGATATCATCTCCTGATATGCAAACTCGTCTCGCTCAGTTAGTTGAAGGATGCCATCAAGAACCAACACTTTTCCATATGTTGCAGACTGCAAATCAAATTAATAAATTTAGCATAATCGTGTGACGTTTAAAAACGATCTAATTCTTCAAACAGACTTGATTACCTCAAAAACTAGGACCTCTTGGAAGTCTGATCTTTCTTTAAACAAAATCTTTTGTACTTCCAAAGAATGTGCTTCTCCTGCAAGCAAATAGTCGAAAATTCTACTTCATGTTTCTTGTAATGAAAAATAATGAAATATGGACACTAAAGGCCCATTGATGTTGATCATAAATATAAATTTACCTGGCCACATAGGGTTGTTGAAGTACATTTTTTTGTCAACTTTATCTGCAATTAGTAACGTAATGATATGATCAAATTATGCCAAAAACACAAAAGCCTAATTTAACCACTTGTTGAGCAGGGTATTAACAACTTAACATACATGATCATTATTGGTTTATCCAAATAAATTCAAGATATAAACATAATAAAAATGATAGTGAACAAATGGAGAATATACTGACCAGATGAAGTCTGATGTTCAGTGAACCATCCCGAAACAACGGTTGCATGACAATTGGCTTCAAGCTCAGCATCTGGGGAGTACGCTCGCGCTTTCAAGCAACAAGGAGGAACAGTAGCATGATCAATCTCGTTATTCTCACTTCGATCCATTTTCATCCCCTAAACAAGATATGAACCTGTTAACTATTGAAATGAACATATACATGAAAATAAATAATGGATAGAAAATAGTAACAAAAAAGGGATAAGAATCATTAACAGCCAATAAAGTAACATTTGAAATGATTGTGTGACTCATAAAAAAATTGTTGGTTTGAGACTAAACTTTACAGCACATGTATACTTTTATTTTGCAATCATTATATATAATCTTACTACTCGTATTAAACACTTAATTAGAAAATGTTTATACTGAGTAATACCGTAATGTATAACTTGAATACTTGACTGAAGTATGCGGTTAAGTCTAAATTAACAAACTAAAAGTCTCTGTAAAACATGTAAAAATCTTTGTTTGTGCCCACTAATATATAATTAATAATAAAGTCCAAAATAAATACTAAATACTGTCTTTACATCCACACAACTACCATAAAACAACTGAAAATAGCTGAAATATATTTATAAAAAAAGTATAAAATAAAAATTTACGGGGATAACACAGGCGCGCAACTATAATAGTCACGGTTTCAGTGAATAAGACTAATTTTCCGCTCAACTAATCTAAGTTTTGTACGTAAACATAATCACCACCTTAATAAGTAAATTAAGGTAACTGAGGATTATGTTTATGTAAAAAAACTTGAATAATTGAGTGGAAACACAGTCGTACTCTGTGAAATCATTACTACCACAGTACAATTTTTTTTTTTTTTAATCTTAACAAATATGTCATCAATCAACATCAAGCATACACATTCAATCATTTACGATCATAATTAATAATAACGATTAAAGAAAATTAACAATAAAAACACTCGATTACTTGAAAGTGTACATACAAATTTACAGCAATTTTGAACTCACAGTTGGCTGTTCTCTGTTTGTGCTTGCAGAATTTGAGTTTTTTGGTTCGAAGAAAATGGAATAATAAATAAAGAACACAACAGAACATGGGACGTATATATACAAAACAAAAGTAAGAATAAGAACATGAGGAGGAATTGACGGATTTGTCCTCGTGTTTGAAGAAAACGTGATTGCTATCAAATCTTTATTAATTTTGACTCATATATTCCATGTGATGATTCAAAACCGACCGTATCCTCTTAAATTTTTAGATGATTGGCATGATTCACGACAAACATGTATAAATGTTAATTATTTGTTATTACATAGTTAGAGTCATGAGTAATTTTAAAACAGATCATAGGGAAAATGATAGGAAGTAATTTTCTTTAGACAAAAAAACAACGAAATAATTAATATATAAGATTTAAATTAAACTTTGTTGAAAGAGGCATGTATCCTTAGTTCATTCCCAAACAATGCCATATTGATTTTAGGGCACAAAAAGTATTGCATACTGTAACGTCTCCGATTCCAGTTTTCAGTCGTATATATATATATAGGTGTTGGGTAGCGTAACCATCAGGGTGGTTGAAATTTTTTTTGACATTCAATCTAGAACCATTAGATCGAATTGATTTTGAATCTCAACGGTCTAATATAGTTGGTTTTCGGTTATTTTTTACAATTAAACAAGACCTTAATACTTTTATGAGTTTTCATATTGTTAAATAATACAATAAAAATTCACTTTTAATAACCTGACTAAAAATAGCCTATAAAATGAAAAGATTCACATATCTTAATATCTTATCTTAAATAATATAACAAACGCCGTTATGATCTCATCAATTATCTAAGTTTTAATAAATCAATTTAGTCCCCCATTTTCACTTAATTTATAAATAAACTCCTAAAATATTTCAAATTTGATGATAGAATATAAACAACAATACTACGAGTCATTTGCAACAAATTTAGAACAATTTGTGTGCTAAAGATTCTTACACTAAATAACTCCTACATTGTCAAGAATAGCTATCAAATTAGGTAGCTAGATGTTTAGTACACATACATAATACTATAAATATTTTAGTTTTAAACTTCATGTTATTATTCGATTCATATAAAACGTTAGAACTTTATCATATATATCATTTAAATACTTAAAATAAATCAAATAGACTTTCAGCGGCCCGTGTGAATACACGAGTTTGAAATCTAGTATATATATAAACTCATCCAATTTTGTTAATTAAAAATAAATAATTAATAATCATAGAGAAATTAAACATTTATTTAGTGTTCATTCCCATTATGATTTCAACTAGTCTGTATTTTCATACTAAAGATCGCATTAACTTGTTCATAATACCAATAATGGATCATTCATTGTTGTTGGTAAAAATTTTATACCAATAATAATAATAATAATAAATTGTTTTGATGATTTAGCTTGTACGGAATATAAAGTTTTAGTTAAAGCATCATAAAAGAAAAGTTATTGGGTGTAACACGTTCCACATGATCACCCGTAATTTAATATCAAAACATTTTGTTGCGTTAACTCATACCTTCCACATGATCGTGTGCATGCACTAATCGTTCTAGGGCTTGTTTTATGCTAAAAAATGTTTAAGAAAAATCTAAGGCAAAATTTAATGAAATTTACGTGTTTTTATGGAACTTCGCACAAGTATTTGATTAGAGTACTGGTTGACTGTATATCAAATATTCTAATTTTTTAATTCTTCAACATGAAAACATTCAAATGCAAACACACACAGATTCATATCCAGTCGAAGATAACTTTCAAACTGCAATTGCTCGTTGGTGCTTCTACGTCAAAAATTCAAGAAGAACATAAGCACTTACTCTACCCAAAAATTGAACAGGGTTAATTCTTCTAAATTTCGGTTCAACATCCTTTTAGTATTTGTTCTTTTATGTGTGATTAATAAATTACAACAGCTATACATGTTGCATCGCAGTTGTTTCATGTTCGATTATCATTTGGTACATTAACGTTTCATTTTTTAAAAAAATTATTAAATGATTCAACCGTTACTTTTGTTGTCCATCTACATCTCAATATACAATTTACTCCCTTTTTTAACAACTCGTCCCACATCGAAAAGAGATAAGAAATTGGAGTGCTTTATAAGTTTTAGTTGAAACATGAAGGTATCCGGTTAGTCGTGACTTTCGACTTTACGGGAGCTTTACACTTTTGACTTATTACAATGACAGTCACAATTTATCTTATTATAATTCAAACACAAATGAAGCATTTGATTATATAACACAGCCACACAAGCCACATAATTCGCTAACAATTGGTTAACCGAAGTCAATGTAGATGGTGACAATTTGAACACTTTTTTGGTCACATGTAAGTGTTATGTTTATTATCCTAGGGCAATCTCTACACACATTCAACACAAATACTCATATCATTTAACTAGGTGAAGGACCCGCGACAACGCAGGTTACGACATTTGACTTTGTAAATGTAACAATTAAATTTTAATTAAGCATAATGTACAAAGGATTATATCAAAGAAAAGAAAGAGACTAATGTTTTAAGAACTATGAATAACAATTATGAAACATAGCTTCTATATCGTTCCATCCATTCACATATGATATATCTATGTAGATAGAAATAATTGTTTTTGAATTTTGTAAGGTGAAAGTAAAATGAATAAAAGACAAACCTTGTTTGCGTTAGTCTCATATTAGTATCATTATATATCATGTGTCTTATAACTTTATCTACTCATAAAGACTATAATACAAACATAAACGTTACATAATATTTAAATGTTACAATTCGAATACTATCTTGCTTTATAAAACTTATATAATAGTATGTAACTAAATCTTTTGTTTATGATGATAATTCAACATTTTCATATATATTAAACTACTTGCAACAACACGGACAACTAAATTTAAGTTTTTTCAGATTAAATAAATATCTCAATTAGTGTTTTAAATTTAAAGTGTCATATTGTATATATGTATAATGTTAATATAAAAATACAGTTAAAATTTTTTTATTTATTAATTTTGTATTATATGGCAAAAAGATTGAATGTTGTAGGCAATTAGTTTAATTTTAATATAATATTAATTAAAAGTGACACCCGCGACAACGGTGACGACTAAATTGAAATTGTTGTACATATTAAATTTTATATTGGATGCAATTTAAAATTAAATGTTTTACAAATAATTAGGGGGGGGGGGGGGTAAAGTGTACTTATGATGGAGTAATCTAGATCGTTGATCGTTAATGTAGTAACCTAATCAAGGGTCCTAATCTTTATTATATGTTTAATTAATTATGAGTTTGAACACATATTAGTAAAAAATAAGGATAAAAAATGTCGTTATACGAAACTAGTTGACACACTTTTTAATTATATATATATATATATATATATATATATATATATATATATATAGGGGAAGGTTCAAATGAGAATCAACTAAAAAGTTGAAAACTTGTGAGAACAATAGTTTACGTATTTGTTCACATGAGAACCAGAAAAGGTACAGAACTGCGAGAACTTTTGAATTATAAGAATTTTCACATGTTTAATGATTCAATCACATGTGATTATTGATGTAGATTAATATTAAAAGCAAAATAGTTTGACAAAACCTCAAAATAACCTTTAAAATCAAATTTATATTTTTCCTTCACATGTGCACATATGAACATTTCATATATTCAATAATTTAACATATTTTTAGTGATTTTTAACTTTATTTTGTCAATAATATGATCATTAAATAACATTTATATGTAATTTGTTGTGTTTACATGTATAAAAACAATGTAATTTTAAAGTTCTCACTGTACCTTTTTGTAGTTCTCGTTTGAATCTAACCCTATATATATATAATGTAAGATTCTATAAATTTCACGAGTACTAAAATAGTTTATATCTATTAAATTAAATTAAAACTATTTATAAGGTTCCCAATAAGTATGTAATTAAACTACTAATTGAACGTATATCAAATATTCGTAATTCATCATCATTAGAATAAAGTAAAAGGAGGATATCGCGAATAAATGTTTCATCTTGTATCTCCTTTCTATTTTTCTAAAGTAATAAACTTTTAGGGTGACAAATGGCACTTCTTCCTTTTTTTTTTCTTTTTTTTTCCTTTTTATAAAAATAAACGTTTCTTCTTATTTATTTTCATTAATTTTGTCATGTATCATAATTACATGCTCTTAATTGTTAAGTTCATATCAGTTACATTACCTACATTTTTACATATATAAGCCCTTAAACCATCTACTATACCATCAATATTATCATCGTCATCTTCGCTAAATAATGCTAAGATTAATATTATTATGATGATTATATGATGAAAGATACTTAATACAACTAGTGTTTGGTCGGTGGATAAAGGTGAAGATTTATCTTTTGTACTGTTTTTATTTGTTTTGAACATGTGGATGATGTTGATATGATGGACCATAAATCCATGATCAGACAATAGGATATATATATATATATATATATATATATATATATATATATATATATATATATATATATATATATGCACGCCATGACAATCATTCATAATGCCATACCTACTTTTTTCACTTAATTAAGCTAAATAATGCAATAATGTAGTTTATGATTACGTTGAGACCATCCGGTATGGGTTGGTGAGTACCCCTCGACAACCCACAACGATAGTCTCACATTGACGTCGATGTTTCTACGTGAGGAATGCGAGCTACTTAATTTTAGACAACTTTTATGCATGTATTTTAAACACTTGTATCATTTTTCATTATTCATATACATATACATGTATATATTTACATATACATATACATTGATATATACAATAAAATAAAAATTAGCAATATATACTCATGATGATACATATAACAATCATTCAATTCTCATGTGTGCATTTCCCATTGGCTTTTAATTTGAAATATGTTGGTATGATGAGAAGGAATATTATATGCAAATATATACTACTCCATTCTTTAAATATTCGTAACTAATACAAAATTAACCACGCTACAATGAATAATTTATAAGCACGTGTGCATTTTCGATTGGTTTTAATATAATTGAGTTTAGATGGATATAAATTAAGAGGCCACAAACGTGCGTCGGTGCCAGCATTTGGACCTACAAACGTTGGCCCGAGACTTGTGCGGCCCTGCCCCGCTGCTTTTCGTGTTGTGGATGTAATTCTACCCACGTTTTCACACCATCATTATTTTAACAAAATTAGTATTTCAATCAATATATTCCCCGTTAAACCTAAAACAATGCACACACAATTTTTTCTGTGAAAAACTTTTCAATGGAGAGTAAAAATCACGTAACACACACTCTACTATTTTGAACAATATTACAAGAATTGACGATTCTCTCAAAACTCTTGAATACGCTCACAAATTTTCACACCACTCTCAACGGTAGATTACAATAACTGAATCTGCTACCGTTGTTATTGAATCATCAGAGACTCAACGCTCGGGACAGAAGGAGACTCACAACACGACTCTGATTTTCATATGTGCTCTCTATCTCTCTCAACATCCTCAATTCCTCACCAAAACTCTACAAAAGACTAATATATTTATAGGCAACATTACACTTCTCCATCACATAAATCAATAAAAGTCATATCACTCTTTACTATTATTACAACATTTAAAATGTATAAATAAAATGATTTTAACGTCTTCTAAATTTATCACGGCCCTTCTTTAATTTAGTACAAATAATTAAAGCTGTTGATCTACATTAACTGGAATGTATAGGAATTATGTATTCCATGAACTCTCAAAAATACTTAATTACCACCTCTTAATTAATTAGAAAATCCAAACATATTATTTTGAAATTCAAACGTCAAAACTTATTCCTCAAAAATCAGTTTCTGTGTAATTTGTTTTTCAAATTAATAAATAATCCGAATTATATCAAATACAAAATACAATTAAATACAAATAATGACTAAACATCTTATCATATCACAATGCAGTTTAATCTGTTTAACTTTTGAATTTTTACATCTAAAAGCTTTCCCTCCATTTCAACATTTCAAAAATACCTGCACTGTATTATAAAAACACGTTTATACATACCATTTTGTTTCACACATCAACTACAAAAAATATATCAAAACACCAGCGAAAACAATAGAAGCAGAAGAAGGATTTACACCATTGTCTCCTTCATGGTGGAAGGAACGACTGAAAGATCCGTGTTAAAGTTACATGAACAATCCTTTTCATGTTGCATCAATGGACATGACTTTTATGGATTACCAAGTTAATTCACATTTTATGAACATTAATGTTGATTATGTATATTAGTATATTACAGATTATTGTTAGCTTCGTTATATGTGCGAAAATAAAAATGTTTAATAATAGTTCATGCATCTGCTCATAATACTATATGTTGCTAACATTTATTTAAATAAAAAATCCGTATTATTAATTAACTAGATATTTAATCTTTGTTTCCAAAAAAATGATGCTAAACATGCTATCAAAATAATTTTTAAAATGTGTGTATATATATATATATATATATATATATATATATATATATATATATATATATAATCAGATAATTTACACCAATACATATCAGTTTTCATGAATCTTTTTTTAGGATAAAAATTTAAGGATATTGCTAATGAATATTATGATTTATCTGATACAGGAGAACAAGATCATTGCGTCAATTAAAAGATTTCTCATCCCTGATTTTGAGAATACAATCAAAGAGGGCAATTATTTGGATTTTTCCCACATCGGTGTTGGAAAATATGAAGGCAATTACAGATTTATTGACCATGCTTGGAATGTCATTTCGGTCATCAAAAGTGCGTAGGCGTTCAATTTTGAGGGAGTTTCGGATGGTTTCAACCTGGTGACTTATGACGATGTGAACGAGTGGAGGTTGTCTACCATATTTGGTTTTGTTACACTTCCGACCTCTGTACAATTAGTGTGTATGAATGTGAGTAAAATGGCCAAGAAGGTCATGACTGTAAATTTGTCGTGGGTGATGTTTTGGGTGTAATTTTGGTATAGTAATAATACAAATTTACTTTCTATAAAAAAAATTCATACAATTTATCGATACTGTCTATTAAGTTTTAAATTATTTCTAACTTTACTTGCATGTATATCTTGAGTAACTACATTTCGAATTGTTATCCGTGCTTGCACATATGTATTACTTACTTAGTTACCGAAATCAACACAATTTTGAGGGTACTCATAGAACATTAATTCGTATTATTTCAATAAACATGCAAGTAAAGTTATAAATAGTATGTCAGTTGTGTCAAAATATATTTGATTTTAGGCATTATTTTAAAAATTCTCAAACCTAACGATTTGAATTCTTTCAAAAATGAGATCACCTTTAATTTTAGGCATTATTTTCTCAAATATCACTATTGGATTGGATTTGATTCACAGTTAGTAGTATATATTTGCAGTTCAATCTCAAATATTACTGTGATGTCCGGCACTAATCCATTATCACGTCCAACAAGAATGGGGAAGTCTAATTACGTTGTTGACAAAGAAAATACTCACACAATATCATATCCAGTAGTAGTACACCCACAAATCGGAATACTACTCCACCCAGTAAATTTTTAGATCTTTGATCACATTAATAAGTAATTGTGAAGAAGATTGTATGCAAACAACTACTTTGAGGGTTCTCTCATCGCAGGACAAAGGACACAAATGTCTTCTATCGATAACAATGGTTAGTCAATGTCGAATGTTAAGTTTATTTTGATAACACTAATATTGGTGCGAAGACAATTACATATTGATACACCTTGAAACATAAATTTAGATCAATCATTTCAAGCAGAAAATTATGTTGGAACCAAGAAACAAAATCGTCTGTCTCCGGGTACTTTTAGAGCTGAAAATTCATATGGGCCATCTAATGGTTAAATCACCCAAGCCTAATTGAATTCAAACATATCAGGATCTCCTTATTCACAAGGTATAAACTTATCTTATTTTATTATCATGCGTTCTCAAATAAAAACATGTAGACTTTACCATATCGTCCGATTGGAGTTAAAAATTATTTGCTTGACTTTTTTAGTAGTTCCGTCAGATAAAAGTCAGTTACTTTGCAACCCAATTTTCGGTATTGAAAATATGACAGGTGGTGGTAATATATGATGTTGTAAAGGTAATATTAGTAGTCTATTTACGTAGTATTACTTCATAATTACCTATTGTATACTAACTATATTGTATACCGCCTTTTCACTTCATTAATGCCAGACTAAACAACATGATGAACAGTAGAAAAACTACTCGTTTAATGGCACGTATCATTGATAAATCAGTGAATGAAATCGCTTAATGACACCAAGTAACGTACTTTGTAGCACCACAAGGAACGTGAGTTTACAGTATGTTAATTATTCAACTTATCTAGCTTAATTATTTGCTCCATATATACAACAAGCTTTTTCTACCTGCGCGTTGCGGCGGGGCGTAAAAAATGTATAATTTTAGATGCACGATTTTAATTCTTCTTTAGGTTGTTTAGTTATTTTATATAACTTCAAACGTAGAACAACTTCATTTTCTAGGTACCGTAATAGGGAGAGCTTATCGAAGTAGTTTTTGATTTTCTCAAATCATGGAAATTGAATTGCTCTTTTTGTTAAAGGTTTAGTATCAAATTATGTAGCCAGTTTAAATTTGTATCATACTTTTAATCGATTTTTTTCCTTCTTCGATCTAAAATTATTTTAACTGATTAGGTTGCTTTAATAAACTTGAATGAAAGATATTCTACATATTGTAACTATAAAACTTTAAGAACTCAATTTCAATATGTAAGGACTCTATATTTTGGGTAAAAAAATAAGCATTATCTATTATTATTATTATTATTATTATTATTATTATTATTATTATTATTATTATTATTATTATCAATTTAGTGCTTTTAACATACTTTATAACCACAGTTTTCGTATTGAACTTTTATTTTATAGTATTTTAACACTTATAGTTGACTTATTTAAAAAAGGTCACTCATTTAAATGGGACTATAATTTTTGGATGAATAAACTAATAATTAAGTGTCAAGATGTAAAAATTCGAACGCATTAAAATACAAAGCTGGAAATTAATTTATTTCAATATCGATTAGAGATTGAAAGTTATACAATGCAACCATTCCGATAGCACATATAACATAGTGAAATAAAAAAAAAATCAGAACTGCTTTTTATATTCTTTATACTCGTAACTCTAAATAAAATACATTTACTTTTTTCATTTATGGACACATATTTACGATAATGCCTCGATAATTCAAGTTGTGACACCCTACTAATTCACCATAGTTGATGTTAATGTGTCCTCCAAATATAAAATAAGTACTTATTATTATGGTAATAAGATACGTATCATTCATTTAAGTGTAATTAAAAGGAATTGTCAGTTATAGCATTTTAAATTAAAAAACATAACATTTTTTCATTTTTCTTTATGTAGAAACATCATGAGCTTAATACATATGCATATAAGCATAATTTACTTATATATTTGATTATGACTTATACCCCACAAAAATATATTACATAATAATAAAATATATGTATTTCTTATATTGTTCTTTGATATAAAAGTAAGGTTGAATACATAAGTGATATAAATACAATTTAGTATGAACAAATATTAAAAATGCTTATACATGAGATATCTATTTAATAATAGAAAACAATATAAATACTGTCAATGAGTTTTCAATACTATATTTTGTTTGAATATGTTAGAATTAGTTAAAATCATCTTTGGTGATTGTATGTGTTTAAATATAGTTAAATGTTTGGATATTGTATACAATATCTCAATTTATAATCAGATTATATTGTTTTTTTATTTATAAACTCTATCGTCCTAAAATATAAGTCTCACTGTATAAAAATATGAATATAACTATAATTTGATAACTAATTTAAAAAACTAAAAGGCATTTAAAGCCCCCTTTTCCGTATAAATCTCATTTGGACAATTTTTATAACTACTATTTATACAGGGAACAGTTCGAACTCATAGCTACAAAAAAAAAAAAAAAAGAAGACAGCAACAAGAACACAAGGACAGGAAGACAAGAAGACAATATAATCCATCAAAAGAAAAAATTATACTGTAGTCTATAAATTTTGTGAGTTCTGATCTAGTTAATTATTATAAGTCTAGCTCGCCCTCATTATTCATGTCATATAGTATAATACTATACTTATCAACCCATTGATTGCTCTTTAACTCTTTTACTCCAAACGGATCACTAGTTTGGGCTTCTTTTGAGCCCAATAACTTTGATTACAAAATAACGGGATACGATGCGGATTTTCTTTTTCCTTTTCAAAAAGATACTGAAGGAGGTTAAATATAAACAATCCCGATTTTGATTAAATACTTTAGAGAGAATTGTATAATTTTTTTTCTAGAATTTACCTCAAATAAGCAATAATTCGTAAATATAAAACTAAGCAAATAATTCATAAGTTGTCCGGCGGCATTGTAATTATAATTGACTTATATAGGGGATTCTTATTTTACATGCTTATCCGCTTATTATTTATTTTTACGGTAGATAAACAGGAACAAACACTATTCAAAAGACTACTTATTTGTTTATTTCTTAAGGAATAAACACTTAAAAATAAGTAGAGAGTCACTTGCTTATTTTTTGAGCAAAGTGCTTACAAATAAGCAATGTTAAACACCACCAAAAGTAGATAATGCAAATACACTAAACTACTCGGAAAAGTTAATGCAAACAACCCTTGGTCAAAGTAATAGAACTCTAAGTTGTAAATCGAGAATAATGGTGAATGGTGCAATAAATTGTTCAAATATCGTGCAGTTTTTTATTTAGAAAAGCAAAGATTACACATAACCTAACCGTACTGCATAATCGTCACAAATTTGTCAAATCCCGCTAGATATCTGTCGCACCCCTCAAGTTATGATGCAGCGGAAGTCGGGTCGGGGCGCGACTAATCAGAAATCATTACACAAAGTCACAACGAACGACCACTATATGCGTCGTTTTGAAAAATAGTACAAAAGTATTACATTGATAAGCGAAATGTTTACACCAATTTCTGAGTTCGCGAATAGTTCTAGAGATTCTAATACATAACTAATATTTCAAAATAGTAATGCAAGGAAAATCTCCGATGTTTGTAAATTATGCGACTCGAGCTATTGTATCCTGAAGTAATCCTACTCCTGTTGTGAACCTGAGAATACATACTAAAACGGTCAACAATAATGTTGGTGAGTTCATAGGTTTAGATATCAAAATATATAAATGTGAACTACGAGATTTTCATGTTTGTTTGTATCGCAAAACTACGATAAATAAATGTATACTACTGTCATGAGCTCATAGTCCGAAGCTTAACCAATATGATTTTGCCTCCTGCAGATGCCTAAACCAGAACATCCGTATGAACAAATAATAATGCGCCCGTTTGACCAGTTAGTGCTACTAACCCGGACGGGGATGGTCAATCCGAAATAGATCTAGTCATTAATACTCGCGCTAAGATCCATACTAACGAAACTATGATGTGTAGAGGACTTTTGTGTGGATTATGAAGGTGAAACTCATGCAATCCGTATATGTGTAAATCTGTACTCGTGTTCATGAAAATAGTGCATGTATTCTCACCCCAATAGTTAAAACAGTAAAAGTGGGGCTATGAGACTCACCTGAGCCTTGAAAGCGAGCGTTTAAGTTAATAAACGTTTATCCAAAATTTAACCAGCTGGCGCCCTAAACGCACAAGGTTATGTATGAGTGAATGTCTCAAAAGATCATTCATGCTAGTTTTCCACTCAACTAGTTATGTCCAAGTGTTTGTTTATCGTTTGCGTTTTAGAAAAATATGTATGGCCCGTTGGTGATGTCTTGTAATAATAATCCCCGAGGACATTATTATTATGTTTGTTTCTTTATATACTTATCATAGTAGGTGTATTGCGCGTAATGTCGTATATAACTACTCGTTGCAATTTGTGATTACGCGTGTTCAGTACTTTGTGAAAACATATTTAGAACAAGTCTGTGTTATGCGACACAATGGTTGTGTCGCTGTATGGTGTTGCGACATAAGGGTAGTGTCGCTGAATGTGAATTTCAGATAATTGTTCGACATAAGTATTAGTGTCGCAGGTCGTGAATTTAAATAAGTACGCGACACAAGTCATTGTCGCTAGTCTCAGCGACATCGAAAATAGTTGGCGACACAAGGTATGGTGTCGCTAGTTTTGGCGACGTAGAAAGTAATTGGCGTCACAAGGTATTGTGTCGCTAGTTTTGGCGACACAGAGGCTACTTTGCGACACAAGGTTTGTGTCGCAATAGCTTTGGGCCATCTGCGACACAGACGGGCTGATGTGTTTTTCCTGTTCGGGAACTTGGTCAAATGTGCTTGGTTTGACCCGAAACTTTTAGGGAAGTCTTAAATATGTTTTTAGAGCTTAGGAAAATTATCGTTACGTTCCGTGGTTAACCCGAAAGTGTCGTTTTATATTTATTGCAAAAACAGTCCATGGGTTTATTTTCTCAGTTTTTGGGTTGTTTTCGGGGCTTGTTTTGGTTAACCAAAGCTTCGAAATAAAATCCAAGAAAAATCACAGTTGTTCATACACATCTTAGCTACTTCCAGTAAATTTTTCATAATTTTTGATCAAGTGTAACTCACGAAATCGTCAAAGAATCAGACAGGGGTCCAGCAGGTCGACTTTTAGACCTTTGCTCAGTGTTTGGTCTATATTTCACGATTTACAAAACTTCAGAAAAAGTGCAAGTACAACTTTGAAAGCTAACAGAAAATGTAGTCCGCATGGCCTTTATGGGCTGGGCCACACACGTGCTACAATGGCAATTACAATGGGTAACTCATGCCCCAGGAATCCCTAGACACAGGGGGTACGAACTAATTTTTTACTGGAGGGAAGGCTGGGGAGCCAATAGCTATTATAGAAGGACTTAACAATTCATGGCATGAATTAGAGTTGAATGTCTCCTAACGCCGCGACGGGGACCCCGACTCTGTTTATCTATCCCTTTCCCGACTCTGTTAAGGAGGATCGCTAAGTCCCACGGATGTATTAGAAATGATACCTTGGGACGGATGTAAAGCTAAACAAATAGCTTCTGCTCCAAGAACAGAGGACCAGGGCTCTGACCGCGTGCGTAGCTGGCTTGTTAGGGGAAGAGGTTAGTTTACTTGCTTGTTAGAGAAAGGCTAATTCGTGAGATGGCCATCTTGGTTTTCCAAGTGGTTTCAGTCAATTTGGATTTGTAGATCTCGAGATATGCTTTCTCAAAGTTGGTCGATTTTTCTGTCCAAAATGATAGTCCAGACACTTCTTTTTGTAAAATCGTTTTCGTATATCAAATGACCTCAGAAAAATACCAAACCACTTGGGTTCGAAAGTAGACTCCTTGAACTTGATTTTAGACTCAAGAATCCTCGATTTGGTTAAGAAATGAGTTAGATATCGTGTGTCAAAGTCGGTTTAAATTTTTATCCGATGGTTAATAGTTTTATCCGAAAGTTTTTAGCATTATCTTTTGGTTTTTGGTTTAGATCTTGGACATAATTAGCATAAATGAACTTCTAACATGTATATTAACATTATCCAAGGAAGATAAACAAGGTTTGAAGGAATTCTTACAAAGAAAACTCGATCTAAAGTCGAAGAGAGGAGGAGAGGGCTGCTGCTGTTCGGTTTTTGCTTCTCTTGCTTCTTCTTCTTCCTTGAGCGATGTAGATGATAATGGTGGTGTCCAGGAGCCTTGGAAGAGGCTGAGAATGATGGTGGTGGTGGTGGTTTGGGGCTGGGAATTGAGAGAGAGTGAGGGAACAAGAAACAAGTGAGTGTGTGTATAGTGAATGAGAAATCTTGCAAGGTTATGTGGTGTTTTAAGAAATTGGTGGACCAAAGAAAGGGGGAGGCCGGTCTTGGGCCTGGCTGGGCCGACTTGGGCCTGGCCCAATGTTGGTTCTCGGGCTCGCGTCTTGCTCCTCGATTTCGTGTTACGTTATTTGGTCGGTTAAACGTAAATCGCGTGTTTTAAAATTTAATTGTTAACGTTTACTTTTCGCGTGTTGTTTTCGATACATCCTTGCTATTTTAAATTGATCAAACATTTTTAAGTGTTTTATTGGACCTTTTCAAAACATTTGACGGGTCTCTTTCGGTGTCGGTTTCGAATTGCGCGTTTTTGTCGTGTATGATACGTTTTATACGAAACGTAAAACGTTTTAGATATTATCGTAATAATATAGGTTAAATAACAATTATTTGTCATAATTATGTTATTTAATAAAATGTTTTTCACCAATGTCCATATTTATTGGGTCGGATTCCATCCGATCGAATTCGCGTAATTTAAAATTAATTACGTACGTGCGTATAATACAATATACAAAGTGTTACTTTAATTTGTCCTATTTCACACTAATTACAAGTAATAATAACCTATCTTAGATACAAATGATGGTCAAATTTGCCGGGTGTCACAGTATCAACCTATACGACTGGTTGTTATTCTGAAACTTGGTCACAAATCAATAGATTTACGTTGTAAATTGCGTATTTTTATTTTTGGTAGAAGGTGAATTATACTAACACAACAAACTATAACCTTTACAAATTCAAATTGTGAGAAAGACAGGTCCTAAACACAAACAACAAATAAAAGAACATACCCTACAACTATCATACTACTACTAAACATCTAAACATTCCAACAATCATAGGCTTGAACATTAGATTCACCATACTTACAACTTTTTCTTAGGGGTTTTTCTTAGGGGAAATAGTCTCATCTTTCATGATCCACTTAACCCCTGCGATAATAAACTTCAACTAGAAACTGATCGATCTACAACTCATTCCTTATCTAAGTTGTAGTAACATATTCTTCCATTCCATTTCCCAAATTGTAGCAGCTTTTTTAACTGCCAAAGATTCTTTAACTCTTGAAGTTATTAATTTGAGCTTAACATTATCCTCTATAGCCTTGATTAAGGCCTCTGCAGTTCTTGATTATCTTTTAAACAGTCTAAAAATTCTTTCCTGCCACACTAAATACACCACAACAGCTTCAAGTAGCCTATTAAGAACATTCCGGATGAGTATTTTTAGAAAAGCAGAAAAATCAAAAAAAATATTGATACACGATTTTAATTAGATGAAAAAAGTGAAATTGTTCATCAATCGATTATTTCAAATTTATACATGTCTAGATATGTGTATTAATTTTTCTTTGCATATGTGAGATGTACGAATGTGAATCTAATAATTTTACCGAGTACGAGTGCAAATTTGAAGTGTTCTTACCGTTATTATTTTTAAAGTGTTCTTAGTTAATTCGTAATATATATATAACCTCAATTATGACTAAATGACATTTGGTCTAACGGTATTAACTGGAGGAGTCCCTCGAGTAACATGTTACTGGTTTTAGACAACAATTTGTATATAGTTTGATTGTAAGTATTATGTGGAGTATAATGTTGGAGTGTCACTGGAGGAGTCCCTCGAGTAACATGTTACTGGTTTTAGACGACAATTTGTATATAGTTTGATTGTAAGTATTATGTGGAGTATAATGTTGGAGTGTCAGCTCGATATCGCTAGGCCAATGGTCTTTTGGTTCATCTCATAAGAACTCGAGTAATAAATTCAAAAATACATTTGTAATAAATTTAGAGTCTAGTGAATATCATAGGTATAGTCAACATCACAAAATAGTTTATATATTTTGAATAATCATGTCCATTATATTTTATATTTTATATTTTATACCTATCATCTTTGTTATATGTACTAGTTTAATACCCGCACTTTGTTGCGGTGAAAATGTTAATATTGACCAAAAATTAAGTGATCAACGTTTGTGAACATTGTGTCTTTATGGAGTAAATTATTATAGAGTCATTTTAATATTTACCGATTATTATTAAGGGCAAAAAATTATTAGTTCTTGCCAAACGATGAGTTAATTATGGAGTAAATTACGTCACATTTAATGTATAAATGTTATTTTTGTGTAAATATTGCAGGACAAATATTTCTTGTGTTCATGTACAAATAAAAAATGATAGCTTCCAAACGTGTAGATGGTTTCTATATTTAGCAAATGGTACTTTGGCCTATTCCGTTATAAGGGTGGTAGATATGTCGAGTCTCTCATTAGATTTTTCAAAAACTCAAAGTATAGAATAAATGTTAGTACTTGAATCAAACATGTTCGACTATATATTGATTGACCATTCACTTCTTGTCACTATCTTCTCTTTGGTTTACTCGTCTAGAGATCAGATCTACTTGAGGGAACAAGTCGGTCACCACTTGGGATGTTTTTTTGTTGCTCTATACTCAAACACGAATGTTTGTCACAAAGGAACAACCCAGAAAGGCAAAGACTATCAAGTTTCATGTATCTTGTTTTTCAATTCATTGATGGTCAAAACAACCCCTAAATGAATTGAACCTTAATTTTATATCTACCCCAGAGACAAAACAAGCTTAACATTTCTTTTTATATTATTATATGCATGATGCATGATGATTACAACAAGCTAATATTTTTTATTAAATAAAAAATGTGGTGACACATACTAGTTTTCTTTTGAAAAGGAGTATGTGATGACACATACCGGCCAACACAAATTCCCCAAGCATCCCTAGAATCAATTTTACAACTCCTTCATCTTGTTCTTGTTTAGACAACCACCGTATATCATCACATCATATCAAGACACCACCTCAATCTTCGATAATTGAGAACTTTTCGCATCAGTTCACATTCAGTTATTAACTAGCTTCTGTGTGTTTAGGAACCTACATACGGACATATGATCCAAGTTCTAACCTTTGATCGACTAATCCACAAGGTCTACACAAACTTGAATCAGGTAACGCTCTCCCAAAGGGCCACACACAAGGTCTAATGTGGCCACACACAAGGTCTCCCTTTGGAAAAGCTTTACCTCGTTCAAGTTTGTGTGGCGATGCACTCGGACCTCGTGAATTAGTCGACCAAAGTTCGGAACCACAGTTACCCAAAAATATATAAACTACACACACGTTGTTTCATTAGTTGTGTGATATGATGTTACAGATGCATTTAACTAGTTCAACGCTTTTGGCATTCTTAATTGTTATGTGTTTGTATAAGATCATACAGAAATAGACTACACATATACGTTAACATGAAATCGATCTAAACAAACATACTATATATATCCAACGATCAACGCATTACATGTTCTATGTTTAATTTTCTAAATTTATGGATCCATCTAAGACCATATATACTTTTGATCTTGTCATTTCCAAGTAAATGTAACAAATAAAGATAATAAGATATACCAAATGTATGTAGCGCGTGAAATTAGTCTTTAACAACTTAAAACATCAACTCTGTTTATCAAGAACAACGACTTGTACGTACCATTGTAACCACTAATAATCTATATACTTGATTCTATTATCGGAATAGACGATAAGACAAACCCCTCACTACCTAAATGGCGTAATCGTTACAAAAGCCATCAAAAACATTAAAATGAACAGAAAAGGGGGGAGGGGGACAAGGTATATTATCAGATTGATATGATGTAGCTAATCTTTAAGATTAACGACAATAACGCTTATATTATCTTTGCTTCCACGAGCCATTGCCAATTCTGATAAAACCACAGCTGCATTAGTCATTCGACATTTATTCATTTGTTGTGATTTCTTAAAAATTCGTCCATCGAGACATTTCCTAACAACGTGACATGCCATATCGTTAGATATTACATCCCATAGCCCGTCACTAGCTAATATCATGAATTCATCTTTATCGTTCCTTTTGTTCACCGTAACTTCTGGGTTTGCTATCACATATGGTTTTAATTGTCGATCACCTGCATATTTTTTGATCAAATAATTTAACTCTCGAGTAATTTGTCACTTAAAAGCACAAAAAGTACTAAACCTTAATAAAAAAAGTTTGTACCTATTGATCTTGAAGTAGCAAGAACTCCCAACACACGATTTCCGTTCCAATTGACCACACTTCCACCTGAGTGTTCAATCCTTTCTAACTCATCGGGTCTATCCGGCTGCATATTGAATTCAAATATTATAAAAAGTTAGTAAAAATTTCATAACATGGTTAATCAATTATACAACTACGGTACGTTTCAAGCTTCTTTGTCCTCTATTTAATCTTTATCAGGTTTAAATCTCGCTAAATAAACCAGTTGAAAAAAAAATACTACCATAACGCTAAAATCATTTTAGTTCACATAAGAAATTTTTAATCTTAATCGTGATGTTCGACCTTCAGGCAATTAATTAAAGAGCAAAGAAACTCATAAAATTATTATCGTCAACAAGTAACAACCTTATGATCATTCGACAACGGCACCGTAACACCACCGCGAGAAAGAACAGCTCTCGAATCACCGCAATTCGCAACAACGATCTCTTCATCACCAACAACCGCAACAACAGCAGTTGATCCCATCGATCCAACAAAATCAGTCTCATTAACTTCCTCATCCATCTTTGCAAAACTTGTCACCATCAAATCGTCCCAATTTCTATCCTCCATTTCCATTTCATTCATTTGTATCGCTAATAACTTGTACAACCGTTCGCGACACGTGTACGCCACACGCGAACCACCATGCCCGTCGTAAACACCATAAAAATCAAATTTATTAGTCTCATTATTATTAACAAACCCTAATTCAACACTCACTGCATCTTCCATCTCCCGCCTTCGTCCAATCACAGACGAATGGTACGGAAACTCGTTTTCGTGATTTTCAAAACGTTGTCGTTTCGATAAACAGTCATTCTCTTTATTTGACATAATTTTCATCCGTCGGAGCTCATTTCTTCTCCGGCGAGCATTTATAACGTCTGATTTAGTGGAAAAATTAGCGGTTTGCCGACAATTAGATAACGACGGAGAAGAAGAGATCGTGTGATCCATCTTATTAATCATCATTTTAAGCTTTTTGTTGTTAATTTTGTAGTTGTAGTTTTGATTGATATGAGAATGATTGAATGTATATGTGTGTATATATATGTAAAGGATAGAATGACGGGGTGTGACGTAAAAATGGCGGGAATATATTTATAGGAAAAATAGCGATGAATTAATCTAATTTCATTTCGGCGGTCAAGTACGGGAAATAGCACCCCGGGGAAGTACACGTCCGGTACATAGATTCGGTGAATTAGTGATACGTGGCCGGTGGAAATTGGAGTCTTGTCAAATAGAATCGATACAAAATATTTATTTTTATTTATTTTTATATTACCTTTTTGAGTTTTAATATTTTGATATTTCTATTGTTTTAAATACACGTTTAACAAAATTATTATATTATTTTTCTTAACGACAAATACACTTTGATATCTATCTACTTTTACACATTTGTCTTAGTTTAGACTTGAGTCTAATTAGAGGTTGTTAGAAGATTATAGTATCTATGATTAGAGGGTGTAAGTTCTTCATTGTAAAGAAAGTTAAAAATTTTAAATGTAAAAAGTTGAAGAAATTAATTTAGGATTGAGAAAACTATAACTAATGTATCTATGTATGAGTGAAAATAATATGTGTATCGTTTACAGTATCTACGCAGTTTGAATAAAATTGATTGTATTAACATGAGAAATTAAAATTACGGATAAGACGTTTTTGTTCCGTGATACGCACAACTTTCATGTTGTCAACGTGTGATAATATTTAATGTACTTACAAATGCAATTATAAGTATCTTGTTTCTTTTAATTCGTTGCAAAGATGGCACAAACCTGAAAAATACTTACCCTATTATGCATAAACCGAATATAATCAAACATGATAAAAAAGAATGTATTCGATTAGTGTAAAAATTGAAAGCAGCCGCAACATAAGAATTAATCATTTCTGAATGAAAATAATGTGTTATATAATTTGACAACTTTAATCTACAGTCAAGCGTAATGCTATGTTCATTATTGTAATTACACAAAGAAACTAAAAGACTAGTTTACAAGTATTCACCGAGTTCTTGATAGTATACCATATACGGTATATTTTATTTTATAATAATATATAATATAATATAATATGATATGATATAATTTCGTATAAAATAATTTATATTAATAGGTATCGATCTAACGTATTAACAGCCACACAATTTTGTTTATATTTAGCGTTTTGTAATTGAGAAAGCACAAAAGCGGTTTGTTTGGCAGGATACGAGGGTCCAGAAATAAAGGTTTTGTTTGGGGTCACGTGGCGCTTTTAATTTCAAAAGCTATATATCATCGTTTTCCGGATGATTTACTTGGTAATAATCTTGTTGCCACGTGTTTCATATTCCGACTTTACAGGAATCATATGTAAGAGCCATCATCTTATTACTTAACCTCTAACAAACTCTACAAATTTCATACATTGATTTGTACGTTTTGTATAGTTGATTTCAAATTCGGTTTTTATGAAAATATATAAATGCATAATATGTTCTATTCAATTATGATTCTGATTCCGATTTCGATTCTAATAAGCGATTTTAACAACACTCCATGCTCCAAAGATACAAGTTGATCAATTTTAAAAAAATGTGACATCATGACAAATTGACACTCAATATTATAAATATAATCATCGTAATATAAGGCGGAGCTAGAAAATAATTTTCAAATGTGCGAATTTAAATAAAAAAATTGAAAAGCAAATATTATGAATACCTTAAATATAATTTATATTTTTAATTTTTAAGGGGAAGAATTTTTAACTTATTAATAATTTTGTTGACATTATACAAGTTTTTTTAGTGGGGTGGCTGTATGCCTACATACACTGTCCTCGCTCTTGATCGTAATCATTTTATGTTTTTCTCCTAATACTCAATCAATCTATTTTTCTATTATATTAATAAAACAAAATTTCAGATTAATAATGTGGCTTGCTTAATTTTTCTTTTGTTCTTCAAAATTCAATGTGGCATCAACACAATTGAATTTGATAATTCTTTAAATTATTATCTATAACATCTGTATTTATTTATTCCTTAATTAAATTACACTATCAAATTAAATTACATTATACTTATTAAATCCTTCCAAAATGGGTATTGTTTGTTTGATTTTAAATTAATAAAAAGAAATTAACAAATTTACGTATAAAGTTATTAATATTTTTGTAAATTGATAAATTATACATTTTACAAGTAAATATTTATTGTTGGACAAAATAAATAATTATTATTTAGGCTAAGAGTAAAATTATCGTATTATATTGTTTAGAACATACATTCAACACATTCACAATATATGTACACAATCAGGTTTGTCAATAACTTAAAAAATAACTATTTAATGGGTTAGGTGCACAGAAATATAAATATTTATACTCTGACATTCATAATATGTCTTAAACTATCCGGGCTTCCATTGTGTATAATAAACTTATTATATATCATTATTGTATGTAAGTTTTAGTATTGTTACTTACGTGTCAACTATATAAATTGACACGTCATCAAAATACATACGATAGCAATAAACTGAAAGTTTATTACACACAATGAAACGCCGAATACTTTGTTACATATTATAAATGTCAGAGTATAAATAATTACATTTTCGTATACTTAACTCATATTTAATTTAAGAGTAAAATAGTCATTTTTATCATTCAGACCATTTATTCATTACAAAAAGTGAACAACATTATTGGTCCACTGATTCCTACATATAGCCATTCTATACCCAGACTGTCATCTGTATCCATATATATGGGACTTAAAAAGAAAAAAAGTAAACAAACAGTAATTTATTGAGCTACTTACGAATTAAATATATAACTGTATCTTTTTAAACGATCGTACATCGGACGGACTCAATACCTAGTAGTCGATATATATCTTGAACCACACCTCTCATTTGATATGTAAAATAATAATTTAATTTAGAAGAGCCAATATTGAGACCTTTCATAGTTTGAGTTTATTTTCACTTATCTGATCTTGAACTTCAAATATTATTAGTACAGTCTCTAAGTTTTCTTAAGACATTTAAATGTCTTGATCATAATTGATAATTAAGTAACACGTGTTGATTAAAGTGTTAATTATTTATTTAATATGGTTCTTTATAATTGCTAGAAGTGCACCGTTTTATTTTCAACCTCATCGTCTTTGGCATGCGTTCTAATGTGTTAACTTGGTGAATCATCAATCATCCATATGCAACTCTTATTTAGGCACACTTTATTAATTTTTTATATATAGTTACTACTAATTCATGACGTTTACAATATCAAAACGATTTGAAATTATACACTTCCTTGTTCATCTAATGTCCAAGAATTTTAGAATCACAATAACAACAAAATATAGAACTGGAATCTTCATGCCTTCAAAAGGAGTTTTACAAAATCATGATCTATAAAGCATAACCATCACCGGGGTAATGTAACCTAGCAAGCTTTAAGGCGTCCTACCTCAACCTCACAAGATGTTTCAGGTTTGAATATCATTAGTTATTTATGTTGAGGGTAAGCATGGTTCAAAAATAGTCACGGAAATACCTAGTTAAACTACGTACATTCGAGTCAAAAAAGACTTGATCTCTCAAGGTAACCTGAACATGGGAAACATCATCCATTTAGAGGTTTATAAATGATAATTTGTCTTGAGAATCATGTGTTGTTAGGAATTTGGAGGGAACCCACACAAAGTGTTTAAGCACATACACACATCAACATCAAGAACAATAAACTGATAATCAAATCACTAACCTAGCAATTTTAACAAGCAATTAAGATAAATAACAAGCACTTATCTATTGTTATCTATCAAACACTCGTACACAGAATATACGTCCGAATAGTTAAATACCCGCTACGAATATCATACATTACTTTGATACGCGTTAATGCACTTAACCCGTAAATAAAAGAATAAAAGACCATAAAACATTATATATGTTTTATTTAAGTTTATTGATCTGTCTTTAAACTTTTATGGAGAAGGAATAGGTCATATTTCAATACCATGTTTAGAGGCTAAAAGTCGAACGTTCAACGTTGTTATTCTTTTGCATGTAGGCAGCAAGTACCCGATGATTAATTGGAACAATATAATAAGGAAGCTTTGACCAAAAGTGTATGGCAATTTTAGAATTCTGTTTACAAGTTTCGTGGGTGATGTCTCTGCCCCGATTCCCAGGATCAAAATATGGTTTTTATACAAATATTTTAACTGAAATTACGCCAAGTACTTACTAGTGACTACCAGAAAGTTGTTTACTTTTGGATCAAAAGTTCATATTCATTGATCAAGCATTAAGAAATGGTTGAGTGTAAGGTGGGAGATTGACAACTCGTTACACTCCGTTTGGCGTGAATAACCTTCAATCGAAATGATGATTACGATCAAGGGTGGTAAGAGTTGTTGGAAAGAGGTGAAGATGAATGTGAGTGTGATGTTGGGACAGAATTGTGTTTTGAATTGTAAATGGATGTGGGTTGATGTAGTAGCCTGATCTTATAACAGTTTTCTCTCCATGTTCCTTAAATGTAGGAACATGGAGACGTGGGTGTAACCGCCATAAGAATGAGTCTAAGAGTTGAAAAGGTCAACCTGACGGTTATTCTAATGATTCTGCACCGAGGCATCGGAAAGAGCAGGGCCGAGCCATGGAGATGATACTAGGAGATAAGGGTGTGTTTGTGCTCTGGCATACTAAGTAACAGTCTGCTTGTGAGGAGATATGAGATGGGTCGACTCAGAGGTATGTCATTATTCATCAACATTTCGAACTTATGATTAGTAGTTATTAAAACTTTCTTGTTTCTGCTATTTTCTTGTCTTCCTAGTTCCTCCTGATAAAGATCCAACATTTTAAGACCAAATATCAAACAATCAATTGATCTTGGTTCCAACTTCCAACTAAAAGCAAAATCTGTATCTAAAAGCCCAATGAATCATAAGTCTTAAGTTATAAAGCCCAAAACAAAGACCAATGTCACATATGGATGGCATCTACTCAAATGTGTACATTTATCATTTATTCATTCAAATTTTATAAGTTCAAAAAGAATTTCTAACAGGATCCTTACATGGAAAAAAGGGTCGAAATTGTCATCTCATGTATTATCCTAAAACCATCGAAGGGCCCTAGCGACATAGTGGTGACCTTTCAACCATTGGGTTGTGATTGAAGTCATGCGATTAGGACAAACGTATATATCGTTGATAAATGTATATATTCGTAATAGGGGTGTCTAAGTGTGTGCCTTTTCTCAAAAGTATTTTCCCAAAACCAAACAGTTTCTGGGATGTTTCGGTTCTAATCAACTAGTAACACCTAAGCACGAGTGCTAGATGGAAAGATTTTGCACTCCGACATGCCTTCACGTGGAAACACAAGGCTAAACGAGTAACCCGTAAAATTGTTTCGTGGTGCACCCTAGAAACCACTAGTTAAGCCACAAACTATTAACAATTCCATACCAAGTGTCCACCTATCTGTCATAACTATACATCTGTTTCCAATCTTCTATTGATCACCATGTGACTAGCACAACGTGCTTCCATTAAACGTGGATTACAATCAAAACAGTATATGATATCATCGTCGCTTCATCAGATGGCCACCCAACTAAACCCTAGGTAATTTCAACAACTTGGTGAATACAAATGTGCTTTATGTAAGCTAATGTAACCTAGAATTACATACATACTCCTATTGTTAAAAGTCAATATGAATAGACCTAAAAACATACATAATCCTTATAATGTTTGATACTTTGACATATATATTCACCAATAATTTTCATATGTATTCCGCCTATCATTCTATTAGGCACACATTTAGGCATATGTATCTCGTCTTTATACATATAAAGACATAATTCCATACAAGTTCACTATACACAATGAAAACCGGAGTAGTTTGATACAAATAATGAATGTCAGAGCATTAATAATTATATTTATGTGCACTTAACCCTAAATGTGACGTTTACACGGAATACACGCAGAGATGGTTATCATCGTACTAGTTTGGATTAAAAAACAATCACATTAGTTACAGAGCCCATTGCTTATATTAATCTAAGCTAAATAAACAAACTTCAAACCGATTGAGCTTATATTCCAAATAATAAATTCACAATTCATCACCATTTAAACACTGATCTAAATTCAGTCATATAACACATCTATCCAGTCACAATTAATTAAAATTAATAACAAATCAAAGCAACAAACAACATGAGCTAAAAATCAACCGTATAATAAACTCTGACCTAAAAATCAGAGCAACGACCATTTCGTTCCCAATCACCGAATCGAGTAGGTTCGGGACCTTTTGGACCGCCAATTTCACCTGTTTGTTTATTAATATCCAATTCATCATCACCGTCATCTTCTTCTTCGTTTTCATCTTTAGATTTTAGGATCCTATCTTGTTGTTCGTTAATTGATCCATGATTGTTAGGTGAGTCGGTTTGAATGGTTTCGGGTGAAGTGGAGATGAATCGGTTGATGGAGTTTGGGAGTTGTGATCGGACGGTGGAGATGATTACGGCCGGACGTGAGAGGTCGGACGGCGGAGATGGAAGTAGGCGGCGCAGGTTAGTCATTGCCATTGATGTTTTTTTGGTGGTGAGAAAAGTGAAATAAACAAAGGGAAAATAAAGAAAATTGATTCGTATGTTAAGTAGTAGTAAAGGTGACGTGTCAAAATTGACTTGCCACGTAAATGACCTAAATAAATAACATGTGTATTAACGACAACCTTGAAGGTCACTGAGCTGTGCGGAAAAGGAAAAAAAGAAAAAAAACTAGTCTAAGTGACAAAGACAAAAAAGCATAAAAGTTTCCTTACGTCATTTGGTATAATTAAATATGGAATGGAATTATCAGATTAGAACAAATTTTTAAAATACAGAATAATCAATAAATGCTAAAAAAAAATAAAAGATGTCAGAACCAATAGAAACATTTTATTTTCTTTAAAATTTTCACTCGAATTTTTAAAATTAAATATCTTACAGACAGCACGATCAAAAATTATAAAAATTACATATTCGAAATCAGCGTTTTTTTCTCTTCGATTAGAGATCTGACAAACTATAGTTTCGACAAACTTTTTTTTTCTTCATTTTTATCGGGTCTTAAAATGCGATTTATATAATCACATGTGATTTTATGTATAATTACATGTGATTTATGATAAAACTATAATATTGGTAAACAATTATTTATTAATAGTGGATGTTAACTCACACATGATTATGACTTAATATTCATTCACATAAATAACTATAAATAAGATTTTAAAAATTGTATTAGATTTACGGCTAAAATCACATGTGATTATTGATTTGAGGTTTAATCACATATGTTTTTCAAATGAAGTATGTGATAATAACTGATAATTCACATGTGATTTCACCTTTATATTTATTTACATGTATAATTATAAAAAATTATTTGAAATTCGTATTTATTTACACTTTATTATTATAACTAAAAAAATTTCTAAAGGTTTATTAAATTATCAAATAAATTATTTTTATGTGATTTTAAACTTGTAACTCTTATTATTCACATGTGATTATAGTTAGTAATTTTAAACTTATAATTTGATTGTAAATATATTCACATGTGAGTGTTAAATCACATGCGATTTAACATTACGAATTTTACATGCCAAATAGAAAACGAAAAAAAAAAAATTCGTCAGAAGTATGTATGTAAGATCTCTAACTAAAGATAAAAATAAACTGATTTTAACGGTGTAATTTTTATAGTTTATAGATATACAGGTTGTGAGATATTTAAATTTAGAAATAAAGGTGGAAATGGGTAATTGAAATAAATCAATTCTATTGGTTCCTCCATTCTACATTTTTTAGCATTTTACATTGAACTTTTCTCTTATTAGAGTACAACAAATTTTTAAAATACGGGAGAACTATAAAAAAAAAACTCATTTAACCCATCTTTTTAAAAATTAATTATCTCACAAACGTCAAATCGAAAAATTATAAAAATTGCACCATAAAATTCAACGTTTTTCTCTATTCGATTAGACTTCTCACAAGGTATACTTTCAAAGAGTTTTTTTTACACTTCATTGTTTGTGAGATAATTAAGCAGGAATGTAACACCCCCACTTTCTAAATATCATTTTATATTTGAAATATCGGAAGCGTCTGATCAAAACATACTTTTACAATATATGCTAAAGTTATATCGTTTAAAAACATAAAACATACATCAGTTTGGGTGTTATACAGTACAAATCCCATCATTATGTATCAAAACAAAATCAGAGTAGCTGGTCGTCAAACATCCCATTAAACCAAAAGCTTCTTGCCCATCAATTAATCAAACATTAACCTGCAAGAAGTAGGGTGGTGGGATTAGCACACGGCTAAGTGAGAAGAACTGTAACCAACAGTCTAACTCATAAATAACAAATCTGTTTACAGCGAATAATCGTAAACACACAACGTCAAAGAGGACCGGTGGTTCCTGAGATATCCTCCAAGGAACACTTAAAATCAACTGCAGGCCAATACAGTGATTAACCGATAGCTTGTTACTATCTTCACCAACAACAGTTCCTATCAACTATGTGTATAAGGAACCCCTGTTTGGCCAAACAATAGTAACTAAGCCCAACCAGTGTTGACCTCTGAATATACATATCACATATGCCCAATGGCCAAATATCACATAATCCATAATCATCATGGATAATATAAACAACCCAGACTAAACAGTATATCAACAGTAGTATTACATTACCCGTTGTAACCAAACATGTTACAACTGAATCACACTGAGGATCACAGATCCACTCACCTGTTGGTCTCAGTCCCACAACTCAGAAATCTAATATCACTGAGTCTTCTGCTGATCTGAGAATACAACAAATAATGAGTTAGATAACTTCCATAACAGACTCATTCTTATCACAAAGTCATAAACAGTATTAGCTACCACATTTGAACATTCAGTGGAAACTAACTTCCAACAGTGGTAACTGCTTTATTTATGAAAGTCTAAGTATAAATTCAACTAACAGTGTTAATTACATAAACAGTGGAAACTACTTACAATTCTTAACTAACAGTGTTAATTACATAAACAGTGGAACCTACTTACAATTCTTAACTAACAGTGTTAATTACATAAACAGTGGAAACTACTTACAATTCTTAACTAACAGTGTTAATTACATAAACAGTGGAAACTACTTACAATTCTTAACTAACAGTGGTAATTACATAAACAGTGGAAACTACTTACAATTCTTAACTAACAGTGGTAACTGCTTCACAATCAAGTTCTGCTAACTGAGTTCATCTTCAAGCTGCGAAGTTCGCTGCTGAACCCAGAAATTCGAACTGAATTCTTTCAAAACTCACGAATTTGACTTCCTATCATTCAAATAAGCTTTCTAACAACTTATATGCATCAAATAACATCATATAACATCTTTTAAGCTTAAAATTCATATCAATTCGAGAATTTGCTAATTTCATCAAAATACAATTATAAATATCAAATACTTACAGGAACAGAGTGATGATGAGGATGTTACTGGAATTCGTTTTTGTAACAAGAGGGTGATTATTCTACTGTTTTAAGATTTCACAGAAGGTTTCTTTCAATTTTTGGGATTTCAAGTCGGTTCGCAGGAATGTTTAAGAAGGGTGTATATTTGTGTAGAAGAATTGAGAAAGTATGTATATATATATATATATATATATATATATATATATATATATATATATATATATATATTAATCTAACCGAATACCATTATAATTTTAGTTCCCTTCTTAATCTATTATCGGGAACCTAAAACCATTTTGTGAAAACCAATTATTCTACTTTACCGTCAACTAATTCGGTTTAAAACAATGAATTATTTATTAGTCACAATAACTCAATTAATCTCTTGACTAATATTATCAAATAAACATAACATATCAAATATTCCTGACACATTAAATAATAAATTTAAAGTTAGAAATTTACCCGAATTACTAGGCCCTTAGAGTGGATGTTACAAGGAAAATCATCTCTCGATTGATAAATAATTGTTTACCAATATTATATTTTTATCATAAATAACATTTAATTATACATAAAATCACATGTAATTATACATAAAAGCACATGTGATTATATAAATCGCATTTTTTAAGACCCGGCAAAAATGAAGAAAAAAAACGTTTGTCGAAATTATAGCTTGTGAGATCTCTAATCGAAAAGAAAAAAATGCTGATTTCGAATATGTAATTTTTATAATTTTTAGTCATGTCGTTTGTGAGATATTTAATTTTAAAAATTCGAGTGTAAATTGGGTTCTAAAGAAATGGATCATTCTTATTGGTTCCTTCATTCTTTAATTTTTTAACATTATTCATTGAACTCATCTCTAAGAAAACATTATATCATATCTTTAAAGTTGAACAATAAAAAATGTTTTTTATTTTAATAGTTAATCCGATAGGAGCGATAATAACTTTATACTTTCTACATGTAATGACAAACCTTCTAATTTAAAAACTTATATCAAATGACTTATATTTATTTTATTTTTATTAAATCTTCATATTATTTTTCTAATCTAGGTACTAAGTGTAATATATTTTTAAGGATAATGTTTGAATTTTATCCAAATATATTATCAGGGTGAGGTTCAAATGAGTACATCAACTTTCTGTGAAATGGAGGAACCAATAAGAACGCGTCATGTGTCACAAAACTCATTTTCTCTCCGTTTTTAAAAATTAAGTATCTCCCAAACGGTAAGTCGAAAAATCATAAAAACTGCACCATAAAATTCAGCGTTTTTTTCTCTTCAATTAGAGATCTCACAGGGTATACTTTCGATAATTTTTTTTTTCCGTTTCGTTGAGCTTTGTAAACGGGTAACACACGTGTTATACTAATATTGTACAATAATAATAAAAAAAGTCGTCGAAAGTATATCATGTGAGATGTTTAATCGAAGAGAAAAAAATGCTGATTTTTATGGTGCAATTTTTATAATTTTTCAGTAAGTCATATTTAATTTTTAAAAACGTTGGAAGAAGTGGGTTTTGTGACAGATGACGCATTTCTATTAGGACCTCTATGCTCATAAAAATTTTCATTCTCATTTGAACCTCACCTTATGTTATTAATTTAATACTATTATCAAATTATATATCTAAAACTATGTCAATAGTTTGTTAGATTATAACTGTTGTCATTTAAATATTTAATAAAAATAAAAATGGAGTGGTCATATATAAATTTTTATTACGTTTAAAATTTGGATGTTCATAATGAAAATCAATATTATAAAAAATATACTTACGGATGAATTTCATTTTTAAGTCATAACATTAGTTTAATATTTATAAAATAAATTGTTAACATTCATCATAATGAATGTTAACTAATATTCACCGCGATGAATATTAACGATTTTTTATATAATAATCATCAATTGATGTTATAGCCTACAAAAAGAATTTATCAAGGAAACTTAACATTTAAGCATTGATTCTGATCAACATTTATTAAATTTCACTTTTTATTTTTTTAGCATTTTTGTTGACAAAGTTAAGATGCTCCGTAATGAATATTACATTTTCCTCTTCCCCTAAAAAAAGTGTTTTCCCCCTGGGTCATCCCAATATAAGAAATGATTTAAATCATCACCGTAGATTACTATTCATGAATTTAATACCGCGGTCTCTTTCTAAACAGGTAAAATGACATTTTTCCTGTTCACGTTACTTAGAAAATGTAAGAACGGGTAAACGGATGACGTTTTTTTTTCTGTTTAGCATACCCAAGGAAGATGAGTATTTTTACTCATACCTAAAAATTCTTGTGAAAAATATTAGGACGCCAACCTTAGTGATAATTTACCAGATGGTCCATAGCCTTTTCTATTCTTTTTAATTAGCTTCATCTCTGGACCAACAAAGAATTATTAAATTAGATTTTAAATTTTCTCCTCAATATCCATATTTCACCTACAAAAATAACATCATTCAATGAGGATTATACAATCTGTAACACAATGTTATGATGAACGAAGTCATTGAGCCCATGATAAGCCCTATGTAAACAGGGCCATAGTCGTTAAACCCTATTGCAGACATATTTTTCATCGTCTAAAATTTATAGCAGAAGTAGAATACTGGAATCAGTTGACTTCCATGCTAACACGGGTAGCTTAAACCTACCTGCCAAGTACCATTACATAAGTGACTCATTGCTCACGAAAGTGAAAATACGTACACATACACCCCTGACCCATATTATCAACTTCAACACGGGATGAAGAAAAAACCGAGAATTGCCCAAATAAGTAAAAATCATTTGGATTCAGATCCAGCACACAAAAAAAGAGAGGAAAAAAAAAAAAAAAAAGTAGAATAAGGCCAACAATCACATCCAACACTAAATTGCATATTGGATGCCAAAACTAGCCATAAATGACAAAAACAGACTCATCTGTACATTTTATTTGTTCAAAGTTCAGAACATGCAACAACCAATAAAAGAGAGAAAAAAGGCTATAAACAGCAGAGCAGCATACAAAACTAAACCTTCCACACAAAACCCCCCAAAAACCACCTCTCTATAACCCTTCTCTTTCAAATGTTTTCTTTGTATCTATTTATGTCCTAACTGCTTGTTGCTCCCTCTTTCCCTTCTCTTCCTGCAACCTTTCTTCAAGATCTTTCCCATCTTTCATCATGAACTTGTCCACCTGTGCGGCCGCCTGCCGCCCTTCTGAGATGGCCCACACAACCAGTGACTGCCCTCTTCGGCAATCACCTGCTGCAAATACACCATCCACATTCGTTGAGAATCTCCCATACTCGGCCTTTACATTCGATCTCCCGTCTTTCTCCAATCCCAGTTTATCCGCTATCGTCTGTCGACATAATTTTAAACAAATGAGCATATACTAGAGGTAGCAGTTTTGACCCACTTGTTGATAAATGGGTTGATCAAGGTTCTAATTTATCTCTGACGGATCAGACAGGTTTCGTGAATAAGAAAGTTTGGCTTATAAAGAAACGTGTTAAAAGTAGCCTAAAGTGTATTTTTAATGCATAACACCTAAACCTTTTATTCAAAACTTATAATATTACTTAAAAAATAAATAATTATGTAATCATATTTGACACACTAATAATTTTTACTCTTTGGCGCAAAAAGAGTTATACGTCAACCCACACAAAAATTTACCAGAAAATACACATCTAATGGATCTGAGTCATATATGGCGAGTTCATAAATACTAACCGATTCAGGACCAAGGAATCCCATGGCTAGCAAAACCAGGTCAGCCTCAAGGATCTCTTCTGAACCTTCAACTTCCTTGAATTGAAACCGTCCAGTGTCATCCTTTGCCCATTGAACACGGACAATCTCCACACCTTTCACTGATCCATTCTCATCACTAATAAACCTTTTTGTCAACACCTCATATGATCGTGGGTCTTTCCCAAATTTCGTAGCAGCTTCCTGGTGTCCATAATCTACACGGAATACACGAGGCCACTGCAAGCCAAAAAATATCGAGACCAAAATAAGAAACTATTGGCAAGATTTTGTTCTTCTAGTGATTTAGAGGAAAGAGGTAAACCTGTGGCCAAGGATTTCCAGGAGCTCGGGTTTGTGGTGGCTCGGGAAGAAGCTCGAGATTTACAATGCTGGTGCAACCATGTCGTATGGAAGTCCCAATACAATCTGTACCGGTGTCACCTCCACCTATAACAATTACCTTCTTACCCTTGGCAGAGATATAGTTATTGTCTGCAAGATTGCTGTCCAATAAGCTTTTGGTATTTGCATGCAAAAATTCCATAGCGAAATGTACTCCCAATAGCTCACGTCCTGGAACAGGAAGGTCCCTGTAATGTAACATTTTAAATGTTTTAGTATTTAACTGCTACACATAAAAAATAACAGGAACAGATATTTAGAATGTTGTAGAGAATACAAAGGTATCACAGTATTCACACACCTTGGCTTTGTGGATCCCACGGCCAAAATAACGGCATCATTATCTTTACGAAGTTGCTCAATGGAAAATGATGGATCACTTCCAACATTCGCATTCACAACAAAGTTAACACCTTCCTTAGCCATAAGGTCAACCCGTCTTTGAACAACATCAATTTTGTCTGCCTTCATGTTAGGAACCCCGTACATCATGAGTCCACCGATACGATCAGCACGTTCAAACACGGTAACCGTATGGCCAACCCTATTAAGTTGATCAGCCGCCGCCAAACCAGCAGGCCCACTGCCGATGATAGCAACTTTTTTACTGTTGAAAAGAAAACAGTTTAGAAAATCGCAGTGTTAAGAGAAGGTCAATGAAGAGAAAGTCGAGCATACCCTGTTCTATTGACGGGAGGTCTAGGCACCATCCAACCTTCTTCAAAGGCTTTGTCAATAATCGAGCACTCAATGTTTTTAATAGAGACGGGATTTTCAATTATACCGAGCACACACGATCCTTCACATGGAGCAGGGCAGACTCGTCCCGTGAACTCCGGGAAATTATTTGTCTCAAGAAGTCGATCCAATGCTTCACGCCATCTGTTCTGGTAAACTAACTCGTTGAATTCCGGAATTTTGTTGCCAAGTGGACAACCAGAGTTCTCCTGCCATAATTTAGAAAATTTTAATTAATTGATTAATCAAATCGTTTGAAGCATATATAATTAATATACAACCAGCTTGATGATAGGAAATCATTATTTACCTGATGGCAAAAAGGTGTACCGCAATCCATGCAACGTGCAGATTGAGTTTTTAAGAGCGGGCCAGGTTTTGTCTCTTCCATAACTTCATTCCAGTCATTCATCCGAACAGTCGGGTCACGGTACGATACTCCCTCACGCTCGTATGCAACAAAACCACGGTGTTTGACCGCATCTTCAACCCGAGATGGTCGGGTCACCGGTTCATCATGTTCAACCTCAACCTCGATGACCGGCTCAATGACCTTATTAAGAGATTTGGCTGCCAACTTTTTAAGTTCTTCAAAGGCATCTTTCTCCTTCAAGTCGTCTTCCTCTCGAATATCAGCTTCCTCAGCAGCCTTCTCTGCAGCCTTTTGGGCGATTTCGGTTGCTTTCATGGTGGCCAAAATCCGCTTATAATCCCTCGGGAACACCTTCACAAATTTAGGCAAAAGATTGTCAAAGTCGGTAAGTACTTCTTTCGCCAGCTGGCTGTTTGTGTGTCGTTGGTGTTGCTGAATCAGCATTCTGAGAGTCATAATGTCGTCCTCGTCTTCCACTTTATCAAGATCAACGAGCTCAGAGTTGCATCTCGACCGAAACTTTGAATCAACGTCAAGAACATACGCAATTCCTCCACTCATACCCGCAGCAAAGTTCCTCCCCGTTTTCCCCAAAATGACAACGGTCCCACCAGTCATGTATTCACACCCGTGATCGCCAACACCTTCCACCACCGTTTTAGCTCCGGAATTTCGCACACAGAATCTTTCAGCCGCCATTCCATTAAAATAAGCCTCACCACTGGTCGCACCATACAGAGCCACATTTCCGATCACAATATTCTCTTTAGGATCAAACCCGCTTCCTTTGGGAGGATAAACAACAATCTTGCCACCTGACAACCCTTTACCAACGTAATCATTGCTGTCACCTTCAAGCTCAAGCAATATTCCCGGGCAAAGAAAGGCTCCGATACTCTGACCCGCGCTTCCATTAAGTTTAATATGAATAGTGTCGGTTGGAAGGCCGGGCAAATGGTAACGTTTAGTTACTTCATGGCTAAGCATTGTCCCGACTGCACGGTTAACATTGCAAATTGGTGATTCAATGTATACTGGAAGCCCTTTTTCTAAAGCGGGTTTCGCGAGTGTTATTAGACGTTGATCAAGGGCCATATCTAAGCCATGATCTTGTTTTTCTACACAAGTTTGGGCGGCATCGGGTCGGATGTCAGCAGCAGGTCGAAGTAATAGTGAAAGATCAATGTTCTTTAATTTCTCGTTGTTTTTCGTAAGATCTTTATCGACTTCAAGCATATCTGCACGTCCCACCATTTCATTAACTGTTCTAAAACCCATCTCAGACATGATTTCCCTCATTTCCTCTGCTAACATGAAAAAGAAATTGATAACATGTTCAGGTTCCCCTGCAAATTTTTCACGAAGTACAGGATCCTGCGTAGCTATCCCAACAGGACAAGTGTTTTTGTGACACTTTCTCATCATGATGCAGCCGAGTGTAATGAGTGGTGCAGTACTGAAACCAAACTCCTCAGCCCCAAGAAGAGCAGCAATGGCTACATCTCTTCCAGTTTTTAGTTGACCATCAGTCTGGAGAACAGTTCGACCACGAAGATCATTCGCAACTAGAGTTTGGTGTGTTTCAGCTAAACCAAGCTCCCATGGAAGCCCAGCACTCTTTATACCAGTCCACCTAGAAGCACCGGTTCCACCATCATGGCCTGAAATCAAGACATGGTCTGCATGGCCCTTAACCACCCCACTAGCAATTACTCCCACACCAGCTTCAGAAACCAGCTTCACACTTACACGAGCAGAAGGATTTGCGTTCTATAGTAACCAAATACAAGTGTCAAGAAAACTTTATAATTTATCGTACATTGTACATAAACAAAAATAATTGACCAAAGTTATTACCTTCAGATCATGAATTAATTGAGCAAGATCTTCAATAGAATAGATATCATGATGTGGCGGAGGACTAATTAATCCAACACCAGCTGTGGAATTTCTCGTGAGAGCAATGTCGCCAATAACTTTGTGACCTGGAAGTTCACCACCTTCCCCCGGCTTTGCTCCCTGTGATGATGAAATTCAGAGTAAGTAATATAATCATCGACATACAATAAACAATTATGTGGTTTATTTAACCTCACCAAATGGCCAAATGTGGGTATTCACTTAAACATGCAAAGTCGCCATCATCTGTCCATTAACATAAATACATAAACAATAGGAACTTCTGTTCCGACTGGGGCTAACGACAATGCAATGACAAATAGGGGGACTTTCGGTTTACAAAATGATTAAAATAACATATTACCTGGGCCATCTTAATCTGCAGTTCATCAGCGTTTGTAAGGTAATAACTAGAAACTCCAAATCGTCCACTAGCAACCTGCTTAATTGCACTCCTCTTTGGATTCATTGAACCATCTGGTAGTGGTACCAGACGAGACGGATTTTCACCTCCCTCACCTATAGAAATAATTATTAAAATATTAAATTTGTAAGCCTTCGGAAAACATAGTAAAATCATGTAGAAAATCTAAAATGTCTACTTCGAGATGTACATACCAGTGTTAGATTTGCCTCCGATTTTGTTCATAGCCATGGCAAGGGTGGTGTGAGCTTCCAACGATATAGACCCGTAACTCATGGCACCAGTACAGAATCGTTTCACTATTTCACTAGCGGTTTCAACCTCTTCCAAAGGAACCTTAACACTTCCCTCTTTAAACTTCAACAGTCCACGTAGATTGCATTCTTTATTCAACTCGTGAATACGTTTTGAATACTCTTTATAGGCAGCAACACTATTACCCCTAGCAGCCTCTTGCAGCTTCGCAATAGCAAGAGGATCATTCAAATGAACCTCACCACCTTTCCTCCAATGATAATCACCATTGTTTGGTAAAGCAACAGCTTCTGCACTGTTAGGAGGAAACTCACGAGTTGGGAACCCTAAACCATGCAATTGAAGAGCGTCACCTGCAAGTGCTTCAAACGTGGCTCCTTCAACTCTACTTGGAGTGCCAGCAAAGCATCTTTCCATAACTTCTGTGGATAAACCAACTGCTTCAAATATTTGAGCACCTTTATACGAAGCCAAAGTTGATATGCCCATTTTGGCAAGAACCTTCTGCATCCCATAGTGACTTGCTTTGTAGTACTTTTTGACTAATTCCTCTTTTGTGTGGAAGTCGCCGTTTGATTTTGGTGGGATTTTACCATCAACTTGCATCCTCCATATGGCCTCCACCGCTAAATATGGACAGATTGCATCAACACCGAAGCCAACAAGTGTACAGAAATGATGCACTTCACGTGGCTCGGCGGATTCAACCATTAATGCAACCCGGGTTCTTTCAAGTTTCTTAACCAAATGATGGTGGACTGCACCAACAGCCAAGAGAGAGCTTACTGCCACTCGCTTTGATGAAAAGGCTGCAATAAAAGAAACATGAATATTAAATCATCTAAATCTAATACATGTCCAATCCATGCGTGGGACTTAGAGGTGGCAGTTTCGACCCATTTATGAGCAAATATAAAATGTGTTAACTAGTACAGGTAAATGCGTCAATTGCATTTTTTTAATCTGTTCAACTCACTTGACACAAAGGTGTCTTTACGTTGAACAGGTCAAAAGGTTAGACGGGTCGGGAGTCAGAAGTCAGTCACTCAAAGGGCAATTTTAATGCCCAAGACCTACTAAATTTTTGCTACTATTCATAAAATAACGAGTTTAAAAATTAACATATGATATATTATAAAGATGACCTACAGATCCGACCCGTTTTGTCCAACACTAGAACTACCCGAGTCAACCGAAAACCATTTTGACCCTTACACAACCAGCATGTCCCGCACATGTCGTGACAATTAGAGTAAATACAGGGCCTAGCAAGATAGTTTCAAATGTTTACCTCTGTCAGAAAGTACCAACGTAGTATAGCCCTCTTTGATGGCTTCATGAGCCTGCGAACAGATTCTATCCAGGGTTTCCTCCAAACCTTTTCGGCCCAGTTCTTTAGGGTAGGTTATATCAAGAACTTTGCTTCTCCAGCCTCTGAAATTCATATTTTTAATGGATTCCATCTCTTCGATAGACAAGAGTGGGCCTTTAAGTGAAAGCCGATGGCATTGCTCTTCTGTTGTCTCTGTAAGATCACCTTCAGGTCCCACCATGCATTCCATGGAAGTTACAATCTTTTCCCGTATAGGATCGATAGGTGGGTTAGTTACTTGTGCAAACATTTGCTTAAAATACTCGAATGTTAGCTTCTCTCTGTTAGACATCACAGCCAATGGAGCATCATTTCCCATCGAACCAAGTGCCTCAACCCCATCTTTTGCCATCGGTAGTAAAAGCATTTCCAAGGATTCAATCGTATAACTGCGTAATACCATATCCACATTACAATTAATAAAAATATACGCAATAAATAAAATAAAAGAGTATTAATATTAGAAGTTTAGATACCCAAAAAGATCCATACCCAAAAGCCTTCAATGGAGCCAAGAGTCCCCGTATACCCATGTTCTCCATGTTATCATCCTCAGGAGATGCCTAACAATTGAAATTTAATGAAAGTCGGTATAAATACTCAAGAAAAACCAGGAAAAAATAGGAGTGTTCAATCTTCAGACATTGCCTAACAAATATAGATCTAAATATCTGAACATCACAATCTCAAAAAGCAAACAATCCAAAATATTTTGTACTGCCCGTTAAAATATCTGATTATCTGATTCTGATTATTCAGCATCACATAATCGCTTGCGAAACACGCATCAAAGACCCCGAAAGAAAAGAAGCTTACCTTTGACACTCCGGCAATAGGAGGGCAGGTGCGGGAAGATTTAGTAACAGATTCAACAATGTTCTTGAGTTCTATCTTTTGCTTTTCTAACCATGCGCCATAGGGTTTTGCATGTGAATATTGTTGTTTCAAGGCTTCATCATCTACAACGGTATGTTTCTCGAAGTCCACAAGAAGCATCATTCCCGGGTTAAGTCTACCTTTCCTAGACACGTCTTCTGGTGGAATGTCAACAACTCCAACCTCACTCGCCATTATAACTCGCCCGCTGTGAGTAACATAAAAACGACCTGGACGCAGTCCATTTCGGTCCAATGTAGCTCCAAGGTATCGGCCATCAGTAACTACAGAGGAATTGCTCAATGAGAACAGATATAAAATTGAAGGAGGAGGCAATTTCAATCCTATACTTGTGACGGGGTCAAATCGGGTAATGTTATAATTTTACCAGATTAATCGATTTACATCCAGAAAAAGTTTGTGAAAAAGAAAAAGGTGTCGAGCAGGATAAAAGTCGCATTACGTGCATTTTTAATGCATAAAACCTACAAAATTCTTGTCTCGATGATTAGTAATTATTGTATCATATAAATTTGTAATCATACTTGACAAGCTATTTATATTAACAAAAAATGGACAAAAGTTCAGCCCATATCGTTTGACCTGTACCATAAACTACCCATTTGACACACCTAATTTAAAGTAACCAAAGAGAACAAAAGTAATGCAAGGCATACATGAAACTAGAGCAGGTCCGTCCCACGGCTCCATTAAAGCTGAGCAATATTCATACAAAGCCTTCCTTTGAGGATCCATATTTTTATCATTCTGCCAGGCTTCAGGGATCATCATCATGACAGCTTCAGGAAGACTTCTACCAGCTCTCACTAATAGTTCAAGAACACCATCAAAAGCACCTGAACAGCAACAACAATTTATTATTACAATCACTATATTGAACAATAAGAAAAGATCATTCAGTCTTGAATATAAGTAATAATAATTCTATTAGACAAATTTGTACACACCTGAATCTGATGAGCTGGCATCTACAATGGGAAGAAGTTTCTTCAACTCGTTCTTTGAGAGGCCAAGCTCCTTACATTTTAGAAGGCCTTCACGTGCCTTCATCCTGAATATAGAAACATACAACTACATTAACAATAATACTACAAGCAAGTGATTGATAAGCCAACAACAATATTGAAAAGTAGAGGACTTACCAATTAACATTCCCTCTAAGTGTGTTAATTTCTCCATTATGGCCAAGCACACGCATAGGCTGAGCACGATCCCAACTGGGAAAAGTGTTAGTTGAAAATCGAGAATGTATCTGCACAAAAGACACCAAAACCAAAAATTTCAGTCCATGGTCTAGTCAAATGGCAATAATAAATTACATCAGAATGCACTTGGATGGCCAAGAACCCGATACCACCGTTAAAATCTCCAAGTTAGCAAAAGACTGCATCAAGTTTTTGTAAACATGATGTACTTCTTATTTACCAACTCACCACAAAAGAATCCAATCGAGCATCCAATCCAAATTCATAAATTAATCAAAGAATGCCTCAGAAGTCATTCCTCAACATCGCATCTCTCTCCCGTTAACCGGTTGATCCAATGCTGTTGTTAAGTATGAAGTCAGCGGATAAAGAATCAAGTTTATGGAATAAATATTTACCAGGGCCATGTAGCTCGTAAACCTTTCATTCCCAAGATCAGCAAAATAATACTCCTTCAACTGGTTCGGTTTTAACTGACCTTTGTACACAACCGTTCTGCACAAAATTGTTCAAACTTAACAACCGATCACATCACAATCACAATATAATACGTATATGTACATATTATATATTATATTTTATATATATATATATATATATATATATATATATATATATATATATCATATTAGAAAATATAGATAACTGTCAAAGGGAAACCAAACCTAGATGATAAAGAACATATATAGAAGTCCCTGACCCCACCATGTTGGAGATTCAATGCAGCTCGGATGGCTACCATTGAAACCCTCCTTAGTATGTACATCTGCCAATAGCAATTATCAAACAGAATGAGCATCAGCCGTATTGTAATTAGTCGAGATATACATATATTAACCAAAAATATATAACATAAAGATTCCTACACACCTGCTGCTCAAAATCAGCTTTTGACCTAGATGTTGGTGTGAGAAACACTTGTTCAATGATGGGTTCGGTTTGTAGAGCAGACTTGCCCAAACCTGAATTATCGGTGGGAATGGTACGCCAGCCAAGTACAGTGTGCCCAAGTGATTCAGCAACCTGCAAATAAAATTGTACACTAATTGAATACATGCACCATAAACCACGCAAGATTAAAACTTTTTACCGTAAAGTTACAAAGTACTAATATTTCGTCATATAAAGTTAAAATACCTTAGTGAATACGATCTTGCTTTGCTCCCTCCTAGTATCGGAAGTAGGCAAGAAGAACATGCCGACTGCATATTCCCCAGGTGGTGGTAGCTCAAACCCCTCATCCTTTGCCACCTGGTGTTGCATGGTGAGCAAATAAATATCAATATATCAGCAGAAGTAAAATCAATAAAACTATCATAGTTTCAATCAACCAAGCAAACTCAAATCCAAAACCTATTATAAACAGAGTTAACGACAAAACTCTTATTTCTCCAGTTTACTACCGAGCAGTCGTCGAGCACAAATTTAGATATATGTGATCGGTGATCGTTTTCGATAGTTACTTCTTTTTCACACCATTCTACTCAACACTACTACTTCATATCATGAGATAAGGTCAATATCTAGAAATTATAGTTTTAAATTTTAGGGTCAAAATAATCAAGTTTGCCAAGAAAAATGAAAATAATACGTATATAATTGGAAAAATAAAAAATAATATATAATTGCCCCAACAAAATCAACCATTATATATTTCTGATCTATTAAAAAGAGCAATAATTACTTCAAGAACTCATCCAAAACGCCACCCTAGAAAACAAATTTCTAAGTTCTAATACATACAAACCTAATTACTTACTTTCATATGCACTTATATATATAAACTACACTAAATACATATACAATAAAACAATTATACATAAAGTATGTATATCCATATATATACCTCCTTGTAGAAATCATGCGGAAGTCCAACAAGAATTCCGGCCCCATCACCGGTATTCGTCTCACATCCACAAGCACCTCTATGTGACATACGCACCAACATCTCAATTCCATCGGTCACCTAATTAATTCAATTCCCAAATTCAACTTTAATTAATCCAAAAACAGAAAAAATAACATTACAAAATAGAAGTAAACACGGACAGTGATGCATACCGTTTTTCTGTTAGCTACACCAGATAATTCAGCTACAAACCCAACTCCACATGCATCCTTATCAAATTTCGGATCATATAACCCTAATGGCTTCTCAGGCACTAACGACAAATTAGACCTAACTACCATTCTTCGCATCACCTTTGGGTCACATCTCGGACTATCCGCTTTCAATTGCTGTAACGTCTCACAACCCGACCCGAATCCACGTAAAACCCTAGCTGCTCCATAAAACTTACTCGACTGTTTGACAACCGAACAACACGTCCGGTTAGTTTTACCAGCCGCAATCCGAGCTAAACCGTTAATCGGACGAGCAGTCGTAACAACGGTCGAGTCGGGTCGGACCTGAAAAGCGTGATTCAAAGGCACCGACATTATGCTTATTCTTAGTAATAATTAGGAGTATTATTATCAACAAATAAGTTTTATTTATCAGATCTGGATTTGATGTGTGTATATTTGTAGAGTGAATCTAGGGGAATCTGATACAACGGAAAAAACGAAATAAAACGAAAAATCAGGGAGACGGTTGGATATAGATACAGATGTGTGTGTATTATTATTATTATGTGTATATATATAACATACACAAGAGGGAGAGAGGGAGTTTGTTTCGTCCTCGACGAGGTGGGTGATGAGAGGATTATATAGAAGGGGGGCAGAGGGTTAACAGCTAATCTATACAACAAGGATGTCATTGTTGGGTGTGGTGTGGGCCCCAGATATATATATGTTTTTATTTTTCACACTTTTTAGGGTAAACTTTCTAGTTTCTACACCACCTGATATGGTGAAATATATAATTTATACTACCATATATTCCGTATTGTATTTAATTTTAATTAAGAAATTATGGGATATTATTATATGCGACAAATAACATATTTGTGTTTTCGTATTTTTATTTTTGTATTTTAAATAAACTTTTATTTTATGATTTTTTTTTCTTTGTTACTATTAATTTGGAAAGTATTATTTTAATGAAAGAAATGTGCCGAATAAAAAAAAGGAACTAAAAAGTGTACTAGTATTTATCAGTATAAATCAAGTGAATGGGTGATGGATGGATATGGAATATTGAATATCATCGTTGATGCTTATGAGAACATTGAGAAATTAGGTGTTCCACAAATTTATTTCATTGCCAAAAAGTCTCAAATGGTAAGACACCTTTTGTAAAAAATCTCATAATATGTTGGAGGTTAAACATAATATATATAATATAATAATAGTAATAATTAATACAAAATGATAACCTCTTTGATAAATATATGTAGAGGAGTATTAGGCTCTTTCAAAATTTACAAAATAAAATTCTATTAGTTTTAACTTTTATTTTATAAAATTTATAAATTTGTGTGAACATATTATCTCTCATATGTAAACAAAATAAGTAAATAAATTGGTGACATGGTGGCCAAAACGGCGATCAACAACTGGCCGGTCGTAGGCCCCACCAGCTATTCGCGGTGAAAAGTCATGGTTAACGTAGACTAGCCGCCTCTAGCCTTTACTCATGTAGTCATGTTTTACAGAGTATTTTTTTGTAAAATTATTATTATTATTACGAGTAATATATTATTAAGAACGGTGTAGTCAATATACTTTGAAATGTAGAAAAAAGTCATTTAACATTTAACATTAAATTAAAAGAAATTATAATAGTTCGTTGTTAATTATTAAATTAAACTATTAAAAGAAAATACAATTTATTCTTTTGTGATTTTTTATTACTACTATTTTTCCTTTACGGGAACACTCATCCTCTTGACCCCTCAACCATCACTTTCACTCTCAGCAATCTCTTAAACTATATTTAGAATATTTAGACACGCATCATTTTATTTTACTATAAAAATAGCCATTTTATTAACTTTTAATAACCATTTCACTAACCTTAATGTACCATCATTTACGCATAAAATATTTTCTTAAACAAAGCCTTAAGGCTATCATTAAATAAATCCAATTTTTTATCATTACACTTTTTCTACCTTTATTTTTCAAATTTTATTACTTATAACTATACATTTTAATTTTATGAACTATGCTTTTATATATATTGGAAACGAGCTAAAATATAGAATATGGATATCATAATTTTGAACTTATAAAGATAAAGATTACTCCTTCCGTCCCAAAATAATAATCATTTGACAAAAAATATACAGTTTAATAAAAATATAATCATTACTATTTTCTATTTGTTACTTTTTACAGAATGCCAATTTTACTCTTAACCAATTAATTACTACTTTCTTAAAAATTTGTAATAATAATTTCACTTAAGGTAAATATGATAATCACGATAAAACTTCTTTATCTATTTTAGAAAATGAACAATTAATTTGGTACGTCCGAAAAATAAAATATGTACTATATTTTCAAGACGGACAGAGTATAAAATGGACAGTACTTATAAATTATACACATAGATCACCAATTTCTTGATGATCATATATAGCACAAATTACTATTCTCCATTATAATCAAGGTTTTTTGATAAATACTTATTGTGACTAAACAAATACTTTAATAGTTATATAGAGTTATTATGGATTATGGAAAATAATGTACGTATTCGGTATAACACAAGTTTCTAAATAAAACAGTTTGTGAGTTACAACCAATCTTTATAAACGGATAAACGGAAAAGGTTTTTAATATTCAGGCTATTCGAAGTGGACGAGTATTTTTACGTAAAGTGTACGCGGTCTAATCGGGTATTAGGACGTCAACTACTAGATTATCTTGATAATGGTTTACAACCAATGTTTATGAACACGATAATCACTTTGGGTAGATATGTGGAAATTTATTATATTTTCGTTGCACGGCTCAGCGTAAAAGATTTTGTTACGTTTTCGAATAACTTTTTTCATATTTTATCAATTGATAATAAAATAATTAATGAATTGGCTTTGTCACGGTTGCATTAAGTTACAACGTAAGGTGAGTATTTGATATTCTTCTATTCTTCTATATTTTTAAAAAAATATTCAATTACTAAACAAAAGATTTCTTTAAATTTGCTATCGTGGCCAAAAAGTGCATTAAGTTTCAATGAGTGGTGAGTGTTTCATATTCCTCCTGTTTTTAATCAAATTTAAGATCATATCGATACCTTCGGTTTAATTTTATCTCGATTGTGGTTTTGATGAATTCAATGTGATTGGTATTTTATAAACGAAAAGAAAATACTAAAATCGTGAAGTTTTAGTTAGTTGTGTATAATCTTGCAACCGAAAAAAAAATCAGGTTTCTTTTGGAAAGATTTTGTTTCTTACTTAACAAATTCAAAGTCGTAACAATAACAATTTATTATGTCAAAGTAGGAGTGTACATAAATGGTCCTGGACCACCAGAACCGTCAAAACGAATGGGGACTGAACTTGAATCGAACCAACCTGAAGTACAATGGTCCAGTTCTCGATTTATCTTACAGCCTTAATGATTCGCGATTCGGTCCGGTTTTAGAACCGATAAAAATGGTTTGGACTGTCATAACTGACTAAAAAGAAATAGATACATATAGAATTGATACGTATATGTTTTAATATTGATAAGATAAATATTATTTAAGTTTCCTTAGGTTTGTATCTTTAATAATGTCGATTGTTGAACATCTACAGTTTTTTATACACTTTTTTTTTGTTTGAAAAAAACTTAAATATATATCTTACGTTTTAAATGTAGAAACATTTTAGTTTTTGATTATTAGACAATTTTTAATTTTATATTTATTTTATAACTACATGCTTTTAGAAATCTTCTTCTTTATAACATATGTGACATGTATTATTCGGTTCGTGGTTTTGAACCAAAATCGCAAGAATCGAACTGGTATCAGACCGGACCAAAACCAAATTATATGGTGTGGTTCATGGTCCTTGATTTTTCAATTATTTGTTTGCGGTCGAGTTCGATTTTGATCCGGTTTGGTGCAGTTCTTGTACCACGTACACCTCTATCCCAAAGGAAATGATAAAAGAATAGAGTCATAAATTTAATATTAACCGAACGAATATAGAAAAACGAGTTTTTATGTCCTCTCCAATGGTGTCCTCCAAACACTTTTTACTCCATATATGGAGATTTGGAGAAACTATTTTGAAGAAATAAACTCCAATGGGTACTTAAAATATGAGGAAATTAATTTTTTCTCGATAATTAAAGAAATCTTACCCCTCATTCAACACCACTTTATCATTATAATCTATGATTTTTAATGAACTTAATAACATTTATATACTTATATTTAATGGAGGAAAGTTCAATGTAAAATGATAAAAAAAAAATGTAAAATAAATGAACCAATAGGATTGCTCCATTCCAATTACCCATTTCCACATTTTTTTTTCTAAACCTAAATATCTCACAAACCGTATATCCATAAATTATAAAAATTACACCGTTAAAATCAGCGTCTTTTTATCTTTAATTAGAGATGTTACATGACATACTTTCGACGAACTTTTTTTTTCGTTTTCTAATGGGTATGTGAAATTCGTAATAATAAATCACATGTGATTTAACACTCACATGTGAATATATTTACAATCAAATTATAAGTTTTAAATCACTAACTATAAACACATGTGAATAATCAAATTTACAAGTTATAAGTTTAAAATCACATAAAAATAATTTATTTGATGATTTAATAAACCTTCAGAAAATTTTTTAGCTATAATCACATGTGATTAAACATTAAATTATTAATCAAATTTGAATAAAGTGTAAATAAATACGAATTGTAAATAATTATTTATAATTATACATGTAAATAAATATAAATGTGAAATCACATGTGAATTATCAGTTATTATCACATAATTCATTTGAAAAAACACATGTGATTAAACCTCAAATCAATAATCATGTGTGATTTTGACCGTAAACGAATGCAATTCCTAAAATCTTATTTATATTTGTTTATATGAATGAATAATAAGTTGTAATCATGTGTGAGTTAACATCCACGATTGATGAATAGTTGTGTACCAGTTAATTTACTCATAAATCACACGTGATTATATATAAAATCACATTTGATTATATAAGTCACATTTTTTACGACCCAACAAAAATGGAAAAAAAATTGTCGAAAATATAGCTTGCTGGATCTCTAATCGAAGAGAAAAAGACTCTGATTCGAATATATAATTTTTATAATTTTTGGTCATGTCGTTCGTGAGATATTTGATTTTAAAGATACGAATGGAAATTGAGTTTTAAATGAAATTGAGCAATCCTATTGGTTCTACCATTATTCATCTTTTTAGCATTCTATATTGAACCCACCTCATATTAAATATGTATTAATGTTAGTTAGTAATAAATATGTAAATAATAACTTAATACAATCATGTTATATCAAAATATTTAACATACATCAATAATTATTAAGAGAATATTGATTAAAAAGTATAAAACATTTCAATATCACACAAAAAAATCAACTAAATAAAAGTACGATTACAGTATAGTAAAAAAGATAAAATTTAAGATTTTTTTGCTTGACATAAGCAAATTAGAGATAAAGACGTCAATTTGAACTTCGAAATTCATGTATCCAACATTTATTAGATCGATATGATAATTTCAAAAATTAGAAGATAATGTTTGATATGATAGTTTCAAAAATTAGAAGATAATGTTGTAGTATAATGTAATTTATGTTGTTTGTTATAATTTGAAACGTCCAAGATTTTTTATTTTTTTTTTTATACTCATTTAAATTCTCAAAACACTTTATATATTAATATAAGGTAATATTCACATTGTTATCACCAAAACATACATTTTGTCTTTTCAAAATATTACACGTTTTTATCGAGCATGATTTACGAGTCTCTCCTCTTACTATCTTGCCATAGTAAGTCCATCACTAGCAGCCCTCGAGTCGCTTGCCCGGATTCCCACCATTCATTCCTCTTGACGTACCTATCACACACAACAATCAACACGTAAGCATATTGCTTAGTAAGCACAGGAAAGGTACAATCACATATAAATAATTTATCACAATTGATCACTCAGCAACTGGCAATTCAACTCATACGACTAGGCACAATTGATCACTCAACAATTGGCCCTTATGGGTACAATTGATCACTCAGCAATTGACCGCTCAACTCATACAACTAGGCACAATTGATCACTCAGCAATTGGCCGCTCAACTCATACAACTAGGCACAATTGATCACTCAGCAATTGACCGCTCAACTCATACAACTAGGCACAATTGATCACTCAGCAATTGGTCGTACAACATAATCAACCAATTAAACTCTTTACTCTCCTACTACTTACCTCGAAGGCGACGTTCAGATATTCACAACTCGCTATCCGAAGTACCTGTCGAGACGTTCAGATTAATCAACTTTTATTTATTAATCTCTGCGACACTATCCCCTTGTGTCGCTACACTTCCTGGCGACACTAACTTAGTGTCGCACATCACACTATTGCGACACAACCTGCGACACAACCTCTTAGTGTCGCTAAAACAACAATTACAACTAACAGTGGAAACAAGCGACACAAGCTGCGACACAATCTCTTAGTGTCGCTATAGCAACAGTTGTAACCAGCAGTAGAAACTTAGCGACACCAACTGCGGCATTAACTCTTTGTGTCGCTAAAGCAACAATATTAACTTGTGACACTATCATTGCGACACAAGCCTTGTGTCGCAATGACGAACAGAACAGCAGAACTCTTATGCAATTACATGTATCTGGGTGATTTCAACACCCCAATTTCAAACCAGTTTCACTAGTTGATTAATACATACACACAACTCAGTTCAAAATACATCCAAACTCAGTTTAATCAACCCAACATTTTACCCACAATTTACCCACTTTTAAACTCAATTAAATATCAAACTTTGATCAATAACATCTGGGTAACTGAAATTCGATCAAGATTCAAGCTTCTTACCTGAAATTGCAAAGAAACACTTTCACAATTCACCCTCCACGCTTAATTCTTGATTTCACTCTTTGTTTCCTTTTTCTTTTCTCTCACTAAAGTTACACACACACACTTGCACGAACTGGAGATACTTTCTATTTTCTGGAATGTTTTAGAATGCGTATTATGTTTAATTTCACACGAAGTTACACAAATTACCCCTACTAACCGCCTTTCAACCCGACACTGCGACACAAGCCTTGTGTCGCACTGGGCTTTGTGTCGCTACCTGCGACACTAGCCCTTGTGTCGCTACCTGCGACACTAGCCCTTGTGTCGCATAACAGCACACAACAACAATTTTAACGAATTTCGGGGTGTTACATAATTTTCGTTGTTGATTATATATATTGACTATCTAGCGTAAATTTCAAATATTATACATCCACATTCTGTTAAAAACTTCAACTGAGAATATATGATTTCAACGAACTTAACTAAATAAAATGTATATATTTTTTCCTATTAAATAATGAAGTATTGTATAAAAAGTTAAATTATTTTAGTATAATAAAAGTGTTGGAGTTGAAATTTTGGAGTAGGATGACTGAGAAGAAAAAAATTTAAGGAATAATATTACATAAAGATGTTGTATTTTTTACATATTTGGAGATGGAGAAATGAAGATATTTGGAAATGACCTTAGACAATTCTCAACCACTGATGCATCAGTTGGCGTCAAATCATCACCACGTAAGCACTTCAACAAACTAACTGAACACTGTCAATCCTGACATATCACTCAATTTTTGTGGACCTCACACATAATTTACTTTATATATTTAAGACACAATATTAAATAAAAGAATTCATTAAAATTAACAACATTACATTAATTAAAAATAAAACATTACAATAACTAAAAAAACATACTACAATAAAAATAGTAAATATAAAATAATAGTCTAGTGCTTGACTTTTAATGGCTTAGTTTATTCCATTTAACGATCAGTTGATATGTAGTACGTTTCACCTCAACTTCAGAGTTGTAGTCTTTTTTTTACGGTGTCCCGAGAAACTTTTTTTCGAAAATGAAGTTCCATCGGACAATTTTTTGAAGTTTTGACCCACTGTTCGTTCAAGATTTTGTGATCATTCTCGGTCCATTTTAATTTTTGTTATTTTCTTCTTTTTCTTCAATAACGTATGATGGTGTTTGGATGTTTTGGAGATGAATTTTTGAAGAATTGTGGTGATGTTTATACATTTTTTGTGAGGTGTGTGAAAATAATTGTTTTGGTGTGTAGATATATGAAGTGTATGAATTTTAGTTAAGTTGTATGTATATTTATAGTGTGTTTGAAATAGAAGAAAGTGGTAAAAATAATTCTTTTTTAAATTTAAAACGGAAATATTATCGTTAAAAAAATAAAAACATTCAACGGTAAAAAAAAAATAAAAAATGTTGCGGGCCCCACCTTCACTTCAGTTTTCCGTCACCAAACCAAAGCTCAATTGACTAACGCGTGAACGACGCGGCAGTGCCAACGCCGTCAGTCAGCCGACGCGAGCCGATGCCCAAACCGAAGGGTGCGTTGGGATTGCTCTTAGGCCTTTTCAAATGGGTAATTAATTTCTTCAAATACGGATATTTGGAGCACAAAAAGTGAAGAAATCACACTCCAAAGTTTGCTTCAAATTTAAAGAATTTTTTAATTTTTTTTTAGTAACGTTGTTTTCCTTCGTATGTGGAGCAAACATATCCATTTCTCCATATTTGGAGCAAAACACATTCTGTTTCGAAGGAGATCGTTGGAGATGAAAGTTTTTGAATGAAGTATATTTCAAAAAGATGCTATTAAATAATATATGATTTGAGAAGACTTAGCCTCATGTTTGATCGCTTGGTTTGGTTTTTATTATTATAGTAATACTAGTTTTAAGACTTGTGCGTAAACACGGACTAAATGTAAAAATAATACTTATTTTAGTTTTTAATTATACAAAGCATAGTTTTTCTTTGATCAATATAGAGTTTTAAACCCGTGTATACACACAGTTAACGTAAAATGAAACTAAGTATAATTTTTATTTTATTAATATAATGTTATAATTTTAAACTCGTTTATGCTCACAGAAACTGTTAAATGATCCGTTCATTGTATTTAATATATAGAGTTTTAATTTAAACCTGTATTTACACATAACACAGTTAATGTAAAGTGAAACTTTAGCACAATTTTTTTTTAATTATTATCAATATAGAGTTTTAAACCCGTGTATGCACACGAAAACTGTTAAATAAATACTTCATCCATTCGTTGTGATTAAAATATAGAGTTTTAATTTAAACCCGCGTATACACATGACAAAGTTAATGTACAATGAAACTTAAGCATAGTTATTTTTAATTATTATTAATATAGAATTTTAAACCCGTGTATGCACACGATTATTGTAAAATGAATACGTAATTCGTTCATTGTAAATATGTAATGTAAAAACAAATATTTTTGTTTGTTTCATAGAGTTCTAATGATAATAATAATAATTAATTAATTAATATTTAACATATTAAATTAGTTCATGAATACATACTCACTTGCATGTTTTACTGATGTGTAGAAAATAACATTTAATTAATATTTATATTGTTTGATAAGATATAAGCTTGTTATTGTTAATATATATAATAAAATTGTTAAGATAAGGTTTATGGAGAATTATTTTTGACATGATTTATTTTTTTATAATAGATTATTTATGAAAAATAATTAATTAGATTTTTTAGAAAAATTAAATGATTTGATTGGTAATGGATGTTTGATGAAATTAAGAAATTTGATTGGTTAATAAGGTTCAATTTTGCATAAAAATTATGATTTGATTGGTCAATTGGATGTTTGATGAAATTAAGAAATTTGATTAGTTAATAAGGTTCAATTTGCATAGAAATTTTTTAGGAGAGGTTTTCTTTTATTAATATTTAGATTTAGATTAGATTATATAGATAGATTAGATTAGATTTAGATTTAGATATTTTTATGTTTATTTTACTTTTTTATAAATTTGGAAGGCAACTCTATAAGTAGTCTTTTTAGTCAGTTAGTTGATTTGATTTTTACACTGTTGATACAAGCAACCCACGAAAACTCATACCACAACGGTTAAAATTCGACATTCTCTTAGTTTTACGTATATTATACAAGTTTAGTAAGCAAAATTGTTTAGTTTTACTTTAAAACCAAAAATATGGTAAGATTCAAAGGGGTCAGTGCATTTTGATGGAAACGTGGGACAAACGATCTCAGCTATTAATTTATGTGATAAACGAATCAGATTTGATATACTTTAATAACACTGTATTCGTGAAATGTAATGTTATAAATCTAGACTGTTAATCAAATAAATCAACGAGTACCATCACATGAACCTCTTTTTCTCTCAAATGTCAGTCTTATCTCACACCTCACACAAAATCACAAACATTAAAGAATAATGTTAATAATAAATAAAATTAATAGATTTTATGTTAATAAATTAAAAATCAAACGGATAAATAGAATGCGAGGGGCGGCGGGACAGTTTTATGCGGCCAACAGTTTGATAATATGGGAGTATTTAATTTTGTTTTGACATCGTTTTAGTGTATGTGATGAGGCGTGTCGTAATCGCATTGGGTTTGTTTACTACCCAAATAGACAACTTATATCACTATAATTTTCGTATTTAAATTAAATTAAAAATTATCCTTATTATCAAATGGATATTAAGGTACGATTACTACTTTTTCTGTTTCTTTTTTATAAAATTTTGTTGTCGTTATCAAACCATTTATTCAAAACGAGAAGATAAGAGCTAACTCACGTAACTTTTATTAGCAAAAGTGGGAATTATCAATGCCATCTACTAATTAATTCTATTAACAATGTTTTTTTTTCCTATTTGTTACCGTGTAAATGTAAATATGATAAACAATACACTAAATAACATTGTCACAATATTAAATTATATTAGATATCCATGAAGGTATCAATTGTAGGACATAATTCTAAATGTCTTTAATAATGATTTTTATACTGAATTTTGTTGTAGTTTATAGGTAGAAAAAATAATTAGAGGATCGATATGATGATTAATTATTAATGCGCCATTTTTTATGTATAAATTCCTTCTTATAAATTCATTAATAAAACTCATTACATACGGTTTGAACTTTTAAGAACATGTAGATATGTTGAACAACAATTCATACAATTCGGTAATTTTTTATTTTTTTTTGCGTTATGGATGAATAAGTAGATACAAATCTAGCTTCTTCTCATATATTGTGCATTTCAAACTAACTAATCATTGGTAAGAATCAACATCGCCAAATCGTCGACATGTTACACTTGCTTCATCATTCATATATATCATATATATTAATTAAAGAAATATATATTTTATATATGTTTTATAATATAATAATAGCATAAACACAAAAAATATGATATAATTAAAAATTGCAATTGTATGGACTTTGAAGGGTGGTGGGGAATAGCGGATGCAATTACCGGTATCTTGTCGGGAGAAAAAGACTAGACGGACAAAAAGCAAGCCATAAAAAGGAGTCACTTACAATGCATGTGATAGATTACACTTGGCTTGCTGACTCTATGTCAGCTTCAAAGGCTATTTCACTTGTAGTATAATTAATTTGATTATTTTCTAATTTTTTTAATTAACAACACAAAATAGACCCAACATGTTTAGGGGATGTTTACCTAAGTTTATAACTAAAGTCTAGTGTAAATGTATTTGTGTGATGCAATATTAACTAGTAGTGACGATAAATAGGCGTGGTGATGTAAACGAGTGATGAAGTGATCAGAGTGTTTGTACCTACATACGTGTTTTGAAAGTGTGATATATGATACGTATTTTGTGTTAAAATATCTATTAAATAGTTTATAAGCTTACCTTTATTGATTAACTAAACTTTTATAAAATTAAGTTGATAAACATTGCCGCTAAACAAAGTTTATAAGTTATTCTAAACCATAGAATTAGGATTAACCCAATGCCTAACGAAGAAATTAAGACCATTGAAATCGGTCAAAAGTTTTGAAGGTAACAAAATGTATTGAATTAACTATTGATTGAAAATAGAAGAAATCAAGATGAATAAGAAATACAAACAAAATGTTGATAGTTAGTGTTTCATAAACAATATTTATAATACTTACAAAATTATATTATCGTTTTCAATCGTTTTCCAACATTTTCATTGACAAATAAGCCAGATATGGAAAATAGATTCTCCTGTATATTAATTAATTATGTTTTTTGTATTTATATTTTTTATTTATTTCATTTTGTTTGTATCGATCGCTAATACATGAATGTTCAACAACATTATTTTTATTTTATTTTAATTTTTTCAAACAATTTACTTTACTTTACCTAAGAGAGTCCAAAAATGACAGTTGTTCGTTGGTATCATGCGCATATGAGGTTTATCTATGTTGTTGTATCTTTTTTATTTATTTATTAATAGAGTTTAACGTTGAGGAATGCACTTATCTTTACTAATATCTCTATAGTGTTGTACCTAAAATGGATGTTGCGTCAGTTGTCTACATACAATATACCAAAATTGAAAGGTTAATATACACAATAGACCAAAACGAAATTAGGTACACACTATAGAGATCGGACTAAAGTTGAGTGTATTCCGCTGCACTAATCTCTTATTAATATTATTTTTTGGGCAAATAGTTATAAAATGTATCAAACTTGTCACGAAATCCTATTGTATGCATCATACTTTCAAAACTTCTATTGTGTGTACTCAACTTACTAATCTCCCCTATTGTGTGTAGTAATTAACCTGAAACATGTTCTTTGCTTACGCGTATCGGTTAATCACCTTTTATTTCATGTCACCACTCATGTAGGAGCCACATAAGACCATTAAAATGTATCAAACTTAAGAAATATATCATACTTTTATTTATAACATTTTATTATCAGACCGTGTAATTTTCACAACCATTCTCACCACCATACCTTCATCTTCTTCAAAAGTCTCTATCAACAATTGGTCACACTTAGATGGTGAAGACGCTGGAGATGGTGGGATGTTTGAGATTATAGTGAGATAGAGATGGTAGTGACGTCAATAAAAATTGGTGATGTTTGGAAATAGTTGTGAGATGGAGTTGATAGGTTTGTGGGTTAACGTGGTATAAATTGGTTGTGGTGGTGGTGCCACCATAAAAATGGTGGAGAAGTGTCATGCCGGAGTTAGGTGATGTTTTGGAGATTGTAGTAAGATGGAGATGATAGGGTTCGAGGTTAAGAAGGTGTAAATTGTTCTTGGTGGTGTCACCGAAAAAAATGGTGTCGTCGAAAAAAATGGTGAAGATGATGGTGACACTGAAGATGGTGATGTTTTGGAGACACTCGAGAGGTGTTGATGATAGAGATTAGTGGTTAAAGAGGTGTAAATTGGTTGTAGTAGTGTCGCCGGCAAAAATGGTGGAGATGGTGATTACGTCGGAGACGGTCATGTTTTGGGGATCGTGGTGATGTAGAGATGATAGCATTGGTGGTTAAAGATGTGTAAATTGGTTGTGTTGGTGTTGCCGGAAAAATAGTGTCGCCTGAAAAGACGGTGTTACCGGCAAATTGAAGAAGATGATGACGTGAAAAATGTATCGTACTCTTGGTGAGATGACACTGACTTAACAATGCCACATAAAATGTTCAAGCCACCTAAGCTAATTTTGACTGTCATCTGGTGTTTCAGGTTAATTACTATACACAATAGGAAAGATTAGTAAGTTGATACACACAATAGAACTTTTCAAATTAGGATATATACAATATGATTTTTGAGAAAGTTCAAACATTTGCGGATAATTTTATCTATTTTTTTAACAGTATATTAATTTGTTTTTTTGAAACGGATGTTTATTCTAGTCTAGTATAATCTAATGATATACAAACACGTGAAAACTGTATTTATCATGTAGATAATAGATAATATAATAGATATAGATAAAAGATAGATATAAAATTTGAGTATATACATCAAATTAACTAGATTTAAAGTAAAATCTATATCAATAGTTCAACTTAAAATTTTATTTTAAGCCTCTCAAAAGCTTGTGACACTCTTAAGGGTCTCTTCAATAAAGATTTTTTCTAAATTGTTTTTGTACAAATAATTTTTAGAAAAAGTTTTATTAATTGAAGAAAAAGCTTTGCTTAGCAAAATTGAGAATTTTCAAGCTTTTGGGTTAATGTTTTTTGAAAGTTTATGCGTGTAGTATTTATAGAGAAAAAAAAATTTAAAGTTTTTTCTCATTGGAGTTAAGCCTTCTTTGAAAAAGATTTCTAATATAAACTAACGTGAGCATTAGTACCGAAATCCCAACACCGTACACGTACCATACCATTCCTGTACCCGTACCGGTACCATCCCATTTCAAATGGTACGATATTCGGTACTTATATAAACGTTTTTTTTATGCGGTACTTTCGGGATGGTATCGGTATTTTTTCGGTTTAGTACACGGTCCCAATTTATAGAAGATATTATTATCTATTAAGAAACTAGATTCCAATCCCGTGTGTACACATGAACCGTTAAATTTGTATTTAATTGTTATAACTATCAATATAATGTGTACGATAAAATTCTAGGGTTTCACCTTATTTAAAAAAATACTCAATAACGTTTGCAATAAAATTATATAAGGTAGTATCTATATTAAGCGTATAGTTGGAGTCATGTTAATTTTACTTTTTGTATACAACTTTGAGTGTGTAAGGGATAAATTTTATCAACCGAAGACAAGATAAATCAAACAACCTTCCACTATAAATGTATCTAATTATATTTAACAATCATAAAAGCTAAAGTTGTAACACGAAGGAGCAACTATATTATTTGTAAGACCTTTTTTGTAATAGGGGCATATAGAAATTTCAATTAAGGTTGACATATTACTTATATACCCAACTACCCAAATGATATACACGGAGAATCACTTTGATGTATGAGAAATTGATTTTTAAATAGTTGTTATTTTTAACTTTTGTGTGTACATCGAAAACATAAGCATGTCAATTATTTGTCATCTTTTTGTTTAAGTTGTCATATTTAGTTCAGTTTGGTATTGAGGTGGTGTTATGTTTTTGTATTGTACCACGTTTTACAGTTGATCATTGTTCACTTTAGTATTGTTATACTTTCGGTACCAAGCGGGTATAGTACCACATTTTACCGTACCAGTACCCGTACCGTACCGGTACCATACCACTTCGGTTGGTACAATATTCGGTACTCACATTAGGGCAAAAAAGAAAAGCGGTACCAACCAGTTTGGTACGGTACGGTACCGGTTTCGTACCACACTCATCCTTACGTGACATTGTAAAAAAACATTATAAATAGTACCAAATTTTTATTATATATGTACTATATCCTATAAGTTGTAATAATTTGTATTGCTAGGTATTAAATAATCAAAAGACCGTTGATCCGAAGATATTGAGGTGCGCTAAAAACTACTAGTACAAGGTTTATTTTAAATTTTTGTAAATTGGGTGTGTATATATATATGTGTTTAGGAGTGTTTTGTAGTTGTCTTTCTAAAAAAGTTAAGATCAAACATTAACCAAATGATATTTGACTTAGCGGTATGATGTGTATATAACGTGTAATGGTGGTTAGGACTGTCGCTCAAAACTTTTTAAAGAAAAAAAGAAGAAGAAAGTAAAATATCAAACATCTAACAATATATAATAATAATGTTGATAATTGATAATCATGGAAACATGCTATTTTGTTGGTCAATTGATAAGTACTGTAGTTATACATTCTTTGTTGAACTATGTATTGATCGGGCCTGGCCACAAATGTTTAGCTACGGTAAATTCTTCCTATAATCCTATCCTATTAAGATATAACAAACTGTTAGCCTCATCAGGGGCAGGGGAAGTTCCCCTAATCAAGCTCCGACGTAAGTGTAAATGTGTTTTATTCATTCATCATGTCATGTATGTATTTTATTATTTTTGCTTATCGGTTTGTGAGTGTAATTCACGCTTCCTCTTCTCCCATCGTCAGTGGCTGACCCAGAAAATTTAATCACTGGTAGCATAAAAAAATTAAACCTCACTTTGCTTCATAGTTTATTACGTATATTTAAACAATGAGATGTACCATCTAAAAAAGAATGGTAGCACTCTTAAAAAATCAATTTTTTTCAACAAATTACACTAATTCGGCTTAATTGACGGTGACATGTAATACCACTGAATTTAACGTAGGTCCGTCCCTTGCCATCGTTTTCCTTTTCCTATGTTATGCCTTTCCCGACGTTCTACTTTTGATGTCATTTCGGACCACAAGTTACCTTATCAATTATAAAATCATAACTATTTATCACAAATATCTAAACCCAAATCTATCATCCTTTTCAATATTTAAAATTCCGTCGTGTCTTTTGGCACTAGACTTTATTTTAGTTTTTATTCTTTGGCATTATAATTAAAATATAATTTCACATAAACTCAATACTTTATTCTCATCAACTTTTCATGCATCGGTTAACCCCCAATAAAAAAACCAATAGAGTACTTTTGACTATGTAATACTCCATTGTGTCATAAATCTCACAATACCATTTATTCATGACACATAGATATATTTGCTAATCGTTTCCAAAAAGATATTAATATTAATACTAATTTATTTAAACCTTCATCATTTGGTATCATTTATAACTTTGCTTTTCCAAATTTTTTTGGTCGATCTAAAATTAATTTAAAGATAAGATTGAGACGTATGATAACGGTAAGTATGATAATGTGATGTCTATATATATACACAAATGGTCGTTTATTCAATATTGTAATATCATAATAATAATGTTATATCATTGATCCAACTCTTATGTATGTCATTTTGTGTATTTTTGTTTGTAAAATTTAGTAAATTTAACATTTCTCTCTATATATAAGGATTTACACTTGTCAAGCTGGACCACAACTTTACACATTTAAATAGTTAAAAATATAAAAAGTGGTGATTTATACACTATATTAAATAAAAATATTTAACATAACTTAATTTAAATTTATATAATACAACTCAACTAAAGATGTATGACAAATTTTGTTAATAATAATCTACAATCATCATCCAATATGATATATTATGATATACTCGTAATAATAAAATGTGATCATGTTACCGGTAAATATTATAATATATGTTTAAATCCTTTGAATAAAATAATACTCTGACAACTTTTTCTCTACTCTACAAGTCACACATATAAAACTATTTTTAATAAATATACGTGCTTGTATGTTTTGGAAGACGCAATGCTTGAATTGATACATACAAGCACATATATACGTGCTTGTATAATTTATATATGTGGTTAAAAAGTATTTTGTTTATAACTAAATGTATACTACGCACTTTTAAACACTTTAGCTACACTCCGATATGATGCTTATTAATAAATAAATAAATAATGTGTTTGATGAGAGAGAATTTGAGAAGAAAGAGAGACATTTGATCGCAATCATTGATTTGTGAGATCAACGGCTCAGATTCACAATACAATAATTTAAGTGCACACTGCTTTTGCCGTAAAATGTAGTGTTGCGAAGATGCTGCGAATCCAAACCCTTGATCACAAAATTCAACAGATGAGATCGTCTGTCCCTTCTTTCCTTCAAAATGCAGTTGCCTCTCTCTGATGACCTTACCAATAATAAAGAATAATAATTTGGTATCCTTTACAATATAGTAGTTATTAATTAACGTAATTTATGTGAATAGTACGTGAAGGTATAATCAAAATAAAATTAAAATCAAACCTTAAAATAAATTATTCATAATAATTAATTAACTTTTATGTTTTCACGGCGACGATTTTTTTATCATGCATAATAATGGCTAACCGATACAAGGACGAAATATGTCCATTGTTTATTAAACGTTACATATAATATTTGGTATGCATGTATTTTAATGAAATAATTACATATTTTAATTTAAAAATATAAGTCAAAGGTGCAAATTGCATATTTTAATGAGAAGAGGGTAGTTGGCCGTTGGCTTCACTGAGGAGTTTACTGCCCCAAATCAGTCTACAGGGTCACCAACTATATTATTTATTGCTAATAATTGCTAAATTGGTTAAGTGATTATTGTGGATTATGAAACTTGATTGTTGTATGATTTTTGTTAAACAGTTATTGCAACAAAAAATATATATTTTTATGTTTTATATTTATAAAAAAACAAAAGAAAATGTGTTTGGGTACTACTAAATGTACCTCCACATTTTTATTTTTTCTACATCTACCAACTTAATAAATACAAATTGAAATTTTTAAAGTCAAAATATTTAAAATTTACATTAGCAATCACAATGAAATTAATTTGTTCATCAATTTCAAGAACCATCTCTAATTATTAATTACTCCGTAAATTACTATTACTATTACTAGTATAAATAAATCATAATGATCTTTACATATCTCACAAATCATCACATAGATATAGTTACTTACTCCATTTCATACGAACATAAAACCTTATGTTTTTTATGCAATTTTTTTTTGTCTTACGTCACAACCTCGTATCTACTATACTTCTGTTAGATAATAAAATACTTATTCTAATATATATGAAATTTTAATAAGAGACTCAAAAGCAAAATTATATAAAACACTAACAATTATTTTAATATTTTTTCCTATCTTATTTTCTTAGACATACTTAAATGACTAACCATCAGGTGCATGAATAACGATAAAACATAGTTGTTTTCTTATGGCCGAAAAAGTTCGTTCGTAGATGAATCATTGTAGGCTAATTTGAAGAATTTATTTACATATTCGCGTAATTTATATGGTTCGCGGTTTAGAAATGTTAAACCGCTATAACCGAACCGGTACCAGATCGGACCAGAACCAACTGGGCACCGAATCGGACCAGAACCGTAGTAAATGTCCCGTTGATGGTTATTGAATTTTCATTTATTGGTTCGCGGTCTAGTCCAATTTGGTTCGGTTCTTGAACTATGTACACCCTTATATCACGTATATTGTTATCTTAGAACTGATATAAAGAGTGTAAACTGAATATGTCTTAAGAATTTGATTATAAGTTCTATATTAAAAGTGTTTATTCAATATGCATAAAAACAAAGAAAATACGACAGAAAAATAAAACAAAGACCTTAACTACTACAGTATAACAAAGAAAAGTAAAAAGATACACGGAATAAGTAAAAAGTCAAATGAAAAAACAGTTAATGCACCTCAAATAGCTAAAAACTAATTAATGTCTAATGATTAATTTAATACCTAATGATTACATGGTATATTGAGTAAATTAATTGGTATATTTAGATCCACCATCTGTTTACGGTGAACATGTTGGAACGCGAACCCAAACTAGAAAGGGAATAATTTCCTATAAGACTATTACACACGTAACTCGTTTGAGCTCTCACTGAGTGAGTTAGATGTATGTGCATTGGTAAAGGTGTAATCACGTAGAGTGAGTTAGATGTATGTGCATTGATAAAGGTGTAATCACGTATGATTGATAACTTTTATCGGTTAGTTTATTAACATGATTTTGTATGTTATTTCATATATCTTAAACTTAAATTATACTACAACAATTTTATTTTTGAAGGTTATAGAATAAAAAACTAAATACCAATGGATGCAACATATTTGAAAACAACTTACATTTATAACATTTTGTTTTTGTAGCGAAATGATTTTTTGTTTGTTAGTAGTTAATAGTGGTTTTAGCGGTGGTTTGTTATTTGAATAATAATAACTAGATCATAACTCGCAAAATTTGCGGGCTACATCAGAAAACTCTTATAACAACATATATTGTAGCACTTTCGTAAAAATTAGATGCAAAAATGTATTCACAGTAAATTCGTTGGGTTCAATCGAGCACAATATTGTTTCAACCATGTTATAATATTCGTAACCATAGCATACTCTAAACATATTTCCATCGTAATGCAAACATATATCAATCAACCTATAGATTATAAAATATAAAATGCATAGGAGTTATTCTAAGTCTTCAGGAATGACTTATTGAACATGATAAAAAAATAAGGATTCCTCTTATTATAAACATGAAATAAAAGTAATATTCAGCGTGTAAAAGATTATCTTATTGTTAAATAGTTCTTGTTCTTTTTAAATCATAAAATTTAAAGTAACAACAAATAAGATTCAATTTTCGTGTTAATCTCCCAGCCTTGCAACCCATAGGGTACTTAGTGCCTAAAGCCTAGCAAAGTAGTTGAATATTGCAAGCCATGCCAATACAGATTATCGTGTAGTCAAAATTTAATACGGTACCTTTATTATTTAAGATGGACGAAACCCACCAATCCACATAATACGACGTTCAGCTCGTAATGTTCACATTCCATATATGATACGAAAACGTCACCTTTAGCTGCTGATATTTTAATCTTAAATATATCATTGAAACGTAAAGTCATTTTTTCAACTATCCGTTGAATTTGACTATCAGTATCACCTGAGTAAATTGCTTTCCTAAGTTCTGTCGTCTATTTAAATTGATCTCTAACCAACGTTCATAAGTTTCTGAAACCACCAATGACACTGTTTCATAAACATCTAATAACATTAGTATATCAATACAAACATAAATTAAAAACAAAAAATTTATCAAGGATATAGTTTAGTCTACAAACAATAGTTATGTTTAATTACGATATTTATGTCATCAATCGCTTGTTAACTAAAAAAATATCCATTGATATATGTAAGAAAATGTAACACTCCGAAATTTGAGGTATTACTTTAATAGGTATAAAATAATTGTTATTAAATTGATATATAAAATATTAGTAGTTATCAAATATTTGAAGTGTTATAAATGGTTAAGTTGGGGATAGTTAGTTAAGTGTCAAACTATAAGATGATAAAATATGAAGGGGGCTAATTGTAGAATTGTTATTTATTGTGGATCAAACTACAAAATTTCTATACATATACATACATATCGATATAGGGAGGAAACTTCTAAAAATTTCCAGAAAATATAGAGAGTTCGTACGTGAGAGAGCAGGAAGAAGAGAAAGAAAGCTTAAGCCCCAAATCATCAAATTGAAGCTAAGGAAATCAGATTCAAGCCTCCATAGTCATCCCTAACCTAGGTAAGACATTATTCTTCTAAAATTTTAACCTAGAAATGGATTTGTGGAAGTTGAGAGTGTAATTATATTTATAAACGAAATTAGGGCTGTGATGGATTGAGTAGTAGCATATATGAGTAGATAAAATGGTGGTTAACACTAATTTAATCTAAAAGTTAACAATTTGAATTGTAGGTGAAATAATTAAGGTGGATTTTGTTCAAATGTTTGTGATTGTTGTAAGCCCACACTAATTACTATGAAGAAAGATGGTTAGAATGCTATTAGTGATGATTAAAGTAGTAAATCAAATAGTTAAACACTTGAATCAATTACTAGTATGAAAGGTGAGAAAGTTACTTGGTTTGACTAAATCAAACCTGGTCAACCCAAGAGGATTATGGGTTGATGATATTGATTAGTTGATAATGATGTGTAGGTTCCCTTTACCTGGACCTATCAGATCGCTGACCTCGAATGTAAGCGTGGAATACAAACAGACGAGTATTGAACGTTTAATCGAATCACACAATTATCTATAACGTTTTCTTTGTATTAACAATTGAAGTATAAACGTTACAATCACTTTCACTCTCTCCCCCTCTCTCTAATTCGTCTTACCTGCTCCAATACGACCAACAACTGGAATCCGAAACCCTAACTCGCTATATATACAAAACCTACTGGACCCTGCGACACAAGCCCGATGTCGCAGGCCCAGCCCATTGCGACACAACCTTTGTGTCGCTATAGTGACACAGGCTCTGTGTCGCACGACCAGTATATTGTGTATTTTTTATAATTACATTTTGTTTACAGACTCGAAAATACAAACTTAATACTTCACACACTCAGACTAATTAACTTTAACAGAACAAACGTTGACCAACTGACTGACACACATTTATGCACCAACATGATGATTACTAATTGTTAAATGTGTTGTTACATTGTTATACGATTATTTGATAGGTTCCAAAGGAGTGGCATTCACCATTGATCATTGATTTCAATTGCTTAAGACATCAAGGTGAGTGGCATGGGGGTTATATGGGTAATGGTTATGTGTTCCGGATTACATACGTGTAAGAGGTTCACATAACCGAGTTGACTGTTTATTATATACTCATATTGTTATGTGTGGTTGATTATGCATGGTAGAGATGTGTTAACATTTGTTAACCTAAGTTGTTGCCAGTTATTTCACGTTGTGCACAATTGTGACTTGCCAGTGGATCAGATATGTGGTTGAATATCTCTACAAATGTTTAGTTGTTGATTGCCAGAAATTTATTATTAAGTGATATTCCTATAATTGCCTATGTGCTCACTAAGCTTTTGGCTTACCTATGTAGTTGTTTAAATGTTGTAGGTGCAAGTGAATTGAGCGGGCAAAGGGAGGGTAAGGCGATTGCGAAGAAATAGCATGGATAAAGACTTGCAAAATTCGGGTTTGGCAAGCTACCCTCTTTTAAATTATCGTTATGATAGCCACGAAGAGTAAATCGCCCTTAGTAATGTCTTTCGAAATGAATATGTAAAAACATAACGGAAATGTCGTTTGTAAGTATTATAGAGTCTAAACAAGTTGGTTACATGTTAAATGTGAATTTTGGGTGAAGTTGTAAGTAGTATGAATGAAGTCTTTTGTTATGGTTGAAAACTCAATTTGGGTCAAATTAGGTATGTTTAAATGGGTCGTTTCATTAAACTTGACGAAGCAATGAGTTGAATTGTTTGACTATATGCAATTGAGTTGAAAAATGAATACAAGTTCTGAAAATGTTCATTTGTGTCAGCTGAGTTGGTTATTAAGATTGGTTTGAAATAAGTGTTTAAATAATTGAAAGTTGGTCAAAGGTCTAAAATCGTTATCTGCACGAAATTTGAAAAAGTGCAAACTTGGAAGTCTCTATTTGATCATTTTGAAAGTGTCTATGAAGTTTCGTAACTCGACTTTAATCAAGTTAAAAGTTGTGCGCGATCAAAGTTGGGTCAAAGGATTGTGTTTTTGCTGAGTTCCTGGTTCAAGGGCAGATACACGATCCCAGTGAGTAGTCAGGATCGCGTAGCACCGCATGAAACCTTTCTGTTGCAATTTTGTGAATAAGTACGCGATCCCAGATAAGGGTTAGGATCGCGTAAACATGAAGAAAGTTTTCTGTTTCGTTTTTGTGCATAAATACGCGATCCCAGAGGATAGCTAGGATCGCGTAACTATGAAGAGATTTTCCTGTTGAGTTTTTGTGCACAAGTACGCGATCCCAAATCTTGGTCAGGATCGCGTAAAATATATAAAAAAAAAATTTTATGGGCGTTTCAGAAAACATACTGTAAAATACCCTAACAACATTTCAAAGATTGTAAAACTGGATAAACAAAATCCCATCTCGAACACTAAACTATTAGTTGGAAGTTAAAATTGATAACTTTACCTTCTTTTGTGCTTCATGGGGGCTCATTCTTTAATTGTTCAAATTTCGATTGATTTTCTTCCAAATGATTGTAATATGTCTAGACGATTAATAAATATAAAACAAAAATTCATATCAACAATTTAAAATATAATTGGTAACAATTTAACATATATTCAAGAATGTGTCTAAGTTTATTGTTCGTTTTCATTATTATTAGACTATATTTAAATCATCCAACACCAGAAAAGCATATATTGAAATACCTAACCTTCTTTCTCATCGTGCACTTCCTAACTGATTCACGTATGTACCTGTGGAAGCCTTTTTTTTTTTCGAAGCCCAATGAAGCAAACTCAAATAATATAAATAAACTTTGGTACCTAGATGAAAAAGATTAACGTATCTATGCATACTTTTTGATCACTTAATATGGATTTGTCTTTCAGAACACAATCAAAGTCTGAAGCATCAGAGGTAATGCATTCATTAGTAGATGTAACAATTAAGTCAAATGTGGATACAACGTCATCTAATATCATATCATTATTTAAAAATAAGAATTGATATAAAGAAAAGGAGTTCAAATCTCAATAGTGATGAATTTTGTGTACACTATTGATTGTGTCATCTGATTCCATAGTAACAAATAAAAAAAATTATGATTCGTAGTTGTGAGCAAATAAAGAATGATAGGTTTTTCGTAAATATCATTTGGCATATTCATATTTTATTTTTTTTGGTAAAAAGTATATATATCCCTATAGAATAAAACATATCGTAAAATAAGGTAAGTTGTTATAAGGAGTATAAATTTACATTATCCGCGAGATTGCATATCAGTACATTTTTCTTGAAGATTTCTAGTAAAAAATAATCTTAAGGCAAATTTTAAGATTGATTCCAAAGTGATGTTACGAATAATGTTATTCTATGGTTAATTTTTTTAGTACAATATGTTGTTATATCTTGACAAATCCAAAGTTTGGTTCGGTTTATTCTGTTCGGTTCGGTTTACAGTTTCCTCGGTTTATTCGGTTCGGGTTGTTCGGTTTTGAATTTTTTTTAGCAAAACCGAAAACCGAACCAAAAACCGAATTCGAATTCGGTTCGGTTTCGGTTAAAATCGAAAAACTTAACTTTTTTTCAAAAACACCTTTCAACATACCAAACTAAGAAATATGCACGATCATACGATACCAATTATATAAATCTAACTATTAATAATTGTTATGTGTTAACAAAATTCGAGTTTATAAAGCATAAAACTGTCAATGTATGTGAATTTTAATATCCAAACAAAACATTTGTTTTTCACAAACACATGGTAGCTAAAAAATTTAAGTTTTCAAAATGTTAAACTCTTCAAGTCTTCAATCGAATTCGAAAAATCACATATATATATTAATATATAAATAATAATATATTTATTAAATCGAATTCGGTTTTGCATTCGGTTTTCGGTTTAACCGAATTCGAAAAATTCAAAACTGAAAACCGAACCGAAAACCGAATTCGAAAAATAATAAACCGAAAACCAAATTCAAATTCGGTTCGGTATTCGGATTAAACGGTTTTAAACCAAATATTTAACACCCCTAATCCAAACGAACTAAAATCACTGACTTATATTATTTTTGACTTAGTATATATGTATGCTTGCATAATTTAATGATTTGTTTTAAGTAACATGCAGTTTCAACTCTAAATTGAATTTGATATTAAATATCAATATCAAATATCTCTTCATTAATAAAATCGTAATACATATACACTTGAATAAACATATATTATAATGTTAATTTGATGTAACAATACTTTGAATATGATTATCAATTATCAATTATCAATTATTATATTAATATTTAATATTAATTGATAACAATATGTACGTATTTACATAGGTTTCTTCTGTTTTAATTAATCAATGTACAAAATATGAGTATGTATGAATTTCTATATTTGTTTGTTTTGCAGAAGTATAGGATCCAGTTACCTATATTGGTAAAACAATATTAGTACACTGTATTTATCCCCCTTTCCAATAAAAATTAGAATTAGAAAGTAAATCAATTAAGACGTCCAACGGAATTAAATGAATTTGCAGTCTACTTATGCAGTTATTTATAAATGCAGGAGACAAATTTGAAAAGAAAAGCATATCTAAATTGCTTCCGAATCGTGAGTTATATATACATGATGATGATGATACGACAATTGATGTGTTGCATAATATTTAATATTTAATATTTTATTTATGGATGATAGATTCACAAATTGTTAATTGATCCTAATATTCTATCATCTACCGTTTTTTTTTTTTATGAATATTATCTCTTTAAATGTTGGATATTTTAATTGGGTTAGAAGGTGTCAAATTTCTTTTAGATTAACTAATCATCATAGCTAATTATGATCAATGGGCTAGATTAAAAAGAATTATATATTTGATGGCCTAGATTAATTTATAAGGTGCGAGAGATTAACTAATTAAGACTTTCTTTTATAAGTAAAAGAGAGAAGAGATAGACGGTCAACATGTATCTTTATGTTATAAGGGTAAACTTAAGATTATATATTACTTTTTAATATTAATAGTAATAGTAATAGTTAAAGTTAAATTATAGTTATACTATTACTATTTACTATTAGAATAATAAAGAACGTAAAATAGTAATAAACAAAAAATTCAATAGAAAAAATGAGATGGGATCATTATAGTACAACAGTTGTTTAAAGTATGAGAGAACTAATTAAATTGTGTCATTTGTACAAAAACTCATTTATCCCATCTTTTTGAAAATTAATTATCTCACAAACGTCAAATCAAAAAATTATGAAAATTGTACCATAAAATTCAGCGTTTTCTTCTCTTCGATTAGATATTTCACAAGATATATTTTCGACTAGTTTTTTTTTTCGTTTTTTGGTGGGTTTTATAAATTACTAACACATGTGTTAACACGTTGCGTTTAGGGTTTAAGATTTTTTGCAAAACCCTAAACCCTAAACGCTTTACAAAACCCTAAACCTTAAATCCTACTAAATCTTAAACCCTGCTAAAACATAAATCCTAAACCCTGCCAAACTCTAAATCATATCCGTAACCTAAATCAAATGTACAACCAAACACTAACACATGTGTTAATAATTTGTAAACCCACTAAAAAATGAAAAAAAAAACTCGTCGAAAGTATACCTTGTGAGATGTCTAACTGCAGAGAAGAAAACGCTGAATTTGATGGTGCAATTTTTATAATTTTTCGATTTGCCGTTTGTAAGATAATTAATTTTTAAGATCTTGAAGGTAATGAATTTTTGTACACGTAGAACAATGATATACTTCAATTCTTTAAAAAATGTTCTACTCTAATCGACTTTTCTATGAAAAAAAATATAAGATTATAAATTACTTTTTTCAATAACATGATTACATCTTATATATCACTTATCAATTTTCTTGGTTATTCTATTTTTTTTTTAAATGAAATTTTGCCCTCATGTTATAAAGGCAAAAATTGTATTATTTTCATAATTTAGTTTATTTAATATGCATTTTAGCAAAGGACTAAAGTTGTAACATTCAAATTTTGGCTTTGGTTAAGAAACCAGTAATTCTTTCTACACCACTCTTTTTAATGCGTAAACACAATATGAGATACCTTATACGAGAATGTTTTTAAGAAATTCTAAAAAGATACTTGTTTTATTAATTAACTTGAAAAGAAGTTTCATTTGTTAGTCAACACTCAAAAGGTCACTATTTATGTAGAGTGACAACTATTAACATAAATCATCGTACCTAAAATCAGTCACAAAATATACAATCATTTTAAATGTACTTTTTTGTCTTGTTATTATAGCACACAAAATGATGTACACAGTTATATATATATATATATATATATATATATATATATATATATATATATATATATATATATATATATATATTATTTTACATTATATAAGAGAAGAAATCTAAACAATATGGGAATTGTATTAAACACAAGTTTCAATTCAATTGTATTGACATTTCAAAAAAGTCCAAATAATGAGGATGATCTAAATTTCGAGAAGATCTATATATAGGTAATGTTATATAAGAATGTTTTTCATCGTCGTAGTATTTTAAGATGATTCAAATTTAGATAAAAACAATTGAAAATCACAAACGAATAAATGGTTTTAACATAATATGGAGTAGTATTCATAATACCTTATTTTACACATGATCAGGGGTGGATGCAGAAGGGGATAGGGGGCAATTGCCTCTAAAAAAAGTAAAATTACGTAAAATAATTTTTTTTAAAGAGTATTAATAATATTTTATAATTTTTGCCTCTCAAAAATGAAAAAAATAATAATAACCTTTTTTGCCCCCTCAGTAATATTGTGCTAGCTCAATTACTTGGTCTAAACAATAATAGTATCTATGTACGAGGGTAGATGGTAGGTGGTTACTTACTTTATTAAAAAAAATAATCATGATTTCTTTTTCTCATCATAGTTTAAAAGTTTGTTCATACTATTTATTACTAAAAATATATAATAAATATAATAACAATATTAATAATAGTCTGCTCTTTCTAAAATAAATAAATAAATATAATACTTTTTATATAATTTCTTTTTTTGAAAGAAAACTAAAATATCTAACAGTTAATATGGTTTTCAAAATTCTTTTGTGGAACATGGTGGTAGGTGGACATATAGAAAGAAAAAAAAAAAAAAATCCCAAATGGTCAAAATAAGGGTAGGTAAAGGGTTTACAAAAACTGCCACCAACCACCACGACGATTAATTAAATTATTTTAATGGACAAAATGAAACTTTGTTTTTAATTATATATTCTTGATTCTTGATTAGTCAAAATCCAAACCACATAATGGAATAGATTTTAAATAAAATAGACCACAAAATCAAATTGGATTCTCAAGTGCATTATTTTTCTTTTGGAAAAGCAGGGACACCATCCTAATGAATGAATCATCCAAATCTAAATGTTAAATCATGTTTTAATCAAGTCAATATAGGTGGAAAATTTAGTAAAATAACTTTATAGTTTTTAAATTGCCTATTTATGCAGAAAGTTCCCTACATGAGCCCAATGCATAAAACTTGACCAAGGTTCCCTACGGTAGTCATTTAAACTAGTTAACTTTGAATCACTACAGGAAGTTAGAGATCGGTTTATATTGACACTAAAACCCTTATTTAGCATCGTTTTGAATCATGAACAATGCCATATTATTGACCAAAAAGGTAGTCAAACAGCTTTTCTTTCAACTAAAAGGTTAAAAGTTTAACCATATATCCACCAAACTGGTTTATAACGATTCAATCACGATCATTCAGTTGGCCCTCCAACTAACTTTTTCGGGTCAATTTGTTGCATGTTAACTTCTTTTTTGTTGCCATATGAAATTCTAGTCTACATCTTACCAACTTAACCTACTTCATAGTCATAATTTAAGATTAAGATTCTCATTCACTTCCAAAACCTGGAAAAGGGATGTTTCGCCACCACACCAAAATTTACCTATCAAAGCATGCAAAAGTCTCGTGTGATGTTTGCTTGCATTTTAATGGGCCCAAATGATCTATAGTTGAGATGGCAAGATGGGCAGGTAGCCTGTTGGGTAAGGGGTCCATATGGGTTCACATCAAAACAAGACATTTATGGTGCAGGTTCAAACAAAACAGATCTTGTCGGGTTGACCCGAAACACTTTTTCCTTTCAAACATGATATTTGTGTTAATTAAGATTGCAAAGACAAAATTTTAGTTAGCATTTAAAGATGTTTTAAAAAACTGTATGCATTGCACGTAGACTTCAATTGATTTCAACCTATTTGACTCGAGAAGATTTTTTTAGTTGACATGTTTGTGATAAATCACAACCCAATTGACCCGTTAATAAGTAGTACGGTCGATACTGCCACCTCTAAGATATAGCATCTGAATCTGTCAAAGGTTACAATGTTGAAAGCAAATGCTTGAATAGTTAAGACACTGCTAAGTTGTGAAGACAAGGGGCAGTAAAGCTGAACTGACGATAACTTAAGTTCAATACAGAAATTATTCAAAAAATTACAGTAAGATTGAATGGCGAGCAACTAATGATGACACACACACACACACACGTGATAACACTAATATGGGTGGCTAACAAAATCACATTCAAGAAAGGTAGTTGAAGATGAGATTCATGTGTCACTGAGTTTCCTGGAGTCAACATGAACAAAAGCTTTTTTTAATCTCGTTACCTAAATCTCCGTGTCAAAGAGACGGATGGTGACTTTTGAGACAATTGCACGAGCAAAAGGTATGTAGCTTAGACTGTACCTGAAATGTATTCCATATTGGTTACATATTTATTCGAATAAATCATCGTATCCTTATTTATGGCAAAACAAGAATGTGGTGAAGGTTCAAAACAAGTTCAGGTCAAACAGTTGGTTTTATTTGCGGATCAAAACAACGGATTGGATTGGTCTGGCCCGTCGACACCTATGTATGGAATACGATTACCAAATGTGTACTTTAAAATTATAAGATAATTACTTTTTAAGTAAAATGATTCTGGACATTGTAAACAAATGAATATACATTAGGTGAACTTTGAGCCATTCAACCCGTTCGACCCATTTGATTAGTTTCATTTTTGTAGCTGAATTTTTCATATTTGACCCGTAATCACTAGTACAATACTAATTGACTCGTTTCCATATAAATGGGTTGGACCTGCCACCTCTAAAGATGACAAACTCACCAAATAAGCGCACATATCTCGCAGAATATGGCTATGATGGTTAATAACTTGTCGTGAATCTGCAAATGAACCATAAAAGGTTACATCAGAAGTCAAAAATCTGCAAATAGATCTGAGTCAACTATAGTTAGAAATGTTTTCTCGTTACAGTATAATAAGAGGTTATTTTGTTCACTCAGTTACTTACCAAAAGAGCACAAACGAGAGCTAGAACAACGCATCCAATATAAACAGATGTGGCATAAATACGAACTGGATCAAACATCATTTGCCGTTGTCGTGTAGCTCCCATAAGGAAAGCTGTGCTGTGAAACAACATAAAAAAGTTTAAAGAAACTTATATTAGAGCTAGGAAAACAAAAACTTGTTTTTTGTCCAAAATAAATAAATAACGTACATTTTGGAATGTCGACTATTTGCAGTTTTGGATAGCGTAGCATATTTACCTTTTATTTTGGTAAATAAACCCCCCTTATTTTGTCGTTATTGAAAGGTACTTTACAAGTTCGATTAATAATTAAAACACTTATTCTAAGCTACATTAGAGAGAAAGGTTGTGTTTCAATATATAAGATGAAGTATATAAACATCTACAAGAAAACATGTCCTTTGGTGTGATAATAAATTCACAGAAAAAAAATAATCATTTTGCAAGCTTTGATTTTTGGAATCGGAATTGAAGCGTATTAAGTTAAAATTCTATAGAGCTTTGTCCTAGCTCTGATTCTAAGCCACAAAATTATATACTGAATTCTGAGAGATAATGTAAATCCTACTGAATTTGGCAAAACAATAATAACCCACCTTCCAACAGCCAACAAGTTGCCAAAGGTAAACAATACAGCAAACTTAATCGGTATGGCAAACACGATCATTGACTGCAAAAGTAAACCATTCAGAATTTCAGATAGTTAACGCCATAAAGTGATAGGGCGGTATCAATTTGTAGATTGGTTATAATCGTCATACTTCAAAGAGTCAAGTGTTTTGGGATTACAGAAGATAAGCAGTTTAGCAGCAAACTGTTTGTGATTATCTACTTAGGGGTTTGGTATTGCTTATTTTGAAGTGCTTATCTACTTAAAAAAATGAGCATGTATCAACGTGCTTAATTTTAAGATTCTATTCCTTCTAAAATAAGCACATAAGCAGCTTTCACAAGAGAATATTAGTAGTGATTTTCAATATAGCATAAGCATGTTCAACTTGTCAGTTGTTATAAAGCGTTTGGATCCGCTTGACAGCACCCAACAGTCAAAATAAGCAATAAGCAGATAAACACTAAAACAATCCCGGAGAGCTCTTTATTTGAGGGTGAAATAAACAGTTACAAATAATCAACATGGTAGTTGCTTAATCTAACTGCTTATCTGAATCTAAGTAATTTACCTCTTATAATCCTTGTGAAATATAAGCCGAATTACCAAACACTCAAACAACTCATTTTCTAATCGTTGCATTTGACACAGCACATAGGCAATCCATACACAATTTCGTGCATTTTGCAATCTGATTCTACTTATATTTTCAAAAGGCATGAGCAGTTTCCATAAGCGAATAAAAAACGCCTCCTAAATCATAAAACCAAATGTTTCTGAATATATTATAATTTCCATCATAAAAGTCCAACCATCATTTCTTCATTTTTCGTTACAGATTGTATCTAACGAAATCGAATAGAACATAAATATAAATCGGAGTACCAGGAACATACAAACGAGTCCAGCTAACGAACAAGCACCAAATCCATATAATCTCTGTAAACATATAAAAAAATCAGTCACATATTGTGTAATTATTTTTAGGGTTCGTTACAAAAAGTGTTAATTAAATTATAAATAATACCTGAGTAGGAGATAAAGAACAGAGACCATCGGTTTCTTCCAACAAATTATCTTGTAATTCTTCATCATCTTCTACTTCTTGTTCTGCGAATAGAGATTGTGCCTGTTTCCACATTTTTAATGATCTAAAATTTTGTTTATCAATGGCTGCTTCACTTCTTTAAACAGCTGTGATTGTAAATTACAGGTGGTGGAGTTGTGGCTTATCAAATATGAGGGGGTTGTTTGTATTCTTACAAAAAGTAGAGGGATGCACGTTTTCTTTAACTATTTATTTACTTTATGTAATATTTTTTTTTCAATAATCAACAGTTTTCTCTTTTTAATAAAAAGCAAAAATTAAATAAATCAATCTTCCTTACATAACTTATCTATTATATATATATATATATATATATATATATATATATATATATATATATATATATATATATATATATATAGGGTGAGGTTCAAATGAGAATGAAAAATTAATCTTCCTTACTTTTTTTATTTATGATTGTACAATATTAGTAACACATATGTTACATGCTGGTATCACATGTGTTACCTGCTGCTGATAATTAATTTTTAAAAACGTGGGGAATGTGATTTTTGTGACACGTGACGCGTTCTTATTGGTTCTTCTATTCTCACAGAAAGTTGTTGTACTCATTTTAACCTCACTCTCTATATATATTTTATATATACTAATTATAAAGCATCTTGATATTTTATTTTAATAAAACTCTTAATAAATTAAGACTCAACATTTACATACTAATATACTAATAATTATAAAGCATCTTGGTATATTATTTTTAGAAACTCTTAATAAATTAAGACTCAACATTTACATATTTAGTCATCTCATTTTACAATATAACTATATTATTTTTACATATTTTTCACTTATCAGTTTTCAGCAATTATATACCGAATCTTGAACTATAAATACAAGCAAACTACTAATATCAACCCGTAATCACGAGTAATTCATCACTAAATAACAAAAATAATATATGATTATCGTTGAGTCATAATTTATAATAAAATACTAAACTCTGCTGCATAATGCGAGTACTGTGGTATTCAGTTATGATACAAAAACTCGAGTGGGCAACTTGAAGTCTTGAAAAACTTATATATTGAAAATAAAGGTAAAAGAATATTATTACATCCATCTATAGTTTTAACGGCAAAAGAAAGTTTTTTAGTCGATGTAAATCTATTAATAAATTCAATCTTATTAGTTAAATCTAATTTTATTTTTTATCATGTCGTAATAAGCTAAGTGTGGATATCTTTGTGTCCCTGTATGATACGAAGTTGCTATGGACGATGTACTTGTTATAAAAAGTCGAGTTCAATGCATTTAATTAATTTTTTTAAGTTTTTTTTCTTCTGAAAAATAATGTCTAATGAGTTAGGCGAAACTCCGATTCTAGATTTTCCTTAAGTAAAGTTCTCGTTTATGGGTTCGATTTTCAATCATAATCGCCTTATACTAGCTCCTACGAATTTATAATAGCTATTTATTCATTTTCATCAAAAGCGTCTATAGAAATTGTCATTATCATTTTATCATTTCACGTATTACTTTTATAAATAATTTGAACTTGTTAATCACTCAAGTATTTAGTAAACATTAAAAAAATAAACTATATCTGTGTAACTCGTGTGTATGGTATGTTTTTACACCCAAGTGTATGTTACTTTTTATACTCAATATCAAATATATCAAATATACTTTCAAAATAGACGTTCAAAACAAATATTGTGATTAAATTTAAACAAATAAATAAAATTTATTTACATACCATGTTCATAAATTATAACTTAAAAAATAAAAAAACTTCAAAATATTTTCCAAATATTATTTGGTTCTCTAAATATCAACCGTCATTATATTTTTCAGATACCAATTTTCATAACGAAGATTAAAGAGTATTAGGCCAAATTTGTTAAAACCTAATAGTAAAAGGGCGAATTTATCAGCCCATACATAATAGAAGGCGGCAAGCTAAAAACAACAATCAATAAAACTCGACTCCAAATCTAATTTACCCCCTTTTTTCATCATCTAAAACCCTCGTATTCGTTAGAAACCCTAGATTTCACCAGTGATTGATTCATATCGTAAAAGCGTACAACAATGTCATCAACACTGTTAGAGCTGACACGTGCGGCTCACGAGGACACCGAGCGGTTCGAGCGACTCATTGTTAAAGATCTACAAAACGAACCGGCTTCAAGTAAGGACCGTCTCTCACAGAGTCATCGTGTTCGCCATATGATTGATCAAATCACATTTACTACTCATAAACTCGTAAGTTTTGCATCTTATTGTGTTATTGTTTGTGTTTTGAATGTGAAAGTATGCTATAGTAATGGCTCTTAACAGAATTGGCATTTATATGTGAAATTTTATGTAAACCTTAGGTTATAAAATTGAACACATTATATCAAATTATGCATTTGATGGGTACTTGATATAGTTACACTACTGGTTTTATGATGTTAGGTTGAAATATATGAAGATAAAGACAATGCTAGGAAGGATGAAATCGCAGCTCTCGGTGGACAAAATGCTACAGGAACAAATGTTTTTAGCGCGTTTTACGACCGGTTGAAAGAGGTCAGTGGTTTCAGCTTATTGTTGCTTTTAGGATGTTATATTATTTTTTGTGTATTGATTTTTAATTTTTAAGCCTTATAGTTAGTTCCTGATAAGTAGCTTCTGAGGGACTTATTATTCATTGGTTTTGGATTTCAAACTTGTCGATTGTTGCATTTTGGTAAATTGCGAAATTTAACTTCCCTGCCGTTTTGTCTTTCTCATGTAGCTGTCGATTTTAGTTTAGCTATTAATTAATCTCTAGCTTTGAGATTTGAGTCATTTTCGTGGAAGTATGAACTCAGTTTGGGTCATTTTTGCCACGTGCTGGCCAGCTTTGAATGAAAATAACTTGATAAAGTACTTAAACTAGGGCCTAGTAAGCTTTTAGAGGAGTTGGCTTTTGTCTAAAATAGTCTGGTCCATTTGAATTATTGTTGTCACTGCTTATATTTAACAGAAATAACTTCTTGTACAGATTCGGGAGTATCATAGGCGTCATCCATCAGCGCGAGTTATTGACACCACTGATGAGTACGAGCAGTTACTTGAAGAAGAACCACAAATTGAGTTCAGTGGGGAGGTTGGTCACTCCCTTTGTTTGTTCTAGTGTCCCCTCTCTCTCTCTATATATGTGTGTGTGTGTGCGCGCACGTGCATGTGGTCAAATTTTATTGTCCAAATTTTTGTCCGTGGTTTGCGAACTGTATATTTCGGTTGTATTTCTAGTACGTCTTTTTTTACTGTTGTATTTTCTTACCGTGCTCGTTTTTTGCAGGAAGCCTATGGACGTTACCTAGATATGCATGAATTGTACAATGACTTTATCAATTCTAAGTTTGGCTCCATCAATCCTGAAACTGGTGAGAAATATGATTATATTGCTTACCTTGAAGTGTTTTCAAAACCACATAAAATCTCCCAGAAGCTGAAAATGTCGAGGTAACAACTAACAACTCCTTCAAGTTCTGACTCTTTTCTCTTATCTGCGTTTATTATTCATCTTTACCGGTGTTTGCAATATATAACTACTGCTTTTCTTGCATAGTTTCACGTTACACAAAATCTTTGGGTCCTATATAAATAACTCTGTATTTTTTTGTTAGTGATTTTTTATTTATATTTTTTTTATAGAGATTAAAACAATATTATAAACCTAGTAGTGGTTGCATATTAGTGTCTTCTTGCTACTTTGTGTTTTGGTACTTGTGACTGGCCAAAAGGAAACGGGAAAACCCTTTCTTGAATCAATGTCTCCAATTCTTGTCGTCTCTTGATCATCTTTTATTTTTCATGATATGTTTGTAGATTCTCTTATTTTTTTTGGGTAAATAGATTCTCTTATTTATCTAAGCATAAGTGAAGAAATGTTGGCCTGATTTTATTTTGTTTCTCCAGGCAGTACAGGGAGTATTTGAGCAAAGTAATTGAATATCTGGTGTATTTCTTTGAGCGCACAGAGCCCCTGCAAGACCTTGATAGGTTATTCTCAAAGGTACTTGCTCATAAATTTCTGTAACTCCTTTTTTATTTCTATTTTGGATAATCATCATTGGTTGCCCCTTCCTAACTATTTGTATCTATTTGTTTCTCTACTCTTGGATAACAAACTTGTTCGGAATTCAAGGTTGTAGCCTCTTATACAGATTTGAGGAAACATTTTTTTTTTGTTTCCAATTTTCCGTTACTACTCAATGAATTGAAACCTAGAGACAGTATTTGCTTATTGTTATAGAATTATGCTTGTGTCCTTATTTTAGTGCTAGGTTTCAATTTTCTCATTTACTTTATTGTATTTCATGTCCGATTGTTATATAGATAACATAATCCAAATTTATTCAGTCAAACGTAAGTTGGGTAGAAATGGCAATGGCTATGTAAATTTGATCCAACTGCGGTTTATAGAAAGTAGCGACGACTCTGTTTTCGTCTCATCAAGCTTTCTAAACCTTTATTAGGGTTGATAAAAATATATTATAATATTGAGTTCAGGGTTCGTTGTTTTAATTGGATGTATCTATGTATATACTGATTCGTTTGCAGATAATTTTTGGAAATTGAGTCACAAGCTCTCTGATTGCTTGATTTCAGGTGGTGTCAGAGTTTGAAGAGCAATGGGCTGATGGCAAAGTAGATGGATGGCAGGACAAGACTTTAGAAAATGGTCATGATCCTGAACAGCATACTGCAGTCGATCTCGACTACTATAGTACAGTTGAGGAGCTGGTTGCACTTGGACTCCAAAGGTTGAAGGAGGTAAGGAGCATATTAGACAAATTTATTTTGCATCTTTGTCTATTTTTAATTACTTGATGCAATATAGCTCATTAATTATGGAAATACTGAAGTTAGTATGTTAACAAATTAACTTTACAATCTGAATTTAACTCTAACATATTATGGTAGGCGTTGGCTGCACTAGGATTGAAGACAGGAGGTACTGTTCAACAGCGTGCAGAAAGGCTTTTTCTAACGAAGGTATTTGCTTTATGAATCACTCTTTGTTTACTGCTTTTTATTACTTTTAAGCATCATCAAGTATACTAGTTTTTGGTAATTGGTAGTAATTTTTTTTTTTTTGAAAATGGTAAGAAGTAAAATAGTTATTTAAGTGGTAGTGATAAACTGGGACGTTCTTGAATCCTGATGATTTATTTTAAAATAGTTATTTGTTTTGCAATGGGGAAATTACTACCTATTATATTTATCGATAGACAAGGATATCCAAATTCATTTCCATTTACATTGAGACCTTATTTCAGGTTTTGGGGCAGATTTAACCTCAATGTGAGTTATTCCATGTCACATGTACTCTGTGTCTTTTCATTAGTGAATATATCGGATCTCATAATCAGTTTCTGTGCATTTGTTATTGTCCCCGCAGCACACACCTCTTGAAAAGCTAGATAAAAAGCATTTTGCAAAAGGTGCACAAAGACCCCAACAGAATGGTGTGGTTGCTACTTCACATCTAGATGAGGATTTAAAAGAAATTGCCCTCATGGAGGCCAAATTAGAGAAGCTATGTGAGCAGTTGTCAGATGTAAGCTTGTCAAATATATATACACACACACACATATTGCACTGTTTTCCTATTCAGATAATAGATGATAGTGGTGACATTTTGTTTCTTTTTCCAGACAATAACAAGAACTAAAGATAAGGTTGTGAATAAACATGGTCAGAATTACGAGGAAATGGGAAGGGACGATGTAAGATCTGTTTCACTTTTGTACTTGTATTAGTTTTGTGTATGTCTACTGTGGTTCACCTTTGTAACTTAATTTTCAGGAGGAAGTACCTGAAGTTGAGAGTGATGATGAGGACCAACAGATATATAATCCTTTGAAGTTGCCAATGGGTTGGGATGGAAAACCTATTCCTTACTGGCTGTACAAGCTCCATGGCCTTGGGCAGGTAATGTTTCTTTTTCTCAAACTTCTCATTTGATTACATTAATGTATACTCGAGTATAATAAGTAGTTTACTTCTTATTGTTTTTTATTATCCTTCAGGAGTTCAAGTGTGAGATATGTGGAAACTATAGCTACTGGGGACGAAGAGCTTATGAGCGTCATTTCAAGGAATTTAGACATCAATATGGTATGCGACGACTTGGTATTCCAAATACCAAGAATTTCAATGAGATCACATCAATTGAGGTATCCCTCTTCCTTTTATTAAATAATAAGTACAAGAATTTTCTTAATGTGGTACAACATATTAATTTTTTTGCAATTGTTCTAATCCATGCTTACTACTTTGATTATTATGATACAGGAAGCACAAAAACTATGGGAGAGAATAAAAGAGAAGCAAGGGGTGAACAAATGGCGACCAGAACTAGAGGAAGAATATGAAGATAGGGATGGCAACATCTACAACAAAAAGACTTACACCGATCTTCAACGCCAAGGATTGATATAATGGATGTTGTCTTCTACCGCAAGTAAGTTTATCTTTTAGCTAGTCATATACTCTTGCATATCACAGGAAAAAGTTAATTTCGAAGCTATATGCATGTCCCTACCGCTAATACCTTTGTTGTGTTTTTGTTTGTATCAGTTTTCAAAAAGTGCAGCGGATGTTTCAATGGGAATTTCGATTACGTTCTCTGGCAGAGGGACATTCTGTGTGACTTTTGTATTGAAGTGAGGCTGCGATCACAAACAAAAAGATTAAATTTTTGGTCAAAGATGTTAATCTCTTTAGGATGACTGTATGCCGGTTCCATTGTATTGGTATTGTAATTTTTCTTTAGTCGCATACTCATATATAAGTAAACCTGACATATCCTTTACTATCTCCGTTTGGTATCTTTGTGCCCGTTGTCACCAATAAGGTGGTAGAGCAAACGTTAACATTCTATTTTTGGCTTTTAAATGGATGGTATTTCTTTCTGACGTCAGAGATGAAGTTTACACGACACTCACTTCAACTGGGTAACGTTTTTTAAATAGATTGACCTTTGCGACCCGAGTCTCTTGCTATAAAGGTTTACTCATTTAAAATATGTTGGATCATGTTTTCTAATAAATTAATTAATTGGGATATAGTAAGTGTATCTTTATCTTTATAAATGTAGGACATACACAATATATTTAATTGTTTAGGCCACTCATACTTCCGTGTACAGGACTATAGTGGAAGGTTTTCTTATATATATGTCATGACTTAGGTATCAATTATCTTTAGAATGAGAATTTCGATCCCTAAATTTGTTACTCTCCCCATTCCATTTATATTGTCCTTTAACATTACTTGTTGGATTTAAAATAGGTTGGACAAATGTCAGTTTTGCACTTGTATCCAAGACAAGTTTGACTGAAAAAAATTAACGAATGAAAGTAATAAATGATGGTATAATAGATAATGTAATGATTTTTTGCAAGTAGATAATCTTTTTAGGACAGACAAAAATAGTAAGGTGGACAAAATAAATGGGAGGGAGGGAGTATTTTTCTTACCCTTTTTGTAGTTAATTTCAAAGTAGAGAGAGCTTTGGCTACATACTTTATTTAAATAAAAACTCTTAACTATTTGAATGGATCGACTTCAAAAGAGAGATTTTCGAGTTCTGCAAATTTGGTCATATAATGTGATTTTCATTTGACTTAAAAGTTATTTAACACAAACCATAAATAACAGCTGAAATGCTATGAAGACTACGTAATCATTCACTTTTCAAGATGCTACAACAGTTATCATGTGATTTTGAAGTGAATTCTGTAGACAAAACAGATCCAAATGGACACGTTATTTTCACGCTGTTTCAGTTGGATTAAGCCTTTGTGTTATCAAGCACCATTTTAACTTTTGTTTCAAATAACGAGCTCATGTTTCCAGCCGATTCTAAACTGGAAATATAGCAAATTCTTTTTTGGTTCTTCAAATTTGTCTGTTGGAACCAGTTTTACATAACCTAACCGAGTTCAAAATAGAGAAATTTCCCATCTGTTTTCAGCAGAAGTGCACCTTCACTAAAATTTCATAAACCCAAAAAAGAAAACACCAAAACTATGATTGAGAAATAAATGTGGTGACTATAAATGTATGATCTTTCTACACTTCTTTGAAAGCCGGCTACTGGTCTTTCTCTATATCTAACATTATTACCTTCCCAAAACCAAAAAACAAAAAGAAAAAAAAAAAAATTTAAAATCAAAATTAAAATTACAAGTTAGTGGAAGAGCTCCTCCTTTGTTAGAGACACCGTTTCTGTATTCCTTTCCTCTATTGCTATCTCTCTAATTCATATATTTTCGGCAATTCGGCGCTTTACATAAACACGGGACTTTGCAGTCATCACTCTCATCTGGATCAAACAAGTAATCATACCTACAACCACAAAAACACCAATGAAAATCAGGAAAAGTATACGCGAGATATATGTTTTGGTTATTGGTTAATTATGAGATAACTTACGTTAATTCATCACCAATGGTCACATTAGTCCTAGCTATAAGCACGATTCGACTTTCGTCACCACCAACGCTCATGATCCTTGCATAGCAGTTTGGATTACACTAGAGACAAAACATGAATGATTACAAATGAAACTATGTTAGAAAAGAGAGGTGTCAGAATGGGTGGGTTTGGTAATGGGTCAAAACCGATAATGTTTAGTATTGTGACGTCGATTGGGTTGAGCCACCGCAAGTGACTTTTTTCCATCTTTAAAACTCGTATATATAACAGATGTGCTAAATATCGTTACAAAAACTAAGTAAGCTATAGCAAAATTTATTTAACTATTCGAATAAAACAATTATGCAGTCATGTATGCATTTAAAACACACTTCAGGTGACTTTCACCCATTTGACCCATTTCCTTTTTAGCTACGTTGTAATATGTTAACCATTTGACGCATTAGAAATGCAAGGTAAAACGGTTGTTAGGGAACTTACGGAGTGATTGATTAGGCGCGCAACGTTTCCTTTATCTGTTGCATCAACGACGACTTCTTCACTGATTTTAAACAGCTGCAAACAAGATTTTGACCAAGTCAACTCAGTATTATTTGTGGTTTGACGTTGTAAATTACATGAAAGGAGTTAGAAACTAACATAGCAGTCTTTGCCTTCTCTTCGATATTGTGCTTCTCTTAAATCAGCAACACTGCCCCTCACTTGCTCACCACGATATTCCAAAACCTGGAGAATTTGTGTACATAAACGATTCATATTGGATGAAAGTAAATGTCCGAAATACCCATCAATGAAGACAGAATAGAAGAATCTTGTTGAATGTCTTTACTTGAAGAGCTGTCATAAAATATTCTTAAATGTAACAAATCAAGTATTAGACTTTACCATTTCACCCTCCATGATGTTTCGACGTGCAAAAAGTCCCCATCCATGAATTCCCGATCTACCAAAGCAAACCCGGTCATTTTCAGTTCTCTGCATTGGCAATGAAAAGCGAAAACCTCACAAACTCATACTATTAAAGATGGTTAACGATTAATTATTTCATGCAAAATTTTACGGTTAGAAAAAATTATTAAATAAAGCAAGTCGGTGTATAAAAAGGTTGAAACTCTGCCTGTAAATGACGTAATCTTTCTCTGAAGGTAGAAAAACTTCGAGGTTCTTGCGTTTCCTATAGAAAGAATGCACCAAGTGTGTGTGATAGTGAGGCTTTTGCAGAAATCAAAGCTAATATTACTAGAACTTTCTTAAAAGAACTGATGAGGATACCCTAAGGCTGTTCAATCGTTGTATTGTTGTCAAAGAGTGATGACACGGTCTGGTGACTCGGTGCATGATTAGCCTGTCTACCATATCCTGTCAAACAAAAAGGGGATGAAACAACAACATTTGAGGCTTCATTTCACAGTTAAAACAAAAGATGTGCTGAAACGACAATTTCATCCCGTTTAAGTATAAATAGGTTAAGTTAGGTTATTTCTTCTCAAGCTGGTCCAGTAAAAAAAGAGCTAAAAGTTAACAGGTCAAATGGGACGAAAGTCGTCCAAAGTGTGTTTTTAATGCATACAATTTCATATATGGTTTTAATCACAGACCTAGATTGTTAGTTGTTACTATTGTAATAACATAGTTTTCGCTATTAGATGTAACACCTTAAAATTACTTAAAACTCTTTAAAAGGGAATCATATGCTTTTGAGTAAACCCAAACCCAACCCGTTTCGACCTGCACCAAAAGTTACCCATTTCGATCTGAGCACTACTTGACCTGTTACCCAATCCACTCAATTTGCCACAGTTACTTGGACTACCTTGTTGTGTGATCTTTGGTGCACCCTGCATCTTGCTGCAGAAAATGGCTCGGCCTCCGTGGAAGTTTCAGAGATTGGAGCTTCTTGAAGTTGTAATCTTCTTGGTGTAATCAATCTCGAACCACTCTTGTTACTGTTCACGCCTAGGCTTTTCGCAGAAATCACCCCACCTGGTGTCTGTATTATGAGGACAGTATCAGGATTTGGAGCCCTGAAAGAAAACACAAACATTCAGAAAGAAAACAAAATCCAGAGGTGTTGGGAGGGTTGGGTAACAGGTCAAAACAGGTTGGGTTAACCAAAACACTTTTTCGTCCAAATATTTTATAAATTATTAGTGTGTCAAATATTACTACAAATGTTCTATCATTTCAAGAAACACACTTCAGAAAACATTCGACCTATTTGACTAGTTTCTTTTTAGCTAACTTTTATACTTTAAACATTTGACCCAAATCGACCCATTCATAAGTAAGTATGTCAAAATTGCCACCGCTATGATATACTACACTATGGTTTGGTTTAGGTTGAAACCGTGAACCGAACCATTCTTACTCGGTTCCAACCTTTCTGAACCACACTGAACCAAACCATGAAAGCCTTCATATTAAATTGTTGATGGATGTGGTTCGACTCCAAGGTTTAAATGTTTTTTTTGTTAATAATTTAAATTGATTTAGTACATAGAGTCTATGACACATAGATAAGGTAAATCAATTGGAGCTTAAAATCCTTAACATTGTTCATTTGTTATAAACTAGTACCTGTGATAAGCGCAATATGACACCATTCTTGTAATCTGCTTCCCGTTCTTTTGTAGGGAATGCAGCTGTGAAGAAAAAAAACATGTTAGTCATTGTCATTTCAATTTTAGGTAAACTAAAAACCTTTTTTTTTTCTTGTTAGCAATAAAACTGGCATCCTAAGTAGGACTAAACATCTTCTCAAAAAATCATTTAAAAACATTAGCCTCACCTCCATACGATAGCCAGCTCTCGCTGCACATGTTGCATGGTAATATGTGGAGCACTTGGAGCATTGTGTACAAGAACCATGAATTTGCTTACAAACAACGCATATCTGAAACAAGACAAGTAGGGTAAACTATTTGTCAACTACTGAAAATAGCATACACGATCGAAAACGTAGCTTATGGACAATATCTGACTAGTTGTCAAATATATCAAATACTGAAAAAGAAAAGGGACCTTTGTTGATAGAATTAATTTATAGGTAATATGCTAAAAAGAAACTAAAGAAATTTGACAACAAAAATTAGCATTTTTATCAGACATTTAAATAATTGACAAATACTCTATAATGACCAAATACGAAATGTTGTGGACCAAATCAATATCACCGTCTTCTTTAAACAAAATTTTACTATAAATAAATAAATTTTGGTCCAAAACATTCCTCTTTAGAAGATTATTCAGTTATATTTTAGATTTTTTTTACTGATTAACGATCTCCTATAATTGTATTTCAAGTCAAACATCACAATTAAAATGCAAGGGAAGGAGTAAGTACACGTTTTAATATAATAATACTTAAGGTAAAAAAAGGGTACCTTCACAAAAGAGTTAGATGGGATACTTAATATCCCAAGTGCAGGTTCCATCTTCTCGTCACTTGCAAAACAAACCTCAGGCCGAAACCAAGCGCAGGTTACATGGACCCACAGCGGAGCAACATCGGTAGGCTTCAGAGCACCTCCTGAAACAGAAATCAAGAAATGAAAGAAAAAAGTCAATAAATGGCAAGACTAAAATTTACTAAAACAATCCTTTTACTCTCTTTTCTTATGAACCATAAATGGTATTATATTTAGAAACCATACATGCATTTAACTATAGATGGCACTATCGACTCATTTACTTATGAATGGGACAACTCAAGGTTATGTTTTATCTCTAACAGGGCAAATAAAAATAATACAACTAGCTGATAACGAAACACTTTAAATAGGTTGATTGGGTGAAAAGTTGCCCGAAGTGTATTATTATGGTATAAAACATAGTACTCAGCCCGCCCGCCTGTCTTCCCCTTCTCCCAACCCTACATAAACGAATTACTTATGAAAATCGAATAATCAGTTAATGTGTAAGGTTTATGCCTTTTACGGGACAGAGGCAGCACTCTCGTTCGATATCTGGTGTCTCACAGGACCGGCAAACCCATGAAGTAAAATCTTGAATGTTTCTTGCACCATAGCATTCTTGATGCACAGCTATTTGACATCTGTCGGGAACAACAGACCATCAGCAAAATTTTCCCATCAATTAGATCAAGTTTTTTTTTTTTTTCATGCTATAAAAATGAGACACACAAAGTGAAAACATTATATGAGTAAAAAGATAGGTTGACGAAAAGACCTGATGCATATAATGATTTTGTTGTAGTCCCAATCTTCAATCCAACGGCATACAGCACAACGTTCAGTTGTCCACTTGGCATAGACAGGTTCGTATTTTTCTATAGAACAACAAAACATATCAGCAAATATGCAGAAACATTAGAGGTGGCGGGATAGGCAGCTTGGGTTGACTTGACGTTTTGTCCAAACTTTCAATTACTTTTTATAATAGATAGTTAGTATGATCACCTCAATAGTAATATAACTTTTTAGATGTAATGACTTTAGAGAATTTTATGCATTAAAAAAATTCACTCTGGGTGAATTAACGTGGGTTAAAGATATAACAACATAGCCTGAACGACCCATTTATAAGTCAATGGATTGAAATTGCCACCTTTTTAAGATATATACATGTTATTAACATTAATTCCACGTGCTAGAAACCAGAACACACCTCGTAGAAAGCTAAGCAATTTCTGTTTCCGAGCTTTTATAGAAGGGCGTTTAACAGAATTGATGGGAACAACAGTACGCGCATGATACTCGGCTACCTGCAGCATCTGCAAAATAACAAATTTTTAGGCCATTATACGGAAACAGCAAATAATTTCGTGCACTTATAACACTGAAATCTGAATCATAATCTACCAAATGAAATACAACAGATAACACTATTATGTAGAAATCAGAATAAGGAAATAACGGGTTGTCTACAGACCCATTGTTCAAGTGGCAGCAAGGAACCCTTCACTTTGATGCTACTTTTCCAATTTTTCAGTTTTGAACCTGTATGCCGCTCCCATTCACTAAGTGCCAATTTTTGTGTCCCACAAGATCCGCACTTGCACACAACCCTTAAAAGGACAACAGATACTAATGTTAAAACATGGGATTCATTCGATAGAAAATACAGCAGAATATCTATAGCATGTCGTTTTATCCAGAGTAGACATTGTAAACGACCAAAATGACATAAAAAGATTAAAGCTGTGTGAATTTTTAATGAAAAGGATGCTACCATTTAATAAAAAGATTACACTGGCGGTTTTTTTATACAAGTTTGACACATTTTATTCAGTTATATCATTTAAGAGCAAACCGCATATAGATATTACATACCGATATTTAAAGGAAACAAATTAAACTAGAGCAACACAGCTCATCATAGTAATGGCCAAATAGGTAAGTAATGTTATGAACTGTTTTGAGATGGATGAGTAAGGGAAAAAAGTTACAGGTTTTCCTTTTTTTTTTTTTTAAGAGAGAGGGTGTAGTTATTAAGAGAGAGATTGTGCACTAACACATGGTGGTTATAGACTTGATATATATATAAAAGGAAAAATTAAATTGACAAAAAATAAAAATAAAAATACAAAAAATAAATCACATGTTTTGGGACTAATTAGACATAGATAAATCAACCACGACCTAATAGAAATGTATATATATGCTTACAGATGCAGGCTCGGATAGTATATGCCTTCCACCCCTGTGCAAACAACATTAACCTTGTCAGGCAGCACCATTTCATCCTGCTTTTTATTATATCTGAAATACAAAGATTAATCAATTTACGACACATTGTTCATAGGATCCAAAATATTAATGAAATACAAAATTCAGCATGCTCAATTCAACCCTAATTCATTAATCAAATCAGCATAGTACTGGACATCTCCTGATTCCTATTAAGAGAGTTGCTTATGGAAATAAATTTGTTACTTGTTTAAATTATGAAAATGTTATCATTAATCATTTTAATTTTAATTATGGAAATACCATTGTTGGAAATTCCACTAATCAACCCTAAATAATGCAAGTCTAACATGTAAATCACAGACTTACTCACCTGTTTTTAGGTTGACAAGTTTCTGAATCTGATAACTCAAAATTGAACTTCGCTTTGCAATCTGGGCAGTAGTAATCGCTTGTCCCAAGATCCTAGAAATTGAGTATGAATTTATATGCTACAAAAAATATCATAAAAACTACACAATGATTTGTATAAAACTGAAAGATTGAAGAGAACCTTGAAATGATAACCCGATATTTTATCACATTCTGCATGCACCCACACTTTACAACCATCACATCTAACCCATCTAACGGTATCCGAACGATTCCATATTTTTTTGCATATGCCACAATAATGTTTTAATTTTGTCAACTGCAATAAAAGAGCATGTCATTATCACAAGTATAAAATTAGAAGCATGAAAGTAAACCTAAAGTAAAACATGTTACACGAACCCTAGTGCATGTAGTACAAAGAAGACGGCTATTAGAAGAGGCATCATTCTTTTTCTGTAACATTTTAAGTGTGATAGTCGAGCCACACCCTTCGCATGATTGTGTGTGCCGCTTTTTATTTATTTCCTGCAAAAAAGACGTAACTAATGTTAATAAACGTCAAAGTTTTAATCATCAGAGTAATCATTAACACAAACTTACCATCTTTTGAGAAACATGTTCATGATTTGATCCTCGGGTCCCATTAATCCCACTAGGGATAGAATCGAGATAATCCAAATTACCAGCTGCCGCATTAATTTCAACCATTAGCATTTCTGTAAAACCGTGTTCTGCTAGAAACGCCTCCTCTATGGCTGAACGAAGCACACTCGGTTCACTGTCATGCAAGTCAGTCTGACCTTGAAACCTAAAAAAGCAATATATTCTCATCTTATCATTTTTCTTTTTCTTTAGATAAAAAAGAAAAAGAAACTCAGAATGTAAAAAGAAACTGGAGAAACTGGATTACAACAAACCTGTCAACATTCTCTACAAACGAAAATATCATTCCACTTCTAATCCATGCATAGTCCTATATCATAATTCTCACTAGATTACATTAACAATTGTAGTTCATATACAATTAAAAAAATAAAAATTCAAATAATCTTACCCTTTGTGTACCATTTCCCGAGTACCCAAAGAACATGACACAAAAAGCACCATCAACCCGAAAGCCAAGAACTTGTTGAGGAGCATGGATTACCGGGTCAAGAACAATAGCAGGCCAAGCAGGATAATGCTTTCCAGATTTAGCCCACACAATATCACCAGGTGAAAACTCATCTGGTACTTTAAAAATCTGATTTTTGTTCGAAAAACCATTCCTTTTTCCATCAATCATGACAGACTTAACATCATCATGTTGCTCACTAAACCTCGAATATTTCTTCGTCTCAAAAGTCTTATACTCCACATCATCATCATCATCATCATCATCCTCCTCCTCCTCCTCCTCCTCATCCTCATCCTCATCATCAAATTCTTCAAACTTCGGCAATGATTTACGATACTTATTATAACTAACTTTATCTACATTATGCTTCTTGGTTAAAACATGATCTCTAGCCTTTGAATTTTTAACACTAGGCTTCTCTTTATTGTTAGGTGCAAACTCAGGGTCAAAGTTCAAATCATCTTGATTGCTACTAACATCAATTTTATTTTTTTCTTTCTTCCAATTATCAAGTATCGAATCATTAAACCGAGATGGAAGTACCTGAACACGTCCGCGTGACGTCCGAACCAATGGTGGCTTTGCCGGTGTTGGTTTAACAATATCATTACTAATCACATTACTATTATCATCTTCAACCTCCGGTTTCGGTTTCGGTTTCGAGTCAACGATCACCACCGTTCCGGTATCTGTACAGAAGCTCGGAATAACACCGTCAGCAAAGTGAAATCCTAATTCACTTAACGTAATGATCCCGGTGGCAACTTCACCGAGCAGATGTAACGGATAATAACCATTGCTCCGGTTACCAGCATAACTTTTATGTTTCTTCCGTGATTTCCCCGACGACCACCACTCGCCGTCGTCTCCGCCACTGCCGGACTCACTAACTCGACACCGCTTCAAACTCGGCATTGCCGATTTTAACTTCCGCTTAATTATCATTCTCCGAAACCCTAACTTCACCAAAACCTAATCTTCAGAATTAACGAAATTAAAGAGTTAATCGAACGAATTAACGAAACAAACTTTCAATTAATCACTCTGGAAACACTAATTTAACAACGAATTTATATAATTTGATTGAATTTAACGAAATTTGATAAATTAGGGGATCTTTCTTTCTCTCTCTGTTTTCTCGAAGTCACTGATAAAATAAACGAGTTAATTTCAAGCTGTTGCTTAAAATATATAAACTTTTTAATTTTAATTTCGTGAAATAAACATTTAAAAAGAAACTTAAAATCGAATTCATGCGAGAGAGAAGAGATTTATTATTTATTATTATAAAAAAAAATAGAAAGAAGAAAGATTTATAAATGACTGGATATATTTTTTGTTTTTGGATATATAGATACAATGTGGTGTATGTATAGGTAGACTGAAAGAAGAGAGAGAAAGTTGAGTTTTTTGCTAACTTGCGCCACACTTTTTATGTTTCAACATCAACAACTACTTGTACTTGTTGTGAGATCATATATATGTGTGTGTGTCTGTGTTTTATATGTATAGAATCATATGATGTTCTGTAATCAGTTGTGTTGAAGAAACAGGAAAAAGTGTTTTTAGTTTTTGTAATAAAAAGTGGTTTTGGTACATTTGTTATGTTAAGTTTCAAAGATGCAATTTTTAACTTTGGTTCATAGTCCCGCCAAGTTTTGTTACAGTGATTTTAGTTTATGATTTCAAATAATAATATAAAATATTTTTTTATATAGTTTTATTTTAAGAAAAATAATTAAAAAAAAAAGTATTGTGATGGGCAAAGTTGGGATTTCACAAAAAAATTTTATCATAAAAGAGATGAAGTTGATCGTGGTTCATGGCTGCCGGAGATTGTGATTTTGGTCACCCGAAAAGGTTGTGAAAGTGTCTTGTTTGGGTTATGTAAGCTTTGATTAAGTTTTGGGATAAAAATGGTGTCTTTTTGGTATACGGTGGATGATAAATGGTTGGTTGTACAATGACTCGATGTTGTCCCAAGTGTCCAACACCACTTTTTTCATGTACTTCTTTTTTTTAGATCTTTCTTGAAATTTTCCGGTGGAAACTGTCATCTGAGCTTGGCTGGAAGCGCCGGAGCCGCGGACCGCTGATCGTTAGCTCGAAAGCGACACCCAAAAAAAGACTGTTTTTATAAGGGATGCAAGGTGGGTTATGGAAGTGATATCAAATGTGTGCTCTTTCTTACATGGTGTCAATTATATTTGTTTGTGTGTGTGCATAAAATTATATTTTTTTTTTAATTTTTTTTAAGGTTTAGTACATGATGATGATGTTGATGAGGCTTTTTTAGTTTGCTTTATATGGTGGTCGGAGTTTTATAAAGAGAAGGTATATATATATATATATATATATATATATATATATATATATATATATATATATATATATATATAATAGTACTATTTGAGATTGACTCTCCCGTCCGGGTTAGTCGCGCTAACTGGTCAAACGGACGCATTATCATTTGTTTCTTGCGAGTGTCGGATTAGGCACTCGTTGGGAGGCACCCCGATCGTGGCACTTGATTGTGACCCGACACCATAGTTAAGCTCGAACTATGAGCTCATGGCAACAATATACCCTATTTTTGCTTTTTGCAATACATTACTTATCATTGTTGAATGATACAAACGGAAATCTTGTGTTCCATACGATGTTATATCAACTGTTTACAAACCTATGAACTCACCAACTTTATGTTGACCTTTTAGCATGTATTTCTCAGGAGACCAACCGCAGTAGGGTTACTTTTGGAAGGAGATAGCTTGAGTCGCATATTTTTCACAAACAACAGAGATTGGCTTGCATTATGATATGTTGTAATCTTGTACTAGATGCGTACTCTATTTTTGGCAAAACATTTGTAAACATTGTAACTACGAAATGTAATGATTTTTGAAACGTCTCATATAGAGGTCGTTTGTTGTAATTCTTGTGTTGTGATATTTGATTCAGTCGCAGCCCCCAACACAACACCCTACATTCCGCTGCCACGTGTTTTGGGGTGCGACAGATTGGTATCAGAGCCAATATATATATATATATATATTCTATTTTTTAAGAAAAAGAAAATGGAATAAGAATACAAGTGGGGTTTGGTAGGTAACAAAGGTGTACCGTGTTTGGTTTTATACGGGTGAGTTAATGATAATCGGAGAAATAATTGAGTTGTTTACATTTGTGATGCATTCATAACTCGTGATGATAGTTTTTGTTTCTGTGAACAAATGATGTGATGACTTAAACAGTTTCACTTGAATAAACATTAAAATTAATTATTGATTATGTTCAACTTGGTCAACTTATAATCACTCTTAAAGATTGATACAAGTCAACTAGTTGTGACTTGTGAGTATTTTTACTTAAAATTATACTAATTGTATTTATATATTTTATTTTGGTTAATTGAAATCCAATTTGAAAATTTTCTAGCAGGATGAACGAACAAAAGATTTTATAGGAGTAGGTTGTGTTTTGCAACGATTAGTTAAAGATAGTTAAAGATAGAGCTTGTGACTAGAACTGGAGCTGAAGAATATTTTAAAAGATTCTAAGAAACTACTTGAACAAAGAGAGATTCTTTTTTAGAAGAGTTTAAACTTCTTCATCCTCTAAACACTCCTAAAAACATGCTCATGGTGCCGTGCCAAATACACCCGTAGTTATAGTAATAGTGGTGAATGTTTTTATGATGTTGGGCCATTATTTTCTGAGTTGCAAGGTTTGAAGTCTACTATGGTCTAACCCATTTAGTTAGTGCCTTATATGGGCCAGCCCTAAAATATTAAAAGTATAACAAGCCTTTCTATTTGTTTGGGTGGACGGTGGAGACATGGAGGTGTTTATTTGGTTTTTAAAAGGTAAAAAGTGTGCTAAAAGCCTTGAACTCTTTCAAATAAACTCATTCAAACACTCCACAAGTGTTCCAAACTCGAAAGCAGGTTTTCGGTAAGCTCAAAAACAGTTTCTTGTTTCGTTTTTAACTCATCTTTGTAACATCAATTTAACAACCCCATTCTTTTGGTAACGCTTAAATTGCTAGCTCCAAAGTTTTGAGTTTCTTCGATAGTAAAATTTAGGACCGAACCTTTTCAAAAGCGGAACCATAGTACAACACATTATCTCTGCACAAAAACGATACCGATTACAAGGTAGTATAGATGAACAAAACCGGTTTTTGGGCCAAACCGGTTCGGGTTGGAAAATCGAACCGGTTTTTGGTCAATGGTCAAGAACCGGTTTTTCCAAAAACCGGGTTGGAACCGAACCGGTTTGGGGGGAGAAAAAACCCTAACCGGTTGTAACCGGTTTGGAACCGGTTCGGGTTCAAAAACCGGTTTCAAACCGGTTTTCCTCTAAAATTCGGTTTTTTTTCGAGCGTTGAGCGTTTTAAAGAAAATCAACGTATTCTTCAAATTTTTTCCGATAGAATGCTAGTCTATTAGGTATGGAAACATAATTTAACAATAACTTACAACAAAGTTTTCTAAATCTTCATAAAAATATTATTGAAACCAATAATTCTATATAATTCAATCTTATTCGAGCGTTGAGCGTTTTAGGGAAAACCAACGTATTCTTCAAATTTTTTCCGATAGAATGCTAGTACATTATGAATGGAAACATAACCAAACAATAACTTAAAAGAAAGTCTTCTAATTCTTCATAAAAATATTATTGAAACCAATAATTCTATATAATTCAATCTTATTCGAACGTTAAGCGTTTTAGGGAAAACCAACGTATTTTTCAAATTTTTTCCGATAGAATGCTAGTACATTATGAATGGAAACATAACTAAACAATAACTTAAAAAAAAGTCTTCTAAATCTTCATAAAAATATTATCGAAACCAATAATTCTATATAATTCTTCAAAAATCTTCAACTTTTATTAATCTTTAATTCTTCTAACATCTTCAACTTGGGTAGTCTTCAAAAGTCGAAATCTTCTTCGGAGGGAAGCCTCTCGCGAAGCTTGATCGAGAGCAATTTCTTCATCGGAAAGTGATATTGCCATACCCGCTTCCACCTCGATATCGTGTATATCTCCTTCGTATTCCAATTCACCTTCTAGACTTGAAACGTTTTGTATACGTTCCGCGGCGTCTAAGTGATCCTTCAAGCATATACACATCTCTAATGAGGCCGGTGTGAGTCTTGTTCTTCGTATAGATAGTACCCTGCCACTAAGAGAAAAGGCGGATTCCGAAGCTACCGTAGAAGCTTGGACGGTTAGTAAATCTCGGGCCATGATGGTTAGGATGGGAAATTGAGATTCCCTCCCTTTCCACCAAGCCAAAATGTCAAAATGTGCGAATTCTTCGGGTCCCATTGAGGCTAAAAAATCCGTTCCGATATATCTCCCAAATTCGCTAGTGGCCCTTTGGTCACCATCACCCCTTGCCCGTTTATGGTTTTCTTGTCTTAAACTATTATATAAATTAATCATTGGATCTCGGGAAGAAGATGATGAAGCAAACATTGTGGAAGCCGAACTAGAAGAAACCATTGTTGTTGAACTATATTTTTGAAAATAATGACCAAATAAATCTTCGATAGTAAAATTTAGGACCGAACCTTTTCAAAAGCGGAACCATAGTACAACACATTATCTCTGCACAAAAACGATACCGATTACAAGGTAAGGTAGGCCAAGCCGGCAAGCCCGATTCGGTCTTCATACAGGCTGGTCCAACTAACTCATATGCCTAATGTAGCCCAGTCCAAAATCATAACTAGGCCAGACAGTCCACCAGGCACATGAACAAACTGATCATCATACAAACTTCATGTATCATCTCTTGGTAAGATCCTATTATATGTAATACTTCCATTTATTCAACAAAACACTTATTTACAATCATGTTTTAACAATCCTTACAAAGAAAAAAAATAATACTACAATTAAAATGTGAGATCATCAAAGATCTATACATCTATAATAAACATTAAAGGTTTTGCTGGTATTTTAGACTATGTCCATCTTAGCAAAACCTGCTTAGAATTTGACTATGACTCTGTCAGGCTCTAAGGCTTACAAGATTTCTCGTGTTTTCTAAACGATTTCTTTTGATAATTAAAAATATTTAATCAATTTCTCAAACACGTCGGTTTCTTTTGATTTGCAAACCTTCCTTTAACTCGCGGTTGACTGTCTGCCAACATCTTCCTGCAAGCATACTAAAATGAAATGAAGTAGCAAGTTTAGTATCAATTCACTTCAATAAATTACAATAACAAAACTTTATTCTTATTTCGCTAAATTTTTCATTTTTTGCAAGTTGGTCCAAAGATTATCAATAATTTATGGGTCCAATCTCAAATTTCTCGAAGTATATCATAAATAAGAACATAACTAAAATCTTTAAGCCAACAAGCATGTATATATTAAGCTTCCATTCCAAAACTAACATGTTAGTGCAATCAAACACAGCATATAACATTTATGGAAACATTAAAGAACGATTTTGACATATGATATACCTTAACTTTTCTTTCGAAATTCCTCTTTGTCTTCTTATCTCTGTATCTCGAGAGCTTCTGCATGCGTGTTTCTGTCGTGTGATCCCCAATTAAATGTGTCTGTACCCATAGCTCATGTAACCGTTACATACTTCAAAGGTGTTTGGATTAGCTTGTTTTATAGGTTTTATTGGCTTATTGGAAATTCTGAAAGCTTAGTATGTTCATTTTTAACGGCTTATTAGATTATCTACTTCGGCATACGACTTATTGAGACTTATAAGCTAAAGTTGATAAGCTCATAGACGTAAAAAATGGGCTTATCGGCTTTTTCAAAGTTCAATAAGCTGATAAGCCCATAAAATAAGCTAACACGTATACGGTATACCACTTATACACAACGCATAAACTAAAAGTACAAAATAAAAATGAGTAAATAAATAAAACAAAAAGAAACCTTAATGTGTCCTTCACTGAAGGCTCTGCACATACCATAAACCTTCTTTTCCGTTTCACTAAACTTCATGGCATTTGGGCTAATTTGATCCCCATCAAGATAGATTAAACTATCAGAACTCACACTTTTGGTGATTTTTCCCTGAAGATGCATGTTTTCTTTCACAATGGTGCTATCGATTTCTGTTTCTAGGAGCTTGAAGTCCAAGGCTTGTGAGGGTGAGGATGGTACTTTTAACAAGATATCTTCATATTCGTAATATAGATTGCTCAAAAAGTAGTCATTTTGGAATGATTCAACGTCTGTAGACTTGATTTCTTGTGAAATGACATCTTCGCCACACAAGATCCTAGACATGGAAGATGGCATGTGATTTAGGGAAACCAATGGTTGTTCTGTTATGGATTGTGGCTCTTTGAAAAGATCCCGTTTGCCCCCAAGGTCATAACCCGATAAATCAGAGATCTGAATCAAATAAAGAATCCGAAAATCATTAGAACCAAGTTATTTCAAGACTGCCCTTATAAGCCTTGCACACATGAATTGTCTACTCAATAACTTACAAATCGATCGATTTTGGTTATGTTTTATCTCTAACCAATCACCCACGCAAAATAAGAAAAAAACCTATCTAAAAAAAGAAAAGGGTCAAAAGTAGCCCAAAGTTTATTTTCAAGACATATAATATGTTACATCATACTATACAAAGAATTATATAATATAATTCTTGAAATACTATACTTGTTGTAAACATCCTTGACACACCAACTATTCTCTTACAAAAAAGCTTAAACTTTTGGATGTAATGTGTTTTGGGCAACCTTAACGTAACTGACCTGACCTCTTTCAACTACAACCAAAAAGGTTATGGTTTTGACTCTATCCTGTCCAATGTGCCAACTCCAGTTTTGTGTTTGTGTCTAAAAACTGATCATTTCCGAAACTATCACCCATGAAAGCTACCTTTTAGTACGACACTGGCCCTTTTTTATGGACTTTAACAGTGGTTGTGAGCAGCCGTGGAACCAGAACATCGACAATCAAATTAATCAAAAAATTGAAAAAGTAACTTCTCTAATTAGGATTGTATATATATCAATGCTTATAACCAACATGCTTAGTTAAACTTGGTAAACTTTCTTTTGGCTCTGACACTTGGTACAACCTTATGCACTGTGAGTCTGTGACTAATTTTGGATTTTCGGCTTTACAGATTAGAACCCAAAACCTTCTGATCACATGGAAAACAAGGTTTGTTTTCTAGAGTAACTAAATAATTCAGATTGTTATATGGAAGCAAAACTCTTAACAAACATGTTGGTTTTAACCAAGAGAACCAAGAAAGTTAACATAAAAACCATGCATATCAATTAGAGTTTCCAAAACCTTCATCCCCAGAGTCACATTTAAAAAGTCAAAACTAATAAGTCAAACAACTTGTCAATATCAAGTTATCGACCCATATAACTTTGAACAAGAACAACAGTGAAAATAAAATTTACCAAACACGCATTGGACTTCTGTGACATATAGAAATCATCACAGTGTTGATCATCAGGTGAAAAGTTCTGAAAATAATGGAACATTGGATCAGTCTCAGCATATACACACTTCTTCTCTGACTAAAAAGTCAGAACTAGTGTGTTCTTTGTCTTGAATGTTTTGAAGCAAAAAGATTACACCACTTGGTTGTTAGTAGAAAAAATGGAACCCATATGAATTGGATACCAACAGATTAGCAAAAGGTACAACACTCTACAGCACAAGCAAGTAGTAGTACTTTGTTGTGTGTCATATGATATTAGTTAGCTTTTGTTGTTTAAATTTATATGGAAGATGAACTACAAAAAGACAGTCATTAGAGGCTCCTTCTCTTTTTGTTCAACCCCAAGTTCATTTTCTTAAAATACTTTTCACCGGACTATTTAAAAGGGGAAGTGATATTTACAGTCTAGGGGTGTTCATATATGGTTCGGAACCGCCGGAAGCAGTAAACCGAACCAGAACCGGACCAGAACCGTACCATACCATGCACAATGGTCCGGTTCTCGGTTCTATTTTTTAGCCTTAATGGTTCGTGGTACGGTTCGGTACTAGAACCGTTAAAACCGCTTGGACCATTAAAACCGCAACATTTTTTATTACAAATTTTATTATAAATGAAGTTAGATAGTGAGGGGTAATGTGTAACTTGAAAATATGTACGGAAAGGATATGAAGGTTATGATCGGCCGACCTTCAAGAGAATGCGCGGCAAATTATATTATGATGTTGAACATCTGCAGTTTTTTTAATACACTTTTGATTTTGCTTAAGAAAACTTAAACAAGTGGATTATTTGACGTTTTATTTTGAGTTGTCGCAACGTGTTTTTTTTTTATTTTCTAAGTCTTATAATTATTTTGATAACTATCTGCTTTTAGATATCTTAATTTTTATGACCTATATGTGCTAATGTGCAAATATTATTTGGTTCGCGGTTTTGAACCAGAACCGCAAGAACCGGACCAGTATCATACCGGACCAGAACCAAATTACATGGTACGGTTCATGATCCTTGATTTTTCAGTTAATGGTTCGCGGTACGGTTCGGTTCTGGTCCGATACGGTACGGTTCTTGAACCAGTACACCCCTAATTTACACCAACAAATATTTTAATTACGTACAACAAAATATCATGCTATCAATGCCTATTTTTTATGCATTGTCAAATTAGTAATTTGTAAAAACTAACTCCCTAATTATGCACCTAATTGTTATAGAGAGAATATTTTATTGACATTTGGCATAGTTTACAACTCGAATATTAAGGTGTTCTCAAATTAGGGGAAGAATGGACATACCGAATTCATTGCATTTTAGGAACAAATTATCACTCAGATTTACTGCATCTTACCAACGAAACACTACATTTCAACAACACTGAATTTTGCACCTATAAAACTTGACTTTATTTTAACAACACTGCATTTTCCACTTACAAATTTGTTTCTAAAATGCAGTGAATACGGTCGGGCTCTCTTTTCCCTCGTTTGAAGTCTTCTCCTCTTTCCTCTTATGATTAATCAACATAATCAACAGTGAAATATAAAATTATCTTACATAAAATAACAAGAATGTCAATGTACACACAACCTCTCCATTTTCTTAAAACGTCATTTTTTTGCAACTTTTAAACGAAGTTTGCTATAAATAAGGTTTTAACATATTAGTAGCACTTCTATTTTTATTTCCGTCACATTTTATTTATGCTTCATAAAATGAGACAAAAATGCATGTTTGTTATTCATTGATAAATTATATGTACCATTTAACCGATATGTGAAGTCACATTCGAGATACCGTAACCACTTTAATGCACATGAACATGAAGTCTACGATGAGAAACTCATAAAAAAAAAACGTTCATATTTTAATTAATTAATTAAAAAATAAGCTAACTCAAATATATGTTAAAACACACTTGATTAGCAAGTATTAAAATAAGCTAACTCAAATACATCTTTAATGAAATTTTTTGTTCAAATTCTTATCTTGTAATCATCTTAAATAATATTAAATAATTAAAAAAAAACTTAACTATGCAATAAATAAGGTGTGAGATCAAATGGGCAAGTGCATTTTGAGGGAAAGAAATGACAAACGATCTCAGCCGTTGATTTCTGTGGTCAACGGCCTAGATTCATAACATTGCATTTTATGTGAAGTACATTGTCGTTAAAATATATCGAATCTGAGCCGTTGATCACATAAATCAACGGTTACAATCGTTTGTCCCTCTTTCTCATCAAAATGCAACTGCCCTCAAAATTTTACATAGATACTTATATTAGATTAAACGTCTTTTTCTAGTCATTATCTAGATTCATTGATGATGAAACTACTAAACATTGCATTTGTCGCTCTAGAAGTTTGAGGAGTTAATTACACCAATCGTCCATATGATTTACACGAAATTACACCGATCGTCCTTACGTTTGAAAAATTACACCGATCGTCCCTGAACTATTTAAATGTGAACGGCGCTAGTCCCTCCCACTAACGCCCATTAAAAGAAATGGTTAAGTTCGGTCAAGTAAGGGTATTTTCGTAATTTGAACTTCTCCTCCTCCAAAACTCATCCACCAACCTTCTTCCTCCCAAAATTCACCATTTTTGTTACTTTCTTCACCATCAATCTTCATCTCCACCAAAAAATTAACAAATACACATAACAATAATTTGACCACACCTATCACTATTATCATCTTCCACTATCACCATAATCGTATCAATATTCTACTAATTAAACTCTATCAAAATGCAAATCGTAAAACACCGATATGTAATTAAGGAAAATGCAAACAGTATACCATCAATTTGGAAACATCATCATTATTATCATCAACTTCAATATCAAATATTGATTTTAATTAAAGAAAAAAAAACAAATCTCGGTTGTGTGATGTATTCATGACGACGATCATTGTGACCGGTGGGGGTAGCGTAGTAACGATTGCAGGTGGCCGACGGCCGCACTTAAAATGAAAAATGAGAAGGTGTCGGTTTGCGGGGACGAAGATTAACGGTGAAAAAAAAGTAAAAATATGATTTTGGGAGGAAGAAGAAAGGGTAGGTGGGGATGAGTTATGGAGAAGGAGTTAGATTACGAATATACCCTCATGTTACTCAACTTAACGAGCTTTTTAACGGGCGTTAGTGGGAGGGACTAGCGTCGTTCACATTTAAGTAGTTCAGGGACGATCGGTGTTATTTTTCAAACGTAGGGACGATCGGTGTAATTTCGTGTAAATCACAGGAACGATCGGTGTAATTAACTCAAGTTTGAGAGGTAAAGATTCGTACAATCAAATATATTTATATGAGTTTGCAATTATTATTTTATCATCACTACCCTACATCATTTGGAATTTAGGATTGCATTATTTGTTGGTTTGTTTTTATCCTAGATGTGGTCGTTTTTTCTCGTACCTATTTCTCTAAAATCAAGCTCAATTCTTTGTTTCGTGTCACCACTCACCACTCACCACTAACCACTATAATTAGCTATTATACTACCATCAACGGTATTTAGGAATATACAAATTTTAGCCTATTAGTTACGTTTTATTAATTGCACATAAGATTTCCTTAAGATTTTAAATAAATGAAATAGGTACGATTTAATTGCCTCTCCTAGACCAGTGATATTTTCATGTGTATAGTTATAGTTATGATGATTAGTAGGAGGATATTGTAGGAAAAAATATTATCAATTAATTACTCTTTAAAAAATATTACATAATCAAAGAAGATTTATAAGTTATAAACACAAGTTTAAAGCCATACAAAAAACTTGTTTGTGATCAACAGTTTCTTTTGAGGAAGTTTTTCCTATTCAGTCATCCGCAGAGGGCGAGTATTATAACTCAGATATACACGGTCTAATCGGAGTATCCCGTGATTATGATCGTTTCCCTAACCACCCCGAAATGTGCAGCTACTAAGGTTTGATGTCTAATATAAGTTCTATAATTATTGAAAATGTCGTGAGTTTAAAAAAGATCTAACACACTTTACTTTGATGTGGACTTCTGATATTACAAAATAAAAATAAAAACATGTCCTAATGTTACCAAAAACATTTGTCCTATCAGATTTACTTAAATCATCTTATCATATCACCATGTGTATTATTAATTACATAGAAAAAAGTTAAATTTCTATGAATTATTATTTTACAATAATTGTATGGGCAGTATTTAATTAAAAACACAAGAAAGAATAAAAATAAAAATGACTCCCATAGGTGTGGTCTAAAGGATCATCATAATTGTAAAGCCAAATACCCAAATATCACATGAAATTTATTTTAATGCATGTTTTGATTGCTCTCGCTTTAGTAATTAAATCAAGCACGAATAAGTTTTATGAACTTTCATATTTGTCCACTTAATAGTATTGTTGTTATAAACAAATTAACTATGACAATCTTATGACAATCTTAAGATATAAAGAATGATCTGAGTGACGTAAACAAAATTAAGTAATTTCACAATAAACGATGATGAGATCATTACAGTATAAAAAATTTGTAGATTTTACAATGGAAACGCGAATAGATCACTGCACACGATGGAAGTTCGAAACTCTGAATAGTTCATATGCACTATGAATGCTATACCATACTTTAGTTCAATACATTTCGAAACACTTACGCGTATTATATATGTTTTTCTTATTTTCTGAAATTCATATTCATAATTCATAATACTGATATTTTTGTTTACTTTATTACCTTATTTTAACTCCTTGTTTCATCAGAACCCAACCTTTTATATATATATATATATATATATATATATATATATATATATATATATATATATTTCAAGAGTAATGATTGTAAACTATTCCACAAGATTTAAAAAATTAGATCATTACCACCTCGATCTTTATATCGTACGAACAAATCAATAGAGTTAGAATAACTTATCTTGATAAAAAAAGAAAGTAACATGAAAATGAAAGGAATACTGATAACCTAAGATAATATCATATGTTTTGTAGCCATTCAAGCTTTTAATCTATTATTATATGGGTTAAGAGTCTAATCAAACATATGTCTATGCTTTAGTGCTACCAAATTTTTTTGTTTTATTGTCTGTGCTTTTTTAGTGGTTTTAATCAGGTGCAATTAGTGCAAGTAGGTCTGTAAACGAACTGAACGAACATGAAGGAAGATTGTTTGTGTTCATTCATTAAGGTTTTATCGAACAAACGAACGAACACGAATGGATAAGCGAACGGATTTTGTTGTTCATGTTCGTTCACTAAGAAAATTCGTTTGTTCATGAACGCGGACGAACGCAAACGAACGAATATGGGAGAAAAATGTGGATGACCGGAAATAGCTGATGGAAAGAGGTCCAAGTGGAGGTGTGTGGGAGTGGAAGAAAAATTTGAGAGAGGAATGTAAAAGGTAAAAATATTAAAATGGTTGATACAATTATATTTAGAATGAAAATATCTAAATGTTTAATACTAGTATAATAGAATTTAGATAGGATTAAAATAAGACATACAAATATCTATCAATTTAATTAAACTATTAGTTAACAAACGAAGATGTTAACAAATGTTCACGAACATGTTATCGAATGTTCACGAACGTAAATAAACGAATGAGACATATGTTCATGTTCGTTCATATAAATAAACAAATGTAAAATTTTGTTCATGTTCATTCACATAACAAAATAAACGAACTTCACACCGAATGGTTCGCGAATTGTTCGCTGAACGTTCGATTCGCTTAAAGGCCTTAGTGCAAGTCTTTGGTAGGTTTAGGAATAACAATGGATCGGATATAGATTGGATGATGTCATATCCATATCTATATCCATGTAGTTTCAGTCCATCCACCATATTCATATATGTTGACTAACCGGGTTAATGAATATTCAAGAAATGCTAAAATATTTCCTAATATGAAATTAAACCATAAAAATATTTGTAACAAATATATATATATATATATATATATATATAACGTAAAATAAGAAAAATCCAGTCACAAGAACGTGTGACCATTATCGCCAATGGAGCATAATTTGTTAAAATTACAATTAAACATATGTTTTGGCAAATGTAAAATGAGTAATCTCTATATTTATTGGTTAATCATACATGCATATTTTGATTGTAATATATAGTCGATTGTGACTTCACTATATGGTTAGAATCAAAATTTGACTCGGTGTGATGGATGTATGCATTTCGATTTGCTATAAATCATAAAACAACCTCAAATATACATTAGATATCTAAAATTTACGAATTTATGAATATCCACATAATTATATTTTTCACAACCCTTATCTTCGATAACACCTTAATAGTTTATGATATATGTGTATGTGAATATGTAAATATATATGCAAATATGTATATTTGTATATATGTTTATTTATGTATATATGTATTTCGAGTGATAATGGATAAATCAATAGATGATAAATTGTTATTCACATCCGATCTACTAATCATCTACATCAATATTCATATCCTCTATTCATCCATTTAAATCGTCCATATCTGTTGGGTCACAAGGTTCCCAAAACTTAGATACAGATTAAATAACAGTTATCTTAACGTGTTAGTTTATATCCAAGTTTTATATCAAACAAGTTTAAATTAATCTAGGCGGAAAACAAGATTAATTTTGACACAGAGTTTATTATGAATCAAAGTATTATTCACAATAAAGTGTTTGTCTCACACAGATGACAAAGTATTCAAACCCACACAGATGGTTTGAATACGATCCAAGTATTAGTATATTAAGATACAATTATCACTACAAACTTTAACAGTTAGTGTGGTAATGCTTTGAGCCTAAGCTTAAAGGTCTTGTATACTATTTTGCTTTGAGTGCTTGGATTTCTTGGATACATAGCAGTGCTTTTTGAACTGCTATTTATAGAGCTGGGTGTAACTCTATATTATCCAGTTCATGCAGTTGTTCAAGGGATAACAGATTCATCTTGGCCAACTTTGCATGCTCCCTTTTTGCTTTTCTTGGAAACAGAAAAAGCAAAAGGTAAAAGGTTTCTTTGCTGAGAAGAAAACCTTTGTTCGATGTTTGACCTTTCTCAAACATCTTATCAGTTGTATCTAGCCTAAGGAAAGAAGAATATCTTCTGTACATTTGTACTTTCATTCTTCAATCTGTGCTCTTCAGTCTGTGCTCATCAGTCTGTGATCTTCAGTCTGTGAACTTCAGTCTGTGAAGCCTTCTGTATTCAATCTTCATTCTTCAGATGATGAATTCATAAGTCTTCAGGAAGAGCATGGCTTTCAGTCTGTGAGATTCTTCAGTCTGTGCAGCACAGACTCAGAAACAATTCTTCAGTCTGTGTAGCACAGACTCAGAAACACAGACTCAGAAACACAGACTCAGGAATTTCACTAAGTTTCCTGAATACAACTAAGTTAGATTTTGACTCTTCAGATTTATAATTTTAGGTTTGATCATTGTTTTTCCCAACAATATCGACCATTAAATGGATGGATCAGTGAATTTCCACTGGATCGGGTGACCATTGTCATCCCTAAGTAGGTTGGGTTAGAAACAAATTGGTTCTCAATTCAAAAATCACCCAAATTGTTGTTAGAACAGTTCAAAATTAGAAAAAAATTTACATATGTCACTCATAAACTTCTAAGAGAAAATTACACAAATCGTCCTTTAAATTTACCTCGAATTTCACTGACAGTCATTTACAAAATTTAATTACACCAATGATCATTTCTTTTGAAACTTGTTGTGCACTATCCTTTAGACTAATGATTGTTAACTCTCCGTTAAAAAGGACCACGAATGATTTTTTTTATTTTTTGAGTAAAATATAAAGTATAAAAATCTAATATATGTATATATACATTATTAACTATAAAAAACATCATTTTCATCTTCCCCGTATCACTTAGCAAATTTATCATTAAAATTTTGTCCTCTTCTGCACTGAAACATCAAATTTTATAATCCACTACAATCTTTCACCACCTGAGGACCCTCCGTTACCCATGCATCTTATCTCGTCACGACTTTGGTAGTCACTGTGTGCTCTCTTTTGCATTCATTCCTTACTCGAAAAACATCTCAAACGAAAACCTTAGCTTCAAAGTAAAACGACATTGAAAACTATGAACCAAATGACTCGTAATCTTTAAGCTACAAATGTATGATTTGGTGGTGAATGATGGTGGTGGATTTGTGTGGTAGACTATAAAATTTGATGTTTCGGTGGGAAAAATGAAAATGATGTTCTTTGCGACTAATAATGTATCTACACATATTTTAATTTTTCTAATTTATATTTTACACAAAAAATTAAAAGAATAAAAAATATATCACGAGTGGTTCTTTTTAACAGAGAGTTAACAATCGTTAGTCCAAATTTTATAAAGAACTGACAGTAAAATTTGAAGTAGATTTAAAGAACGATTTGTGAAAAATAACTAATATTATTGTAAGGCTTAATAAGTACATTATTGCATGTGTAATTGTGTAAGTTATGTCCAAAAAATGTGAAAGTATTTCACGTATTAACCCCTCCAACTATTTTAAATATCTACAATTGGTCCTTGAAAATATACTTATCGTATAAAAGATTACGTGCAATTTGTTGCACACGAAAGATTTATATCCTGTTGGTGCATAATGTGTGTCAGTCATTTGGTCAAACTTTTATAATTGACAAAGTCAATTAGTCTAAGTATGTGAAGTGTTGAGTTAGTATGTTCGAGTCTGTAATCGAAATGTAAATATAGAATATACAAAATATATTGTTCAGGCGACACAGAGCCTGTGTCGCTATAGCGACACAAAGGCTGTGTCGCAATGGGTTGGCCTGCGACATAGGGCTTGTGTCGCAGGGTCCAGTAGGGTTAGTATATATATCGAGTTAGGTTTTCGTTTTTGTGGTTGATCAAGGGGTGAGTTGGTCAGTCGAGTTGTAGAGAGCAGAGGAGAGGTGTGAGAGTTTGTAAAGCTTCTATTATCAGTGATTAATATATACAAAAGCTTATAAAGATTGTTTGTGTGTGTGAATCGATTAAACGTTCAATACTCATTTGTTTGTATTCCGCGCTTACATTCGAGGTCAACGATCTGATTTAGGTCCGGTATAGGGTACCTACAGATCCCGCAAGAACTAAAGGATGGTGAGAACCGTGAGAATTACCCCTTACTTAATTTGATAAAAACTCCCACCCCTTTCCATTCAGGTACAAAAAGATACAAATTGGATCATGCACATGATTTTCATGAATGTAAATCGGTTCTGCACCTGTTCTTTATGGGTGCAAAATCGTTTCTGCACTTCATGGGTGCAAAATTGATTCTGCACTAATTCTTCATGGGTGCAAATCTTACTTAATTTGATAAAAATTTCCACCCCTTTTTATTCAGGTACAAAAAGATATAAATTGAATTATGCACATGGTTTTAATGAATGTAAATCGATTATGCACATATTCTTCATGGGCGGTTCTGCACATGTTAATGGGTGTATAATCGGTTCTGCACCTGTTCTTCATGGGTGCAAAATTGATTCTCCATCTATTCTTCGTGGATGCAAATCAAATACATAACTTCATCTTCTTCGATAAAAAATTAAATTGATACTCTATATCGAAATCCATAGATACCATATTGAATTGACCAACATAAATTATCAATTAAAATTAAAGGTTTCTAAAGTGCAAGAAACAAAATCACTTTTTAATGTTGAATTCATATGTGCGGCACACCATTAAAGCTTTTTATTTGAAAAAAGCACTTTCCAACTCCTTCATTAATGGCACCCAATTTGACCAGATTTGTGTTCTTGTTGTTTATCTTTTTTGTTCGAATAATCACTGAATGGTGATTTAGAATACACAATCACCGGTGGGTAACACAAAAAAAGATGCGCACAATCGTCGCCGGTTCTTCAATCGTCGATTATGGTCCAGTTTCGAGAGTGGGAGATGCATGCAGATTCAATTGCTGATGGAGAGAGGTTAGGTTTAAGAGAAATCTAGGAGAGTAAACGGTTAGAAGCGTGTCTATTGATCGAGCGGGTTATGTTATTAAAAGCCCAAGCCTGTATTAAAATATCAAAGGCCCAATACTAATTTAATTTCTCACGGCTCTCACAGTCTCACACTCTCACTTACCATTTACCAATGAGTTCTCACTATATCATTTCAATAAAAATATATATATATATATATATATATATATATATATATATATATACTTGAGTTCCGATAAAAATAAAGAGTTACAATAAAAACGGTGAAAACGATCTAAAATTTTATTCACAATTACCACATCATGGGGGTTTACAGGAGATCCCAGAGGCTCGCTCGAAAAGGCTGCAAAATATACGAGATCACAAACGTAGATTGCTCGCAGCTAAGTATGAATGAACTTTTATTTTTTTCCGCTTCACATACGTTTTTTATTGTGAACCTTTACATTTTTTTATTTTTTTCCAAAAAGTTTTTTTATTTTTTGCTTTATAGAAATTTAGAAATTTTTTAACTGTGAAGCTTAATTTTTCAGCTTCACATAAATTTAAGGATTGTGTAAAGCTTAATTTTCAACATTCACAATTCATAAATTTTATGGAAGCCAAAATAAATATGCTTCACATTTAAAAATTAAGTGTGAAGTAAAAAAAATTTAACTTAACATTTAATAAAATTATGAATGTCAACTGTTTTCACCGTTTTTATTTTATCTTCACCTCTTTATATATATATATATATATATATATATATATATATATATATATATATATATATTGATCCAAGGGTTAGGGATCTGTTTTCACCGTTTTTATTTTATCCTCTTATTTTCACACGATCTCATTCCTATATATATATATATATATATATATATATATATATATATATATATATATATATATATATATATATGTATATATATATGAGATATTTTGAATATTAAGACTCACACAAATAAGTTAAATCCTTCGAATTATATGTGGGTGTTTGGTTCGTTGGTACTAAATGTGTAACACTTTGACACTCATTGAATTCATGTGTCCCAACGTTATACATAGAATTTCTTGCTCAGTTGCGATGTTTATTTATTTTTTATTTTTTTGCATGTCACAATATAATATTGGAGCAGTACGTCCATGGCAGCTGCGAAATTGATTGCATTGTTGCTTTGTGATTCAATATTTGACAACATGAAAATTACCAAAGCTTATTCGGGTTTTGTTAACAACGTTGAATTAATTTTGTCAATTAAAACTTATATGGTATGTATAAATGATTTGTACCTTCACGATGTTGTTATAATTTTTGTTCATGTTTTAAGGTTTTATTAACAGCAATTACGGTTTTCTTATATCAGTTTTCGACTTAAAATACCATAAAATTGTGATCCGAAATTCGAGTTTGCTACTACAAAATGAGCATATTCTTCGTGTTAACAACGATTTCATCTGTAATGAAAAGAGATAATTTGCCCATATAAGTACTTCTTAAAAATGCTTTGTTACAGCCTAAACCTTTTTAATTTAGCAAATAATGATTGGTTCAAATCGATGAAGTGAATATACCAATACGGATGTCGAAATGAACCTAAAAATGACTAGAGAACCACACTCTTTGAGATGAAAATTTTGATTTATTTTTTAAAACAAATACGTGTAAATGGATTCTAGAAAAAGGATAGTTTGTCATTTTCATACAATTTTAAAATTCGAAAAAGAAAAGGTCTATTCCTACCTATTTGTAAATGTTGAACGAGATAATATTAAAAATTATTAATTAAAAATATAAAATAAAGCATCAAGCTTTTGACATTTTCCAAAACCAAAGTGAGTCCGAATGTATGTCTTTTCTCGTTAATTCTGGTTAATTAATATCAAAAGTTTTTTATATATAAATAGCACATCCTTCTCGACTAATCACTTAAGTTACATTTACATACATACATACACAATACAATTTTATGATTAGGATGCACACACACATATGTAGACTTCTATGGCTCCTCACATTAACAAATTACTTTACATTTCGAGGTTACAAAGTTATTAACTTACTCTCGAGCTTTTTGATCTCACTTTGAACCAAATCTGAATATATTCGGGGCTCCTCGGGCTTCTTATATCGAACTTGGAGAGACTCAATCTATCATTTACATACACTAGTAATTTTGTGTATATGTGATATATAATATGTATATGTTAGTAATAAATACTAATAAATACATTATTATATATTGTTAAAATCACATTAAAATAAAATAATTATAATTATAATTATAATTATATTATTATTATGTATGTACGGTGAGGTTAAAATGAGAATGAAATTTTTTGTGAGAATGGAAGAATCAATAGGAATGCACCACTTGTCACAAAACTCATTTTCCCACCACGTTTTTAAAAATTAAATATCTCAATAATGGTTCACTGAAAAATTATAAAAATTGCACCATAAAAATCAGCATTTTTTCTCTTCGATTAGACATCTCACATGATATACTTTCGACGACTTTTTTTATGATTGTACAATTTTAGTAACACATGTGGCACTCGTTGGTAACACATGTGTTACCTGCTGGTAACACATGTGTTACTCGTTTACAAAACCTAACGAAAACGAGAGAAAAATAAGTTGTCGAAAGTATATCTTTTGAGATCTCTAAGAGAAAAAAACAATGATTTTTATGGTGCAATTTTTATGATTTTCGACTTACCGTTTGGGAGATATTTAATTTTTAAAAACGTGGGGAAAAGTGAGTTTTGTGACACGTGGTGCGTTCATATTGGTTTCTCCATTTTTACATAAAGTTGATGTACTCATTTGAACCCCACTCTATGTATGTATGTATGTATTATTATTACTATATATATAAAGACGAGTCAAGCTCAAGGTTAACATATAGTTAGGAATGGGAACGGGACGGGTTCGAGGCGGGGAGTGGTAACCCCAAACCTGTTAATCAAAAAAATCACCAAATCCGTCTCAAACCCCAAAGGGATCTTATGGGGGCAGCCCATTGGGGACATAGGTTCCCCCAAACTCTAACGGGATCGGGGTATCCCACTAGGGACACCGATTCTTTAAAACCATTTTCACGTTGATAATACTCTAAATTCGAGGTTTTTACTGATTTTCTTTACAATATTATCTATCAATGCATAAAGTAATATTCTATTTTTCTAGAAAATAAACTAACATAATGATCAAGTACAAGGTTCAAAATTACCAAGTTCATCACAAAATGGTCTTAGAATATCCCGACTAGATCACAAGACACTAAGTCAAAACAACAAGAGTAATCAAAATAACACGAATAATTAAAGTTCGAGTTCACGTCGTAATATAAGGCAAAACAAAATGTAGTAGGAAGTATAAAAGATATATGAAAATATTATTATAACATATTATATTATATATAATATATTTCGGGGCGGAGCGGAGCTGGGATGATCGTACCCATTCCCCACCTCGTACTTGATAATAATCCCCATTTTGTGCGCCAAAATCCACCCCAAAATCCGAAATGTCATCCTCAATCCGACCCGAAAAGTGCAGAGTTTCGAGATCCCCATCGGATTCGGATGCTCTTGTCATCCCTACATGCAGCTCGAAATCAAGCAAGCCCGAAATCTCCGAATTTAAATGATCCGAACGTACTCCAGGGCAGCCGAACTCATGTACACCCCAATCTATAATGAATGACTCTACCTATAAGATATACTTTATTCATAAATAAATATATTTATCAAGTAGTATAAATGTTAAACGAAAATAGCCTAAGAGTCAATTAGTAGCTTTTTTATATAATATTGTAGTTGTACGTTAAAATAGTTAATTATGAAATCATTATCAAAAGTTAATTTTTAATTATGTTTAAATAACAAAAGAAAATTGTGAAAAGTTATGTTTTTAGAAAGATATGATGTCAAAAAATTTAATTTAAATAACAGTATCAAAATCTTATTTTTTACTAGAAAATATGATCGTACGATGTGTTACAAATTTAATGCGAAAATAACTAATATTAAACAAAGCTACGGAGTATATTAACAAACCAAAAATCCAAGACCAATAACAAGTTCAACAAAAATACACGGACCACCCAAAAGCTAAAAGCACCAAAAGAAAGCAAAAGATACAGACCACCCAAGAGTACAAAAAACCAATAGTTACTAGTATCAATAATAAATTTTGAAACCCTTCTGTGGTTGCACCGATTACACACCCTCAAGTTCATCCTTGTTAGTTTATCTTGGCCCTTGAAAAGTCCATCTCTGGGTGCTGCACAAAGTTTAAATTCGGTATCAGTAACAATAATTAGGCCACATTAGAGTTTATCACTAACAGGTAATATACCAGACAGTGTAGCTTTAGTGCTTACAATTTACAAGTTGCAACCTCCTACATCGTTCTGTTTTTTGAATGTAGAGTACTATTACCATAACTTTGTTATCATAAAAATACTTAAGGCATCAACCGTTCATATAAAATGGAGGAAAGAGATTTATGGATCGATAAAACCCGACGACCCATTTCACCCCATGTTGAGAGCAATCTGTTTCGACCCGAACCAGTTTTGACCAGTTACCCAGGCCCCATTTTATCTGTTCTAGTAACTGTATGTATGAAAGAGGAATTTACCTCAGACATGAACTTTTTCAGAATGTCTTGTTTCTGCATCTCATCACTAGTTGGTAGGCCCATCTGCTTCTGCCGTTGATCGAACTAAAACAGACGCATTTTAAGAAAATTAGTAAAAAATCATGTTTCCCCAATGAATTAAAACTAAAGACAGCGACCAATAGTAGTACACAAAATCTTAATATGTGATGAAACTATCTTCCTACCATCATCTTTTCAACCGTAGATCTTGTTTCTGGATCCAGGTCACCTAGTTTACTGCTCTCAGGTTCAACTTTCTGAGTGTCGATTTCAGGTTCGCCCTTGACCATAAATTTCCACCACTCCATCTGATCCTGTTTGGTTAAAAGGATCGCAATAGCTTTCTTATCCTCTGAAAAAGATACAATGAAAGGATCGGTCATGTAAAGAAGATTCAATGGAACAAACTACGAAAGCAAAAACAAAAACAAAAAATGAGGATACCTAAGCTCCAAAAAGAATCATCAACCTTGACAGACTTGTATAAGTCCCCCTGTATATAAAGAAAATGTTTAGCATTTCATTGTATAATAATCTTGTATCAGTATGACAGTACGTTATAATGATTTAATGGCACTAACACACTTACTGCAAGTATTGGAGGCTGACCCTTAAGTCCAACTTTCAGATGGTTCTTCTTTATGTCGCATACAATAGCTCTTGAAAGGGTTCCAGGAGGAACAGGAATGGTTATGTTGACCTCTTGTAAAGACTGGACCCAAGAATAGTTCTCCATGTCCTGCCCATTTCCTTTATTGGGAGCTGCTTGTACATTCAAAAAGGATGAGAGTGATATTCATACCAAAAAGAGAAATGAAAAATATGTAAAAATATCTGCTTCAGTGTTTCATTCAGGTGAACAATACAATAATATACAATGCAGCATAGATATAAGACAGAAGACATATGTGCAAAAGGGATATACAGACGATTTGGCAAATAATCATGTGTATACTATCATGGTGAAAATAGATATATGGTTGCTCACTTGGAAAACATAAAGTGCTAGAAATTGTTGACGTCCAAAATTAAGGTTACATATGCAAGAATCAGGCCAAAAACACAGTAAAATCAACATGTGAGATGGCATGATCAGAGATCAAGCATCCCTCCTTACACTGCCACAGATGTTGGTATAATATAATTACATAATCTAGTACGGGGTACTGAATGTGAAAATTCTAAATAAGTAGTGATCACCAGTCACATACTCACATGGTAACTTGAATGCATTACCTAGAAAAACACCAACTCATACAATCATGTCCTACAAAACTGGATAAAAGCATTTTGTAAAGTAGGTTCATAAGCTGGACAGTACTAAAAGAAACTGTTATTATCAAGCATTCATCGATCCCCAAAGTTTAATTTGCAAATCCATCAGTTCTCTTTGCAACATCGAATTCATTCAAACTTAACTTACTATGCACCAAGCTCACCCATCTCTTCTAATGTAAAGTATGCATATACTATCTACCCTAGACCATATATCTACATATACATCAATCTCCAAGGTCTTAACTGCAAGTACCAGCCCTTGACGTTTGGCATAGTCAAAATACACTCAAACTAAATTCACAACATGCTTCAAAATCACCCCACAAATATGTATATGTACCTCAAACAATGTATCTATGTATTTGCCAAAAATTTATGCTTTCCCTATTAATAATCAAGAAAATAGCTACGATCAACTAGCATTCTAGCAAGCATCCATCAACACCATGCACGGTTTTGTCTAATGCCAATCATACAATCCACAGCAACACAAAACGTTAACTGTAATTCAACTGTCTTCTATGCCAAATTCTTTTTAAAGAACATAAAAAAAACATTAAAGCAAAGCAATATCAACAAATAAAGTAAATAGAATCTAACATAACTAATTAACTATACTGAGAGGAAACAACTAAGCAAACATATATTTATATAAGTTATATACCTCGCAAGCCCTTCTTATCATCATTGTTAGCCTCCTCAACCTTCTGATCCTTCGGCTCCTTAAAAGAACTTCCGGTCTGCGACGGTCCGGCCGGTGAAGATTCCTCCTTAGCACGCTTATTATCAACCTTTGCACTGGCGCCGGCGCTGCCGTTGCTGGCGGTGGAGACGGATTTCTCTTTACGCTTCCGCTCATCAGAATCGATCTTTTCCTTCACCGAACGAACCAAACCATTAACGTCCTTAATCACAGAATCCTTTTTGAAGAAATCGGTTTCGCGAGCAACGAATTCGAATGCCGTTTGAAGAAATTGAAGCGGATTAGATGAATCAAGAACAGCATTGAAAGGTTTCTTCACAGACTCTGCTTCTTCGTAATCGGAAAGAATCGCCATTGAATAAAGCAAATTAATCGATAGCTAGGGTTAGGGTTTTGAGTTTGGGTCTGAAGAGTTTGGGGGGTTTAAATAAGTAAACAAGGGAGATGTGTTGGGATTTATATAGAAGTGTCCGGAAGTATTTTAAAATTTTACTTGTTTATTATTTATTATTTATTAATTAATTATAGTAATTAATAATTTTGTTATTTAAAATTTAGGAAAGTAGAATATGGATATTACGAATTTTAACTCCGGTATCGTAATCATTTTAGGATTCGGATACGATAAATACTTTTTTATTTAAATGGTGATAGATTTTTTATTTTTTTTTAAAAGCATTTTTAGCTAGGGTGACAATTCGTGATATAATACAAAATTTGATATTGACAAGCTTATAAACGAGTCACATGGTTAACCCGTCTATTATATCGGACAAACTAAGGGTACACTTTATTCGGAAATTAGAATGGGAATAAAAATGGTATGCCAAAGGTGACGTTCAAATGAGAATGATAAAAGTGTTGATAATTGGAGAATTCGTGTCACAAAATTCATTTTTCCTCACGTTTTTAAAAATTAAATATCTCAATAATGGCTCATTGAAAAATTATAAAAATTGCACCATGAGAATCAACAATTTTTTCTCTTCGATTAGACATCTTACATGATATACTTTCGATGACTTTTTTTTTTTATGATTGTACAATATTAGTAACACATGTATTGTTGCTGGTAACACATGTGTTACTCGTTTACAAAATCCAACGAAAACGAAAAAAAATTGTCGAAAGTATACCTTATGAGATCTCTAATCGAAGAGAAAAAAACGCTAATTTTTATGGTGCAAATTTTATGATTTTTCGACTTACCGTTTGGGGGATATATAATTTTTAAAAACGTTGGGGAAAGTGGGTTTTGTGACACGTGACGCGTTCTTATTGGTTCCTCCATTTTCACCTAAAGTTGTTGTACTCATTTGAACCTTACTCACTAAAGAAATACTAAGTAATGCAATGAACATTTTCTACGATACATTTCTCATTGACGTTGATTGATTTATACAATTAATCATCACGAGTAAGGTGACAAATTGAGTTGAGTCAAGTTGACGGATCTAAAGTACCCAACTCAAACCTGACATGATTTAATAAACGGGTTGGCGGGTCGAATGTACCCAATCTGAACACGATCTTTAATATCAGTTAGTGGGTTAACTCCTGATAAACAGGTCAAATTTAATGTGTTACCTTTCAATTTGTGGTTTGACCCATTAACGCCGAACCTTGGTGGATTGGTTTCGTGTTAAGCGAGTCAAGTTTACTGAGCTACCTTTGAATTGACGTGTTGACCCGTTAACCCAAGCCCAACCCCAAAAATTAAACGGGTTGATGAGTTTCGAGTTAATATCGGTTGGTAAAATGTTCCCATCAAACGAGTCAACCTCCATGGTTTATTTTTGGGTTGGTGGGTTGACTCGTTAACCCAAACCTTGATCCGAATCTAACCAGAAAAATTAGATGGGTTGGCGAGTATCAGGTTAACGAGTTGAGATATATAAACGTTATATTTCAGGATAATGATATGTAATGATATCCATTACCCCAATTACCCACTAATAAGTAATGAAGTATTGCATTATAGGATACCAAGCAACATTATTCATTACATTTTCTATTCTCCACCCCTAATACCCTCAACCAAGCACCCCTAATATTTTTTTAAGAGCCTGAAATTTTATAGAATATAGACGAGTTTGGCTACTTATCTGAAATTTTATAGAATATAGACGAGTTTGGCTACTTATGCCTTAACTCCTTAAGGGCACATGTTAAGTTTAATTAAAAGACCCTTAATCTACGCTCTTAAATAAAACTAGTATAATACCCGGACATTGCCCAAATCTGTCGGCAGCCATATATATATAAACGTTCGATGAAAAATGAAGCAAACAATATGCATGCAAATTATCTCCGATAACATCAAACAAAAACAGTATTTGTTACATAAAAGGATAAAGTAATATATTTGTTAAGATATACAGTCATGACAACTATCTTCATCTGAAGCCACGTTTATGCATATTAAAATAAACATAACAATACGTACTGAACGTAAATAGTAATATTAGACGACTTCGAATCGGAAAATATGATAGAGCATACATCATTCAATTTTCGAAAAGGTTGATCCTTGTTTTTTTCCTTGCATACTTTGGCTTCCTTCCTCTTGTAGACATACATTGACCAGTTTCCTTTAAAGAGGAAGTTTACATACACTAGTTACTCATAAATGAATCCTCATTGTGGGAACGACTAACACCGTCATTAATGATAGACACAAGTAAATAATCAGCGTGGGACGAACCAATATAATCGGTACCAGTAGGTACATAAACTATGTGCAAATTTACTCTTTGTTTCGTTCACAACTGTCTGCCCATCATTATTTTCACCTATTTGCAAATCAGTTTTCACATTCAAAGAACAACCAATTCGATATACTGACTATAATTATTTCGATATACGAAATATTATTGTCATTTCATAATATTAAATAACAATACATGTCAGTATTCCTGACTGCTGCCGCTCAATCGACTAAATATGGTTTACGAAGGCTGCTCACATGGTTTATTGGGCGGGTCAGTAGGGGGCAATATGTCAGCAGTTTGTGAAGTTGAGCGGCTTAGAGGGTTTCCCTTTCAATATGTCTAAACGTGACGTATATGAGAATTTATGTCGTTATTAGGTCTTAACGATCTAAAATGACATCGAATTCCTCCCGTAAAAGAAATTCACAAACCTTTATCATTGATGTCAAAAAGACGTGTTGTGAGTAAACTTTCAAGAGGGTACATGGAACATATTATGAACAAATATTGTAGGTGACAACATAAAACGATTCAAAGCCTTAAGTACTGTTATATAACTTTTCAATTAAGGGAACATTTTCAATTAAGCGAACATGTAGGAGACCCATTTTTTTTCATATTAAACAAATGCAAAGACGGAAATGAATAGAACGTGCATAAAAATTCAAATCATTAAAACTAAACGCAAAGACAAAAACTAAAAATTCAAACTCTAATAATATTGAAAACATACTATAACTTACACGAACTGAAATCGTTGAGGCATGACGACAGGGTGATATTTTGGTTACAATGGGAAACTTAAGAATAAAATCTTCTAATGAAGCGATGAATTAATCCCTTATACTTCAGTAATGTTCCAATCACAAACGACAATGAATAACGACTAACCAAATTTGGTTCAAGAAAAAAAATTCAAAAGATTCATAAAAAAAAAAAAATTAAAATAAAATTTGGATACCAAATCCATTTATAATGAATGATAAACAAATAGAGTGCATGAAGGAGACGGCATTTGGGAAGTTTGATTTTGAGGAGCATCTGATAATCCTCCGACTTATGAGCACATCTCAAATCTTAAAAATACACACCACAAATCTGCACAAGCTAAACAAATCAAATTGGATCGACATCAAAATAATACATGGATGAAGAAATATAGATACTTGACGACGATTAGGGCACAACAAAATCAAATGTGATCCTATGTATCCAAGAATTAACTCAGACGGATGTAGAAATTGGGGAAACAAAGAGTGGTTGATGATTGGTGACTTTAAATATCCCCGTGCAGGGCCTAGTTATATTCAACTCATATGGTAATTGTCTGCAAGGTACATATCTAACTATATGCACTCACCAGAAGTCGTATAATCTTTCCACCATCAATACTCAAAATTTGTGATTCCATACAAAACCTTAAAAAAGTGAAGATTTTTTTTTATAATCAATTATCATGGTAAATAAATGGGTTCAAGGCACATCTTAAACCAATTACCATAACACTTCAATTTAAATTGGTTATTCGCTCACGCATTTTATCAAATAGCTAATGTGCATAATAAAAACGTTTTCAATATGACAAACAATTAATTGAACCTACTCACTTTGAATTGTGGCCCACATCATAAACTTATGAGGTTCAAATCAAATTGCATATCTCTACATTCGTAATCAATATTTTCCATAAAATCAATCTTTGGCACAAAACATAAAAAATTTCTTATACAATTAAAAAATAAAACCATAAGTTTAACATGACTTTGACAAGATTTTCATAGTTAGCCACTACTTACTTGATTTGTTGTGAATTAGGGCAACGATTTTCTCTGGGATTCATGAGACCTTCAAAGTAAATATTGGGTCGGAATAATCGCTCCCACATCAGAGGTGTTGGGGTGAAATCAATTGAGAGGCCAGACATAAAAGATAGAAAAAATAAGATTTGAGAAACCGGATTAAATGGAAAACGAGAACGTGGGAGAGCGGCTGAAATCAAATTGTAATGGATTTGAATTTCAGTGGCATTATTGGAGAACACGAGCAGTTGGTAGAGGTTGTGCAAAGTAATCAACCGCAATGAAGAATAACTGAAACTCCTAATCAAAGACGGACAGAATTTAAAGTCAGAGCGATCTAAGGATTGAGAATCGAAGTCAAGTTACACAACCCGACGGCAATATATATATGGAATTAGCTTATCTGTAGACTATAAGCCTATTCTAAAATTAGCCCACTTGATTTGGGTCAAGTATTTGAAATAGCCCATTAGTTGAATTTCATTTTATTCAAATGTCTTGTGTTTATAACTTAAATTTTATCTCGTAGTTTCTAAGTATTAAGTATTTAACCACTCATGCTCGTACACATCCCATAATATTTATCACGTTTTACTTTGTACTATCTAGCATGTAACTTTTGATCATCGCTAGTGTAGTTACTAGCATCTTGGCGAGATTAACCTGTTGAGAACCATCTTGAATTAAGGTTTAATGTTTGGGTCCAATTAATTTGTAAAACGGGTCATATGAGCTTTACACATATTATCAACCCTTTATACGATCAATAAACGTTGTAACAATGTTTAACCGAAGAATATCAAATGATAAAGTAGGCCCAACAATAACAATATAACATACACTTGTCATTTAATATTTAATATACTAAAAAAACCTAAAAATTCTAAGGTTAATTAATCCATGATACCCGTAAGCTATAACTATACTAAATATTGGTAGGTGTATGTCGTACAACTCACAACTCGCCCCAACAATTGACTTTTGAGAAGAGAATCTTGCATTCTTGCATATGCTACTTGATCTATTTTTATAAACATTAGCGACACAGAAATATATATAACTAGATATACGTACACATTTTGTGTTGTAAACTGATTATTATGTTATACAATAAACTATCAAAAAGTATTTAACCTAGCGATACGGGTTATAAATCCCCTAACTCAGAACCTTCGATCCGGCAGCCCCTAACCTCAAGCAACCGTGAAAAAGCGATTTTGAAACGCAGTACACATTCCATGATAAACATGAAGTCGTGAAACTTAACAACATGAAAGTGATTTCCACAAAGAAGATGATGTTAATAATGATTTTGGCATTTTTTATTATTTATTTTGCATCTGAATTAACTCTAAATGTACATCATTATTGATCTTCATCTTTTTCATTTTATCTTTTAACCTGTAAGATGCAAATAAAAAAAGTGAGAAAACACGAAAAACACATAGTTGTCACAATTTTCACCGATATCTTAGTTTCACCCTATCCTATCCTCACCTCATTGCATATTTATCAAAAAGTATTCCTTTCTATATTACATATATATTACCAACAATTAATGTTATTAATAATAAAAGGTCCAAATGAGCGCTAATTGTCCATTGCTACATCCTAATGGCAACCCACTTCATGAAGAACGGTATGCATATGCAAAGTCAAAGTCAACTCCATGATGATTCTCTTGTATATACATCTTTTTAATCATAAAAATATATATATGTACAAGATAAATGTAAATCCCAAGAAATTTCAGTGGGTAATAGAGCAATTTGCCTTCGATCACATTGCATTTGCTAACATATTTTCATCTTTACCTTCTCTTTTCTTCAAGTCTGATAATACAGTTTGTATGTTGGAAGTTAGTATTTATTTATCTGTATCAACTTAGCACATCAGCATTACGCCAATTCACAGAAGAAACTAACCAGAAATTGGAACTAGAATCAACTAATCATGGCTTCTCCCCGCGAAATATTTGATGTTTCGGGACCTTTGCACCTTCTTAATTCTTTCGATTGGTACGTATAGTTGTTTGTAGACGGTAACTTGAACGATTTGCTTGGATCTATCGAATAACAGTTTCGATTATGTTTTACAGGAGAAACACGTTTCATCGAAGATCCCTTGCTGCGTGCCTTGTTCAAGGGGTTTACGTCTTGGAACGAGATCGCCAGCGTGGAAGTACCGGACACGAGGCTCATGCTACTCCGTGGTGGGAACGATTTCATTTTCAGTTACAACACGTTTTAGTTGACGATAGCGATTTGTCTTTCTTTGGAGCCATTTACGAGCTTAAATATGCACATCCTTTTTTCTATCAATCAAGTCCGTACCCTCCACGATATGTCATAGCGTTTCGTGGAACAATCACGAAATCTCTCACGAGATCTGAAGATATGAAGCTAAACATGAAATGTGTATTCGATAAACTTGAAAAAAGCTCTCGGTTTCGTAGCGCTTTTGAATTGGTTCAGAACACGGTAACGAACGTGGGAGCGCAAAACGTGTGGTTAGCCGGACACTCATTAGGTGCATCAATAGCAATGTTGGCTGGAAGGAATATGGCGAAATCTAGACTTCAACTCGAAACCTATTTGTTTAATCCACCGTATTTGTCTGTCCCACTCGAAAAGTTCATAAAAAACGAAACGATAAAACACGGTGTCCGTATAGCCGGCAGTCTCGTAACAGCCGGAATTGCCGCGGCAATGAACTTCCGCCACGGGGATCCGGAAGAAGATCCCTTTATCGTGTTATCTGAATGGACACCGTACATGTTTGTGAATCCATCAGATCCGATATGTGCAGAGTACATTGGGTACTTTCAACATAGAGAAAAGATGGAGGGGATCGGAGTTGGAAAAGCCGGGAGGCTTGCAACCAGATATACGGTAAGCAGTCTGATGTCGGGTGTAATGGGGGGAGATTGTGAACCGTTGCATCTTCTGCCGACGGCTTATATAACCGTGAACCTTAGTCAGTCGGAGGATTTCAAGCAAGCTCACGGTATTCATCAATGGTGGCAACAACATTTTCAATGGCAGTCTAAGCTATACAAATTCACAGCTGATTAGGTTTTTGCTTTTGGGTGCAAATTTAAATGTGATGTTTTTCTTAAAATCTTCAATCACTGATCCTTTTTTTTTTTCTTTAACAATGTAACAAACTGATGATGTGATTTTCTGTATTTTCTTTAAGAACTTTGTAAAGTTGAATAAGACGAAGGGAGACTAGTTCAATTACTAGTTTTTTGGTTTACTCTTTGTTTCTAACTTTGCAAAGTAGCAAATTTCTTTCCTTTTCCGGGTAAAAGAAATACTGAACTGGTTTTGCATATCCCAATTCTTGCATCCTAGTGATAGCGTAGTCAATAACTTGTCGATACAGTCAATGGTACACAGATGCACATTTTACCTTCAACCCAAAAGAACTACACTTCCAAAAAATGGGTACAGGGATTCAGCAAGGGCATAAGCACCCGGTTTACTGTGTACTGTATCTTCCAAATTTATCCGGATGAAAGAAGCAAAGATATCTTAAAGACTCGAGAGTGCTTACAAATCTCAGGAATACTTGAGCTATTTTACTTCTTCACGGACATGATATCAAGAAATGTAAAACGTCAAAAGGAATACAATAACAGGTTTCACACTCCTCTAAGTTCCCAATGAACTAAATGCATCTCATTCATATTGTAACTTCGTAATCAACTATTCTATACTATTGAGTTTTGACACGTGATTACTTGGTGATCAACTTACCTACGGACGCAACCAAATTGATCATCATAGGGTAAATTTAAGTTACCAAATGACTCCTCTTAACCAAACTCGAGAGATTTTCACTCCCGCTGATGTATCAAATTTTTTCACACGGATGTCATTTTGGTTGTTTAGTGTACTAATTTAAACAATCCAAATTTATCAAACAATCAAACTATCTAAAAACGACAGAAACAAATCCAAAAACTATCTATTGTAGCCTGTTTTATCAGAGACAATTATCTATTCAAAATCACATATCCAAACAACCTTCACTAGATTTCAATAAACATATAATAATTTTCATGATTTGATCTAATAACATCATATCAGCAACTAAAGAAGCATATCGTTTGTTCAAAATGTCTTACAATTCCATTATCAATAAGACTGATATGAACATATTTATGCATTTATGTGCTCACTAGCCGCATCACTCTCTTCCACCTTCACCTCACCCTCGCCATCCGCCAATTCCGCCACAACCTCACCACCAGACTCATTCTCAGTCTCGTTCTCCTTTTCTGCATCAACCTTATCACCAAACAACTTAGACGGCAGCAAAGAAGAAACAGCAGCCCGTGCACTAGCTTTCGCTCTCTCCGCTTCTTCAGCTGCTTTTGCAGCAGCCTCAGCTTTTTCTCTTTCAACATCTGCAATTAACTTCACCAAATCGTCCTCCCTCTCTTCTTTCCTCAACTCCTCCCTAACAAACTCCTGCAACTCGTCTGAGAAATCCAAAGGATCCTCCCTCAACATTTTACCAATAATTTCAAGAACTTCATTGTGTTTGTTAATATCAAACAACGCTTTCATAATAAACTTATAACTATCATCATCCATTCTCAGCTTTGGCACCATCAAATCAAAAAACGATTTCGCCTCATCAACCTTCCCAACTTTAACCAGCCCTTCCATTAACCGATTATAAACTTCCAAATTCGGCCTCAGTTTCGCTTCAATCATTGTCTTATAATAAGCAGCAGCATCATCAGGACGGTCTTCCTTAAAACAAGTATCCATCAAAACAACAAACGTATATTCATCCGGGCTCACCCCTTTCTCACCCATACCATTATAAAGCTCTTCCGCTTTACCCAACAACCCATTCTCACATAACTGTTCAATCAAATTATTATAAGAAAGTGTATCAGGGTAACACCGTTTCTCACCCATACTATTAAACACATTAATCGCATCATCAAACCTCTTCTCAGCGCAATACCCATCTACCATCACATTATAACTCCCTAAATTCACAGTCAACACTCTAGGCGGGTTATGCTGTTCAAGCATTTTATCAAACAGCTTCAGTGCATCATTAAATTTCCCATTTTTAAACAAAGCATCCAGTATCGAATTAAACGCAATCGCACTCATTTTAACCTTCGAATCATCCCCCAAAACCTCCTCATAACATTCCATAGCTTCTTTCTCCATTCCCTTCAAAAAATACCCTTTCATAACACCCCCATAAACAACACCATTATCTACAGAACCCCCTAAACGCTCCTTCAATTCGTCATACAACTCGAAAACACCATCATGATCCCCCTCCTTCGCTTTCCCCGACATTAAATAACTATAAACGAGCGGATCAGCTTCAATATCTTTCGACAACATCTCATCTTTTATTTCCAAACCTTTCTCCAACTTACCATTATCAACAAGCCCTTTAACAACAATCCTGTATGTCGTCATATTAGGATCGAAAGGTGCATTCTCAATCATCTGCTTATAATGTTCCATTGCAGTATCTGTTTTCCTGCAATCCATATAAGTATTGATCACGAGATTATAAGTAACTACATTCGCCGCAATTGCAGCTTGCGTAATAAACCGATGAAGGTTTAGAAGCTCAGCGTATTTTGATTGCCGAAAACATGCCGTCATAACAGCGTTACATGTAAAAATAGTCGGTTTGCAGTTTGAATAAACAGAGTGACGTGTTAATAGCACAGCTTCTTGTAAATCATTTTCACGAATTAGTTTTAGAATTCGGTTATGTAGATTGAGACGGTTCCCGGTGAGAACAGAGACGTGTTCGGGGATTTTGGGAGCGTTAGGGTTAGGGTTAGGGTTTTGTGAAGGGCGAGGTTGTGATTGAGTGTTGGAGCGGAGAGCATTTAGTGGTGGTTCGATACGGAGACGGCGTTTACGGCGACGGCGTTCCGCGGCGGCGTCTTCTGGTGTGGCGAACGAGAGGTGCCGGAGGGACACGACGGCTGGCCGGAGCTGGTGGTGGTGGTGGGATTTGATGAGTAATTTGAGGTGGTTAATGAATGAGGGTTTCGAGAGAGACATTTTGCTTTGAGAATATGAATTTTAATTTTAGGGTTTTTGATGAGGGTTTATGCACGGGGGCTGAAGCCTGAAGGGGTTATAGAGACAGTGTGTGTATATGTATAGATTATGGATAATGAATTGGATTCGGGTAATGGGCCTTTAATGTGTTGGAATGGGTTCATTTGTACTTGTGTATTTGGACTTGTAAGTTCGAAATTTTCTTTAGTTTTCTAATACTACGGTGATATATTTCTATCATTATATTCGATAAATACACAATTAAATTACACACTAAAAACTTGTATTGTAGATATAAATACTTCACAGTTTTAATAAATTTATCAAAAACAAGATTGTTAAGGTCGGTAAACCTTTATATTGCTTTTTTATTTATTATAATTAATTATTATAATTATAATTAATAATTATTATTATAATTATAATTATAATTATTATATTATTATATTATTATATAATATTATATTAGTATAAGTTCTAAAGTAGTAAGTACATTTTATTTCATGATAAGGAACATAATATCTAAAACTTTTAACTTAAAGAGCTTTTATTATAATAAACCGGAAATAAAACATAAGCAAAACATAGTCCTAAATTTTATTAATTTATTACACACTTCATTATTCATTAGCTTATACTTTTGATGAAGATCTACTTAATCTTGAGTGATTCGATGAAACTCTTTCCTTCTGAGATATCATTCTGGGTTAGAAAATTAAGAAAATCTCTAAAACTACTTTCATTGTACTTTTCAGGATGTTCATCAGTAATAAGTTCTTCAGCAGTTACCATCTTCTCATCCATTCCCATACAATGAAGACTTGCAATAGACACCCTAGTTATGTCATTTTTCAGAGTAACCCTATGCACCAGGCTTTTGTATAGTCCATTGCTTAGTACCTCTACATGGTCACCAACATGAACTTGAAGGGCTCCATGTAGTTCAGGGACGAGTCTCCAAGTGCCATCAGACGCATCCATGATTTCAAGCCCACATGAACTATGAAGAACTATGGTTATGCAACTATAGTCCGAGTGAGGTGGTAACCCTAAAGCGAGATGTGGTTTTGGACGCTTTGGGTAGCAATTAACCGCAATCACTTGCATTCCATCTTCCATCTTGTTTTCAAGGTATTTTGCACCAATTCCAAGACTTTCAGTTATGGCTCCCATTATTTCAATGGCCAAACATCTTGCTTTCATAACATAATCCCCCATTTTCGCTCTGAATCATATATTAAGTTATTAAACAAAGTCAAAAAAATAAAATATACATGTATCAACCATAAATATTAAATTCGTACATGTTGGATACCTAGTATAGTTGCACCTTTTCAAGTAAAGTACAAGTACGTCTATATTTGTTAAGTGTACGCCGTACGTATATTCAAATATGATTAACTTGTGACGTGCACTACAAGTTCCGACATATTTTACATACTCGCTTTCCTAAACACTCACTCCGATAGAAATTAGTCTACCAATGATGACATTATAGTGACGTGATGAACAACTAATTTAAACGTGGAGATCGTACATACACGTTATTTTTTATTTTATTTTAAAGAATAAAAAAAATCCTTTTAAATACGTGCACTTTAGCAAAATTGTCGTTACTAGTTTCATGTGTTGAGACATACATTTGTGCGTGCGTATACCCTCTAGGCCTCTACAACTTGCGGTTTAGTTATTTTAAGGTTCAAAGTTGATGTTGTCACCAACTACAACTAACACTACAATACAAAAGTGATCCAAAATGTTAAAGTTATATAATCCCATGACTTGGAAAAAAAGTTAACTAAGGAATAAAAACCAGAATTGACTAATAAAATCAAACAATATTCATGATTCTAAAAACAGGTAGAGGGTGTTTAGGTTACTCGGATATGACGAGTATTTTACTCAGATGTACGCGTCTAACCAGATATTCTCATGACTGTTTTCGACCTTTTCCCTGACCAGTGACCACCCCAAGTTGTGCTGTTAGTAAAGTTTGAACATGAGCCATCATGTGAGAATATGATGTACGCGTCTAACCGGATATTCTCATAACTATTTACGACCCTTTCCCCACCAGTGACCATCCCAAGTTGTGCTGTTGGTAAAGTTTGAACATGATACATCATGTGAGAATATCAAGACGTCAGCCACTAAACCACCTTGATGATGATTTCGTGATTCTAAAACACAAGCGGAATCTTAAACAATATATGATTCCAACTAGAATTTATTTGCCATCGCATATGCGATGGAATAAATATAAGTTTATAAAACTGACTATTTGAAAAACACGTATATATAGTTGTTACAAATATAACTACAATTTAACAATTACATACATGTATAATTGCGTTTGTTAACTGTTTCAGTGATATATATGTTGTAACATTATCTATTTGATTTGGTCCAAGATAAGATTTTTAAAAAATAAAAATCAAGCGTCAAAGCTAAAAAGAAAGAGATATGAACTACACTTTCATACAATAGTCTTCTTAATGTCAAATTTTCTAAAACCAACCAAGATTGTCGTAGCTAAAATTCACCAAAACCTCTCGTTTCTCAACATCCTACACCACCGCTTGATTGCCGCCGCAACCCCACAATGTCTTTGCCACTACCATCAAGATTTTTTTATTCACCAAAGTAGTTGTCACCACCAATCGATTGTTTGTGATTTTTGAAGGTTTAATTTTAAATTATGTGAATTTTTGCTCAAGCTAAATGTAATGTGAATTGTTTTAGTGATTCAAAAAGGATGAAAGTGAGAGCTGCATGTGTATATGGTGTGAACATTCCAAGTGTCTTCTTCGAAATCTATATGAACCTATTGTTTGACACGTATAGTTTTAATTTGTCATGAGATTTTAACTATGAAGTGTATCATGTGGAACTTAGTCAACGTGAAGTCAACTTGAATTTGATTAAAATATCACGATAATTGAACATATTTCTTTGCCCATTGATATTTAGTGTTGTGTGATGATTGAATTGAAACAATCGATCATAGTTTACTATTATGCAATGAGGCTATGCTAGTTTGGTCAAAAGTGTTTAGTTGATGGTATCAGGGTAGATGTGAGATGGTTTATATTGTAGAGTTGTTGGACTTGGTTATTAGTGGAAATATTAGTAGGTTGGAAAGGAGTTATGTGAATGGGTAATATGGGTAACGGCCTATCTGTTGTGGAAAAATAGAAATGTGAAAGTATTTGGGGGCAAAGTATTGTGGGGGGCAGGGCTGTTTCAAGATATCCAAATCAGAAGCTTTGAGTGGATGAAACCAAGAATGAAATTGAAGGAATTACAATGGGGGTAGTGGGTTGATAATCCGTGAGAAATAGGAAAGAACAGTAAATGATAAAGTTAGCAGTGCTGTAAATATGGTGGTAGATTCGGTTAAGTGGACCAACAAGTGTAGGATGGGCTTTGGGGCAGTGAGGTGTACAAATTTGGTAGCTAGCAATCTGTTTGTATTGTGAGCGTTGAGTTCCTAAAGATAAAGTATTTCAGTTTTTAAGTAGGGGTATGAGCTATATGAAAATCACGTAGATGTAGTTTTTTGTGTAATATGGTATGTTCAATTGTATATGTATGCACATGAGTTGTAAATTGTTAAGTATCATCAATAAAAAATTTATTGCTTTTTTCTAAAAAAAATAACAATAATAAAACTTTAACGGACTACAATATTTTGAGATTCTAAAAAAATCTGACCAACCAAATTTTGTAAAATATGGTTTTGTATTTACTATTTTGGGCTCCCAAATAGTCCAAATGGTTCTGAAATTTGGTGAAACCGCAATCTTAAATGTCGTTATTTTATTTATTATTATTAGATTTGTTTGATGTCACAAGTCAAGTGGGGTCTGTTTTACAAACATGACCAAAATTTATATACTATATAGTCACAAATAGATACGATGATGGCGTGGGTCAAGTGGGGTCTGTTTCAGATTTCCTCTAAATAAAACCATTGAATAATAAATAATAAATAATAATAATAATAAAAATAATAATATATACATATAAATACAACTAAAAACGGAAACTTCAGATTTGTAGTAATTACAAAGAAAATGAAAGTTTTATGATTCGATGTGCCATGAATTATTTCTGTTTTTAAAGTTAAAACAACATGCATGCTTTACTCAATGAACTTTAATCACAAGATAATAATTAATATATTATTAAATGTTCTTGTGTCATTATTGAAAGCTAGTCAATGATTAAATGTTACATATAATCTTGCAATTTTTTTAGAGAAGAGATGTAACAAGCAATATGAAATTAAGTTGAAGTTAGATGTTTAAAAGACATTTTAAAAAAATAAATAAGAGGGATATAATTACCTGTAATCATGTGGTTTATTAGGCCATTGTTGAATCCATTGATTAAGAGGATGAGCATAATGCTTAAGGAAAACCCTCCAAAATTGGATTTTGTCAATTCCATCTTTTATACTTGTCCCATAACGAACTGGCTTGTGAACGTCGTTGGACATGTATTGTGCCTTTTCAGAGGTTGGCAGGTCGAAAAACTCAAATGCAGCTCCTAACGCTTCGTCGAGCACCTTTTGTGTTATTCCATGGTTGATTATCTTCCCACAAAAAATTAAGAAGTTAAAGCAACTAATAGTAGCTAACATGCACACACCATATTACATTGACTTATCATAATACGTATGATAAAGGTAAGTACGTAATTATCAATCAAAGAGGTTGTAGGCTCACATCTCACTAGCATTGTACATGCAAATATGCAATTTAACAATTATACTGAAAAATGTGAAAGAAAATACCTGAAAGAAGCCACTCTCACGACAAACATCCCCAATGTTCTTAACGATCATGGGTCATTGTCTAGGATCATTGAGTCCGGCCAAGTCAATGATCACCACATCTGCAAGCTTAGGGTTCAAATTTGGTCTATTCGACAATGAGAGTTCATACGATTTAGGTAGATACGAAAATTCTTTTTCTTGCGGTGTTTCACCTATTGGAAATGTCTCGTTCTCATCGCCATCGCCACTCTCCATGTTGAAGGAGTGTGACAATTTGAGTAGAATGAATTCAGTACCAAATGAGTATGGCTCTTTATAAGTTTGTCAATGTTACATCGGCATTCTAAATATACATATTTTTTCAATAGTACTATAGAAGAAAATGGTGACGAAGTTGCAAAAAGTTGTTCTTGGTAGTATATGAGGATAATTTATAAGTATCAATATAAGGAAACACATTCAAAATCAACAAGTTTCGCGTTTTCGGGCGCCCACAACAAACAAGTTGTTTCAGAGGTACAAACGACCTTTCAGTTTAATGACCAGACTAGATTTCAAAACCAATATTAGTATGATAAGGTGGTATCAAAAATACGACTAGTAATCATGGGTTTTTTGTTAATTATAACGAGCAAAAACTTAAATTCACTGTAAACAAAAGTTTTGATATATATGCCTAAATCATAAACCTAAAAATCTACACTTAAATCATTAATTAAATTAATGACATATAATTCACATTTATCTTTATTAACTATTTAATTATTTTGTCGTTTTAATCAATCAAATCAAACTTTTATATAAATTTAGGGCGCGTTTAGTTACGGAAAACTTCTCCATTTTTCTGAAAGATTTTATAAGAAAATTGAAAAATTAGAAAACGGTTTCAAGTTGGAGTTTTCCGAAAGAGTTTTCTAAAAAATGAAATTTATGATTTAAGGTTTTCTAATTTTCCTAATTTGAAAAATGAAAACTTTATCCCTTACATTTGAACGCGTTCTATAAACCCCTTATGATTTTCAAGGGAAAAAAACTCTATAAAAATATAAAAGAAAAAATGAAGATACTAATCCATAACTAAACGCGCCCTTAGATATCTATCTATTTTCAGACATACTAAGCATTATATCTGTATTCTATATCTATAACGGAGTAAAACAAAATCGATACTTTTAGTACTTTTTTTAGACGTACCAAGCGATTCGTACTTCGAAGTGTTGGGGGCATTCCGATTTGATGCGCGTGAAGAAATAAATATATTTGGTTGCAAGTTCCCCTCAAATTCCGTAAATTGCAAACGGCACCCCTCAACTTTTTTATGTAACTTGATACCGTTTTTGTTTGACCCGATTTCTAAGTATGTCATTGGCACACTTGTTTTTATTTCCCAACTTGATTCCAGTAATCAGGGGGTGTTCATCGGTTCGGTTTTCAGTTTTATTGGTTTAATCGGTTCGGTGTTTTCGGTTTAAAATTTTTTAAGACGCTAACCAAAGACCGAACCGGACCATTTAAAAATATGAAATAACTGAACCGAAGACCATTATTCAATTCGGTTCGGTTTTCGGTTTAAACCAAAAAACCGAAGTACAATATAAGATAAAGAATTTATAAATTATAACTTTCTCATCACAATATCATCATCACGTTATCACATTATATAAAATAAAAGAATAATTGTATTCGCTCACAAACTCCATAAACAAATTCAAACCAAAACAAAGTTCAGTGGATAATAACAATTCTTAAGCAAACTAGCTTAGGAATTATAACTTCCTAAAGTAAGTTTGTTTGGGTCTGGTTGTTTGTTTACATAGTTGGAGAAACTGTAGATGAAGTTTGTTTATATGTAACAGATTATTATTATCTCTAAATAATATAAACTATATATATTATTATATTATAATCGATTTTTTCAGTTTAAACGAATCAATAATGATAAAACTAATCACCGAACCGAAGACCAATTATCATATTCGATTTCGGTTAAAATCTGAACCGAAGACCGTTTTAAGAATCGGTTTGGTTTTAAACAGTTTACGGTTCCGTTCGATTTTCGGATTAAACGGTTTACAACCAAATATTGATCACCCCTACCGGTAACTCCCACATGGTCACCTGGCAGATTTAGGTTCATATGTTTCTTGACCTTTTCATGTTTACTAGATATTTTTCTAAGGGTTTACAGTTTGTAAGTATATATGCAATTTTACGCATTTTATTATTGTAAGTATTTAACTTTTAAGCCTTCTACTATTGTATGTATTCAAGTTTTAAAACTGTCTTTCGTATACATTTAACATACTATTTGATCAAGCATATTTCAGCTCAAGTGCGATTTTGGGTGGGGTTGGGGGGCACTTCTTTACTCTACATAAATGTTAATGTTGTAACCGTTTCGAGATTAAGCTCATCGAGGGGTGGTAAATAGGTTATTAGAGCACTCATCTAAGAATATGGGGTTTGAGTGAGAAGAGCATGGAGGCTACACCTGATATATTGTGTGTGTAATGTTATGTATGATATCCCTCTTCATCTAAAATTTATGCCTTTATATATGGAGGAGAGGTCAACCCAATAAGAAAAGTTCATGGTCCAAGTCATGTGGGAGCCCAAAGTGAGTGATACATTATCACTATTGTATGTATAATTTTACAAAAACACTTCAATTAATGCTAGTAAAAAATATTTTAAAAAAACATACAATAAACGATTTTAAAACTTTAATAAGTACAATAGATGATTTTGAAGTTAGACGCGTATAATAGTAAAATATATAAAGTTCGATAAACTATGAAAGTAACGAAACTATAAACCGATGAGAAATCGATCATATTTTATGAATTCTGGATAAAAATAATTGATATATTTTTGGTATCAAATTAAACGTAGATAAAAATAAATAATAAATTACAAGCCTTTTAAAAATAAAATAAGTTTTGTCGTATGTTAATCAGAGTAAAATTTTTTTATAAAATACAAATACAAAAATACAAATTTGGGGGTGTTCAACTGCCATTCAACAACATTCTCATGCTTCCAACCACCAAACCTAAATATTTTTAAACACAAGTTACTTCGTTATTTTCTACAAAATTGGTTCATCAACCCACACACAAGTTGACCAACGCTCATCTTGATTGTACCGTACAACATACTAATCGACATCAAAAAGTTACAAAATCTTGCAAGTGTTTTGTCTTCACCCTTGGGTCTTCGACTCTTCGGTACTAGCTCAAGATCCAGGTAAGACCTAATCACATATATTTCCAAAAGGTAAATAAAACAAGTTTGCGAAAATAATCACTAGTTCACCATTAAAACAAATGTATGACCTACAAGATACAACAATAACAAATTTGGGGGTTCTATAACTATAAAAAGTTTTTTTTTCTTTTTCTTTTTGGGTAAAATAATAAATATTCTGTTGGCGAAGTAACAATAATTTTGATGAATAAAATATACAAAAATATGATAAAAAAGAACCCAAACTTAATTTTGAGTGGGGATTTTTGATTAGTTACATAGTGGTTGGTTAGGTTATCTAAATATTTGTAAATATGAACCAACGGACCTTTTTTAATCAACTATATATACTACTAGGAACCTTAAGGTCAAATTGAAGCATAGACATGGGAAAACAACTCGCAGTTGTAGTTTTTGTTCTCATAGCATTTGGTTTTGCAATAACATCCGATGCCAACACATATACAGTTGGGGACAATTCCGGTTGGGACATTAGCACGAATCTCGATACGTGGGAGCAGGGAAAGAAGTTCTTCGTCGGCGATGTTTTGTGTAACTAACATTTTTATACTTTTATGTTATAGGTTTTCATCCGTTTTTAACAACAAATACACGTACTCCTGACTCACATGTTATTTACACATTCTGTTTGCAAAGGCCCTTGATTTTCTCTATTTTGATGTTTTTAAATTTTTTTTGTCTTTGCAGTGTTTCAATACGCGTCTACAGATAGTTTGTGTGAAGTAGGTCAAGAAAGTTTTCAAACGTGCAACACCACAAATGTTATAAATTGTTATAGTGATGGGAACACGTCTATTCCTTTAACAAGTCCCGGAGAAAGGTATTTCTTATGCGGTAATAAGTTGTATTGTTATTCGGGGATGAAGCTTGATGTGATTGTTGAAAGAAATCAATCGGCTCTCGCAGAAGCACCTCTTAGTGGTGTGCCTGACGCGGAGAGTGGAGGTTCCAAGAACAATAATCCTTCAAGTATTTTACCAAATGCGGCTATGTTTGTTCGTGTTGGATCTGATACAATTTTGATGGGAGTCTTGGGCTTTATGGGTGTTCTGATGTCAATTATTTGAACGATATCTTTTTTTTCACAAATCTTGTAACTATTTTTCTTCATTTGACAAATTAATGAATTTATTATGATTTAGTGAGATTTTAAAGTTTGGTCATGTTGTTAGACCATATATATCTAGTACAAATCGAAATTCGCAAGCTAATCGGCGGAAACTGAAAGTTACGTATCTTGTGTTTAAAGTTTAACGACTTTCTATATTTAGAGACAACATAAAATGAGTGAAGTACAAAATCACATATCTGGTCCGCTAGACGCTTAGAGCATACGGTGTGGCTTGCTTTTTTTCACTGTTTCTAGCCAGACAGCGTCCGATCCTTGACGCCGCATTTTTGAATTGTTTAATATTTTTTTCATTCCATTTCTAACGGTCAGAAAAAAATTAAAAATATATCTATTAGAAACACGTTACTAGCTGATTTTTCATTATTTTTTTAATCACTTTTTCATCCACTATAAAAACAAAACTTCAAACAAAAATCAAAACACTCATTCCCATCTTCAAAAACTCAAAAACTCTATTATTCACTATAACTCAAACCATGTTGAACAATCCGAACAAGCCAAACAATTCATACCACCATCAATCTCAATGGAACTCGTTTCTAAATGTTTCATCATCTTCAAACGCGTCAACACCCACCTCCTCAAACGTACAATTGTCAGGGTTTGGTCAACAATATCATATGTCTTAAACTCAAGTACCGCAAACACAATACACCCAATCACCATACTATCAAACACCATACAATCAACCACAATTCCATCAACAACAACAACAAATGACTAACATACTGCCCGAGCAATATAACGATTTTATTGTGTCGCGTCAAGCTCAAACCAACCAACAACCGGACATGAAATCACAAGAAGAAACAAACCTGACATCAACCTCGTTTAAAAAAAGTTGAGCAAAAAAAGGAAAAAAAGTGTACGCCGATTCTTCACAACCAAAACCGAAAAAGACTGTTTCCAACTGCAACATTTGGGAAACGGAGGACGAAATCCTTTGGCTCAAAGTTGGATTGCCTTTTCCGAAGACTCCTACCGAGAAAAAGGGGGGGGGGGGGGTTCGCTTTGGTATCTTGTTAAGGATGAGTACAATAGTCGCAACCCGTCATTCATATGTAACAAGGACGTTTTGTCTTCGAAGTGGACGAAACTTGACACTGAATGCCAAAGATAGGGAGGTATTGTGACGCGGGTTAAAACACAACAGAGAAATGGGGAAGGTTTCGAAGATTTTCAAATATGATGTGAAAACCAATATCGGTTGGATACGGATAATAAACCGTTTACACATTATCAAGTGTGGAACTTTTTTAAGGACTGCCAAAAGTGGTTACATCTCGATCCCTTTATCGTCGGTAGGAGCAACGTTCCAAAACGTCACGAAACGGTGGACTTGTAAGACTTGGATTTGGACGAAGAACTGGAGGGTAACGAAAATGACAACGAAAACCCAAATGCCGGTTATTTGGTGATGCTCCGTTTCTGTAACACCCCAAAATTTGTAAGTTTTATATTATATAAAAGTATGTTATTTAAATTCTTATGTTTGTATTTGGTGTTAAATACAAATATAATTTGGGGTTAAAAATATAAAAGAAATATAAGTTGAAGGGCTGAAAGTGTTAATTATGTAAGTGAAGGGTAGAAAGTGAAAATATGCAAATATAACTCATTATTCCTTTTAAAATCTGGAATAAACTAGAGATATATGTGTGTGTGCTTAAAACCGTACGAACAAAGGAGAACAAGAAAGAGAAAATCAAATTGAAGCTAGGTTTGATAAATTGGAGGTTCTAAACCCTAATTCAAGTCAAATAAGGTATGAATAACACTCTTTAACCCTTGAATTTATGATTTAGTTATGAACCCTAATTAGGGTTTAAGTAAAAAGAAGTTAATTAAGGTGGAAATCGGATGTAAAGTGATTATGTAAGTATTTTGAGTTGTATGAACTCATAAAAGGAATGAAAAGATGAAAAGAATTGAAGTAATGCTTTTGGGTGTAATTATTGAAATTTCACCAAGTAAGTATGTAGGTGAATTAGTTGATGATGGTGATATTAAGTTGTTATTGTTGTTAAATAATAACTTAATGAAACACCCATAATTTTTTTTTTTTTTACCCTTCCCGATGTCCCATAATTCATATTTAAGTATATTGAATTGAACTTGCACTTCTACGATTAAATTTCGGATTAAACATAAATTTTTTAAAACTGGCAGGGTACCCACCGGGTAGGCTAGAGTACCCGCCGGGTATCCATCCTTGCCCCAAGTTCTGTTACATTTTGTGGAGGAGGTACTCCTTTTATATATGTTTACCCGCCGGGTAGACTTACCAGATTTGGGAAGTACCCACCGGGTACTAATGGTAACCGCCGGGTAGTTCATCCTGGGCAGAAAACTCATAATTTTTTCCAAATTCAAGCGCGCATAACTTCTTACTGGGTTAGAGTTAAGATCTGAAAATTTGCAGACACCTCCATTATATAAAAATGAAAGTTTCCCTGTTTACACTTTTTCAAATTTCGCAGTAACGAAGAATTCGGACGTGTCACCAAAATATGGCCGTTTTGACCCTTTTAGAGATCAAGTCATTTTGCCATTTACATGTACAACCATTCATTTTGACTCCTAGACAAATGACAAAAACATTATATTACTCCTATAGTCCATTTGGGTATTTAGACTCGATAACAACCCATTTGGACACCAAATGACCCGTTTGTATTTCATCAATATTTTAGCCATTTGACCTCTATGATCAACCTTCGTAGGATCATTTTAACACAAGTAACAAATTCTAATTACCATAATCAACCAAAAACTAAACTTAGACATATAACTCGATTTTTCCATATTAACATAGTTACTTTTAAATCCTCCTTACTACAACCATAATTTCATCATTTGACAATAAGGTAGCTATTCACGACAAAAGACTTCCATGTCATCAAACGTTGTGTAATAGGGCGGTTTACACAAGTGATACAAAACGATAATTAAAGAAAGAGAGAGGGCTTGCTATTCACTATTAGCAAGCAATCCACACTAGTCCTTCAATATAGCTTTTTCTTCCCTACGCCCACCTTCACCTACAACATTCAACACTTAAGAGAATAAAGCACATCGCTTAGTGAGCATATAAGAATTTAATTAAGTAAATCACAACATCAAGTAAACACTAAAAACACATAATGATCATCACATTTATCAACCACTAGACACAAACAATAATTATCACATAATCTTAAACAAATAACTAATGAGCAATATGTGGAGATCTAATCACTATGCGGATCCGCGGCCAATAATCACTTAGCACCATACTACAACGATATGCATGCTAAAACAACGTAATGTGCTATGCACATATTCAACAACAGCACTATGCTAACAAGGTTGACTAATCTCTACATATGTGCTCATTTCACATAATTCATTAACAATTAGAAACAAGATAAAATACAAACAATGCTCTGCATAATTATGTAAACCTCTTGCTCAGAAGCAATCCGGAATTACACAATCGTTACCCAATTAATCCCTATATACTCACCTTTGCTTTTTAGGCAACTATGGCGATTTAACAATCGGTTATGAATGCCACGTCTTTGATTACCTATCATATACATATAATAACACGACAACGTATTTAGCATTTAATAAATATCAAAATCAATTAACGACTATCATCAACCCATCACCTCTTTGGGTTGACCAGATTTGACTTTTGGTCAAACTACACACAAATCTCATTTTTGGATGATCACAATTAATCCAAGTGTTTACTCATTTGAATTACTACTTTAATTTACTCTAACTAAATCATTTTAACTCTTTAGACTAGTAATTAAGGTGGTTTAGCAACAATATATAAAGATTTATACATTACCCACCTTAATCACTATGGAATCAATCCAACCATCAATACATGGGTGGTACTAGTATTTACCAAGAATCATAATAACACTAACTAATATCAATTTAATTAATTCCTAAGTCTAAATTCCTGATTTTATACAAAACCCATCAAAAACTAATTTATAGGTTAAAACAAGGAAGAACAATGATCTTACCTTGATTGGAGATGATTTGGAAGCTTGAATTGAGATTAAATGACGTTAATATGTGTTAGAAACTTGATTTCTTCCTTCCTCTCTTTCTCCCGCTCTTTCTCTCTTCCTCTAGAAATTTTCAGGAACCAAAAATGAAGTCTATGTATGTATATCGATGCATATGCATATATGTATAAGTTTTATTTAATTTAAATAATATTTACACTATTAGCCCCTCAACTCTTGTTAGTTAGATAGCTTAAAATATTACCCAGTTAATAATTTCGTATACAAATTATACAATATTTTATAATATTTTTATTTTGTGCTTGCTATAATAATAATACCTTGAGATTTCGGGGTGTTACATTAATCACCATAAAAGTATGTATAATATTATGAGATAAGTGTATGATAGCTAGTTGAGAATAGAGTGAAGCATTTGAATTCTAGTTTGTTGGATGTTAAAGAGTTAACTTTGAGTTTGTTGAGTTGTAAGTAACTCATGTATGTATATTGATATGTTTAGGTGATACAAGAGTGGGAAAATAGTTGCTTGAATCAATTGATCGCTACTCTAAGGTAAGTAATGGATAAGTATGTAACTAAATTGCAATACTTGGATTACATTGAGTAGTCAAGTATTTGCCCTTTTGTATGTTATGATGAAGTGAGATTATTGAGATACAAGAGTATTCAATGATCACACTAAATGGTAGAATTTAAGGGTGGTGATTGAGATACAAGAGTATTCAATCAACCATGTTCTTGACACCATGGTATGGACTCCTTGAGTCAAATTGTATGGAGTTGAGGATCCTTAATTCATGATATGTGTATGTTAATGTTAATGTGGATGTTATATTTTCCTTTACTTACTAAGCATGTTTGCTTATCGTTACGTTTTCAATATATGTAGGTGAGCAAAGTGGAACACGGGGCGATTTGGGTAAAAAGCCCAAGCGGGAATAGTTGTGGACTTGCTACAAACAAGTAGTAAGTAATCTTTTTGAATCATGCTCTCGATACATAGAAACGCCCAAAGTTTGTAAGGTTGTTGATCAATTGAATTTGATCATCTTTTGTAACTAAGTTATTATGTATGAAATCTTTGTAAAATATTATGTTGAAAGTTATTTTGGGTTGTAATTACCCCTTATAATTGTTGAATTGGTGTCACCCATGTTAAGATATCGAAGGTGTCCAAATGGGTCACAGCGGGTTGCTCAATTGGGTCATTTTGTTGAGATTAGTCGAATGATGGTTTTGGTGGATTGAATTACTTGTTATTATGTCAAGATGTATGTTTCAAATTTCTAGAAAATATGGTAATTAGTAGTAAGTTAATATTATATCCCCTTGGTTGCATAAGTGACCAAAAATGGTCAAATTTCGATTAAGAGTCCAAAATCATTGAAAATGCATATATTGTAAAAGTGCCAATTGGGAAACTTTCATTTTGTCATATTAAGCATGTCTGCAAAATTTAAGGTCGTGTTTATAAACGAGTCAAAAGTTATGAGCGTATCAAACTGGGTAAAAAACTTGAGTTGTGCAGAATGTGTTGTTCAGGACCCAGTACGCGATCGCGTAAGGGTCACGCGATCGCGTACCTAGTGAAGAAATCGAATCAGAAGCCTTTACGTTGTAGGTACGCGATCGCGTACCCTTACCGGGATCGCGTACCTTGTACCAAAATTTGAACATAAGCTTTTCATGTATTGAGTATGCGATCGCGTACCCTATGGTAGGATCGCGTACTCTCGGGTTGTGTCAATGTACGCGATCGCGTATGGTTACTAGGATCGCGTACGGTGTAAAAAATTTTTTTTTTAGGGCGTTTCAGTTTCCACGTCCAAAGTAAAAACAAAGAAAACCAATATCTCGAAAAACATCCTCCGGTTCTGCCGCTTCGTCTCGCAATTCATTTTATGATTCGCTCACATCAACCTTTGAAGGTATCCAGAGCGAGAAACAAGGATACTAGATGACGAAGGACCTCGAAGCTCAGCTCATATTTTTGTCCATGTTGACGGACCACTTGTCGGAGCAGGTTAAAAACATAATGGAAATGAGCACGATGCACCACTGTGATCTAACGAGCAGGGGAAGAGCTATACTGAAGGTAGGGGTACTCCCGATTACGAGTTCATTCATTATACGAAATGTAAATTTCTTATATAAAAATTTTATTATTCGTTCGTGCTACGGGTTCACAAAAATTAAAATAGCGATGCTACGGTTCACCTCAAATACTGGATCCACCATGGAGAAGAATAAAAAGAAAACCCATCATCGCCAATTCATTGGTATTATTTTTTTTGACAACATTCTATTATTATTATACTTACCCTTTTATTTTTAATTTTTAACTCACAAATGAAATCATATAACTTTCATTAAATTCTGCTTTAGATTTTCTTTAAACAAATTCTTATTATATGTTTTTTTTTCTTCTTTTTTTGGCAAAGACTAAACGTTTTCTTTTGTCATATATTCATTATATTATATTATATCTCATGTAAATAAATTGGAGTTCTCAAGATTGTATGTTTTTGGTATTTACTAATGCATGTTTAGTATAATAGATGCGTTAAAATTGATTTTTGGTTTATATAATGTTTGAAAAATCTATATCTATAGCTTAGGTAATAACACAAACTAAAATATAAATAATAATCAACGTTAGTAAGTCGATGTTCACGTTATTAACGTTTTTCTAGTATACACATTGAAAATAAAAGTGTCTAGTAAACGAAGTTTTACTTAATAAATTGAAGTACTCCGTAATTGTAATGAATCAAACTCGAAATTCATCCCCTGATGGTAGTTCTTATTATTTTTATTTATTAATTAACACTATAAACTAAAAAGCTGCTGATTTTGTTAAATAAAAACCAATTAAAAAGATGTTACAGTATTTGCATAGCTTGTAATTTTGAAAGGCCCAAAAACATGGGCCTAAATTAAGACGGTGGGTTTTTGAGTACTCAATTAAGCCCGGTTTAAAGAGGAAACAAATCGGACACCACCATTACTTCTTTAACTCCGGTTTTCACATACCAGTTTCATCCTCGGACGGTTCAGAAATACAAAAGATCGATGGCGGAAGAAGAGAACGGCGCAACCGCAGCCGTCGCCGGTGGGGAGTTTTACCTGAGGTATTACGTCGGTCACAAAGGAAAGTTCGGTCACGAGTTTTTGGAGTTTGAGTTCCGACCAGATGGTAAACTCCGTTACGCGAATAACTCAAACTATAAGAACGATACAATGATCCGTAAAGAAGTTTTTCTCACACCTTCTGTTCTCAAGGAATGTCGCCGTATTGTATCTGATTCTGAGGTTATTTTTGTGTATTTATTCCGTTTCCTAATTTTATTTGAAATTGTTAGGGTTTTAGCTGCTTTTGCGTTTCAGATTTACAGTGTATATATGTATCAATGTATGTATGTATAGCTGTATCTATATGTGTATATCTTTCGGGAGTTTAAGTCATTAGTGGAATACTAGGGTTACTTATGAGGAATTTATGGATGTTAGATATATTGATTCCAGTGCACTGTCATTAGGTTAGGTTTTACTCCTCTGTCTTTGATAGATTTGCAATTGGTAGGGTTTTAACAGCTTCTACGGTTCAGTGTTTTAGAGTAGCTGACATTATTTGATTTATGGATATTTAGATGTCTAGGGTTTGGTAATTTAGCAGATGTTAGGGTTTAGATGTGGAGTTTTAATGGAGTTGAGATGAGCTGATTCTGCAACATTTTGATTTTCTATATATCTTAGAGTAACTGATTGCATTGCCTTACTGGAGCTTTGTTTGAGATGATTATGAGTTTAAATCTCACCATTGGCATTTCCATGAAGGATGCCACCTACTCAAGTGTTGTGTATGGTTGTATTGACAGGATTTTGTGCTCATACAGCTTTCATGTAACATATACTGTTGATCTTCTTGTATTGGATATACACAGTGCTATAACGCGTTTACATCTAGCCTCTAGGTAGCCCTTCTGGTTTAATTGTTAGTCCATTAAGTCCATGACCTTCATACTGAGGACGCTAGATCAAGAGGAGAAGACACATTATGTATCACTAAGAATCCCATTTTACCCTTTGTGGGAGCATTGGGATTATACAGTCATGCTTTGGTTTGTAAGATACATTAGTTAGAAATTTGAAAATTAGTCAACTTTTGCCAGTGCAGAAAATGATTTTGTGACTTCGACATGAGAGGAATTGATTCAAGTTAACTAATATGAGGCCTTGGACTTTTAGCTTTTTCTTGGTTAAAGCATATGACTATGAACTTTTTATATGCCCATATCATCATATGACTCTCTTCATCCTATAAACTTTTCTCTGCTAAACTAGATTTATAAATTACTCTGCTTTATGGATGCCGATAAGAGATAAATGGTATTTGATGTGTTTTAATTGTAGATTATGAAGGAAGATGATAACAACTGGCCAGAGCCTGATCGTGTGGGACGCCAAGAGCTTGAGATTGTGATGGGCAACGAGCACATCTCGTTTACTACTTCAAAGATTGGGTCACTCATGGATGTTCAGACCAGTAAAGACCCCGAAGGGCTTCGAATCTTCTATTACCTTGTTCAGGTTAGTAAGACATTCATGTTGTTGATGTTAGCGAGAGTAATCATGTTAAACTACATGTTGATTCTTATTGTCACAATTACTTATTTTTTGATGATATAATGTTTTAAGGATATGAATATGAACTTATGTGATGTGTTCTCTATCATACCTTCACATAGGCAGAGTAGGGCTGAAAAGAAGTTAGACCACTACAACCGAGATTTAAAACGGTTAAATAAAAAGTAAATTGTACATATTTGGATGTTGAAGAAACTTAGTGGATGTTTTTTCACTTTCTCACATGGTGCCTGTAATATTCCCAGCAATAGCAACATATGACAAATAACCTTATTGGATTCCTTGTCTCTCAGTACTTCATTTCCTTATCTGAGTTTACTGAAGTCTGCACATTTTTATAAGATCTTTTTTTTTCTTCCGAAAAGCTGGATCTCCTTTCTTCTTTCTTATCCTTGAGAACTCATTTTGTGACATAAATTCGGTCATGTATTCGAGACATAGTCTCTTTAATGTGTGCAAGATTTTTTTACTGTTGTGGACTATGCTGAATAACCTTTTTAGGGGCCAATAAGGCAGTAATGATTAAAAAGTTTTGGTAGATGGTTAGAAAGATGTTTGTAATTAATTGGTACATTTGTCTGTTTAACAAAAAAAATTGGTCATCTAAGATAATCAGTTATTCAGTTTACTTATCAGTGGTTAGCTGCTTGTACTCTAGTTACACTTGTTTGACCATGTATGCTTATCATCCCTTTGGTTTATAAGTAAAGAATTATCTCAGGAAAATGTAAAAAATCATAATATCTTGCAACTTTCGATACATTTGCTTCACCTTCAATTTGTTTTGCTAACCGACGTTGAAAAATGCAGGACCTGAAGTGTTTCGTGTTCTCGCTAATATCACTCCATTTCAAGATCAAGCCAATTTAAGTAATTTCTATTGTAGTGTGAGATTTTTAAAAGGGTATTTGTTGGATTGCCCAAGTTGATGTTTTATGTGATTCAAGTTTGTATGGGGATATGGTGGAACTAACTTTGATGTTAGAAAGTATGTTATTGGCTTCAATCAGATGTCTTGATTAATTCGGTGGTCGTTCAATATTTATGTGCTCGTTATAAATATTACCGTTGATGGTTTTTCATTCTTGTTTCGTGCTCATTGTTGGTATGTTTCATTCTCTGATGACTTTTTCTTTTCTTATTTTTTGGGCTGATTTTGTCCTTCGATTTGTTCCAATTCTTGATGGTTATTATATACTTTTTATGTTTGTGTGCTTTTTGTGATGATGCGTTTGATATGTTTTAGGTTACATAGGTTTGATGTTTTCGGTTATTGTTTTGTATGTATAGCTAGTGTATCAGGCTCAATTGTTTTTATTGTATGCATCTCAACTTGTAAAATGGTTACATGAATGCCAGCTATGTTAACATGAGAAGTTGTGAAAAAAAAGGTAATTTGGAGGGTATACCTGACTCCCGTACCATATTTCAATGGTATGCGTGCACTCCACCCGCAAGGAGCATCAACGCCGGATAATCACTTCTCCACAAATTAATCACATATGTTGAGGAACGGATTCGAACCCCTAACCTATATAGTCACACATGTAGAGTCTAAGCGTTTGCGGTGACGCTACCGCTTGAGCTATGCTCAATTGGTAGAAGCTGTGATTATGTCAATAAAATAATATAGAGTTACGCGATTAAGAAGTTTTCAAATACAAATATAACAATATAGCTTGAGAGTCGTTTACATACGATCATTTGGAATTATAATTAAGTTATTGTAATCATAAAATTATCATAGAAGAATCATGCCTCACCAAATAACTTGAAATATGATACAATAATTATCAAATGTATAATAACAGTAATGTTCATATATTTTCATGTTTATGTTGCTAGAAGTGTAGGTTTCTTTTCATATTGCTCTGTCATATACTTGTGCTCTATTTATATATAGGAATAGGAATTTATTGGATAGTAGACGTGTGTGTGTATATATAAATGCTTCCACAACAAGCACGACAAGAAACGTATGAGGCATTCAACGCTCTTGTTTCCTGCAAGATGGCTGAAGGTCTACTGATATAATCCTACCAGAAAGTTATAACCATTTTGTCATGACCTACCTCATGAATAATATGCAAAAGTCTATTCCAGAGTTGCATGCAATGCTCAAATCTGCTGAAAACATTATTGGTACAAAGCGCAAATTGTAATTGGATACTTCAGGTATCTATGTAGTAAAGATTAATTTACCTGTTTTAGATTCTTGGCTATTAGATACTTGTTGCGAAACTCATATTGGTACAAATGTGCAGCGGTTCAAAATGAGTAAAAAGGGGGCAATAATGCAATATGGAGCAATGAGTTGTTGCAGTACCAGTTGGAAGTTTTGAACTTTTTTTGCTTTTTGTTAGTTTTGAACAATTACTATTACAGTATGTACCTGCTATGGTTAAAAACTTTACTGTATTTCATATGCTTTCTTACTTGATGACAGTTTGGCGTCTAGTAATTAACATATATACTACTGTTATATTTACCAATAAATTTATCTGTTGGTTGGTTTTAGAAGTCTGCAAATCTTAGCTAAATTAAGGTTATTGACATTATGAATGCTTATTATTATTAATGTTAGAAATTTAAACACTAAAAAAGTACATTATCAGGAGGCAACAATAACATTTAAATATGAAATAACAGAACCTCAAATTTGGAGCAAAGAATAAGACCAAATCATCATTTTCAATTTTGGAACTTTTCTAGAAAAGTCATATTTTAGCAAGTTTTCTGTTTTTAGACATGTATTTTTACTTTCTTTGATAGGTGTAGTTCAAAAGAAAATGTTAGTACAGAGTATTTTGATGTAAAAATTGAATCATTAATAACAAGAAACTTGAAGAGGGGCGGAGACATGGTTGGACAGCGTAGGCAGCCGCTCCCATAAGAAATTTCAAATTACGTAAAAAAGATATTTTTTTAAGTTATTAATGACATTTTAAAATTTTCGCCCCACAAAACTAATAAAAATAATTTTTTTCGCCCTCTCCATTTGAATTTTCTAGCTCCGCCGCCGACTTGAAGTACAAAGTCTAAAAGAACACACTAAAATTTGTTGTATGACTTGTTATGATTATACCTATATATATTGAACATCTTTATATACTCCATATCACATATAAACACAACCACAATCACAATCAGACTACAACACATCTAGATTGTTAACACTCATACAATCATACCTTTTTTGAAACCATGATCACATTATTAATTATACTAATCAAACATACATAGATTTATATAAACGGGCCGGACCCCCTTTATTCGCGATTGCCAGGCCCGCTTCCTCCACCACTGCCACCACTACCACTACCAGAACCATGCCCACCTCCATGAGCTCCACCACCACCTGACCCATAACCATAACCTGACCCTGAACCACTCCCACTTCCACTCCCAGAACCATAACCAAATCCATATCCTTTACCAAACCCGGTAGCCGACCGCCCTGAGCCTGACCCATAACCCCACCCACTTCCGGGGCTTGACCCATAACCCCAATTATAATCCCAATTCGGACCATGGGCTGAGCCAGTAGCTCCACTTGGGCTTGAAGTGGACATTTGGTTCACAAGAGTCTTTCTTCCACCTTTAGGATTATAAGCAATAGTAGCAGTAGAGATGCATAATAAGAACAGAACAAAGACAAAAGTTTGGTATGTTTTCATAACAATATTGTTTTTGTTCTTTGATCCTAACTTAGTGGTTAATGCAAATGTGAACTTTGTTGGATTATATAGTGATGAGATAGTGTGATGACTGAAATGGTGCCAGAAGGGTATTTATGTAATTCTGCATGTGGGGGCATGAGTACCCGTGAATGGTGCTAAGACCCCTAGTGCACACTTGGTATAATCTTGAAGGTTGATGTGAGATATGGATAGTCATTTGCCACTTGTGATTTGCACTATAATTCCCCTCAACTATGGTAATAAAGTAAATTGCATACATACATATAATAAAATGTCATGTATGCCCACACACTTTTTACTTTACCTTCACACAAACCATAAACTAAATATTTTTGGCAAGTAAGGCCGATAAGCTTTATCAGCCAAGTATTTTGATTCACACCGAGTCAACTCGGAAATCTACTTGTATAGCTCGAACATGACTTAAACCAAGTCAATTTTGTAATTTTTTAGAGTAAATTCTCATGTAACTAAAGAAGTCATTGAAATTTACTCATTGTAGTTTAGATACTTTGATTGGGAAATCTGTAACTAAATAATATCATGATAAAATAACAAAATAGGTCGACTGATATACGACAACAACTTAATTAATCCTCTTGATATAAATGGACATCCATTAAAAGAGTTGGGGACATGCGCATATATGTATGAATCCACTAGAATATATATGTTACACATGGGATTTTATAGAAAGTGACACTAGCTAGTTTGACATTTGTGGATGGATTAATTAAATTAGTATACAATTTGCCTAGCTTCATTATCTTCTTAAGATATATATATATATATATATATATATATATATATATATATATATATATATATATATATGTCGGTATTGGATACCTACCTACTTATCCTGGTTTGGTAAAAAAAACGAGAAATTTACATAAATGGGGTCAACACAGTCATTTTCACTAAATAAACCGTGTCAGAGACTTTTTCTTTTCAAAAATAGACTCAAATTTCGCCGTTATTCAATTACCCATTCGGTAATTCGGCGAAATTCCTTTAGACCAATAAATGCTCGCCACGTATCTCAAAATTTCGCCTAACACATATATTGAATTTCGCCTAACTAAAAATCGCCGAAATGCAATTCCTTTAGGCGATTCGGCAAAAATTTTGAAATTTTGTATACCGTGCCTAGCCTTGGTTTCTTCCTTTAGGCGATTGGATATAACATGTAATATTATTTGTGTGATTGTAATTAAAATAGTTATTTAATTTATTGATTGATATGTGTCTTTTCTGTGAGGAAACCAAGGCTAGACACGGAATACGAAAATTCAAACTTTTTGCCGAATCACCTAAAGGAATTACATTTCGGCGATTTTTAGTTAGGTGAAATTCAATATATGTGTTAGACGAAATTTTGGAACATGTGGGGCGAGCATTTATTGGTCTAAAGGAATTTCGACGAATCGCCGAACGGGTAATTGAATTTCGGCGAAATTTGAATCTATTTTTGAAAAAAATCTATGACACGGTCTATTTAGTGATTGACAGTCCATTTGGGTAAATTTCTCATAAGAAAAACACTTTACAATATGAATTTCGCCTCATTATCCTAAAATGCAGTAAAAAGAATGCAAAGATGCATCGTCAAAGATTACCTACATATGCTGGTATTGGTATTGGATACCTACCTTTTGTTGTCAAAGATGCATGTTAGGGGCAACATTCTCATATATGAACATCAATTCATGATACCTTATTTATGGTTAATTTCATTATGATCGACTAGTTTTAAGAGCTACTAAAGATGCATGTTGAGTTATTGGAAACATCATGGTTTATGAGCATAATCATGATACCGGCATTATAGCTAATTATTTCATGAAACATAGAAGCTATCATGTTTAATTCCATTTCGGCTTAACTTTTGGTAATATTGTCATATTATGGACATCAAAATATCAACTCATACTGCTAGCTTTAAGGCTAAATCCACCAATCGTGTATCAAGATTCATCTTAAAGACATATGAACCTTAAAATCGCGATTGTTTATATGAAAGAAGAAAGATGACGTGGGATGGGTCATATTGAACTATTGAAGAAAACTTTACAATTGGAAAATTGCTTGAAATGGCCTACTAAAACTATACAAGATGTCTGAAATATGGGAGGAAGTTAATGTGGCAAAGAACAGTCACCCACATGGGCATATATATTAGATAAATATTGGGTAGGGCTCTTATTCTCCATAGACTAATGTCACAATCTTGAAAACTCAATGGGCTTTGTCCCAACATTCATGTGCACAAAAAGATTCGCATTTCTGTAGCTTTTGACCCGTTAAGGTTGTTAATTACAGTATCAGTTTTGCTGATAAAACTATGCATGTTTAGGTGAAATAATATATTTACTACAGTAATAATTGTTATCAAAAGCCCTTCTGTAAATTTGTTAAAGGGAAGGCGGTAATACTGTATAGATGGATTGGATCAGATATATCATTCTACACTGGGCAAAGGCATCAAGGGTGTCTAAAATCAAGTTGCACAGTTGATGAAAATGGACCATGGAGGTAACTATTTATTGGGCCAATTAGAACATCAACTGTTTGGGCCTACCCATGTGTCATCGTATCAAAATTCATAACCACCTTTCGCAGTTTCCACTTCTCCCACTCAATATTATGGTTGTATACTACTTATACTTTGTATATCTCTCTTGTATATTTAAAGAAAATCATAATTAAGTAAACGTCTTAAAATTAAACTCTTCTAAATGAATCATCACCCTTAAATGTTTTACTAATTTGATTTAGATCCTTTGATTTTCACTCTAAAATTTGATTACCTAAATAGCAAATTAGGTGATGCACAAAGACAAAATTGTCCTTTAATTGTTTTGTTAATTACTCATGTTTAGTTTTTAATTACTCTAGAGTTTTTAAATCTATTTAATTAACAATAAAATCTGGAGAAAATTCCGATTAAATTTTTCACGCCCCAACACAAACCTTTCAAAATTCCCCACGGCGATTTAGGTAATCAAGATGAAGATATCTCAAATGTTTCTCCAATTTTAGTGTTGATAGTATGACGATTTGTTATTTCAGTTTGTGTCCCCAGGGTTTTAGTTTGCGATATAATCGTGAATGAAAGATGAAATCATCTGAATTGGTATCTAGGATTTTCGTTTGCATTTCAAAATATAGATGATCGGGAATGAAAGTTTTTTATTCTTCAACCGTATATGATATTAACCAGTCAGTTGTAAGTTATCTATTTCTATCGTAGTTTTGAACAATTTGTAAATAGATTTAGATTTCTTTTTCTTTGTTGTTATATCTAAATGAACAATTTGGTTAGATTTATTGAATTAAGGTTCGGAGATTGACCATATATCCAATTCACAGTCAATTAAGAATCTCTCATATGATTTTGTGTATCAGTATGTCAAATAGGGCATCAATTGTTGTTACATTCATGTTGTCAATTAATTGAAAGATATGAACTGTCAAGCTGGATGCAGCAAGAGATGCATCACATAAACGATAAATGTAATCCTCTTTTCGTTGTTTTTGAACTTTATAGAAGTCTATCTATTTAATTGCTTTGAGCCCCTTCCACATGAATTTTATAGCTCCGCGGATTAGTAGTAGAAAGTGATGTGTCGTTGGATAAACTGTACATCATGCATGCGGCCAATTTTGATTGATTAAGATACTTATGTGTTGATGCAAAATCAACATCGTATGACAAAAGCTTGTGTAAAATTCTTAGCTTGATAAATGTTGTTAAATGTTGTACAAACTACGACTTTATGAGAACTTAATTAAGTTCTCAAATAATGTTCATTAGAACTTTATTTAAGTTTGCAGGTACTGTTCACGTGAACTTATTTTAAGTTCACAGGTACTGTTCACGGGAACTTATTTTAAGTTCGCAGGTACTGTTCACGGGAACTTATTCTACGTTCGCAGGTACTGTAGTAGTGTCTATAAATAGCAGTTTTCAGTTTTCAGTTTGGTGTGAGTTAGTGTGCGCGAACCTTGGAGTATCTGTAAAAGTGATTGAGAGAGATTAGTGTTTGGAGCTTAATTGTAATTCTGTAATTGATTAATATCAATAAAACATAATATTATTTACGTCGCTTTCGTTTTCATTTCACGTATTCAAATTAACGATTTCGGATTCCGCTCGATTCGTTAATTCGATTCAAAGACAAGATCAACAGAACTAACATATGGTACCAGAGCCAAAAACGTTAACATTTGGGTGATTTGAATCAAGTTATACGTGAATTTGAAGTCACAACAAGTTCTGGATCAAATTCGAGACTATTGGTTGTTATTACGCGTAAATTGAGACTAGAATTCACTTCAGTATTGGAATTCGCATCGACCGAACTAGAATTTGTGAGATTTCAACGGTGAATTTGGATTTTCAAATATTCTGGGTTTACTGCGCGTCAGGTGTTCTTGATGTGCGTACTTATTTGATATTTTGCGAACTTATTTTTGATAATCGTTTTCTGCGAACTTGTTGATATTGCGTACTTGTTTAATTAAGTTCGCATGTGTTGATAAAGATGACTACGAACTTATCTTACTTGCGAACATAATTGGTGTTGCGAACTTGGTTGCGAATTTATGAAATAGTGTCGCATTAACAGAAAGTTGACATTCAAAAAAAAAAAATTTATCGTATTACCAAATTTTGAAATTAGGCTTAAAATTGCAAAATTTTAGCTTGGAAAAAGTTTCATTTTACCCGAGCATTTTTGGACGAAATTTTAGAGGGAAAATTAGATCACGTGGAAGATGGCTTTATCTAACATCTACATATTGATGAAGGTTGATAATCAGACCGGTACATTTATTCAACCACCAAACTTCATCAAGCCTAGTGAGTTTTCAAGTTGGAAATCTCGCTTTGAAAATTACATTGATCCGGAATTACTAGGTTCTCTTACAACTCAGTATATTCTTCCACTGATGGATAATGGTCGTTGTTATAAGACTATTAATTTGATGACACCAAAGGAGAAGAAAGAGTATGAAAAGGAACGAAAAGCTTATGCTGTTATTACTATGTGTTTATTAAGAGATACCTTGAAGACGTCGGGTTTTGATGAACTCTAAAATTAATAAGAAGTTGCAACAGAAAGATGAGGAGATTAAGGCACTTCAATCTCAAATACTTACCATGGAGAATGAACGCAAAGAGATGCGTTTACAAATCGTCGGACTGGAAAAGAAAATTGTAGAGTTTGAAGATCAACAAACGGTGATGAACAAACTTCAAGTTGATCATGATCTTGCAATAAAAATGGTGGAAGCTCTTCGTGAGCAAAGTGATAAAGCCTCTCAACCACACACACGGCCAGTGATGGAAAAGAAAAAGGAGAAGATTTACACGGATAAATCTTCTGAACCATTAGTGATAATGGTTCATGCGAAGAAGATTTTTCAGTTTACAAATTATTCTTTGCAAAAGAATAAGAAGTATTCGGAGAAATCTCAATCAACCAAACAACGTAAACATCAAACGGTTGATTGCTATGATTCCGGTTACTCTCAACATGTCAAAAGATCGGTTTCATTTCAAAAGCCAAAAGGAGCCTTCAAACCGACACAACCACTGGAATCAAGACAAACAAAATCTTGTGTATAGACGCGTGCGCAAATGTTTGCATTTGCACCACCACGATATCATCATATGGTGCAAAGGCGGCGGAAAGATTTTGTTCCTTTCTCCCCACGAGAATGTCGTTTGGCATTGGTTCCATGTACCGAGTTTAGATATGAAACTACGCGTTTCATTTTTCGGTGGAACTCAATCTCTTTAGATTACATAGACGCATCTTACAAGAGATTATCGAAGACTTTAAGAACAATTGGAACCGTACTCAAATGGGTTCCAAAAGTTGTTGTTTAGCTTTTGAGCACGGGTTTTAATATTTATTAAAAGAGCATGGGGAGAAAGAGGAGAAAAGAAAAGGATGATCCAGCAACATTTCTTACGTATCATATTTCTCTTTGCAAACGAATCTTCAATAGTACAAGGAGTAAATCTGTTGTTCATGGGAAGTAATTCTAATTATGCTTATGGGAGAATATTCAGATCAGAATTGTGAACAGACATATTCTTGAAGATTTTGGTGAAGCTAATGCAAAGGGAGAATCGATTGATACGGGTCTCGTAACTTGAACGGATTCAGTTGCAGATTTTATGTAAAGAAATGGATGTGCGATGGATGTCGACTCTCTCAAATATCACGCAGAAGATTAAAGATATAAAGATTTCTACAAGCTTGTGTCAAGGGGGAGTTTGTTGATGCAAAATTAACATCGTGTGACAAAAGCTTGTGTAGAAATCTTAGCTTGATAAATGTTGTTAGTTCAACCTTGGAGTAACTGCTTTTATACCCTAATAAACAACACTATTCTTACAACAAATTAAATCTCATTCTCTCTGATTCATTGTTCTAAGTAATGGGAGAGCTAGTTTCACTGAATACTTGTAACAGTTTCCTGAATCTCGATCAAAACCCTACCGTAATTCCGAGTGATGGAGAGTATGAGTACATCCTAGGATATCATGATCCTAGGATTCTGAAAGAGGAGATTACTAGGGCGCTGAATGATGACCCTAACCCCAAATACAATACACCAACTCGTCTGCTGGCCTTAGGGCTTCCATTGGTGTTGGATCCTCCCCTTAAGCACTTCTACGCCCAAGCGAGATTGTCCTCGGACAAGATGGATTTACTTGCTATTGTGATGTTACAGAGATTCAATCCTTGGGTTAACAAACCAGGGGCATTGTACGTCTGCCCCACGCATGGTCTGTCACTTGCTCGAGCTTGGAAAGCACACCCAAGTGCATCTTAGAAATGCTGAATCGCCGACAACCCTTGAGTCACATGTCATTGTCGGGACCAGTCATACGATAGCTTCACTTCTCAGCAGTGGTGTTCTTGACCTGTCTTCTTTGCTAATGCTTGTGTTTGATGAGGCCGACTTCCTGCTCTCTCAGGAGGTGTCAAAGACATATTTGGAGTACATATTGCGACATACACAGCCACAGCCACAACCTCAGCCTTAGGTGCTTGTTGTAGCGGTCACTATTAATGATCATGTGAAGTCGTTCATACAAGCTGCAGTTCCAGTTCCTAGAGATCAGAACTACATATATGTGAATGATGAGGAGCATTGGTTATCTAGCATAAAGGACTGGAGAGTCGTGACACCCATTAGTAAAGACAAGTTCTACGTTGCTGCTCACTCGATTTATGTTTGTCTTCATAGAAACACGCATGTTGTTGTGTACGTTACTGATAAGGAGGCTAGGAGAAGGCTAAGAGATATGCTGGTTGGTGAATGGATGGGTGTTTCTGCGTTGGGTCTTCTTGATGTGACAAATTGTTGCTCGAGGAGTACAAAGTTGGGGACAGACCCATTATCCTTACTCTGAGTCCCCTTCCGAAGGGCTACTACCGGACTATGAATACTGTTGTGGTAAACTTTAATGTTCTGATTACCCCTGAACTGCCCCACCTCCCAAACTTTCACGTGTATTATGACCGCTTGACCAGCGCAGTGGAAAATAAGGGAGAAAGGGAATGGTCTTCAATCTGATATCGAAGGGCACCGCAGATGGACTCGTGATGGATATGATCGAGACGTATTACGTCCGACGCGGGAGAGAGATTAGTGTTTGGAGCTTAGTTGTAATTCTGTAATTGATAAATATCAAAAAAACATAATATTATTTACGTCGCTTTCGTTTTCATTTCACGTATTCAAATTAACGATTTCGGATTCCGCACGATTCGTTAATTCGATTCAAAGACAAGATCAACAGGACTAACATATGGTATCAGAGCCAAAAATGTTAACATTTGGGTGATTTGAATCAAGTTACATATGGTATCAGAGCCAAAAACGTTAACATTTGGGTGATTTGAATCAAGTTATACGTGAATTTGAAGTCACAACAAGTTCTGGATCAAATTCGAGACTATCTGTTGTTATTACGCGTAAATTGAGACTAGAATTCACTTCAGTATTGGAATTCGCATCGACCGAACTAGAATTTGTGAGATTTCAACGGTGAATTTGGATTTTCAAATATTCTGGGTTTACTGCGCGTCTGGTGTTCTTGATGTGCGTACTTATTTGATATTTTGCGAACTTGTTTTTGATAATCGTTTTCTGCGAACTTGTTGATATTGCGTACTTGTTTAACTAAGTTCGCATGTGTTGATAAAGATGACTACGAACTTATCTTACTTGCGAACTTAATTGATGTTGCGAATTTATGAAATAGTGCCGCATTAACAGAAAGTTGACATTCAAAAAAAAAATATCGTATTACCAAATTTTGAATTTAGGCTTAAAATTGCAAAATTTTAGCTTGGGAAAAGTTTCATTTTACCCGAGCATTTTCGGACGAAATTTTAGAGGGAAAATCAGATCACGCGGAAGATGGCTTTATCTAACATCTACAGATTGATGAAGGTTGATAATCAGACTGGTACATTTATTCAACTACCAAACTTCATCAAGCCTAGTGAGTTTTCAAGTTGGAAATCTCGGATTGAAAATTACATTGATCCGGAATTACTTGGTTCTCTTACAACTCAGTATATTCTTCCAGTGATGGATAATGGTCGTTGTTATAAGACTATTAATTTGATGAGATCAAAGGAGAAGAAAGAGTATGAAAAGGAATGAAAAGCTTATGCTGCTATTACTATGTGTTTATCAAGACATAAAATGATATTGTTCAAGAAGAAGGTAACAACGTATACGCTTTGGAAGGCGATCATCACGAGGTTTGGGGGAAAAGATACCTAGAAGACGTCGGGTTTTGATTAACTCTAAAATTAATAAGAAGTTGCAACAGAAAGATGAGGAGATTAAGGCACTTCAATCCCAAATACTTACCATGGAGAATGAACGCGAAGAGATGCTTTTACAAATCGTCGGACTGGAAAAGAAAATTGCAGAGTTTGAAGATCAACAAACAGTGATGAACAAACTTCAAGTTGATCATGATCTTGCAATAAAAATGGTGGAAGCTCTTCATGAGCAAAATGATAAAGCCTCTCAACCACACACACCGCCAGTGAAGGAAAAGAAAAAGGAGAAGATTTACACGGATAAATCTTCCGAACCATTAGTGAGAATGGTTCATGCAAAGAAGATTTTTCAATTTACAAATTATTCTTTGCAAAAGAATAAGAAGTATTCGGAGAAATCTCAATCAACCAAACAGCATAAACATCAAACGGTTGATTTCTATGATTCTGGTTACTCTCAAAATGTCAAAAGATCGGTTTCATTTCAAAAGCCAAAAGGGGCCTTCAAACCGACACAACCACCGGAATCAAGACAAACAAAATCTTTTGTATTTGGATTTTCAAAAATTCTGGGTTTACTGCGCGTGCTTGAATTCACATATGTCATGCTTAATAGCTATAGAATAGACTCGAGCACTGACGTTTAAGCCGGCGTGTATTCAGTGACAACCGGCTTTTTCTTTGGAAATTTGGAGCACCTTTCGATGGTCAAATTAGCATTACTTAATGGCATACATATGACTTAGGTATATGAAGTCAATCTTAAGATTAACATAACCCATATTTATCCATTCATAGGTAAATGGGTCTAAATTGCTACCGCTAATCTTAATTTTTCCTGACTTTTAAATGTTTTAATGGTGTATCATGATTTTTTATTTGTGTATTTGAATTTGATTTAGTACAAGTCTTTCTCTTAATTCATATGCAGGTTGTTCTTTCTTTCATTATAGGATAATGAGAACATCAAAGTCCAAACGAAGATAAGTGGCTAAGTAGCTTGGAGTGACTTATTTGCCTGACTTTAAGTCAAGTTTTCCCGAGTGGATTGCAAAGGTGATTAGCTTTCTGGTATTACATTCTAATGTACAATGTTTTATGATATGTGCTCTTATATAGCTAACAGGGGATCTTTACTTTAAGGACCTTGTAACTGTGAGTTTGCCTATATAAATCCGGGCTTGATCTGCCACGTGTAAGTTATTTGACTATTTCTCATTCCTGAATGTTTATTCAGCATCATTACATGTTTAGTAGAAAAAGTTTACTTCCCTGCATCTTTAAGGAAGAACATCTAAATGTAAATTAGGATGTTTTTAAGTCATGAAAGGAAAAAAGAATATATGTTATGGTCTTTAAACCAATAACAGATAAATAGGTGAACCCATGAAAACTGTTACTTCTGGTACTATATTAAGTAGAACCAAATTGCAATGTTGATTGGTGTGAATGTCACAGAACAGGAACTACCCATAATATTATTTCGAGAACACAACCTATCATATGTGTGCAAAGAAGATTGACTCTTGAAGATCAATTTTGCTATGCATTTTTTTAGTATGATGCTAAACAATCAGAAAGTTCTTTCTGGCATTACTTTTAATGAAGAAGACACGCCCAATTTCATGGGGTCCTTTTATTCCAAGACCAAGGCTATGGTAATTACCATTCCTCGATCCTTCCTTTTTCAGTTTTTCAAATATATATTCATGTTAGATTAAATAGTAAGTATAGCAATTCTCGATTTTAGAGGTTGCATTGTCTTCACATTTGTATGGAAACGGGTCAAACATCTTAAATACATTAATTTGGCTAAGTAAACGGGTCAAATAGGTTGAAAGGGTTAAACATTCACTCAAGTGTTGAACTAATGTTACTAGCTCTTTCAAGTTCATCATTTACTTCTCATGTATGAGATATCGTGGCAAATTGTTTTAGTGGGTGCATGGATATGGATATGTGATTTGAAATTGACATGATAGCATTAATACTTGACTGAATTATATTTGACTGAACGGCCAAATGAATTTCTAGGAGGGTTGCATTAGAATTTGGAAGAAACTATCCATCTACATACATCACAAATCCCAGGTAATATTTAAGAAACGTTAATTTATTTGGCCAAGTCAAGAGCAAATGCACCTTTCAAATCTAAGAGTTGATCAAACCGTGGCAATTCTAGCAAATCTCTCATAGCAGGTCGTTATCAAAAAGAAATTATGTTGGAGGTGCCTTTTCTTAGATTATGTTGTCTTACTAGATTGTAAATTATACATTGAATCTTATATTTTAATAACTTTTACACCACCTATCACCACCATTTTTTATGATTTTCAATTTTAACGTAGATATGAATATGTATAAATAATTATTTATTTCAATGTAGATAAGCATTTATGTCAATGTAATATTCGACATTTTTCAAATAAATAACAAAAATACGGAACACATATCTATTATTTTACTCTCCTTGACATCTACAATATGTAGGGTGCTATTATTAACTAAAAAATATGCATATTTCGATTACTCCGATTTCAAAAGACACATACATCTCTCATTCCATTCAAAACATTTATGCCATGCCAACTGCAAAAGTATGTCAATTTAAAAATTATTAATTTTATCGAAATTATTAATTTATCGAGTATTAAATTATAGAGGTTCTACTGTACATTTGTATATAAATTGTAAAATACTTTGAATAAATCTAAAAAATGATCAATTTATTAGTCCACAAGAGTTTTGGTTAAAAAAACACTTTTTTCATTCGCACTTCAACAACAATACAAAGCAAAAACAAAATTAGGAAGGAAAAAAAAAAAAAAGCAATGCAACGTTTAGATATGGACTGCGGGGAAGAACATTGGACTGGTATCGTAAACTCCGACCGGTCAGCTGTCTTGGGCAAAAAACGCAAGAAACGTAAGACGACTATGCATGAGACGGTACTACAATTTTATCACGCTTATGTGAAACATGTTACATTTCGTCAAATTACAAAGTCAAAAAGAGAATTATTTAAATGGTTAGCAAATTTGAATAGAGTTGTAATTGAAAAAACGGTTCAAACTTAACAATACAAAAGTCCATTATCCTTTATAATCAAATCAATTTACCAACTAAGTTGTTAATTTATCATGATATTTTGAATACATCTAAATGATTTAACTTAATTTTAAGTTTTAACAAGACCAAATAATTCAATAAAGTTTTGCATCTTCGGCGTATAAACCTTTTTAATTATAATACTAGGTGAAGGATCCGCGACAACGCGGGATGTTACATTTTTTTTTTGTTAATTTGTAATCATAAGATTAAAGAGTAATTTATTTGATTTTACGTTGTAAATATTTTACACATATATGTAATAAAAAAAAGTTCATATGCTCATCAATATAACACAATTTGTCAAGCTCAATAAATTAACTTAAAAGCAAGACACCACAACCAAACACATAGAATTGTTTAATATATTAACATATGAAGTAACTATGGAACTTAAACTAAAATATTAGAATCGTTGTATCGCAATGTATGAATAATAAAAATCATATAAGTGTAGTCGCAAGATGAATGTTTTGAAGTAAGACCTATACTACTTTTGAAATTCTTGATAAATATCTCCTTGCTCCTCTTGTTTCATGTTAATACTTAATAACTTTAAAAAAAAAGAGAGATAAAAACCTGAACATGTAGATTGTAAATTGCAACTCTCATAATTTAAATGTTTAAAACATTTAGACGACGTTAGATTATCATATATTCATTATTGACCTATTTTTTCCTGTCACATGATACTATTTTTATTAACTTCATATTGTAAAAAGTTATTCAATTTAATAGATCATTGCTGGTGAAACACATGACATAACAAAATAAAAGTTAAGAAAACGAAGGTAGAGTAATGTCACAACGACTACAAATAAGAACAAATATTATGCTGCCAATGATAAGTAATCACAAGCTCAGCATTCCTGTTGACTCGATTTTTCTCATGTACAAAGTCATGCTGCCAGTGGTAAGTAAATGTCAATAATTAAAACGGCTATACTAAGAGTATACTTTTGCAGTATATTCACAATTTTTACAACACAAAGTATGAACAAACATATTTTGTAAAGTCAACCAGACCCAATTTGACCATCACTAAAATGCACTCACTCTACGTAATTATTTTCTACTAATTACCCAACCCGCTCATTTCACCACCTAACTTTGAATTGAGCCACCAATGAAAATTATCAACAACAATAAAGCTAACCTCCAATATCAATACTAATAGTTTATTTTTCTTAAGAAGTAGCCACACCTTACAGATATCTTAAGTAAAGATTCAACTTTTATCAATAAAAATATCAAAATTCTATTACTTGAGCAAAAAAACAATAAACCTAACCTGCTTGCCGTTGTTTGCATGTGTTTGAGCAATAATAGTATCAACAACAAAAGGATCTGCATATGTAATAAACCCAAAACCCCTCAGTCGACCACTTAATCGATACATTCCAAAATAACTTCAAAAACGTAACTATGCATACTGACATATATACAGCAAACACATACAAACAATCTTAATAGAATTTTAAAATAACATTATACAAATCAGAACTAACCTATAGTTGTATCTTTCGCTGAGCCACCAATGAAAATTTTCCTGTAACATCATGAATTAAAGTTTAGGTAATTATTTATCGAAGAAAACGAATTTTGTAAAATCAAAGATTGTGGAGAGATGACGAACCCTGGATTAGTGCCGTCATGGAAATCAGATCAATCGGAACCAATTGAATCGATGATCAGTTTGTAGAATTTGGAGTTTTTGAGGGTTTTAGGGTACAAATTTGGCTGAGGTTTTTAGGAATCTAGGGGTACAATTTTGGCCGAATTTTTGTTTTAAATGATCGCCAATTTTTATTTTATTATTTATTACTCTATTTATATTTATTATTAAATAAACAAACAAATCAAAAATATAAGGATCAAAATTGTAATTATATGGAAATAACCTAGTCCGTGAGATCGAAAAGGAAGAAACTCAATGAAGGGTTATGATTTCTTCATGTATCCTCTTTTAATTATATTTTTAAAACAATAATATTGACAATGAACCTAGAAACTCTTATTTTAACACCATAAACCACACGATGTGTTTTTAGTTGACCTTTCAACCCGAATAAATTCCAAATGTAGTTAAAAATTAAAAGACTCATAAATCAAAGTGTTTTATTATTAGATTTTAATTAGTGCTATCCAAGTCCAATTAGTGCTATTAGATTTTATAATTAGAAACCCAATGATGTTTTATTATTAGATTTTAATTACTGCTATCCAAGTCCAATTAGATCGAGCTTTCAATATGAATCCGTGTTCAATACTACTAACCAAGCCTGACCGGTTAAATAGAATACGCACAAAATCTCCCGATTACCTTTCTATATCTTTCACTTCGAGTCCAAGCCAAAGCCGGATCAAATAAATGTGTAATTTCACAAAAATTGTTTAAAGATAACAATGACGGATAAAATTAATTAATTAATATTATTATTAAAACATTTAATCTTTAAAAAGAAATAAAAAGGTAGATAGAGTACAAAAAAAAATCGAAGGAGAGAAATAAGATTACTCAGATGGCATGAAATATAATTTGGTTCGATTCTGCCAGCAGGTTTTCTTCAGATATAATTCAGAAGAGGGAGCTTTGTATCCTCATTGTAATCAATCAAAACACTCCTTCATTTTATAAAATCAACTTATATTATTTATTAAATAAAAAATAATCAAAAATAAACAAAAGAAGATCGCTCAGTTCAGCGGGATTATCGACACGCAAACAAAATCTCTATAAAGAGAGATATGACTGCATTCCGGTCTGTTGAGCTTGAATTTTCCGAGTCATCACCACGATCTTAGTTTTATTTAATTAATTAATTACTATCATGATTTAGAAAACTGTAATAGGATGTAAAAAATAAAATGATGAGGAAGAAGATTGAGGCGGTGAATGATGAATGGAAGTGTATGAGTTTATATATAGGTTATGAAATTAGGGTTTTGGTTTTTAAACGGGCCGGCCCGTTTGTTGATTAGGTTTTTAGTCTTATTCATTCCTTTCCTTTTAAGTGGTAATCCTGTAATTAAATACGGAATAATCTTTATTTTTCTAGTCTAGTCTAGTGATATATGTGAGTAGCTCAGTACCATATACATACTACTTCGTTCGTATTATTAAATTACTAGTTTTAATACCCGTGTTTAAATACGGGTTAATGTAAAAATAATACATATTTTTTTTTATCAATATAGAGTTTTAAATTCGTGTATACACGAGCTATGTAAAAAATAAGCTAATCAAATATAAATTAAGTTATCCTTTGTTTATCTAAATTTTAAACCCGTGATTACACGGGTATATTAAATAACACTCATTTATGTGATTATTAATACCCGTGAATACGCACATATTTGAATACATTAAGCTAGAAAATTCTAATATCGTTAATATGGCTCTAATAATTTTTAAACCCGTTTATAGATCTGATTGATGTAAATTATATACATACCATTTTTATTTCAAATATTACCTTTATATATATAATAATTTTTGGGGAAATCAATGAATCTAATCCCTTTTTCACGATATAAACTTTCTCCTTTTGTACTACTTTAAAAGGTAAAGATATACATCCTTAAGATTATTAATAAAAATAATAATAATAAATAAAAATAATAAATTAATATATATAGAGGGATACACTTTTTGAAAATGGAATTTTTAGGAAAAATTAATTGATTAAATTTTTTTAGGAAAATTAATTGGTTTGATTGGTCAATTGAATGTTTGATGAAATTAAAAAATTTAATTGGTTAATAGTGAAACGCCCAAAAAAAATTTATTTATTATTTTTTTTTTACATTTTATTTGATGTTACGCGATCCTAAAATCCTCTTGAGATCGCGTAACTATGCACAAAATCGTACCAGAAAGTTTCTTTCCTTGTTACGCGATCCTAGCAAGCTTCTGGGATCACGTAACTATTCATAAAATCTCAACAGCAAGTTTTTCTTCATTGTTACGTGATCCTAGCACCTTCCTGGGATCACGTAACTAAGTTTCGACTTAGAACTCAGCAAAATTCAAGTTTTTGACCCAACTTCGTATGCGCATAACGTTTGACTCGTTTAGAGTTAAAACCTGAAATTTTGCAGACAACTCTACTATATAAAAACAAAGGTTTCCCTTTTTACACTTTTTTCAAATTTCACAATAACGAAGGATTCGAACGTATCACCAAAATGTGACCATTTTGACCATTTTAGAAACCAACCCATTTTACAATTCACATGTTTAATGACATGTAACCTTTTTCTCAAAGTATAACCATCCATTTTGACTCCTAAGTCCATAACCAAACATTATATTCCTCTTATCGTCTACTTGGGTATATAGACTTGGTAACGACCCATTTGGGCACCAAGGACCCGTTTGCAAATCAACATCATTTTAGCGATTTGACCTCCATGATCAATCTTTATAGAATAATTCCAAACCAAGTAACAAGTTCCAATTGCTATAATCGACCAAAACTAAACTTGAACACGCAATCCAAATTTCCAAATCAACATATTTACCTCTAAGTCGTCTTTACTACAACTATAATATCATCATTAGCCAATTGAGTAATTATTCTCGACAAAAGACTTTCATATTATCAAAAGATGTGAAATTGGGCGGCTTACACAAGTGATACGAAACGACAATTAAAGAGTGTAAGGGATTGCTAACTCACTATTAGCAAGCAAACCACGCTAGTCCTTCACAATAGATTTTCCTTCTCTACGCCCACATTCACCTACAACATTCAACACTTAAGGAATAAGCACATTGCTTAGTGAGCATATAGGAAATTAATTAAGTAAATCACAACATTAAACAACATTTAGAAACACGTGATGATCACCCCATTCATTAACTACTAGAAACAAAGAATAATTGCCACCTAATCTTAAGCAAATGACTATTGAGCATTATGTGGAGATTTAATCACTATGCGGATCCGCGGCCAATAATCACTTAACACCATACCACAACGATATGCATGCTAAGACAACATAATGTGCTATGCACATATTCAACAACAATACTATACTAACAAAGTTAGCTAATCTCTACATATATGCTCATTTCACATAACTCAGCGACAATTAGAAACAAGATAAAATACCAGCAATATTCAACATGATTATGTAAACCTCTTACTCGGAAGCAATCCAGAATAACATAATCGTTACCCAATAACTCCCTATATACTCACCTTGACGTTTTAGGCAATTACACAATTCAACGATCAACAATGAATGCCACGTCTTTGATTACCTATCATATACATATAACAACATAATAACGCATTAAGCATTCAATAAACATTAAAATCAACTAACTACTATCATCAACCCATCACCCCTTTGGGTTGACCAGGTTTGACTTTTGGTCAAACTACACAAAAATCCCATTTTTGGGATGATCTTAATCAACCCAATGATTAATTGTTTGAATCACTACTTTAAACTATACTAACTATATCATTTCAACTCTTTAGACTAGTAATTAAGGTGGTTTAGTAACACTATACAAGGATTTATACAATACCCACATTAATCACTATACATACAAATTTCAATTATCAATTCATGGGTTGAACTAGTATTTATAACAATCATAGTAACACTAACTAACATCAATTGAATCAATTCTCAATTCTTAATTTCGGATTAAATCACTAGCTAAACAAAACCCATCAAAAACCTAATTTCTAGGTTGATACAATGGAGAATGATGATTTTACCTTGATTGGGAATAATTTGGGAGCTTGAATTCAGATTAATTGATGTTAATTTGGTGTTAGGGATTTGGTTTCTTTCTTCTTGTTCGCTGGCCTCTTCTCTCGATTATTCTGGAACGTATTATGGAATGTTACGGGTTGTGTATAGGTGTTGGTATATATTTATTTTATCCCTATTAGTTAGATTGGTATTTACACTACCAACCCGTTCACTTATTGTCTAGAAACTTAACACACACCACATTTAAATATTCAAAACTCCTAATATTTCATACGATTTATAAAATCGTTTTATAATATAATCATATTATACTCATAAATTAATACCTTAAATTTCGGGGTGTTACAAATAGAACTCAATTTTGCATGAAAATTTTTTAGGAGGAGTTTTCTTTTATTAATATTTAGATTTAGATTAGATTAGATGGTATTTTTAACTATTGTTTCATATATAAATTGCCGGATGAACCTATTATATATAGATAGATAGATAGATAGATAGATAGATAGATAGATAGATAGATAGATAGATAGATAGATAGATAGATGACGATGATATATAGAATATCAAATTTAAATAAATTACTAGTTTATTAAATACACCTTATGTGACACCCGACACTTTAGGTTAATTGTTAAACCTAGCTGGAAACCCTAATTACTTGTATTTAGTTGGTATTAGGCTAAATATATGTAATTACCTGTATATTTGAATATACACTTACGTGATTATGCGTTTATCTGTAATTACGCGAGACAACCGGACGAGGTCTGACAATCTATACGGCGTGGGTGATAACTTTTCATAAATAATGTAAACCTATTTTATAAATTAAATAGTAATTATTTACCCTATATTATTGTTATTAAATAATAATATACGAAAAACCAAGACGTTTTGCTTAAAACGTAATAAACACAACGAAAATGCGCGAATCGCGCCCGACACCCGAACCAAACCGACAAATATTTTAAGAAGGTTCAATAAAGTATTTTTAAGTATATTGGTCAAATTAAAATAGTGACTTCGTATCAAAAATAAAATACAAACATTAAACGTTAACGATTTAATTTTTACACACGCGATTAACGTCTAACCGAACAAGTAAAATAACACGAAATCGAGGAGCAAGTCACGAGCCCAAAAACCACATTGGGCCAGGCCCAACCTTCGGCCCAACCCAGCTCAAGAACCGGCCCAATGGACCCTCTCCTCCTCTCCCTTTTTAAACCATCCTATACTTACAAACTCTCATTTTACACACTCAACTTCACACACAAACACTCTCATCTTCTCTCTACTCCCCTCCCTCTCAAAAACCTGCTCAAGAACACCACCACCACCACAAAAGTCGGCCACCATCACCACCATAGTGTTCATCACATCTCTAAGAAGAAAAATCAAGCTAAAGACTCAAGATTCAAGCTCTTCCAACAATTTCTCTTCAAAAATCACCAACCTATTTGTAAGAAAAATTATTCTCTATCCAAATATCCTTAAAAACATGTTAAAAGGTTCATATAACAAAGAAATGTCCAAAACATAACATAAAAACGTTTTTCATGGCTTAAAATGTTCAAGAACAAAACATGCATTTTCGGGCAGAAAAATAGCTCGACTTTGGGAGGCTGTTTCTCCCTCAAAACTTGACCAAAATGGACGATTCAAAAGACAAAAATTAAGTTTAAGAAGTTAGCTTTCATTTCCAAGTGGTTTCATAATTTTTGGAGCCCGTTTGATACCCGAAATGATTTTTACAAAAACATGTGTCCGGGCTGTCGAAAAAGACAGAAATTTCACCTCTCTTGTTTTAATCATAACTCGAGATATACACCTCCAATTGACCTGAAACCACCGCCAAAAGTTCACAAAATTTGTTAGGTATAAATGTCGTTTAGATAACTTTTTCTGGAAATGTGTAGATCTTGCCCAGAATTCCGATCTATTGCATGTATCCGGATTGGTCACTTTTTGACCCTAGGGAACAAACGGAATTTTTAAAAATACTTAGGAGTACCCAAAAATTCTGGAAATATTAATTTAGAAAGCTAACATACTAAGGAACAACATATATTTTTCTTGAATTTTTATTTGAACATTTGGAACACGAAATAAAATCGACAAAAACTGACCTGTTACAGGCCCTGTGTCGCAGAAGCCCAGTAGTCTGCGACACAAGCCTTTTGTGTCGCTATAAACCGAATCGTCACATTAGCGACACAAGTTTTTGTGTCGCCATAAACCGAATCGACACATTAGCGACACAAACTTTTGTGTCGCTATACACCCGAAACGTCACATTAGCGACACAAGACTTTGTGTCGCATAAACCCTTAGTGTCGCATAAACCCTTAGTGTCGCATAATACCCTAGTGTCGCACAATGGCGACACTAGCCCAGTGTCGCTAAAAACACAAAAATCGATACGTTTTCCTTAAAACAATATAAGCATAAATAAAAATTTTCCAAGCTGACCCCAGCCAGGGGCTCTGCCCCTTGGACCCCGCCAGGGGTTGCCACCCCTTGGACCCCGCTGCCAGGGGCTCTGCCCCCGGACCCCCGTCATTTATGGGCTTCGCCCCTTGTCGCACTGATCAATTACCCATAACTGGAAGGTAGAAAATGCGTAACATAATGTATCAAATCTATGTTTTCACAAAATATCACCAACGGGCCGTACATGCTTTCTAAGCACAAACGATAACTGAACAGTTGGACATTTCTAATTGAGTGAACTAGCTTAGGTGGACATTAACCCTCCACCTACACGATTTATTTAGGTGGACATTAACCCTCCACCTACACGATTGGCTTAAGTGGCCATTAACCCCCACTTATACAATCACTATAGATGATCTTTTGAGACATCTACTTACACAACCTTATACGTTTAGGACGTTAGAAGGTTGCATTGGAAAACACACTTGCTTACTATTTGCTACCTGCTTGCTAACAATAGGTGAGTTTCATAGCCCCTTTTTACTGTTTTCTAACAGGGGTGAGAATACATACAACTGCTTTTACACTGCTATTTTCATGTGAACACAAGTACAAAACTCGATATATTGGTTGCATGAGTTATTTTACTAATCCTGAAGTCCCCCACATCATAGTTTGTTAGTATCGTTATAGCGTGAATGTTAATGAATAGTACTATTTGGGATTGACTCCCCCCGTTCGGGTTAGTAGCGCTAACTTGTCAAACGGACGCATTATCATTTGTTCTTACGAGTGTTGGATTAGGCACTCGCTGGGAGGCACCCCGATCGTGGCACTTGATTGTGACCCGACACCACAGTTAAGCTCGAACTATGAGCTCATGGCAACAATATACACTATCTTTACATTTTTGTAATACATTACCTATCATTGTTGAATGATACAAACGGAAATCTTGTGTTCCATACGATGTTATACCAACTGTTTACAAACCTATGAACTCACCAACTTTATGTTGACCTTTTAGTATGTATTTCTCAAGGAACCAACCACAGTAGGCATGCTCATGGAAGGAGATAGCTCGAGTCGCATACTTTTCATAAATAACAGAGATTAGCTTGTATTGTATTATGTTGTAATCTTGTACTAGATGTGTACTCTACTTTTGGCAAAACTTATGTAAACATTCTAACTATGTAATGTAATGTAATGATTTTTGAAACGTCTCATATAGAGGTCGTTTGTTGTAATTCTCGTGTTGTGATATTTGATTTGGTCGGCGCCCCCAACGTAACACCCTACCTTCCGCTGCCACGTGTCTTGAGGGTGCGACACCTTAACATGTATTACGGGGTCACACGTTAACAAAATTAATTTATTACAACAAATTTGAAGCCGCGAGATATATTATCAGTTATTTTTTATTTCAAATGATTTGATTGGTTTCAATGACACAAGTTTTCTTTTATTAATAGAGAGAAGATTATTATAATATTATAATGTTCATTGTTATGAAACGTTTTTAGTTATATATATATATAGTCCGAATCCGGAGGGAAACACTATTTTCTGGAAAAGCAGGGAAGCTACACATTTATCAACGATGAATGTTAGCAAATTCATTATGTAACATAAAAAATGAAAACTAATATATATGAAAACTACCGTACGTATTTATCTTTCAATAAGTATACTATTTCTATCTGGAAACACACACGTAGACATGTAGGAAAACGAATCATGCCTTAGGGTAAACAAAAACAAAATAATCTATCTAATCTAATCTAAATATTAATAAAAGAGAACTTTGTTATCTTCAATTTTGCTTAAAATCAACACCTATTGACCAATGAGAATGCTTTATTTTATCAAAATTATATTCACCAATCATATGCAACAATTTTTTAAAAAAATCTCTTTTAAAGATAAAACTTATATTAATAAAAAAATTCTAATACAAACGAATTTCACTTTTAAATTATTAACTTTTCTATAATATTAAATTAATTAATATTCTTTAATTATTATTAAAAGTTAAAACTAACGTGTCTATTACCATTTACTTAATATTAATATATTACTTCTAATAAAATAAATTATTTAACCTCCATGAAAAATTGATAGTATCATAGATGCTTCGTGTAATCATCTTCTATCTATTGATAGATTTAACTTTTAATTAATGAAAAATAGTTCGATTTGATATTTATGTGTATAAATGGGTTTAACATTCAAATAAGTGAAAAATAGTTGATTCGAATCCGTGCATGTGTATATATGGGTTTTAATAGTCTTATGATTGACATATTAATAAACTCATGATAAATAATCTAAATTTAGTAAAGTTAAATGCAAATTTTACCCATAGAATTTAATAACTTTATAATAGTTTATGTGATTTGCAATGATTAATATATTATACTATTTTAGTTCATTGATAGGTTTAACTTTCAATGAATGAAAAATAGCTTGATTCGAATCCGTGCATGTGTATACATGGGTTTTAATAGTCTTATGATTGACATAATAATAAGCTCATGGTAAATAATCTCAATTTAGTAAAGTTAAATGCAAATTTTACCATAGAATTTAATAACTTTATTATAGTTTATGAGAACCCTATTAACCAATCAAATTTCTTAATTTTATCAAACATCGAATTGATCAATCAAATCAATTTATTTTTCTAAAAAATCTAATCAATTAATCTTCCTAAAAAATCTAATCAATTCATCTTCTTAAAAAAATATAATTAAAAAAAAACTATGTCAAAAATAATTCCCCTATAAAAATAACAAACATATATATCTTATCAAACAAAATAAATATTAATTAATTATTATTTGCTATACACCAGTCAAAACTATGTTTAAGCTTCATTTTACATTAACTATGTCATATGTATACACGAGTTTAATACTCTATATATTAATCACAATGAACGGATGAAGTATTCATTTAACATTTTCCATATGCATACACGGGTTTATAGTTTAAACACTATATTAATAAAATAAAAATTATGTTTAGTTTCATTTTATGTTAACATTATGTATACGTGAGTTTAAAACTCTTATTGATTAAAGAAAAACTATGCTTAGTACAATCAATAATTGGAATATGTATTCATTTTTATATTAACCCGTGTTTGTACACGGGTCTAAAAACTAGTAATAATAATAATAAAATTACTAGAAGCTCCTAACGTTTGTAGATTGAGATTCGGATTGTTCAGTAATATTATATATTATAAATTCCTATAAATTGGTAGATGTAATCCTTATTGTTCCACAAAAAAATCATTAAATATATCTTTAATTAAGCATTTTTGAAAATTAATAATAAGGAATATAAATGATGATGGATTCTTAATTTGCCTCTATATATAGAAACCATTTGAAACGACTTTTACATTCATCGTATTTTCCTTGCGTGTATTTTCCTTGCGTGTTGCTGCAGTCGATTCTATGTCTTTGTTTAAAGTCGATCAATTACATTTTTCTTCCCTACTTTCTTGTGGTATGTATGATCATTTTAACCCATTTAATCTTTAAATTTATTAATTTATAAGTGCTTTATAAACATTGTTATGTTATTGTTCTACTATTAACATTGTTATTGTTCTGCTTAATAATATAAAAATAAACATACACAATTATATTAGTTACAAAAATAGTTAACAATGTGTACGACTTTACCTTTTGTTACAATCTTATTTTACACACATTAATTTTTGTATGGATTTTTGTATGGTTGTGTATCATATTACATTTCAACCATAATTCTTCATATTTTGTGAGTATATTATTTTTCCTATCATATTACGTTTTCAACTGTAATTCGTAATATTTGTATGAAATCTTAAATATAATATATGATTCACCTTTGTGATATCATCATTTAAAATTAAGATTCAAATAAACAATTAGGTTCCTCTATTTACTTATCTTTTTCATTATTTGAAAGTTTATAAAAATTATGTTGTATTTGTAACTAATACGAAAATATATAAAGAATACAATAATAAAATATTTTGGACGTTCTATAACTTCTATGTATTTGTAATATAAACATGTATTATTAAAAAAAATTAGAATAGAGGGATATGTATTATTAATCAATTAGAAATTGTGTCAACATGTTAATTGTTATAATAAAATCCAGTATAACATAAAATAATTATCTAAAACAAAAATATGTTAGCAGAATAATAATACTCATCTAGAAAGTTCTCAGAAATATCAAACATTTATTACAAAACTATTAATATAACAACTATCTAAAATTAACCGCATAAATACTTCTAAATAAAAGTTTAAGGTAATAAGTTTATTAACAATTATTAATCTACAATAAAAAATATAAGGTATGAAAAAAAACTTAAGATTGTACAACCATTCTTATAGATAAACATTTAAATTTGAAGTACTTATTAATGTAGATGTATAATATCAATATAATAATAATAATAATAATAATAATAATACTTGGATTTATTGTTCAAAATGTATAAAACTATACACTTATACTATTGTATGGGACGAGTTTTGAAAATATCTATCGTATGTATTTAAATTCTAAAAACATCTATTTATATATACTTAACTTCTTATTGTATGTATAAAACTTACTAAAAACATGTGTATTTATGTAGCAAAATATGCCCAAATTGCATTCAATATACGCTTTTTAGAACTTAAATAACCACAATATAAAATTTTAAAGTTCGCCACAATTATTGCAAAAGGTGTAACACTTAATACATTTTGAAACTATAAATGTTTTTAAATTTAGTGAAAGTAATGAATCGATATTCAAGTCTTTAATATTTCATAATATAATATCTTTAATATATACTTTTCATAATCAAAATGATAATTACTAATTTTATTTTTAATTTTTGTTAAGATTAGTGACATTATCCATCGAAAGTAGGCATATGGATATCTCAACGACTAAGGATGTTTAATCGGTCGTGTTTCGGGTTAATAGAGTTATCTGATTTGGTTTATTCAGTTTTTGGTCAACTCTTAATCCACTTGAGACTCAATTCAAACTATATGTCACCCAATCCAAACCAACCAAATAAGAGTTTGAGTTTTTCGGTTGGGTTTCAATTTAGCCCGATAAAAGTCTTAAATTATGATTTAGATTATTAAGATATTTGAATTGCCCAAATACTAAGTAAAAGCATTTTCATTGTTCATATTGGGTCATTTGGATAAATGGATTTATATTTGAGGTAATTAAGTTATATGAGTAATTAGAGTCGTATGTCAGCTATTGGAATTGAATTATCAAAGATAACTATTAACAACTGATGTTTATTTGCTTTTTTGAGTGGTCCATAACTGAAAATATTCAAACCAAAACCGAACCATTAAACTTATTCCTTATTTGGTGTCACCTAAAACCTAAATCAAATCCAAATAACCTAATCTAAAATATCCAAACAATATATGGATCGGTTGAGTTATTCAGTTAAACCAAATAATAAACACCCTACCAACGATAACCAATGACATGAAAAATCATATTAAATATTATTCGTAAATCATGATAACCAATAAAAAAACTCTTTACAAAACACTTTAGAACTCTTTTACAAGTATAATACTAATATAGTTATGCTTGCTAAAGTAATATAAAAGTTACATTATGAATAGTTTATTACGAGTGATAAAAGATTCACCGAGTATTGTTTTATATTCAAATTACAAATCAATGGTACATGCGTCCTAAAAGATCTATAACTTAATAATTAGTATTATATTATAATTTATTATTAGTTTAATCTCTCTTTACGTTGATATTTCACTTTCAAAATTCATTGCGTGTTTAAATTCATATGTGTTACCTTGATAACTTACTTTTATACTCAGGAGCACCTGAACCGGTCCAGTTTGTTAGTGAGTGTAAACTCTAACACTAAGTTCAATACTTTAAACCATTTTTATATATAATGATTTAGTGTGAAACAAATTGTGAAAAGTAACTCACGAATAAATATTTAACCAATAAAAAGATATTAAAAAATTAAAGATCGGACTCACATTCTCTTCATCCACTATTGTTCCATCAATATTGATCGTTTCTCTTTGTCAACTACGTTGAAGGCATAAACGTTTTTCATCTATTTTAGTTATGAATATTTTAAAAACTAAATACAAATTCAATGGTCCGTGTGTATACACGGGTTTAAGGTCTAGTGAATGTATATAACAATATATTAATCAAATAGTAATTAAGCTACTCACGCCTAGTATTATATATATAATTTATAACAATTTGAGTTTTAGATTTAAAATATAATTAATTCACGTATTCTATATTAAAATCAAAGTTAAAATTAAAATTGATTGCAAGTAAAGTGATAAGAATGCTAGGGAAAAATGATGTGGTAATGCAACTAGTATTATATACGAGTGTTTGTTAAATGAAAACCCGTTAACACATTATAATTAAAGTTTAAACATCATTTATCCACTCAACAACCAATAACTGATATAAACTATCACTCATCTTAAGTTCTCAACCATGCTAATCTTGCTGTCACAACCTGAACAGAACACTCTACTGTGTTCTTAGGATGCCTTAAGCTTTTACCCAAAACTGCTAGAGTTATTTCATCAAAAATACCCCAACCAACATGCTTCCTTCACTAATGGTACATAATCATGCTACACTAATGGTACATAATCATGCTACAGTGATTTATACTGTTCGATTAAACGGGACGCATGGAGACGTGAAGTTGGGACTGTAGTGCATCCTAGACTCTGTAGGTACGCAATCTGTCAACAAATTGCACAGCACAAACTTGAGTATGAGTTTGGTGAGCGTAAGCTTAAAAATAGAAAATGCATTACTAGCACTCGTGTTTTCTAGTTTCACTATGGTTTTTAGTCGCAAAAGCAGTGAAAATAATTGATATATTTAGTGTCGAGGTGGGCGGGTTAGCTAACGGGTCAAAAATAGTTGCGTTTTGGAGTTGGGACATTTTAGTGTGGAATGGGTTACATTCGTGGAACACTTCTTTTCCAAAAGTTTTACGAGTATTTACAAATAATTAGTGAGTCAAATATGATAATTCAAATCATACACTTTTCATTAATTATCCAACTTTTAGAAGAAAATGATTTATGAGGTTTTATGCACTAAAAATAGCCTTCGAGAGCTTTTTGACCAGTTTCCTCTGAAGCTATAATTTTAAGAAGCTCATTTGACCCGTTGGAAACAACACATCACTAGTAACAACCCGTATACAAGTAAATGAGTCAAAATTGTCACATCTAATGTAATATCATGAGAAACTGATACGTCACCTGCTTAGAGGTAGCTGCAGATGAATCCATAGCGCTCTCGATCCTTAACTTCTGAAAATGTTCCTATAGGATAAAACATAAACATGATAACTTATAGAACTGTACCGCAATTAGTTGCATGTCCGTTTAGTTGTTAAAAGAAAAAGAAAGAAAAACCTGTTTTTCCCTTGTAATATATGCACGCTTGTCTGCAGGAATTTGTAGCCATTGCAGAACCTGATGGTCGAGAGAAGAAAAGAAAATATTTAATCATAACTTCAATCCAATAATATTATCAAAGGCTGATTGTTGAACCTACATTTTCTGCAAACTTGAATGCTTCATCAGTCTTCAAGCATGATTTCAGGGACCGAAGAACATCCTAATAAATTACACAGGTTAGTTCACTTGTGATGAATTACAAGGTTCTTACTTTAAGGGAAAGTAATGCTGATACATATTCAATTGCATGTCAAAGACAGATATTAATACTAGAATTCAAGAACAATTGTCTCACCTTTTGTGCAGTCTTCTTCGCTCTAAGCCTTTCATCAATGACAAAAGCAACCTATCAACAACCAGAAACAAGAAATCAGACTTTAGCCATGGCATAATGAAGCTTAAGCATCAAGTTCTCTGATCTTTTGTACGTATTAGAAGTATCAACTATGATCATTGCTATAGAAATAGTATAGGGGGCAATTTCGACCCATTTACATATGAATGAGTTGATATCGGTTATTTTTTAAGCTAGCTAGCCGTAACATCAAAAGATTTGGCTATATAAAAGGGGATCAAACCAGTCCAACAAGAAAAAGTGTATTTTTAATGCATATGGCCAATCTTATTATTTATATATTTGGGTTATAACTCTTATAATAAAAAATTTGTAATCATATTTAACGCAACAATTATCTAAAAAAACTAAAAGAAGAGAACAATGTTGTCCTGGGTCAACCCAACAGAACATGTTTCAGCGCATAGTTGAAAACCACATGTTTTACCTCGTTACTCAACTCGGCCAACTAGCCAACATTGCCACCCTAAAGACCTATGCTATATTCAACCACCGACTACGTATTAATAAAAAGGTTGGGAAGGAACCTTGTCAAGCAACCTCTTTGGTTCCTTGAAGGCTGCCTTCTTGGCCCAATAATTAAATATATGGGATACGGTCGCTCGCTCTTCGCTGCTGAATCTGTTTGATTTTAACAATAAATTCCAAAAATGGTTTCTTCATCAATAATATATTGAAAGTTGCAGTTTAAATGTTAAATAATACATTCAAATGTCTAAGGACCTTTTTAAGAAATCATTGCCATAGCATGGCAAGATTGATTCATGTGATTCTTTGGTATCTTCGTCAAATGAATTATTATCTGTCCCTATTTTTACAGCGGCATGTTCTTCGGCTTGCAGATCACCAGTAGGGACAGATTTTTTATTAGAAAGTTCCCGATGCTCTGATTGCAGATACACTGAACTTGACTCATCCTATAAACAAGAAAAGTAAACTATATATAAGCTACATTGACCTTTACTATGATGTTAGAAATGCTTGAAACACATATTAGACAGTATCTTAAAAACTAAAAGAGACGCACCTGGATATCAAGAAGATGCTTTGGAATTTCTCTGAGGAAACGGGAAGGTTGAAGAACCTGAGAAAAAGCAAAGTTGCTTTTAAAGGTGGTGATTTTACCCATCTACTTATGAATCGATTGACACGAGTTATGTTGTATCTCTAACGGGTCATATGAGCTGAACGGGTAAAATCAGTCAATGGGTCGAAAGTCTCCCAAAGTATAATCATATACGAACATCCTAAATAATCCTTTTTAAACAATTGAATTATCATTTGAACAATATAACTTTCGTAATTATATTTGACACACCTATTGTTTGATTATGAGATTTTAGACAAACAATGTTTCAGCCAACCCAACACTCCCTGTTTTGACCCATAACAAGATATGACCTGTTGATTCTGTAAAACATCGAATCCCGGGTCTTCTGAACTTTGAAAATACAGCCAACATCCAGTTAGATTAGCTGAGGTAATTATGATTTACCTGCCAATTTGAGTCCATCGTGATATATAGGATATAAAGTTTCTTTCTTGCACGAGTCATTGCCACATATAGTAACCGCCGTTCCTCCTATCAATGTTCAAAGAAGAGAGAAGCATGAGGGTATTTTTCAAGTAAATAACATACATTGATGTAAATAAGAGAGATACATTAATATGTATTCAAGAGCATGCTTACCTCAACGGAGGTACTAGTTTCTTTCGTGATGCCATTAAATTCATGCAAAAGAGGAATTTCGGATTCATTCGCCTGAAAGTTCAACCAATAGTAGTTTTTTTACAAGAACAGTTTCAGCCTTGGCTAAAAGTGGAAATGGTCAAAGATATTGAAAGCTGCCTAAGGTCTATGTTTGATGCATACAACCTGAACCACCCATAACTTTCTATTCAATTACTTCAGTTATACAACTAATTGTTATGATATTGTTCTTATACTCATAATTGATACATTAGTTCTTTATTAAAAGTTCCAAAATGAAGTTTAAAAAGTGTTTGCTGGTCAACTCATGCAGACCCAGACCCTTGTGACCCATTGCTAGGCCCGCCCATCTTGCTGCCTTCAAGCATAACTAATAGTGTTTCAGTACCTTCACGATGAAAACAGTGTCCCACTCCAATCCTTTTGACTAGAAAGCAACAGAAGAATGAAATTAAAAAACTAGATGAAATTCAATAATGCAATGTTTACAGCATGATTAAATTCTATATAGAATGAGATAGTTGATAGGAGATGAAAGGTACCTGATGAATGGTAGTAAGAGTAACAGCATGATTATTATCATGCCACCTCACACGAAAGTTTTCTGTTTCCCTTTCAGATATAAAATCTACAAATGCTTTAAGTACATTTACACACCCTTTTTCTTCGGTAGCTTTATCGTTCTCATCTATATCAAAGTTGTATGATTTTAGAAACTCAGAGACATCATCCAACAGATATTGGAGAACCTGCATGAACATTAAGATTATTAAAGTGGCTATCTTTTATATAAATATAAGATTATGTATTTGTGTACAGAAGAAAAACTAACCGATCTAAGATCATGCTCTTCGTTTAGTAACTTCCCTCCATCAGTATCAAGAACAGCTCGTTGCTGAAGGAGATATTTCTGTAAAAAGATAGGAAAGAAGAAAAGATGGAAAACTTAAATATGCAAATGATCAACAATATATGAAGTCCAAGGAAGAGATACCTGAGGTATCATGTTTGCCACTGCGGTAATGACAGCTGAAATAGATTGTTCCTATAATCATTATAAAACCTATCGTTAGTTTTGCATTTCCTGGGTTAATTTTTCTTGACATTATTTGCTAGTGTCTCCATATACAAAAATTAAAATGTTTCCTTAAATTTACAATGGTAAGAATAGAATAACATTTTACAATAAGTCCAAACTGATTAATTAATTCCAAAAATCAGTGGGTCAAACTTCAAATGATTATCAACTTGCAATGGAGTACATGCTAATATTTATTAGTGGAAAGTTGTGCTTACCCTGTGAACAAGTTTAGAAATCATTTCTAAAGTAAGCATCACCTTACGTCCTTGAGTGAGATGACTCCTGAAAGACGATCAATTGAAGTATATAATGTCAAACATAACTGAGAATATCTTGGAGCTTTTACTTCTAAGAGTAGATAATTAAATTGCATTGAACCTTTTGAAGGTACCAGAGATCTTTGCACTGAGAATATCAGAAGCCGCAGATATGAAACTGCATTTCCTTATGGTTGAAACTTTATTAATATGATCAATTATCTGCAAAGAGTTAAATGAAAAACACAATTCATAGTGAACTCATATGGCATAGAAAATTGAACCCCCCATATTGCTACGATAATTCATACCCTCTTTTTTTCGTCTTTTTCTAAATGTAGCAGGGCCTTGAATACTCGCTGAAATGACCCATCATCACACGGCACCAATGTTGTTCTGAGCATAGATATGATGGCTCTTACTACCTGTAGAATTTCCAATAAAAACCAAATGCGATCAACATGTCACAGTATCAGAGTTGGATACAAAAGTTTGCTTTTGCTAACCTTTTTTCTGTAAAATGCAACTCCGTGAACATTAAATGGGATTTTCCTCTCACGAAAGGCATTTTGGAACATCTTTCCAGACACCTGTTAACATAGAATGTAAAGACAATGAGAGCTTAACACGTAAGCATAAATAAATAAAAGCTATTGTACGGAAAGTACGATTGTGCAATACTCCAGCCCACCACACCCAGACTGGGTTCTGACCAACAGATAGTTACTGGCTGCACGGTTCATTCACAGTTCTAGGGTAATTTAAACCAATTCTCAGTTTGGTCTTCAGTTCTAATTTTTTCAAAAATCAGTTCTTGGTACAGTACGATTCAAAACTGAACTGGGGTTTATTACTTTTCAAACTTGAAACAACATTGTGTTTTACTTATATTGTCTAATTTAAGACAAACCAATATATTTATTTTGAGCACTATTCATTTGGGACCGAACCAGTTATAAACTGGAACCAAAATGGTACTTGACTGGTTTAAATTAGATCAGCTTTCGGTTCCGGCTGGGACAGGTTCCGAACGGATGCAGACGTTATAACATAGGTTCAGGCGGATTGACCTGTCTCCGATAAAGAACTGCAATCTCTCCAAAAGTGCCTTTCACAGATGAACCCGAAGAAGTAAGTTCTAATATCTTGTCAACAACAAAAGAACACTGTGCATTCTCATTACAGCATTCTTTGACAGTGATCTGTATAGGTAATCCAAATCAGAAATACAACTCAGGGTAACTTAATCACGCATATATGTAAATCATAAAGAAGTTACCTTAGAACCAGAAGAATTATCTGTAAGAACCTTGTTTGACTGACATCGTTTTGAATTATTCCGTATAAGAAATGATGCAGCTTCAACAATACAACGGGTTGAACGATAATTCTTATTTAGTCTGATCTGGAACAAAATCATGTACAGAACAAGAAGAGGTATTTTTAGAATACTCAATCTTATATTATCACGTAGTTACAAATCACACAGAAACAAAGAAGTTTATTAAAAAAGACATAGTAAGAACTATGTATGTGTTAGTCAGACCTCCCTGTGAGGGTGAAAATCTCTGCGGAATGACTTAAATCCATTTACGTCAGCACCATTGAAACTGAAGATCGACTGCATTATGATTTATAAAATCAATGTTAAAGAATTCTAAACCAAGAGCGCTAAAGTCCTAGGTGAGTAGTAGATAGAGGTGGCAATTATGAACCATCTACTTATGAAGGGTCGATTCGTGATATCTTTCATCTCTAACTGGTCAAACAGGAAAAACACTTGGCTTAAAATGAAATGAATCAAACGGGTCGAAAGTTGCTCAAAGTGCATTTTATAACCAAATTTGACAGAGGGAGTACTTAAAAAGAGTTGAACAGTTGGGTGAAACAGTGTTTTAGTTCAGCCTGAACCAACCCGACCCTATCTGAATGAAAAATTACCAGTTTTGACTCACTACCCAATCCACCCAACCTTCCCATTTTCCAGCCTGACCTGACTCTGAACCAAAACTACCAGTCTCACCATTACCCAATCCACCTCACCCGTCCATTTTGCCACCCCCTAGTAGTAGCTACGTACCTGATCCTCATCTCCAACAATTGTTAAGCGCTTATGTGATGCAAGAACTCGTAATAAATCATATTGCATAGCACTTGTGTCCTGAAACTCATCTATTACAATTGCTTGCCACAACTCTTGGCACTCCTTAGAAACTTCAAATGATATCCAATCGATACACGTTAACAATGATAAGCTCTACCTGAATAATAATGAATCTAAACCACAGATGTCTAACCTTCAGGAAAATCAGTGAGCAGCTTGACAGAGCAATTAATTAAGTCGTGATAATCCAGCGCATTACATGAATTTAATATATCTTCATATTTCATAAGAATTGCAGCCTGCTCCAGATGTTAAAATCAGACAAATATTTCAGAAGCTGATAAATTTAAAATTCTGTATATAGATAGATATATATTCCTTCTTACTCCTGTCTCATTTCCTGACTTCTTGTAATCTTCAAAAGTTTTCCCAGAAGCTTTAGCCTGAATTTTAATACAAAATAGTGTAAAGCTAATAGATCACTCATGAGTAAAACGAACTTGATTACAAACTACATAAGTGGGACAGGGTGACTTACTTGAGCCACAAATTTCAACCACTTCTTTGACTTATCTCTAAAGTCTTCCGGGCGGTTTCCAGGGACATTGGAGATCTCACAGGGTTTCTCAGAATCTGATGTTTGTGGGTTCTTTCCACTCTCTGTGAGACGCACTGCTTCAATGACTGCCTTTCTTTGTTGTCCTTGACCATACAGCAAAAACTCTGGTGTACGACCTACCCTATAATGAAAAAAAAAAGTTATAATCAGAATACTAGATGAAATAAAGTAAACATATTTACATAAATGACAATCACGTCATATGAGTTTGTCAAGAGGTAAACATAAGAAGTCATCCAAAACGCATATTTGTTGGCATTGTCGCACTTACTGCTTCTTGCATAAAGTTTTCAAATTTCCATTTCTGATCTATAGGAAAACCACTGAAAAAAACATGCTACATAAGACTTTAAGTCGCTTTCAAATCAAAGTGCATGACTATTAGATTTTAAGACATTGGTCGGCACTAGAGGTGGCAATTTCGGAATGGGATAATTCTGGTTTGTTTTAATCTCTAATGGTTTATGGTTTATAGGGATAAATTCAAATAAAAAAGTAAAAACATTAGCTAAAAGGAAACAGAACGAAAGTCGCGGAAAGTGTATTTCTAATGCATAAAACTTCCTGAATCATTTTATACAAAACTTACATGTTATTAATTTAATATAACATTTTGTAATAACATTTTACATACTCATCATCAACCCCACCAAGCCCAACATGACTCATACCACAAATTTACCATTTTAACTCCCGTTCATTTTGCCACTTATAGTCATATTCACAATAAATTATAAATATACATACTTCTCAGCATGTAAACGACAGAGTTGCAATGAGAATGAGTGGAAGGTGCTAATCATGAGTTCCTTTGCTGCTGCCTTCCCAGCCACTGCTCCAATTCTGTCTCGCATTTCTGAAGCAGCGGCCGTGGTGAACGTCATAGCCAATATGTGAGATGCTTCGATACCCTAGTTTTTCATTCAAAACGAATAGATATACAATTCTCGATCAATATGACAAACAAGAATGAAATAGTCGACCGTTTGATGAATTTTAGTACCTTGTGAAGAAGCATTAAAACACGCCCGACCATGGTAGATGTCTGAAATTAAAGGCATTTAGAGAAAAAATAAGCATTCAAGGTTTAAGGGAAAGAAAGAGACTTGTCAACAAAGAAGGATCACAGAAATACAACCTTACCACTTCCGGGTCCAGCAACTATCATCAAAGGTACTGAAATATCACTACCAGCTGCTTCACGTTGCCTATCATTTAAAGACAGCATATACTTTGCATACTCGTCAGGCATGCCTCCAATTTTCGAAACATCGTATCCATCGTCGCTACTTCCATCAAAATCATTTTTGTTTCCTAATTTCTCTAAAACAGTTGGGACCACATCGGTCCTAACTTCACAGATGTTCTTTTCAGCATGTGAGCTCATCAACTGAATATCACAGCTAGACTCCTCAATTACAAGCTTGGACTTCGTCCCAGACTCACATATTTCGTCAATTTCGGCTAGAATGGCATCATCAAAATCCTCATAAAAAATGGTAGGCATGATCGTAGAAGGCTCGTTAAGACTACCACACGATGGCTGTCCCACTGGAGTTACCAGTGAAGTTATTCCATTATCATTTTCCATAAAATCACCAATTTCCTTTTCAACAGAACAATTATCACTATGTTCCTTCTTTTCAACTGTCATGCAGTCTACATAATTCACATCACATGATAAAGGTCTGGTTGGAGTTTTAAACGAATCCAAACTTACTTCATTATCGTCTAGGGCTTCAGCATCATCTGTCAAGTCAAATCTACTAACAGATACATTATCTGCACACGAATTCCCAATATAATTTATTTGGTTGGTTGGAGTTTGAAACCAGTTATGAAATTTTCCATTATCGTCGTGCAAAAACGTATTCTTCCCAAACAAACCACCATCCCTTGTTTTACCATCGGATTGCGCCTTCAAATGTGATTCACCAACAGAACCATTTTCATTTACCTTAGATTTCTTAGCAGAACTCGAACTGTAAGCGTTTGATGAAATGTTTGAAAGAGGTACTCTATTGATACCGCTAGTAACCTTAGTATGAGTATTCGCTGAAATTACTGAAAGAGGCACTCGATTTACACTACCAATTCTACAACATAAGAAATAAACAAATTTAACAAAATAAAATAATTTCAATTAAATACGACTGGAAAAAATAATAGAGGGGGATTAAGAGGTTATACTTTTGCGGAAATGAATCGGAAACGTTGGACGTGTTGCGAGAGCGTTTTCGATCAAGTAAAGCTTTCGCAGCTCTGAAATTTTGGGAAATTCGAGCCTGTTGTTCATTTGATAGTTGTCCTGCACTGACGTTTTCTTTGTTCATCGTCTTCAGAGTTTGAAAACTAGTGAAATCTAAGGTTTCTAAGAGATTTTGTGAAGTGAATTAGGGCAAATGTTGATTGATCGATAAGTGAGGGTTTTTCATTTTTGGTTCGGTGTTTTTTTCCCTCCTGTGCTGTTGCGTTTGAACTTTAAACTTTTGTTTTACTTTTGGGCTAATAGGGTCGGATTTAGATGAGTTGGGCGGTTAGGCCCGTTTGTAACAAAATGGTGGTCATTTTTTTTAGAGAAATTTGCTGAGATGTTTAGTGAAAAAGCACGTGTTTACTTTCATGGTCATTGTCAGACTTATTTTCCTCGTAGTAGTCACTGATCCTGCAGAAACGAGCCAGCGGACCCGCAGGAAATAAAATCCAATAAAACAACGTCACGTGTTTAAAATATCCCGCAGTCAATCATATATCTTGCGGTCAATGACTAATTCCCGCTGAACAAAGACAAAGTAAAAATACTCGTGGTTTTCCTAAATATCCCGCAGGTTTAATTACAAATACGCCACGTGTACATCTCGCTTGAAATCGAAAAGAAAAATAACTTTAATTCGAAAAAACTGTGGGTATTTGAAGAAACAGCGGGATCTTTTTTTTAACCGCGGGTATTACACTGCGGATATTACAACAAAACTGCGGGATTATTGATAAACCGGGGGATTTCATATTTGAAAATGTAACATCCCCGGGTATTAGAGTAAAAACGCGGGATTTGGATTAACCAGCGTTATTTCTCGAATGTGAGAATTGGCCGCGGGATTTCACCTTGACCGCGGGATCTCTTGTACATGTGGCATCTTTTTATTGGCTAAAATTTCCCGCGGGTTCGCTGGCTCGTTTATGCGGGATCAGTGACTACTATGAGGAAAATAAGTCTGACATTGACCATGGGGATAAACAATTGCGTTGACTGACCACCTCAAAAATCTTCTATCATAGGTTATTGGATAATTGGATATTGGATGTTTAATTTTCCATGATTAGTTGCTGTATTAAAAATGCGCCCCTCGTATATTCATCAAGTCAAATATCTTCGTATATTGGTAGAGCCAAATCTGAATATTGAATCTTTTAAAATCGATATATGATATCTTCTTTTTCTTTTCTATGATAAGAGAGGTAAATTTAAAAGAAAATGAAAGTATAAGTTAATATTAAGATCGGATGAAATGAAAATAAGCACCGCCTAGTTTTTTCAATTAACACATAACGATATACGTATAAGATCTTTGAGAACAAACATATATCATCGTGTATAAGACGTTGTTGGATCATTTATGAATATGAGAGAGCAGAGTGTCCGAAAACATTACATTTCATGACAACGAATCAAAACACTAGGCAAAAATATGTCTTTAGGGTGTAATATTAGGTCTAAATTTCTTTTCTAGTATTTGATTTACTCGTACAATTAATCCAAATGCAGTTAATTTAATTTATTCCTAGATGTATGCAGTTATATGAAAATCACATAATTTATTCCTTGCTAAGTTTTAGGCACCTAAATCTGTATAACTATTTTTACCAACCTTAGTAAATCAGATTGAAATATTATATGGACAAAACATTGTTTATTATTTCATCCGGTAGATCTGCTATGACTCGCAGTAAAAAAAAGTCACCCATTTCGACTTAAACCTGCTTGCACACTACCCAACCCCTCATGTTGTCACCTCCAAAAGCATTACACAGCAAAACCCCACAGCTGAACCATAAGTCCATAATAGCTTTCTAGCAGCAACTAGGGCACAATCATCATTATCATTATCATTATATCATATATAACAGTGATGCATGACATGTAGAAAGTAAAAACAAGTACTCGTAGCCAAAACTCTAAAGGATTAACTGCAACCATAACAACTTCAAAGGATTTAATATTTACAAAGATTAGCAAACTGCACTCCATAGTACAACAAAGGCCTACAAAAGTTGAATTGAAATGGGTCGCTGACATCAGAGACCCTGGTTATGACAATTCAATATAGAACTGTGAATAACATGCAACAATCCTCTCGACTGGTGAGTGCAAATAAATTCACCATTAGTCCTCTTGCCACTAATATTTTGAAGGTCAAAAGAAACAATAGGTGATCTCCGAGTAATCTAAAAAGGTTGCTCAGAGTCCAGGTATGGATTCAAGATTGTATTTTTCTGATGATTGTGACTTGGCTTCTTGGTTTTGTAACGTTGGCTTCTTGATGGCATCTAGAGTTTGTAAGTAGTTGTAAGAGGGATTCCGAGTTGATGGCGGGGCTGGATTACTAATTCTGCTGGCAAGAAAACGACGAATTAATGTTCTCAGAAACGGAGACATGGTATCCGGTTCATGTTCCAAGTAGTACATCATTCCACCCATACAGGCACAGAACAGAGCCACCTTCAGCAAAGTACAAGCAATCGTCAGATAATGACTATAATACGACACTTGTTAAAACTCAACGCTTTGAAAGCAATAACCTCCTAGTGACAGGATAAAACTGAACAAATATGATATCCGGATAACCAAATGAGCATCTCTATTCTATAAAACCACATCCAAATTTGAAATTTGCTAATGTAGACTTCTTATGTAGCTTAAAATCAGCTGCATTGTGTATAAAGACAAGTAGACAACTATACATTTCAGATGAAAAGAACTAATTGGACGACTTCTGGCGCAGTGACATAAGTAAAATGACTAATTTAGTTTGGGAGAGGAGGGGAGATGATGTTTTAATGTCATTCACACCAACAGTTTTCATAACTCTGTGGTGACATCATAAGTTAAAGAAGAAGTTTTACCTCAGCATTCTTGATATCTGGAAGTACACGGCGGTTAACTAATATATACCACAAAGACTCTCCCGCACGTGGAAGAACATACAATCCAAGTTCTCCTCTTCTACCTTTCTTCTCCAAAAGCACAGATAATGCAGCTAATCCGCCAGCAAACCAATACACAAGCTTGTGGTCTCGAGACGCTGCTTTTCTATGCAAGCAAATGGCTCCCTTCCATTACAAAGAGAAAGTTGTTAGGTATAGATATGACCTCTTACATACAGGTGAGTACCACTATGAGCATGAACTACCTGAAAGATTCCAACAAAAGAAGACAGGAATGCTGTTGAGCGAACAGCTCCGGTCACTGCATGCCAGCTGGTTCTAAATGGAGCTTCCATAAACTGAACAAGAATTAAAACATGACAAATATAATTTCAATAACAGATAGACTATAAGAGAGATATAATTCAACTATAGGTGGATGCATAGGTGGGTCCGGTAGGTTAGGCAACGAGTCATAACGAATACTGGCCGATACAGTTTGACCCACAAACATTTTGCCTCATCTTTGTTATATAACTACGACATTCAATTTAACAAAGTATAACTATTACAGTAACAAAAACAATTTAATTATGAGTTTGTATGCATTAAAAATATTAAAATAGACTATGGGCCGACTTTCAACCCATTTGACCCGTTCATCTTTTAGCTAAATTTTATCAATTGACTCGTTCAAGAAAAAACACAACCCAAATCGACATCACTTCTAAATTAACAAGGGTCACTCATCAAGACCATATGATGAAATTTGTTTAAGAGAAGCAACAACGATGCATAGGAAAGCTAACCTTTTGCAGACGCAGAACAACAAAAGGCACAAAAGTCAGTGAGAAGTAAAGTGGAAACGTTTTCCAGAACGTAGCTGAAGTTGCATAAGCGTTGTGAGCCAAACATGATTTCGTGCCTGGGTGAATTACTGAGCAAGGTATGATAGAAGGAAACTCTTGCAAATCAACTATATCAGCACCCTTCACACTTGATAAGTAAGAAGAGAGAGATGCAACATCTACTGCTGAACCCCTACAGCATTCCCTGACAGCCTTGTATACAGGCTTAGCAACGGGCCCAGTTTTTTGAATGAAATCTTGATATGATTTTGGCAAGCTCTCAGGACGCATGACAAAAGCATACATGACCTGCATTGGTTCAGCAGAGCGTCTTATAAATGTAAGTTAATCTGATATAATCATTAGAGGACAAGATGTAAACTTAAGCACCAATATCCATCTGGCAATGAGCATTAGTATTCTAATAGTTGCATAAGTAAAAGCAAGTTTTCAAATTCGTCAACACATATAATCATTAAAAAAGAAAGCTTTGATTACTTGCAACTTTAGAAACCTCAAGTACAATAGTCCTCCTGTACCTGAGCACATGCCAAAGCAAAGAGTAATGAATCTCCATGTCTCCAAGAGCTTCCCCATAGGTGGAACTTGTTCTTTGACTTTGCAGAATTATAAGCACACTGTTAAACAGCAGCTAAGTTAGAACAACTTATATTTTGTACCCTTCTCCTCTTGCTTGCGTGTTGAAGAATACATTGTGTAAAAAAGTCTAAAGGCCAAGGCCAAAATTTATCAGTGTAGAACAGTATCTAAGTTTTGCTCCATCAGCCGATTCTTCAAACAAAAACTTTGTTTTGCTTCTTAGATGACATAAAAGATTGATTGCATAACCAGTTAATTATGTACCTGAGCAAGCCTTGCTAGAAGATATAAAGAAAGTGTACGCCTGCGGTTGGAATCATCTAATGCTAGAATAGACAAAGCTGCAACAGAACCTGCTAAAATTCTGCTCCATCATCACCTTTAACAAAGTCATATATGTGAACTAGATAGATTGGAATCAGATATTATAACAAAAGTAGATATACTTATTTTACTCTACAATTGTATTCAGGTAAGGTACTCTATATTACTGAAAGTATCTACAGTTAAAAAGGTTATACAGTAACTTACACATTAAATGGTGTTTCTTTCTTTCTGCACTTCCTCAACAAACATCTTAGAGCATGGTATGAGCCAGTAAATCCTCCAAAAAGTAAACCGACTCGGCATGCCTCCTCTCTCACTATCAAGTCCTTCTCTGATACAAGTTGCTGCAAGTATAACAGATCTAATTACTACATATAATATGCTTCAAATAAAACTCCATACTAAATACTAATAAGTTGATACAGAATTTAAAACGTGTCAAAATAACATGTTATAAATTTGAGATCCCAATGTGATGATATGAATACTAATATGTGTAACCGATGAATTCTACTTTAATATCTCAATACACCACCTTTTATTCAGTTACCTAGCCTTAAATCCAATCAAGTTGCATGTTAACTCCTTGAACTGAGTGTATCAACAAAGCTCATTTACTTATTTAACACACAATCACACATTACTGGATTACTACAACCGGTAGCGATGAACGAATTTGGATAGCACAATTGGCAGTTTGGAAAAAAGAATAGAGCTTAAATTATTCAAGTTCTCATCTACTTTCCCTCTCATTCCGGTTCAGAGCCATAGATCCTTTGCCTAACAGACAATAAATATCACATTCTATTCGAATTCGCATTATATAAACTCAAAAGTCGAAACATACATAAACAGTGTTCAATTCCACAGTTCGCAATCAAAATTTGTCAAATTTAATCATGCTAGGTTCAATTACATAATCAAATATAAAAGAAAATAAAAATCAAACCTTTAAATCGAGAAGAGACGAATATGATTTCCGTCGAGCAAGCTTAAAGGCACGGAGCAATATTCCAATGCCGACACGAACACCATAAGATAATAAGAAGCTTTGACATAAATTACCGATAGCGTTTGCAACACACGATTCATCAGCGTGATCGCACGGCGGATACAGCATCTTCGCACGGCGTTGTCGCCGTTGTAATTCCTCAATTGCTTCTCTCAATCGATCCTCCGCCTCACGTAGACGGTGCTCCGCCGCCGCACCGTCGAATCCATCGGACGCCGGTGGCGGAGATCCGTCGGTAGTCGTTGAATTTGATTTTGATTTTGATTCGGTGAGAGAATGCATTTTGGGAATAAGGGTTTCTGCAATACTGCAGCTATAGAGATATGGTGATGGTGATATATATATTTTTTTAATGTAAGTTTAATTTTAATTTTTGATTTTGATTTATGATTTTAGTGATAGACTCGAAGATGATTGGGATGTACAAGTTGTGATGGAAAAGGGACAAGTGCTTAAAGCAGTATTGATTGGGTGGGCCAAAGGAACCGCGTTGTGGATCCGGGACTGTTGTGGGTCACGGTTAGCGGTTCATTGACGTGATTGGGACATTTGATTGAAGATAAAACTATTTTATGTCACGGTTAAGGATTTAGATTGCTCGCGACAAAGAGATAATAATTAGTGTAATATTCGGGCGTTGCTCAAGTCTATCGACATCCATATATGTATATAAATATTTGATGAAAAATAAAGCAAACAATATGCATGCAAATTATCTCCGATAACATCAAAGAAAAACAATATTCGTTACATAAAAGGATAAAGTAATATGTTTGCTAAGCAAAACAAAATAAATATACAGTCACGACGACTATCTTCATATGAAGCCAAATACGTTTACGCATATTAAAATAAACATAACAATACGTACTGAACGTAAATAGTAAAATTAGACGACTTCGAATCGGAAAATATGATAGAGCATACGTCATTCATTTTTCGGAAAGGTTGATCCTTGTTTTTTTCCTTGCATACTTTGACTTCCTTCCTCGTGTAGACACACAATGATCAGTTTCCTTTAAAGAGGCAGTTTACATACACCAGTTACTCATAAACAAATCATCACCGTGGAAACGACTAAGACCATCATTAATGATAGACACGAGTAAATAATCAGTGTGGGACGAACCAATATAATCGGTACCAGTAGGTACATAAACTTCTAGAAATTTACTCTTTGTTTTGTTCACAACTGTCGCCCATCATTATTTCAACTATTTGCAAATCAGTTTTCACATTCAAAGAACAACCAATTCCAGTATTGACTATAATTAATTCGATATACGAAATATTACTGTCATTTCATAATATAAAATAATAATACATGACAGTATTCCTGACTACTGCCACACAATCGTTCAAATATGGTTTACGAAGGCTACTCACATGGTTTATTGGGCGGGTCAGTAGGGGTCAATATGTCAGCAGTTTGTGAAGTTGCGGGCTTAGAGGGTTTCATGTCATTGGATGGTTTACGAAGGCAGCTCACATGTGAGCAGCCTTCATGTCATTGACCTTTTTAACTGTCTTTCTATTAGAAAAATACCAAAAGAGATGTGAAGTTGTGCGGCTCATAGTTGCCAGGTATGGGATTCGCTTCGATTCGGGTACGCAATTCGGGTTCGCGATTCGTTAGGTGCCGTGAATCTGATACGGAGGGGGTAGGTTCATTTCGATTCGCTCTCCGATACGATGTATCGTATAATTCAGTACAGTTTACCATATGAATAACAAAATAAATTATGCATATGTAATATAAACTCTAGTAAGGAAAACTTAAATATTTAACAAAATGTCATACATAAGATATAGTCCAACACAAGTACACAACAACAAAGATTGAAATTTTCTTTATAAAAGTTTCAAATTTATATATATAATATCTCAATATAGTTTTACATAACATATAAAATTTGTAATCTTCAAACAAATAAGGGACTCAAAAATAATTAGTTAATTAGAGATAGATAAGTAATATAATGTAAATATGAGGGACTATAATGTAAAATCCGGTACACTTTATTGAAAACCACATTTTCTCTATCTTTTTCTACGGATCTACATTTAATTTTCATTTCATCTTCTTCCTTTCATCTTCGTGTTTTCCTCTTCTCTTTTTCTACCCAAAAAGCGAACCCGTGTGTAACACCCTAAAATATTCAAAATTTCAAAGTTAGCTAATTTTTCTTCAGCTTTGCGACACTAGAAGAGTGTCGCAGGTAGCGACACTTCGCTAATAGCGATAAGGGAAGTGTCGCAGTATTTGCTGTGATGGCGACATGCAGGGACTAAAAGTGTAAAATTGAGATACTTTAACTTCATCTTTTTTCCAAACACTTCCAGAAACTAACAAACACTTCCAGATTTAATTGTGTGTATATTGAGAGTGTTCTAGAGAGAGAAAGAGGAAGAAAACAAAGAGAAATCAAAAGTTAAACTAAGGACTTGATTATTAAATATGTTTTATAGTGTTTCTTATTCATCCAAGGTAAGAATTTAAATCCCTGTTAATCTAAGTATAAGATGCTTATAAATTTTAGAGAGATGAAGCCTTTTGATATATTTTGTTGTAAAGAGAGATGAGTTTTAAGTGTCTAGAATTGTTGCAAATATTAAACAGAAAATCCATATAAATTAGAGAAGTTGAAATAGGCTTGAAACTTGTAAAATTCGAATTTGTTAGTGTTGTTGCTGTTCATAATTGCGACACAACAACTGCTGGTGTAGCGACACTAGTCTAAGTGTCGCTAATAGTACCGCTAAAGCATGTTATGCGACACTTGTTGAAGTGTCGCCAAAGCAATATGCGACACTAACAGGAAGTGTCGCTGAACTTAACTAGAATATAAGACTTGACTTTTATTGACACAATTTGAGTTAATGAGTAATGAGTTAAATACATATATATATATATATATATATATATATATATATATATATATATATTTACGGACAGGTATTTTGTACGGAAAGAATCAAGGTCAATAAATAGACATCATACTCGAGGTAAGTAATGGGGAGTAAAATATGGAATAGGGTTAAATTTCTTGATTAAATTATATGACTAATTATTGTTATTTTAAGTTGTTCATTTGGACTGATGTGACAACCGACACTTAAGCGTATTAAATTACCTTAAGTTTGATTATCACTACTGGTATTTAGTTGAAATAGGGCTAAGTACAGTAGCGTTTAGTATATATATACACACGCACGTAATTAATTATAATTACGCTAAATGATCTGAAAGATTTCAAAACTATGAATACGGACGTTGGTGAAAAACTCTTCTTAAATAACGTAACGATGATAATTGGTCGTTATTTAACTTATATTATAATGATACCTTGTACGCGTTGTAAGTAACGCAAACACGCGGATCGCGCCCGACAAATAAAAGGAGAACTCAAATGTTAATATAAAAATTCCTTTAAACCAAACAAACAATTAAATAAATTGGGTAAGTGGGGACTTGAACTTAGACCGAGAGATGAGTCTAATGAGCATGATTAAAGAGTGTTGTTTATTATGAGTTAATTATTGAGAAATTTTATAAATTTATGAGATTAGATGTCGAGTAATCATCTTGGGGATGCGTGAATACAATGTGGTGATATTTACGTCTGGCCAACGTAATAAATACCACAAGGATTCATACAGAACCTCGATTATTACCTGATGTCGAAAAAGGTTGAGATAAAAATTGATATTATCAAGAGATTTACTGAGAAATAGACTATTATATAAAGAGAATATTAGTCTTATCTAATTGATTTGGTGATAAACAATTTCAGTATAAAATGGGTGGAGGTGGTGAAAGAGATTCCAATGATCAAAATGTTGAAAGCTCTGGACAGGAGCCTGTGATTAACTTGTCATCCAGACTGCGGACGAAATAAAAGAGTTTATAACTGAAGAGATTGTCTTGGCACAAGAGAAGTCTCTTCCGTATTTAATGGGGAGAATTACTGAAACTGTCAAAGATGTTTTGGCAGAAGAGTTACAAAAGAGAGATGAAGAAGGAATTGGGAACAAGGATAAAATTGTAGAAGAGAAAAAGAAAGTAAATTATAAAGATTTCGTGACATGTAAACCGCTAGAGTATGAAGGGGAAACAGACCCAATTAAGTGTTATCGTTATATTTTTGAGGTTGAAGCAGCGTTCGCTATTTCTGAATGTCCCGATAGATTGAAGGTGTTATATGGTGCTAGCTTGTTGAAGGCACGTGCAAAGGAATGGTGGGACGTACATCGTCAAACAATGGGGGATGAACTTGCAAATAACTTATCTTGGACAGAATTTAAGGATATATTTGTGGCAGCTTACTCTCCAAATGCCGAGTTAACTAAACTTCACCGAGAGTTCTTATTCATGAAGCAAACCACAGAGACGGTCAACGAATTAACCGGTATATTTCTTGATAGGACTCGATGTTGCCCTGAGTATACCGAGGATTCAAAGAGACTCATGTATCATTTTCATGAAGTGTTGAAGAAAGAGATTAGACAGTTTGTAGACCCGAGTCGCTGGAGTAAGTTTGAAGAGTTTGTTAATGAGGCAAGAAGAAGAGAAATTGAGATTAATCGTGATGATGATGGGTCATCTAAAAGAAAAGCTGAGCAGACAGGAGGATCATTCAAAAAGGTTAAGACTAGTGGAAGTTTCAAAAGAGATGATAGACGAGAGTTGCCTGAATGTAAGAAATGTCATAAGAAACATTTCGGTAGTTGCCAAAGTGGGAAGAAAACATGTTTTCAGTGTGGACGAGAGGGCCACATCAGCCGTGATTGTACAGAACCTGTTCGAGTGTGTTTCAATTGTTATGAGTCGGGTCATATGAAGAATGAATGCCCAAAATTAAAGAACCCAACGGCTTCTAAACGGAATGATGAGGAAAGGACTACTGATCAACCAAGAGTGAAAAGTCGATCTTTTCAATTGACGGCATATGAAGCCAAGAATGCACCAGATGTCGTTACGGGTACCTTTCTTATTAATTAATTACCCGCTTATGTATTGTTTGATTCTGGACCTTCTCGATCTTTTGTGTCTGAGAGTTTTTGTAGATGTCATTAAGTGAATTAGATACACCATTAGATGTTGAGGTTGCAAATGATCGTATTATATATATGTAACTAATTTCTATAGAGGGTGTCAATTAGAGATTAATGACGAAATGTTTGTGATTAATCTTATACCCATGAGGATGGGTGAGTTTGATATTGTTATAGGCATGGATTGGTTAAGTAAGCACAATGTTATCATTCAATGTGAGAAGAAAATTATTTGAATTGTCTCTCCTAGTGGGGGAGTGATTGATATATATGGAGAGAAACCTAGATCATCCTTATCCATTTGTACGTATGCCCGTGCCAAGAGATATTTGTCTCATGGGTGCCTAGCGTTTTTAGCCCATGTAATTGATACTCAAAAGAGTGAACCGAAAATTTGTGATATTCCTTTTGTAAAGGAATCTCCTGATGTATTTCCTGAGAAATTACCGGGCATTCCGCCTGATAGACAAGTAGAGTTTCGGATTGATCTAATGTCGGGGGCTACTCCTATTGCTAAAACCCTTTATAGACTTGCACCGTCAGAAATGCAGGAAATGATGAAACAATTACAAGAGTTATTGGAAAAAGGGTTTATTCGTCCGAGTAGTTCTCCGTGGGGAGAACCTGTATTGTTTGTCAAGAAGAAAGACGGAAGTATGCGTATGTGTATTGACTATAGAGAGTTGAATAAGGTGACCATTAAGAGTCGATATCCGCTGCCAAGAATTGATGATTTATTCGATCAACTTCAAGGTGCTACTTATTTTTCTAAAATCGATTTACGATCGGGTTATCATCAGCAAAGAGTTAGAGAAGAGGATGTTATAAAAACTGCTTTTAGAACTCGTTATGGTCATTATGAAGTCGTGGTGATGCCATTTGGATTGACGAATGCTCCTGCTGCATTCATGGATCTTATGAATCGTGTTTGTCGATCATTTCTTGACAAATTTGTGATTGTATTTATAGACGACATTCTTGTATATTCAAAATCCTTGGAAGAGCACGAAGTGCATTTGAGGAAATTGTTGCAGGTATTACGGAGTGAAAAACTCTATGCTAAGTTTTCAAAATGTGAATTTTGGCTTCGTGAGATTCAGTTCCTAGGGCATGTGGTGAATCAAGAAGAGATTAAGGTTGACCCAGCCAAGGTGGAGGCAGTGATAATGTGGAAATCTCCTAAAAGTCCAACAGAGATTCGAAGTTTTCTTGGACTGGCAGGATACTATCGAAGATTCATTCAAGACTTTTCAAAGATTGCTGCTCCACTTACAAAACTTACACCCAAGAATGTCAAGTTTGAATGAGACATTGATCAAGACAGAACCTTTAATATTTTAAAAGAGAAACTTAGCCAAGCACCCATTTTAGTACTTCCGGAGGGAACCAAAGATATGGTGGTGTATTGTGACGCATCACATGTTGGATTAGGTTGTGTGTAACACCCGACACTTTAGGGTAATGATTACCTTAAGCTAGAACCTTAATTTCGTGTATTTAGTATTTGATTAGGCTAATTACTTGTAACTACTTGTATATATTTACATGCACATACGTGATTATTTGTAATTACGCGAAACAACTGGACGGAGTCCGACAACTTATACGGCGTTGGTGATAACTCTTTCATAAATAACGTAAATCTATTTTATAATTAAATAGTAGTTATTTACACATATATTATTATTTCATATGATAATACACGAATTAACTAGACGTTGTGAATAAAACGTAATAAACACAACGAAAACGCACGAATCGAATTCGGCAACCAAACAAAGGTCAATAAATATGTTTATTAAATCAACATAAAGTATTTTAAAGAAAAATAAGCCAATCCAATCGTTAGTTAAAAACAACTCAAAGAAACGTTAGGCAATTTAACGATTTAACACGAAAAACGGGTAAACGATCACAGCACGCAACACAGTCTGGAAAACGAGAATTTAAAAATCACAAAACCCACCCCATGGGCCCTAAAAATCTGCCATGTGCCACCACCCCCAAGAATCCATACAAAATTCATGCATACATGCAATATCATCACAACCTCCGTTCACACTTCATGCATTTCACTTTCTTTTCCCCCAAACTCTCTCTAACTTCTCTCTAAACTTTCTCTCTCTAAAATCTGGAGATTTACCTCCATACAATCACCAAAAATCATCACATCACCACCAAGAACCACCACCCAAATATTACATCATTTTACAAGATTTTTCAAGAAAAGGAAGCTTCAAGTCATTCTCATCTCATTTCTGTCCACTCATCTTCAAACACCATTGTGAGGACATTCTCTTCTTTTTAATACTCTTATAACATGTTAAAATGTTCACTCAAAAGTTTCATGTTCAAAAACCATGCTAAAAACGTTTTTCATCATCAACAACTTACAAAAATGCAACATGCACTTTCTGTCCAGAAAATGCTACGAATTTCACCTAAGTGTTTCGCACTCAAAACTTAATGAAAATGGATGATTCAAAACTCAAGAAGTTAACTTTCAAATCCAACTGGTTTCGCATTTTTCTGAGCTCGTTTGCTATTTTAAATAATTTTTGTAAGGAAACATAGATAATCTGCCCAGAAAAGTCAGAAACTTTAGTCTTATGGTTTTGACCATATCTCAAGCTACACGGCACCAAATGACCTGAAACTACCGCCAAAAGTTTAAAAATTTTATTGGCTACAAGTTTCGTGTTGACCACTTTTTCTGAAAATGTATATATTTTTCCCAGAAAGTAGATCTTATTGCATGTGTCCAGATTGGTCAATTTTGGACTTCAGAGGACAAACGTAATATTTAAAAATACTTACACTTGCCTAAAAATGCTAGAAAAATTATTGGAACTAGTCAAGACATAGAGGAACCTCTGTGATTTTTCTTGTATTTTATTTCGAACTTATGATTTTTGAAATCGAGTCAACAAAAGTTTACATTTTCTCGAAATATGAAATGTGGACTGTTTTGGTATAAAAATAAAAACCAATATATGTGGACTTACAAAAGATGGAAAAACTGACTTTTTGTGACATTTAAATATATTTAAGAGTTGTATAAAAGTTTCGGGTCAAACCGAGTTGGTTTGACCAAAGTCAACGAATACGGTTCGTATGTTAAACGTAAACCGACATATTCAAAATTTAGCTTTAAAACCGGGAACGAACCCCAAATATTTTAGTTCGAAACAAAACATAATAATAATGTCTTCGGGAATTATTATTACAAAACGTCACCAACGGGCCGAACATGTTTTCTAAACACAAACGATAACCGAACAATTGGACATTTCTAGTTGAGTGAACTAGCATAGGTGGACATTGACCCTCCACCTACATGATTTACTTAGGTGAACATTAACCCTTCACCTACATTATTGACTTAAGTGGACATTAACCATCCACTTACATAGATGGTCTTATGAGACATCTACTTATATACAACCTTATACGTTTAGGGCGTTAAAAGGTTGCACTTGGAAACACACCTGGCTTGCTATTTGATTATTGCTTGTTACTTGCTAAACTTAGGTGAGTCTCATAGCCCCTTTTTACTTATTTTGAACTGTGTTGGGGATTCACATACACAAGCTTTTACTGATTTTTACTTATGAATGCAAGAGAACAGAACATATTCAAGAAACAGAACATATATTTATTACATGAGTAGCATAATTAATCCACTAATAAGTCCTCAATTTCATGGTTCGTTAATTTTTAAGCGCGAATAATTGTGAATAGATCTATTCGGGATTGACAATCCCCGTCCGGGCTAGTCGCGCTTGTCAACCCACGGGCGCATAATTATTTGAATCGGGATGTGTCCTGGATTAGACACATGGAGGCAGCAGAATTTGTTAAGCTTCGAATACATGAGCTCACGGCAGTAGTATACATAACTTTATTATGCAGGATTTTATTAAACAGAACCTTTTTATACAGAACTTTGGTATACGGAATTTTATATTATACGGAACTTTTTTTACAAACAAGAAAATCATGGATTTATAGTATTACTTTACAGATTAAACCTATGAACTCACCAACTTTATGTTGACCTTTTATTATGTATTTCTCAGGTAACCAGCCGGAGAAGGATGTTTTCGGAAGCGTTAGCTCGAGTCGCACATTTTCACAAACAAATCAGAGATTAGATTGCATTACTATATTTTGTAACTATCAGTATTGTAGTAGGAATCTCTAAATTGTTGATACGAACTACAAGGAATTTGTAAACATTTTAATTATGGAAATGTAATGATTTCATTAAACGTCCCAGATTTTTTTTAAAAAAATGTATACTCAATTTAAGTTCTCAAAAACACTTTATATATTAATATAAAGTAATAACAACATGGTTTAACACAAATATACATTATTTTCACAAAACATCAGATGTTAATATAGAGCATGATCGATGAGTCCGTCTTCTTACTATCTTGCCATAGTAAGTCCATCACTAGTAGCTCTCGGGTCGTTTGCCCGGATCCCCACCCTTCATCCCTTTAGGCGTATCTATCAACACAACATCCAACAATACATAAGCACATCGCTTAGTAACTAAAGGAATAATGCATTCAATCATACATTTTCTACATTCAACATATATTCAATCGGCACAATTGATCACTCAGCAATTGGCCACTCAACTCATACAGTTAGACACAATTGATCACTCAGCAATTTGCCACTTAACTCACATATACATGGGTACAATTGATCACTCAGCAATTGGCCTCTTAACTCAATCTCATAGGCACAATTGTTCACTCGGCAATTGGCCACTCAACTCATTCTCATGGACACAATTGTTCACTCAGCAATTGGCCTCTCAACTCATTGATATACTCAGTTATTCAATGCAACTCTGTAACACAGTCATTATTAACAAAATCAGTCAATTAAATTCTTTACTTTCCTACTACTTACCTCGAAGACGACGATCAGATATTTATGGATTGCTACCCGAAATACCCGTCGAGGCGACCGTATTTAATTAATTCTGATAATAATTAATATTATTTAAAATATCAATTAATCCTGCGACACTACCCCCTAGTGTCGCTATACCTCTTTGCGACACTAAATTAGTGTCGCACAACACGCTATTGCGACACAACCTGCGACACTAGCTCTTAGTGTCGCTAAAACAACAATTACAATTAACAGTGGAAACAAGCGACATAAGCTGCGACACTAGCTCTTAGTGTCGCTATAGAAACAGTACTAACTAGCAGTAGAAACTAGCGACACAGATCCTTGTGTCGCTAAAACAACAGTTTTAAATTGCGACACCATCACTGCGACACAAGCCTTGTGTCGCAATGACAAACAGGGCAGCAGTTCATTTCGAATTTTTGCAGCTTTCTGGGTAACTTTTGAATTTCTAATTCAACCTTACCTCCATTTATGACTTATAACACATAAATTGATCAAAACTCGACCAAATTTACCTCTTAAAACACAAACCCTTTTACCCACACACTTTGACATTTCCAAACCCTTCAACCCATCAAATTAACACTCCCCAAGATATAAAAGAGCTCAGATTCTTACCTGTGATGATTTAAAATCACAAAGAAACACCTTCAAGGATCAATTCCCTAAGAAATCTTGATTTTCTTTTACTTTCTCTCTCTAAAATGTCAAGAACGCACACAAACATAGACCTAGAAGTGTTTTTGGTTTTCTCGAAAGTTTTGAAACATATTTTTATTTTAATTTCACACTTAATTATACAATTAACCCTTCAAAACTGACTTTCTGCCCGACACTGTGACACAAGCCTTGTGTCGCACTGGGCTTTGTGTCGCTACCTGCGACACTAACCTTTGTGTCGCATAACAGAAGACAATTTTTAAATTTAACAAATTTCGGGGTGTTACATTTCAAAACGTCTCATACAGAGTCGTTTGCTTTACCTCTGTGCAATGATTACTTAATTGGTCGCGCCTCGACCCAACTTCCGCTGACAATTAAAGATCCACGAGAAAGGATACCCCACTTATGATTTGGAGTTGGCAATGGTTGTTTTGCATTAAAGATCTGGAGACATTATCTTTACGGGATAAAATACACCGTTTATACAGATCATAAGAGTCTTAAATACTTCTTTGATCAGAGGGATCTTAATACGTGGCAAAGACGATGGCTCGATCTGGTGAAAGATTATGATTGTGAGATCTTATATCATCCCGGAAAAGCAAATGTTGTGGCAGAATCGTTTAGTAGAAAAGCGACTCACTGTACTCAAAGAGTGAAATCACTTCAAATGATAATTATTACCGACTTAATTGAGCAAATTAGAGAAGCTCAGCGGTTAGTATTTCAAAATGATAATGTAAAAGCAAAGCGTATTAAAGGTCAAGAACAAGATCTTGTTGATGTCTCTCGTGGATTGAAGACCCGTTATGGCAGAATTTGGGTACCGAGTTCTGGGGAAATGAGAAAGTTGTTGCTTGAAGAAGTCCATAAATCGAAATATTCCATTCATCCCGGTGCCACAAAGATGTATCATGATTTAAAAAGAGATTATTGGTAGCCGGGTATGAAGAGAGAGATTGTCAAATATGTAGAGCAATGTTTGACCTGTTTACAGGTTAAAGCGGAACATCAAAAACCCTACGGGAAGATGAGACCTCTGGACATTCCTGTTTGGAAGTGAAAACATATCACGGTGGATCTTATTACAAAATTACCAAGAACGTCGAAACATCATGATGCAATTTGGGTGATTGTGGACCGTTTAACCAAAAGTGTGTTATTCTTGCCGATAAGAAAAGCCTCATCCTCAGAAGTGTTAGCTGATTTGTATGTTTGAGAAGTGGTTGCTAGACATGGAGTGCCGATATCAATTGTCTTTGACCGAGATAGTAGATTTACATCTAGGTTTTGGGCAAAATTTCAAGAAGATATGGTTACACGTCTTAATTTGAGCACGGCGTATCACCCCCAAACTGATGGTCAGAGTGAGCGAACAATTCAAACATTGGAGGACATGCTGAGAGCATGTGTCATTGATTTCGGCGGAAGTTGGGATGCATATTTGCCGTTGGCCGAATTTTCTTACAACAATCGCTACCACTCCAGTATTGAAATGCCACCATATGAAATGTTATACGGAAGAAGATGTAGGACTCCGATTTGTTGGGGCGAGATCGGGCAACGTGAACTGGCTAGCACTAATGTAGTGTTGAAAACTACAGAAAAGATAGAACAAATTAGAGCCCGTTTAAAAACTGCTCAAGATAGACAAAAGTCATATGCAGATAAGAGAAGACGCCCAATTGAATTCGATGAAGGAGATCGAGTTATGCTTAAAGTGTCCCCTTGGAAAGGTATTATTCGATTTAGAAAACGTGGAAAGTTAATCCCTCGATTCATCGGACCATTCAAAATATTGACAAGACTAAGGGAGGTAGCATATCGCCTTGACCTACCAAAAGAATTGGAAGGCATTCATAATACTTTTCATGTATCATATTTGAGAAAATGCTTAGTCGATGAGTCGAGATACATTCCGATAGAAGAGATCGAAGTAGATGATAAGTTGAACTATGCGGAAGGCATTCATAATATTTTATTATTATTTTACATATCTTAAATATATTATAAAAAAACACATTTATAATGTCATCAATTATCTAACTTTTAGTAAAGTAATTTAGTCCCTCAATTTCACTTAATTTAAAAATAAAATACCTAAAATATCTCAAATTTGATGATAGAGTATAAATAACAATATTTCGATTCGATTGCAAAAATTTAGGACTTTTAGTTACGTATTTATGTGCTAAAGATTCTTACACTAAACAACCCCTAAATCTTTTTTTTTTGAAAATGAAAACCTTCATTACGTTTTTATTATAGTTAGGCAAATATTGTATTTAGTCCCCTACATTGTTAAGAAGAACTATCAAATTAGGTAGCTAGAAGATGAATAACACACTACTATAACTAATTTATTTTCAAATTTCATGCTTATTATCCGACTCATATAAAACGTTAGAACTTGATCATACATATTGATGTGTAAAATCTAATTATAAAAATAAACTTAAAAAATACGGCAATTAAACAATACACAACGAGGTAAGTATACCCTATCGTATATAGAATAGCTACTGATGCGTGTTAAGTTGTCGTTAAAAATACAAGTTTTAATTGATTGGAAATACTAAAGTAAACTTAAACACAACCAGGCAAGAAAAATGTTCGTATTATAGTATAGCTTCGGTAAGACCGAGTCGAACGCAGGAAAACGGTGTAAATTAAAATAAATAAATCTAAATTACAAATTACAAATAGATAAAGGGGGAGCGTTTTAGTTCCGTACGAACGTAGTAAAGTAAAGCGAATAAAACTTAAACAATTAAGGAGATAAAATTAACTTGAAAGTAATCAGATAGATAAGCATGTATTTACTTAGAATAGTGATTTCTAGATTCAGGTTTCAGATATGTTTATTGGATTGTTGATTGTTTATTATGGTGATCTCAATTTATATAGACAGCCTCCTGTTAAGGTTAACTAATCCCTAATAAAACTTACCTTAATACTAGATTCTCTTGAATACACTGAGGCGTGTTATTAACATAAGCTTTATGCTATTAATCCTATCAACAGATCATTAAGATTCATTATGTGACATCGTGTTAACGCAAGTCTATAATTATTTTGGTTAAATAATTATTACATCAATTAGGGTATATTAATTGCTAGGCTCTTAACCTATTGCCGGTTACATTCTCAAGCCACAATTAACTAATAAATTACTTAATTGCAGATAATCAATCAATTTATACAAATGTTAGTTATAGCATAAATCTTTTGACCACGTTAAGTAACAATTAATCAACACACAATAGATATGGATCTTTCAAATAAACTTAATAACCATTCATAATTAAAATCAACATAAACATATCATTAAACCATTATCTAAAAATCATTCATCTAAGTAAATACAATAAAAGAATTAGCTCATATTCAAAGTAAACCTAATCGAATCTAAAAACATGTAATGAGACATAGTAAATAGAAAAGAATAAGAATCAAACCCAAGAAACTGAACTAAATCTTCGTTAGGGTTGAAAAGCTTCAAACCCTAGCTTCCTAACCTCCAAATAACCCTCAAAGTCGAATTCTAAACCCTAAAACCGAATTAAGAATTACTTAATTCGTTTGTAAAAGTGTACGGTTAAAGGTTAAGAATAGCCTCTATTTATAGATTTCAGGTCCGCGAATCCAACCGCTGGTTGGATTCTTCAGCCGCCGGCTGGGTGAGTTTTTACCCGATAACCCGGTCTTTGACCCGCGCGTTCAACCGTCTTCCATATTTAGGTTCAACCGCTGGTTGGATATTCCAACTGCCGACTGAATGTCAATTCCAGAATATTCCAATGTCGGGCTGGGCTCTCTTTCTTGTTGGGCTTCCATCCGATTTTCTTCCTTTTATTTGGCCCAATATCTTATTTTCTTTGGATTCTTCTTCCTTCAAAGCCCAATCTTCTTGGTCTTTAATCTTCTCTTCATTTTCTTCAGTTTCCAGCTCGATTTCGCTCCTTTTCTTTATTTTTTCATTTTAAACATCTTTTTGCAAATATAAACGAAATCAGTGATATATATAAATAAATTGCAATAAAAATGCTTAGAAATAAGGGAATATTATAATATAAATAAGACATTATTTGATGTTATCAGCTACAGTAAGTTCAGGTTCGTTCCACGGGGAATGTGAAATCAAGAACTGTGTTCGAGTGTAAATTAATCTAAACAAATAAGTAAATGTGGGGGGTTTTATGACCGAATTGTCACGTTGCTTAAAACTAACGAAATTAATATAATGAGTGGACTCAGGAAGAGTCAAATTTGATTGAATTAACTTTCAGATAATAAAAACAACACTTGGATTATTTCACTAGTGACTTCAGGGTGTGTAATTAAAACCAATTATTTAGCAAAACTTGTTCATCTCAATTAAACTAGGCTTAACGTTCACTATTACCTAAACCTTAATCTTGATTCGTTAACTTACAAATTTATCTAGTAAAAGACGCCTGCCAATATTACTAACTTGGACAATTGAGTTTTGTTGTCTAACTTATACCAAAATTTCATCCGTAATCAAAGTCCAATCATACATAGACATATAATTGATAAATGAAATAACTTTGTAACAAACGTTCGCTATAGTTACTAATTAAATCACCAATAAGCTTTAACAATGGTTTAAAACTCAATTACACAAGGGTTTCGATTAAACGTAAATTAATTTGCATATAACTCTAAGGATCACACCCCTAATCACTAGCTAATTCATCCAAGCTAACGTGTGAGAAGTTAGCTACTCATAGTCAAACAAGAACAATCAAAATTAATAATTATAATCAAAGGAAACATGATTATAATAAAAAATAAAAAGGTTCACGAGATGATTACAATAATTAATTGATGATTACTCGAGCCGAATGATTAAACACGAATCTAAGAACTCCAAAAATTGATGAAATACTCAAAAAATGTGAATAAATTTGTAGCCTCCAGTTTGTGGTATCCAAAAAGTTGTTCTAACCTAATAAAAAAAATCGTATTTATACTCTTTTCGAAAAGCTGCAGAATCCGACCACTTACGCGATCCACTATGAGATACGCGATCGCGTATTAGTCATTTACACGCGATCTGCTAAACTTCACGCGATCCACTACATCAAGCCTCGTGCCTTCTGTAACCGATTTAGTTATACTTACGCGATCTGCTAAAGTCCACGGGATCGCGTAATAATATTTCGTACGCACATTGTACAAACCGTGAAACATAGACCTCTTTCCCTCCTCTCATTGCTCCTCCCTCTCTTCTCCACCACAATCTGTAACCACATGCATTTCCTTCGCAACTACCATGAACAATCATTTTTTGAAACTCCTTCGCAACTTATCTCCGGCCACACGTATCTCCGACCACCTGCAACTTATCACTCACCTTCCTAGGTCTCACCCAACCTTTCTCCTTTCTCGTCACCAAACCAGACCACCACCACCACAACTGTCACTCGGCTAGATATGCCACTCGGGTGTTTTAAAAACCCTAAATCATTGACCTGAGAATTCACTTCGAATTTAAAAAACCTAAATTGTGTTTCATATACCTAAATCGATGACAGTTATGAATGCGACAGATGAGTTGTCAGTTCGTTGACAATGGTGATGGTCTTTGCCGATTGCGCAACCGGAAGTGGTGCGTGGTGTCGGGTTTCAATTGGTGTTTCCTACAAATGGGGTCAATTTAGGGTTTGCGGGTGTCATTTTGGGGTTTACGAGTGTCGATTTAGAGTATGTGCGTGTCTATTTAGGGTTTGTGGGTCTTGGTGGTTTGGATTCCTGTGAAAATCGGTTGTTGAAGTAATGGCGGTGAAAATCGGTTGTTGAAATGATGGCTGGAATATTCACTGAAGTTCGTGTCATGATTATAGAAGATGATAGAAGGGCTGGTGGGGGTTTTAAATGGCCAATCATAAAAAAGGAAAATAATTTAAAAATCAAAGTAAAAAAGGAAACTATATATACTATTATATAATACATTTGAAATTTATTTTTAAGATATAAATGACTTTTTTACCCCTACAAATCTACAATTACTAAGAGACTTTTTAAAAAATCCATAAAAATGACTAACATACTCCTACAATTATCAAATTACCATTAATACAAGTATTATTAAACTAATATATAATTAATATATGACATTTAATTTAATTTAAACTTCTCTGTATCTATACTACTATATTTAATCATTTGAATATATATATATATATATATATATATATATATATATATATATATATATTTAATACTTAAAGGATTACAAATGAGAAATCCCGAAAAGGACATAACTTTTGAACTGTTAGTAGTTACAGGACATTCCAATGATGGACGGAAAGGTCGGGACGACACGAACACGTTAACAAACTGTCAAATGCGGTTTGTCCATCTTTCGGAGTCAAAGTCTTTAAACTCTTTAAAAGTTAATTTTCTCCAAATTTTACACGTATTATGAGTTAAAAAAATAATAATTAAAAATGAACTATAAAAATCTATTTCAATTTAATTCTATATTTACACTTTTATTTACATGTTTAATTTCACTATGATGTTGTCAATTTCTATATTGGAGTAATTTAAATTTTTGATCAAGTTTTAGGATTATAATTTAACATACATGATGATTAATTTCAAAATACAAAAAAAATAAAAAATAAATAAATAAATAGAATAACAAACCAAAAATATAATATCAATAAAAGTAAAACATATAAACTCAACAAACGACTGCCCATTTAGAATTAAAAATCCGACACTCACAACTAGTTACGTGACCATCAAATTTGTAATGACATATTATGATATATTTAGTTTTGGGCTATTTTGTTACAATTATTTTTGAAACAATAGTTAAATGATAAATTTTTCATTCACAAAACAATATTATTTGTGTATTGTTATATAGTTTTTGATTTTTAAATTGATTAAAAAAAACATAATACTATATATCGAATTGGTGTGAGGCTAATAAAATTTTCTCGTTGCATTGCGCAGGTATTATACCAGTTTATTAAAATACTAAAAAAATGAAAATAAAATTCTTAAAAACAAAGAAAAGAGTATACCAGTCATTTTATGTGTTGAAGGATGAAATCGGAAAAAAAATTGACAACGTGTTTCCTGCTATAATTAAAGTTCGGTTTGATCTCTGAAAATATAAACAATCGCATGGATATTTTTGTAATTTATCCAAGAAGAAAAAATAAATAATTACACTAGTTGGGCTTAAGAATGGGCTTATTACTTTAACCGTACAACCCTGCTAAGCCCGTCCAATCTTTAGACACAAATCCCCAAAACACCCTCAATAAAACACAAGAATAACAAAATATTTACGTTTTCATTCACCCCCAAATTCCCGCACTCGATAAAACCTTACAAAACCCTAATCTAACTTACTCAGCTTCAAATTCACATCACAATCCGTATCTATTACTCAAATTCCGTCTGATCGATATATATAAATACAAAAACTCATGGATCACACGGCGGAACAAGATCAAGAACACGAAGTGTACGGCGGTGAAATTCCGGATGAAGGAGAGATGGATACCGATTTCGAGATGTCCAGAGATGAATCGGAAGACGTTGAAAATAATAACTCCAAGGTTTAATTTTCGAATTTATTAATTTTCTGTATGTATCTAAGTTGAATTTGAGATTTGATTTTTAGGTTAACGGGTTTGTTGATTTTAGGATTTAGAGGATATGAAGAAGAGATTGAAGGAGATTGAAGAGGAAGCAGGTGCACTTCGTGAAATGCAGGCGAAAGTTGAGAAGGAGATGGGTTCAGTTCAAGGTACGAGGTCTAATTTTGCTGTGTATGATGATATCTGTATATATTTTAATCAGTTATAACGTTGATAATGTTGTAGTAGGTAGTTGTATTAAGGGTTTGTTGATCTGGAATTGATGGTCTATTAAATAGTACATATGATTTTTCTAGTCCATAACTGCTGTAGCGAGTAGTCTGTGATTATATTGATTGTGGAATCATGTAGTTGGTAACTTGGTATTGTTAATTTGTTATTTATTGCAAATAAGTATAGAAGTGTTGAAATGGTTTAATTGATCAATATAAAAACCGACAGTGAAGTAATTTGATGAAGTATAAAATGATAGACATTTAATTTAGCTCGTTTCATTATCTAAATATCTAATTATGACCTCCTTTTTAGATTACCGTTTTTAGTGGCCTACCTAATTTACCTGAAAAGTAGAGAAAAAGAATGAAAGCTGATAGACTAAAGAGATGTGAATGTATAAACTGTTAACACTGTTAAGTTAGATGTATCATCCATAGTCACATGAAACTGGGAACGTTTCGGTATGGGATCGCGGTACGGGATCGTAATTCGCTAGGTCTTAAAAATTCGGTACGAAGGGGGGGTAGGTTCATTTTGGATCGCTCGGTTACGATGTACCAAATGATGTGGTACGATGTACCCAGTATTAGCAGTATAATATTTATATAAGAAAAAACAAACTTTTTAAGAAACTTGATATTCAAATACCATAACCAAAATAGTTGAAAGAGTAACATACAATTAAGATAATACTCGAAATTATAAAAAAGCAGAAGACATGATCACATGACCAATATAATTTTACAATCCATATAAATTACTCCACTTGAAGACTTTTTTGTAGTTACAGAGGAAAAAATGGAGTTGTTTGATTAATTGATTTTGTAAAAGTAAATGAACTAGTAAAAGAAAATTATAAGGAAATAATTTACTTTGTATAAATTTGGTCCAATCACAAGACACAACTTTGGTAACTCAATAAGCACTTATGGAAACCCAATCATCTGCATCTTTTGTAGACTCTTAAACTTCCACGTACCAAGCTTTCAAAATCACCGTACCCAACACATTTGGAGCAGTGATTTCTGGGTAAAAAAACGCGATCCACATATAATCTGGTACGCGATCCACATATAATCTGGTACGTACAATTTACTGATCCAATTCGCGATCCTTAGCGATCCGGATCGCAAACGTACCGCGAACTGGATCGGTTGAATTGGTACGGAATTCGTGTGGTGTTCTGCGATCCCTGTGACTATGGTATCATCCCTATGTAGATTGGCAACAACAATTGAGTATATGCAGACCAAATAATCTGTTGATTGTTTCATAGTAGCAAAATGTTTGAAGCAACAAGTAACCCTATTCACGACTATTTATGCTGCTCTGTGTTTGCAACATTTGCTTCTCTTACTCATAAGATATAATGGATTCATCAGCTATGTTTATTTCGTTTGATTGACATCACTTTTTGTTCTTTCAATGTTGGGAATTATCAGAAGATCCCAGTGCTTCTGCCACACAGGCTGAGAAGGAAGAGGCTGATGCCCGTTCAATATACGTCGGTAATGTGAGATTTTTGATCCTTTACCTTATTTCACCTTATTGATTTCCTGGAATTATTGCTATGCTTAGGAATTGATCTGGGAGAAGTTTCTGTACTGTACACACAAATATAAGGGCATTATAGATGCAATGTGAATTTTTGTACCTTCTAGAAGATGTATGTGGCTGACATTTCTGGCTTGACGTGTTACTATGTTTGTTCAGCTGTCTGTATTTGTCAATGACGTTACATGAGTTACTTCTACCATCTCCACGCTTATCATTAGCAGACTTTTGTTTCTCTTTTCTTTCATCAGCTAAAGTGCTAAAGGCTAAAATTTGATTAAGGGGCGTTTCTATTTGGATCTGAAGTTGTATGAACCGTTGATATATGTGAAAACTGATATGATGGCCACTCACTTTCTAGCAAAGACATGATACAAAGTATTGGGACCAGATGACCCTCTTGTTCCTGTATAAGATTAGTTGACAAATGGACGAGGCAGTAAATGATTAAGTTAGATTTAACTGGTTAATTCAACCCGTTGTTTACCTTTTGCTTGATAAGAGGATAGGACAAAGCTGAAAGTGCCTTTTAAAACACGGTCAAAGCTCTAGACAGCTGAAAGCACTTAAAACAGTGTATGCATACATCACAAAGCATGTCTCTGGAGTCAAACTGTGGATATTGGTTTAGAGAGGGGATTCACATCTGAACATATGGCATAAACAGCCTGTCAATGCAAGAGGGGCATACTTCTTATGCTACTTGCTTTATCATTTCTTATCATGCATGCATTAAGTTTACTTTGTTTAAGTTTCTAAAGACACTTGTGGTTATGCGTTGATCATATCGGGCTTGCATAATGGGAATACTTAGATGCTTAATGCTGCTCCATTATTGAAATTCATATAAGTAAACTTTGCAAGATGATTTTCATCGGTCTGATGCAGATCAAATTGTCGATGCGTACTTTGTTTTATTATTAGGAGTTGGAAGAATTGTTTTTATTGGTTATATTTTTCTGTTTCTTAGTAGCATCAGTTGTCGTTCAATCCTATAAGATTTGTGCCATGTTAATCTTTATGCTTGTATATTTTTTGTTCTCGAGCTAAATGCAAGTTGTATTAGACGATGCCATTCTACTACGCTTCCTTGAAAATCTATCTTGTATGCTCTCCTGGAGTGTCACTCATTTTATTCATCGTAAATTTCAGGTAGACTATGCGTGTACTCCTGAAGAGGTTCAGCAGCATTTTCAGTCCTGTGGAACTGTCAATAGGGTGACAATATTAACAGATAAATTTGGTCAACCGAAAGGTTTCGCATATGTAGAGTTTGTGGAACTTGAATCTGTTCAGAATTCATTGCTTTTGAATGAATCGGAATTACATGGGCGTCAACTCAAGGTACTACTTTTATCTGTTGTTTCCAGTTCATAATACTCACTGAGGTGGCAAAACGAGTTGGTTGGGCGAATGGTCAAAATGGGTAGATTATAATCCAGTTTGAAACTAGATGGGTCGGGTTGGACCGTTGACACTTCTCTACTTTTGTGAAGCTCTTTTAGATTCCGAAAGTTTAGTTTTGATTAGCACTATCTTATTACAATAATGATGTAATGTTTTTAATCAAAAGGTTTAGGAGGTTGTATCCATTAAAAATACACTTTCTTCTTCATATGCTTTTTCTAACAATCCATGTGGCTTGTTTTGAGTTAAAACATAACCCAAGTTGACCATTTGTAACTTTATGGGTCGAAATTGTCACCTCTAATTAATATTTTGGGTTTAATTCTCATTAGTAAAATTTGATGCTTTACAGGTTGCTGCTAAGCGAACCAATGTTCCTGGGTTGAAGCAGTTCAGAGGGAGGCGTCCGAGCCCATATGGGTTTCGGTCACGAAGGCCGTACATGCCTGGCCCACCAATCTTTCCTCCATATGGCTATGGGTATGTACCAAGATCTATCTTCACTTAATTTGTACTTCTCTCTCTCTCTCTCTCTCTCTCCCTCTCTCTCTCTCTCTCTCTCTCTTTAATCTTTACCAAGTAGGAAAGTGGCATAGTGTCTACCAGATATTGATATGATCCTTTCTTAGTAGTAATTATGTGGCTGTTATAAGTTAATTTTCTGTCATTTTTTTGTTTCCAATTATGCCTTTTAGTACCTCCTTATAATTAAGTTTCATGGTGAAAGTGTCAATTGTGACTTGTTTATCTATAAACAGGTTGATTTGTGTTTCATTTTATGTCCAGTGTCCAACCACTACTTAAGCTAAAAGATCTAACAACAAAACAGGGCAAGTGGATTGAAAACATTATAAAGTGTATTCAAATGCATGAAACCTTTATATTACTTCATTCTAAATAATTACTTCGTTGTTCTATCAATTTAGTTTTTATAATGAAAGCTCAACACTTCACTTATTGCTACCAATTCTGATTTCTGCATGTTTTTACCCATGATCCGTTTGCACAACCCACTGGTCGAGCCCATTTTGCCACCTCCAGTTGTACACAAATTGGTTATATCTACTTTTTGACATGTGGATCCACTAGGTTGCTAACTAGGACGTTTGGGGTTAAAATTATTTTCTATCCTGGGGCGCACTTTATGAAAACGGTCTAAAAAGTATGTAGAACTTAATTCAAATGAGTTTTTTGGGAATCAGATGTGGTAATATTAGGCTATTAGCTATTAGTTTTTGGGCATCTAATCTAATAGCCATATAGGTGTTTGCATATTAACATGGAGTGTAGCTCTTGTTTTATCGGCTCAAATTCTATCTAATGTGTTTTGTTTCTATGCATTGGAGACTTCAGTGCCCAATACCTGTAAGCAAAACCACGGAAGTAATCAATAATGGCTGTGATGATTGATATTATTTTCGTCAAATTTGCTTTTGCGTTTGTTTTTTGCCCCTTGTTAGTAAATTTTTAGTTAATTTGATTAAAAGTTAGAATAAAGCCATGTGCTTGGTATATTCTGTTGTCTAATTGCGGAATAAAAAGTAGAAAACGTTGTGATGTTCTTAGATATCTTACTGCAACCTGCGTCTTATATCTACGCTCGTCACTTTCCTCTTGTCATGGCTTAAGATTTTGTTATTGAGTTTATGCTGCAACCTTTTGGAAGTTAACATACATTTTGTGATGCTGCAGAAGGATTCCAAGGGCCAGGAGGCCAATGTGGTACAGGCCATATTAAAGATGTACACGATTGAGGCTGGAACAGTGGGGGTCTATAGTAGACGATTTTATTCCAATGTGTACTGTTTTGCTTGCATGCCCAAAAGTTGCGACAGACTTCTCTTATTCATAACTTACTCTTACATGCTTCTTCAAGGGATTAAGAGTTTTCCACCCTTTAGTGATCGTGTGTTTGTTATAGGTGGAAAAATGATTAGATTTTTGCCTAACAGGAAACTGTAGGTGTGCAGCTGAACTCATGTTATTGTGCGTAGTAAACACAATGACGTTAAGTTACTTTTTACTTTATTAACGGTGCAAGGCTATGGATCTCTTCAAGTATAAGGTCTCGTCTTTTCAATAAAGGCATATTGGCCATTGGCTTAACCTTATGCCTTGTGATTTTTATAGTTTGGTTTCAGTGCTAAGTTGCCATTAGTTTATTACCAGATTTATCACAAAAAAAAAAGAAAGAAAGAAAGAGAGACTATGGTAAAGAAAAAAAGGGTTTTGTTTTAAGATATGCATTATATGTACAGTGTGTAGTATTATATTGAACTGTTTTTATTAAGCTTGAGACCCGCTTTGTTAATAGTTTGGTTTCCATTCGGTAACTTACTCTAAATCGATTGTTCGAATGCTATACTATTTTTCCAAGAGAATGTTTTTGAAATTAACGTCTTGAATTTGAAAAATACCTTTTTGTTGAAACGTATCATAAAGCATCTGGACTCTGGTATGTACCGGATTAACTAATCACGATCATAATTACGTGTTCTTATGTGTAATTTTTTCATAATGAAATTTATCTTGTAACTTTGTAAGGGTTGGGCTTTATGATGAGGATGATGATGATTACAACATCGCTATATTATTGATAAAAATCAAAAGAGGTGAACACAATACAAGCTGTAACGAAATAAATGGTCCCATGGTAGACATCTAGAAGACTACCAGCTCCACTACATAGAAAAAAAATACCAATTAATGTTTCCAGGTAATTTCCTTTGCACTTAAAAAAAAAAATCGAAACAGTTACTGCCAAAATTGATGAGGTGGAAAATAAACAATGATTTTTTATATTTAGTTAATTATAACTTTTATGTAATCTATTAATCTATTTTATGTTGCAAAATTAATAAAGGTAAAATACATTTAGAAAAGCTCTTATTGGTTATCAAATAATCCAAAGCACCTGATCACTTTTACAGTTTTACTGGTATGTTATTATCATAAGCTAATCATTCAAACACACCCGTATAGACAAATATTTTAAATTAAATTGGCACGTGTACCAATTGCTTTTTAACGGTTTTGACAAAGAAAAACTTAAATTGAAGATGCCCCAAGGACTTATCTATCTTATCTTGATGTTTCAATAATCAAAACTATGTTTTCTAAGAGATGTTTGAAATATTATGATGGCTTTTTATTATTTTGTATAATTATTTCTAGGCAAAATTCGTGTTTGCAATTTGCAAATAATAATTCACATGAATATAATTGCGTTTCACGCGCTTACGAAGGTCAACATTTTCTAACTAGAAACACAACATACGAGGTCAATGGCGATGTTTCAAGTTACCATTATTTTTTAACTTTTCACGCTAGCACCTTGGAGGTTCAAGTATGCTCAAATCAACCCCTCGTACATAACGACTCCACAAATATATTATATTACTCCGTATATTAATACAAAATAGTTGAAATGCTTAAAAGGCTAAAACTAATTAATAATCAAACTAACTGAAAAATGAATATACCTGGTTAAACTACAGGTGTAGATAAGAAGAAAAGAAGTGCATAAAACATTTGTCAAATAAAGTATATTTAACCAATTTTTTCTTATTATATTTTATAAACCACGAACATAATATCTTGTTTACTCACAAGAGGTCACAAGTTCGATCATTTTAAGGTAAAAACTTTAAGGGTGACCAATGAAAGGGCAGAACCAATTACTGGAATACTCCAAGTGGAATCATGCACATCTAAAGAAAAAAACTCGACCTCCTTAGATAATCTGAACAGAAAAATTCTCATTTGTTTATTCGTTTATTTAAACATGCTTTTATACCTATTTAATGTTATAAGTGCTCATATTAGTATTTTGGAGGATATGAGATCAAAGAAAACGTCATTAGTGTAAAACAAGCTACAATAAAGATGACATGTAAATGAAAATGTAAAATAAATATTACTCTTTACATCCGAATATAATTGTTCCTCTTTCTTTTTCGGGTAAATCAATTATCCTCTACTAAAAATAGATAGTAAAGTTTGATCGAGATTATCATATTACTCTTACTCGAAGTTATTATTACAAACTTTAAACAAAATAGTAATTAAATAGTTAAAGATAAAACTGTTATTCTGCAAAAAGTAAGAAAGAGAAAACATTAATTATTATATTTTTATTAAAGTGTGTGCTATTTGTCAGTTGACAATAATTTTGAAACCGAGGTGTTAGCAATTGACAGCGGAAACAACAACTAACAATAATCGGTCGTTCACTCTGATAATCGTTAGCAATAAAACCTAACTAACACTCGTGTAATCGATGTTACACCCACTAACAATAAACATATAATAAATCAAGCAAACAAGATAATGAAACAATCTAACATAAGGATTTAACGTGGTTATATCCAATCTTTAACTTGGAGATTAATTTAGTCAACGGGGCAAAACCGAGAGATTTTTCAATATTAAATTCGTAGCTAGGGGATTACAAATACATAGGGTTTACTTATATAGGGAAACACAAACTTGCACAACAAGATAATTGACTTTTTCTGTTGACCTAGAACTCAGGCAGTGATTCTCAAAATCATGCAGTGAGTTTTTCTCTGATCCAGAAAATTACGCAGTGAAACAAAACTCACGCAGTGAGTTTTTCATTCTTCAACAAACTCATTTCTTCTCGTTAAGGTTCACAATTCCAACAATCTCCCACTTGAAGATTAACGAACCCCAAACCAGTAACCCTTCACAATTCCGTCCTTTCATTAATGTCACACGTTCAAACTTCAAACCGCCAAATACCATTCGGGACATGCCGCTCGACCACACAGAGTCGAAAGATTTTCGACACAAAGGTACTGGAGCACTCACATCACGATACTGGGACCACTCTCTAAACACCATCTTCTAGGCTCAAGAAGATTTCCATGAAGCGTGCGAAAACTCCAACCACAGGGTTCTATCACGAGACACCAATCTCTTCAATTCGTCAATTACAACCATGTCTGATCTTGCCACTGACATGTCAACGACCAACTCGTACAAAATTTCGTCCATCTGATTTTCCTTCACAGCAATCAGAAAATCACCGATAGAACAAACTTGTAGATCATCATCAAGTTTTATCAATGAGAACGCAGTCACAACCTTGAAAACCTACTTCATCTAAAATTCGCTTTCCCGCTGGTACACCGACCCAAAACATAGCTATGATTTATGGGAACACATCTTCTCCCACTCAGCCCACTCCCACTGTACGAATTAAAGTAACAATCACGGCTATCTGAGAAGACTGGTTCATAACACCCGGTCAGTCGCAAATTACTTTGCCATTGGAAAGTAAAAACGAAGGTTCGAATGCTCTAGTGTTGCTGGAATCAGCACACTAAACCCGCAGAAACTCGAGATCCATCAATCGCACAACCATCTCAAGACTCCCACTAGCTTCGACACTTCCCTCGGTTATCAAACTCCCTAGAGTTTTCGAAAACTCTCAACAATATCTTGAAAGCTTATCAGGACTTACAAGATTATCCGCCTCTAACCCACTTGAAAATTTCCAATCGATTCTTCCAAAAGATAAGCTCAACCGTTGAACCAAACATCAAACGATACCCGAGCCTAGTCGAACGCGTTCTATCCGACATCTTCTACAACCAATATCTCTAAGTGTAGTAGCTCTAACCTGCCTAAAAATTCCAACAAAACATGGAATACTCGACCAAAATCATGGTCTCCCCTTTCAACCCGCGAGCAATAACAAACTCCCTCGATAACTTATACCGTTGATTACCAAAACGGTTGTAGTACCGTTTATTACCCAAATACCAACCCGAGAAAACCATTCTATTGAGCACCGTAACAAATCTCACATCTTTGAATAATTCAGTACGCATCAATGAAGTTCCCGAGACATCACGTCCCTACCCTTGTGACATCAAACCCTAAGTCTGATAACATTCATCTATTCTTTTGCACGGGATCGTAAAGAATGATGAACCCGAATCCATAACCTTGGATCTCAAAATTCTCTCAGCAACAAACCAACAATCGAACCCGATCACCGACTCCATTATCGCCGTGAACATTCACCATCACAACACAACCGGCCTCCTTCCGTGTCGTCACGTCACCAACCCACCAGAAAAAACCCTAACCTATTCAATTTGAAAAACAACTCACCTAGTTCATCGCGATAAAAAAAACACGAGTCTATCGATCTCGATAACATGTTACAAATAAATCATAAAACCGTGTCGTTTCAATTCCTCCATGATTATCTTCAACCGAATCTAGATCCACTGTGATTATTTGGTCACAATAACCCCAACTCTCCATATTCCAAAAAACTAAAACCCTAACCATCAACAAATAATCTTGATCATGCTTTAATCCGTTATCGTTCCCAATCGCTCACATAAAGCTCTGATACCAGTTATTGTGTGAATATATTTGGATTTGATAATTAGTGACCAACAATAAATGTTCGAATTGACAATATAGTTTCTATTAATGTGTAAATATATATATTTGGATTTGATTTGATCCATGTCACTAAAAAAGTGCCTTGTTTGAACCAATACAAACTCCTTAAATATTAATTAAATTAAAATTAAGTACTCCGTATAATATTAGTACAAGTTCACACTTATTAATGACATTTTTAAAAATTGTTGTTAACAAACGTTGAACAATTTTGTATCTAACGCGTTAAGAAAAAAAAGTTAAAAACACTTTTTGTTAATACGGTTAAACCACAAGGGTGCAATATATAACATTTAGGAGAATAATTATTTAATCCAATGGGCAGCATTTTTATATATCTCACCACAAAACTAATCAACGTTCTTCCATATACCGGAATTCTACATTCACCGGGAAAAAAAAATTAACCGAAAAAAAAATGTTGATGCTCGTTGACTGTTCAAACTGCCGTACACCACTACAACTACCAGCCGGAGCTAGGTCAATCAGGTGCGCCGTTTGTCAAGCAATTACACGCGTTGCTGATCCACGTAGTTTACCTCCGCCGTTGCCACATCAACAACCTCATGCTACTTCTTCCAACTACAATTACCACGCGCCACCTCAACCGTCTCCGTACAATCATATGCCGTCGTTTGGTCAAACACCATCGGTCAACGGGAAAAAGAGAGCGGTGATCTGTGGTATATCGTATAAGAGAACTAAACATGAGCTTAAAGGTTGCATTAATGATGCAAAGTGTATGAAGTATTTGTTGATTAATAAGTTTAAGTTTCCGGAATCATCTATTCTTATGCTCACCGGTAATGTTTTTTCTTTGCAGATTTTACAATTTTTTATTATTTCATTTCATATTTCCTTTATTCGATTTGATTATGTGTTAGGAGCTATTCATTACGTATGAATTGAACTTATATAAGTTGAAAAATTCATATTATTTCCTACTTTTAGTTAAAATCGACAAAAACGTTGTAATTATGAAGATAAAAAAAAAACTACTCCAACGAAAGTTTATTTCTTCATTATTAGGTTAATATTAGTGCTCGATGAAGAAAATAAAAGATTACAGGTTTAAAACTTGAAAGTTGAAAATGGTGTTTTTTTATAAAATATATCTAACTGATAAGATGTATTCTGGAGTCAACGATTGATTATGCGAGGAAATTGATACTTGATAGATCATAAATAGGTTTGTACAAACGTCCAAAGTAAACGTTTTTTCATAAAAGAGATCAAGAATCTTCTATAATAAAGTAGAATAACACAATTAGAACGGAAAAAGAAGTTTGCTTTGTGCTCATTGTGTGGCTGGGGAGATATATATTCTTAGAAATATGAGTAATATTATTCGGTGAACCAAGACTTTTTGCTTTATGAGGGGTGGGGAAGAAAGTGTTTGTATGTGGTATTTTTCCTTTCATTTGATGTGGAAAATGTTGCCATAAACCCAAACCAGTTATTTATGCATGTTATGATATATGTTTCTGCTCAACATTGATTTAATCATATATATTCTTTCAATTTCAAGAAAACGAACAATTGTAGCATTAAGATTATCAATCAACCAAAAACCATTAAAAGAAAACATTGGGTCAAGTTTGGGACAATTTATAACAAGTCCTTATTTTTTACTTGAAAAGGTCAACGTTTACGCTCAAAATGAAAATACCTTTCATTCAAGGTTAAAATCTTATAAGTTATAACTGTTTCTGGCTAACATTCATGTCACTGATATCTCAGAAGAGGAAACTGATCGTTACCGAACTCCAACGAAACATAACATCAGAATGGCTATGTATTGGCTTGTACAAGGTTGTCAGCCTGGAGATTCCTTAGTATTCCATTTTTCAGGTCATGGCTCCCAACAGAGAAACTACACTGGCGATGAGATTGATGGATTCGATGAGACACTGTGTCCACTGGATTTCGAGACTCAAGGAATGATTGTTGATGATGAAATAAACGCAACTATAGTTAAACCACTACCTCATGGTGTCAGGCTTCACGCCATTATTGATGCTTGTCATAGTGGTACCATGCTTGATTTACCATTCCTTTGTAGAATGGACAGGTATTACAATGCTAAAGTTCTACCACTATCGCATATTTTGTGGGTCCCGTTTTCATTCATTTGGTAATGTAACTGTTGTATTGATGTAGGAGTGGGAGGTACGTATGGGAGGACCATAGCCCTCAGTCTGGAATATTTAAGGGGACGAATGGAGGGGAAGTCATCTCCTTCAGTGGCTGTGATGATGACCAATCCTCTGCTGATACAGCTGTAATTTCTAATGCTTTGGTAAATCTTAAAATTAGAGGTGGCAATTTCTACCCATTTACCTTTAAATGGGTCAAATTAGGAAAATAACAAAAATAGCTAAATAGGGAACAAGTCAAATGAGTTGAACGGGTGAACAGAAGTCAAGTTTGAATGCATACAACCTCCTAATTTATTTTATGCAAAGATTTAAATTATTATTGTTACAGTTTTGTGTATGTGATCTTGATGAACACATTAATTGCTACAAAACTTTCTTTAATAATGTACAAAAATGTTTGTGGGAAAGCCAACCTGACCCCACCATTTGTTTTGTCAGTAATAAAATTGACCCATTGCAGCAGAACCCGTTTTTGCCTATTAACCAACCCATCTTGCCACTTCTAATGAAAATCGCAGAATGCTATTGTAACTTACTATGTTCTAATCTGATGAATTCACATATGCAGTCTCTGTCAAAGGTGACTTCAACTGGAGCAATGACATTTTCATTCATACAAGCAATTGAACGTGGTCATGGTACAACGTATGGTGATATGCTGACTTCAATGAGAACCACCATTCGAAAAAATGAAACTGATATAGGAGGTGGTAGTGGTGGTGCTGTGACATCTCTCCTTGGTATGCTATTAACCGGAGGAAGTCTTACTGGTGGTTTGAGACAGGTAGTTTCTTCGTCCCTTCTTTTTGGCTTGGGTCATTATTTAAGTATAGGAAGCAAAATGAGCGGGTTGGTAACGTGTCAAAACAGGTAAGCTTTGTACAGGTCTCAAAACATGAGGGGCAGAGTTGAAAAGAAACATTTTTTTCTCCCTTTAAAATAAATAGATTATTTTGTTAAATATGATTCCCGTAACAGTCTAATTTTGTTGACTAAAGCGATCTAGTAAGTTGTATGCATTAAAATGTATACTTTGGCTTTCTTCCTAACTATTATTTTAGCTAAAATTTAACCCACATCTTCTACAACCCATATCAACTTGTTTGTAAGTGAATGGTTGAAATCGCCTCTAAATCTAAGTAGCAATGTAGCATGAACTTGTAACTGTTCAGAATGGTTTGCCTATTTGCCAATGCTATTTTTAAAGGTTCTATGGTTGTGTATACATTTAATCATTAGTTACACATTATTATTAACCCACCTAGCTTGTCAAATATTTCAAATTTCATGGGATACAAGGAGTAGTCGGTTTTTGTTGATTACTAAGGTACCCACCTTAATATTGCTGTCAAGCTTCTTACTTTTTAATCGCAATCAAGATGATTATAGTGGTAGGCCTTTTCTTGCAAGTATTTTATTTGTCAACTATGTCTAGAATTAGTTTGCTTGCTTCTATAAACTATTTGTCAAGTACTTAATATATCCTTTGAAAATGAAGCAACCGTGAGGCCACCCAAGTTAGGCATTTGCAGTTTTTGCAGGATGATATTTAAGTAACTGTAACGTGAGAAAACCTTCCAAAACTTATAAATATCGGGAAGTCAATCTTCTTTTAAATTTTGCATTTGATTTGTGGGAGATCTTTGATTCGCGTAGTTAAGTGAATTAATAATAATATTAGTTCGGTTTTCTTTTTGTGAATGCAGGAACCGCAACTCACAGCCAGTGAACCATTTGATGTTTATACAAAGCGATTCTCCCTCTAACGAGTAATCTCCAGCTCTTGTTATTACTATAAGTAAATTCTTTTCATCTGTACAGTTCTTTTTTTCTTCTTGCGGGAATTTAATGTAACATTCATTGGATGTGTTATTGCGGGTCCATTTTTATTCTATGTGCTGCTTTTTCTAAAATAAAAGGCTACAGAATTTGTCCACTGTGTATCTTCATCTTCAAGAATTTATACTTATTGCAGCCAAGTCGTGCTTGTTCAAGGAGTTAGAATTCAGATAAATTTAGAACTTATTTATTTTCATAGCTGCTGTAACTTGATTTTTTCAACATTTAGGAAGTGACATGAAGTGTATTATGAAAATGACTGAAATGATTCAAGTCAATCATGCCGGTTAATCGATAAAATGCAAGTCGATGTGTCATGTCATTGGACGACTCAAACATTATTGATATGGAGTCGATCAATCTTTTATTCTACCGGTGCAAATTCATGAAACTGAGTCATAAAAATGATGGTTTAATTTGTCATTAGTTTAGCCTTTGAGCACAAGGAGTGATAGATGTTCAATCGAACACTGATTTTGAACCAATCAAAAAAAAGGAAAACGAAAAAACAAAATGAAAAAGAAAAAAAGGTTAAAAGCATTGACATAACGTTCTAGATAGAACATTGAGCTTGAACGCCAGCGAGGAGTGGCTAAATGCTGGTCCCGGCGTTCACACTTTGCCCTTCCCACTCCATGTGCTCTTAGGGACTGAAAGTGCAAATTCACGAAGCTTAATGTTAAATTTACTGTAGCTGTTACTTTTTAATTTTTAAGAATATTGTTCTAATTTAATTTATTGTAAATTTGTAATGTTTTTTTATATTTCATAGTTGCATTGTTAATTCGATGATCATCAAGTGTGTTGTTGTACAATGGATTATATAAACACCAGATACCCATAAAAATATATTTTATTTCTTTATCTATACATTCTAGGATATTTTCTAAACTTTACAAGTGAGGTGTAAAATCATCTTAATAAAAAAATATGTGAAATCATTATTATAAAAGACAATTTACATCTTTATCTATTTACTCCGTACAATGATGCTAGTTTGTGAAATTAAGTTTAATTTAACAAGAAGGGTATAAAACGATCAAATTATTCAAATTCTTTGTCATAATTCATACGAGTAATAAGCTATACTATAACTTAATTGATACCACAAATAATAATTTCATTTGCACTTTAAATTGCTTAATTGTAATCCTTAAAATTTAAATAGGTGGCATACTTATTACTGTATTTTTAAAGAGGAACAATATTCTAACAGTGTTTATTTCGGCTCATCTGACGTAAAAATAAAAAATAGGCTATAAAATTTCCACAATCAGAAACCTTTACAAACCCCTGGGGTTTTATTTCTCAGTTCCAGTGTACGTATCAACTATCAACCATCTCCTGTTTCATCTTTCAAATGGAAAAACTAAAATCAACAATCTCACAAACCCTAATTCTCTCAATTTCACAATCAAATCTTCAATCTCTACCTGATACTTGTTCATCTCTCCATCATTTCTTCAATCAATTGCCCCAATTTCATCAAGTAATCTTCTATCACTTCGTTTTTGTGTAATTAAAACCTAATTGTGTTTATGTTTAATCGTGTTTGATTTTTTTGATAATCAGATGATTGAAGATTTAGCGCACAAGGAAACATCGCTGTTTCTCAAGAACAAGGAATCTGCGTTAGAATTTAAGCTTAAGGGAAACAAATGCTTCTCTAATGGAGACTATTCAAATGCTATGCAATTTTACACTCAGGTTTGTATTTTGAAACTTGTATCGATACATAATATATGCTGCTATCATTTTTTTTTCTTCCTGCTTATATCATAATGTAGTATTAATAGCTATAGATATATAATATCTATCATTATTATTTACACGTGTATAGGCACTCCGAGTTGCTCCTAGAGATGTGGATGACACCGGGAAAAATCTAGTGGCTACACTATACGTGAATCGTGCAGCTGCATTGCAGGTTTATTTGAATTCTCTCGTTTTTTGTATACGAGCAGTGTTCATCTATACTATGAATAAGTTATTTGATTGAGATGTAATAACAACATCTTGGCACTATATTATAGAGTACTCTTACCATTCATTAAAACTGAAATAATCATGGGATGTTGCTCACATTACCTTAGAACTCACCAAATCCATTGCAAAGGAACATTTTGATGTCTTGAGTTGTACTTTACTAATTTGTGGGATTTTTCTGTTATTTTGGATACCAAAGCTTGTTGTTGACATTTACACCTTTATTGAACTTGTGGAGAGTAATGTCACAAGTCACAACACTTATGAAGGGGAAGGGGAATGTATTAACTATTTCACTTATGGAATGTAGGATTGTAACATTGGTTAATGTTTATAAAGTGATAAGAAACAGCCGTATTATGATCAGTCGAGTCTATGACTAACCTTTGCTATGTTTGTTGAACTATGGTATAGAAAGTGGGTCTTGTGGTGGAGTCTCTACGGGACTGCGACCGGGCCATTGCAATATGTAGAAGTTACTCAAAGGTGAGATAACCTTCTCAAGCCTATTTGACTATTTCTGAACTTATGTTTGCGTAGCTGTCTATTGCTTAATCATCGTGACATGTCATGATCATGTGAAATTGGAAAGTATTCACTCTATTTCCCTGTCTTTCATTTTGCTTGATATAACGATGATAAAAAAACGACTGAAAACTGTCGACACTAGCTTTTATCATCTTTTGTTGTGTATTTTTTTGTCTTTATCTGACGACAATTCACATATCACAACATACTGGCATTGTAGGCATGGTATAGAAGAGGTAAGGCAAACACTTCTATGGGAAAATTTGATGATGCAGTTTATGACTTGAAAGTTTCATTATGTACGGAACGGTCCTTAAGTGGAAAGCAACAGATAGAAGGCGAGATTAAGCTTATCATAAATCAACATAATGGCAAAGACCTTCCACCAGCTGTAGCTAAATACAAAGAGTCTGAAATCCATGGTATAGCTTTTACCTCTATGAACTGCATAATTTGTATGGTTCGATATGCTATGTCCATCCAGTATATATGTCCCGGACTAGTACATGGTGCTTTAAGTAATGATGCTGTATTTTTAGGTCTTTTTTACTTGATTGATAGAAATGAATATGGAAACATTGTGCCATATGCTTCAAAAAAAGGATTTAAATAAGTGACATTTACTATGAAAAAAACGAGATGGAGGATAATTATATAAACAAAAAGACCCTTTATTTCGTTATAGTGTGATTTGTGGCTTGGGTCTATATTGTCATAAAGATGGAATTCATGATTATGCTTCTACCTAAGTATCCTTCAATTTTGTATTACTAGCTCATTACCCGTGCGATGCACGGTTATGCTAAAAAATTTGTATAAATTTGCAAACCATTAGAAAGTTTGACAAAATAAATAAATAATATAAATGCTTTGTTTAATCGATATCCACATTCATATAGCTCATTGTATGCATAAACATTAGGCTACTCTCAATAATCTAACATAAAAATCAGACACTTTTTTTTTAATGATAATAGGTTCAAATAGTTGATGATTTAATATACTTTAGTCACATATATAAACTTAGCCTACTCTAAAGAATGTGTAACATAAAGTTCACCAATAGTCCAAAACACAAAAATATTCATTCAAAGATGAAACCATCAAAAATTATAATGTATCTCAATAACAATTAAAGTATAGAGAGTCAATTTGACATGCACTAAAGTCTAAACGCATCATACATTTGCAACTTTAAATATCACTTGAGGTGAAAACGAATATTGTCTACACGCAAAATCCGTTCTTATTAGAACAAACTACTTTACATATGACAAATCCTATAAGATTGAAAAGGAATTCATCATAAGAGGTTCATGATTTAAAGTGGCTAATCTATTTTTTTAATATACGTATGGTGAAGAAATAGTGGTTGAGGGATTAAGAGCATATAGCATCTTGCCATTGATCTCCTTCAAGAAAACGAAATCAAAATGAATTTTATCAACTATATAGAAATTACAAAGTGTCGGTAATCTACGAATAAACAAAATGAAATTCAAATTATAATGGACATAAAAGTAAACCATGGTAAGATGGATTTTGGGGAAAAGATTTTGAGAATCAATTAGTTAGTTGGTTATATGGAACCCTCTGATGATTTTTTAGAAACCGTCTAATGTTTCCTAATATTTTGTCAATGATGAATTTAGAATTTCTTAGGAAATTTGGGATATATCTATCCAAAAAGAACGTGATATTGAATTGACGGAGTAAGAGAGTAGTATATGATGCCTAAGATTTAGGAGTTATATAGTTAGTGGGGTTGAGATTAGGCCATTTGTGAAGTGTTTTGGCAGTTATATTGTCCATGGGATACGATGGTTTAAAGGGTATAAAAGTCTGGCGGGAAAAAGGGAGATTGGGTGTTGCCACATTAGGAGGTTGATATCCTTAATTCATTTGTATGGATAGATTTCTCTTCCATTCAAAATTTTGAGCAAAATTACTTTGTCGAACTTAATACTGGTTCTCAATATTTATTTTCATGATTCTTACCATGTAGGTCATCTTTAACAGATCAGCTACAGCAAGTACAATTGCAGTGTGTTTCTACAGAAACAAAAGGAAGAGGCATGGTCTCTTTGACTGACTTACCACAAACCACTTTGCTTCATACAGAAGAACCCTATGCCGCGGTACGTCTGACACTCCTTTGCTAGTGCTATCAAGCATATTAGTTCTGAACGAATTTTGGTTTAACCTAGATGCTAACTAACCTACGAAATTGGTACGTGTACCCATTGTATGATCTTATAGCTTAGGCAAGACCGGGTTGTCGATCACAAGGAGAGGGAATTGAGCTTTGTTACTTGAATTATCATCAATGCTTAGAAATTTTGTTTTGTTTTAACATTATAAAATTGACAATATAAGTAAATTATTATGCAATGATAAGAAACGTATTCACCTGTGTGCGACAAGGGTGCAGTAGTAACTTGTAAAATATCCAACATTCTGTGCATTATTGTGGTCTTATCGCGGGCATGTTGCACGTGTGTCACAGGTTGCGACAGGTTGCAACAAAATTCCTTGATATCTTCAATTTTCTGCCCTTTTCCGATGGTTTGTCGTAGGGTGCGACCTGTATGTCGCACACACGACTTCTGGATCTTCAAAAATGTTCGTTTGTTTCATCGTTTTCTGCTCCGATCATTGTCGATCCGGATCTTCGAAGTGTACAACAAATATGAAACCATCAAGTACCAATATGGTGGCTTTTGCTATTTAAATCGGCTTATATGAGGCGTATAGCGTTTCTTAAAGTATGTATAGTTTGAATGATATCAGTCACTTTCGGGTTTTTTTAATCAGTAATGTGACATAACAAATGTGTCATCATGAATTATGAATAGCTAACTGCTTTTGATAGATACAGTTGGTATAGATGGGGTACTGGAAGAAATAATTCTAACGTCACCTGGATTTATCTGCTACACCCAAAAATCTTACTACTTCATAACAAAGGTTGCAATTTTAATTGTGTATCTTTTACAACCTTCATATTTTTGTATTTATTTCCCTATATAAAATAAAAGGATAAAATTTTGCTGACTGAATGCAGTAAGAATTCTTATATTTGCTGTATCAGATTTCACTCTTAAAGTTCTCACTTTTGCCAGTGACCTTGCAGATAGTATCAAAGCATTGTCGGGAAACTCATTGCCATTACTGCTTCAATGAACTACCAGCAGATATTGTTCCGTGTCCATCGTGTTCAATGGCTTTATATTGCTCTCAACTCTGCCAATTACATGCCGGAGTGCAAGATTTAAAACGCAATACGGAGAATCATGAAGTTGGTGCTGATTTATCTAGTGAGCTTGAGAAGTATGTTGCCAGTGTTACCAAAGAAACCATTGATGATGTGCATATCAAGCAGAATGCTGAGCATAAGCATGAATGTGGAGTAAATTGGCCTGTCGCATTACCAGCTGAAATTGTTTTGGCTGGTCGAGTTATAGTGAAGTCCATAGAGCAGAATACGCATTTTGTTGAATCTTTCCCTATTGTGAATTTGGTATGCCATACACCCTCTTATGTCCATTTGTCCAATGTACCTTTTGATCTAATCTACCTGTTAAGACTCACTAGGCAGCTATCATTCACTATTTTTTCAGGAGCTTTGTCACAATTATCTACAGCTAGATTCAGAAGCTAAACTGGAGTTGCACATATCTTCCATTGTGCTTTTGATGTGTCTGCATCATTGTTATGGTTCTGATGTTCCATTAAATGGGAACACTATTTCACAGGTGAGCCGTGAGTCTTACTCTTCTCTCAGTTTTCACATGCCTTTACAGAAGTCTAGACACCCTCCACATGCAGATAAGTCTCATGATTGTTGTGACAAACATGTCTAGTCTAATGGTCTACGGTGGCATGATATTGGCACCTCCTCTTGCTGCCCAGTGGCTTTGATGAGGTGTGTCAAGGTGCACAACATGCACGCTCACGCGCTCCATAATGAACTAGGAATTGTGCTATTTTGCACAATATTGTTGTCAACATGCATATATCCTTATAACATTGTACTGGTAGTTTGTTTCTTTCGGGATCGTTGTTAAACTATTCTTCTACATCCATCCCCATGATATAAGCACAACCAAGGAAATTAAAGGTTGTCTATTTTAAAGTATTTTGGTTTCTTCACCTACAATTAGTGACGACCTTTTATTGTTTTTCTCTCAATGCAGTGCGTCTTACTTCTTTCACAGATCAATGTGAATTCTATGGCAATTGTCCGCATGAGATCTGCTGATTCTGTTGGTCCACAAAGTTCAATTGGGAATCATAGCATGGTGGAACAGGTTATTATCTATCAAATATGCTCTCACCTGCAGAAGTTTATGGATGACGTTAATTCTTTTAGCTTTTTAACGTTTCAATTGTGCATTTCTACATGAAAAATTGCATCGTGTACAGTTCCATTATTTGGCAACCTTTCGAGCTATATACATAAACTCCTCATCATTCATTTATTTAAGTAGTTACTGGCATTACACATCAATGTACACGGTACCTCATTTCTTGGCAAAATTGTTCGTTATTCTTTGTCAACTAAAGTTTCTTGATTATTTGGTATACACATCCATACTATTCCAAAGAGGAATAATATTCATTTGATTGTAACTTGGGTAGTTGCCGTATGTGTACACTTTGGCAAAGTACAAAAGTACAAATGCTAATAACTCTGTTTAACCTCATACATAGCTGTTTCATCATGCTAACAGTGTCTCTAATGTGCTCTAATAGGTAAGAGTTGGTCAAGCAATTTATATGGCTGGGAGCTTGTTCAACCATTCTTGCGAGCCAAACATCCATACATACTTTCTTTCTCGAACTCTATATATACGAGCAATCGATTTTGTGGCTTCAGGTCATCCACTTGAGTTCTCTTACGGGCCACAGGTAAATATACTTCTGGAACGTCTGTTGGCATGTTAAGGTTCATTTTATTAGGTTCTGGCAGTATCTTGTTTTTAATTGGAGGTGGCGATTTCTATACGTTTACTGACTGGATTGATATGGACTTTGTTTTTAATTTGAAAGTGGTGTAAAAGTTCAAATAAGTTAAAGTTTAGCTATAAAGAGAATAGGTACATCCATTTTATGCATACAACCTCTTAAATGGCTTAATTCATAAATTTAGTATGTAATTATAATTATAATAATAGTTGATGCATTTAGTCATTCATAAATTATTATAAAATATGAACAAAAAAGTGTTGGTGCTCTATCCCGTTACAATGCTTGCTAAAAATTTACTTGTTCCCCAACCTGCTCATCTTGCCACCACTAATATATGTACTGCTGCTGTATGATCCACTTTGCTACCTTCTAATCTGAAAATTATTGGTATTGTTCTAGATCACGGCGCATAATGTACTGAATTTTGTTGTGTGACGTTTTTCTCAGGTTGGCCAGTGGAGTTGTAACAAGCGCCAATCGTCTTTAAAACAGCAATATGCCTTTGTATGTTCGTGCACCGGCTGTTCACAACTTAACCTATCTGACCTTGTCATAAATTCTTTTCGGTGCCTGAATTCAAATTGCTCTGGTGTAGTCTTGGATAGCTCTGTACTAAATTATGAAAAACATAAAGTCAACCCCATTCGTCGTGGTCTACATCTGCAGGTACTATTTTTGATGTTGTTAATGTGTTAGAATGGTATCATTATAACTACGTATGTAGCTTATGGTTGGCATTCAACAGGATGAGATCAAGAGACTGGCAAGCCTTTTGTTTGAAGAAGCTGGTTCGGCTCATCAGATTAAACCTGGATATTGTTTGAGCTGTGGTGCTTACCGTGATTTGGAAGCTTCAGATTCAGTAGTCAAGAAGGCTGAGATTTATATTAGAAGGTATGGCCGACCTTTAATTCTGTACATGTTCATGCATGGAGTGTTATTTTCGCTACCGAACGAATGTTTCCTTTTCCAATTCGCCCTAAAATTGATACCTTTCACGGGGCTACACATACTGTATTTGGCAATAATTGTACGCATTGTGTTTTTAAATCAGTTATACCGTCTGTTTTTTTGGCCAAAATAGGTTGGAGGATTCATTAGATTCTGCTCAATTTTCTGCCAGTATACTTTCAAATGCTTTGAGATCTTTAGATCTTCTGAAATCAGCACTGCATCCATATAACAAGAAAGTTGCAGAGGTCGGTTCTACCTACCTGCTCTTATTGTTTAATAGAGAAATATAATTTATAATCATCATAGAACATACTTTCGGTACCGATGAAAAGTTTAATCAACCATTTGGCACTTGGCAGGTAGAGGACTACCTAGCACAGGCGTTTTGTTCAATTGGAGAATTACGACAAGCACGGGACCATTGTGAAGCATCCATCAAAGTATATAATCAATTGCTAAGTAATATAATGGAAGTTTTGAGACTGTCTTAACATTTGTGTTTTATTTCGTAGATATTGAAGAAGCTTTATGGTCATGAGCACATTGTCATTGGAAACGAGTTGGTTAAACTAGCATCAATTCAACTGTCTTTGGGTGAACTTGGTGTTGAGGAAAGCAGAAATCTGATCAACTTGATCTTCTCACGGCATTATGGGTCACATCTTGACTTCATATTCCCCCACCTACAGTTTCTAACGAGAGGCCTCTAGATTTGTTCTACTAGGATACATCAGTCGAGATGTTTGTATGTCTTTCGTTTAATCTTATGGGTTAATGAAGGTGATAATCTCGATTCATTTGCTTATGATTGAGTCAATTTGTGTTATGCTTATCCAGAATGGGTCAAGTGCGAGATTAAAAATTAAAAATACTAGTTAAAAAGGAAACTAGTCAAATGAGTTGAAAGTCCACTTGTATATACTTTTTGATGCGTATAGCCTCCTTAATCTCTTTATCCAAAAATATTGGATACAATTTTGTTTTTATTAAATGTTTAATGTGTTGATTTATACCCGTTAAGTCACTTCTGCATTCAAACTGTAATCAAAGTGGCACCAACAATAGTAATATGATTTAGGTAGTTCACCCAGCCATGAATAATCCAGTCTGCAGATAATTGATGACAGCCATACCCTGCACATTCATCGTGTCAAACAACTAAATAGATTTACGTAGTTCACCCAATAGTTTTGATCAGAGCTAAAAGTATTCATGAAGGCAAACAAGGTGAATATACACTATTGGATCTAGAAAAAATGTTCAAATATACCGATAAGATGATACAAAACAAAGAATACAACAGAAAGACTGATGTTCCTAACCTCGAAGCGTACAAAATATTTAGACTCCAAGATTACTGCATTTACATTGTGACGTCTATGAAAATTTCCAGAGGTATATACCATGCTGGAAAAAGGGTGATCATTTCTTGATCTTTAACTGAATACATAACATGAACATGCACGGAAGAAAACTTGGCCTAGAACCAGATTTACTTATATATGGGAATTGATATTTCAAGAATACGCAACTTTGATGGTCCTAGGCAATAGGGAAGCTTGGGCCCTTTTGTCTTGATGCGTGCCCCTCAATGCTGAAGGAGAGACTGAAACTAATATATAACACACAATATTGGGAGTTGATGTACCAGGTTCTCCCAAATTGTTAGCTTTTGTAGCCCGATTAAGCATCTAACCTGAGACAAATTTTTAAGCAGTCAGACATTTTTATTGTCCAAAACGCAAATTTGGCGATTTGGTAAAAAAAATACAAAGAAATAGGTATCGGAAATAGAAATTATAGATAGCCTCCTAAATGAATATGAAGCTTGGAACCAATTAGGAAAAGAAGTTCAAAAATTAATCCAACAATCTGACTATTTTATTTAGGGTAATCTTTTGAACTATTAAACAACTCTATCAATGGAACAACATTATTATAGTAATAGCACTGTTCCCTTTTCTCGTGCTTCCTATAAAATAATTATATATTTTAAAGGCAGAATTTGTGAATACGTTGCTCAGGGAACTAACTTGCAAGCAAAAGCTTAACGGAAAGCAGGTCAAATGGGTTGAACAGGTCAAAATCAGTCTAAATTGCATTCAAATGCTGAAAAGCTTCTGTATTGTGTTATTATAATAAAAACTTACTATATTGATAACAAATATATTTTTTCGGTATTAAATTTGATATGCTAATTCGTTATAGAAGTAAAAAAAAAAGATTAAAAGATTTTGTGGGCCAAATCCAACACGGTTGATCCAAACTTACAGATGACCGATATGACCTGAACCCAATTTGACCCATTATGTGACCACTGTGACACCTGTTTTGCCACCTTTAGTTTAGTTATAAGTTGTTTCGATCCATAATGTGAACATCAATATATTTATTACCTTAAGGATGCTCACCTTTCATCCTCTCCTGAAAATGCTGGATGGGCTAGAACCATCAGTTAGGTTCAAATCAGTTTTAGTTTTTCTTGCAAACTTCAAAAGGCGCTTAAATCCCTTTGGTGCATCTTTTTGGTTGACCATGGCATGAGGCTGCTGAGCATTTCCCCACTCACAACTGTCCGCTTCACTTGTCGTCTCCTCAAGAAGCATTTGAAATAAAGAATGACGAACACGTGGACTCGAGACTCCAGCTGGCGCCGCAAGATTAGCTGCACCAGCTATCTGCACAGGGCTTTCTTTGCATGGAATAATCTCATCCTGATGATGCTCTTCAATTTCCACCCATGCAGTTGGTGAAATTGAAATTGTTGATTCTTCATCAGTCCCGATGTTATTATCAACCATCTCTATCTTCTTCATCACATCACCACCACCAACATTGAATCGCTTTTGAATAAAACTCTCTGGTTCCTCACATTTGATGGGGGTAGCCACTTGTGTTTCCAAGTCTAATTCAGTATAGGATTCCAGTGGTTCACATTCCGTCTCTTGATTTTGACTTTCAATTATAATTTCAGTAGTCTCAACCACCTGATTTTTCTCAGCTTGAACCACATCTCCAGTGCTAAGTGGTTCCTCAGGTTGAGCCACAACTTTACTCTTGGCGACAACTGGACCAACACCAGGGCCAATACCAGTTCCTTTACGAAGGAAAGGTTTTGTTTCCAATGGGACCACACTGCTTTTCTTAGTAACTTTGTTGTAAAAACTAGGTTTAGAGGCAGTGGTGGTGATGTTTGTAGTAGCAACATCAGGGTCTATTTGCGTTCTGGATTTCGGTTTTGCTGTCTTTGAACCATTCGTCACTGTCGGCTGCTTTTTCTCTTTGACGCTCTTAATGTTCTTGTTAGCATCAGGTGGGGTTGACTTCGAAGTCTTAGACCGCAGTTGCGGTTTTTCAACTTTTGTGGGTTTCTCAAATTTTGTGGGCTTTTCAACTTTTGTGGGTTTTTCAATTTTTGCACTTGAACGAACTGATGATGTAGATTGAGGTTTTCGACTTAAAGTAGCAGTAGAAATGGAACCAGTTGGAGTTTTAGCAGGTGATCCGCCTGTAGGTCTTGGTGATGGGGTAGCCGGCCATGACTTGCGTGTAGCAGGCAAAGGGGATGGTCTAGTTGTAGTTGTAGCTTTCTTAACAACAGAGGTTTTTGATGTTTCCTTTCTTGAATTTGGCAATTGTGCCGTGCTATTTTGAGAATTTTGGGGTTTGATTTTATTCGCGGTAGCTTTTTTCCTACTAACATCACTTGTGTTGGTGGAAACCATCTCAGCTTTTCTCTCATCAAGACACTTTTCCATCTCTTTGAACTGGGATTCTTTTTCAGCTTTCTTTCCAGAAGCTTCCTTTCGGAGCTTGTCGTCCCTTTTTTGCTTATAATTATCATAAAATCCACCTCTTTGCTCCTTTGGATTACTATTACTTTTCCTATTATCAGTGGTCACACTATGACGTCTAACAGGCTTGCTTTCCATCATTTTCTTGAACAACTGGTTTAGTTCTGCTTCCTTTTGTTGATTCCATTCAATAGAGTCGGGATGCTTTTCAAGTTCTCTAGTCTCACTTTCTACATCTAATATATCAACAACAGCCTTTTTGGGTGAAGACGATTTGAGGTTTTCTGCACTTTCAGAACTTTGAGTTTCAGAAACTTCAGTACAAGACTCTGCATTGCCACTTGGCACTGCTTCTTTGGGGTTGATTGCAGAAGTTCCATTACTAGTATCACGGATACACGGGGTAGCACTTTCACTCATTCCTGAGCTCCATCTTCTCAGTACAGCTTTACTTGCAACAGGTGCAGTCGACAATGTCTTGGGCTTCTCGGCATCCACAACTTGATCTTTCTGTTTTTTTTCAAATAGACTGATTTTATCTTGCACACTCATTCTCAATGCATTTCTCTTAGCGGATTTCTGTACATCTTCCTCTTCACTACTGTGACCAGTGGCATCTCTTTGAGTTGCTGCTTTCTCCCTTGTTGGAAAATAACTGAGACTCTTGATACTTAGAGTTGCTGACCTGCGTGGGCCTGTCCGTCCAATTTGGACTCGTCTCATTGGAGATGCTGACCTTCTAGGCGTTACAGATCTTGCAAACGTCCGGCTTCTTTCAGCAGATGGTTGGTCTTCTTCACTTGAAAAAGAGTTTTCACTATCTGTTGAGCTTTGTCGTTCAATCTGTGCAGCTTTTGCTGGGGAGACTCCATACTTTACAGGTGGATTAGACTCTGAAGGATGAGAAGTGAAAGCACTTGTACTTGTAGAGTCTTTTGTCGATGGGAATTGACTCAATTCTACAAGCTTCTGCAATGAGTCCCTGAAGCAGGTAATTGAAAAGGTAAACCTGATTATTTAATCCTGGAAGAGGAAATGAGATGACAAAACCAGAAGACACAAAAAATATACAATTCAGCAATGCACGTGGAATAGTTGATTTTATTTCAAGATTTATTAAAGATGGCAAGTTTGACCCATTTACTTTGGGTTACGCTTTATTTGTAATGGGTTAAAAGGTAGAATAAATTTTTTAAGCTAAATCTGTTTTGGGTTTAACTTGGGGGTTAACTTGGCCGGAACCATTTTGACTGTTCCCCAATCTTTCCGGCTTACCCTTTTTGTACCTCTAAAGTGTATTTTTATATAAATTTACCTTATATCTTCTGCTCCAAAATGATGAGCAAAGTTTTCCAAGTTGGAGATATCCTTGAGAGAGCATCTAATGCTAATAGCCAGGTTAAGGGCATCAGCTAATTGCTCTTTCAATCCTGAGACCCTTGAATCCACTGCTCGCAGGAGCTCATTCCTATCAGAAGATATTTGGTTGAGAAAATGCACCAAAAAGGCAATATATGATCATACAAACAAAAACAACTTACTTAGATTCAAATGATGATGTCATATTTACTTCAGCCTGCTATAATTTGAATCACAAAAGGTCATTTACTTTGAAACAAACAAATATATAAAATCAGAAATTGCTGGTGAGAAAGATATAGGTGAAAAATAACAATACATACCTTCGCAAACAATGAAAGTTGGAACTTTCTAGTCTCCTCTAATTGAGAAATTTCATTTCCAATACTAAGTATGTCTGGTGAAGCAACAACATCTAAGAATCTGACAAATTGAAGTCACTAAAGTGAGCAAGAAAAGATAGACAACCTACTCAATCAATCAAAAAAGAAGAAACATGGAAATAACGCAAAATGATTCGGACCTTGTTAATGTAGCTGATGTAAACCAGGCAGCATCTATAACATCATCGGGTGGTAGAATCCTGAAGTTTGAGTCGGAGGTTTTGGATGACAAATCTTTTAATTGAGGTAACTGTGACAACAGTTGTTGCAAGTCTCCAGATGCCACCATTTCTATTCTGTTGCTAGTTGATACACATGCCTCGTACCTATGGAACAGAACGGGGGTTATTCTTGAAGTGGAAGTTTAATAAGTACATATTAAACAATTATAGAAAATTGATCCTTACGGGGGAGCTCGGTTAGCTACCTACACCATATAAGAAGTGGTATAATACTACAATTTGGTATAAGCCAACTTCTTAAGAGAAAAATTAAGGGTTGGATATGAGTTTGTATGAGGTTCCTAGTAATTTGTGTGGAAAGGGTTGGATATGAGTTTGTATGAGGTTCCTAGTAATTTGTGTGGATGATGGATATCTTCCTATTCTAAGTGTACAATGATAAGGTTGAAACCACTTGAAGTTGAATTTATTGCAAACCCTGGATTCAGTGACTTTTAATAAGTCCAGTATCAGCAAAAAGAAAAAAAAAATTTAGACATGTTCTATTAATATATTGGATTTTTCAATGTAACTGAAGTTGTTGCAGATTTGTAGATCCACAATCACACGTAAGATTCTTGATCATTCAAATTAAACAGGACCTTGACCTTAGTAAACATACAATGCAAATCTTTTAAGGATAATTAACTAAGGTTACAGTGCATCTTTATCATTTCATACTTCCTTGATCTAACCAGACCTTTAGACATTATACTTTCATACATGCAATGAATTCAACATGCTGATATTTGTATATCAAAGTCTAAAACAGCACTTGAAAGATTCATTACTTATAGATCAAGCAATCATAATTTCATCATAAAAGAGAATTGAATGTGGCAATTAAAGTCTCAGTCAAATAAGTTCAATAATGTAAAACCTGTTATCGCTTGGAAATATCTGAAGTTCAATATAATCAAGTAGTGTATCAGGATCAATTCTTCTTTCCATCTTCAACAGCCTGAATCAACAAAGTCAACTCACTTTCAATTTACAGTTCCTTAAAATACCTCTTCACACACACACTTTTAACAATAACTTTTAAATAATAATTAATTTCTGCTGTTCACTACTAATATTGCACTCCAAATTGCATTCAGATCAACACTCCCCTGCTGATAACATACAATATATATTTACAAACACAGATTATTACATATATACCGTAATAATGAATTGAACACTAGATCTAGCATTAAAAAGCCCTAGCTAACAAAAATCGCAACCCACCGACACAAAACTTTAGACCAAAAAACTAAAAGGTAACAACAACAAAATTTCAAATCGATTTACACATCATATCAAATATCAAAACCTAAATCAGCTCAACTATGCATGTGTTAACAGATACAGCATTCATAAACACGCACAAATACATACTATAGATACACAGTACCTGGTGTAAGTAAGTAATGTATACTCCGAAATTGAAGTGAATAAAGAAATGAGTTGCAGATCTTGAATGCGCAGTTCAAGTAAGAGATGTTTGTACGGATTTGTGTGTGTGTTTGTTGACTGTTTCGAACAGTCAACAATGAAATTTGCAGAGAGAAATGGTGAAGGCGCGTTGGGTTACGTTAATTAAATAATTTAATACTAAAAACGAAATGAAATTGCGGAGACAGTGAGTGGACTGATGTGATCTAATTTATTTATATATATTTTATTTTATTACATTAATAAAGTGATAGTTCAAAATGACAATAGAAATTTTTGTTTTGACTCACGTATCATAAAATTTACTTTTTTAATGTTTTCGAAATTTAAATATTTTAAAAATGATTCATTAGAAAAATTATATCATAAATTCAGTATTTTTTCTTTTCGATTATACATCTTACAAGGTATGTTTTCGATTTTTTTTTTTTTATGATTGTACAATATTAGTAATACATGTGGTACTCGTTGGTAACATATGTGTTACCTGATGGTGTGATACCATGCTGGTAACACATGTGATAGTCAATTACAAAATCCAACGAAAACGAAAATAAAAAGTTATCAAAAATATACATTGTGAGATCTCTAATCGAAGAGAAAAAAATACTGATTTTTATGGTGTAATTTTAATAACTTTTTGACTCACAGTTTGAGAGATATTTAATTTTTAAAAATATGAAAAAAGTGAATTTTATAACACATGGCATATTTCTATTGATTTATCCGTTCTCACGTAAAGTTACTATTACTGTGTTAGTTTGAATCTCGGTATGTATTAATAAATGGAAAATAAAAATTTCAATGTGGAGTACGTGGCGCGTGACCACACCTTCTGTTTTTGTGTGTTAAATGAATGCAGGGATGTGGATTTTTATATTCTTCTCCTTTTTATGCTATTGTTCCCCAAACCAATAAATAATATCGGTGATATTTGCATAAATGATGGAGTTAAGTATTGTTCCTTATTTTTATGACATAGAACTTGAGTTTGCACCGAATAATCTTTCCTTCAAATCTAAATTTTACGTTGAGCCTCTCTTTCGATGCGAGTGCATTTTCTCGTAAGCCACAATGAGACCATACAATCTACCGAGATCATTAACCAGAACTTCCTTTTCGATGATGTTTTTCCTCAAATATCAAGCCTTATTATTCTCGGGGCGAGACCAGACGATCACCGAAATCATCAACGTGAGCCGAGAGTTACCGAGGATTCCATCCACATCAACATCGGGCTACAATCGTAGCCCTGATACTACTTGTCAGGACCTTTTTCACCCCAACCAGTTCAAAGTCCGGATTAGGTTCTACTCTAAAATCAATTGGTGATCGAAGAAGTAGCCCATGAATTTATATACAAGCTTTAGTTTTTTTGTTTTTTTTATGTGGGACTTGAATTTGCACCCAACAATTATGATTTTTTTTATGTTAGATTCATTGTCTGTACCAGATGGGAATGATGTTAGAGGAATGAATCTAAGCCCCGACTAAATTACTATATGTCGGGTTCAATTAAGATTGCGAAGCTTAAGGGATTGTGCACCTCGTGATCCTGGAACAACGCTCCTAGTGGGGTCTAAGGGTCAGAGGCCTGGATATTTCATTTGGACAACAACCACTAAAATGATGAAATTCAATGTACTCAAAAAACAATTTGATTTTCTTTTTATAATTGTCATTTTGGTGGCATTCAAGTTCCAGACATAAATCGTGAACATATAAAACATGTAAGGAATATGATTATGTGCTCAAACAGATTCAAACCTTTAATTTTATTTGAAAGCGAATTCGTAAACCACAACATCAATTGGGTCGAAACTTGAAATAACACGTTTGAAAAGTGATAATATATACGATTCTAGACGATTTACACTCAAATTTTCAACATCGTTATGCTTATTCAAGTTTAATGTGACTTGTAGTCACTTGGTAGAAATATGTTATTACACTTATTAACGAAGTGTATATTATTATAAATTTATGATGTGTCACCATCCATAAATGGTGCAAGATCAAGGACTAGGGTCAATCATAAATTGAATTTTATTCGTTAAAATAGTAATAAAATGTTTTATTAAGGTTTGTTCCAATAGACGATTCCAATCATTACCGCTTGTTGTCTTCTTGCAAAATACCAACTTAAATTGCCTAGAATTGCTCCTCTTACGTAATATTTTAGTGTTTTTTCTCTTGTTTGTATTTCATCAAAATAACAATTAGTCTCCAATAAATCTATACAAAAATATGGTAAGATAACAAAACAAAATGGTATTAAGATATGCATGTATAATGTGTGTAAGTTAATATGGAACTTAAGTACTAAACTAAAGTAAAGGTGAGTTTATTTTGGGGGTTCGAGAGAATGAGAATGAGATTGATACCTCTTAAAATAATTATTTGATTTCATAGATTCATACCCATACATACATAGATAATGGGTTTTGTTTCATTTCCTATTCATCTTGACACATAATCCGATCATCTTTTTTTGTTCCAGCAAATCATCGCTTCTTTTCCATTTTGTTGGTACGTATTTTTCTTCCTTTCCCCTACGGATGACAAAAAATTATGTGGAAATTGTTCCCCAATGTGTTACTATATATATATATATATATATATATATATATATATATATATATATATATATATATATATATATATATATGGACCAGATCCAGAGAGAAACACTATTTTCTGGGAAAGAGGAAAGCTACACATTCATCGTTGATGAATGTTAACGAATTCCCTTAATATTCATCGTATGATATTATAAGTTATATAAAATAGTTTATTGATGAATATTAGTAGTTATGACATTGGTTTTGATTAATACTTCTTGGTAAAAATATGTTTTCTTACGTTTGATTATAATTTATCGCGAATGAATGGTTAACTTCCATACTTCCCTCAAAATATTACTTCCATCTTGATCCCTACCTATATATACACATACATACATATATATATATAGTATTTGAATCGTTTTTTAGTTCATGGGTAGATATAATTTATCGTTGGAAATCATACTCAGATATAAATCAAACAACAGTTGTCATCCAGTTATATTCATTCTCATTCAAACCTTCTATCAATCTTATATCCATCGTGATTTCTACATACAAAATCAAACGCACCTTAAGTTTGTTTCGCGAACTCTATAATATTATTTGGTATTCGTTTATCCGAGGCAACTTGCTTCTTCAATTTTTTTGACCGATTCAATACTTTCGAGGCACTAAAAATTGCTTTGTATCTTTTTACAGGAAAACAATAACATATACTACCTTCGTCCGACCTAAAGTGTTTACGTTTTTGTTTTCGGTTGATTCAAATAAATGTTCACTTCTTATACCAACAAATCAAAAGTTTAGTGGGTAAAGATAATATCTGATTTGTAAAAATATAATTAGTAGAGATTTCTAAAACTGTGTAATTTTTTAAGTGGACACTTTAATCGAGACGGATAGTGTATAAACTAAAATTATTTAACTGTTAAGCAAATCAGCAGTTAATGCTTGAAATTCTTCACACTAGATCTATCATGTATGTTTGTTTTTTGACAGCTTCAACTGATTAAACATTAACAAAATAATGTTAAATAAAAAATCAATTGATAATGGTAATAAACATCAATATCTCTCTTATATTGTTTTTTTTATGTATACAAAGATAAAGATTTTACGAGGATAAGTTTTGGTAGATGTAGAAATAATTATTAAAGTTTTGTCACATGGGAGACTGATATACTCCCACTTTAATTACGCGAATATGATCAATATATTCCAAACAGACGATCCGCAGTGGCAGCTGAGATCTCAGTCTCACATGACCTCAATAATTATAAATAAAAAAACAAATAAAAAGGCTTTTGTTCGGTTAAGATCTCTACTATAGTCCGCTACTACCGCCAATATTCTACGATGCATGTTCATCATGATAATTCACATACTTTGTTAAACTCTCCGTTAAACTCTTATAATTTACGAGTTAATTTCTACGAGTCGAGTCAAAATATAAAAAACAAAGTAATTCGAATCCCGACACTTAAATGACTTAATTCTTACGAGTCGTTTATTGATTTTTCCAAGTCTTATTACGAGTTAGAAAATCGTAGAGACTTATAATACAGAAAATAACAGCACAAAGTAAAATAATAAATGACTATAATTTATTTTACAGTGTTAATTGTCGATCACCGACTTAATTATCGACTTTTACCGTGTTTTACTTCACTTAAAAATAAAAATCTTAAACAATAATATATATGTGTGTGTGTTTGTGTGTGTAGAGTATATATTTATTGTAAAATAGTGACTCTTACGAACTGAGTCATGAGTGCGAGTTTAAAATCGAAATTACGGAGTTAACAACTATAATAATTCGAAGATATAAATATCCTATATGTTCTCGTGTCCATTTCTTTATATTTATATACTTGTAGATTTCCATATATATATCAGAAACCAAAAATCTATGATGAACCCACTTAACTGATGTCACAAAAACATACATTTTAAATCAAAGTATGATTTACAATAACTTATATTTAATTTTTGGTTACATAGTATCAAAAAAAAAAAAATAACATAATTGGATTTATTTTTTATTTTTTTCTCCACAACCAAGTACAAACCGAAAGTGGGCATGGCCGGCATGGGTGAATCTTAAAGCAACAGTTTTGAGTATGAAGTTTTGTGTGATTTCCACCGAGGTATAAAGGCAACATTATTATGCTATTATAACACATGTAGCTAGCTAGTATCTACTTTTGCTTTATAATTACAAAAGCACTTATGGTGGAAAGTTTCACACTCCACATGTCACCATATTCACTCTATACTCGTTTTAAAAACACATATAATACGTCATTGATTCAAAAGAAAACACGTTCAAAAGAACAAACCGCCTACATCAAGCCCGTCAGGGCTAAATGGTTGGGTCCGTTTGCTCCAAGACAGTCTACGGGGCACCGAGTATCAAAGCAAACAGATAGGTCATAGTGACACACTAACACACCAATCCTTGATCCGCACATACCAGCTTTGAAATTAAAATACAAATCGCAGTCACTCAGATCTTAAAAAAGTAACAACTAATAGCTCAAATTGAATCATATGACATGGAAAACCCTCCAGTTGATAAACTAAAATGTCAAGAAAAGCGAAAACAGCTAAACTTTCAAAGACAACTAAATACTTAGAGAAGTGTTTGGTTTGTTGTATGGGAATGGATTTCTGAACCCACTCCTCTAGGTGGGTATTAAACCCATACCTCAAACCGAACACACCCTTCCTTAGTTAGACCACACATGGACTAAACCAAGCTTGTTACCAGTATAGATCTCGTTACGCTCTTCGTTATAAAAAAGAGCAGTGATATCCTCCAAGGCTTCTGTAACAGAGCTCGTGATCCATCTATCTTGAATGCAAGCATCTGATAATGTATCGTCCATTGCTGTTACTTTAACAAGGCATTCTCCTGTCTGAATATTGCTGATATTGATGCAACCAGCAGCTGCATTACATTTTCAGAAAGTAACAATATAGATTTCATTGATACACATACACCACACAGAAACAAAATAGTCGCAGTCTGGAACTTCGTGGGGCGCTTGTGATTTTATTTAAAGATAAAAATTGTTATTGCAGTTTTTTTTGTATTCATTAATAATGTGGTAATCATAACCTGTTTTTTTACAAGGTAAATACAAGTGTTTGTAGATCAACCCAACCTTGCTCCTTTAGGCCTGTACCAGAACTTACATATTTTCACCCACTACCCAACATGACCATGTGATCCGCCATGTCATCAAAACCGGTGTCACATCACCCGTTAACAGGTTATAAGAGGTCCGATACATTAAATAGCAAAACTTGAAGTTTTTTACATATAATAGAAAATTTTAAAGTTAGATACACAAAATAGAATTTCAAATAAAGTTCGATGCATTTTCAGATATTTAGCATTGGAAATATTTTGGATACTCAAGTTCTTGTTTCAAAGGATGTTTTTGTCTGTTCAGGTATAAACATATTGTTAATAGTTTTTGTGCTGCCGTACCATAATGTAGATGTCGACTACAACAATGTCAAAGATTACATTTTAAAAGAGAAATCAGAGTTATACCATTTCCTTGCATTGAAGAATCGTCTGAATCATCTTTGCAGTACGAAATGATAAGATCCTCATCACTTGTGATATATATATTGCTCTTCTTGCAGTTTGGATTCCACAATGAAAGATCTTCAAATAAAGTCACAAGCTCCCCATCGAAATTCCACACAGCCAGTTTCCCATTTCTGATTGTCACAAATAATTGGTTCTCAGGTAGAAAGATGAAGGCTGATGGTGTTATAAATTCTGTCCTGCAAACTTCTATTAGCTCGAGATCACATACCTACATAAAGAATGTTTCTCAGATTTCAAATGTTGGAAATTAATGGTGTCAAAGTGGGCTAGTCAGGAGGGTTGGGTCACGGGTCAAAAACAGAAAACAGGAAATTTGACCCAAATTTATTTGGATATGGTTGGCCCAAAACAATATTAGTTCAAAACTCATAAAAAAAAATTTAGTGTCAAATGACTTTCGACCCATTTGATCTATTGATCTATGAATTATTATAAGATATATATTTGATCCAAATCATTTGACCTGTTGCAGATTACCCAACAAACCCATTCATAAGTAAATTGGTCCAAATTTACGTATAAATCTTATAAATTAATTCATCGAGTAGATAAAAAGGGATCCTTACGTCAACTATCTGAAGATTCTCATTCTTTTGCTTGACAAGAAGCATTTCATTAAACAGTTCGATGAACTCCACCTTCTTATTTGAATGAAGAAGATGATTAAAAGTCTTCAGAACAGTTCCATCTTCAACGGATATAAACTTAAGTGGCACATAACCGCCAGCTCTATTATATATCAACAACAAAAGGCCACGGCTGTTTTTGGAAAACGAAAAGATAAATTGTCATTGACATATCAATATCCTTTATCTATATTTCACAACAAGAAGTTAAATTACCTTATTTTGATCTCATGGAGGTTTGCATCCGATATGGAGTATAGCCTCGTGTAGTTGTTTAAATCGAACACCTTATACACTCTGACAACAATTACAAGAACCAGGATTAGATTACACAATTAGGAAAAAAGAAAATAATCAAACTTGTTAAGAATTTACCTATTATGTGTCGAGAACGCAAGTATTTTGCCATTCACATCATCAAACTCAACAAAACCCAAAGATTCTGAATCGAAAAGAGATAAACCTACATTTGGCATACCTCGCTTGATGAATCTGAAACCATTATATGCACGATAAACTTAGTCATAAATTTTAGTGTAAAGTGCCTGAAAATTTATCAAAAATTACCCAAAATTCTATTATATGCATCAAACTCTTATAAATTGTATTTTAAGTATCAAGCTTTGAATTATTGCCATTGTATGTACCCAATGACTTTTTCATCATGTCACTCGTAATTTGTTGTTGATCTGATAACCATATAAGTTTTGATGTCATACACCACGTACATCATCAAAAACGGTGCCACAAATCACTAGTTTTAAGTTATACGAGGTCAAATGCATAATAACAAAAACTTCGATATATAAAACATCAACACTTATAATTGGATGAATAGAATAGAATTTCAGGTGATGTATGCACATAAACTTTTATAAGATTAAGAAAATTTCTTAGCACGAGAATAGTGAGTTTTTACATACTCAATTTCCGTTGTTCTACATTTCAAGGAGCGAAAACTGTCTTACGCATAAACTGAAACCAAAATAAGTGAACCATTGTTCTTGTTGTAAAACAAGCTTCTTATAACTTCATCATGACTAACATTTAGAAAGCATGTCCTCTTATTAGTCACTGCATCAAATTTAAAACCATAGTAAACCACCATCTGTCATTAACAATGTACTACGAGTAATTTAACAGTCTTTTTTCTGCTTCTTATGCCTAGATTGAATGCAGCACATATTCCAGACTGTGCTAGAGCAAAGAGTATATCGCCAGCAGCAACGATTCGATAATTTTCGATCTCCGTCGATTTGAAATATGAGTATCATACTCCTCCTGATGTCACCATTCATCAAATAAAAGTTATAACAAAAACTTTTGCTTCAAGCACTCTATAATCTTAAATATAATATAAGATTCACCTTGTTGACATCGTTCATTTAAAATTAAAATTCAATTGATCAATTAAGTCATCTTATTTTACTTAATTTAAAAATAGAACCTCCTAGTTTAAATTATTAAAACATAATTTTTACAATAATTATATTTAATCAACGGATTGTAGTCTTGGATTTAGAAAAAAACCTTCTTCTACTATACCCTATCTAATATATACCGATTTATAATAGATATATCTCTCTATTAAACTATATATATATATATATATATATATATATATATATATATATATATATATATACTAGATACAAACTCGTGCGATGCACGGCAAGATCAAATATGTTTTTACCAACATCACCTGATAGCTAAAATCATAATAAATCGTCACTTCGATTAATCCTTCGAAACTATATACAGCTACAAAATCTGTCAGAAACTAAATTTTTATGAACTATATTAATAACGGAGTATTTAAGGATAATCCTTCGATTTATTATATTTATATTCGATTCGAAATATGTAATTGGCATAAAATAAAATATAGAACACCACTTCTTATAAATTAAAAATGGTGGTTTGTATTTTAATAAATATAAAACAATTTTTTTAAAAGATCTTTTTGAATTAAGAAACTTAGGATGTGTTGTGAGATGATTATGATACCTCAAATTGTACGTATATGTATTTCTATATATTATTAAAAAATTATTTTTGTTGATTGTATGGTTATCAAACTAATAATTAAATTATTTTATTTTTTATTATATGTAAATTTTAAGAGATTGCCACCTGGCATATTTGTCTATGTGGCAAATTGTGGAACAATTATTTATACTCCTTTAGTATATATATATATATATATATATATATATATATATATATATATATATATATATATATATATATATATTTTATTATAATAATAATTTATTTTTCAAAATAACATTCAGATAAATAAAATGACTTCAAATACTTTCACGTGCATCCAATCCACATGTAAGATCCAACATTTAAATTAACAAAATGATCATTTAAATGTTTTATCTATTTTCTCAAGTAATATTGTACTGTATTATAATAATCCATATAAACATTTATAAGGTTATCCCGTGTTTATACACGGGTTTAAACACTAGTTCTGTATGAATGAATGGCAATATCTGTAACTGATTCAACTAATAATCATAATTAACAACAGAATTAAGGATAAAATGGAACCTGTAAGTGTATGTTAATGAACTTCTCTATATGATCATCAGACATATTGAAACACTTTGAACAAATAATCACACTGCTTCTTAACACTATTTATAAACCATTCAGTAACCGCTTATAATCAAATTAAATTTAATTAAATACAGTATATATGATGCTTGTACAAAATAATATTTGCGAATATTTTTAAGTATCTACACTAGAAATAAACTTAAATATGTTATACTTCTAAGACAATATTGACTCATAAAATATATATTCCCTATTTGAGTAATTATACATTGTCATTAAATAACAGGATAATAAAAAATTTTAACTTTGCTCGAAAGTAATAATAGTGGGTTTAGTGCCTGGGAATGCAACTAACTAAGACTCAATATTTATTGTGTGTATCCAACTTAGGTTTGCTATTTTTAATGAATCAAATTTTCAAAAAGTGTGTTTTAATGTATTTTGGTGATGTTTTGATGATGTGTCAAATTCTCCGGATGCCGCGTGGCACCTTAAACGAGTGACACATCAGCAAAATACATTAAAACACCATTTTTTAAAGTTTGACGCATTAAAAATAGCAAACCTAAGTTGGGTACACACAATAGATATCGAGCACAAGTTAGTTGCATTCCCAGACATTAAGTCCAATAATAGTTATAGATTAAAATTTACCTTTTTTATTTTAGGAGATAGCCTAATAATCGTTTTGGGATTTTTTACTTATATATGATTTTTTTTTGAGACAAGTATTTGAAAATGCATTCAACTCGACTCTAATGTCTATTGTTACCCTATTTATGTTTGTTATTTTTAATGCATTTAACTTTCAAAAGTTCTTTTATAATGTATTTTGTTGATTTGTCATCCGTTTAAGGTGCCACGTGACATCCATAGAATGTGACAACATCATCAAACTAACTACAAAATACTTTAAATAACGATTTTTAAAAGTATGATGCATTAAAAATAGCATACGTAAGTAGACTACACACAATAAACATTAGGGACAAGTTGAATGCATTCTCGAATCTTATTCTTTTTTTTTTGTTATTACTCTCTCCGTCTCAAAATAAATGTCCACATTACTATTTACATATGTCTCAAAATAATTATCCACTTGCAAAAAATAACTATTTAAAATTATTAAACTCCCAATTTTACCCTTATTTGTTACTTTCAGTCATTTATTTTTAAGTAAATTCAGTCAAACTTACCTTGAATATAAGGACAAAAATAACTTTTATTTCATCTATTTTAATTTCTACAAAAATTATTGGGGACAATTTTTGTAGGAAGGAGAAAGTATTGTTGTGTGTTAAAATAAAGCAATAGCTACTCTCTAAGTTATTTGATGGAACTAAATTTATGCTATCCGCGTAAATTTCTGATTAAAGAAACTGTTTTACGATAATCTTTTTTTTTTATATATGTCGAACTAATGACAAATCAGTTTTAATGTAGTAGTCATATTTTTAATTTTTAATTTAATTTATTATTTACAATCAGCAAGTATGTCATGTTTAGTAAATTGAATTTAGCCCCGATTGATTTTTACTTGATGGTAATTGTGATAAACAATACTTATATTCATTTTAATCATATAAAATCACATTTTACCACAATCACAACCAAAAAACAACAGGAAGTGGCATAGGTGAATCCTAAAGCAACAATTTGAGTATGAAGTTTTATGCAATTCCCATCAAGGTCTAAATGCATCATTATATGTTTATTACAAAACATACATTATCTACTTTTGCTTTATAATCACAAAAACAGTTATGGTGGAAAGTTTCACCCCCCACAGGGCACATGTCACCATATTCACTTTATACAAGTTCTCTAAACAACTAAACTTTTATCCACAAAAATCAACAACCTTTAACCTAATGGTATCTCATTCAGTGAATAACCATAATCTATGTTTAGTTTTGTGAGATAAGCCTACTTTGCGTCATCAATATACACACGCGTTGGCAGTCGTTAGTTTGTTGTATGGGTATGAGTTCAATAGCGGTATATGGGTATAAATTTCCAAACCCAGAGTATTGAGTATGAATGATACCCTATTTTATATAGGTATCATACACATGCCCTTAGTTAGACCACACATGGACTAACCCAAGCCTATCACCTGTATAAATCTCATTACGCTCTTCATTGTAGAAAACAGCAGTAATGTCCTCCAAAGCTTCTGCAACAGAGCTCGTGATCCATCTATCTTGAATGCAATCATCCGGTAATCTATCGTCCATTGCTGTTAATTTAGCAAGACACTTTCCTGTCAGAATGCTGCTGATATTAATGCAACCCGCTGCTGCATTATGTATTAAACAAAATAAATTTCAGTATACACGTCACAAAGAAACAAAAGAGTCGAAGTCTGAAACTCCATGGAGAGCTTGTGACTTTATTTGAAGATCATTTACCCTCGTCCATTTTTAAAGCAAGCACCCTCAAAAATAAAATCTTTTAGAAATTTAAGTGTTTGCAGATCAATCAACCCAACATGAATGGTTACCCAGCCTACCTATCTTGTCATCTCTAATATGGTGCTTAAAAAAGGGTTGAGTATATGAAAATGTATCGAACTTCACCAAAAATGTTATCGTATATATCTCCTTCATTAAGTAACCTGTATTTTTTGTTGATGTGGCTGTCACATAAATTGTTGCGCCTTGTCATCAAAATCGGTGCCATATGACCAGTTTACAAGTTGTAAGAAGTCAGATACGTAAAATAGATATTTTTAAAGTTCGATACATGTTTAAACACTTGGCCCCTAAACAAAATTTAGAAATCTATATTGGTTTTTTCAGTACATGTTTAATAGTTTGCATTCTGCCGTAGCATAGTGTAGATTTTTACCACTACACTGTCAAAGATAGCAATTTCAAGATGAATCAGAAAATTACCATTTCCTTCTGTTGAAGAATCATCCGAATCATCTTTGCAGTACGAAATGCAAAAATTTTCATCACTTGAGATATATATTTTGTTGGTGTGTAAGTCTGTATGCCAAAATAAAAGATCTTCAAATGAAGTCACAAGCTCCCCATCTAAGTTCCATACAGCTAGTTTTCCATTTCTGATTGTCAAGAATAACTGGTTCTCAGATAGAAACCGGATGGCTGATGGTGTTATAAATTCTGTCCCACTAACTTCCATTAGCTTCAAGTCGCGTATCTACATAAAGAATGGTTTCAACTGTTTGAAATTAGAGGTGGCAAAATGGGTTGAAATTAGAGGTGGCAAAATGGGCTAGTCTGGAGGGTTGGGTAGTCGCTCAAAACAGATTTTTGGGCATGACATGACCAGAAACATTTTTTGTAGAACTCCAATAATAAATAGTGTAAATATAATTATGTATATTCTATGAAGAAAAAAAAAAAAAAAAAAACTTTTGGGTGACTCTAATCATTTGACCTGTGTAATTGAGTTATATTTTTTTTATTCACCCCATTGACCTGTTGGTGATTAAAAATAACTGCAACAAACCCATTAATAATTAACTTGGTCAAAACTTCTCCATCTATCTGAAAAATTAAACAAGTAAATAGGAAAGATCCTTACATCAACTATCTGAAGATTCTCATTCTCTTGCTTGACAATAAGCTTTTCATTATCTAGTCCAACAATATCCATCTTCTTATTTGGATGAAGCGATGATTGAAAGCCTTCAGAACAGTTCCATCTTCAACAGAAATAATCTTAAGCGGAACATGATCTGTAGCTCTATTATATATCAACAGCAATCTGCCACCACTGTTTTCGGATAATGAGAAAGATAATTAATTTTTCATGGACATATCAACATCCTTCATCTATTTCCCACAACAATATGCTTACCTTATTATGATCCCTTGGACGTTTGTATCAGAAGTGGAATATAACAACATATAGTTGTTTGAATCAAACACCTTGTAAATGCTGATAAAAAAAATTACAAAAGAAGAACAAGGACTGAAGTCAGCCCCAAAAATGTGCAAAGAGATAGTGCCAAACTGCTAATACTTGTTAAGAATTTACCTATCTTGTGCCGAGAACGTAATAAATTTTCCATTCACCTCATCAAGCTCAATATATGACGGTGTTGGGAAAGATTCTGACTCGAGAAGAGCAGAGCCTGCTTCTGGCATATCTTTCCGGATGTATCTGAGACCATTATATACACAATAAATATACTTAGTGATAAATATGAGGGTTAAATGTCTGAATATGTATCAAACTTTATCCAAAATTATATTGCGTGTATACAACTTTAACAGTTTGTGTAGTATGAATGCAATGACTTCTTCTTTGACGTGACAGCCATATAAATTGCCATGTCATCACAATCAGTGCCACATCACCATTTACAAAGTTATAAAAGGCCGGATACATACAATAGCATAATTAAAAGTTTGATACACATGACATAAATTTTTAAAGTTGGATAGAATTTTGGTGAAGTTCCATACATAGACAAAATATTACAAGTTCAACATAATATCATGAGCACAAGAATAATGAGTTTTTACATACTCCATTTCTATTGTTCTACATTTCAAAGGGCGAAGGCGGTCTGACGCATAGACTGAAACCAAAAAAAGTGAATCGCTGTTCTTATTGTAATGCACGCCTTTTATAACTTCATAAGGATCGACATTCAGAAAGCATATCCACTGTTTAGTCTCTGCATCAAATATATATCATGTCAAATACGTCTTTCCATCAATAACAACATAATTCAAGAAGTGGTCATCTTTCTGTTTCTTAACTATACCTCGACTGAATGCAACACAGATGCCAGATTGTGTTAGAGCGAAGAGTATTTCGCTAACAACAACAACCTCGGTAATTTTTTATCTCAACAGTGTCCTCCTGGAACATGGGTATCATACTCCTCCTGATGCCACCATTCATTGAATAAAAGTTATAATGAAAATATTTGCTTCTCAACGAAAACTTAACATGTCCATAAAGGCATAAAGTAATAAACTTTCTCAAATTCGATGACCACTATTAATCAAACAGATACTAACAAAATATAACAAGCTGAAATGCCACCATTCACAATCATTTTTTACTTTCCATAGTTTCCTTGGCACATGTTGCACAAATAGAAATGTCTGTGTTAAGTTTTTTTAGAGCAGTGATATTATGCCTAGAATATATGTCTACAAATAAACCAAATAAAATCATCTTCTAATTCATGTCATTTACAATTTATATTTCCTTATAATATCCAACAGATTTTTCATATGGACCAATCAATTGTTAGGCCTATTTAATTAGGTCAATTTATCATTTTCCGTTTTTATTTATTTATGTAATAATGTAATATACTAGCCTAACAGATCTCGTTCGATCCCTTTTTAGCATATACATTATCAACCTTCAACATTTTCAAATGTAACAATCGACCCTTTTTTTAAACTAACAGAACACAAAATACAAGGCTACGCATTGTTATCTGCACAAAAGATATTCCTAATAATAAAAGGCATAATGTGGTAGTAAACCACCATCTTCAGAGCAACATATCAACCAAAAAGAAACCCTAAAACTCCGATCAATGCGACAACAACGGAAAGTATTTCAAGTTTCTATTGTGCGACATATAAATAAATCACTTTCTGTAACTGACAAACAAAAGTACTAATTATCAATAAAAAAAACTAAGAATGATAGAATTGAATTGAATAAGTTACAAAGAAGGATAAAAAAAAGAAACCTGTAAGCGTATGTTTTTGAACTTCTCTAAATGATCATCAGACATACTGCTACTGGCATTGTTGGTAGTATACGAATTCGATGCGTGCAAAAAAATGACAATTTCTAAATATTCATCAATCGATGAATGATTATCAGGAAACAAACGAATACAATTCAAGAACAGATTAACAGAATTTTGAGTTTACAATCTAAGAACAGTTGGCTGCAGCAAAAGAAGAAAGTGATTTTGGCTCTAAAACTCGTATTTATAGGGGACATATATAGTTTCAATTTAGTCCTCCTTTTTTTATTAAATGACACTTTTAGCCCTTTATGAACTAACAATGCTTTAATGCGGCAACCATTCTTTTCGTTTTATTAGTTTATATCCTAATCCTAATACTTGAAAAAAGCATAATCTACACTTTAAGACATTGATTAAAATTTATTTAAAAAATAGAATGACAATAAATACGAATTTTTAAAATAAAATTGAGAGCCCATTAATACATATTTTTATTATTTATAGTGGTTGAAAAGTTTTAGTGTGTTATATAGAATTTAACAAACTGCTCTAAAGATGCACGCTCAAGTAAAAAGATATTTATGTTATAAGAGTTGATAACCACACAGAGAGTTTTACATATTACAACAAATCAGGTAAAAGATGCAATAGTAAAAGAAGGAAGGACATAATTGTCTAAACACATTAAAGTTTCGTGTGATAGGTAAAACTCCGTATATGTTTACCAGGTATCTGCCTTAAATTAAGCTAAATAAATTATTTTAATAAACATTTTTAAAATGCTTTTAAATACCATCTAAGGTTAAGCTATTTATAAATAGAAGCAACCGTTAACACCACTCCTTCAATATAATTTGAGATTGAGATTACATATGACAACTTAATGCCGCCAAAACATCCAAGCTTAAAAAACAAAATTGTGAGTTACAGCAGAATTTATTCATTATGGATTTATGGTTATCTAACATCAAATAATAACACACCATGATTTAATCATGTTGTCTCTCTACTACAAAACAGAAAGTGATAATGGGCGACTCTTAAAGAACGATTTGAGTTTGAGCCCTTTTGGTTTTAAAACATTCCCACCAAGGTCTAAAGGCACAATTGTTCTGTTACAATAACACATCGTACTTTCGCTATATATTCACAAGAATTTGTTGCGTAAATCACCTCATACATCGAGAAGTTTTCATAGAACCACTGGTCTTTAGACTAAAGATACGAATGAATCTCCATAACCCTTATGACGAGAGTTGTCAATTGTAAAAGAGGTCTATAAAGCCATAGTACAAAATCATGCCCCCCAGGGCTACCAGTTCATTTGCTTTGAGACATGAAAAATCGAACCAATAAAGAAGCACACAAACAACTTATCTACTGAAGCATTGAAAATGTCAGGAAGATCCTTGTTAAATTAAAGTAACTGGCCACAGCCATTTAGATCTTACAGAAGTATGTGTTCTACTCCAAACCCAACAAAACAAACAACAATTAGCAGAGCTCAAAATGAGTCGAAAGAAATAATATTATCTTCCATGATTACACTACAAATGGAGGAGATCAACTTTGACTATTGAAAGAGAGATAAATTGTACATTACTAGAAGCTCATATACCCAGACCATGGATAATTCATCCGTCTGGAAGGAACGACCGAGAGGACCAAAAGGGGATAGAGACAGGAACATTTAGGTGACGTTTGGTTTGTAGCCGGGAATCAGCAAGGATACAGGTTTGATAACAAGATAGAATGGGAAGGGGAACGGTTAACGGGTTAAGGACTTCTAAACCAAACCCTTTAGGTGGGTATGGAGAGGATTCCCAATTCTATCGGTATTAACCCACACTCACCAACTCATACTCTTGAACCAAACAACCCCTTAGTTAGACCACACATGGACTAACCCTAGCCTATTACCAGTATAGATCTCATTACGCTCTTCATCATAAAAAAGGGCAGTGATATCCTCTAGAGCTTCTGAAACGGTGCTTGTGATCCTTCTACCTTGGATCTGCTGCTTTGAGTTGCACCTGCATCGTTTACCACTAGTTTTGTTGATGCCGCTGCAAATGCAATCATCCACTAATGAACCATTCATTACCTTTACTTTAGCAAGGCATTTTCCTGTCAGAATATTGCTGATATTGATAGAGCCTGCAACTGCATTTACAAAGCAACTGTGGTCATAAAGATGCAAGATCGACATAGATGTTTACTGACAATCTAGAATTTTTCTTTCAGATATTATCAACTACTGTTATCAACAATCTATATGGAGTAAGATATATAGATAGATTGTGTGGATTGGATCAGTAACGTGGCAAAACAGGTAATGTCTGGTGTAGGTTTAAGCGAGTTTGGTCACACAAAGCACTATTTGACCAGATCTTTTCATAGCTAATGTGCTATATGTGGGTACAACTTCCATATTATTACAATAGTTATCTAATTTATTACATAGGTCGGTTTAGGAATTAGGCTGCATCATTCCTTAGATGACTTCAGATCGATTCAACTTATTTGACCCATTTCAACTGAAAATGTGTTGCCCAAAACGGCCCGTTTAACAGTAAATGGATCTAAAATGCCACCTCTAACTTCTAGCTTCAACTGTTATGTCTTATCAATTTCAGGTTTTACATACCGGATATGGTTTGCATGCAGCTATATCAAAATGTAGATGTCAAAGATGGCTTTAAAATTCAAATCAGATATTTACCATTTCCTTCGCTGGAAGTTTCATCTGAATCAGCTTTGCAATATGAAATGATAAGATCCTGATCACTTGTGATGTATATATTGTTAGTGTTGCAATCTGAATGCCACAATAAATGATCTTCAAATGAAGTCACAAGCTCCCCTCGGAAGTTCCAGACAGCCACTGTTCTGTTTCTGAATGTCAAGAACAGCTGGTTCTCATATAGAAAGATGAAGGCCGATGGTGTCATAAATTCTGTCCTGCTAACCTCTGTTAGCTCGGAATTGCGTACCTACATAAAGAAGGGGGCTTAGATTTCGAATGTCTACCATATGATGAGGCAAACTAGACAGGGTGGGCGGGTAGGGTAAAGAAGTAAAATGGAACAGAATTTGGTACGAGTCAAAATGGCTGGGCCGACCAAAAACACTTTGTCTTTTAAACTTTGTTAATATATAGATAGTGAATTAAACATGGTAAATATAAAATCACATTACTTAAATACTTGTCAAACTTTTATCATAAGATAACGTATGAGATTTTATGCACTAATAATACATTTGGGAATTTGGGATGACTTTTGATTTGTTCTACCTATCTGACCCGTTTAAGCTAATCTTCTATACTTTATCTATTTGACCCGTTAAAGATAAAAGCATAATCCAAATCAACCCATTCACAAGTAAACGGCGTAAACTTGTCACTTGTATCTCACATGTTAATAAATGAGGGAATAAAGAAGATTCTTACATCCAGAATCTGAAGATTCTCATTCTCTTGCTTAACAAGAAGCTTTTCGTTGAACTGTTCAATGAAATCCACTTTCTTATTTCGATGAAGAAGATGGTTGAATGTCTTCAGAACAGTTCCATCTTCAATGGACAGAATCTTGAGAGGAACATGACCACTAGCTTTATTGAATATTAGCAACATGATGCCAGGGCTGTTTTGAGAAATGAGAAACAAACATCTTAGAGTCTACATAGTCGACAGTACCATTGGTACAGAACAACAAAAAAGAACATCTCAACATCATTAATCTATTTGCATCATCAAGAGAATTACCTGATTTTGATTTCTTGAACATTTTTATCTGATATGGAGTATAGCATCATGTAATTTTTCAAATCGAATACCTTGTAAATACTGGCAAAAAATAATGGAAAAAAGGATTGTAGTCAGCAACAAGAAATGACAAGACAACGATAATATGGGTTAAGAATTACCTATCTTGTGCAGAGAATGTAAGTACTTTGCCATTTACATCATCAAACTCCACAAAACCAGGCCACTTCAAAGACTCTGACTCGAAAAGAGCAAATCCTGCATCTGGTTTACCTCTCCGTATGTATCTGACACCATTGTATGCACAATAAACTTAGAAATATACCTTTAAAATCGCTAAGATATCATTAGCACATGAATAGTAAGTTTTCACATACTCAATCCCAGTTGATCTACATTTTAAGGAGCTAAAACTGTCAGACGCATAGACTGAAACCGTAATGAGTGAGTCATTATTCTTGTTGTAAAACAAGCTTCTTATAACTTCATCCGGGCTGACATTCAGAAAGCATATCCTCTTGTTAGTCTCTGCATTAAATAAACACCATGTCAAACAACCCAAGCCATCATTAACAACAAAATTCAAGTAGTCATTATCTCTTCCTCCAAGTTATACCTCGACTAAATGCAGCACAGATTCCAGATTGTGCAAGAGCAAAAACTATATCGCGAGCAGCAACAATCTCAACAATTTTAGACCTCTTCTTAAGAAATGGCAATACCATAGAGCAGTGTCCCTTTGGATCATGGGTATCATATTCCTCCTGATGACATCATTCATCGTATAAAAGGTTACGAAACAAAACACTTACTTCTCAATTCAAAAACTTAACAGTAAACCAACTTATAAGTAAGATTATCAGACATACCCATGAAGTACTAAATTTTCTACAAAGTCAAGACCAGTTGACCATCAATCAATAGTTAGATACATGTTAACAGATTTTAACATGAAAAAAGTGATCTTTCTAAGGAGGAAACTATACAACAAAGACAAACACTCACTGACTCGCATGCCCTACCAGCCTCAAGCCCCGAACCCACAGCTACTACTTGGTTAGATATAAGTTGGAACAAAGGCCAAGTGATTATGAATATGTCAGTTCTGTAGTTCCAACTTGCAGCTAAAATCTCTAAGCCAAAGCAAAATATCAACGAACAAAAAGACATCCAGTACAAGCATATCCAAAACAAGACTGAACTTTGAAAATTCTAGTGACTGCCTCTTTCTGATTCTACTTAAGTAACTCAGCTTTCTATAAACAGAAAACACAATTATTTCCCAATTTTCACCCTTTGTTTTGTACAGGTAGCTCACATTATAACAAAAACTATTCACTTTGGACCAATTTTAAGCTCATATCGCATCTTCTAAACCACTAAATATATTATTAGCATATACCACCAACTTCATCACAACATAACATTTATACTTTAGCATAACATTAGAAAACCCCATCAACCCAAATATATCAGCATAACTGTTCTAGCTACAAACTAGTAATGAATTCTATCTCAACTTTTACTTACCCTGCGCAAATCAAAAATCAAACAAATTGAAACAAATCAAAAGAGAAATATAAGTATATGCATATAAACGAGCACCTGTAAGCGTATGTTTCTAAATCTCTCTTGAGCGTCACACATACTAAAAGAACGATCCCTCTTTGAACAAATCTCTCTCCTTTGAAGCTTCTTAACACTATTCACAAAACCATCACCACCGCCACGTGGCCGCTTCTTCGCCACCACTCGCCGGCCACTACACGGCCGTGGACTCGCCGTTATCCTCCGTCCATCCATCGCGTTCTACCTCTATACCGTACAACAACACAAAATCAAAACCCTAAAAACTTACATGTACACGACTCATGTGTTCCTGTGCTTGAATACAACACAATTTAGTACCTATATTCCACCAATTTATTAAAACCCTAATTCTCAGGAACAAAGAACAAAGTTTAGGGCTTTGTATTGCCCGTGGTCCTGAGCAATTATCTGCACGAATTAAAGCAATTGATTAACAAGACTTTAATTATTTTCACACTAATTTCCCTTATATATATGCCCTAAATCTATTTATAAGGAACTTGTGTATCTATATTTTCTGTTTCTCTCTCTAGAAAAATAAAACGATAGAGAGAGATTGAAATGTGATAGAATGAGGGCCATAAATGTAAAATAACTAAAATTATGTTGGAATTTATGATGTGTTTGACGTCCGCTTGATTTCAAAATTTTTAATTTACAACTTTTCACGCTGTTGTTTCTCTCTTTTGCAAATGAGTGCCTGAATGGATGAATCACGTGTTAATGTGTTAATGAGTACGCATATTTAGCAACTTATTGAAAACACAAAAACAGATTGGTTTTTGTAACTATCATCATAAATTCATCAAACGACTACTGTACTTATGAGGATTACTAAAAGTAATTGTACTTGAAATATGATATTGTTAAGTGCAATCGTAACAAATGTAAATACACTTTATTGTTAAGTATCGTTTTTAATGCAATTACTATTATGTATGATATTAATATTAATTAGACCCGTTTTACAATAAATGCGTTATTATGCGCAGGACACACTTAGAAAGAGTTTGAATCCGAAAAACTTAGATAGTTTTTCACTGAATACAAGAAAATAAAATGGAAATATTATCGTTTCAAATCGATATTCTTATCAAAGAAATGGATTGAAATAAATCATAAATCTTACTATTAGAACAATAAGTCCTACACGTTACATCTTTTCTTGTAGTAGTAATTTGATCTCTTGCTCTGCACTTCCACGTATCATATTTTTATGAAGAGGAAAATAAAAGACCAAGTTAGTTATTGATTTTTCATATGTCATTTATTGTTAGCTAAACATGTGTACGAGTTGGACGCGTGTATATATACCAATGTAAAAGGAAGTCGATGTAATCAAGTTTGTATATGCGATTAGTAGTTATGTAATTGAATACCAACTGAAAATTGCTACACATTGTGTAATTACAAAAGGACTTTTCTCTTTAGCTCTTTGTGAATCAAGACCACAAGCTTTTGTTGTGCAATTACTTTGACTCCTCTCAACCGTAGACTGAAACTGACAGAAATCGACGGGTCACGTCAGCGTCAAGTCAGTTTTTTTTTAAAATTGACGGGCCACTGTCATCAGTGGCACCGTCACTTTAATTTTTGGGTCTCACATTTACCAATTTACCTTTATTTATATTCACATACGAAAAAGAAAAAAAGAAAAAAAACGATCGAACGTCGATTATCCGACGGACCAAACCAACGGACCGGTGCCATCGGTGTCGTTGGGAGAGGCCTTAGAAATAGGGTTTAATTCTAATAGAATCCTTATCAACTTACTTTCACTTATATATTTACGAATATATAGATTACTATTTTTATCTGAAAACTAATCATTTTTACTTTTACTAAAAGAAACTTCATTGACATCACACAATCCGCTTAGTTTGATGTTGATTTCTTTAGATGCTATAGCTTTCAAGGTTTTCTACGAGGGTACTCTCTATACTGTAGTACATTGAAGGTGGCCGGACCGGAATCAACATAGAAAGGGAACCACGAAACAGAAAACTAGTCCTTCTTTCAAGAATTAAATGTAAATTTTAAATCTTATTATCTTGCTATATACTTTTTTTAAAATGAAGTCATTTTAAGTTTGGTGATTATAATATAATTTGTATAAAATGAACACTTCATTGGTCAATCAAAAGTTGATTTTCCAAACTTAGAGGGTGTTTGGAGGGGCTTATTTTGAGTGCTTATTTGCTTATTTGCTTAATAAGTTGATCTATAAGTGTTTGGATAAGTTAATTTTGTGAAGCTTATTTGCTTATTTGTGCTTCTTTGTGAGAGGACTCAAAATAAGTCCAAAATTTCTAGCTTATTTGCTTATAAGCAATAAGCAATAAGCAATTCAAATAAGCTCCCCAAACACCCCTTAGAAACGATATTCTAACAGAAATTACTATTTTCACATGGTCCCGGTTTAACTTATTTATAGCAAGTATATTACATAGTGCATACTTCACTTGGCTAATCCCTTTTATTTTATTTTTATTCCAAAAAGGCAAAAGTGACGAATCCATTTTGCCACCTATGATATTTTCAGTCGTTACTTTCCCCATATGGGTCATTCATAACAAACACAAAGAATGAAACGATAGTCTTCGTTACATAGATATATGCTCATTGAGCTTAAATCAAGAAATGAGGCGTCGCATAATGAATATATTTCTAGTCTAGTCATATAGATTTTGCAAATTAATAGATCCTATTTCCTAACATTTATGAACATCATCGTGTTGTGAATGTTCTTGAACTTATGAGTCATGCCCAATGAATCTTCTATACTGCTGCTTGCAGGGGTTGTGATTCTACTCTTCGGAAGACACTTGTCAAAAAGTTGTTAACAATAGTCAAAAACTCTTGTGGTTTTTCCTCTTGACGCAAGTGACCACAATTCTTTATAACTTCAAGGCGAGATCCAGGGATGGCTCATGATAACCTCACCGAGTTCCAAGATGGTACAAGACGGTCATTATCACCCGTGATGATCAGAACTGTTGCATTTGGTCATGACATTTAATGAGTCTCTTAACATAACTTATCTAAGATTTAATTGTGGTTAAACTATTTTCTATAGGTAGTAAGATTGGGTCAGGCGGGTTGGATAATGGGTCAAAGTGTCAAACATAGTCTTTTTTTAAGAGTTAGCACGTGCAGGGCAAGGTGGATTGACCACCAATCACTTTTTTGTCCAAAACTTCTTTAGATAACTAATGCACTGATTATGATTATAAAAGAAAAGATAAAAAAAAAAAAAAAAAAAAAAAAACACTATTATAGAGTATACTAATAATCTAAATTCGTAAATAAAAGGATTTAGGAGACTTTGGAGGACTTTCGATCCGTTTAAGTTGTACCTATTTTAGCCAAGTCTTTTTTATTTGACCCCTCTGATATAAAACACAGCCCAACGTTCTCACCACATTCATAAGTAATTGGGTCGAAATTGCCACATCTTTAATTATGTTTCCTACCAAGTGAATGAGAGCCACAAAACGTAACATTAAAGTGACCAAATTAGTTGTGAACCTAACCTTCTGAATATGATGTTTTGAATGTATATACTTGGTAATAACTTGAACTTTAAAAGGATTTTTAAGTTTCTTTATCGACGCATTTATGAAAACATAACACCGGAAAGATAGAACAAGCATATGAACCTGGACATGAGATTCAGCTAATCTTTCTGGCAATGGCGGATTTGATTCGGGCACCGAACCAGCAAGCATCTCTGATGTGAATTCCACCAGTGCCTTATCCCAACCCTTCGTCCGTATTGTCTGCAAACAAATCATGAGTGAACCAAATTAGATTTAAATTATACCAAATTTTTACTACATCTATTCCATAAAGTCCTATATATATTTTACATGTCAAATGAGATAACGTCAGAGGTAATCTATAAGACTTTTTGAACCATTATATATTGCTTTGCGTCACAAATCTGCACTCTTTGTTGCAAAAAAGGCCAAGAAGAAAAACGTACTTTTCTAGTATATTCGGCAAAAAAAGCTGCAGGTATGAAGGTAGTTCCAGCATTTATGATTTCTCCAAAATTACATTATTGACAAGGCATGATTTTTGGCACATTAACAGAGGAGAAAAAAAGAGAGGAGAGAGTGTCTTAGTTGCTTACTCTGGTATAAAACTCAAGAATGTGATCAGTAACTAGGCTCGCATCATACCACGCATTTTTAATGGCGGTTATCCCAAATTTATCGATCACCGTCCTTACATAAACGAACAATAACTGATGTTAAATATCTACCAGCAAAAACTCATAATTGACTTTTATATTTTTCAATGTAAAATTGAGATTTCATCATAGACCAAAACTGAAATCGTATAGGAGTAGTCTCATTACCAGCGTTACTGCAATAGGGGAACGAAGGAAAGCGATAAAGTTTTCTTGTAAAGGGAATCAACCATATTAGCCATTCCTCTAAGCAAATGCATTACAGTTTGGGCTATGAATCTGCAGAACTTTGAGAAAATACTAAACAAACTAAATATTGAATTTTTAGGATTCTCTGAATTCGAACTGTCTTGCTGGTCTTTTTCTTTGACTTTCTTAGGGGAAGTCAAGGGAGCTATAATTGCAGGGCCGACAAGAATCATGCCAGCAACACGTTCAGGTGCTTGAAAATATGTTTGAGCTGCTACAAGGCAACCAACAGAATGCCTGCATCTCATTACCATCGTTTTTAGATGAATTAGTCCTATTAAATCTACCATTATAAGTATAGGAGTCCATCTTATAGAAGTGAGTTTCAAACAGTCTACTTATGAATAGGTCAATTTATGTTGTGTTCTATTTAAAATAGGTCAAATAATTTAAAAAAAAAATTAGCTTAAAAGTAAACAGGTGAAATGGACCCCAACGGGTCAAAAGTCGAAAAATTGTACTCTTGACATATTAAACCTCCTAACTATTAATTTGTTTGAAATAACATAACTATTCTAAGCATCTTTGATATAATAATGATTAAAAAATATTGGACAAAATGTGTTTCTGGTCAATCCACTCAACCTGTTTTGACTCGTTACCCAACCAACCCTTCTTATCACCTCTGCATCTCAGAATAATTAATCACTTGAAATGTTTTATATAAAATTAGACTTCGTAAAACTAATAAAGAATTATTATGAGTTAGCAAAATTAAAGTAAATACGAATATGAGAAAATTTTCCATACCCGACCAATATTGCCTTATCAGAAGCCAAGAAATCAATGAAGTACAAAGTTACCATGACAGAAAACGCCATAGAATATGGATTGAGAGGCTTTGTATCCCGATTCCCACCATATGGAGCATGCCGGAAAGGATTATCGACCCTTGATGTCAACCCAAAAGCCGGTCTATCAAATGATAAAACTTTTGAACCAGCAACCTTTGCCAAATGCGTCATAACTTCATTCCAAGACAACAAAGAGGCTCCAAATCCATGTAACAAGATCAGTGGGAATTTAAGTTTTTCCATTTGCAGAGATAAATCTGAAGTGGTCTCAACGTGTAACAAGTCTTGTGCATCGGATTCTGGATTGCAAATCTTGTGGTGTAGTTGTAACCTTGAAACTCACAAAAGCAACTGTCTGGGTCAGCTAAAAGTGTGGGATCACAAATTTTCTTCTTTTGTATTGCGGACAATAGTTTTGAGAATTACTAAAACGGCATCCCATCAATTATCCAAATTCACACAGTGGAAAATGACACACACACAAAAAAGATAATGAGCAAGAGAAAACGCATTAATCATCTTTTACGGAATATATAAACTCACCAAACGAGCCAATTACACTTTTTTAAGTAACTCCAGAGTTCAATGTTAGGCAATGTATTTACATGCTAGGCATCTTATACTTCGAAATGTTATAACAAAGATATGTCCAACAACATTTCACACCAATCGGCTAAAAACTTATCTTATAGAATTCCAAATAATCTGTTAATATCTTACTCGCATTCAGCCTCTCAAACAGCATGTACCTTTCACATTCTTCCGTTACATATACTCATAGTAGTATAATCTAATAATCCTTGTAGCTCCACATTTAGAACATTTCATCCATGAATGATATAATGTGTTTGTTTAAGGGCTATGACTTTTGAAAAAAAAATCCATTCTACAATTTATAACCTAAAATACAGATACGTACAATCTAAACTAAATAAATGATATACAGATGATAGGTGATTATATTTATTTATATTAATTAGTATTGCTATCATTATAGTTTGCTTATTATTCATACTAATTATCATTATGGTGTGTTCGGATTAAGGATTTTAATATGCGAGAATGACAATATGAACGAAGAGGAATAATAGAATGTTTGTTTAAGGGTTTCAACTTTTAAAATTGAGAATAGAACCCTCAAAAATAGGGTTTTTCCAAACTCGAGTAAACAACCCCTATGATTAAAACATCATTGTTTCATGAGATATAGATGCTTCAATTGTAACAAAGTTTTTAATTCAATAACACCTTAAAATCAACTAAAATGTTTACTAAAGATATCTTTTTCAACAACTTGGTCGAATACTTCAATACTTACGGACCCCGCAGCGAAACGCGAGCGTTACTTACACGTTTTATATTCTCTTATATAACATTTACCAAAGGTAAATAGAATTATTCATTTAATACTAGATGAATAGTTAAAATCAAAAAACTTATTAAATAGTTATGTTCATGTATTTCTTAATCAAATAAAGTAATGGTCCAATGATTATCAATTTTTTTGCTGGATTTTGTTCTTACTATTTCTTTTATTATTATTACCATGCTTTATTTAACGTGTAAGTTAAGGTAAAAATCATATCTTTCAGCTACTTATTTGGACTCATATCCTTACAACAAAATAATGCTCTCATCTCCTATTCACATCAAATACTTTTAGTTTATCTTTGTTCTTTTCTCCCATCTCTTAATTCTTTCACATTAATTTGTTTGAACGACAATTGTGAAAACAGGTGAATAATGTTATGAAGGGTCTAACAACATTGATGCAAAAAGACTAAACGCTAAAATCTATTTTATTATTATTAGATTCATCGGTTGAATTATCATCAACCTCCATTGTTTCTTCTATGGCTTCATTATTTCATTATCATCGACATTGCTGATTAAACTCTCTTCTTCTTCTTCTTCTTCTTTTTTTTTTTTTAGTTAGGCAATTTTTTGAAGCTTATTGCTTTCAATTGTTCCGGTGATAGTTGCGATAGATGTATATTTGAATGAAGGAGATGATGGTTATAACCCCTTCTTTTTAAATTTAGGTTTGACTCTTTTGGTTTTAACTTTTAATTATTGCATTTGAGATTGGACATGAGTTCAATTTTTACTAATTTATTTAGGTGTTTGAGTTTGGATGTGGATTAGCTATGTTTGAATGATATAATTGCTCTTGAGTATCAAAACAACATTTTATTTACCCTTTTTGTAGTAATATGCTACGAGTATTTAGCTATTTTTTTGAACGCTGATAACACTTCATTGAAAGAAAAAAATATTGAAGATACAAGTTAAATGATGAAGTACCCATGTCTTGCTTTTCATTTTGTCTCTTTATGTTGATTCTCAGTTTAGATAAAATATTTTGGTAGTGATATTTTTAAGCGGTGTGCTTCACACAAGAGCTGGACAAATCAGTTAGCTTTCACTATGTACAAACGAAAGATGAATGTATTAGCGAGGAATCGGACCAAGCTGTTGCTTAATCTGCCTTTAGAGCTTGGCTGTTGTTTATGAGTTGTATGGATATAAGTCAGGAATTTATATTACATATTGGAATTTAGTGATTCATTAAATAGAATATAATGATATTAGATATGAGTTAGATAATAAATTTATATTACATATAGTAATTTAAAATTCTGATTTTTTAAATTCCGCCACAACGAGGGAGTTAAAAATTCTCGTTGAATTCTGATTTTTTTAAATATGAGTTAGATAATGATATTAGATATGAGTTAGATAATAAATTTATATTATATATAATGATATTAGTTAAATATGAGTTAAATAAATATAATGATATTAGATATGATTTATATAATAAATTTATATTACGTATAAAAATTTAAAATTCTGATTTTTTTAAACCCCGGAAGGAACGGGTTAAAAATCGTAGTTGAATTACAAACAAGCACATCCCCTTTCACTCCCGCATCTCATATTTGTAAGAAGCTTCAATTTTCCAGATTCACCAATTCCCGCTTTCATAGCTCAACGACTGAAAATATCTATATTTATATGACCATCACAAATTACGGAGACACATAACAGATCTGGAAGTGAGTATGCCGGAGATAGAGAACGCCGTGAACGACGGTCGCCACCATCAATGCATCGCTTCCGCCGCCGGTCACCAGACCTCCTTTTACGCAACTCTCTTAAACCGACCAGATCCACTATCTCTGCCGCCTTACACAAGTCTCCTGCCGCCGTAAACACAGGTGGAATACCGGCGATTTTTTTTTAGTTGTCACTATTCTGTCGCCGTAAACCACTATCACCATCACCACTGAATATCTGTTGCTTATTCTTTTTACGTTAGCTTAGATTTGTTAGTTTGATCTTTAGAGTTTGATGTGTGTTCATGAAGAAACGTGCGATGGTAGTGATTGTAGAATGGTTTGATGTGTGTTATGGTAGTAGGTTGTTTTAATTGATTGTAGAATGGTTTGAATCATGTGTGGAAAAAGTTGATCACGTATCTGATTTAGAGCTGATTTGGGTGTTGGTTGCTTGTTGTTTGAGAAAGAAAAAAAAGAAGAAGAGGGTATATTGGTCATTCATAAATGTTTAACCAGCTATTTGTTAACTTTAACAATGGAGGGACGAACTTGAGAAAAACTACATACCACGAGGATGTTTCTTGTAATTAACTTTTGGGAGGACGATTTCTGTAATTTACCCTAAATATAAAGTAGAGTCGGACCAAACAAGATCTTAGAACCTAATGAGGTAAAGATCGTATGTAAAAATTTAATAGTGAAGCCTGTTGGGCCTCTTTTTTATAAATTATGTGTCATGCCATCTACAAATTTAAATTTGGACCCCCACCTCCCATTGTTTTTGCCTTTGGATCCAAGTGAAAAATAAAATTAAGCCCAAATTTGTTAGAAATTGATTTGATCACTACTTCTTCAGTCATTACATATAGATGCAAAATGAGTACTGCCGTAAATCTGTAAATTAGGGTTTGTGATTTTGTAAATTTTGTGATTTGTTTGATAATGAGGAGCATAAATTGAATATCACTAATGTCTAAGTTAAATATATTTCAAATAAGGGTGATTGTTAGTTACAAACTTCTTATTATTGCAGAATCAGGTGTGATATGCGATGTATTATCGTCTAACGATAAGAATCGACGATGTCTCGGAGAAAATAACATGAATTAACAACATAGATACGAGATTTATTAAAAAAAGGAGAATAACACGACTATAATAGTCAACTAATTGGATTATAAAGTGCCACGAGATTATTTCTGCAAAATTCATGATCAGTCTTGTAATCATATTTTTATAAACACATGAAGATTAACTAAAAAAATTACCAAATTTTATTTTTGTGACCTAACAGGGGATATTTTCATCCAGTAAAAATTTGAGGATTTTTAGACTTGTATTTTATTTATTCTTTATTTACGTTCAAAATGTTGGAGAAATTCAAATAAAATAGTAAACGGTCATAAAACTTTATGAAAATTTTACCACCGTATATTCTAATTATTTTAAGGTTTGTGTAAAAATTTAAGTCATTTGGATATGCAGAACCCGATTTTCTAAATTTTTCATGATTAATGACACAAAAATCAAAATAATTATATAAAAGTATCCAAATGATGTGGATTTTATGGTGAAGTGCTTTTTACTCATAATGATAGCTCAGAAAAAGTTTGAGTAATTATTGTCCTTGAGAACTAAATTTTATGATTAATCATCCTATTTTCTTAGCATTTTTTAGCATAATAATAGTATACACACCAATTCGCATAAGTAGCATAGCAAAAGTTCATCAAGTTCATAAAAAGTACAACCAATTTAGTTAAAATTTAGAATCATGCTTTTCACCCCAAATTATTAAACAAGTAAAAAGGGGCTGTAAAAACTCACTAGGTAGTTGAGTGATTGAGGAAGACGGTTCCGCGTGACTAACATGTGCGACTCCTACTTGCGTCCTACGAAACACGACGATTCTAATGAGATTCTCAACTAACTTACATGGTTTAAATTGAGTATACATGATATTTATTCGGTTTAGAAAGGTGATATATAATACTTTTAAGTTAAGATAAAATATTTATAAGGTTTAGAAACTTATATATGAAAGTGCCGTCTATATATTATAAATCATGGTTAGTGAAAACAAGTCTTATAAATACAATACCTTCTCTAAAGAAATAAACATACTTACATGCATATATTAATAGTTTGGAATTATAATGTAGATATCAAAATATCATCTTTTCTAATAAAACTTGTAAAAGTTATACAAAACAGTTTTGGCCTGTTGATATGAAAAGAATTCATCAAAGAGGTTATAAGTTCAGTCCCACTTGAAGTAATGAGTATATATATTCGTGGTGATTGTATATAATATGTATTTTAGATCGTAAGGTTAGATCGTAGAGTTACCGTTCTCTAAAAAAATTAAAATTTATAGACGAATGAAGTTAATGTTATTTTTGTTATTTTGGAAGGACATGGCCTACCATGTGATATATGATGATGTTGTGGCATTAGGGACATAATTTTGACATTTTATTTAGAGAAATTCAAAGAGGTGAATCATGATTTGTTGTCCAACCACTACCATCATTTATTGGTACACATTTTACTTCAATAAGACAATTATCTCACTTTCTATGTAGATGTTACCTAATATTTCAAACTAAAGCTATTTCTAGCAAAACTAAATCAAGTGTCACACACTCACACCACTTATGAAAAAGCATGCACCATCATTTCAACACAATGACAGATGCTGGTTCAAAATGTTCAAATTTATAATTCATCAAGAGTCATTAATTCCTTTTAAACTATGTATTTGTGATCATGTAATACTCTATTTGTAAAAATTGAAAATGTCTATTTTAAAAATGCACACAGTTTTAAAACTAAATAATTATTATATTATCCAATAATGCAACTTATAAACCTTTTTTATTTTTATAACTGATAAAAAATTAACATTTATTTTGGGATACTCTCAAATAGTAGGTTGACACTTTAAATAAGACGGGACTCTAAAAGAGTATAAATAGAAGTTGTATGTGATATTGTTTAAATGTTACTAGTCACACAATCAGATACTAAGTTACCATGAATATGTATAATAATATCACTATGCTAATGACTCTTTAACACTTTTATATGAACTTTATAATTAATTGAATCAAATCAAATCAAAACAAATCAAAATCAAAATATATGATATAACAATTAAAAGGTACATATTCAAAGCCGTATTAGGTTCAAACGAGAACCACAAAAAGGTATAAAACTGCGAGAACGTTTAATTTACATGGTTTTTACGAATGTAACGTAACAAATTTGATATAAATGTTATTTATTAATGTTAATATCATTGAAAAACAAAAGTTAAAAACCACAAAATGCATGTTAAATTATACTTTATATGAAATATTCACATGTGCACAGACAAAATATGCACATGTGAACGAAAAAATATAAATTTGATTTTAATAGTGATTAAGGTTTTTCAAACTATTTTGCTTTTAACCTTAAGCTAAATCAATATTCACAAGTGATTGAATCTACTCACATGTGAAAATCCCTATAATTTAATAGTTCTCGCTGTTCTGTACCTTTTTGTGGTTCTCGTTTGAACCTTTAACTATATATATATATATATATATATATATATATATATATATATATATACATATATATATATAGCGTTTAAGAGGGAAGTGTTTTTTTTTGGAAAAACGTTAACATTCATCACGAACAATATTACACTTAACAATCAAAATGTCAAAAAATAATAATAATATATTTTACCAATAAATAGTAATCAAAATTGATGATATAAAGAATATATTAACAGAAGAATTTTATTTTTAAGTCATAACATTAGGTTGTGAATATTTATTTAATAAATTGTTAACATTCACCATGATGAATGTTAACTAACTTTCATTACGATGAATGTTAAAATATCACATTATTTGAAAAATATTTTTAATTTTAACATTCATCACCATGAATGTTACAACTTACAATGTTACTAACATTCATCACGATGAATATTAACAATTTATGGTCTAATTTTCATAAATTTATGTTATAACACGCAAAAAATTATCAAGGAATCTTAACATTAATAGCATCGATTCTGATTAGCATTTACTAAATTTCACTTCGTTTTTTGTGAGATTTATATTTTCGAAGTTAAGATGCCCAGTGATGAATAATAACGCTTCTCTCTTCCTTCAAAAAAGTGCTTCCCCTATATCATCCAACTATATATATATATATATATATATATATATATATATATATATATATAGTTTGGATCAAATAAAAACACTTCTAAAATAAGAACGGCTAAGAACACCTCAAATTACACACACACACACACACATATATATATATATATAATAAAATCATTAGATTTACACTCATACATCTCAAATATACAAAAAAAAAAAATTGATGCACATTTCTAAATATGCACAAAAATAAAAAAAAAAAACGATAGATGCATATCTATAGAGATAATCGTGCATCAATCGTTTTTTCGATTTTTGTGCATTTTTAGAATTGTGTATCAATTTTTCTTTGTATATTTAAGATGTATGAGTGTGAATCTAATGATTTTATTATATATATGTGTGCATTTGAGGTGTTCTTAGCCGTTTTTATTTTAGAAGTGTCCTCCTTGAAATTCTACCATATATATATCTATGTATATACTAAAAGAGTATAAATAGTTGCTCCAGAATTTGCTACGTAGACAAATAAATTATAAAAAGTTTCTTCACAATTTGACACGTGGCAAAATTTTTAATTATTGATTATTCTACAAAATAAATCAATTAATACTAATAATATAAATATATATAAATATAAATAGATAATATTTAAATAACAAATTAAATGTATATTTAATCTCAAAGGAAGAATCCTTATCAAACTGTAATCGGCAAATATACTTGTTAAATTTAAGAAGATACATATTTAAAGAATTTAAAAGATGAAAAAACTCAAGAAAGATATTTGTAACCATAAAACTTCGGTTTCCATCTTACAACAATTAGTCAATTGAAGTTTGAATTTGATCAGAAGTATAACTACACATTTGAGTCAATCCTATATATAAATTAAATAACTGGCAGTCACCAACTTGGTGGGGAAAAATTATATGTGTTATTTACGCCAATTAACTATTATGTTGTTCCGTATTTACCTGTTACAAAAGTTATAGTATATTGTTAGAATTTTAGTTGTTATTATTGTTATTTGAATTTTCTATCAATCGTAAACATATTAATTTCATGTTTTATGGTTAATCAATAAAATAAGTAATTAAAAATGAAGTAGAAGAACTCAGATTAACTTTGGCTTTTGCTACTATCATGTTCGATTTTACATAATTATGGGAATAAAGAAAGTTACAATGACATATAAGAGCGGCATATAAAAGCGCGCAAGAGGTACTTTTTACATTTACCTTTTTGAAATTACGATTCTTTGTTTCATCGATTGCTTCATGCTTCTTTATTGGCTATTGTGATGTCTTTATGATCAATTGATCGTTGTACACCCTTATATAATATATATATATATATATATATATATATATATATATATATTTGTATACATGTCTTATGTAGTGAAATTTTTATTTTTTTTAAATGATTTGACGTAGATGGTAGTAGTAACTTGAACTGATGATTGTATTAAAGGGCGTGTTGTTTTCTTACATTTATATAAGCTAGGCTAAAGAATGACATTTTGATGTTTTCGTTACTTAGATATCCTCTTTGTTATCAAACGAACGAATGATAATCATCGTTGCATTTATAAAATATCGCATGATTTAGATTGTCGTGCATCGCACGGGTTTTCATCTAGTATAAATGAGAACCATATAAAATTGAAAACTTATGAGAACAACTAGATTACGTATTTGTTCACATATGATTCCCTTCATTCATATGTGAACATTAATATATGACATATTTATAAAGAAAAAAAATGCTAAAAACTCTAAAAATCACGTCGTAAAACAAATTTGAACCGATTTGTTCACATGATCATTCACATGTGAACACATATTTGTATTTTTGTGTTTTTCGATATAATTTTAGGATTTTTTTGACTTTTTTTATCAATAAAACGTACATCAATGTTCACATATGAATGAAGTTAATTACATGTGAACAAATATATAAACTATATATATATATATATATATATATATATATATATATCTTATTTTACATACAGAGAGTGTGTTTTCATTTTGCAACAGGATACGATTAACCTTTTTACCCAACAGGATACGATTAACCTTGTTACTCATCCGTTTATTTTGATGTAAAATCCACAATATTTAAATATGGTAAATTCTTTTAAGAAAATACTCCTTTAATCTCTTTAAAAATATATTAAATTCAAATATAATAATCTTACTTTAATTAAAGTTTAAATACAGAACAATTTTGGAAATTAAATTAAATTCATTAATAAATTAAAACCTAAAAAATGAGTACAACGGCTAGAAGTATTTTTCCTTGTATTTGACTCTTTTCTTACTTTATTTAATATTTAATTTAATATCAAAAAATAATAAAAAGGCAAAAGGAATATAACTAAAAAAGGACATAAATATAACCCAAAAACATGAACAAAATAATGAAAGGAGCATTTATGTTAAATGTAACCTTGAGGACAAAATTTCTCTCGATTTAATTTATTTTTTTGCAGATAATTATAATTATAGAAGACGAAGAATTATTATTCTTCTTTCAACGGTAAGTAAAATTAAAACACCATTTTAATGCACCGCCATTTTCGATTCACAGTTTTAATTTCTCCGGCGAGTTTTAGTAGAGAGTACCGTTGTAAATTAATAACTTCAAAATCAACATTTTTATATTTTTTTCAGCTAATACAAAAACCTACATTGTTTCGATATATAAAAATATACATACACACTGAGCTCTTACATTTTTACTATTTAGCTGAAAGTGAAGCTGATTGCGAGCTGTAGCTAGATTCAGATTCGTCGATTTCGTTTATTCAGGTAATCTAATCTTCTATATCTATTTAATTTATTATATTGATCTGATAGTTTATGTTAATTAATTTGCATTTTTTGTGGTTATTATGCTTGATGATGATAATTTGAATGAGTTGATGGAAATAATTTAAATAGATAAAGGCGGATTCTGTTTGTGGTTAGCTAATTTTAATTTTTAATTAATTAATATTTGGAAGATTTGGATACAGCCATTGATACAGATTATAAAATTAAGAGTTTTAGAATGTTGTCAGTAGGTCAAATTTAATCCCTTTTGCTTAAATTAACCATAAAAACAAATACTTATTAGATTCTCAACATCAATGTGTATTTTGTTCTGTATCATAACAATTATTAAGTATTAAGTATTGTTTTTAGGACTTAGGTCCATAGTTGATGATATATAGTGTTTCATTTTAGGTGCATTTTCTAAAAACACAAAAAATAAAATACATTTTTAGCATTTTAAAGTTTATTGTCTATTTTCTTGTCTTTATATTATCTTGAATTTATCCCTAAATGCCTAGATTAATTATTTGTGATATTTAAATGTTTTATAGGGTTGGGGAATAAGAAAGTTAAGAAACAGAAGTAGATAACTAGAGAATCAGCATATTGTTGAGAGCTCTTAAAATGCTAATAAGAAAGAAATTATAAAGATACGATAATCGCGTGATTATGTATGGTTATACACTTATACACACACCTAAACATCTGTTGTGAGACTTGAATCTCCAACTTCTCGGTTAGTGGTCTAGCACATATCAATGTGCCTGTACCTGTGATACAATATATATAAGAGGTAGTGATTTGTCCATATTGTAAGGATAGGAAAACAATGTAGCCAATGCCTTTTATATCAGTAATCTACATAAAACAGAAAGGATCGTCCTCTTAGACATCATAACAACAGTAACCAAAAGGAAGACAATATTCCTTAATATTGGTAATTTTTGGAACATTCTATCTTTATTTTCTAATCTGTTTATGCCATATATTCTTTTAGGGAAGTGCTTTTAGTAATCAGTCACTTACTCTATGTATTAACTACTTTTGGAGTCACAAAAATGCAAGACATAAAATGATAATGCAGTTATTTTTTTTATTTTTTTTTGGCATTACCTCATCAGCTGTTATCCTGTTAGTAACTATAAAATGACTACAACCATAAGCAGGAAGGATATAAGCTGTTGATAAAATGTAGTTCTTGATAGTAACTGTAGTCGGTATTACCTTTTATTAGTGTTAATTCGTTCTTATTATATCTGTATTGGTTTATAAATCAAATGACATTTGAATCATTTTCCAATTGAATAAGTTATGGAGGAAAAAGAAAAAGCTGAAAACATTAAATGGAATAAGTTGGGCATATATTCCTTAGCTAAGAAGCAAATCAAAAAGAACCAAACAATAGAAATAAAATTCAAGAAAGGTTAAAAAACGAGTTATTTTCTCTATCCACTACACAAATATTTTTTATAACTAAAAATTATTTTAGTTGGCTATGTTTCATATTACTTGGCTGGTTGGGTGGCCCTGGAGATTGGGAACATTTTGGACTATCTAGATCATTAGTACCTGTCAGAAATTATTGGTCTTTAATTAGTTTAAAAAATACGTAAAATGAACAACTATGCAAGCTTTTGGTTCATTCAAATACTATATATGCAATTTTCTTTGGTCCTCCATTAAGCCACTTAGCCACCACCCATGCCTAGTAAGTCACATACGTGCCGGTAAATAGTAAGTCCTGCATGTACGTAGAGGATAAACGATACTGAGAAGCCAAATTGATCTTACAATTTATACCAGAGGAAATTAAGGAGCCATAAATTGGATGATTGAAATTACACAATTTGCTTTATAGCCATGAATTTCTTTGCTTTTTGCAGAACAAAGGAGTGTACTTTTGCTTTTTCTTTTCATTAGTGTTTCATCCTTTTCTTGTAGGTTAGATTCTCCTTGTCACTAACTTCCTTTATTTTGTTTTTTGTATAATTTTTTTGTTCTCTATGAAGACATAATTGACCCTGTTTTCCACTATGGAAAAGGTTAAGCCATAACATATTTAAAGTTCCCTACATATGGTTCTTTATATCACAGAACAAATCTTAGATCTGCTTGAATAATCAAATATATGATAATATCTTAATTTCATTTATTCCTTTAATCCAGAAATGATTCTCTATTTCTTGTAAATTGTTGCTTTTGCCAAAAATATAAGCCCATACTTTGCTGAAAGAACTAAAGTTCAAATAATTATTCTCTGCTTTTTCCCCTATGGAAAAAGGTGAGAAGGTCAAGATAGTCGAACTAGTCTCTACCGAAGTTTGAAACTTTATCAAATTCATTTCTTCACTTCATCACATTCATTATGCAGATCTTGCAAGGTAACAGACAAACATTTATACTCGGTTACATGCATTTTCGGTTTGTTACTTTGATCGGGTTATGATGTCTTCATGTTGCTCAATCATATGCTAATTATCTTGAATTCAGTTATTTTTCGCTTCTATTTAGTAATTCTTCATAAACAGCGTTGTCTTCAACTGCAACACTTGTTCAATATTTTACCCTTTCTCGTATGTAAACAATTTTCTCTACCATTTGTTCTTCATTTAGGTGCCTGATCAAGAGATCCATTAGAGTCACAATGGTAAACCTGGTGAAACTTCAATTATTATCAGCAACCACTTTCATTCTCCTACTTCACAATCTTTGTGTCACAACTGCTGATCTGAGCTCTGATGCTCAATCTCTCCTTAATTTTGCTTCAGCGGTCCCACACCTCAGAAAACTCAACTGGAATTCCTCTATTCCTATTTGTACTTCATGGGTTGGTATCAAATGCAACGATGATCAAACACGAGTTACCGCCATCCATCTCCCGGGAGTTGGACTGTACGGTCAAATCCCTTTCAATACAATTGGAAAACTAGATGCTCTTAAAATTCTCAGCTTACGATCCAATTTTCTAAGCGGAAATCTTCCTTCTGATATACTATCTATTCCTTCTCTTCAATCTCTTTACCTCCAACATAATAACTTCTCAGGTCCTATTCCTCTTTTTATCTCTCCTCAAATGTCGGTACTAGACCTCTCATTTAACTCCTTTTCCGATAACATTCCGGAAACAATAAATAATTTGACCCGACTCACTTCATTGAACCTCCAGTTCAATTCATTTTCAGGAAATGTCCCTGAGCTTACCCTTAACCGACTTCGCTTTCTAAATGTTAGCCACAACATGCTAAACGGATCAGTTCCCGTCTCCCTCCAGAAATTTCCAGTTTCTTCATTCGAAGGAAATTCTTTCTTATGTGGGCCCCCTTTGAGTCAATGTTCAACTTTGACTTCCTCGCCTGATCTCCCGTCCTTCCCCGTGCACTCAAAGAAACACAAGAAACTAGATACTGGTGCTATTGTGGCCATTGTTTTAGGAGGCTTCTTATTCCTAGTTTTACTTATGTTGTTATTATTTTGCTGTTTAACGAAGAAAAACGAAGATTCTGTCGGTGAGTTAAAGGTCCAACCTGTCGCTCCGGGGAAAAATGAGAAATCTGATGACTTTGGAAGTGGGGTACAAGCAGCTGAGAAAAACAAGCTGGTTTTTTTCGAGGGAAGCGTTTATAACTTTGATCTTGAAGATTTGTTGAGGGCATCTGCCGAAGTTCTTGGAAAAGGGAGCTACGGGACGGCTTATAAAGCTATTTTGGATGAGGAAACAACGGTGGTAGTGAAACGGATACGTGAAGTTGGGGTTCCTAAGAAAGACTTTGATCAGCATATGGAGTTTGTAGGGAGGCTAGGAAGGCACCCCAACATTGTACCCTTATGTGCTTACTATTGCTCAAAGGACGAAAAGCTTCTTGTGTATGAGTACATGCACACTGGCAGCCTCTCGTCACTTTTACATGGTATGCAAATATCAATCCTGGATGCATCGATGTAGTTTACTTGTTTTTTGTATAGGTGGTAAAATGTTTGGGTCGGGTTGGTTGGGTAAACTGCATCATTTTATGTCCGGGTCGGGCCGGTTGGGTAACGGGTCAGAACTTTTAATCGTCGTTTTAATAATCACTCTCTTAAAATTAAGTTTCAATGGTTGACCTGAAACATGTTCCAGAATGTAACCATATTATGTTTCATTCATAGTAACATCTCTAATAACAGGTAACAGAGGCATAGGAAGAACTCCATTAGATTGGGATTCAAGAGTTAAGATATCACTTGAAGCTGCAAAAGGAATTGCTCATATTCACTCAGAAGGAGGTGCTAAGTTCACTCATGGTAACATCAAATCTTCAAACATTCTTCTCACCCGAGACCTCGATGGTTGCATATCCGATCTGGGCTTAGCACCATTGATGACCTTCCTCCCTACAAAATCCCGCTGCATAGGATACTACGCGCCAGAAGTGATCGAAACCCGAAAATTCACTCATAAATCAGACGTTTACAGCTTCGGGGTGTTGCTTCTTGAGATATTAACGGGCAAAGCTCCTCTCCCGTCATCGGGTCAAGATGAGGCGGTTGACCTGCCCAGATGGGTCCGGTCAGTTGTCCGTGAAGAATGGACCGCAGAGGTGTTTGATGTGGAATTAATGAAACAACAACATGTTGAAGAAGAGATGGTGCAGATGCTTCAGATTGGGCTTGCTTGCGTGACTAGGGTTCCTGATAATAGACCATCAATGGAGGAAGTTGTTAAGATGATTATTGATTTACGACCTTCAGATTCTTCTGATTATCGGCCGTCTTCTGAAGATAATAGGTCTAATGTGGTCACTCCATGATTGTTGTTTAATCTGCTGTTTGAAGTAATTGCTCAAGAAAACATTGTGATTGCATTGGGCATTTGCATGAGACTGCCAAAAGCATCAATATGCAAATGCTAGATTTGTTATTGGTACTAGGATTGTGTTATACTTTCAAAATTTGGGGATATAATTAGTAAGTTATAAAACGTTTTATAAGCTTTCTCTTGTTAATCTCATTCATGCTTCCGTGTTTTACCTTTACTTGGCTAATGCAAACAAAGCATAATTAGAACGCAGAGATTTTAGCCTATCCTCTCTTTTCTTTTTCTTTTTTTAGTCTTGGCTTCAAAATACTCGATTTTGTTATTTTGTTATAAATAATAATAAATCCTCATTGAATTAATCAATACTTGTTGCATTGCATAATATGATTTATGAAAGTAAATATCAATCTAAATCTAACCTAAATCAAAAGTTACAACAAAGTACAAACATCTTTGATAGACTCCAACATTATAACTTCAATTGTTTAACACAATATAATCCAAGAAGAATAAAAGTAACATCAGCTCATAAAATGTCATGACAAAATTTAAAAAAAGAAAAATTGGCCCATGCAGGTCTCGAACCTGCGACCTTCGCGTTATTAGCACGACGCTCTAACCAGCTGAGCTAATAGGCCATTTTGTCTATTTTATATGAGTTATATAATAAATACGTAGTTAGATATCATTGATGTTATAGCGAACATACTGTGTATTGGATTGGATGGATGTACTAGGACGTTTCACTCACGGTGCAATTACCAATTTTCATCAAGTTTAATATGAAGATTTCATTATTTTTCGCATATATTTTAGAAAATCTTTTCGATTGATTAGAAAAACTTTGGAAACGAATAACGTACATATTGATTATGTTATAACATGTCACGTTATAGTACATGCTCTTTCAAAAAAGAAAAAAATGTTAGAATCTGGCTTTATAGTGCATGCATAACACAAGTTTACGTTTAACTCGTAGTTAGTTTAACCATCAGCTTATCGTTCTTCAAATGATCTTAAGCATAACAATTAAGAGGAGCATGATTGATACATACAGATTAACTGGACTAAAGACCACCAGAAAACAGATTTTCAAAAGGGAAGCAACAGGTAAGTTATGAATTGAACTTAAAGGGTTTCAAAGATAAATAAACCCTAAGCTACTTCCACAAAGGTCTCGAACACATCAAGGCGCGGGATGCACTCCTACATCTAACAATCTAACAACAATTATTTAAAAAAAAAAACACATAGATAAACTCCTACATCTAGTAGCAACAATAAACAAAAAAGGAAAATGGAACCATAAACTCATTCGGCACCTAATCTGACCTAAAACTAACCGCTGTTACATAGATGATAAACCTTGATGTTCAGATACGCGATCACCACATCAGAAGCTTATCGCTCGTGCACCTTCTAATGTCAGAGAAGTTACAAATTGACCAACAGCTAACAGAACTTCCAATGATTATCACAGTTGACACACGTTACAAATGTCGTCATAGGTTCATCAGCACTCCGAGTCTGCAACTGATAATAAGTGCACTTCCTTTTTCCACACCGACCACACCGAAACTGATCAGTGGTGGCTTTCGGAGGACCACCGCGTTCACAATCAAATAAAGCCTTCTCTTTTATTTTTACATTCTGCTTTTGCCTTTCATCGCTCGCCATTTCTTCAGGAGTTAGCTCCAATATCCTCTCGGGCTTCAAATGTCCAAGAAGTATTTTTCTTCTGAAATCAGGATTTTTTGGATCCTTAACATTGAACATTATGGATCTGTATTTAAACTTCTGGGCCCCATTGGATTTTCCCCATTTTTCATACATTGCCGACTCCACAGATACAGCAATCCTGTAAGGGTCACAGGCAGTCACTTTATCCTTTGATTCCTCGTCAATCTCCCCAGAAACTTTGCACAATGCTTCTGCAAGAAGTTCACGAATCTTGTCACGTATAGGATCTTTACAGGAAACAAGAGAAGTCAGCTTCGGCGGAGCAACATCATTTGTTGTAGGCTTCTTTTCGACCTTGACAACATTATTCTTTTGTTCAGAATTCAGTGTGTTACTATGACCATTTTTCTCAATTTTCATGCCCTCCGTCTTCACAACCTTGACGGAGTTGACGGAATTATTCCTTTGATATTTCTTTTCAGACATCTGTGATCCATGTGATCCATCCTCAGACTTGGGAGATTCCTTGATCTCCAAGTTGCCATTTTTCTTGTTCTTTAATGTTTCTTCAACAATTATGCCTTTCCAAATCTCAACCAGTTCAGAAGCAAGCGACTGTATCTTTTTTCTTGGATGTTTTGTTAATTGACGAAGACGTTTGCCCACCTGAAAATAATCACATTCCATCAACAGAAGCAAATCAACTTTGTATGCATAAACACCGGATCAGACAACAGCAGCCGATTATCAATATAATAATCACTCTGTTTCAAAATCAATTTAGCATAGTAACTTTGCCAATAGCATAGCCAGTTATTCATTCTTTCTCATATACCATCTTTCGTACATTGTTTCACTAACATGCTAATCAATACATATCAAAAGCTTTAAAAATTCTATTCATTTTTTCTCGACAGTAACTCAGATTCTTAATCTCAACAAACATCCAATAAAGCGGATAACAAACATCCAAAATTCAATTATAATTGATCACCAAACAAAACCACAATCACATGCATTCACATCGATAACATCAACTCACGATTAACATTATGATATCCTAATTAAATTAATAACATTAAAGATATAATTTACTAAAAAAACTGAAAAAATTCACATTTTCACATAGATAACATTATCAACATGACGGTATCCCAACTGAATTTAATTAAATATAAAGCATATAAAATTCACAAATTTTTTAACACATGTATCATATATTTACACCAAAAAGATCCTAATTATATCGCTGATTGCATGTAAATTCACTATTTTTTAAATATATTCAATGAAATTGACTAAAACTTTAACAAATTTATCATATTTACACCGAAAATATCCTAATTATATTAATAATTTCATGTAAATTCACAATTTACTAATATAATCAATGAAATTCGCTAAAAATTTAACAAAATTATAATCTTTACACCGATAATATCCTAATTATATTACTAATTGCATGTAAATTCACTAATTTTTTTAACATTAATCAATGAAATTCACTAAAAAATCGAACACATTCGCATTCACATTCACACCGATAACAAGAAATCACAATAAACCGTAATGTTAGCATCCGAGGATGAAATGTTATAATTTTTTAATAAAAATTTAAATCTACCTGCGTAGAAACAAGAACTTGATAATTAACAGGAAATGTCTTCAACAAATTCAACGCATCAACACACCGATCTTCCTCCGGCGCACCAATTGACGACGCGGCATCTGCCGATTTCTTCACCGTCTCAAATAACTCAATTAGCTCTGTCTCCATAATGTCTTATCGTTTCATCAATTCTACGTAATGGCAAACAGGCGGGTGAGTGTGTTTAAGTAATGGTACGGTGGGATGAAATCTGGCCGTTGATTCACACGTGTGAAGTTGATCGGACGGTGAAGAAGAACGAAAGGTGAGTCCTTGAAGTTAGAGAGTTTTGTGGAGTTTATGAAAACATTTGGTTGTTAGGGTTTTGGCCGTTGAAAGTGTAAGGCTTATAAGACATCGCACGTGAGGTTGGTTATTAGTGGCACGTGAAGATTCCTTCTTGGGCCTTGTTACATTGTGTTTGGGCTAATATAGCGTTAAATTATCTAAACCAATTTAACAATTATTATATTGCCTTGCTTTAAAAGAAAGGAAATAATGTAACTAACAAAAAGATATGAAAATAATCATTATTAGATACTGAGGGGTAGAGATTTGAATTTAAGAAAAGAATATTGGACTACTCAAAATGTGTTTAAAAATATACTACCTCCGTCTCAAAATAAATATCTACTTTGTATTTCAATCAATCAAAATAATAAACTTTATAGGTCATGATGATATTTAGTTAATAGAGTGTGGAGTTAGTGGAGTTTTGTAAAACTGCGTGCATTTTTAAAGTGAACACTTATAATGAGACGGAGGGAGTACTTAACAAGGAGACAAAGACTATTTTATTTAAATATATAAACTAGGCACATTCGCCATTGTCGAAACTTTAAAGCTTTAAAGCACCTAGAAGATGAAAGTGTCAATTCATACGAAACTTTAAAGCACTTGGAAGATGAAAGTGTGAATTCATACGATATTTTAACACCGCAACTCTCAACGAAGGGCTCGTAGAGTCGTTAAAAGTGTATTCAAGTTCTTACATCCTCTTAAATGGTCATTACTTCAAGAAATTAGATTCGTGATTTGATTATATGTACTTCTTGTATAAAATTTGATGTGATACGTCTAGTTTATTTGTTTAACGAACTTGTATAAGTAGACTAAGTTAAATTTGTCATTTGCTTATATTTCATTTTCTTTAGAGTTTCAGATACTTAACGTATGCTACATTCTCAGTTTTTCATAACAAAAATTTATAGGTTGCAAGTACAGGCAAAGTTCTTGACAAGTACCCACCAGTTAAAGGGAGGGAACCAGTGCTGCAGTATACCAGATGAAAATGTCTCGAGAAAACATCATGGTGTGCAAAAATTAACAATACTAAAAATCTAACATACAATAATGATTAGTAACCAGACGAGATGGACTCTTTCCCGGAATGTATGGCTATGGTCCTCACATTGACCGCGACATTTGTGCATCACCATTCTCGTTCCTATTCGTAGTTTTTGTTGGTCTGCGACCTTTGTCAGGCCCACCTATCACACCCCATTCTTCAAATTGCCTTTGTCGGGCCCTAGCCCTCTCTTTCTCTTCCTCTGATTTTGAAGCGTGACAATAGGGACAAGTAACCCCGTATTCCCACTCCGGTGATTCCATGTCAGCATCGCTCACAGGTTTCTTGCAGCCATAACAAAGCTTAAAATTTCCAGGCACCAACCCGTGCTTGACTGAGACTCGTTTGTCAAAAACAAAGCACTCACCTTCCCACAGAGACTCGGTCTTGGGGACTTCCTCTAAGTATTTAAGTATCCCACCTTGTAAATGGTAAACCTAACAACATAAAAGAGTGATATATAAAAGATCATACATGCCATGTCAAGGACGAATGTTAATAGCAGATCCACAGAAAATACATGAAAAAAGACAGTTTAGGGTAGAGGTGGACAAATAGGTGCGGCAGACAGGTTAGGTAACGGGTCAAAACAGTTAACTTTTGGTTTCGGTCGGGTCAGCTTGACCAGAGTCCAGAGACACTTTTTGACCATTTAATTTTAAAATAAAAATTAGTGCGTCATATATGATTAGTACAGTACGTCCATAAACATCTCATTTTAATCATAACTATTTAGGAGGTTTTATGAATACAAAATAAAGGCGACTTTCACCCCGTCTGACTTGTTCGACCCATTTCCATTTAAGTTATTCTTTTATTATAACGCGAATCATTCCATTCATAAGTTCACGGGGCTGAAAATTGCCACCTCTAGTTAAATATTCCCTCCTCTTTCATTGCATTTGGTAGTTTGACATAAAACTTACACAGCTATTGCCAAATATATAATTCTCGATTATTCCGTATTATTCTGCAATTATGACACCACTTTTTTTCCTACTTCCTGTACTACTTTTCTATTTAGTTTATGATTTTTCCTCAAGACTTAAACATCAATATCAACTGTGAGATTAGAAGTAGTTCATATGTCCTCTAGAGTCAAACTAAAAACAAGTAATAGAGAACAATGACAAAAGTAACATGCGTTGAACAAGAAAGAAGCTGAAAATTGTATGCTTTGAATGATCTAGTATGTGTTACTATTTATCTTAAAGTACAGATGCAACAAGCATCAATTGCTGACTACAACCACATCTAGAGATATTCATTCTTCAATAGTATAATTACTATTTCCATGGACATAGTAGAAATAGAATAAGGAAACCCTACCTGATAAGTAAGGTGGCAAAATGGGTGGATCAGGCTGGCTGGGTTACGTGTCAAAATGGGTAAATTCTTGTAAAGCTCTAATTGGGTCCCATTCGCCTCAGTTGACCAGTTCCCTTTTAAGCCAAATATTTTGATATTACGAGTTTGATTTTGACGTAATTAATCATAAGTAATTTTAAATTGCCACCTTTACTAATATTTGTATAGTAATAAATGAGTGGTAGTAATACAGGCATACAGCATAGAGCGCAAACTACACTTACCTCTTTAAACCCTTTGCCAAGGAGAAAACTTGAGGCCTTTTCACACCGAATTCCACCAGTACAATACATGGCAACACGAGGTGGAGATTTCTGTCCTTCTACATTTTGTTTTTCAGGTTCATCAGATGAACCTTTGCATTCCTTTTGGGCATCTGATGGAGAAAGTTGGAATTCATCATCCACCCATAATGGGAACTCTCTGAAAGCTGTGGTACGTGGATCAACTGCCCCTTTAAACTTGCCTATTCTGGTTTCATAGTCATTGCGCACATCAATGACAACCTGACAGAGCATTCAAAGAAACAAGTTAGTTTCAACTTTCAACTCATAATTGCCAGGTGTCATGACTCATGCCAATTAGACATCTTATTCAGCAAAGAGTAACCTTATATGTTCCAAGGGTCACCCCTTGTGTCAGGTCAAAGTGGAAAAACACAGAAATTTTCAATAACCAAGTAGCAGACATTGGGAGCCACATGTTTGCTTTCAAAGAACCAGACACCACACCTGTCCCACAAAGATTCCGTTACTGCTATTTCCAGGTCAAAGTGAACAGGATTTGGTATTTGCATAGTGTCAAAAATACAGCAATGGTGGAACAAAGGAGTAGCATGTTTATTTATTATGATAATGAGAGAGTAGGGTATAAGCTTCCCACAATTATTGCACAAAGGCTCATTACAAATTTTTTGGCTTTACACATGCACACCAAGCTTTTACATCATAATTTGGTTTCTCCCTTGCATGCATTGGTAAAGGGCGATTTCTGCATGCTATTAATTTTCATTAGAGGTCATCTATATCCTGCATGACATAATGGTATAGAAATCTCCGGGTGCTTATTGCACACTTTGGGTTCACTTATTGCTTACGCATCTCTCATTTCTACTTTTACTTTTGTGTGCATTCTTAAAAGGCTCTTACCGCATTCGGACATTCAGTTATCTTGTCAATGTATCTCAACTCCAAAATCTAATAGATAACATCTGATAATCAAATAAACCTCAGCAATATTAGGAACGGATTCACTTGCAAAATATAGTAAACAAAATTATAACTCCATTGATAGGAATTGAAGGCACTTGCAGAAATTTCGAATAAACAAAAAGAAACACATAGACGTAACAGAGCTAAATTATATTCCAACAAAATAAGCGTCGGAATGGGAAAATAAACCATCTCGTGAACAATTTAAAGAGACTTACTGTATCTGGATCACTGATTAATGAATTCCACTCATTTGGGCTGACATACTTCCCAACTCTTTCATTAGGTGATACTGACGGCATTCCAAGGGAAACTATCTGCACCAAACATATAATTATAATATTATAGAATTGCTAACAAAATTCATCAGCACACAATCTATTCTGAAGCTTACGAACTCCAAAACAAAACTGAATCAGTGGTCTGATTAATGTAATTACCTCCTTTTTTAGCTTCACTCTCACATGGTCCCATCTGAATGGAGCGTCCTCCCCTGCTGCAAGTGGAGAACTGCTCGTATGCCCATGGTGAATAGCTTCTTCTTCAGGGCTTACGGGTGACTCTATTTGTCGAAGACCATTTAACCGGTCATCAGACTGTATGAAATTAAGAACTTCTTCAACTGATTTCCGGATTCCACATATGCTGCCATTAATTCCCTCTGGTGCAAGAATGATACCACCTGAAATGTACTGAAAATAAAAAACTTGAAACCAAACACTATATGCATTTTATCCCGTATCTCTACTATATTATAAACATTCATGAGTTAATCTCATACATCTTAAATTAAAAATTAAGCTATATTAAGTAATCATATGCTCATATATGCTAAAATTATATTCTCTATGATAGCCTATAAAACATTTTGGTCTTCACTTTAGCACCTCATAAAATGAATAGTTGTGAATTCTAATTTAGGTCTTCCAATACTATTTGATCACGTCCATTTAATCTACGTCACGTGATGCTATTTTGATCTTAATCCATCCAATAACATATACTATAATATAAGGGCGATAACAACCAAATTTAGTATGAGATTGTGAAAATGAATTCAATCCATATTCAAATTGATCTGACTGTGTATGACAAGTGAAGGTGGATAATTATCGAATGCATCAAGCGGTCATTATGCTAGCTACAACAAACACATTTTCCTATTTTAATGTTTCAAACAATATAGAAGTCTTACAATTAGATTCATAAAAAAAAAGCTCTAAATAAAACAATAGAAACATTCAATATCAGAACAACAAAAGTTTACATTCCCAGCATGACACGTCTTCACTAACATAACCAGCATCAATAAACAATTTTTTCTTTAGCTTAATACCAGTAACATCATTTGAACTTAAAACCAACAAAAAATATGAACTGCACACTTACCAGCTTTTCACATAGGTCTTTCAACGGTTTACGAAAATCGGCATGATCAGAAAAATCAGCAAACTTATAAAACGACACCACCACAAGTTGCAGCTCATCAGCATCACCTGAATCTTCAATTCCAGCAACCGAAACTGAATTCTCCGTTACGGAATACGAAGAAGATGAAACACCGTTGGAGAAAGTAACAGTTTGAGGTGAACTTCTACAATTGATGTGAGGAATTTGTTGATTAGTGAATATAGGAAGTAAATTAGGGTTTCTGGTTGAAGATGGTGATGAAGTAGGTTTTACGTTCATAGTGGCGTATTTAGAATTACAGTTAGGGTTTGATGACGAAGATAACATCCTTAACGGCGAAAAGGATAGAAGGGTTTTTCGTTGAAAACAGCTGAGCAGGGAAAAGGATTGCATTGAAACGTATGAAGCGCGTTACGGCTAAAGCGCTAATTGGAAAACACTTTTAAATTGGTATTTTCTAAAAAAAATGACTAAGAAAATGAAAAACTCATTTTATTTTTACAAGTTATAACTATAAGTTGAAAAACAAGAATTTTCAATTATCCACACTTTTTTTATAACTCTTCTCTCATTTTTCTAAAATTTTCCAAGCTCTTCTGATTTTACCTAATTTCAACATCAATTTTTCAAGATGAAAAATATAACACATTTGAACATGTTTTCCATTTTCTCATTACTTTTCCAGTGAATAAAACATTTTTCATTTTATTTATTCATTACAATATTACTTTAAAAGTAGTTTAGTTTATATGGAGTAACTTTTATACTATATCTAAAAAAATTAAAATAATTTTAGCAATATTTACTCTATTCTTCCATCACAACCACACACCTATATTTTAATTAATTTTACGCAACCTTTTATTGATCATGAATAATTTCTTACTATCCTTTTATAAATATTATATTATTATATTATACTACTAGACCCCAAACTCGTGTATATACACGGACCATTGAATTTATATTTATTTTTTAAAAATATTCAGAACTAAAATAGATGGCAAACGTTTATGCCTTCGACGTAATTGACAAAGAGAAGTGATCAAGGTTGATGAAACAATACTGGTTAAATATTCATTCGTGAGTTACTTTTCATAATTTGTTCTACATTAAATCACTATATATAAAAATGGTTTAAAGTATCGAACTTAGTGTTATAGTTCACACTCACTAACAAACTGGAACAGTGCGGGTGCTTCTGAGTATAAAAGTAAGTTATTAAAATAAACACATATGAATTTAAACACACAACGATCTTTGAAAGTGAAATATCAATTAAAAGAGAGATTATAGTATCGATTAAACTAATAATAAATTATAATATAATACTAATTACTAATTTATAGATCTTTTATGACGCATGTACCATTGATTTGTAATTTTAATATAAATAAATACTCAGTGAATCTTTTATCACACGCAATATCTTATTCATAATGTAAATTTTATATTACTTTAGCAATCATAATTATATTAGTATTATGTATGTAAAAGAGTTTTAAAGTGTTTTGTAAAGAGTTTTTTTTTTATTTGTTATCATGATTTACGAATAATATTTAATGTGATTTTTCATGCCATTGATTATCGTTGGTAGGGGCGTTTATTATTTGGTTTAACTGAATAACTCAACCGATCCATATATTTTTTGGATATTTAGATTTGGTTATTTGGATTTGGTTTGGTTTTTGGGTGATACCAGATAAGAAATCACTTTAATGGTTCGGTTTTGGTTTTAATATTTTCAATTAGGGACCACTCAAAAACCGAATAAGCACCGGTTGTTAATACTTAAATTTGATAATTCAATTCCGATAGCCAACATACCATTCTATTTACTCATATAACTCAATTACCTCAAATTTATTTATCCAAATGACCCAATATGAACAATTAAAATGTTTTTACTTAGTATTTTGACAATTCAATTATCTTAATAATCCAAATCATAATTTAAGACTTTTATCTGGTTAAATCGAAACCCAGTCAAATAACCCAAACTCTTATTTGGTTGGTTTGGATTGGATGACATATATTATGAATAAGGTCACAAGTGGATGAAGAGTTGAACAAAAGTCAAATAAACCAAACCAGATAACTCTATTAACCCGAAACACGACCGATTAAACACCCCTAGTCGTTGGGATATCTGTATGCCTACTTTTGATGGATAAATTCATTATATATAACAAATATTAAAAATTTAATTAGTAATTATCATTTTGATTATGAACAATATATAATATTAAAGATATTATATTATGAAATATTAAAGACTTGACTATCGGTTCATTACTTTCACCAAATTTAAAAATGTTTATTGTTTTAAAGTGTATTAAGTGTTACACCTTTTACAGTTAATTGTGGCGTTGAAAAAATGGCCAACAACAACGGGCAGCGGGTCAAAAATATCACGGGTTCCAATCCTGTCAAACTTTAAAATTTTATATTGTGTTTGTTCAAGTTCTAAAAAGGGTATATTGAATGCATTTTAGGCAGTTTTTGCTACATAAATAGACATGTTTTTAGTAAGTTTTATACATACAATAGGAAGTTAAGTATATACAAATAGATATTTTTAGAATTTAAATACATACAATAAACATTTTCAAAACCCGTCCCATGCAATAGTATAAGTGTATAGTTTAATACATTTTGAACGATAAACCCATATTATTGATATTTATACATCTACATTAATAAATTAACAATACTTCAAATATACTTGATTATCCATAAGAATGGTTGTACCGTCTTAAGTTCTTTTTCATACCTTATATTTTATTTAATGTACATTAATAATTGTTGATAAATTTATTACCTTAAAATTTTATTTAGAAATATTAATTAATGCGATTGATTTTAGATGGTTGTTAGATTAATATTTTTGTAATAAATGTTTGATATTTCCGAGAACTTCCTAGATGATTATTATTATTCTGCCAACATATTTTTGTTTCAGATAATTGTTTTATGTTATATTGTATTTCATTGTAACAATAACAATTAGCATGTTGATAAAATTTATAATTAACTAATTAATTATAATACATATCCATGTATTCTAAAAAAAAAAATTAATAGTTATATTATATTACAAATACATAGAAGTTATAGACGTCCGAAATATTTTATTATTGTATTCTTTATATATTTTTGTATCAGTTACAACTACAACACAATTTTTATAAACCTTCAAATAACGAAAAAGATAAATAAATAGAGAGACTTAATTGCTTAATTGGATTTCAATTTTGAATGATGACATCATAAAAGTGAATCATATATTATATTTAAGATTATACTATACGTTATTAGATTACTCGTATTTTAGAGTGAGGTATATTAATACAAAAAAAAAAAGTAGTGAACGGAGAGAGATGAAAGGTGAGGTATATGTTAAAAACTTAAAATAAAAAAAATTAAAGGAGAAAATAATGCGTAAAAAGGTGACTGATCATGTACTATTTATTCGATAGTAACATTTAAGCTAATTCATCAAATTTGAAGCTAAAAAATATAAAAATGTTCTCCATACCGTGTATCTCATGATCAAACTATGAATGTTGTACAGACTTCTCATATCTACATTACATATCTGTCAATTCACTTAAATTGTACTTTTTTGTAAAATGGTAAACACATCTAGATTGTACTTTTTTGTCAACTCGAGTTAAGTGATTAATATTATAATTGTTGTCTTTGTCTTAGTGACTCATTTATACTAAGTTAATAGTGTAACTTGAGATCAACCGGTTTACCATTTGATTAAAAAAAATTATAAATAATGATATAAAAAAATTGACAGATGCGTTAAATAAAACACATCTAAATTGTACTTTTTGTCAAATCGAGTTAAGTGATTAATTAAAAGATAACACGCTGATTAATTAAGTGTTTAGAAGTTTTTATTTAGGTAAAATTTATGCAATTTACAAAACATACACTTAATAATGTAAAGAACATAAACCAAACAATCACTTAATCAACACATGTAATCACTTAATCAACAAAGATAGTCAAAGAACCAATTAAAAAACACAAAACACGGAGATACTCGACTATATTTTGGGTATGAATAAGGGGGCAGAGGATCTTCCTTAAGCAAGAAAGACTCACTTGTAACACCCGCCACTTTAGGGTAATGATTACCTTAAGCTAGAACCTTAATTACGTGTATTTAGTATTTGATTAAGCTAAATACTTGTAACTACTTGTATATGTTTATATGCACATACGTGATTATTTGTAATTTCGCGAAACAACCGGACAGAGTCCGACAATTTATACGGCATTGGTGATAAATCTTTCATAAATAACGTAAATCAGTTATTTACACTATATTATTATTTCAAATAATAATACGCGAAAAACCTAGACGTTTTGCTTAAAACGTAACAAACACAAGGAAAACACGCGAATCGCGCCCGACAACCAAACGAAACCCAATAAATATTTCGTTAACTCAAATAAAGTATTTAAATAATACTTCAATGGAAAAATATCTCAAATCAATCGTTAGTTAAAAACGACACAAATAAACGTTTACGATTAACCGAATAACGAAAATAACGGGTAAACGAACACGGTACGTAACACAGTCTGAGAATCAAAAATTAAATCACACAAACCCCTTGTGGGACCCACTTTGGCCAGCCTCCCCCTCCCCTATGTGCCACTCCTTTCCCTCAATAGATTCACATGCATCCTCTTTTACTTACACTCTCATTCACAACACATGCAACTTCATTTCTCTCTTTCACTTTCACTTTCTTTTCTCCTCCTTCTTACTAGAATCCCTTTCTCTCTCTAATCTCTGGAAAAGTCAGCCACCCAACACCACCTTACAACCACCATTGACCACCACAAGACCACCCTTGACCACCATACAACCACCACTTCAAAACTTCAAGATTTTTCAAGGATTCAAGCTCTACAACATCTCCTTCTTTGCCTCCTTCTATTCTCATTGTAAGAAAACTTATTCTACCTCTAAAATACTTGAATAACATGTTAAAATGTTCACTCAAAAGATTCATGTCCAAAAACCATGTTAAAAACGTTTTTCATCATCATCAACTTACAAAAATGCAACATGCATTTTCTGTCCAGAAAATACTCCGAAATTCACCTAAGTGTTTCTCACTCAAAACTTAATGAAAATGGATGATTCAAAAGAGAAAACTCAAGTTCAAGAAGTTAGCTTTCATTTCCAATTGGTTTTATAATTTTTGGAGTTCGTTTACTATTTTAAATAATTTTTGTAAGAAAACAGGTATAATCTGCCCAGAAAAGTCAGAAAATGACTCCTGGGGTTTTAACCATAACTCGAGATATACATCTCCAAATGACTTGAAACCACCGCCAAAATCTCACAAATTTTGTTAGGTACAAATGTTGTTTAGATAACTTTCTCTGAAAATGCATAGATTTTGCCCAGAAATTAGATCTTGTTGCATGTGTCCAGATTGGTCGATTTTGTACCTCAGAGGACAAAGGTAATATTTAAAAATACTTAGACTTGCCTAAAAATTCTAGAAAAATTACTGGACGTAGTCAAGACATAGGGGAACCTCTGTGATTTTTCTTGTATTTTATTTCGGACTTATGATTTTTGAAATCGAGCCAACAAAAATGTACATTTTTTTGGAAAATATAAAATGTGGACTGTTTTGGTATAAAAATAAAAACCAATACATGTGGACTTACAAAAAAATGGAAAAAACTGAATTTTTGTGACATTTAAACATATTTAAGAGTTGTGTAAAAGTTTCGGGTAAAACCGAGTTGGTTTGACCAAAGTCAACGAATACGGTTCGTATGTTAAACGTAAACCGACATATTCAAAATTTAGTTTTAAAACCGAGAACGAACCCCAAATATTTTAGTTCGAAACAAAACATAATAATAATGTCTTTGGGAATTATTATTATAAAACGTCACCAATGGGCCGAACATGTTTTCTAAACACAAACGATAACCGAACAATTGGACATTTCTAATTTAGTGAACTAGCATAGGTGGACATTGACCCTCCACTTACATGATTTACTTAGGTGGACATTAACCCTCCACCTACATGATTGGTTTAAGTGGACATAAATCATCCACTTACATAGATGGTCTTTTGAGACATCTACTTACACAACCTTATACGTTTAGGACGTTAGAAGGTTGCAACTTGGAACACATTGCTTGCTATTTGATTATTGCTTGCTACTTGCTAAACTCAGGTGAGTTTCATAGCCCCTTTTTACTATTTTCTAACTGGGGTGAGAATATATACAATTGTTTTATAGAAACTGTTTTTATGATCACAAGTTCTGATAACAACTTTTTATACGGATTGCATGAGACCCGATTTAATCCGCTAAAGTCCTCTACCCATCATAGTTCGTTAAAATTTGTGCGTGAATATTATTGGATAGATCTATCGGGGTTTGACAAACCCCGTCCGGGCTAGTCGCGCTAGTCAACCCACGAACGCAATTTTATTTGTGAATTAGAAGTGTACCGGATTATACACTTACCGGAGGCAAACAACGTTAAGCTCGAACTATGACACTCATGGCAAATGATATACACATATTGCATTCGTGCAATACTTTTATCGTTGTAGGCGATACTTTTTAAACTATCATTTTTGAATGATACAACTTGAAATCTTGTGGATCATACTGATAATTAATGTTTACAAACCTATGAACTCACCAACTTTATGTTGACCTTTTAGTATGTATCTCTCAGGTAACCCGCAGCAGTAGGACGCCTTTGGATAGCGTAGCTCGAGTCGCATATATTTTCGAACAACAAGAGATTACATTGCATTTAATATATTTTGTATTATCATTACTTATGTATCTCTATAAATTGGATGCGAACTCCAGGGAATTTGTAAAACTATGGTAAACAATTATGTTTTGTGAATATAAACATTTTTCAAACGTCTCATTTAGAGGTCGTTTGCCGTAATCTTGTGTTGTGATATTTGATTTGGTTGGCGCCCCCAACGCAACACCCTACCTTCCGCTGCAATGTGTCTTGGGGGTGCGACAGATTGGTATTAGAGCTTAAGGTTATAGCGAACTAGGTTGCATTAGTGGGCCTAGACTATAACCGTTAAGTTAGTATTCCTTATTAGGTATAACTGGTTCAGGAATTTCACCATTCGACTTTAATTAACATAGCCTGATCAACTATGTACAATTAAAGAAGAATCGATGCAAGGTCTGAAATGGTTATGGCAAACGGGAATACGTTAGAAGACTTTGATGACGATAGAAACAGGACCAAAAAAATAAAAATAAAAATTATGCGTGCTATACTTGTTAGACTATTATATTCTATACGTATATATATAGACCTCACGTACCAAAACTCTTGCCACAGCAATGGCAAACCTTCCTATCGTAGCTTCAACCGACTTAGAAAGCGAAACTCAAGCCTCGCCCATTCACACCTCTTTGGATTCACGCGTTATACGCACCGCTAGGAGGACTGTTGACTCTCCTCGGGCTAGTCCTTATCCAGGCCCAAGACCGGCCTCCCCCTTTCTTTGGTCCACCAATTTCTTAAAACACCACATAACCTTGCAAGATTTCTCATTCACTATACACACACTCACTTGTTTCTTGTTCCCTCACTCTCTCTCAATTCCCAGCCCCAAACCACCACCACCACCACCATCCTCAGCCTCTTCCAAGGCCCCTGGACACCACCATTATCATCTACATCGTTCAAGGAAGAAGAAGAAAAAAGAGAAGCAAAAACCGAACAGCAGCAGCCCTCTCCTCCTCTCTTCGACTTTAGATCGAGTTTTCTTTGTAAGAATTCCTTCAAACCTTGTTTATCTTCCTTGGATAATGTTAATATACATGTTAGAAGTTCATTTATGCTAATTATGTCCAAGATCTAAACCGAAAACTAAAAGATAATACTAAAAACTTTCGGATAAAACTATTAACCATCGGATAAAAATTTAACCCGACTTTGACACACGATATCTAACTCATTTCTTAACCAAATCAAGCGATTCTTGAGTCTAAAATTAAGTTCAAGGAGTCTACTTTCGAACCCAAGTGGTTTGGTATTTTTCTGAGGTCATTTGATATACGAAAACGATTTTACAAAAAGAAGTGTCTGGACTGTCGTTTTGGACAGAAAAATCGACCAACTTTGAGAAAGCATATCTCGAGATCTACGAATCCAAATCGACTGAAATCACTTGGAAAAATTTACTTTTTCTGTTACCTTTCAAAATTGTACTTGCACTTTTTCTGAAGTTTTTCAAATCGTGAGATATAGACCAAACACTGAGCAAAGGTCCAAAAACTGACCTGCTGGACCCCTGTCTGATTCTTGGGCGATTCCGTGAGTTATACTCGACCAAAAATTATGAAAAATTTACTGGAAGTAGCTAAGATATGTATGAACAACTGTGATTTTTCTTGGATTTTATTTCGAAACTTTGGTTAGCCAAAACGAGCCTCGAAAACGACCCAAAAACTGAGAAAATAAACCCATAGGCTGTTTTTGCAATAAATATAAAACGACACTTTCGGGTTAACCACGGAATGTAACGATAATTTTCCTAAGCTCTAAGAACATATTTAAGACTTCTCTAAAAGTTTCGAGTTAAACCGAGCACATTTGACCAAGTTCCCGAACAATGAAATCATATCAGCCCGTCTGTGTCGCAGAAGGCCCTGAGCTATTGCGACACAAAATCTTGTGTCGCAAAATAGCCTCTGTGTCGCCAAAACTAGCGACACAAAACCAACCTTGTGTCGCCAACTACTTTTTATGTCGCCAAAGCTAGCGACACCATACCTTGTGTCGCCATGACACCCGAATCGTCACATAGCGACACAAGCCTTTGTGTCTTATATTACCTTAGTGTCGCACGTAGCGGCACAAGCCTTTGTGTCACTAAGAACACAAAATCTATACGTTTTTATTAAAGCTACATATGCATAAATAAAAATTTTTCCAAGCTGACCTGGCAGCTCGACCCTAGCCAGGGGCTCTGCCCCTTGGACCCCGCCAGGAGTTGCCACCCCTTGGACCCCGCTACCAGGGGCTCTGCCCCCGGACCCCCGTCATTCAGGGGCTTCGCCCCCTTCCCCCTTGTTGCACTAATCAACTAACCAAAACCGGAAAGTAGAAAATGTGTAACATAATTTATCAAATATGTGTTTTCACAAAATATCACCAACGGGCCATACATATTTTTTTTAAACGCAAATGAAAAACAAACACTTGGACATAGCTAGTTGAGTGGACAACTAGCATGAATGATCTTTTAAGACATTCACTTACTCATAACCCTGTGCGTTTAGGGCGCCAGCAGGATACATTTTGGATAAACTTTTATTAACTTAAACGCTCGCTTTCGAGACTCAGGTGAGTCTCATAGCCCCTCTTTTACTGTTTTAACTATTGGGGTGAGAATACGTACACAACTTTTCATGAACACGAGTACAGAAAACACATATACGGATTGCATGAGTTTCGCTTTCATAATCCACACAAAAGTCCTCTACACATCATAGTTTCGTTAGTATGGATCTTAGCGCGAGTTTTAAAGAATAGATCTATTTGGGATTGACCATCCCCGTCCGGGTTAGTAGCTCTAACTGGTCAAACGGGCGCTTTATTATTTGTTCATACGGATGTTCTGGATTAGGCATCTGCAGGAGGCAAACTCATATCGGTTAAGCTTCGGACTATGAGCTCATGGTAGTAGTATACATCATTTTGCATGCGTGCAACACTTATGAAATCTCGTGGTTCACATTTATATTTTGATATCTAAACCTATGAACTCACCAACATTATTGTTGACCATTTTAGTATGTATTCTCATGTTCACAACAGGAGTAGGATTACTCCAGGACACAATAGCTCGAGTCGCATGATTTACAAACATCGGAGATTTTCCTTGCATTACTATTTTGTAATATTAGTTATGTATTAGAATCTCTAGGACTATTCGCGAACTCAGAAATTGGTGTAAAACATTTGGCTTATCAATGTAATACTTTTGTACTGTTTTCAAAACGACGCATATAGAGGTCATTCGTTATTTATTATGTGTACTGATTTTTGATTAGTCGTGCCCCGACCCGACTTCCGCTGCATCATAATTTGGGGGTGCGACACCACCAAACATTTACAACACAACAAAACACTTAAAACAAATTAGCAATAATAATTAGATTGATATATTTCAACATGATCCATGAAGAATAATGATATACTACGTATGTTTTAGTGTTGGATGAGGCAAATGAAGCCTATTTTTTTTTCATATCAGTTATAACATGTTTTTGATTTCATGACTCCTTTATCTTGAGGGATATCAGAAAATCTAGAGTTTAATTAATTTTCCTGGCATTCTTGTTTACTTAGACGAAGCTTGACGATTGTGTGTGATTTCTTGGTGGCCCTACTTCATGTCTTCATTCTCCGAGGCATGCTCCATAAATGCTTTATCTTCTGTTTTGTTACTTGAGTAAAAAAATTTCACACGATAGCTAGTAAAATGTTTTTTGATGTTTAACAATTGAATATACTTTCTATTAACATAATACAGATTAATTATAGGCGTAAATATAAAGTGGTTCTACTTTGTATTTTCTTGTTCCCATAGAAAAGTTTGAAGAATCATATGCAGATTAAAAATTTTAAATACATGTTCGTTGATTTTGGAAGAAAAATCCGAAAAGCGTCCAATCAGTTAGGCAACATTGTTTTTTCCCTTAGAAAAGTTAATTACCAATATCTATCTTTTTCAATCCGCCAAATAATACCAATAGATATAGATATAGATATAGGGGGCTTCGAAGGAAAACTTCAGGATTTCCAGGGAACATGAGATATCTTTTTTGGATAGGGAAAAAAGACATATTCGTGATTGTAAATTGTCCCTTAACCTAGTGGTTGTGAGTTCAAGCTTCGTAGAGATATTGTGTAAATATTGATGATTGTATATATATAATGTGTGAGGCAGTTATAGGGTTTGCGTTAAAAAAAAAACCACATTCCACATCAAACTTCGATCCAAATATGATCGGTACATAACGTTTTACTTCTTTTAGAAAAATAAAAATAAAACACGACCACTTATGTATAACCTCAAGATCTTAGGATAAACATGAAATATGACATCATTATAGTGATGTCACTCATGTAGTATTAACTTCACTTTGAAATTTCTAAGAAGTTATTTAGCTCTTTCTCACAACCTTCCTAAATCACCACACCCCCACTTTTCCCCTATATAATATGCACAAAATATATATATATATATATATATATATATATATATATATATATATATACTTGTACATTTACAATTTTTTTTTATTATAAATAAATTAGGATCCACTTGAGTTCACTTGTACTATATTAATGTGTGTGTGTGGATTTAAAACTAACCCCACTCTATTCTTTTAATCATCAAATAAACACATCTTTCTGTTCACCTTCATCTAAAATGGAGAAAACCACATCATTCAACAGTAAAAGATTGATAGGTGAGCTTATTAGAGGTAGAGATTGTACTAAAAAACTTCAAAATCTACTTCACCAGAGAATTGTTAATGATGGGTCAAGTTCAACTAATGATCTCGTGATGAAAATATTGGGATCTTTCTCTAATAGTCTTGTGGTGTTAAGTTCTTGGGGACCCGACCCGGTATTTGGGTCGGGTTCGATTTGTTCGGATGCCCGAACATTGGATTCAAGCGAAAGCGAGAAGAAGCCGTTGCCCGTTGTGAAAGACCGGAGAGGATGTTACAAGAGAAGGTGAGTGCTAGATCTTTTTTATGTATTTTTCCGTTACTAAATTCACAATTTAACATGTTTGAGTTAATTAGCTAATATGATCTAAGTTTAATTGAGTGGAGACAAACCAAAACTTTTATTGATGCACCTAACTCTAATATAGTTTAAACGTATCAAAGGCCTATGGTCTAGCCGTATTAGAAACTTATTAATTTAGTAGTTGAGGTAGATAATTTAGTAGTTGACCAGTCGCCCGGCCTGGTCACTTGTGGTAGATAATTTGTAAATATTCACGGTGTTTTTGTATATACTATTCGTGAACAACTAGTGTAGAGTTGTCTTAAAAAAATATAATTTAAACATTTATTGTTATCGAGATAACGGAGTATTTCTTTTTGTGATAAACATCTTTCAAAAAAGAGTTATAGTTTCAGTCCAATTTTAATGGTATTTACAAACTTATCCCTCATTTTGCCTGTCCGAAATATTGGATCTATTACCAAATTATTTATGAAATATGAAACAAGAGAAGTTAACCGTTAAATCATATATCATAATTAGGTGTTTATGGATACACGTTTGTAGATCTTTTCAAATAAGTGCACATGTTTTATGGTTACACTAACGTACAAGTACGGATGCAGTAGGTACAACCTTATAAAATTTTCTTATGAAATTGCAGAAAGACAGAAGATTCAAGGATCATAATTGTTGAGACAACGAAAGATGGATACTCATGGAGGAAATATGGACAGAAGGAGATTCTTGATGCTAAATTTCCAAGGTCCCACTCATTTTATATTTATTTCAATTGTATTATACTCCTTTAACAACATATAATTCTGAAAAGTCATATATATATGCAGGTGCTATTTTAGATGTACACACAAAAGTGAGGGGTGCAAAGCTTTAAAACAAGTTCAAAAAATGGAAGATGGGTCAGAAATGTTTCACATCACATATTTTGGGTTTCACACATGCCAAAATATGCAAAAGAACACACAAATGTTCTCTGACACAGGGGCTCTAAATTCTTTTCTACTTAATTTTGAGGACTCCAAAATGAAAGAATCGCCAAGTAGCCTCTCAACTATCACGAATGCGCATATTACCCCCTCATTGGATCAAGAAGATGATTCAAATGCACAAAGTGATGTTCATATTGCCACTAGTGATAATCACAATTCATCCATTGGTTTATGGAATGACACAATTATTGGTAATTTGGAGGCATCCCATGATTATAGATTCACGAATGGTGTTTCTATGGATGATTTTAAATTCGATGAGAGCGTATTTTTACAAGTTTAGTTTTGTTTGGATGAAACAAAGTCATCGAAAGTAGATTAAATGTACTAAATGTATAATAGATGTTTGTATGTTATTTAGGGTTAATGGGTCGATATATGACAAAATGTATTGTACACCGTAGTGTGATAAGTGGTATGTGCCAATAAATGTCGTCACAAACCGTATTGTATATTGTCGCATAATAGATTTGAATTTTCATTATCATATCATAACAATGTAGTTTTTGATATGTCGGTCGTCAACTTTATTCGAAACTTCTTTTATTTATTGTCTTTTAGAGCTATTTTTGAATCAACAAATACTTCTAAGGTGTGTTTCTACAATTTAATTGATCTTTGTAATTTTGCCATTCTCTTTTGAGAAAATGCATGAATTTATAAATCGATTATTTTTCTCATATTTGTGGCAAAAGATCGGTCTTTTTTTTTTCCTCATATTGGGGATATCAAAATTCAAGGCTCCAAAAATCAAATAAAAAATGCGATGATTTCATTTTAACCGTCAAAAAATAACAAACATACATGATTTATGTAAATAGACTTGCATTCGGAAATTAATATTTTCTTATGTGTGAACATTTCTTAGAACATACGATCAAAATTTTAAGTTACCAAGGTCTTATCACTCAAAAAAACTTTGATAATATAGTCTATGTTTCCTTTTTCAGACGTCCCGAATTAATTGTTCATTTTCAATAATAGATAGGAAATTTTAATCGTAATTACTATATTATTCTTAGTTGAAATTATTATTATAAACCTTAAAGAAAATACTACTTAATTAGTTAATAGTAAAACTATCATTCTGTAAAAAATAAGAAAGAGAAAATAATGATAATTATGTTTTTATTAAACTCTGTATTTTATTGGATAACAGTTATTTTGGAACAAATGGAGTAAATTATTTCATTTTTTACAGTAAACTTGATAACACACATTAGAAAACTACTTGAAAGCTCCACATTTTACAAATTTATATTTTAATTAATTTCTTTAATTTTCATTTATTTTTATTACAGCTCAAATCCATTTCCATTTTCATCTCCTTCCCGTCCACAGTAGATCGCCCGATCGCTATTTTCTAGAGAGAGAAAGTAGAAATTAAGAGAGGGAATGTTCAAATTTCTAAAAGATGTCGTCGCCGGATCTGTCGCCGGCGTCAAAGATCTGCCGTATATCATCGGCGAACCTTATTCTTCCGCTTGGGGCTCCTGGACTCACTCTCGCGGTACTTCTAAGGTAACACATAAAATACATACTTTAATATATAGATGCTTATATACAAATATAAACATTTTGCTTCGCACCTCTGTGCTTTTTCATCCGCCGAATCTATTGAATTGTGTGATGAAATTTATGAACTAAATTTCTCATTGATGTGCGATATTGTTAGTAGATAGATTTAGAAAACGTTAATTTAGTTGGATTGAGGGATTGCGATTAGTCAGGGTTCGTGAGTCATATTGCTTCAGTGTTCTGTGCTATCTCTTTAGTTGAAGTATATAGCAATTATGTTGATGGTAGCGTGATATTTTATTACAAGTAGTATTTTATTACAAGTAGTTTAGGAAAGTGGTTATAGAGTAGGATCAAGGGGGTGGTTTCTGCTAGGTTTAGTGAATTAGATCGATATAGTTTAGTATAAGTTTGGTCACAGAAGCAGTGTATTGTATCTGCATCGATTGGATTGGTCTTGAGGTCAAATCTTCCTTTAGATAGCTTTAGTAATTTGTTGCCATGGATGTTTCTTCATGCCAAAATCTTTTGTATCTTATTTATATTTAAATACCTTACGTGTGGGAAGATGCTCTTAAAATACACTATATGATTCTTTTTGTTGATGGAAGGGATATTTGTAACTGCATGTTGTTTCTTCAGGTGGATGGATCCCCTGTGTCAATATTTTCACTTACGGGGAGCAATGCTGGTGATGGACGTTTAGCAGCTGGCCGCAATGGTGTCAAACGGCTTCGAACTGTGAGTTACTCATCAAAAGCTAAACTAATTGGATTTTAATTATGGTTCATCATCTAAATAGGAAATGCATTGATATGATCCTTTTCCATACGAATGCATGTATACTTGAATAATATATACCAAGTTAGTTTCATCATGAACACCTTGGCTATGAGCTATTCTTATGTATGCCAATTTGTAATAAGTAATAATGGATGCTGGTTTAAGAGTCTAATGTCAGTTAGACAACTAGGACTAGTGCTTCTTTCATTCATATATTACCGTTATCTTATTGATGTTGGTAATACGAAATATTCCTTCCCATTTTTGAAAGAGGGCGTTGTGGATACTTCTATTGCCTTTGCAGGCCTCTGTATTTTTTTTATTTATAATTTTATAATTGTAAGAACTGAATACTTGGATAAGATTCTGAACGAACGATATTTCGTAAACTTTTGACGAGCTTCTTGTTATTATGTATATGTTGCAAGTTAAACAAATCTACCATTTGTTTATTTCAGGTTAGGCATCCAAATGTTTTATCGTTTCTTCATAGTACCGAGGCTGAAATAAATGACGGCTCATCAACAAAGGTCACTATATATATTGTCACGGAACCTGTTATGCCACTTGCGGAGAAGATCAAGGAATTAGGATTACAAGGTACACAAAGGTACATAGGCTCATTTCTATATGTTGTCCTTTTATCCTCGTTTCTGAGTCATTGGGTCAATTGACTCCTAAGAGGTCTCTTCTTTAGCTTGTCTCTACTAGTTTGAGATAAAAGGCATGCTAAGAAGAAGATTCTCTTCCACTCAATCCTTGCGTGCTTATGTGACCTTAAGTGGCATTAGAACAGTTGAATTTAAGGCTCACGTTTAGTGTAATCACCAACTGAAATTGTATCTATAGTTGTTAGTGCATGCTATGAAGACATCTACTTCCTCCGAGGTAATCCTAATTGAGGTGTTTTGAAGTATAGAGCGTCATACCATATGTTATGAAATGCACGTTCGTTGTCTGAAAATGGTATTTGCTAAGATAGGTCCCTCTTCATCGCTTCACCATTGATCTCTATTTCTTTGGTTAGAGAACTGCCATGCCTGACCTTAGATTTGGAGGCTTTGTAGGGATAAAGTTAGTATACCGTTAATAACTTTCATTGATGTTATTGCATGAAAACAGGGCACAAATCTTTTAATCAGGCACATGTATACTAATGTATAAACCAAGTAATAGGAATGTTCGTCAGCTAGTGGGTAATGATGATCTACCCCATTATGGCTTTTGTTTGATGATTCCCTCTTCATAGATAATTTAGCTTCATTTCTTTGCCATAGCGATGCTTTGTTATACATCTTCTATTTATCTGATGTGGTAAATGCGGCATTTCACTTTCGTCATGAGAAATATCACCTCTTGTGAAAGTCAATTAATTACTAGACAAATGTGCCCAAGTCGCATAACTGTCAACAAGAAATATCCTCATTCTGGTCTATGCTATTGTTGTATGTTATGTAATTCCGCAGTTCTTTTGTCTCTAACTATTACTGCTCTCTGATATCAGAGATGAATATTACGCTTGGGGCCTGCACCGGATAGCAAAAGCTGTGAGCTTCCTCAATAACGATTGCAAACTTGTGAGTACTGTCATCTTAACTTTCATTTATGACCTCATCATGTGACATTACATGCTTGTAGCGGATGAACTAATATGCTCTGTTTAGATAAGGTTTGTGAAATTGGATCTGTATCTGTAGCATTTATAGTTACTATTATCACAAATTTGTTTTGACTGGCTAGACATGATATCCTTTTTGTTTCCATTATCTGGCTATTAGTTGGAGTCGACATTGACACTTTAAGATGTCTGTCAGTTAATCTAGTTGCTTGTGGTAATATTACCTAGTGAAGTTAAGCTGTTGAACAACATATACTAACATTTGTCAGGTTCTATTACTTAATGTATCCAATGACATGAGTATACAGTAGAACAGAAGCTTGTTAACAGGTCTGTATATAAGCTGTTTAAAATGCTTGAGAGATGATATCTCTCCATTGCTTTTCTTGTTTCTTACAGGTCCATGGTCATGTTTGTTTGGAAAGTGTGGTTGTTACTCAAACCTTGGACTGGAAGTTGCACGGTTTTGATGTTCTTTCTGAGTTTGATGGAAACAGTGAATCATCTGCTGGACCAATGCTGGTACATCATTACTTTTTATATATATTTATTTAATTTTATTCCAGCCTTCAATAAACGTTTGATCATAGGGGTAAATGTTTAGTCATTTAAATGTGTGTTACGGTGGGGAGAAAAATAAATGTTCAATATAATATATGGGATTGTTATTCTGGACAGAGAAACATAACTAAATCAAACTTAAAGATTAAGTAAATTCTAATCACTATCTCTAGTATCTCTCTACTCTCTAGTTGGAGTATAGATATTATTTCTACCTTGGCTAGCAAAACAAAAAAATTCTGAACATAGAAATACCCAGAAAGCTGAATGTGTATGAAAGTATTAATAATCGGGGTGTATGCCTGTCACTTCTGGACATGCCTGTCACTTCTGGACATGCCTAATTATATAGTAAGAACTGTATGATAAATGAGGGTATGAGTGTAAAACAAACGTAATACAGCACAACCAAACCTTGATACTGTGATCTGGTTCTTTTAGATAAATGGAATATTAGTAAAAAGAAAGAACATTGAGGTTTTGCCTCTGCTATAGATCCTAAAACATTTCAAAAATATTATGTAATCGAAGTGCTTTTCTTCTCTATTGAGGAGCCATTGTCTGCTCTTGGTGATATCAACATTTGTTTAAATACATGAGAAGTTGGTGTTTGTATCGACTTTGTTGTCTTCACTGAACTTTCAAGTCATTAAGTGCATGCTTATCAGATGGCTTTGACCTTCTAATTTTGTTGTTGGTCCAGCAATATGATTGGCTTGTTGGTGTACAATACAAACCAGTGGAGTTGGCAAAATCAGACTGGGCATCTATCAGAAAATCTCCACCATGGGCCATCGATTCTTGGGGTTTAGGTTAGCTTTTACATCTCATGTTATTTTAATCATGACAAATTCATTTATTTGGTAACAAAATGATCCTATCATGTCTCATTGTCCATATGCTTACTGCTTATTTCAGTTAGGGAAGTTACCAGTTTGTGTCCGTTTATGTCTTATACTGCATTAATCTGCACATTTCGATTGAGGCCCTATTTCCTTGTAGTTCTGGATTATTCTGAAACATATTGAAGTTTGTATTAGATTATAGTCACATACAGAAATACATACTCCTGATCCATATTCATTAGTATGTTAGCCTGTTAGGACTAGCTTGAAAGATTAATGAAGGTGGAAGCCTGAATATATTGCTGCTGGTTGAAAACAAACAGCCTTTTCAGTGATTCAGTGTTATCTTTCTGTTTTTGTTCCTTGGATGCTGTTACATGTTCATGGTATACTCATTTTCGAGACAAATCTAATAGACTAATATTGGTTGTTGTCACCAGGCTGTCTGATTTATGAGATATTTTCGGGCTTAAAATTAAGCAAGACTGAGGAGCTGCGCAATACAGCATCGTTACCAAAGGTCAGCATGGCATTATGGTTAGTGAGGCGGTAACTTCTTGATGCCCCTCAGAGCTTTAATATGTTGTCTTTTGTGATTGACACCTTCCGTTCCAAGTTAATTTTGTTATTTGAATATTTTATCTTGGAGGGTATTTGCTTGCTTATCTTGAATGATTTGGCTAGTTTTTAGTTGTTGCACTTGAACATTCATTTTTGTCTGTCTCTTCCTTGTTGTAGTCTCTACTTCCAGATTATCAGCGCCTCTTGAGTTCTGCGCCTTCTCGTAGGTTGAATTCATCAAAGCTTGTGGAAAACTGTGGTGTGTTCCTATTCACACCTTGGGTTTTGAATCTATTTACTACAATTGAATTATGATGCTATGTTTCTTATGCAATTTTTTTTTTTATGATTGTTTTGACCTTTTGGCCTGTAGTAAAAAGTATTATTTGTTATGGTAGAATATTTTCAGAACAAGCTGGTGGATACTATTCATTTTATGGAAGTACTTAATCTGAAAGATAGTGTTGAGAAAGATACATTTTTCCGCAAGCTTCCAACTCTAGCAGAGCAGTTGCCTCGTGAAATTGTGCTGAGGAAGGTAATAATTTGTTTTTTGCTGTAGGTTTTATTGGTATGTTATACTCAAATCTTTTTGTATCTGGATTTGCAGTTACTTCCTTTGGTTGCTTCCGCGTTAGAATTTGGTTCAGCTGCTGCACCTGCCTTGACTCCATTCTTGAAAATCGGGGCTTGGCTCTCAGCAGAGGAGTTCAATGTTAAGGTATATTCATCTGTTTTGTGTCTCGTTTGTCTTTGAACTGGCTCTTTTGCATTGTAGATGCTCTTGAAATAGCTGGCTTGCTTTGGTTTCACTGATTTTTGTTCTCAATGCAGGTCCTACCAACATTAGTGAAACTTTTTGCCTCCAATGACCGAGCTATTAGAGTTGGGCTCTTGCAGCATATTGATCAATATGGGGAGTCATTTACTGCCCAAGTTGTTGATGAGCAAGTAAGAATTAAGTACTAGCACCTTCACTTGCAAACCAGCTGGTGTGTCTCTACGTCTTTCCTCAATACTTAGAATGTATGCTGCTGCTTGTGAGCAGGTTTACCCTCATATAGCAACTGGATTTTCGGACACATCTGCCTTCCTGCGTGAATTAACTCTCAAGTCTATGCTTGTTCTTGCTCCAAAGGTATGTTCATCTTCCGCCCTTTCAGTGATTATTTTGTTTGTTGTATGTGTGCCTTTTGACATTGTTTCATGTTTTTGCGATCACTACGATGACGTGATTCCATCCATGATCATATATGATCAAATACAAAGAAGCTCTGATATGGGTTACCATAGAAATGGACATCCATCTTATACAGTATACTAACTCATTATGTCAGTAACTTTTACATTTATAGATATTTTTATCATCAGTTTACCTGAATATATCTTTATTGCAAAATTATCAGAATTTATTTATCTTCTGAGCCCATGAATACACACTTTATAATATCAGGAAGTGCAAGTTGCGTCGTTCTTCATTTTTCACAAATTAAAGAACGAAAGTGTAAATTTATCCTTTCGTTGCAATAATTCAATTCTTATTATCTTCACGCGTATCCCATGGTACTCAATTATTGTGTCCATTGAAAGGCCTCAATTAATTATGAAAGTTCAAGTTGGAGTTGGTGTGATCATGTATTTCCTTCATTGTTTTGTATATTTTTACCTTGCAGTTATCTCAACGCACTCTATCAGGGTCACTCTTGAAATATCTTTCAAAGCTCCAGGTAATGAATCCATTGGCTGTGAAACTGTTATTGTCTCTCTGGTCTGTATATTCTATATATAGTTTCCTGCGATGCTGATTTTTTCTTCACACCTGTAATGGGTTTGTAAAAAAAAAATGTTGTCACTAATTTTTATTGTTAACACAGGTGGATGAAGAACCAGCAATCAGAACAAATACCACGATACTACTTGGGAATTTGGCTAGTCACCTTAATGAAGGGGTTCGTAAAGTTTTTTCACTTTTTTGCATTCTTCCCATCATTAGTGTTCTCTTCTTCAAATATAGATAGCAACACCTGTCTAGAAAAAGGACGGATAAATAAATGAAACTGATACATTTATTGGGCTGTTGCAGACACGCAGAAGGGTACTGATTAATGCGTTCACTGTTCGTGCTTTGAGGGATACATTTCCTCCTGCAAGAGGAGCAGGTAGAATAGTACAGTTTTCTAGATGTCCTTCCACTAATTAACATTTATGATTTATTAATTTATCGTTCTTACAACTTTGTCATCTCGTCTCTCTTTATCTCAAGTTTAATACATTAGCATGTGTTTGTTGCTTGCTGGTGGTAGGTATAATGGCTCTATGTGCGACTAGCTCTTATTATGATGCCCAAGAGATTGCTGTTCGTATTTTGCCGAATGTTGTTGTGCTTACTGTAGATCCTGACAGGTTATTACACTAATTCTTCATGGTTATTACCTTACTACTTGTGATTCTGCTCATGATGGTGTTGATATATGTTCTGACTAGAAAACCTGATCGATGACTTCACATGTTACAGCGATGTTCGGTCAAAGGCCTTCCAAGCAGTTGAGCAGTTTTTGCAGATAATTAAGCAGTTCCATGAAAAGGTATGTGTGTTTCTTACGATCCCACATCGGCCAAGTATGGGATTGGTTGGTGGCTTATAAGTCTAAGTGTCCCCTCCTCCCTAAAGCTAGCTTTTGGGAGTGAGTTCTACACTTAGGCCTATGGCATGATATGAGCCTAGTATGGGATAGGTTCGTATCAGGGTTTTTTGCTGCTTTTCTAGTATTGCATACAAGATAACAAACTTCATTGTTGATGTGTTCATGGGGTTTGTTTCTCACTTGACTTTGTTTTTTATTTCTCTCATTGGAAGGTCAATTTTCACTTGTATAACTTTGACAAGAAAACTACAACTATTTTGCTAAATTAATTTTACCACTCTACAGAAGGGGAAAAAATGAATAGAAATCAAATTCAACTTTTCAGCTATTTAGTGGTTTCATTTCGATACTTGAAACCTTCCGACGTCAAAAACTTCATCATACTTTAAGATGAGTTCAAGCATACCATATCCTATGGCACATCCATGAGTTAGTTATCACATCATTGAAATGCCATTTTGTATGGACGTAACCTTAAGTGACGTACTTTACATTTAAAATAAAATATTAATATGTTTCAAAACTAACATAAACTAATTAAAGAGTTTTCAAACAATGACTGTTATGAAGATTACAGGTAAACCACCTTAAATGTTTAGTAGTTGTAGTTTCCTATTCTGAGGTGCTGTTAAAGCGATTAACACAACCCTATAGTACATTGTTAACATTTTTGTCTTTTTATTATTATTATTATTATTATTATTATTATTATTATTATTATTATTTTCTTCTTCTGTAGACAAATGCTGGAGATGACACTGAGCTTACAAACTCAGGAATTTCATCACTTCCAGGCAATGCAAGTATACTAGGGTATGCCTATCTGATTCCTCGTGTATATGATATCAACTTGTACCGTTCATTTTGTACGACTAGATACATTATTATTACAGCATAAACGAGATAGGTCATGCAGTATTTATTAATTAGAAGTTTTCTGCTCAACTTTCAGTAACTCTCTTGAGAGCATCTCCCATGGAAAAAATCTTGTAATGTTTTTTTTTGCTTGACACCTCATTATCCACTAATCTTTGTTTATGAAAAGCCTTCTCACTTCAATGGAAAAGGCTTTTTAAAAGTTTTTTTAACCAACACCTACACACACAACTAACAAATAAAGCTTTTGGGCAAAGACTCGATTTTTACAAACCCATTCATAAAAAAGCTTGACAAAAAACCTCCAAGAAACATTTAAAAGATTTCTTTTGCACAAAAAAACCTCCCATTGGAGATGCTTTAAGTAGAGGTGTAAATTTCAACCCATCTACTTGTAAAGGGGTCAATTCGGGTTATGTGTATCTCTAATGGGTTAAAAAAATTAGCTAAGTCAGAAACGAGTCATATGGGTCTCAAGTCAGCCTTGCATTTTGTTTATGTATAAAACCTCATAAATCATCTTATTCAAACAAATATAATAGATCATTATTGAAATGTATAATTTTTTAATTATATTTGACAAAATATTAATAAGTGATGTATAAAATTTGGACAAAAGTGTTTGGGGCCAAACTGGCCTGACCCAACCTTTTTTGAACCATAGAAAGAATTACATGTTTTGACCTGTTATCTCCCCCGCCCATTTTTTACTACAGGTCAAAACAGGTAATTCTTTCTATGGTTCAAAAAAGGTTGGGTCAGGCCAGTTTGGCCCCAAACACTTTTGTCCAAATTTTAGACATCATTTATTAATATTTTGTCAAATATAATTAAAAAAGTAATACATTTCAATAATGATCTATTATACTTGTTTGAATAAGATGATTTATGAGGTTTTATACATTAAAAAAATGCAAGGCTGACTTGAGACCCATATGACTCATTTCTAATTTAGCTAGTTTTTTAACCCATTAGAGATACACATAACCCATACCACATCTCATTGTTTTACCAGCTTTTGCTTACTTTCTTATATATCTTGGGTTCTTATAGATTCATACATGATAGGTTTCTAAAATACATAATTGATTACAGAAACATGAAGCCTGTTTAACTTGGAAGTATTTATTTCTACACAATCCAGGAATCTTTTTACCTTAGCTGTTATAATTTTTTCTACACTTTTTGCATTGCGAGTAGTTATATCATTTCCATGCTCTTTCCCACAATAATTACAAAGGACTACTTAAAAGATAAGTAGAGTGTTCGTTGCTTCCTTGACATGATATGCAATGTCTCGGTTATGGCGCAGATGGGCCATGAGCTCTCTATCCATCAAAGGAAAACCTTCTGAACATACTACTCCACATTTGGCTGCAAGTTCCAGTGCACCTAATATTTCTGCCGTCGCCACTGCCAGCTCAGGTAACATCCTACATGATTGAATTTATACACCTCTATGTCCATTGATTGCCTCCAATGTGGTGGCCTGGTGGGAACCTGGAGAGGTGGTCGTTACTCATTAGGTTTTGCTAGACTTAATTGGATATATGTTATTCTTACAAGTATATACTATATAATACTGATTTCAGGGGGTGTTTGGGGGGGCTTATTTTGATTGCTTATTTGCTTAATAAGCTCCTCTACTAGTGTTTGGATAAGCCCATTTTATGTTGCTTATTTGCTTATTTGTGAGAGGCTCCAAAATAAGCTTCAATTTCTTGGCGTATTTGCTTATAAGCAATAAGCTCAAGAAATAAGCTCCCCCAAACACCACCTTAAAGTCTGACAGCAAGAAAGCTGACAGCTTTAGATTATTTCATTCTTGATGCTATTTAGTTAATCGGTGAATAGAAATACATTAATTTAATAAATGAATTCGAGAAATTTGAGGTACCAGATACATCACTCTATGTCGGTTAATAAATTCCTTTTTTTTGGGTTATGATAGTGGAACCAGATGTGCAAAGACCCATGGTCCGTGCATCTTCAACTGCTGTTATAGTTGATCAACCTGCGCCTGAGTCACCTACCTCTAATGACGGATGGGGTGAACTTGAGAATGGTGTTATTGGAGATCACGAGAATGATAAAGATGGTTGGGATGATTTCCTGCCTCTTGAAGACACTAATCCATCCCCTGCTCTTGCAAGCATTCAAGCTGCTCAAAAGCGGCCCGTTGCACAGACAAAACCACAAGGTATCATCTACTTTTCATTTTATCACAACTGTACATATTTTTGGAAAAGCACAGCTATTCGTGGGTTTTGACTGCAATATGGAATCCAATGTGCAAAATTAGGTTTTGCGTTCAGGTAAAACAACGGTTTGCCTCATAGCAAAAGTTCAGGTTTAATTTGTTAAGGAAAGAACATTGGACACACGAAATGGAAATGAAAACAAAAATCTAACGGCCCAACAAATTTGTCGTGTTAATCTGGAGTGCCATAATGGTAGGTCGGGTGGGTTTGGAAGTGGGTCAAAATAGGGGATATTTGTACAGGTCGACCCAAACTCTCCTTTTTCATATCTTGTAAGCATTTAGTGTGTCAAATATGTTTAGAAAAATTATAGTTTCTCAATAATGCTTGTTATGATATTACCATTTCTGCTACAGTTTCAAATATGAGACCAAAAACAACACGTGTAACCAGTGATGAAGATGAAGCCTTATGGGGTTCCATATCTGCCCCTCCTCCTAAAGTAGCTTCAAAGCCTCGGAATGTGCAACCCAGTGCCGCCTCGATTGATAACGACGATCCTTGGGCCGCCATTGCAGCACCTCCACCAACAACCAGAGCCAAGCCTTTAGCTGCTGGACGAGGCCGGGGATCTAAACCTGCTGCACCAAAACTGGGTGCTCAGCGAATAAATCGAACATCATCATCTGGAGTATAACATTTTTTCTGAGGATTTGGGATATAGGAAAAGAGAAGAAATATATACAAGATATATGTATATTAGTGTTATTACAAATTCTTTGTAATTGATTGTGTCAGAAAAAGTAGATGATTTTCTTTGTATTTGTTTGTTTGTTTTTTTTTTAATTCTGATGGACAACTTGTTTCAACATGAATTGTCTTTACTTGGTCCAAAAATACTTGATTTGCAATGCCAAATTATCTTATTCTTTCCAATCACTTTTGTCCTTGAATACATATTATAAGATTTACATGGTCTTTGCCTTTTGGGCTTTACTCTGTCATTTTTTTGGGGTAAAGAGCCTTTGTCATTATATAGACGTCCGGATAGCCGAACGGAGTTCGCCTAAGAGCATCTCCAATGCATTAAACTCTATTTCCAATGCATTAAACTCTACAGAGTTTAATGCATTGCTACATCACTGACACATCATCATTGCATATATATACATAAAATCTTCACAGTGCATTGAACTCTACTAATTAATTAAACTGTCAACTCATCGTACTATCTTTAATAACTTTTATGAGTAACTTATATTATATCACACACACACACACACACACACACACACACACACACACACACACATATATATATATATATATATATATATATATATATATATTATTTTATAAACATTTCAATATTTCTAGCACATACAATCACCAAAGTGATTATATATTATTCCTAACCTATTTAAACTCAATACACTATACCAACTCACCTTATTTTATAATATAATATAAATTACTTATATATTTGTATAATTTCATATAACTATTTATAAAATATACTATGATCTATGATCAATATATATGTAATTTATGATAACATGTATGCTTATATTATTCTATAAACCTATCTTGCATGATCATTTATATATTTATTAATCTCATATAAGCATTTTTAAAATATTCAAATCTAAAATTATATTTATATCAATAATGTAGATTATTCAAACTATCTACCTTTTATATTAAATGAGAATATAAGGATTACATATGTTTATAAAATATTCAATTCTAAAATTGTATTTATATCAACAAGGTAAATTATTCAACCGAACTTTTATATCATAGGAGAATCTATAATCTATAATCTATATAATGATAATATTTATAAATTTGGTAATAATTTTACATGTTCAAATATTAATCATTAATTCGCACATTAACTCACTTTAAATAAATTTTAAACAAATAGTAATTTTCTAATTGAAAAGGCTAAAATCGATAATTTATTTAATTAATTTTGTTGCAATAATTGCGTCTCTTATGACCATAATAACAAGTACCTATTTTATATTCGAAAGACATGTATAATGTCAACTATGGCGAATGTATGATGACGCAGCTAATCAATGAGACGTTATCATAATTATGTGGTAATGAAGATGAAAAACTGAATATATTTCAATTAGAATTACAAGTATATAGAATATCAAAACAGTTTAGAATTTTTGTCATTTTTCACTATGTTATATGTAGGATTAAGATTAGGATGTTGTGTTATATAACATTTGATCCTCTATCTATATTGAAATAACTTGAATATCTAATATGTTGGAATTTTTTATTTTTGATATTTTTTGTTAGTTTATTTATCTAAAAAGTTAATAGATTTAAACCCCGCCGCAACGCGCGGGTAAGAAAAACTCGTTATATACAAGTTTGAAAAGTTAAATGTCAACATAGGATTAAACGATTTTAGATGTCAACTATTAATGGTTTTTAGTTAATTAGTATCACCTACAAAGCAGCAAGAATTTAAAAATATATAATTATTATTAATTAATTGTTTATTGAAAGGTTCGTTGAAACATGAATGCAATGTATAAATTAAATGCATACAAGGATATAAAAGAAATAAACATTAATTACATGCAAAGGTCCACTTTTGACAAAAGCCCAAGTTCCGTACATTTAACATTGCGTTTGTTCAGAGACCAACTCATCTTAAGACACATGAATGCGTGGCACCTTTACAATGGTATTCAACTCTCCCAGCTCACACCGCATTTTCTATTAAACTTTGCCACCTCACCCCATTGTAGATGCTCTAACGGGTGTTCTATGAAATATTTGTTCTCAGTTTCATCCTATTAAATCCTCGAGTGATGGTCAACTTTTCAAAATGAAATCAACTTTGATATATGTGATTTGAGTTCGAGTTTATTAATGTTATCGTCATTTTGCGGGTCATATCACTATATTTATTTCACAGGAGCTTTAGCAGTTCAAAGTGTGTTTGAAGATGGATTTGGAGTTGGGGACTAGGACACACTATTTTAAACATATTAATTAATGTATCATGTGCAGAAGAGACATGTATATATACATATTAATTAAAAATGTTGTTATCGCTAATAATATTCATCAATAAACTATTTTTTATAACCTATAATATCGATGAATATTAAGGGAATTTGCTAACATTCATTGTTGATAAATGTGTAGCTTCCACAGAAAATAATATTTCCCTCTAATCCGGATATATATATATATATATATATATATATAAAGTAAGAATAAAAAGAATACATAATACGCCAACATATTTAGAATCTCAAGTCTCAATGCTGGTGCTTTGCACCTGTTTAGATTCAATAGATTGAGATTTAATAGACCAAAAAGATCTCTCGAACCCTTGTGTAGTTGTGTATGCTTCCATAGTTACCATCCAAAAGAGTACATGTAAAATTTTGTCAATAAAATATGGTTTCTAGGCAAATATTTTGTGCAGTATTTCAAAATCTTACCTCTTAAGCAATATTGTGTGATTGTTTAATTTCTCTTCTTGTCTTTGTTGTTACCTCTGGGTCAACCAATTGTGAGATAGCAAACAGGAGATTTGATCTGCTAATCGGGTGAAAGGAAAAGTATTTGCTGTGTGTTTACACTTCTTCAACCTGAACATCAACAACACGCATTTAGAACGATATAAGCCGGAATATCCAAGGAGATACATATACCTCCATTTCATTGTACCCTCGAGAGTGCTACTGCTTTCAAGGTGATGTGTCAACACAGGTTGGGTGGCCCAAAACACTATTTTGTCCAAATACTTGCACATTTTTACTAATATCAAGTCTATTAGATATGATTACAATCATTATACTGTTGCATAACAACCTAAAGTTTTTAATAAAATGATTTATGAGGTTTTATGATTTACATATCCAACCCAATATTTTGGACAAACAGTGTTTTGGGGCAACTCAACCCGTTACTAACACGCCTGCCTACCCGCCCATTATGCCCCCACCTATATTAGAAAGGGAAGCTCCTCTCATAAGAAGAGGTAGTTAGATACCTGTGGGAGATTCATCAACTCGTAAACAGCCTTTTGTGGGGTCAGCTCATTGTCTATTATTCGTGCCACAGCTGTTAAAACTGGCATTTTAACATTGTACTTTTGTGCCAATGCAATCACAGCTCCGGCAGTTGATACACCTTCAGCCACCTATAAATAACATAAGTGTTAAATACCATTTACTTATGAATGGGTCCTGGATTTGGGTTGTTTCATGTAAAGGGGACAACTAAAACTTTTAGTTAAATGGGGAATAGGTTAAAAGTCGTCTACAGTCAACTTTAAATGCATTGAACCTGCTAAATGGTTTTGTTCAAAGATTTAAACTATTTTTGCAATCATAATTAACACATTAATCATATATTAAAAAAAATAAAAAAATGGGACAAAAAAGAGTTTGCAAGTCAACCAACCTGACCCAGCCCATTTATAACCATACTAGAAATTGGGCTTTTGAACCAGAACCTGATAGGTTGATATGACGGGTTATCCAAAACCACCCGTCTTGCTACATCTTTGTCAGCTAACAGATTCTACATCAAGGGTTGGATAGTAACCTGGTTCATGGAGCAGAGAATATCTTCAAGTGTTTCTCCAGAACCTAAACGAACTCCAACAGTTCTATTTCTTGAGAGGCTAACAAAGCATGTAAGCATTATGTCCCCTGTTCCTGATAAGCCGGAGATTGTTGTTGACTTGGCTCCCATCTTCATTATATTCATAACATAGAGCACTAATTAGACACCACAATTACCAAATTATATAAATGCATGTATCAAGACGCGAAGGTTATACACACACCTTTGTTGATAGCCATCGTATCTCAGAACAACCTTGTGCAACAAGGGCTGCCATGGAATTATTACCAAGATCCAGACCTTCCACAATCCCTGCTGCTATCGCGAGTACATTCTTCAGAGCACCAGCAATCTCCACCCCTGTAACATCACTGTGCCCTCAGGAGTTACAAACTGAGATTTGCAAACATAGAAAAGGGTTCCTTTAATAAAATTATATAAAATTTCAGTAAATGGTGAAAGAAGAAGATCCAAAAAGAGGATTAAAATTGTTTGGTACCTTAGAATTGGAAAAACTATAGAGTATCATTTACCTTGTTGTGCTGATTCTCAAGTTTCTAGAAGCTAGGAGTTGCTGGACTGCGTTTGCTAACTTCTTGTCTTTTGACGCAACCACCATTGCTATAAAAACACAAGCAAGACTTTAGGGCCTACTGGGCATCTACCATTTTCATAATGTTAGTCCCATTGATATTAAGGTGGCAAAATGAACATGTTGGGTAACAAGTCACAACCGGGTTCGGGTTAAGATGGTCTTTTTGGCAAGGATAAAGAATGGCCTGGGCATCAGTTATTATCTATAATTTTCCTTGCACGCACTCTGAATCTCACCTGTAGGCAACTTGTTCATCAGCTCGAGAGCAAATGAGGGACCGGAAAGTGCAACAAAAGGTTGTCTGGAGTTTCTTAGTGTTTGTGGAATTATCTGAGACATCATCCTCAGCGTGTTTAGCTCTAATCCTTTGCTAAGAGATATAAAAGGAAGCCCCGGTTCTACATACTCGGCCACACCCTCCAGGAAGGAAGAACTGAACTGCAAGATAAAGTAGATTAATAGAGTTGCACTAACTCATATTTGATTTAATAAACAATTTACTAACCAAACAGCTCTGTCAGCCATATTGAGAAGTATATTCGTGTAACTGAACTTAGGAATTCTTATAAAAGGTCTGTCAATTAAACTGAAAGACGATTCTGATGAATTAAAAACCTGTACTGGTACAGCATGAAGGCAAAAGTCTGCGCCGATCAAAGCAGTTTTTGCATCTGTAGTTGCAATGACATTTTCTGGTAGCTTATGGTCTGGAAAATATTTACTGCCAACAGGTAAAATCAAGGTTTGAACTACATTAACATACTTAAACTACAAGAGTTATCTTGAGATGAGAATGCAATCGATACAAATCTTACCCATTACAATGCTTCTCGTTAATAGATTGGCAAATTTGAGGATCCCGTACAAGCATATTTACTTCCATCTGTGCCTTTCTACCTGCAACATGGGAAGCCATAGCCGTTCCAAAAGATCCACCACCTAGCACCACCACCTAAAATCCATTCAGAAAATACATAGCATATAATGTTAAAAATCGATTCAACTTGTCATCACAATGACTTACTTAAAATGTGCTGAACTTACATGTGATTTTATTGATAGAAAACTCTTAACAAGTGATGCATGTCCTAGCAAAGCACTATTTAAAAGGTACAGTAGTATATTTACCATGATACCATAGTAACGTGCAATTTGCACACGCGCTTATGTTTCCCGTTAAATTGTCCAAAAACTTGCTCATGACAAATCGATTAGTATACTTTATATCATAGGATAACTTATAGGTTTAAAAATTCATTCATAAACATTATAAACCAAGCTCACTAAAACTTAACAATGCAGGTCCTGAATTACAGAATAATTCATCTCAAACTTACCCCAAGGGCTATCCCGAACAATATCGTCCAGCATATTCTTTAAAATGCGTTAAAGATAAGTAGTATTTTTAAGATCATCTTCTATATATCTCTCGTTTCAACAGGCAGGCAAACACATGAATGCAATTTAAAAGCTCAAATCTATAACTATTTAAGGCACTACATATTGATCTCATAACTCCTAATTTTCCGTAACAGGATATATACTACTCTATATTAACAATTAGATTAATATTTAGTAATTAGGTTATAATTTCATACTTTGAAGTATATTTACTTTATTTGTTAGTCCTATTAATAATAATGTCTCAAAATTGAGCTACTAACCACACAAATTGTAAAACGTACATAACGGTATACATATATATATATTATATATATATATATATATATATATATATATATATATATATATATATATATATATATATATATTACAATACATCTAATTACAAAATCATATAGCGAGATAAATTACTTTATTTGTACGTTCTAGAACGTCCGTTTTGACTTTTGACCGCCACGACCTTGACCACCGGACGAGCTTCTCCCATGCGACTCTAACAATTTTCTGGCGGTCTCTAGTGGTGCTAGAGACTTCAAGCGACACGTTCACGTCCGTAGAATTCTGCTCCGGCGGCGGCGGTGGTGGATTGATTGCTGCGTAACACACAGTCGAGGTGTTGTGTAGAAGAAGAACTGATTGTGCAGGTTTTGGTGTTGGATTGAAATTAGAGTGATGTAGGTTGAAATCTAAACATGATGATGAATTGGTGGTGAAGAAAGAGGAGGTTGATAACGGAGGTTCGAGGAGAGACGCCATTGTTGTTATCAGTGTGTCATTTTAATCGCATTCCGTTGAGTTTGTTTCAGAAGGTTTTAAACCCCACGTTTTTAGGATTTTAAAATGAAAAGTGATACTGTACAAGAGTTCTCATCTTATTTAAGGGGTGATGATTTATTTTGACTATACACCCGTACAACACTACTGTAAAACTCATTTAATCATTTGATGAGGTATGGATAAAATAAATTAATGTACGTTAAAGGGGGGCTCTTTCTATTTGGACCAAGAAAAACACTACAAACCATGACTACTATGATTTTACGTTAAAATTTAAAGAGACTGTAAAAATAATTTTTTTTTCATTTTCAATTTTATCATATGTTACAAATATTAAGCAAAATAAATAATACAAATATTTTTAGAATTTTATTCTTTTAAATATGAAATTAATTTATATACAAAAAATATATATATGATACACAACTTAAAATTATGTATCACAACTTTTTAGTGTAATATTGTGATACACACTAAACTTTTTATAACATGTATCACATTTTTTTAGAAAAAAATTATCTCATCTTAAACAGTATAAAATTCTAATAATTTTGATATAATTTTTTTATCAAAAAAATTAGATAATCTTAAAATTAAAAATAAAAATATACGTTCATACCCTTCTCACTATAAGAAGTGTTCTTATTTAAATCTTCCCTTAAACGCGTATTATTTTGATTTTTATTTTATTGCCTTCTTGATGTATGTATTGATGTATTAATATGATAGTCAAAGACAAATTATTTTAACTTTCATCTTGATATTAATCTTTTTTACAAAATAAAATAAAAATAAAAATTAAGTTTACAACGTTAGTCCTAAAAATTATTGTAAGCATTATTTTACTCTTGTTCTAATATAATTATAAGATAAGATAAGAATAATAACAATAATAATTTTTCTTTTAAGACTTTAAATAGATAGAGTTAAAAAAAATAAGAATATATTATTATGTTCAATTTATTTTTAACTACTAATACGTCAACATATTTTTAGTCTCAGATCATAATAAAATTTATAGTATTTTAGATTATAAAAAAGAAAAAAAAAAAAAAAAAAAGAAGTTTGGATCAAAACTGAATTATTAATTTATTAATTGTTTTGAAAATAAAGTATTGGTTATTGATTGATGTGACGTGATTAGAGAGCTTCAAAACCCTTAAAGGGGGTGTTTGCATTGCTTATTTTTTAAGCTCACGAAAATTGTATTATATAAATGTTTTTAGTTAAAATGATTTTCTAGATTTTGAATTTTACTTTTATGATTTTTATGTCAATATCTATTTTTTAGCTATAGAAGCTATAGTTAAGTTGTGAAGTATTTCTTTTAAAATATAACTAGTATAAGATTCACCTAACACGGTGGGTTATGATATTATTTTATAAACGATCTCGATAAATAGATGATAAACCTAAAAATTAATACGGGGTGTTCGATTGTTATACATAAGCAACGCATTAACAACTTTTAATGTTAATGTTTTTAAGATAAAAAGTTTAGAAATTTAACTTTTAAAACATAATGTCTAGATAGATTATTATGCGGTATTCATTTTAACTGTCACATTTATTTTTATTTATCATATATAAATAATAGTTAAAATTTGTTTTAATATTTTTTTCTTGAACACTTTTGAGTTGTCTAATTAACAATTAATATAAATATGTTTGACTTATAATTAGTGGGTAAAGTAAATACTTTGTATAAAATATTATATACTTTTGATAGAAATAGTAATTGAGTAATCAATTTCTATAGTTGAAATATCACTAATGAATGGTAGAATAAATATTTCTAATATGATAAAGACTAAGTTTTAAGTCTATATTACAAATGTTTTATAAGGGTTTTAGATTTTAAACTTTCAACCCAAAACTAAAATTTCAATTATAAGTTTTCAGCTCTAACTATTAGCTAGTAAACATACACTTGATACAATTCTCGTTCAATATCTTCCTCCACATGTGGAATGGTTAACAAATAACTGAATTTACTGTCTTTTCTCGTTATTCCAACTCAAGAATTGAATCTTAATATTCATTGATTCATATTTTTTTACTCTCTCATTTCACATCTCTTATTGTCCTCTCATTTTTGAACCTGATAACACACCCATTATGTCTTTCTTCGTAAGTCATCCGGTTAAATTTCAATTTTAAGAGCATGTATCACCTATAAATATCGGTACGTTGCTAGAAATGACACCATTGTATTCATATTCTTGGCAAAAATATGTTGTAGATGATATAAATATTAGTACTAGTGTAGATGCTTCACCTCAATTTGGTAATTTACTAAATTAAGGAAAATCATGTGAGATAGGAATGTAGGATATACCCATTATCCCATTTAGAGCATTTCCAGAAGTTTTTTTTTTTTAATTTTTTAGCATTTTTTTAAGAGGTTTTAGTCATTGAGCTTTATAAAAAGCTTTAACTCCAAGTAGTGAAAAACTTTTTTGTAGTTAAGATAGATTTTTGTAATTAGGTTTTACTTTTTTGACAACTCATTAAAGTAATAAATGGATTACTTTTTTGTAATTATAAAAAACCTTTTCAACGTTGGAGTTAAAATTTTTTATAAAACTCAATTACTAAAACCTCTTACACAAAAAATGCAAAAAAAACTAAAAAAACTCCCCATTGGATGCTCTTTACAAAATTGAAATCTATGGAAACATAATATATTTAAGAGATCCTTGCTAATAATTTATTTATAGAATAGATTGGCAAAATAAATGTATTTTAATCTGGTTGGGGGAGATTACTAATATCTTGATCATCCACATTTGTTTTTCAGTAAAATAAAGGATAGGAGTTTTTTAATCAAATCAAATACTTGACATATCATTGCCAACATTTGCTTTACTATCACGTAACCTCCGCTGTTTGTGTTTCATGATGTTGTACTGTACAATACGATAAATCACAGTTGGTGATGTACGGATCAAATCCGTAATTTCCAATCAAATCATAAAACCGGTAAAAACGTAAGTAATAAGTACCATAATCAGAATAAAAACATGATGAAATAAAATCAAATACCATAAATGAACAAAAATGTAGATACAAAACTCAATAACTTCCTCATCCACTAGAAACAAGAACAACTCAGCACAAAAACATTCTTCAATTCTTCAAAATTATTAAAACTAAATACAAATGGAAACCATATGGGGCAACAAAGTAGCACTAGTAATAGCCATGATGATGATGATGGTGATGATGATGATGATCGAATCCAAAACAATGCAAAAGAGGATAACAAGCAACAGAAACACACCTTCCAATCATCCCAAATATTGATGAAACCAACATACAAGGACAACAACAGAATGCCATCAGTGGATTATCAAATGAATCATGATGATGGTGATGATGCCCATGATGATGATGATGCCCATGGTGACCCATTCTCTGATCAAACCTTTTTTCTTGTTTTATTTATCTGCCGTTTAATGCCAAAAATTGATGTAGAATTGAGATAAGAGTTGTTCACTGTGTGTGTGTGTTTTTTTTTTCTCTCTCTTTTAAATTGATAGGTTGGAAATTTATAGGGGAATAAAACTTAGGGAGTAAGGATTAAATGCAATTTTCTGCGACTGGTACGCATTTATGATTGGACCCTATGTGACATTTTATTGGTTATGAGACTTATGAAATGTGAGGTGTTTGGATGTCGGCACAAATACGTATCTTCTAATCTAATCTAACTTGTAAAATAAAATAATCAGTTAAATATTTATACGCTTTCACATGTCTTTTAAGTTTTCAAATTTAATAGTTTTTTATACACTTCATAGGTGTACGTTTTTACATGACACTTCACTGGTTACTACATAGATTTGTATGGTGACACATTATTGAATGGAATTTACTGTATGTAAACCCTTAAAGTTAGGGTAAGGTTAAGAGGGGCAGGAGTGCCAGTCCACTCTCCATTTCAACTCTTCATTTTTTCGATCAACAATTTTGATCACTGCATTTTAATTTCATAACATTTTAAACGTAAAATTCATTGAATTTAAAATGCAGTAAATCTGTGTAAAATGCAGTGAATTTAAAATGTATTGGATCTTGATTGAAAAAATTAAGGGTTAGAGGTTAATTTTGTCTCTCATACCCCTCATATTTGCTCATTTGAATCTTAAACTAAGAGCTATGGATAAAAGATAACTTCCAACTAAATTTAATTTAGACAAATTTAAAAAATCCAATTAACCACCCACGTTCAATTCCTTCTCAAAAGTCACTTTAATTTTATTTTCCTTCTTTTTTTTCTCAGTAACAAAAAGAAATTCAATTCAAATAACTGCAAATGCTTGCAAAAATTCACCGGGACAAATCAGTATAAAGACGAGACTTGAAAACCTCAAAGCAAAGATAGTATTCCGTATATTTTTTCCATTTGATGCTAGTATATGTTTGTTTTATTGGCTAATGTAGATTAATTAACTAGTATATGTTTGTGTTTTGTCTATATGATGTCAATGGTGCTTTGTTGCTACTTTGTGAAGAGAAAAAAGAACATGACGGTGGTGGGAAAACAGTTGAAGGGAAATAAAACTGACTGAGACATTCACTTTTTGCATTATAAAAGGACGTGGGTAGTTATTAGAGATTTTTTTAATTTGTTTAAATGAAATTTAGTTGAAGTTATCTTTTATCTATAGCCCTTAGGGCTACATATAGCAAATTCTTTGTTTAATATAGAGTGAGTATGAGCGGTTAGGGACGGATATGGATAAAAACCGCTTCATAATCAAAATTTTAATTAATCAATGTTTTTAACTGTTTGGTTCGGTTAATAAACATATTGGTTAATTCGGTTAATTTGTTTGATTTTTAGATATAACGCGGTTAATTCAGTTAACTGTTTACGGTAAAAAAAATGTTCAACGGGTTTTTGTGCCCAATACATTGCAGATTAACATTTAAATATAAGAGTCATTTTTTTTTTCTTCAATATTTCGAGCTCAAAATAAAAGCAGATCAATGTCATTTCACAACCTTATGGGTAGCTAATTTAGTGCATTTTTAGAACCTTAAATATAGCATATTTAATAATGTTCTAATAGTAAAAAATAAGATGAAACTTCAAGCAGTTTTTACATCGCATATTCATACAGAAAATCATAAATAAACTAGAAGCATAAAATTTTAATTAATTGTGATCAGTTTATAATATATTTTATCTAACCTATAATATATTACAAATATAGATATAATATTTTTAAGGTGAAAAAATATTTGTGGGGCGCTGTGGTTAAAATGATAACCAAGGTCACGGTTATATGTTCAGTTTGGTTAATTCGGTTCGGTTTGACGGTTAATACAATTATAGTTTGATTAGTTTGGTTTTCTGCTCGATCCTAGTTTAATACATAAGAAGAAAGAAATGTAACGTTTTACATGGGATTCAGACAAAAAAATAAAATAAAAATTAACATATTATTTAAGCTTTGCCTTTTCTTTTTCTATATATCATTCAGAGTATTTTGTAAGGCCGGTTATTTGTACACTACAAACTTATAGCCAAACACCACCAATTATGATTGAAAGTGTTGTACAATACAACAATATGATGCATATTTATGATATCTTCAATATGTGCACCAAATAATTACACAATGTGTTCAAATAATATTGAAAGAAAATGTGTATTTCATCTTCAATGTATGCATTAAATTTTCACAACATATATTCATATCTAACTTATTCTATACTATATTTTTTTATTAAATTTGTTTCAAGCAAGTTATTTACACTAGATACATATTAGTTGAATAATCATAATTTTTAATGTTATAGTTAGTTAACTAAAATATTTAAACAACTAAAAGTAAATACTAATAAAATTAAAAATATATTTAATATAGAACAAATTTTGAAGGTCTCAACTAGCTTATTTTAATAAAATACTATTTATGAACCTTTTTTTACTTTTTATTTTTATAAATTTGACGTGGTGAATAGTATTATAATAAATTTAGTATAAAATGAAGTTGTGAATAATATTACACCAAATCTTTACACGTCTTAGTTCGAAGACAATTATATCAAATATTAACACCGTTTGATAATTGTGTTCTAACGCATTTAGAAGATGATTTTAGTATTGTATTGGTGAAATCTGATTGAATGATTGTGTACAACTTACTATCCATTTCATAAAAGTACAACGAGTGGAGAGTCAAATTTTCAACGTTCAACCAACTTGAACGTCGAGACCTGCGTTCAACCACTCCCCACCAATGTTCAACTTCGGCGTTCAAATTCGAAGTACAAAGTAGAACGATACATTCAAGGTTTCAACCTCCTTTTTGTTTTTCCTCGTTTCCTTATTTTTGATTTGTTGAAAATTATTTCTGTGAGCTCGTTGATAATTCGCCACTATTAAAAAAACCAATTTACCCCCAAGAACGTAAAAATTAATTATCTCATAAACGACAAATCAAAAAATTATGAAAATTGCATCATAAAATTCGACGTTTTCTCCTTTTCAATTAGACATCTCACAAGGTATACTTTCGACGAGTTTTTTTTTCTTCATTTTTTGGTAGGTTTTATAAATTATTAACACACGTGTTAGTGTTTAGTTGTACATTTGATTTAAGGTTATGGTTAGGGTTTAGAGTTTAGGTTTTAGCAGGGTTTAAGGTTTAGGGTTTAGTAGGATTTACGGTTTAGGGTTTTGTAAAGCGTTTAGGGTTTAGGGTTTTGTAAAACGTTTAGGGTTTAGGGTTTGAGGTTTGAGGTTTTTTACCCTAAACGCAACATGTTAACACATGTACTAGTAATTTGTAAAACCTACCAACAAAAAAAAAATTCGTTAAAGTATACTTTGTGAGATGTCTAATCGAAAAGGAGAAAATGCTGAATTTTATAGTACAATTTTTATAATTTTTCAATTTGAAGTTTATAAGATAATTAATTTTTATATTATTTGTGCACGTGACATGATTTTAATAGAATAATTGGGTTTTTATACGGACACAATGGCATTGATTCCTCCATAATTTGAAAATTTATGATCCCATCGCTGATATTTCAATTGAAAATTAAACCTTTCCTCTCAAATCATCTTCGTGTTAAACTTCACTCTTCTCTCTCAAAAGTAAAGGAACCCCATTTTGTGCTCTAAGTTACTAAATTTTAGTTTTTTAAGTAAAAACCCACATGTATGGTGTTTTTATTCTCAAAGTTGATGTGAATTTCTAACTCTCAAGATCTTTAAATTTCATACTTCATTCGCACAAACACAAACGCAAAAACAAAACATAATCATGTTATTCCTTAATCCCACTCTTTAATCTCCCATTTATCAAGAAAAACCCCTAAAATTCTCAATCTCCACAAAAATTAACTAAACCTTTCCAATTTCCCTTCGTACTAACCCTACTATCTCCCCAATTTCACAATCCCTAATTCATTTTCACCATCCGTGATCCCTTCAAGCCCCGAATTCAAAATTCAAAATTCAAAATTAGGGTTAGGGTTTCTATCCTTTTACAAAATAATGAAATCTAAAGAGACTAATTTAGCCCTATCACACCACCACCAGCTTCTGTTCCAAAACAACTCAAATTCAAGTTTCCGGAGCAACCCTCCCGGGTCCGGACCCGATCCTCCTGCTGTAGGCACTACCCGTGAGTTGACCGGCTTCATTGACCATCAACACCGGTTATATAAACCGGAAAATGAAAATGAGCTCCGGTCGAGTATCTACAACTCCGGTCCAGTTCACCAGAATTGGAATGGTGGCAATGGGAGAGATTCGGGTTCCGGTTCGGGTTCAACGAGTGCCGATGGATCGGATGGTAAATAGTAGTGATAATAAGAATATAAATATTTATAATAGTCGTGATATTAATAGGCATAGTATTGAATAAGATGGGAATGTGAAATTAAATAAAGCTTCTTCTTTGGTAAGTTTTTATATATGATTTGCTAATTTGAAATTTGAAATTCAATACTTATTAATATGGACTTCTAACTGTTTGATTATTATGAGTTTATTTATCTGTTGTTGGATTAATTTGCTTGTGGTTGTGAATTGTGATTAACTTTTGTGTTAGTAATTACGTGATCGTATGAATTTGCTCATTGGATTGCACAAAATGCTTGAGTGGCTATAGTACAACTAGGGGGATTCATTACTGCTTACTTCATTGAACTTGATGCTAATTTATGCAAAGAAGTGAAACTTTGTTGCATTTTTAAATCGAAAAAGTGAATATTGCATTCATTTTATGTAAAACAAAGTGTATTGAGTTGAAACATAGCTGTATTAATTGGTCATGAATTTACTTGGTTGCATTCATTTGTAAAAAATTGAAACCTGGTTGTATTCTTACATATTTGCCCTGTATGAATTATTTTAGCAAGTCTAATATTATGAAATAAGAACTTTATAAGTTTTTACCCTTTTGCTTTCCCTTATCAGATATTGTGTATGGGTTTATTAATTTTTTTTCTTATGGGTGAATTAGGTTCTAGTAGGGAAGTAGGGAAGGTAGCAAGTGTTGTGCCATCAGGAAATGATATAAATGATGTAAGACCTAGTTCAAGTGAGAATCATCAGCAAGAATTGAGCCAGTACCCAAATGCTGTTGCACTTGTGGACCGTAATGGTGATTTATACTATTCTTCTCAGTATCTTCATGGTATGGAGGGTTCGGGATTGGGGCTTAAAGATACGACGGTTGAAAATAGTTGCGGGTTCAGTGGAAGAAAGGATGTTTCTTATTCAGGTGAATCCGGGGACTCCTTGAGAACAATACTCTCAGATCCTATAACGTGAGCTTCTACAAATTCATCGTTATAATCATTTTAATTGATTCAACAAAGAATTTAATTTTTATTTTTTGATTAAATGAAGGTCAATATCAAGCTTGTGTGTATAACTGATATCCCAAAACCTATTGATGATATGCATTGTAATGCAACCTGATGGTTTTGTGTTCATGTAGAGGAACACTTATGGATGATGCTATGATATTACCTTGTGGTCATTCTTTTGGTAGTGGTGGAATGCAGCATGTTATGAAGATGGTAAGTTTTGATCATTTGTCTTTAATATGAATACTACATATTGTACGTTTCAATAGTTTCTGCTTAAGCATTCACGTATAGTGTGTACATGCATAGTTATTATGTTAATGTTACTTTTTGGCGGTGGGTTATAAATTATGTGCTGACTTTCTTTTCATTCACCCATTTTTCAGAAGGCATGTTATACTTGTTCACACCCCGTGACGGAAGGCTCAGTGGCTTCAAATCTATGTAAGAATATTTATCCATCAATGGTAGAATCTGTCACCTTCATGTTGTCACACAGAGTTGCCATTGTAAGTAACACGTAATGTGATCCAGGAAACTTTTGTGTGCCCATACTGTAAGATAAATTATTAGCCTTGGTTTACGGTGAACGATCACAGTTTACATTTGTTGCTTAATTATCATTAAAATAAATTTGTACAAGTATATAGTTAGTGTTTTGGAGAACCGTACTTACCTGTAATTCCAAACAAGTGAACCGTTAGTTTAACCCCTTTAAAATATCTACCATACCGTCTTTTTATTAACCAAAACAACAGTTAACATAAGATGACACTGAATTACCTTTAGATTGTTGGGATTTACTATAAGTGGCAGAGTGGGCGGTAGGACAGGTTGAGTAACAGGTTTTAATGGGTTTGGGTCTGAACAAGTTATAACATATTATACCGGCCAAACGGTTCTGGTTGACCCACAAATTTTTTACCTTTATCTTGGTTTTAATGGGTTTGGGTCTGAACAAGTTATAACATATTATACCGGCCAAACGGTTCTGGTTGACCCACAAATTTTTTACCTTTATCTTGGTTTTTGTAGAAGTAATTATTTTAAGTAAGTTTACAAAAACTATATTCTTAAAATACTAATATAATTTTCTTGATTAAAGCGATTTAAAAAACTGTAAGCATCTAAATACACTTTGGGTTGGTTTCAACCTGTTTAATTAATCATCCATTAGAGCTGTTTCGATATTGAGCTGTTATTTAGTTTATCCATTTGTCCCGCTAGAGGTAAAATATAACCCACATCAACCCATTTATCTGTAAATTGGTTGAAACGGCCTCCTGTAGAATTTATTTATTCTCAAACTAAGTTACACATCTTCTTCATTCCTAAACTTGCAAAGGCCAATGCATCAAAATTTAAAATGCGGTTGACCGATAACCGTAGTCCTTGACATATCTGAGATGAATCCAGTTTATATGTAGTTTTTGACCTATTGTTGACAAGCTATACATTTATGATCATGTACTTTTTGGTCTTATTGTGTAGCTCTGCGATCTGCTATTTTGGCATTTCGTAGGGAGGACGAGTTGCAAGGTCAACATGCATCTAAAAGAAGAAGAGAGAGATTAGACCAGGTTTGTTTCTTTGCAGAGTTAATCTAAAAACACAGTATTTTTATTTTTAATCCGGGTTCGGTCCGGTCGTAAAGTCTTTCTTGTATACAAATTTAATGTGTTAAATATGATTGCAAACACTGTTTTTATGACAATAGTCAAAATCTTTGAATAAAATGATTTAAGAGGTTGTCTGCACGAAAAGGGACTTTAGGCGACTTTCAATTCCTTCGACGCATTTGACCTGCTCTCCATTTAACTAAAGTTTTCGATTTGACCCGTTTGAGATAAACACAACCAAAATCGACCCATTCATAAAATGGGCCCACATCCGTTGTTGCAAATTGCATTACAACAGTCATCTCAATGAATGCAGGACAAAAGTAATTACAATGATCCAATGTTCATGAACACACCAAGAGGCAGAGGCCTTCAGTTTCCATTGTCTCAGGGTGACCGCGTTATTATCAAGGTTTGTGTTAACTTACATTATGAAATTCTCAAATGTTTTTGCTTGCTTGCAAAACTGAAACACAACGAACCAGGGAAACAAGAGGACCCCAGAGCGTTTTGTTGGTTGTGAGGCTGTTGTCACTACTCAGTGTTTAAATGGATGGTGAGTCTCTTTTCTTTCTTGATTTCTCCATCTTAATCATCGATTATATATTCTGGTCTTGTATAAACAAAATAATTAGAAATTTCTTGACACAATGTATGCATAGGTCCGTCAAATATTGTTTATCAAAGATGTCAAATACATGTAACGTTTACACATTGGTTATAATTTAGCCTGCTTCATGTGTTGCGTTCAGGTATGTGGTGAAGACATTGGATAACGCGGAGAGCATTAAAGTGCAATATCGCTCATTAGCCAAAGTTTCCAATAATTCATCATCACAGCCAAGTTCAAGTAAGATGACACCAAATTGGCTCTAGTGATACATTAAACCCAACTCTCAACAGCACCACCCCACCAGTTGGGGCTAAATGTGTCATCTATCTATAAATATATTAGCAAGTATATAATACAAATATTATCACGTAGCAAGTTTTGCAGATGTACTACAAGTGTTCTTTGTATTTTTTTATTTTTATTTTTTATTTTTTGTAAATTGTAGGATGTCCTTATTAAGACTTGATGTAAATATGGGATTTGTATTTTGTGGCAAGACAGTCGAATCTTATGGTTGATCACAAATTTCTATTTATTGGAAGGTGAAGTTACAACTTGTATTGGAAAGTGCGACATGTGGATCAAGAATTTTTGTTTTATTCATGTTGGAGCCAATGAGCGAGCGAAATGCTTCAACCAGTGTGTGCATAATGTCTTTCTTGATGTTATTTTGGTTACTGTTAAAAGTACGTTCATCGTTTATCACCATTAGCGAACAAATTGTTACATAACGTTGGATGTGATTTCCTATTGGCTGCACTTAATTCACTGAGAAAAATGAAGTATCACTTGAACAAAATTGCTAATCTACCTTAATTTTACTTGATAATGTAAATTTGAGGTAAGCCAAATCTGGAGCTTTATAAACATCCGGTAAAGGGGTAAACTCAGTGGAATTAGCAAACCGTCAAGGCATCAATCGTGATAACGACTTAGGTTATTATACACTGGATTTGGATGGGGAGCTGATAGATACAACACATAAAATGATTCATACACCAATATTATGCTAATATATACTTGTACTGTGAGCTTCAAATGTTGTACAGTTTGGTGTATGCAACAATTTCTTTATTGTATTTATCATGCCTCAATTAGTCGTAGATTTGACCAAATGCTAGTAATTTGTAAAAAAAACACATATGGAGTACTAATTTTGATAAAATTTGCCGTTTTATTAAAATTTGTTTGTTTTTTATTCAGCGTCTTTATTTTTTATATACAATTACATTTCAAAATCTCGTTTTTAAATAATTGACATTTTTCTTATAAGTTCCCAAAAATAAGTTTCTAAATGCGGTTTATAAAAGGAAGTAATTTGTAAATTAAAAATAGTAATTTGTATGCATATTGTCATTTCTGGGTTTCGGATCCTAGGGTTTCAATGGCGTCAGTGCTCGATCCTGATATCCTCGAACAAATTCTAATCCTTTTAGAGGTTAAGGATTTGATCCGATTCAAATCCGTTTGTAAGTCATGGCAATCTTTCATTTCCAGTTTTCATTTCATTAAATCACATTTAAACCATTATTACCAAATTTATCACCACAATCCTAAAAATGAACATAGAAGAATGCTTATATGAAGCTTAATATATTGTTATAAGTTCAGTTACAGAGTCAATGACCTAACTTTTGATTTCAATAATTGCACATTTATTGGCTCTTGTAATGGGTTAGTTTGTATCTCACCTTTTGATGCTCAAGTTTTAGTAGCTAATCCCTCTACCAGAGAAGTTAGAAAATTACGAATTCCGCGAGTAACGGATGTTAAGGATTTATGTTGGGGGTTTGGGTATGATCAGTCTGCGGATGATTATAAGGTCGTGTTAGGGTTTAAGAAAGATAAGGATAAGGATGTGATGTGTTTTCAAACGTTGACGTTGCGATCGGATGTTTGGAAAGATGTCGGTGTGTTAAAATGTGTGAGTATTAGTTACGTTGGTAAGTTATGTAACGGAGGGATTCATTGGTTTACGAATGATCGAAAAAAATAAGAGAGTGATTCTTTGTTTTGATTTATGTAAAGAGGAGTTTAAGGAGATTCCGCAACCGGATGATGTGAGATATGAATGTGGTTACACTACTCGTTTGGAGACTATCGGAGGATGTCTATGTGTTGTATTTCCCATTTGTTGTTTTAAGTATCGTATATGGGTGATGAAAAAGTATGATGTGAAAGAGTCTTGGGAGTTGTTTCGGTATATTCCCGAGAGTTGTAGTGACAATGCACAATTTCTGAATACTCTGATGGGTATGTTTGGGCGTTCATTTGGTCATGATTTATGGTTTCCCAATAGCTTGGATGATGTTGGTGCTTCTATGTTTGTGACGAGCCTTGTATCTCCCCATGTTAATGGGGCATTGAAGAGAAAAAAGATGACAATGGTTAACAAGAGTGATAAGGTAGGTTTTAATTTCAATTATCATGTTAAGTATCAATGCTCTAATTAAAATTTTGTTGGTATTGATCTCATCGACCATGTTTCATATTTATTTACACTTGCATTTATTGAAAGTTGAACATTGATCATAGTTAAGGTATTATTTTCCCTATTCTACATACATATAGTGGTGGCTGTACCACTACAATCGGTAGAGCATGGGATTCCTTAAACTGCAATATCTTTCTCCGTAGTTAGAAAGTAATGTTCTGTTATTGACTATTGATACTGCCACGTGATATATCTTATTAATGTTTTGGTTAGATAACCCTAAGGGGGTAGCCTAGTGCTAACGGCTTGAGATTCTCCAAAGAAGGTCCCAAGTTCAAATCCCGTCAGCTGCAACTCCTTGGGGCCAGCCGCCCAGCCTAAAAATCCAGAATCATGGAGGGGTGGTTTGCTCGGTTCCACGGGTTTGAACGGTATTCATAGACACCTCGGTTTGCCTGCCAGGTCAGCAAAGTTGACTTGGGAGGGATATCACTGGTTATCCCCAAAAAAAAGATTCATTTGAAGTTCAGTATCATCCCTTGTTAATTTTGTTAAGCGGGCTAGATTCAATAGAATTGTTTTATGAATCCGTCTGTTATCCTGATATCTGCCATATATGATTCTCTGTCTTTGTTTAATTAGACTGACACTGCCACCCTCTCTGCTTTTGGTGGTGTGCAAAAGGTGGGATGGTAAAGCACTTAAATTCTTATGGTCGTTTGACAATCTTTATAGAAGTAACTTCCTCTAGAATCCAGCATGAAGAGATAGGTGAAGTTGGTTGTATCGGTTGGGAGATTAGATTAGTCCTCTGCTGAATATTGGTGCTGCATATATTGTTTAGAATTGTCAAGCTATCTCACGTGTAAATATATCAAATGAGCTTTCTAGTAACCTGATACTGTCATACTGGTATTTGTGTGTTTGTGGGCTCTTCTTTTGTTGCTGAATGTTGTTGTTCCTGGAACGTAACTGGTAATGGAAGGTGGCTTTGAGTTCCAGTTCTTGTACTATTCCAGGAACTCTTGCTATAAATTTAAATTAGTCTTTCATCTAATTATCTTATAGCTACGTTTTCAATCGTAACTCTTATTCACTATTTAAATTTACAGTAATTTCACTCGCTTCTCCTTTTGATTTCGCAGTTAATTAAGAGAGATGCTTCAGTTCCTGAGCAAAGTGCCAGATTGTGATGCTGTTGAAGAAGTCAATATGACAGGACATTGCTTTAAAGAATCTTGCTTCTGTTAACATCTATCTTCCTAGTTCCCATGCTTCGTGTTTAGTTTCTGCCGATCAACTTCTTTTTGAAGGATACATCAACTGTTTGATGGATTTCAGTAACTGGTGTTTGATGGTTTTTATAACTATATATTTTTAACTTTTTTATAAGTAATTATATGTTCAACCTGTTTCCTCTGTAGCAAACCTTTTATTTTCACGATTACTTTGACCCGTTAGAGATGAAACATAACATGAACCTACTCATTTTTGTTATATATCTATATCTATATATATTATTATCTATCTATCTATCTATATATATATATATATATACATACTAAATAAGTATAAACGAAAACACCATAATTTGTCATGTAAATTCGAATGCCACGTGGCAACATTTAAATTAAATAATTTAAGTTAATGTACATAGTTTCCTATTTCTATAAGAATATGAGTTAGCAAACGGATACAAACATGAGAACTATTATCTATTTAATTATATAGAATATAAATAAATATGTTAACTATATATTAATTAAAGTTATAAATCTTGTAATATTAATATTATTTAATTCCTTAAAATTACCAAACCGATGTGCATGCAATTGGTACTACGTAAGTACGTATTTATTTTGGTGTATTGGATAACTATAGAAATTTATATTTTATTAATTTGAAATTATTAATATCTACAAAAGAAGTAGTGAGAATTATGACTATATACATTAATCGATTGATTACATATATTTTACAATTGACAATACTATTTATCTCTAACTCATGATTAATTAATTAATTCTTTTGAATTAAAATAAATATAAATGTTTTATTTTTATACTATTATTACTACTACTTATTAATTGTTATCATCACTATAAATATACATATAATAAAATAATACGTAATAATATGTTTGTATATATGGAGAGAGAAGATTTGAACAATTAACTTAGACTGTTGTCAATGGCTTCTATCGGTTTCAAACCGATGAAAGTCTCCCAAAGTGACACCGATGGCACCGGTTAATCGGTTTTTACTCTTCAATTTTTCGACGAAAGGGAGTGGGTTCAGTGGGACCCATTTACTATTTTTCTTTATTTTATTTTTTTCAAAACTAGCTGTGGATATTTTTAAGAAAAAAAATTTAATTTTTTTTTAACTCTTTTATCCAACCCCAAACATACTATAAATAAACACACAACTAAACTTTAATTCACACACACTTAGTTTATTTTATTGTTTTCAATAATGTATTTTTTTTTAATTATTGTATTGCATTATTTTAATTATTGTATTGCTTTATTTTAATTATTGTATTGCTTTATTTTAATTATTGTAATATTTTGATATTAGTTGATGTAATGTTTTTTGAATTTTTAATGAAAGAGTTTTAATTTAATTTGTGTTTAAAAAATTAAATTAATAATCAGTGAGTCCCAGAAATCAAACTGAAGAACGGATTGTTGGCCGTGTTTAATCAGTCTTTCATCATTTTTGGATGTGTTGACGTGATGTTAAGTTGGTAAAACTGAAGAGGCAACGATTGAGAGTGGTCTTAGTAACAATAGGATATGCAATCTGAATTTTTATTTACATTTTGTTCTTTAATCTTTGATCGATTTCGAATTTAATATTGAATGAGTGAAAATCGATGCAACTTTGTTTTCCTAACTTGAATTATGATTATGTTATACGAAGTATGTTTTTATAGCCTTTTTGTTTGTTCTTCTTTCATTTTCGCAAATTAATGTTTCATGTTACGCTATGGCCTTATGGGATTATGGTAGATGAGCAATGCTCTCGATTTCTTATTAATCTACTTGTGGTAGTTTTATTAAACTACTGAGTGTATTTAATTTGCTTGCTTATGTTTTCATGTTTTTACTTATGTGTTGTGAATGTGTTATTTAATCTTAAGTTGATATTTGTACGAATGTTTCAAAATAATTATATTATATGAAACATCAAATAATGGTTTGTGTATTATAATGTGTTGACTATAATTCGTGTTTTAGTATAAAATGATGTCACTTTTAATTAAAAATTACATAGTTCCTACTACCGTGTATCGCACGGTTTTTGTCATATATATATATATATATATATATATATATATATATATAGAGAGAGAGAGAAAAAAAAAGAGAGGTTGGTTCAAATGATAACCACTCAAAAATTGAAAATCAAGAGAACTAATTTTAATCAAAATAATTACAAGGGTATACTAGTCTTTTTAAGTGTATGTCAATTAATTAAGCCGTTAAATTCAAATCAGTTTTGTTATATTCTCGGAGCCCGTTTTTAGTCTCCCTAACAATAGCATCCCTCTTTCTAAAAGATAGTTATTTTCTACCAATTCATGTGACCTCTCTTTCTCTCTTGTTACACACTTTTAACGGCACCATTAACGCACCACTACCCCTATCATCCGCCATACGAATATATTATAAAGAAAATATGAGATTTTGTGCACATGTACACACCTCAAACCCAAGATCAAATTTTGATTTGTGAGATTATTATGTGCACATTTGCACATCACGAAACCAATGAAAAAATTTGAGAAAGGCAAAGAAAATGAAAACTGTGACTACGATGCCGACATTAAACATCTCAGTCGTCAATATCTCTCGCTTACATTTCAAAAAACCAAACCTTGATAATCAACAGAATTTAAATAGGCCGGCCATTGAAATAAATATTTCGTGTGCACGAGTTATCACAACTGTTTTGGAATCTAGAAAATATATTAATTAAGTTCATGTTCACATATGTGTTCACATGTGCACAAATACTAGTTCACTTGTGTACAATTTAAAAAATCACATGTTTTTCAACATGTATGTTCACAAGTCACAACAAAAGTTCAAAGGTAAATAATCTGATATATCAACTTTGATTTCACAAACGTGAATATATATAAAAATTCAAGAATTGATCGAGGAGAAAGATTAAAATAATAGAGTAAAATAAGCAATACACATGAGACAAAACTAATAACACAAAAAAAAAAAAAAAAAAAAAAAAAAAAAAAAAAAAAAAACCCTATACAAATCCAACAACTGACTTATCAAAAATAAAAGGAAGATATATAACGAATCATCGAAATGGCGCAACATCATCGTTTTTGTTAACGTCTTGCGTTCATCCTCATCTTCTTCACGATAAACCAACTCTCGTTTTTTGCATCACCGTCGTCATCATCTGGGTTCGTCATCATCATCTTCGTATTTTTCTGGAGGCCGGGGATGGTGCAGGAATTTATGAAAGAGGTGGTGGGCGGTAGTTAAGACCTAGGGTTCATATGTGTGTGTGTGTTTAAAAAGATGGGAGAGAGAAATGAGATATATGATCGATCTGTATCACATTGATAATGAAACGATTTGTGAAAAGAAATAATTTGGGATTCCTAAAATGTCCTTCACCTTTTATGAAATGTAACCTTATCCTTTACTTTATTACATTAACGCCGTCAATCATCAAATAATGAGTGATTTAGATTTAGTTCTTATGTTTCTCGAAATCTCGATAGTTGTGGTTCTTATTTGAACATCTCACTATATATATAGTTTGGATCAAATGAGAATACTTTAAAAATAGAGCGGCTAAAAACGCCTCAAATTCATAATCATTCTTGATAAAATTATTAGATATACATTCATACATCTCAAATATTCAAAGAAAAATAAATGTAAATTTCTAAAAATGCACAGAAATTGAAAAAACGATTGATGCACAATTATCTCTATTATTGTAGAGATAATTGTGCATCAATCGTTTTTTCAATTTTTATGCATTTATGAGAGTGACATCTATATTTCTACACATATTTGCGATGTATGAGTGTGATTTTAGTGATTATGAAGTGTTCTTAATCGTTCTAATTTTTAAGGTGTTATCGTTAGAACTCTACCATATATATATATATCAAATGAGTATAAAAGAAAGTTTCAGAATTTGTTACGTAAGCACGAATGCCACGTGTCAACTTCTTAATTTCAGTTAACAAATTATTTAATTAATATTATATTATGATTTAATAATTGATAATTAATAAATATAAATGTTGCATATATTATAATAATATGAAAAGAAGGAGTCTCATACGAAAACATCTTAGTTTTAAATTATTATATTATTTTTTAATAATTAATAATTAATAAATATAAAATTTTAATAATTTAAATTGCTGTGCATTGTACGAGCTTAAAACTAGTTTATAAATATATGATATGACTAAAAAACTTGTAACTGACGGGGAAAAAACAAAGGCCGAACTATTCAGGTCGGGTCTGGCCCGGGTTGTTGGAAATTTAGGATGACTATCTAGATATTTTAGGCTGGTGTTGGGTCAATCTCGACGAGTGAAACCGTTCAAAAATATTCGAGAATCCCCATTCTTGATAAAAATGCAACAACCCGATGGTATTTGAGTAAATGAATCCCGGATGAAATCGCTTCCATAATCCGGTTTAACAAACTAGGCCTAGATCACAGATGCATAAACTTCATTCAAACCCGGCCCGTTTCAAACTGGGGCCCATTACAGTGCATGCAAGGTGATATTCTTTCGGGTTTTTTGCCGAAAAATTAATCAATAGTTTCCGTTTTTGAATTTTCGGATATCAACTAATTTCGTTTTTTAAAAATGAACCATTAATTTAAAATTGAACAGTTTCGGGTATAAGTAACCGTTTAAAACAGTAGCCATTTTCGGGTATAAGTAACCGAGGTTTGCATTTCTTTGATAATGATTTTATAAAGGGGTTTTTTCCGAAAATGAATCAATAGTTTCCGTTTTTGCATTTTCGGGTATCAACTAATTTTGTTTTTTGCCGAAAAATGAATCAATAGTTTCCGTTTTTGCATTTTCGGGTATCAAGTAATTTTGTTGAGACCGGCTACCGTTTTAAACGGTTACTTATACCCGAAAATGTTCGATTTTAAATGAGTGGTTCATTTTTAAATAACAAAAATAGTTGATACTCGAAAATGCGAAAAAGAGAACTATTGATTCATTTTTCGTTAAAAAACCTATTCTCTCGGCAAATAAACAAAATACATGAACACCATAAAAACCATTTTTTGCTCACGTACGCTCTCCTTTTCAATTCGTTTATGGTTTCCTAGGGTTTCAATGTCAGAACTCGTACTTGATGTCATCGAAAAGACTTTTATAAATTTTGACGTAAAGGATTTGATCCGATTCAAAGTGTTTGTAAGTCATGGCAATCTCTCATTTCCGGTCCTCGTTTCTTCAAATTACAATTAAACCATAGTAAGAAAATCTATTGCCACAATCCTAATAATAAACTGATGTAGTGACAACACAAATTAATTATGTTGATTCCCTGAATGTCAAAAATAACTCTTTCTAATTCACTTTGATTCAAAAAGAATGTCGCGATTAGGTAAAATTCAATTCAATTGAACAACACAAATTGAGAGAAAATTTCAACTTTCATAAAATCCAAAACTAAAACTTTCTGTCTCAAGATGAACCCTAAAAAGAAAATGCAAAAATTCGAAATTGGCCTAAAACATAACGGGCTGAACACAAAAGCCCAAAACAAAAGTCCAAAATAAAAATAAAAACATTAAATGGTCCATAACTTCTTCTCGGAATCGTTTTTGGGCCTAGAAGTTGGGTAAACCGTAGCCCCGTAGCTTGGATTCGCCAACTCATGGGCCTGAAATGGAGACCCGTAGCCCAAGTTATGGCTGTTTTCATGAAGCCCTTCTCTTAACTCGATATTGGGTCTCCATAAATATCAAAGCGCAATCATCAACACTTGAGCCCGCATCATAAACATAAAAGAGATTGATAATATCTTACCTTGACTACCGCTTTAAATTTAGTTATAAAACTACTGACCTAACTTTTGATTACAATAATTATAGAATTTTTGGTTCTTGCAAAGGTTTAGTTTGTATATCACCTTTTAATGCTCAAGTTTTTATTATTAATCCCTTAACTAAAGAAGTAAAAAAGTGAAGTAATCCGCGAATTAGGGTTTTATGTTGGGAGTTTGGGTATGGTTCTTTAATTAACCAATGATTATACGGTTGTGTTAGGGTATAAGAATGGTAAGGGTGTGATGCGTCAGGGTATAAGAATGGTAAGAGTGTGATGCGTTTTCAAGCGTTGAAGTTGAAATTGGATATTTGTGTTAGACAAATTATTCTTATTTGTCACCTATTAATATGTCCTAACCTATTTATGCATTATGATATTATTGATTTAATTTTTTTTTTGAACATAAACTTTCATTAACACCTGCTAGCTTTCAAACCGAAAGCCGCCAACAAACTACAAACACATATACAACGAGTCTTAAGATGATATTATTGATTTAATACTAGAGTAATATACTTATGTTATGAGACTCTTAAGATGATTTAATTAATTACCATAATGAAATGCCCTCAATGTAGTCTTGATGTGAGACATTTGAGAGACTACTCTTTAATCCTAAGGAGTTGATCCTATCTTGACCTCTCCTATAAATAGGGGCTTATGTCTCACCCCATAACAACACAACAATAAACACATAACAATCACTTATGAATTTCACCATCTAAGTGAGATGGTCAAGTAGAAAATCAAATACCAACCGGCGTGCTTATGGCGTCGTCATCCCTCAATAATTCAAGTAAGACTTATGCCATGGTCTCTATATAATGAATTGCATGATGATCATGAGATTATGATATGTTTAACAATTTGGAAAGTTGTAGATGAGGTGAAGTATACTAGCATTGAACCCATTGGTATATCATGTAACGGGAGGATTCATTGGCTTATGAATGAAAATTCTTATAAGACGATGATGATTCTTTGTTTTGATTTATTTAAAGAGGAGTTTAAAAAAATCATTCACCTGATGACGGGAGATATAGATGTCATTTTAATCCATGTTTGGGGATTATTGGAGAGTGTATATGTGTATTTCATCGTTATAATTGTTTTTTTGGTCATCGTTTAAGGCTTCCTAGAGTTTTGGAAGAAATTGGTGTTCCTATTCTTGTGCAGAGCCTTGTATCTCGGCATGTTAACAAGCCGTCAAGGTGATGGTGATGTAGATTGAAAATAGGATAACTAGATTAAACCTGTTGATTCCAATGAATACCAGAAAAATCTCTTCTAAGCACGTTGATTCAAAACGAATACCGCGATTAGGTAATATTCAACTCAATTGTAAACGAAAATTGAGAGAAAATTCGATTTCTTCAAAACTCAAAACTAAATGTTCCTGGCTCAACGTGAACCCTAAATAACAAACCAGAATTTCAAATTGGGCCTAAAAACAAAACGGGCCCAACATAAAAAAAGCCCAAAACAAAAGCCCAAATAAAAAATAAAACATAAAAAAAGCCCCTAACTTCTTCTAGGAGTCATTTTTGGGCCCGAAAGTTGGGTAAACCGCCTACGGCAGTTTACGAAGAGATGAGCCTCGATCCAAGGTCCCGGGCCTGAAACGGAGCCCCCAAGCCCAAGTTATGGCTGTTTTCGTGAAGCCCGTTTCTTCATTCGATCTTGGGCCTCCATAAACATCAAGCCCAATCTTCAAACACTTGGGCCCGCATCACAAGGAGATATAGGGTTACAATGATTGACAAGATGAATGATAAGGTTTGTTTTACTCACTATGATGTATCATCATGTTGACTTCGTTCATCACATAGTATAGATTATACAATTATTAATGATGATTATCGCTCTAATTATGTAAAAACTTGTGTTGGTTTTGATCTCATTGGCCACTATCAAATTTATTCATGTAACATTGCAATTCCTTAGCAAGTTTAGCAAAGAAATGCAAGTGTTACATGAATAATCCTACGCAAACACTTCAAATGAGCGTATTAGCTTATAACCAATAACCAAATAACCAAATAACCAATAACCAATAAGCTCAAACCATAAACCCATCAAATAAGCTTTCCCAAACACCCTCGTATTGTCATGGTAACTCATGTCTAAATTTAACTAGTTTTGTTGGAAAATACTCCGTAATGTGTATTCACTCTTGCTAAAATACTAGTTTTGCTTTTAGCACGCTTCTCTTGTTACTATATCCTTTAATTTTAACTATTACTTATTTTTTAATTCTACCTTAATGTTCTCTCAATTCATTTGATTCCGCAGTTAACTAAGGGGATCAATCAGTTCCTGAACCAAGTGCCTGAGTTTAATACTGTTGACACCATATTGCTTTAAAAATCCTTGCTTCTGTTATTATCCTTTTATTTTTAGCATCTTCTGCTTGATGTTTCTCAATAACTTATTTTTGATGCGAGTCTTGTACTGCTAAATGTATTTTAGTAACTTGTGTTTGATGGTTTTATTAACTTATGTGTTTTCAAATGCATCTGCTTTCGACCCATTCCCTCTGCAACTATTATCTTTTTTTATATTGTTGCTACTTTGACCCGTTATAGATAAATCATAATGTGAAAGTATCAATCGGCTGAGTCTAAAGTATATGGGTCGAAATTGCTGCCTTTACTGAGATTTGGGATCACCTTTTGTTTTCTTTTCTCTGAACTTGCAAAAACCAATGCATTAAAATTTGAAATGCAGTTGACTTGGTCATTGACATTTCTGTTATTAATAAAGTGAAGTTTCCACATAGCATACACATAGCTTGTCACAACTTGTTGTCGAGCTATGTCTTCATTCTCAATCATCTAATTTTTGGTTACTTATGTACGAATTACCTCTCATTTATTATGGCCGTACTATATCGGGGTAACTACTTTCTAATTCTTGAGTTGGGTTTTTATTTTTGAAATTTGAATGTGAAAGTACATGTAACTTTGGATCGCAAATGATTGTGAATAAAAATGTTTCAATGTTTAACCTCTAGGTATATGTATTTCATGTTTACCTTTAAACATTTCCAAATAAAAAAGGTTCGCTAATGTTTTGTTTCATGTAAGAATTGTCAGCAACAAACAAATTCAAATTCGTTCTAATCTTAAATCATAACACTTTGTAATGAGTGATCCAATAAGATTAGGTAGAATACAAATTGAATCATCACACCTATGGGATATGTAACCACGGTGAGCAAATTTACTGATAATACGTTGTGAGTTCAAGTCACGTTAAAAACAATTTATATATAAGTGTGAATTGTACATATACATATACTAAACTACGTATTTTGTTTGGAAAAAAATGTTCACCCATTGTTATTCATTTGATGTCTAGATCCGGTAAAATTAAAACTCATTAAAAACCATTTTCTATTCCATTGTAAATTTCAAAGACATTTTATTTAAAATCTTGTGGAGTTGAAGTTCAAAGGAAGCAATGTTTGAATGTTGGGGTCCACTAGTTAAACCCTACACAATTTGAATCCGTAAATGACAAAGGCACAAAGCTGTAGTTTTTTCATACGTATTTGGTTTCATACTTTCATTGGTACTATTTAAGTATTTTATTGATTATTTAGAATTAGAATATAATTATGAGAAAATAGATGGTGCTGCCAAATGCCGTTGACTATAAGTATGAACTAAACTTTTATTTTTTACGAGTTAAAGGTTGCAAAATGAAATATAAAAGGATTTATTTGTTTTGTGATTGGTTAGCTTCATATTTCAATTGTAATGTTAACATTACAATTGATGTCCTTTAAACACGTAATATATATGAAGATATGTTGTATTTTTAAGATGTAACAAAACCTTATACTTATTATTGAAAAGTCAAATATATTATTTTAGATTTCAAAACACTAAAGTTATACTCCCTTCGTTCCAAAAATATAGTACATTTTCTTTTTTTCGGACGTTCCAAATTAATTGTCCACTTCTAAAATTACATATGGAAGTTTGATCGTGATTATCATATTACCGTTACTTGAAATTATTATTACAAACTTTAAAGAAATGAGAAATTAATTGGTTAAAGGTAAACTGTCATTCTGTAAAAAGTAAGAAAGAGAGAACAATAGATAATTATGTTTTTATTAAACTGTGTGTTTTTGTCAGGCGACAATTATTTTGGGACGGAAGGAGTATTTCGTAATTATAATTTTGTAAGTTTAGTTTATTTTATATTAATTCGTACGTATCTATTAAAGTATGTAGAACCAGAGCTACATTGAAAGTATGGATAGTCGTTAATATGAATCTATCTATTTTTGATATGTATGCCGTAAATTCCTAATGTTGCTACAGGTTTATAAATTGAGATGAAGATGTTATGGATAATAAACTCATTTAAATTGTATTCTTTATAATATGATATTATGTGTATAATAATATAAAAAATTGTGATGATGAACACGATAACAAAGTATTTAATAATAAAACTATCAAATGGAGTAAAATGATTGACCTTAATTGTGTAGTTATGTTTAATATCTATTTGCATTGATAAACTCGTAACTCATTAACTTATCAATTAGATATTGAACATATAATATAAATTGTAAAAGTTGAATAAAAAAAAAGAGTTAAATACTATAAAATAACGGGATTCTACTAATAATCTTAACATCCAACTAAACTATCTCATCTCATTTAAATATGCATGTGGTCCCCAAATTTCAAATAGTACATATGCATACACGCATCAAATATAATTTTATTTTATATATATTTATATTTATATATTTTGATAATAATTAATGATAATAATAATATTAATATAATAATAAATAATTCGCAAACGGGAGGAACGCTTGTCAGCGCGCTTTTCTGTGAATTCAAATCAAATTCTTTACTTACAAAATAAAAAGAAAAAATCCCCACATTTAATTACCAGTTAGCGCCTCTTTTCTCTCACCCATTTGAACCCTAATTTCAAAACGCCATCAATCTCTCATCTTTACATCTTAACAAGCTTCGTTTTTCAATCTTAAATTTGGGTTTTGCAGAATCCTTAACAAATTGATTAAAAAAAATCAAATCTTTTTAATTTCTCTCATTTCTTTCATTTAGCTATGGATGAAAGTAATTTTTCCGGATCTGACTCCAAGGTTTATTTTTGAACATTATGAATGAAATTAATCTTAATTGAATCCATTTTCGCATCGATTTTGTTGTAGTTTGCTGATTTTTAGGGTTTGTTTTCGATTGTTTGTTTTGATGGTGTATGCAGAAGAGGTGTTTTGAAGCAGTTGAAGAATTGCAAGAATTAGAACCGAAAAGAGTAAAAATTCGAGACCTTGAATCTGTTTTTCGCTCCGACGGTAAATCAGTTATTCCTAAAGTTAGTTTGAACATATAATATTTAGTTACATGGTGTTTGCTGTGATAAAAAATGATTTTTTTAATTTAATTAGGGAAAGTAAAAAGTTCGGCATTTGATCTCAATGCAAAGGATGATACTCCATCATGTATTGAAGGGTCCAATTGTGAAAAATCTAGAGGTTTTTCGATTGATCTAAACTCAGAAGATGTTTCCAGCTCAATGATTCATGATCCTTTTCTTCCTTACAAAGATTACGATCGTGTAAAACCACTGGACTCTTTATCTGAATGTGGAAGTACATGTGGAGATCGTGACTCGATGAGGGTTTGGAAAGAAATGAAACAAAATGGGTTCCTATCGTCTTCTCATGGAGGTGTACCCGTCCCACAAATACCAAAGCCACGTGTGAGAAAAAGAGGGAACGAAGCGGTGATCAGGAAAAAGATAGAGATTGCAAAGAAAGAACAAGTGGATAGGTTTGCGAAAGTGGCTGCCCCAAGTGGACTTTTGAATGATTTGAATCCCGGTATTATAAACCATGTAAGGAACCGAAAACAGGTTCATTCGATAATTGAGAATATTGTGAGATCTGCAAGGAGTGAAAACAAACATGGAGGGAGTATGCTAGGTATAGGGAAGGAGTGTGATACAGAAGCAGTTGCTAAAACGAGTGATAATGTTGTATATGATAAGTTAGAATGTGAAGATGATATACTTGCATTGAAACTGTCATCATCAGCAACCATGGGATCGGTGAATACGAGCTCTTTGTCTAATGAAGAGTCGGGAAATATTTCAACTGTTGATTCCCTTTCGGTTAAAGGTAAGTTCTTGATCTGATTTGCTGTGATTTGATGCTTCTTTGTGATGTACAAAAACCACTTTCAGGAGCTTTTGTCAAGTATGCTAGAAATTTGACTCGCGTGCTTATGAATGGGTAGACTTGAGTTATGAATTCTATGGGTTGGTAAAACAAGTTAGCTAAAAAGATACTCGTTGCACAGGTCGAAATCCGCCTAAAAAAGTATTCCTAAAGCATAAATTTAAATTATTATGAAAAAAAATTAGATTATTATTAATTAATATTATGACTTTGAAAGAGTTTATAAAAGCATAAACTTTTTGGACAAAAAGTGCTCTGGGTCAACCCAACCCGGCTCGACCTCTTTTGGCACCTCTACATGCTTGTAACTAAGCTGTTAACATCTTGTATCTAATCTTTTGTTAATATAATATAAAATTAGTATTTGTAATGAAGGTAATTTAAGTAACAGATTATGCCTAATGCAGGCAATTTCTTGTATTGTTTTCATTATCCCAAATTTCTAAAATTTGTTCACAACTAATCTTTTGTGGTAGTGTACTAGAATATGAAATAGGCAACTAAGTTAAAGAAATAATCTTTTACTTGTTTTGGGTAATTTCTTTCAAGATTATGGGACCTCAGTTGAAATATGATCATGAGATATTGTCGAATCATTGTGTTTTTTTACAGCTGCAAGTGTAGCTTCTCAGTGGTTAGAACTTCTTCATCAAGACATCAAAGGCCGTCTTGCAGGTCTCTATTTAATTTAATTGTTTGAAAAAAATGTTTTTGGTTAAGCTATATACATGAATAAACTTGTTAACTCATGTTACTTTTGCAGCATTAAGGCGTAGTAAGAAAAGAGTTCAAGCTGTAATTCAAACAGAACTGCGTTGCTTGGTATCTCGAGAACTGGTTTCTAATCAAGAAAACGAAAATTCTGAAAAAGGTCGATTTGACAAGGGAACTGCTGACATGCATAGAGCAAAATGGGGTCCTCTTTTTGACCAGATGGAAAATGCTCTTTCTGAAGAAGAGAAACATTTGGTGAGTCAAGTTTCCATTTCTTACAAGTCTTTATGGGATCGTTCTTTTTGAAATTTTGTAGTAATTGATTTTGTTGGCTTTCAAATGATATATTTTTAGGAGACCTCGTTGAACCAAGTAAATGAAATGCTGATGCATTGCGAACACGGTCTTCACCAATTTCGTCCAGAAAACAACTTGCAAAAGCCCACTAACGACTACAGGTGATTGCTTAGTCATCTTTCAAGTTACTAAACAGAGTCCACAAAATGGGATAGTTAGGTAATGGGTCAAAATAGTGTGTCCTATACTCTTATATTAGTATTAAAACATGATCTTATTTCTGTAGTCATCTAATTATAATCTAATCAAAATGATTTATGAAGTTATATGCATAATGCATTAAAACTTAAAAATACAATATGGGCATTGGATTATATATTTTTCATTGTTTTTTTAAATGAGATAATGGTAAAAATCTAATATTGTTTTTATTGACATACAGACTATTGAAAGCAGAAACAGGCCCTCACAAAGATTTAGCTGTACAAGCTGCAGCAGCAGCCATCTACTCAACGTCTAACTTTTTGCAATCGATGGAAAATCTTCCATGTTTCTGATCGTTTCTTGACGTTCAGTAGCTTATTTGTAACGATCAATTAATTTGTAACAATTTTAGTCTAATTATAGTTTGCATTTTGGTGCATACTAGGAGCCGTTCTGATATTAGTTTTAAGTGTAGCTTATTTGTAACATTCTGATGCTGCATTCATGTGTGTTTGTATTAGTTTTTGTTTTTACAGTTTCTGTAGCAAAAGATTTGATTTTTTGCTAACTTCATGAAATCTAATGAGTGTGTGCAATAACATTAATTCATTATTCCTATCATTTCTTTTTTATATTTATATAGTTGTACTTTGTTATAAAATCAACATCTTATTTGTTTTTATTCTTAACGCTTATATAACACTAGATGATATTAACAGTTAATCAATAATCAACAAAATTATTATATATATATCATTAAATTAAATTATTAACAACCACCACCAAAGTTTAAATAATCCCCGATGATAATAGGTAAGAATTATTTACACTTTTAGCCCTTCATCTATCCATCAACTTTCATTTCCCACCCAATATTCACTGTAACAGCCAACAGTCATTAAACTGCTCAAAAACACTTTTATGAAAGCTCTGAACCTTCATCAAGCAAAAATGTGTGCAAATATGCCCTAATTCACCACCATTTACACTACTAGTCTTCAACAAATAACACCTGGACTTACATTCATCTCTTCCTTTTATTCTCCCCTGAATCAACACTCCAAACGCCTTAGCACCGTCAAACTCATCGCCGGAACGTTCATCCAGATCGGCATCCTGCCGGAGCTCTTTCACAACTATAACTGCCGATCGCTGTTTATCAACATTCCGCCAGTTGTTTTTCTCCGTCGATTTTTCCGTCATAACCTTGCCGTCGGCGTAGATCTGAACAAGTAACGGCGCTTGTGTTATGTTCTTCACGATTTCCGTTACGGAGTGCTGCATCAATTCATCGAGTGTTTCTGAAACCCTAGGGCTTTCAATTGAGGTAGGATCATTATATTCATTATAATAATCATCTCTATTATTACCGATCACATCCGTTTGTAAATCTAAACCTCCGTGAAATACCGAAAAATCGGCACAAACACCACGGCCGGAATCACACGCCAGCGCGGCATGAATCGCTGTAGAGTGTGTACGGTTAGGTAATTTAACGGCGAGACTTGTGAATCCGGAAACGCGACCCGGTTGTTGATTGAGATAACCGCTAGGTTCCGTAGAGATCACGCGATTTTCAATTCCGACATGATGAAACCCTAGGCACGCCATTACGATTAAATTCTTTAAAATGAAAATAAAAAAATTGTTTATATTTATTTGAACAAGAAAAGTTTATTGGAGGGAGTCGTGATAAGTGGACGGAGAAGTTTTGACTTTTTAAAATCTGAGAGCTTTTTTGACCTTTTTTATTTTTTGGTTTCAAAGAATTTTATGATTTGAGGGTTTTGATCAAGGTAATGTTACTTTAGATGACCGATATAGACGCTATATATGGCTTGGTGGTGGGGACCTATTAGGAAGTTACTTGCAAGGATCGATTTAGTTATACCTAACGTTTTGTTAAATTTTGCTACAATCATTATCACTTAAAATTTTAATACTCGGTAATTAGTAACCAAGTAAACTAATAATGTTTTTTTTTACTGTTTTTTCGCGTGGTATATCAAAATATTTATCTAATTCGACATGATCTGTTAAATCTATCATTTACTTGTCATATGAAGGATATTTTTGTAATTTTATCATGTTTTCGTCTATGTTCTTCATGCCCATTTTTGTATCCCTCCAAACGTAGATATATAATTCATATATTTGATATTTGATTAATCAGACTATAGTAAACATGACTTACGTACGTCAAACGAACGCAAGTAAAAGAACAATAGAGCATAAATGGATAATATATTTAATCACAATACTTTGGGCTCGTGCATGGCAATCAGAGCGTGTGTTTTAGGGAGGTGTTACGTAAGTATGGCTTAGGCCAGCGTGTGCCGCAATTCCACAAATAATCTTACCCGGCAGTTTTACTTACGTGGCTTATCTTACCTGGATTTTTTTTGGAATGCCATTTATTAACTTAATACTTATGCCATTTCTTTTTTCAAAATTATATACTCGTATCTTAGGTATATTAGGTCTTTGGTAACTTGGGTGATATCACACTAAAATAATTAATTCGCAAATGAAAATGTATAAAATTGTAAATATTATGGTACAAGTATATTGCAACATAAGTGATGTATGAATGAATTTAAAGCGTCCGTTTAAAACGATTTTAGGTGAAAATCGTTGTTAGGCTTAAAATGTTAGCCGAAACAATAAATTAAAGCGGTTATTTAGAATTAGTTAAAAGTGGGTGTGTAAAAATCACTGGATATAATAATAATAATAATAATAATAATAATAATACCAATCCAAAATAAGTTCATGAGGAGGGTTATTGTGCTATAGTGTGTTAAGGTGGTAATGGTAAGAATGATTGTGGGCCGTCAAATTATAATTCACTTAAAAAGACTGGATGGCTGCTTCATAAATAATGCGACTCTGAGTGGCATTCTTATTAAAGTCAATACTCCAAACGTACACCTCACACGCCAAATCTGGGCTTTTGTTCTTTTTGATATTTTTTTTACCCAAGCTTTCTTTAATCTAATATAACTTTTACATAATTGAATTTTTACAAAAACAGATTTCATCATAAAATCAATATTTTAATTCTGTTTCATTTAAGATCCATTTTACTACATCTTTATAAATATTTATTTTTATAAATAACTGATACACAAAGTTATTGATATGATATATACTGTGATACACAAAAAAAAACAAAAAAACAAAAAAACAAAAAAACAAAACCAATAATAAAGCAAACATAGCCCAATTCAAATTTTGGAGATAAACAGAACTAATAGGTCCAATAAACGGTACATCGCATTATAGTTCAAATACACCATCATAGATATCCAAAATGGCTGACAATAGAAACTTTATTTGTTTCTAATTTTAATAACTTTGCATAAAAATAACATATTACAAAATAAGTTATACTATTAACATCTCAATAACAAGATATATAAACTTATTTTTGTAAAACACACACTTAATTAGTTACAAAGTTTTGAACATATTAACGCAAAACTCAATAATAAGATACACAAACTTATTTTCGTGATACATGGACTTAATTAGTTACTAAGTTGTGAACATATTAACGCAAAATCATTAACAAGATACACAAACTTATTTTTGTGATACACGCACTTAATTAGTTACTATGTTGTGAACATATTAACGCAAAATCAATAACAAGATACACAAAGTTATTTTCGTGATACACACACGTAGTTAGTTTCAAAGTTATTGAAGTAATAACGTACAATTTCATAATAAGATTCACACAAAATTACACGAAGATACACAATTAAAAAATCAAAATAATGAAACGTGCATTCTGTTAACTAAAAACTTATTGAACTATCAAAGGTTCAAATCATAATCGAATAGCAACGGGCCAACAACTCAATTTCTTATCTAATAATATCCATTCAGTACTACCATTATGCAAACCTTGTTGAACACAATCGAATCGCTCGTCGCTATTATCTGATTTCTAAACAACTATCCAAAGTTTGCGTCACTGAACAACCGGAGGCTATTGTACACGACGCCGTTGAGGTTCGCCGGAAAACGCAGGTTCATCGCCTGTTTTTTTTCTACTTGCGGTGAACATATCAGGTCGGTGGTAAACAGATCACGCCATCTCATTTGTGGTTCGACAGTGAGAGATCGAGAAGTACGATGAGGGAGAACGGAAACGAGGGAGACGGTGGTGATCTTGCCGAAAATAGCAGGTCTCATCGTCGTAGCTTTTTGTGAAGAAGATAGGTGAGAGAAGTTGAAAGGAGCTTTTGAGAAAATCAGATCTAGAAACGGATAGTTTCTGTATTCTTCTTTTTAATTATAAAATAATAAGATAGAGACAAGTGTCAACTTTCAATTGGATCCTACCATTACTACGGTAAAACAAATCTCACTTGAACCTTTGTCATAAGTTCATTAATTGTTGTATTTTAATAAATATGTTAACATTAATGGCCATCTATTTATAATCTCTATTATATATCCAATTTATATTTCTCTTTGAGAAAATTACAACGATGGTCCTTATAGTTTACTCCAAATCTCATTGTTGGTCCTTTAAGATAATTAATTACAAGGACGGTCCTTTATTTCAAAACTTGTTTCACCGGCAGTCCTTTAGTTAACTGTCCGTTAGTTTTCTCCGTTAAATCAAGTCATATTTCTTGCATGTGAGGGTAATATAGTCATTTGGACACATTTGCTTACTTCAAGTCACGAACGCAAACGAACGGGTATGTAAATTAATGCATTATCACAAGATTAATATACAAGCTTATAAAAAACATCCTTAATATGAATATCTTCCATTGTCGTTTCACCAAGCAAACATATGAGTTTGACGAACGCACATATTTGTTACATATTCGTTTATTTGCGTTCAGGAACAAACTTATCTTTCAACGGAACAAACATGAACCTTAATAATTAAAGGTTGTACCTTCTTCATAAAGTTTGTATACTCGACATTAGAGCTTGTAAGTTTTGTCCTTCAACTTAATTTCTAGTGATGTGATCCCACCAAATTGTACATATCCCAATGTAATGTGTGGATTTGATTTATATTTTGTAACATCCTTTATATGTGGGATCGAAGGGAAAAATGAAAAAAGAAAAGGTGTCAAAATGATTAAATAACCCTCACATGCAAAACATGTGACTTGATTTAACGGAGAAAACTAGCGGACAGTTAGCTAAAGGACTGCCGGTGAAACAAGTTTTGAAATAAAGGACCGTCCTTGTAATTAATTATCTTAAAGGACCAATAATGAGATCTGGGATAAACTATAAGGACCATTGGTGTAATTTTCTCTTTCTCTTTCTTCACTTTACTTTTTCTTCTCTTTTCCAAAGATAGGTTCTCGAACTACCAGAAAAAAATCCTTAATCTCCAACCAACTTTTAGCATTGATTGTATGTATATACACAAGAAATTTATATGGACTTTTGATTTCATAGGGACTTTTTTAATAGAAAAGAGAAACACACATAGGAAAATCATGAAAACGTTGGGGGTGGGCGATGGGCGGTAATGGCGATGAAAACGTCGGCGTTGATTGCAATCCAGATGAAGATGGTGGTGATGAAGACGGTGATGGTGCCGACCGATTTGCAAGTTCTTTCAATTAGATCTAGGATTTCTCTTCAAAATTTTTGTTACATTTTTCTTTTTAACTTGATATATCCATGAAATTGCAAGCGAATTCATCGTTGTTGAAGAGGAGTCGGAAGTGAATAGGTGTTATCCTCTTTTGTAATTGTAGCTTGTAAATATAATATTTTAATTCGTTCATTGATATTGAAAATTATTATTCATATTAATTAGTGTAGTCTGGTTCGATAACTGTAATTAGTCTGGTTCGATAACTGTAATTTGTTTTCACTTTCAGTTGGTGTGTTTTGTTTGATTTGAACAAGTATGTAATACTATCCTAGTTTCATTTTGTCCATTTGGTGTATTTTGTATAATTTGAACAAGTATGTTATACTATCCTGGTTTCATTTTGTGTTTCGTTGATATTGTTACGATCATAGTTGAATAATGTATCCTTATTTCATTTAACATTTTTTTTGTTAGTTGGGATTGTTTTAATTTCCTGAATTTTTTTTTTAAAAAAATTATATTTTTTGTTGAATTTTTTCTTATATTTAAAAATGGTTCTACGTCTAAATATACTCTTACAAACTGCTCCAATCAATGGCGGTCAAATGACCGCCCTATTATATGAATTTATGTTTTACAGTGCTCACATTTGAAACGGGTGCTTCATCGCCTCAAATGAACATATAATGATCCTACCTCAAATGTTAATGTAAAAATATCAACTCGACGATAGCTCAAGTGGTAACGTCACAACAAACACTCAGATGCTACATGTGTGACCGACATATCAGGGGTTCGAATCTGTTCCTCAGCATATGTGGGTGAGTTGTGGACAAGTGATTTTCCTGACGTTGATGCACTTTGCGGATGGAGCAGACGCGTACCATTGAATTATGGTACGGAGGTTAGGGGTACCCTCCAAATTACTCATTTTTTAAATATCAACTTCAATTTGCTAAATAGTTATAAATCTGAGCATTATGATATTTCGTTTTTATATGTTGCCGACAAAATATACGAGTACGACATTTACATCTCCATATTCATTCATGTACCATATGGGCCTGGTCAGCAAAAGTCAACAAGCGATACCAAAAGAAAAGTAGTTAAACCGTCTATTTTGAACGTTCAGTAGCATTATGCATGTGCAATGCATGCTTTGATATATGTCCAACACTTCTATTGATATACTTTTAAGTTACCAGTCTGATCGTACAGAGCCTCTTAATACCCTTGTAATTAATCACATCGTACATATTTAAGTGCATCTAGCCAGAGGTATTATAATTGATTCTGAAAGAATTAATCACAATCATCACGCACCTCTGTCCAGAGGGTTACAAGGAACCGCTAAGTTAACTGTGTCAAATTATATACTCACTATCCGTTACGTGACTGATTGACAGTTATTTCACGTAGCACATCTCCTACAATTCTTGAAACTGACTGCGAGCGAAGGATAAAAAACTAAGATAAAGGACATTCAGAATCAACTTCCACTTTCAACTCGCTTACACAATCATTATCACCAAAACACTAAGCATCATCACTAAACGCACCAAACCATCGTTTCCGGCAACTCTTACCACCCTTTACTGAAATCATTATTTCAGTTAAAGGGTTATTCTCAATCGGAGAGTAATGAGTTGTCCAACCCCCACCTTGCACTCAACCATTTTTTAATGTTTGATCAAGTTCAGTAGTCTACCTATTCCCAATCAAATCAGAGTGAATTACATGGATCATGCTTGAAGTTTGTAAAAATTAACATGGATCATCCTTTTACTTTTGAAATTACACGAATCATCTTTGTGGTTTGTAAAGATTCACACCTAGAGTACTTTCAGCTAATGACTACTTAATAACTTTGTTAACCCTTAACATGTGCAAAATTACTGTGAGCGTGCGATCTTGCAAACCACAAGGATGATCTGTGTAATTTCGAAAGTAAAAGGACTATTGGTGTTATTTTATTGCTAACCACAAGGATGATCCATGTAATTCACTCGATCAAATCATGAACCAAACCGAAAAATAATAGGTTTATGATTTTAAAATGTATTATAATTTGTCTCTTTTACTATTGTATGAGATGAAATTTACTTTCATTTGGTCTATTGTATATACTGAACCAGTCAATTCATCTATTGTATGTACAATTTTCTTTTTCTGTTATTGACAAAAAAAGAAACCTTACTGTTCTGTCAATGTGAGAAAAGGAAAACGTACGTACAATAGACGAAATTGACAATTTCAATGCATATAATAATATTTTTGAAAATACGCTTTATATACGGTAGTAAAAAGAGGTAAAATATAATAAGTTTTCAAACGATAAATCCAAAAATAATTGTTATTCTTGTAGTGTGAACCAAATTGAAAAAAAAATAGACGTATTTATGTTTATAACACTAAATGATTACTTCATTTTTCTCTTGCTTTGGCCGGTTCATACGTTATATCAATGAGGTTTAGATTTATGGCCAACTGCATTTGACATTCATTGCGATCTTTTAATAATTTCAAATTAACCAAACCACAAAGAGTATTCTCCTTCTCTGTTATGATGTTAATATTTATTATTTTAATATATAGTTACATAATATATATATCATCATAATCATAATCATAATAATTATATATACACAATACAGAAAAATGATCCGTAATAACAACAATATTATATTATATTATTTACATATAACATAAATAGAAGCCTTAAAAAGTTAAAGACTATAATAATAAGGATTTTTCTAACAACTACCCTAAAAGTTATATTAAGAAAAGATTACGTATATAAATAAATGTGCATTAAAGTGAGTGGTTATTAAACAATTAGTGGGATTGTTATCATCATTGTACAATCAAATAATGTGTGTGTGAATGTCTTAAAAATAGCCCTCATAATTTGAAAAATCTTAATAATAATTATATATTTTTTATTTTTTAAATTTATGTAAATGCAGTGGGAAACAATCTTGGGAAAAGATGATGAATCAACTCTCACACTCTCTTCTCGAGTTTAAATCTAGAGGGAAAATAAGAGAAATGAATAAAGAAGAAAAGAAAGGAAGAGAAAATGAGGGAAGCTAAATCATGGTGTTGTTTTCTTAAGTTGGAAGGAAAAGAAAAGAAACAAAAGGTTCATTCCCAATCATCCCAAATATGGGAGGAAGATGATAAAGGAAAAATGTATTGAAATTTTCCTTCATCTTCCTTCCCCTTCTTTTCCTTTCCATTTACGAAAAGCTCTTGAGAACACAAATTTGTTTCAAATCATTTATTTTCATTTCTTTTCCACCCACAAACAAACTTAAGAACACAGTGTCAGGCCCGAGAGCCCGAGGGCTGAGACACAATTAAGTCCGACATATTTGATTGTCCAAATTTACTTGACTTCTATACTTCTATCAGCGTCCTTATAAGCTAATACTAATGATCCAAATAACTTGTTAGCCCAGGTTATACGTTGGGCCAACAACAAAAAAAACAGTAGGTTTGTTTAGGGGTGTTCAAATGGATGGATCGGTTTAAAACCGATCCAAATACATGAATCCAAATGGATTACAGTTTCAAAACTATGAATCCGATCCGTATAAACAAATTCAAAAACCGAACGAATCCATCCGAATTATTATATGGATGGATCAGTTTGGTTTGGATATCCAAACACATACACAAATATATATGCTAAAAATATATTAGATATTATAACAAAAATATACAAAATAGATGATACTAACTTTGATTTGTACAATTTCAAATCAATATCATATTCACTATATATTATAGTGTTTGTTAAATTATCTATCACATTTATAAAAATTAATATAATCTTTAACATCAACTTTTATATACTAGTAGTATATTTAGATATTTATAAAATATCAATAATATAGTAAACTATTATGTGTCTGCATGTGTGTGTGTGTATATATATATATATATATATATATATATATATATAGTTTGGATCAAATAAGAACACTTCTAAAATAAGAACGACTAAGAACACCTCAAATGCACAAAAATAAAAAAAACGATAGATGCGCATCTATAGAGATAATCGTGCATCAATCATTTTTTCGATTTTTGTGCATTTTTAGAAATGTGCATCAATTTTTCTTTGCATATTTGAGATGTATGAGTGTGAATCTAATGATTTTATTTTATATATGTGTGCATTTAAGGTGTTCTTAGTCGTTCTTATTTTAGAAGTGTTCTCATTGGATATATATATATATATATATATATATATATAAATGCTTGACAAAAGTTAATATTTATTTCTTCTTTGAATTTTTTGGATAATCCGGATTGTAGTTTACCAACCAAAACCAATCCGTAATCCGAAATAATAAGTTTGGTTCTGATCTGAGCCAATCCAAATATCCAATTATCCAAACTATATAGTCCGATCCGAGTTATTCAATTGGATAATTTGATTTAATCTGAACTGTGAACAACCCTAGGTTTGTTTAAAAGAAATACACTACAATGCAATATTTAACAAGCGCGAAGAAAGAGTGGTATGGTTTTACCATTTAACCTGAACATTCTGAGTTCAGGAGAGCAACACTGTGTTATGAGCGTTGTGAGTGTCACGTAAGCATTATATGATGTTATCCCAGAACTCTTGCAATTGTAACATCATGTTATTGTGGAAGGTAGGTCCCACTAAATTAATTTTGTTTATACTATAAAAAGAAAAAAAAACATGCAAGCCCCACTTTTGGCGTTCTCTCGCTCATTTTCGGGTACACAACGCCCATCACAACCACGCCCATTGCAGGTGTTGTGGCGTTCTTAGACCACAACATCGTCCAGAACGCCCCTGTTGAAGTGGTCTAAACACAATTTCTGAACTTCTATTTTTTTTCTTTCTTTCCGTTTTCTGTTTCCTATCATATTATGTCTTCATGGATGACGCATTAGTTAAATTTTTATAATTTTTTAGCAAAAAAACTAAAAATTGCAAAATTTACATAAAAGGTATATATTTCCAACAAGACTTGTTTATTATGCTCCACGTCTTCATTTGTACTTCTGAAACGTCCAATTTGTTTTTTTTACATATACGCGATCATGGAGTACGATACGTGATCGCGTAAACGAAAAGAGAGAGGAGTACGCGATCCTACCCTAAGATACGCGATCGCGTACTTAGTGCTTGGGAAGTCTCTGTTCAGATTTTAGTACATGATACGCGATCCCGGGAGGGTTACGCAATCGCGTACCATTAACATAAAAGTTTCTGATTTCATTTTAGCACAAGGTACGCAATCCTGGAAGGGATATGCGATCGCGTACCTGTGCTGAACTTCTGCAAAATTCATGAAACTCAGCTTTTGGACTCAATTTCAAATACGCCTATCTTTTGACTTGCTTCAAATCAAATCTCGAAATTTTGCAATTATGTCTCATATGACATAACAAGAAGTTCCCAATTAGCACTTTTACGAAATTTACATAAATGGTGATTTCAGACTTAAATCCGCAATTGACCCTTTTTACTCTTTAGAAACCAAAGTTTGCAACATTTTGACTATATCAACTCAATCATTATTCCAGCAAGTTTACTCGCATATCTTAACACAATGACTAACACTAAAACTATTCAAACCATCATTTTGACTCATGTTAACAAAACGACCCATGCACGACCCATTTTGACCCTGACCCGAAATCATATATATTTTATACTAAATCATATTCAGCATTCATAATCAAAACAAGTGTATATTATAATTACATCATTTGGTTGAACTTTCACAAAATACAGTCGGGCGATTTATACAACATGGTGATCAAGCGATAATTCAAAAGAGAGTTAGCTTGCCAAACCTATATGTATAGCAAGTCTTGATCCACACTATTCCCTTATGATGGCCTTGCCTTCCCTATGCCCACTCAAATCCTTTGACCCGCATGCACCTACAACGTACACATCATAAAGAAGTAAGCAATAAGCTTAGTGAGGATATGAGCAATTAACTAGGTAATTTACTAAACATCATTGCAATCAATAAATATCAACAATAAACATATAAGTTTAAATAACAACTAATGAGCAACTCGTAGAGATTAATTGCACTATGTGGATCCACGGCCAATAATCACTTAGCACCACACTACGTCGGTATGCATGCCAAAGCAACAACAATAATACTATGCTAACAAGGTTAGCTAATCTCTACATATTCGCTCATTTCACATAATTCGTCAACAAGCACCAACACTTAGAAACAAGATCAAACACAAGCAGTATCCCACTTGATTATGTAACCCTCTTGCTCGGAAGCAATCCGGAATAACACAATCTTTACCCAATAAATTCCCATATACTCACCTTTGAAATTTAAGCAAGTTAGCAATTCAACGACCACGCGAATTCGTCAAGCTTTCAATACCTAACAATTATCATATAACACATACAACATGTTTAGCATTCAATCATCACTAAATTCAATTAGCTATCAAAATTAGCTCACCCACCCTCTTAGTTGACCAGTTTGACTTTTAAAGTCAAACTACTCAACTTTTCATCACTACTAGCTATAACTCTTCTAAAGCTTGTTCACTTCTAATACTACTTAGTTATGACTAAATTAACATCATAGTCTTGCAATAACACTCCCCAACTACAAGTTGGGTTAATTCTCAACACTTTGTAAAATTTAACCAAACCCCTTTAAAACACTATGAACACCAATTCAAGATTCCTCACTCTTAGTTTAGAATCATGATAAACACAATCATTATAAGCTTAATTAAGCATAAATTAGATGTATTTCAACCCTAATTTCGTTTTACAATTCACTACCCACTCAAACCCCATCAAAATCACTTCTAGGTTAAAAGAACTAGGAAAGAACACTTACCAATTTGTTAGGGATGACTCTTAGAGTTACAATTCGATCTCTCAAGGTTTAATTTAACAAGTTTACTTGATTTTGCCTCTCTTCTTCTTTTCCCGTTCTTTCTCTCTTTTCTCTTTTCTCTAGAGCTTTCCAGGCTAATTTCTTATGTATCTATGTATGTATGTATATTGATGTATATGTATATATGTATATAAGTTTTATTTAATTAAAATGTATTTACACTATTAGCCCCTCAACTCTTACTAATTAAATAGTTTAAAATATTACCCGGTTAACAATTTCGTATACAATTCATACAATATTTTATAATAGAATTAATTTATACTCGATATAATAATACCTCAATTTTTGGGGTGTTACAACTTCCTTGGGGCAAAATGTCGGAAAAGATAACATATAATTCTGACTTGGATTAACCATACATTTATGAATAAATTTAACTATCAATTTTTCTTCTTCATCTAATCACAACTCAAAAACCTGCAAAGGAAGCTTCATCTTCACCTGCTCAAAAACCTGTACTGTCAACCGTCATCCCCATATCTTCAACTTCCCAACCACCAAACGCCACCTCACCGTCTCGCTACTCCATCAAACGTCGATTCACCACCCCCACAATATTCCTCCGACTTTGAAAGTTTAGATCTGAGTTTTTTTCTTTAATGATGAGAGCATGACCCTTGATTTGAACATAAGACTTGGTTTGTACCCCAAGTATTAGTGTGTATTTGTTTACCTTTAATTAATTCTTATAATTAGGTTACAATTAAGGGAACAATTTTGATTTGGTTTTAGTGGTGTGTTGTAGTGGTGATAGGTAATGGTGGTTGGGACAGTGGTTGTTTAGCAGTGATAGTGGTGGGTGGTTGTAAACTTGCAAAAGATAGTGATTGATGAAGAATTCAAGATCTTCAAATTCCCATTAAAACATAATTAAAATCTAAACTAAATACAAGTAAACATGGTTGATAAAAAAATGATTAATTTGTGATGTAATACATTAATATTTTCAAAACAGGGTTACATAATACATTAATATTTTCAAATAAAAAATTAATATAAAAACATATAGTTAATAAATTAATATAAATTATGATCAGATTTTTTTTAATGAACATTTTAAGATGTAATCAAAAATCATGCTAAATGAAATATATGGATGAAGTGGTTGCAATATGGTAGTAGGGTGACAGCTACTTCTGGTATGTTGGGGGATATTATTATTGCCGAACTCAATGTCTACATTGCCTTTGCGGGTAAGAGAGTAATTGAACAAACATTGAATAAAACAGTACCCGAGGGTTCACAAGCGGCTGAGTATTTATTCCAGAAGGGCTTATTCGATCTAATCGTACCACGTAATCCTTTAAAAAGCATTCTGAGTGAGTTATTTGAACTCCACACTTTCTTTCCATTGAATCAAAATTAAAACATTAAGTTCAATTATTTTGAGCAAACAAGTAATTAGTATATCGGAATTCAAGTCAAAATAAGGCGAATGGGGTTTTCTTTGTTGACACAAGATCTAATTGTATAAAGAAACAAAAGTCACAGAAAATAAAAAATCCGCCCCTCCACGTAGACAAAAATTGATGACACATATATGAGTATATTTTACTTGGAGTGCACATGTATTAAAATTTGATGATTGATGAAACGTCCAATTTTTTTTTTTTTTTTTACTTTTTCTAATGTCCTATAACTCTTAAATTTATATTTGTAATCTTATTATTATTAAAAACGAATTAAGTTAGCCGGAAAGGCAAGTCCATCGCGGGCACTACCCGACTTATTTCCGTATTGCATATAAGTACAAGTTTAGATGTGGCCATCTAGACAAGTGAAACGGTCCTTGCTGTAGGTTTTCAATATATATATTTTTTTAATTTGGACTAGTACCTGCCGGGTAGTCCTTCTTGCCCAACTTTCTGATCAAATTTGCAAAGGAGGTACCCGTTTTAACTCTTTGTACCCCCGGGTAAACATAACGGATACGGGTTGGTACCCACCGGGTACCAACAGCACCCGCCGGGTAGTTCTTCCTATGTAAAATTCTCAGCTTTTTACCAAAACAACTTTTGATCTAAATTTCAACTCGTTAACTATTAGAGTATCAAAATTTGCTGACGCACTTCATTCCAAAAAATAAACATTTCCCAACTTACACTTTTTCAAATTTCACGTTAACGAAGATTTTGGACATTGAATCGAAATTTAGCCATTTGGACACTTGTTATAATCTTTTCTTGCAACAATCCAAACTCACTTAGTTGAACATTTTCCAAAAACACGTACTCATACTTTAAACTCAGTTCATGCAACAAAATCATCCAAAACATCATTTCTACTAATTCAGCAAAAGCGACACGTTTGAGCATGTCTATTTGGCCCATTTACAATTCAATAACGAAAAACATTCACAAATCTTTAGATCAACATACCTTTTAACATTGCATTTACCAAAAGTATTTACAAACTCATAACTAACTAAGGGTTTGACTTTTTACCTTTAAACACGACCATTTGACACCACATTCAAAACTATATGTTTTCATCAAAGTGGACTGTAACACCCCACTCTTTCTAAATATCATTTTATAATCGAAATATCGGAAGCGTCTGGTCAAAACATACTTTTATAATATATGCTAAAGTTATATCGTTTTAAAAAAAACATAAAACATACATCAGTTTGGGTGTTATACAGTACAAATCCCATCATAATGTAGCAAAATAAAATCAGAGTAGCTGGTCGTCAAACATCCCATTAAACCAAAAGCTTCTTGCCCATCAATTAATCAAACATTAACCTGCAATAAGTAGGGTGGTGGGATTAGCACACGGCTAAGTGAGAAGAACTGTAACCAACAGTCTAACTCAGAAATAACAAATCTGTTTACAGCGAATAATCGTAAACACACAACGTCAAAGAGGACCGGTGGTTCCTGAGGTATCCTCCAAGGAACACTTAAAATCAACTGCAGGCCAATACAGTGATTAACCGATAGCTTGTTACTATCTTCACCAACAATAGTTCCTATCAACTATGTGTATAAGGAACCCCTGTTTGGCCAAACAATAGTAACTAAGCCCAACCATTGTTGACCTCTGAATATACATATCACATATGCCCAATGGCCAAATATTACATAATCCATAATCATCATGGATAATATAAACAACCCAGACTAAACAGTCTATCAACAGTAGTATTACATTACCCGTTGTAACCAAACATGTTACAACTGAATCACACTGAGGATCACAGATCCACTCACCTGTCAATCTCAATCCAACAACTCAGAAGTCTTATATTACTGAGTCTTCTGATGATCTGAGAATACAACAAATAATGAGTTAGATAACTTCCATAACAGATTCTTATCACAAAGTCATAAACAGTATTAACTACCACATTTGAACATTCAGTGGAAACTAACTTCCAACAGTGGTAACTGCATTTATGAAAGTCTAAGTATAAATTCAACTAACAGTGTTAATTACATAAACAGTGGAAACTACTTGCAATTCTTAACTAACAGTGTTAATTACATAAACAGTGGAAACTACTAACAATTCTTAACTAACAGTGTTAATTACATAAACAGTGGAAACTACTTGCAATTCTTAACTAACAGTGTTAATTACATAAACAGTGGAAACTACTTGCAATTCTTAACTAACAGTGTTAATTACATAAACAGTGGAAACTACTTACAATTCTTAACTAACAGTGTTAATTACATAAACAGTGGAAACTACTTACAATTCTTAACTAACAGTGTTAATTACATAAACAGTGGAAACTAACTTCCAACAGTGGTAACTACTTCACAATCAAGTTCTGCTAACTGAGTTCATCTTCAAGCTGCGAAGTTCGCTGCCGAACCCAGAAATTCGAACTGAAGTCTTTCAAAACTCACGAATTTGACTTCCTATCATTCAAATAAGCTTTCTAACAACTTATATGCATCAAATAACATCATATAACATCTTTTAAGCTTAAAATTCATATCAATTCGAGAATTTGCTAATTTCATCAAAATACAATTATAAACATCAAATACTTACAGGAACAGAGTGATGATGAGGATGTTACTGGAATTCGTTTTTGTAACAAGAGGGTGATTATTCTACTGTTTTAAGATTTCACAGAAGGTTTCTTTCAATTTTTGGGATTTCAAGTCGGTTCGCAGGAATGTTTAAGAAGTGTGTATATTTGTGTAGAAGAATTGAGAAAGTATGTATATATATATTAATCTAACCCAATACCATTATAATTTTAGTTCCCTTCTTAATCTATTATCGGGAACCTAAAACCATTTTGTGAAAACCAATTATTCTACTTTACCGTCAACTAATTCGGTTTAAAACAATGAATTATTTATTAGTCACAATAACTCAATTAATCTCTTGACTAATATTATCAAATAAACATAACATATCAAATATTCCTAACACATTAAATAATAAATTTAAAGTTAGAAATTTACCCGGATTACTAGGCCCTTAGGGTGGATGTTACATGGACGATTTACACAACATGTCATACACAACGATAGTTTAAAAGAGAGTAAACTTGCCAAACCAGTAATTAGCAAGTCTTGGTCCACGCTACCTCTTTGCAATCGCTTTACCTTCCCTTTGGCTACTTAATTCACTCGAACCACTTGCACCTACAACATTAAACAACTAAATAGGTAAGCATTACGCTTAGTGCGCATATAGGCAATCATATGAGTAATGCACAACCACAACTAGCAAGTAACAACTGAGCAATTGTAGAGATTATAACTACTTAGTCGGTTCCGTTGACAACTCACAATGTACACAATGTGAAACAACTCGCAACAACATAGGCTAACATAAGTTAGCTAATCTTTACGATGCATAACCCACATCACATATCAACATGAGCATATAATAAACAACTCCACTCGGTCATGTGAACCTCGTGCACATATGCAATCAGGAACACACAACAATTACCCAAATAACCCCTATATCACTCACCTTGGTGTTTTAGGCAATATTAGCTCAATGATCAATAAAGAATGCTACGTCTTTAGCACTTATCAAATAATCATATAACAATACACAACACATTTAGCATCTATCAATCGTCAAACTCAAACTAATCAACTTATCACTACTATAAGTTACAACATTTCTAGTACTTGATTACTTCTAATGTTACTTTAATTTTGATCACAACATCATAATAACCTTATAACAACACTTTCAAACCACAAACTGGGTTAGTTATCCCAAATTGCAAGAATTCAATGTAACCCATTATAATCACTATAAACACGATTTAAGATTCTTGACTTTTAGCTTAAATTGATATTAATAACAATCATTATTAAGCTTAATTAACATGAATTAAACATATTGCAACTCTAATTTCGTTTTATACATAACTTGAACTCAAAACCCCCATAAACTAAATTTCTAGGTTAAAAGAGATGAAGAACAATACTTACCAAGTATTAGGGATGATGATTAAACTACAAATTCGATTCCTTCAGGCTCAATTTAGTGATTCTCTTGAATTCTCTTCCTCTCTTTCTCACCCTCACGATTTCTCTCTGTTTCTTGTTGTTTCTGGAAATGTTTATGATAAGGATGTATGTATGTATCGATATATGTATGTATGTGTGTATAAAATTTATATTTTAGTCCCCAATGTAACTAAAGACTTATACTTCTAGTCCCTCAAGTCTCATTGTCTTATACTACTATACTTAACTAACTATTCCTCCCAATTTCTAATTATTTGAACAACTTTAAATATTTAACAACTACTAATATTTATACAATAATTAATAGTATGTATTTTATATCTATTAAAATTATACCACAAATTTTGGGGTGTTACAATTCTCCCCCTTATTCGGTTCGTGCCCTCACGAACCACTCTTGGTGCACTGCAAGATGGTATACCATCATCCACTCCTCAGGTTCTCATGTATATTCAGACCTCTTTCTATGCCGCCATTCCATTTCCTTAGTTGCTTAACTTTTTGATCAAGTATCTTAATTGATCCCTCAACGTAACTCAGTGTAACACCATCTCTTCGTATGGTATAAAATATTCTTTTTTTTTATTTCGGAAGCGTAGGTCGAAACATATATTGCATTAATAACATTTATATAATGTACATATATATTGTTCAAAACAAAATATGACAACTAGGTGTTACATAATTTCAACTTTCATTTAAGTTATCAAATATATATTAGAATTGCCAGCTGGTCAAACATTCTTTGAACATAATCTTCCTGCCCGCCCATTTCAATCATGACCTGCAGGGATTAAGGTGGGGGATTAGCACAAAGCTAAGTGAATGAATGTGAAACTAACAGTTCAACTTAGCATAATAATCTGTTTACATCAATTAATCGTAAACACATATCGTCAAAGAGGATCGGTGGTTTTTGAGGAACCCTACTACCGCGGTGACCCTCAAAGAACGCTTATCACAATCTGTATTGGCCTATACAGAATATACCGATAACTTGATATTACCATTTCACAACACAGGTTTTAATACAACACATGTACAAAACCCTGTATCTGTAATCATGTAATAACCAAGTCCAACAATCTGTTGACCTCTTTAATAACAACCAATGCCCGAAGGCCACATTGCACGTAGATTTATAATCAGCAAATCAGACAAACAGTCTATCAATTATATCTACGTTTACTTGTTGCAACCAAACCGTTACAACCAAATCAAACTTGTGAGTTCCAGATCCACCCGCCTGTCAGTCTCAGTCCAACAACTCAGAAGCCTAATGTTACTGAGTTTTCTGCTGATCTGAGAATACAACAAATAATGAGTTAGTAACTCATTCCATAATCATATAACATTTTTCAAAACATAGTATCGAAATGACAAACAATTTTCAAGTTATAACAATGCACTTATATAATTATTTACTCAATCTTCATAATAACATATTTAAGCGAACAAGCAAATCCCTGAAGTCTAAGAAACAAAAGTTCAATCCGAAGTGAAACCAGAAAATCCTGAACCGATGTTTAATACTGAAAAATGCCATTTTCGACCCCAAGATGACCCCGAAAGGTCTAAAACTGCCTAGGCTCAATGAAAAGAGCTTTGATTATTGGACCGTTTTCGAGTGACCATGCGAATCTCGGCCCAATCCGTGTTAAATGAAAATTGGGTAAATTTTTAGTCACTAAAAGTATAACTAACACTTATGCACTTTTGAAATTTGCACAATAAAACTTTTAAAATCTCAGTTCGCAAAGCAACATCTCAGTTCGCAATAATCTCAGTTCGCAGGGATTCTCAGTTCGCAAGACAACTCAGTTCGCTAGACAATAACTCGGTTCGTAAGGCAGCTCAGTTCGCAGCGCTATATCTCAGTTCGCATAACTCAGTTCGCTTCGCAAGGTTCAGTTCGCAAATCTTAGTTCGCATCGCAGCAACTCAGCTCGCGAACTGAGTTCTTCTTCTTGCAAGCTGTGAACCGAGCCTGCTGTAACCAAAAACCCGAACTTTCTTTTTTCATAACTCACAAATTCGACTTCCTATCATTCTAACAAGCTTTCTAACAACTTATATGCATCAAATATCATCATATAACATCTTTCAAGCTTCTATTTCACAATTAATTCATGAATTGACTAATTTCATAAAAACAAGTTATAAACACTAAAATACTCACAGGAACAAGATGATGATGATGATGATGTGAAATTCGATTTTAAAACAAGATGATGATGCTACTGATGATTTAATATTTCACCGGAGTTTCTTCCAATTTTGTTTTTCAATTCGCAGGGTATGTATATGTGTAGAAGTTTTGAGAATAAGTGTATGTATATATATTAATCTAACCCAATACCATTACAAGTTTTGAGAATAAGTGCATGAATTGACTAATCTATTGTCTGGAACCTAAAACCATTTTGCGAAAACCAACTATTTTATTTTACCGTCAACTAGATTAATTTAAAACAATGAATTATGTATTAGTCATAATAACTCATTTATCCTTTTGACTAATATTATCAAATAAACATAATAATACTAAAATATTCCTAACACATTAAATAATAAATTTAAAGTTGGGAATTTTACCCGTATATCACTAGGCCCTTAGGTTGGATGTTACACTCAGCTTCTCATTAATCTCTATTTCTGGCAATGGCACATACGTCGCTTCATCAACAAGGAATTTTTTTAAGTTGCGACACATGAAACGTGACATGAATGGCACTAAGTTCTTCAGGTAATTTCAGCCTATAAGCCACTTTTCCAACTCTTGCTACAATTTCAAACGGTCCCACATATCTTGGGCTTAACTTTCCTCGCTTGCCGAAGCGTATGTGTAGGTCCTTTATCTCAGGATCTATCAGATCGTATTTCAATCGTAAGTGCGGAATCCAAACGATTAAGTATTGAACGTATTAAACGAATCACACAATTCTCTATAACATTTTCTTTGTATTAACAATTGAAGTATAAACGTTTACAATCACTTTCACCCTCTGCCTCTCTCTCTAACTCGTCCCCTTCTCTCTATGTATGGAAAAGACTATTTCAAAATGAAACATAATGCACCTATTTATAGACACACCTGACCTACCTGCGACACTAGCCAAGTGTCGCAGTAGCTGAGTCTTGCGACACTAGCTTAGTGTCACAATCTGTGACACTAGCCCAGTGTCGCAGTTCCACACTTGTATTTTCTATATTCACTTTTCGTTTACAGACTCGTATATACAAACTTAATACTTCACAAACTCAGACTAATTAGCTTTGACAAGCATAAACGTTGACCAACTGACTGACACACATTTATGCACCAACAAACTCCCCCATGTCAGCAGCTTGGTCCAATAAGTCTTCAATTAGTCTTAACCAACAAACCCCCCCATTGAGATAGCTTGGTCTTTAGAAATCTTAATGTTCAGTTTCATATGACTGACATCCAATTAGATCTTCAATTTCAGTGACCATCATCTCTTTCATCAATAGCTTCTCCAATAGTATTTATCTTCAAAGTCTTTGGAGAACTCTCATCAATTCTTATCTTTTGAATATGAGCATGATATGTAACTTGAATAAAATAACTCAGAAATTAAATATTTTTGTAATTTTCTTTATAAGACAGAATTAAAATACTGAAAACAATAAATAAATAAACCATCTTTTTGGGGACATAATTGTTTTGGTCTGGTTAGGGATCATATCAGGATAACATGCAATTATTAGGAAATAGTAACTGGTATTTCGATTATCAGTATATTTGTCCACTTGAAATTTACGTGACATATTTAAAGCAGTTTGTCAAAAATTAGTTCAAAATGATTATCGATATTGTTATCCACCTAAACATTTCATACTTAAGTTAAGGAACTTTTAACAGTCCTTTGATCTTATTATGAGTATGCATATTATTCGATATAAAACATATTTAAGATATACATTTGAAATTAAAACATGTTAGTATTTTCCATGTAAGAGGTAGTAACATAGCAATATCTTTAGAATCAAGACTAGAGATAACAGATCTGTATGATGTACAACAGAGTCACATAAACATTGATTCAGGTGGATCAAACACCAGTCTGAACAATTAAACTAAAGGGTACAGGTCTGTACTTTCGTACAACAGAGTACCGTAGTCTAACACAAACCAGTACGAGGTAATCTATTTATAGATTTTCTTGCATATTTATACAATACTATAAGTTTGCAAGATTACCACGGGTGCATAATATTTGTCCGCAACTTCACAGACTACGTACCTATGTCCTTTAAAAAATATATCAGTTGAAACCATGTCTGTATTTTCATACAACGGAGGAGACGACCAATATATTTCCCCAGATAAGACAACATCAATATTCTAAACATGGATCATAACATGTTAAGCATCCAAATATTAAGACTACGTGTCAAAAGTTCAGACTTAAAGTCCTATTTCAACTTAATGTCATACATAATAATATCTTTTATATAAAATAATATGCAAGTTTGACATTATGCTTCTTAAAAGTTTAAGTATGCATGCCTACCGATACATCATGTAAGGAAGCTAATGTTTAGAAAAACTGTTTTAACTATGCCAGATAAATCTACTGACACATCAAACATAAAACTTAAAGTTTCCATTTTGTACATGTTCCCTGATGTACTATCATTTCCTAAATTGTTTACAGACACAATTCAACATCCATTTTTAGAAATGTAGCAACTTTTCTTTTCTTTAATACTAATAAGTATAAAGAGTGGCTATTGCATTCTTCAAGAATTTGCATGTTCATAGTTTGCTGACTTTTTAAATCAGAATTTTAAAAATACTGCCCCTGAACAGCAAATTCTTTACGCAAAAACAAACAAATAAATTTGCTGATCTTAATGAAAACAGATGTGGCAACGTTGCTTATCTTAATGTTCATTAATTAGAACACAAGAATTGGCTGTTGCCAATTTAAACAAAGAATGTTTAAAGAAAATTTTCAAGTCACATATCAAATCAAATTCAAATCCTTTTAGCACTTTTAACCACCTCGTATCACTTCAGAAGTATCATCCATTTACCCAAACATCATCACCTAGAAATCAACCATTTAGCTATCAAAACTGGACTGCATCACCACAAACAAGTAAACATTAGTGGTTATGGGACACCCAAGCCTTGATAGACTTGGGTTGTCCAAGATCATCCATTACGATTACATCAATAAGTTTATGATATTTCAAAAACTCGGAAGATTTTATTGATGTGTCGTTTTTGGATGCAGGTTTATTTGCCTTTTCACCCTTTAATGTCCAAACTTGTTTAGGTTCGGAAGATTGTTTATTGAGAATGTTGTGCGTTGGTTTTGACTGTTTTGTTTGCACAACATTGGTTTTCCCAATCGTTTTGGGAGATGGTGAGCTACACCTAGAAACTGGTTTTGAGAAAGAGTTTCTATAAAATGTATTTCTTAGCGTACATCTACTAAACTTGTGACGAGATATTAACAAGCAATCTCGTATTACATGTCCCTGTTGACCACAACAAAAACAGGTACGTCTTTCTACAAACGATTTATGCCAATGACTACCTTCAAATGATTCAGATGGAGGATTACACATAGAGGGTTTATTAACAAAAGCATTTACTGAACATGCACTCTTAGGTGAACATGTTGAAGTAGATGTTTTTTTGAGGTTGAGCTAGTTGATGTTGAAGGTTTATTCTTTTCAAATTTATCAACTGTTTTATCTTTCTTCCGATTCTTCACAGGTAAATTTGAATCAATTGAAGATTTAGATTGTGAGTCCTTCATTTGATTTTTAACTTTAGAGGATTCAATGTCAATCTTTGCTTTACCTTTACAATTAAAACGATCATCATTTTCAATGGTAATGATGAAATTTTCAGGTTTGACATTGATATTCTCAACCTTTATATTAGACTCTTCAGGGAAGTCCTCTATCTCAACTACCTCGTCAACACTAACCGGAGGTACTTTATCATAAGACTTAGATTCCTTAACTGGATGTTGTACAACTTTTGTGTACTTTTGATGAAGTAATAGGCACAAAGTTTTTAATTTCATCCTGACTAGGCATAGGCGAATAATCAGCGGGAGGAAGTACGGAGGTATATCTGAGACCTGCCTTGCTCTTTGTATTCGTCCTTTGCTTATCCAAAATTTGATCAAACGCTACGGATGAAGTTGCAAAGTTTGAAATTTTACGTTTTAAGTAAAGATATTTGCTTTAAATAACTATTTATTTCATCTTGCTGATTATAGATTTCACATTTCAAATCTCTAATCTCAATTTGACAAGCTTTGAGTTTCTTATCAAAAAGAAGTTCGTTTTCTTTCAAAACTTTGTTTGCCTGCGTTAAGTTTTCAAGATTTGATCGCAGGTTGTCAATTTCACCCTTTAAGTTGTTGTTTTGACCAGTTAAGCATCTACAAGATAAGCATTTAAAAACAGGTTTTGTTTCTACCTCATGTATCTTTGCTATGAATGCATTGTATTGAACCTGTTCTTTATGTTCACTCCAATCAAACGTTTCCTGATTATATACCATTGGAGTATCGGGAACGGAAGGTGTAGTGAATCCAGATGGGGGATATTGTTCCTTCACACATTCCTTAGCAAAGTGTCCATGATTCTGACAGCTTTTTCATTTCACCTTGGTTCTATTAAAACCAAGACCCGTATCACCATCATCGTCCATGTCTTTTCTACCTGTTTTCTGCAGAAACTTCTTGGTTCTTTGGATTATCATGGCCATACTCCATTTAATGTCCATCTGCTCCAGATCATCAGGATCAATCTGTTCAAAGTCCTCTACTGTAAGCTCTAGAGTACTAGTCTTCTTGTTGAGGAAGTTCTCATAAGAGCTGAGGAAGGTTGTAAAGATATCAGCATATTCCTCAGTAGACTTTGAAGGAGCTGTATGAGAAGTATAGGAAGCATATGAAGTGCTTCCAGAAGTAGATGTAGCTGGATTAGAATTAGATCTGGAAGTATCATTCAGACTAAGATTTTGAATATTAGCTTCTGACATTTTTTCTTTCTTCTTCCTGTCAAGAGCTTACGCCTGTAATTTATCAATGACATCTTCCAAATCCATAAGTTGAATTTCTGGATCTTGTTCTAAACTTTTCACCTTGGTATCCCAATCCTTAGGTAGTGCACCTAATAACTTCTTACTTACTTCTTCATTATTAAGTACTATTCCTCAATCAGCCAATTCACTTACAAGTTGGGAGTATCTTTTGAAAAGTTCTTCAAGAGATTCATTTGATAGTAAATCAAATGTGTCAAACTGTTTCTTGACAAGTTCCAATTTACTCTTCTTATATTTTTCATATCCACCACATCGTTTTTCGATGGCCTTCCAAAGATCATATGCAATATCATAATGTTTGAAAATTTCTTGAACTTCCTTTGGTAAACATTTAATAATTGATGCATGAGTTTTCCTTTCAGTATCTCAAGCTTTTCTCTCCTCGGGTGTCATGCTTTTAACAGGCTTTTGTGGTGATGCTCCCAAATTCTTTTCTCCAAATACTGGTCTTTCATATCTTTCAACTAGTGAGTTCCACATATCTGGATCATTTAAAGATATGAAGGCTTCGAATGCAGATCTCCACGTAGCATAATCGGTATTGGGTGAAAACATAGGAAGTTTATTCTCACTATCAACTACACTATTGTAAGCTTTATAAAGAGACATCTTTAAACCAGAGATTTAGCAAATCACAAACACCCGGATGTTGAAATGCGAGTTCTCAAATTTAATCCTTTTGACTTTTCCCTCCAAAATGTGATTCAAAAATATTGAAAACTACCCGAGTAAAACGAAACTTTTTCAAAATCAAAATTAAGAAGTTTTAAGCTTAAGAACAAAATTTGGTAATGCGATAAATTTCCCGCCAAAAGACTTTTTTTTTATTACTTTTATTTTTTATGAGACACTAGGGAAGTGTCGCTTGTAAGTGTCGCTGGTAAGTGTCGCTTAGTAGTGTCGCAGGTAAGTGTCGCTGGTAAGTGTCGCTAAAACCCTAATTGCGACACTAAATCAAGTGTCGCTGGATCGCGGCTGGAAACCCCAAAAACCCTAAAAACGAAATTTTTTGAAACCCTAACGTATTTTGAAAACCCCAAGTCGACTGAAACCTCCAGAAAACCCAAGAAAACGCAATCTTCAAGCAATCAAACCCGAAAACAAGGATTAAACCCGTAAAATCTTCGCGAACAAACCGAAAAATGTTCGAAACACGATCCGAAACCAATGATAACGAATCAAAGGCTCTGATACCACTTTGTAGGTCCTTTATCTCAGGATCTATCAGATCGTATCTCAATCGTAAGTGCGGAATCCAAACGATTAAGTATTGAACGTATTAAACGAATCATACAATACTCTATAACGTTTTCTTTGTATTAACAATTGAAGTATAAACGTTTACAATCACTTTCACCCTCTGCCTCTCTCTCTAACTCGTCCCCTTCTCTCTCTGTATGCAAAAGACTCTTTCAAAATGAAACATAATGCACCTATTTATAGACACACCTGACCTACCTGCAACACTAGCCAAGTGTCGCAATCTGCGACACTAGTCCAAGTGTCGCAGTTCCACACTTGTATTTTTCTATATTCACTTTTCGTTTACAGACTCGAATATACAAACTTAATACTTCACAAACTCAGACTAATTAGCTTTGACAAGCATAAACGTTGACCAACTGACTGACACACATTTATGCACCAACAAACTCCCCCATGTCAGCAGCTTGGTCCAATAAGTCTTCAATTAGTCTTAACCAACAAACCCCCCCATTGAGATAGCTTGGTCTTTAGAAATCTTAATGTTCAGTTTCATATGACTGACATCCAATTAGATCTTCAATTTCAGTGACCATCATCTCTTTCATCAATAGCTTCTCCAATAGTATTTATCTTCAAAGTCTTTGGAGAACTCTCATCAATTCTTATCTTTTGAATATGAGCATGATATGTAACTTGAATAAAATAACTCAGAAATTAAATATTTTTGTAATTTTCTTTATAAGACAGAATTAAAATACTGAAAACAATAAATAAATAAACCATCTTTTTGGGGACATAATTGTTTTGGTCTGGTTAGGGATCATATCAGTTCGCAGGGCACATCTCGGTTCGCAGGGATCCTCGGTTCGCAAACCAAATCTCGGTTCGCTTCGCAACTCAGTTCGCTTCGCAACAAACTCAGTTCGCAGCCCAGCTCAGTTCGCAAGGTTCAGTTCGCAGCACAACATCTCAGTTCGCAGGTCAACTCAATTCGCTTCGCAGTCAAACATTGCGAACTGAGTTCATCTTCTGCAAACTTGCGAACCGAACTTGCTGTTACCGAAAAATCCGAACGTTCTTTCACTATAACTCAAAATTTCGACTTTCTAACATACTAACAATCATTCTAACACTTCATATACATCAAATAAGTTCATATAACACCTTTTCAGGCTTAAATCCATATCAATTCGCAAATTAATTCAAATTTCATAAAAATATAATTATAACACAAATTACTTACAGAAACAAGGCGATATGATGTTACTAAACTCGTTTTTGAAACAAGAAGATGATAACACGAATGATTCACGAATTCACAGAAGGTTTCTTCAAGTTTTGGAATGAGCTCTCGGCTCACTTCGGTTCGCAGGAACAGGGAGAGTGAATTTGAGAAGAGTGTATAATTGTGTAGAATGTTACAGAATATACGTGTATATATATTAATCGTATCCAATACCATTATGATTTAGTTCCCTTCTTAATCTATTGTCGGGAACCTAAAACCATTTTTGCGAAAACCAACTATTTTATTTTACCGTTAACTATTTCGGTCTAAATCAATGAATTATTCATTAGTCACAATAATTCATTTATACATTTTACTAATATTATCAGACATAATAATAGTAAAATATTTCCTAACACATTAAATAATAATTTAAAGTTTAGGGAAATTACCGGAATACCACTAGGCCCTTAAAGTGGATGTTACATTTATGCACCAACAATATGAATCCTTTTCATGGAGATACTTTGAGCATTACTTTGTCTCCCACTTGAAATTCAACCGGTCTTATCCGTTTATCTGCATACGACTTCTGTCTATCCTGTGCCATCTTCAGACGTTCTCGAATTTGATCAATCTTTTCGGTCGTTATTTGAACTATATATGTGCTCCCAATTTCTCTTTAACCGAATTCCTCCCAACAAATTGGAGTCCGACACTTTATACCATATAACATTTCATATGGAGGCATCTTAATGGAGGAATGATAACTATTATTATATGAAAACTCTACAAGTGGAAGGTGAGTATACCAGCTACCGCCAAAATCAATGGCACAAGCCCGCAACATATCTTCTAAAGTTTCGATCGTACGTTAACTCTGACCATCAGTTTAAGGATGAAAAGCCGTGCTAATACGCAATTGGGCCCCCATATCTTCTTGAAATTTTCTCCAAAATTGAGATGTAAAACGAGTGTCTCTGTCAGAAACAATAGAAACCGGTACTCCATGCCTAGCAACAAGCTCCCGAACATAGATATTTGCTAATACTTCGGATGATGAGGATTCTCGAATGGGTAAGAATAATGCGCTTTTCGTCAATCTATCAACAATCACCCAAATCGAATCATATTGTCGGGGAGTTCTTGGCAATTTCATGACTAAATCCATCGTGATATGTTTCCATTTCCATACAGTTATCTCCAAAGGTTGAAGTTTCCCATATGGCTGTTGGTGTTCTGCCTTAGACAATTTTGTACATACTCAATGATATCACGCTTCATTCCAGGCTACCAATAATCACACTTTAAATCTCTATACATCTTAGTAGCACCAGGATGAATAAAATATTTAGATTCATGGGCTTCATCTAGCAAAAAATTCTTGACATCACTCGTTCTAGGTATCCAATTCCTACCATAACGAGTTTTTAAAGCTGACCCACTAATCGTTGCTTATTAGGATCATTCATTGATAAAGCTTCAATTTGAGCAGTTTTAATGTGATCAAACAACTGGGGCGATACAAGATTCTCAGAGATTTTACTCTAAGCATAATATGACTAGCTTTTCGGCTAAGTGCATCAGCCACCACGTTAGCTTTACTGGGGTGGTAAAGTATATCACAATCATAATCTTTTACCAAATCCAACCACCTCCGCTGTCGATTGTTGAAATCACGCTGATCAAAGAAATATTTAAGGCTTTTGTGGTCAGTGTAAATCGTTGACTTGACACCATTTAGATAGTGCCACCAAATCTTTAAAGCGAAGACCACCGCTGCAATTTCAAGATCGTGAGTGGGATAATTTTGTTCATGTGGCTTTAATTGTCGTGATGCATAAGTTATAACCTTTCCACGCTGCATGAGAACACAACCTAAGCCAAGTTTAGACGCGTCACAATAAACTACCATGTCCTCGTTACCTTCAGGTAGCACAAGAATAGGTGCGTGACTTAACTTCTCTTTCAGCAATTGAAACACTTGTTCTTGATCTTTTCTCCACTTCCACTGTACATCTTTTCTTGTTAATTTCGTCAGTGGAGTCGCTATCTTTGAAAAAATCTTGAATAAATCGGTGATAATACCCCGCCAAACCTAGAAAACTTCTAACTTCTGTTGGACTCGAGGGAGGATCTCACTTCATTATTGCATCTACTTTAGACAGATCTACTTGAATACCATCAGCATTGATCACATGTTCAAGAAATTGGACTTCCCGCAACTAGAATTCACACTTCGAAAATTTTGCATATAACTTTTTTCGTCGCAACATTTCAAAAACTTGTCTCAGATGGACTGCATGCTCTTCTTTGCTTTTAGAATAAATGAAGATGTCATCAATGAAGACGATAACGGACTTATCAAGCATCGGACGACAAACTCGATTCATTAAATCCATAAAGGCAGCTGGAGCATTGGTTAAACCAAATGGCATAACTACGAATTCATAATGGCCATACCTTGTATGAAAAGCCGTCTTCGGGATATCTTCCTCTTTCACTTTCAGTTGATGATAGCCCGATCGGAGATCGATTTTTGAAAAGAAACTGGCACCCTGCAACTGATCAAACAAGTCATCAATTCTAGGTAGAGCGTACCTATTCTTGATAGTCACCTTATTCAATTCTCTGTAATCAATACACATCCGCATTGAACCATTCTTCTTCTTTACAAACAATACTGGAGCTCCCCAAGGCGAACTACTAGGGCGAATAAAACCCTTGTTAAAAAGCTCTTGCAACTGTTTCATCATTTCTTGCATTTCAGTAGGAGCTAACCGATATGGAGTTTTAGCAATAGGAGCGGCTCCCGGAATCAAGTCAATCCGAAATTCTACTTGCCTATCGGCTGGCACACCAGGGAGTTCATCAGGAAATTCATTTATAATAGGAATGTCAATGAGTTCTGCTACTGCTTGAGAATTGTCAACCACATATGTCAGAAATGTCTGACAACCGTGTGATAAAAATTAATGATGTAAATATCAACACCCTTAAAAATAAACTTTGAAATTAGTTAAACATTATTATTGTAAAAAGATTTTTCTCGCTGAAATCAACCGTTAACTTCAAAGATAATATACACATAACATTCTAAAATATCAACATGAATCTTTTTAGTGAATGTTAATGTTAGTCGTAACATAAATATTCACTGTAGACTTATATACACGTGGCACATGTAGGATACTTGGTAGTTGGTTTTGAACTTAATTATATTTTATTATTTTCTTAAACTCCAATTCGGTCTAATAAATTCATGACACCTCATAAGAAAACATAGAAAAGTTAATGTTTGAAAAGATGGGATTTTGTGGGGGTTAGATTCAAATTCCATGAGCAAGATGGTGATGATTCCTTCATCTCCCCATTTCCATATGCTTTTTAAGCAAATCATTCCATTGTCTCCTTTCACTTTTTCTTCATGTTTCGAATCGATCTTCTTCTTGATTATCACCACCATTAACTCACTTTAATTTTATTTTAAATGTTATAGAGGACATCAACATTTGATTTTGTATAATAAATATTTTACTTGTTTTTTTAATCCGATTATAAAATAAAAACTTTGAACTCTAACAAGTTTAATCCGATTATAATTGGTTTACTTTACATAGCTTTTATGCACGAGTTAAAAAATCAGTATCTTAATAAAATATTATTCGTAATAAGAAAATTTCAGTTCTCATGATCAAGGTGTACTAACATTGTTATTTATGTAAAAAGCAAAATGTGAGAAAACTTCTTTACACAAAAAACATCCTTCAAAACACAAAACTAAAGTCTATTCAAGGCACATTAATTCACAATCTTTTTAATTTCAAGAACATTATCATTAAGCTAACTACCTACTCAAACAACCACACTATCACCACCACTACCCGGAGATCTCCCGGCCACAGCCGGCGGTAGGTCAACCAAAGACTGCCGACAAGTCGGACACGATGAATGTGAAGCCAACCATACATCAATACACCTTGCATGAAACCCATGATTACATTGTGGCAAAATCCTGACTTTCTCACCATCCATAAACTCTCCCAGACAAATAGGACATTCACTAGTCAGTATCTCTAATCCGGTACCATACACCGCCACCGGAATCTGCCTTAACACCTTTCTCTTAACCCCTGCCGTCACCATAACGCCACCGGTTCCATCACCACTCTCAAAAACCAACCTCCTTCTACATCTTAGCGCACAACGTACAATCAAATTAAGTCCCAAAGCACAAACTAAAGCACAAAGTAATGCAACTAATATGATCACCATATTGGTATCAAAATTTGCTTCTTTGGTATTTGATGCATGATGCTGACCGCTACCATCAATGGCGCCGCCTTCTTCCGGTGGCGCCAGGTTATTTGAATCCAATAGCAGCCGTTGCATGATCATATATTTTTGTATAACTAATTTGGATCGAACTTTGACAACTCCCAAATCTAGCTTTATTTGTCAAATGTTCAACCACTCGGCTAGTCACACTTTTATAACATTCAAAATTTACCTCAAAAAATCAAAAAATAAAGTTTAAGGGGGAACAACAAAAGAGATTGCCAGCAGGCGATCGGATCCATTGTACGTAATTATGAACTTTATTACTTGAATAATTTGATCTCTTGAACTTGAAGTACTTGTGAATTCATGGGAGGATGATATGAAGAATGAACAATTAAAATCTTTTAAGTTTCTTGATTGTGTGTTTGAAAAATGTTTATTTTATCTAGTTATATGGGAGGTTGTTGTGGTTTTGTGGGGCTCCTTTTAAGCCTTTTTATTAATGAACAAGTACTACTTAATCATAATTAAGAAATTAAAGAGAAAAAAAGGCTTTATTCGTGTCACATTCTTCACTCCATTTACTACTTAAGAATGTGTATAAAAAACTACTCCCTCCGTTCCGAAGTTTCTGTTTTCGTATATACCAAATTAATTGTTCACTTTTAAAAATGGATAGGGAAGTTTGATCGTGATTATCATATTACCTTACTTGCAATTATTATTACAAACTTTCAAAAAAGTAATAATTAATTGGTTAACGGTAAAATTGTCATTCTGAAAAATTTAAGAAAGCTAAAGCTGTAATGATTATGTTTTTATTAAACTGCGTATTTTTTATCGGATGATAATTATTTTGAAACGGATGGAGTATAATTTCTTGTTTTGTTTTCATTGGTTAGTTAGTCTATTGTGCATATATACTTGATTGTTGTTTATATATAACTAGAGTTTGCTTGGGAAATTTTTTTGAAGGTTTTGTTAATAAAAATACTATCAAATGTTGAAATCACAAATAGTGATTATCAGAATATTTGGCTTGAATCATTTTAAAACAAGATTACATTTATATTAAAAATTGAAAAAGTAATTAATGTTTTGTTCGGATAAATTTGTACGACGAGTACATGATTACCCGTACTAAACAATCAAAACGACCATTTATGTTAGTTAATGATCCTTGCACGCCATGTTTATTGTTGCATAGTACTTGTGACATTAATTGACACTTGTACGGGTTTGTTAATTGACCACACGTTAATGTATCTTCATTTATGCATATATTAGTGTCATTGCACATAAAAACAACGATCGAAGAGTTGGCAAATCATGTTTGTGATGTTAGATAATGACATTCAAAAATAAGCCAAAAAAAATGAGAAAGCTTGATGTAGATTTTGATTGTCCAACACCGTGTCACGGCCATTCTGCCGCCGTGAATTGGTGGAGAGGTCTATTGTTTGGTGGTGGTGGGCCATGATGAAATAGAGCTAGTCCAATTTCATTAAAAGAGGACAATGTCATTCACCTAACAAATTGTCACATTTATGTTGCAATATGGGCTCATCGATCTGTTCTCACAATGAGAGCTTGAGGATCAATAATTTATTTATCTATTTTTTCTTAAACGAGATACGTACAACATATCTTGCATACGAACAAATAAGAAATATTATATACCAACATCTCTAATAAAACTTGAAAAATCTCTAGCGAGCGATACACTTCTAACGTAACGTTAGATCAAAGGCCTTTAGCTCGAGGATTGTAAATTGAGGAGATTTTTCAAGTAATTCATAATTGAAACCCTGTTGGAGTTGGAGTATAATTTTGTGTTTGAAATATATGACGTGTTGAATATAAAAAGATATCATCAAATGAAATTTAACTTATCGTTATTAAACATTATAGCCACTATAAATAAGGTACAACATACACAACTCGTTTTTGATGGAAATTGTTTATTTAAACGCGGCTTATTTTGACATATATGAAATATAAACATTTAAAAATAAGCATTTTAATATTTGTTCAACTTCTTATTTTTAAGTAGATATATGCTAAAAAAATTAGTTTTAAGCAGATAAATACCTATAAATAAGCAATCCCAGACCCCCTAAAAAACATAAAATTTTCTCATACAATTTTAATCTAACTACTAAATTATTTTGTCATCTCCTCAAATGCAAATCAAAAACCCAACTTTTTTACGTTCAGTTACTCATGAGTCATGGTTCCATTTCCAGGTCCATTAGGATTCCTACGCATAATTCATGATGAATAATAACCACTTTCCCTTCCCCAAAAAAGCACTTCCCTTTTGATTACTTATTTATATATATATATATATATATATATATATATATATATATATATATATATATATATAAATAAGTAATGAAAAGGGAAGTACTTTTTTGGGGAAGGGGAAGTGGTTATTATTCATCATGAAGCATCTTACAATTACCAATCAAAACGTCAACAAAAAATTATTTTTACCAATAAATAGTAATCAAAATCGATGCTATAACGAATATATTAACGGATGACTTTCAGTTTTAAGTCATAACATTAGATGATGAATATTTATTTAATAAATTGTTAACATTCACCGTGATGAATGTTAACTAACATTCGTTACTATGACTGTTAAAACATCACATTATCACATAATATTTTTAATTTTAATATTGATCACTATGAATGTTTACTAACGTTCACCGCGATGAATATTAACGATTTTGGATATAATATTCATCAATCGATGTTATAACCTGCAGAAATAATTTATCTAGGAAGCTTAACATTCATAACATCAATTCTGATTAACATTTTCTAAGTTTTACGTCGTTTTTTTATGAGATTTGTATGTGCAAATGTAATATGCTTCTTGATGAATAATAACAGCTCACCCCTTCCCCCCCCCCCCCCCCCAAAAAAAGCACTTCCCCTCGAATCATCCCACTATCTATCTATCTATCTATATATATATATATATATATATATATATATATATATATATATATATATTGAAGAAACAAATACCATTACCAATCAAGAAACCAATACAAAAACCAGCTTCAATGACCCAAACACAATAAGAGCAAACAACAAACAAAATTCAAAATTACAAGAAGTAATTTTGAACTACACAAGACAAAGCCAACCAAACACTAAGATCAAAAAACAAAAAACCAAACCAATAAGGATAGGAAACAAACAAAAAAACAAACTAACTAAGATCAAGACCAACAACAAAAATTCAAGAAGCAGCATTCTAAGAAACAACTAACTGTCATGATCCATCCATCACGAAGAGAGCATGCCAGCCTCCAAGCACCACAAAAAATTAACCGGGACCATTATTGGTTGACTTCCATCAACTTTAAGCAACCTTTTCAGCAGTAAATCTAGAATACTCGAGTTATCAAGTTCAAATTATATTAATTACATTTGTTTGCAGTAAGGTAACATTGAAATTTCACTATTTAAAATGTGAATTATTTTAATCTTTTTTATATCTTTAGCATACTTGTTATTATTTATTATTTATATTTATATTTATATATTTACTATAATTATAATAAATTATTATTAATTACAGATTTTATAATTTTATATGACAATGACAATTACTCGGTAGGTACTTGTTTTAAAACCCGACCCGGTTAAAGGCAACTAACACAAACGGATAACGATAGGTTTGACCAAAAATAGTCCACACGAGATTCATACATTGCACCCAAAAAACAGTTATACGGTTATTCCTCCCCCCCCCCCCCCCCCCCCCCCACTGCTTTCTGGTCAAAATCACCTCAACGTTATACGCAAACTGCAATGCAAGATCCAAACTCTAAACCGATGAATCCATTTCCATTCCGGTCATCTCACCGGCGATCACACTCCGAAGTCAATCACCGGTTACCGGACGACCTAGATCTAGTTTCCGACACCTTCGATGCACCTTCAGGAAGCTTCGAAGATCTCGGATCTGAAGACGATTTGTTTTCTACTTTTATGGATATGGAAAAACTCGGATCTAACTTAACTGATTCCGGCTCCGGCGCCGGTGGAGGTTCCGATGGTGGTCCGATTAACAATGCCGGTGACGGTGAAAAGACTAGTGTGAGATCGAGACATCGACATAGTAATTCTGTCGATAGTTCGAGTTTATTTAGTGAAAGTATTGAAGCTAAGAAAGCTATGGCTCCGGATAAGCTTGCTGAATTGTGGACACTTGATCCTAAACGTGCTAAGAGGTATTTAAGTTTGCGTTTTTTGGATACGTAAATATTGCTAATTAGTAATATGATTTATGTGGATTAGCTGTACATCTAGTGATTATTATATAGTTTATGTGACTATAAGTTAGCGGTCTAGGAAGTAAAATAGTATCACTTTGTATAACTAATTTCCTGATTTAGTATCAGTTTGCTGCCAATTGTAGTTATGATTTAATTTATTTTCTTCTGATCAATGTTATTGATTGAGTTTGGTTGATCCACCGTGCTATAGTAGTTCATAAGATCTCTAAGATACTTAGCAGCTAGCCTGTAGTGTAGTCCAAGTGGTTCTGGAGATGTAGGCATTTGGAAGTGTCATGGGTCCAACCCCGAGCTAAGTCATCAAAAGAACCTGATTTATCAGCAAAATTCATTGGTAAGGCTAGATTAGTTGGTTGGTTGGACCACCATCTGAGCGCCTGAGCGGGCCTCTAGGTGAACTAGATTTACGTGTTACTTAATGGGCCCAGGGAGGTCTGGCGTGGCCGATTAGGGTAGCTGGAAAATTAAAAATGCCTAAGAAACTTATATTTGATTTACCAACTACTACATGAATTTGTAATGCCTTTACCCAAATATAAGTAAGATCATAAGTTCATAATAGACTTGATGACCGTGACAATGTGAGTGGTTTTGTATGCAATAACAAGTTCCTGACCAATTTAGGATTTGGGTATTCATAATGAAATTCTAAGCTCACCTGCCAGGAATCTTACTGCTGTAAAAAAATGATATATCAGCCAAGCTACATTGCAGGGGCTCTAAGGCATAGTAAACACTATTATTATGCGTTCGCTGCAGTGAGACTTATACCGTTGACTTATCACTTGAGTGTTTCTACAAAATTTATGTCAGTGGGAGGGGCCAGATAATTTAGATCCTAATTAGTGATGTGTGATAATATGTTAGCTCCGAGAGTTTCAGATCATCTTATGGTTTGTAGCATACAGGATTTTGGCCAATCGACAATCTGCTGCTCGTTCAAAAGAGAGGAAGGCACGGTATATATCTGAACTTGAGAGAAAAGTTCAGACTCTACAAACGGAAGCAACAACCCTTTCCGCACAATTGACTCTGTTTCAGGTGATTGTTTTTAGACTTTTGTAGCTTGTTTTATGAACATATTTGTTACCATGCTTCATCGGACCATGATCATGACTTCCTAAACCAGTGACCTTCTGGCCACAAAGGAATACCTTACATGTTGCTATGAGGCTCACCTCTATGTAACCAGCATTCTATGAAAAACCATTGCATGATAAAATGAACCTGTACTGCACTTACTTAATCATAGCATTTATCTAGTTTCCTTATCAATGGGAAATTTGGGTTATTTTTCTCTCTTATGGGTCAAATGTGTAAAACCAAAAAAAAATCTAAAAAGGAAACAAACCAAAAGTTCCCCAAAGTGTATTTATATTGCAATCAACCTCCTAAACCACATTATCATTCGTACAAAAAGAAAAGGAAAAAAAAAAAAAAAATGTTACAATTTAAATTTTGCACATAAATGTTTTGGGTCAACCTGACCAACCCCAGTTCAGTTCGTACCAAAATTGCCAACTTTCAACGGTTTCTTAACCTGTCCATTTTACCACCAACGATCTTTTAAATACACATGTCAGTTTTTCCAATTGAATGCTATTGATTTGTAGACTGATGTTTTCCTTGTGCAGAGAGATACAACCGGCCTATCTTCTGAAAACACAGAGCTTAAGCTCCGATTACAAGCTATGGAACAACAAGCTCAGTTGCGCGATGGTAAGTTTCCAAATTTCCCCTTTTAAGAATACAGGATAACATGAAATATCTTTGGTTTAAATTGTTTTAACAATGCAGCACTGAATGAGGCATTGAAGCAGGAAGTTGAAAGGCTTAGAGTTGCAACTGGAGAAATAGCAAGCTGTTCAGACGCATACAATCTTGGAATGCACCAGATTCCCTATAACCAGCCAAACTTTTTCACAAACCAACACCAACCTGACCCACAAAAGCACCGCCAGTCAAACATGTCAAACAACCACCACCACCACTCGCTTCTTGCTGCCAATCATGGCCATGGTCTCTCAGACACAATCCAGCATGATCAACTTAACCGCTTCCAGGGGCTTGACATCAGTAACAGAGGCGGTTCTCATTCAATCAAGTCCGAAGGACCATCAATTTCTGCCAGTGAAAGCAGCAGTACGTTCTGATTCTTATGGTTTCTACATTATTTCATGCATTAGTCATCATATCTTTCAATTGTTTATAGATTGACACCTCGATAGCGTCGACATGCACCATATCATTCAAAATTTCATTTATTTATTTTTACATGGTTAGGTTTTTAGGCTTTAACAAGTGTCATTTTGCTTTATCATTGTCCTGTTGTTGTGTTGTTCGAGAAATTGCATCGTCTTGTGCTATTCTCTTAGCTCATTGTGTAGTGTCTGTTAATCATTCAACTCTTACCATTGTTTGTGAATTATGATTCTTGTGTTAATTTGTTTAACTTAATTTATATTTACTTTTAAATACGTTAGTTATATCATGTTCTTATCTTAATCTTGTACTTTATCTCTTAACAATTACGTTCCGTCTCTCTTCAAAGATAGAAAAAGAAAGATGAGTTGAGGACAAATTTGATGATTGCGATAATGATAATTAACTTATTGCTACCCACAATTGAACTCGTTAACAGTAGTCGTGTAGTGGTAGTTTACGAGTAAGAGAACATGGACACATGGTAGAAATACACTTTAGAATCAAGACAGACTTGCCCTGTACAATTACTCAACTATTTCCATCTCTTCAAGGAAAGAAAAATGTTTAGTAGGCCTAAATATATAGACCTAAATCAAGGTCTAAAAATGTGATTGGTTGAAGTGATAAACTAATTGGTGAATATAATAAGAGAGAATTAGTGGATTACACGTGTCATTGAGTGTATGAATTAGGTCTGGATTTAGGCCTATATTTTAGGTCTATTTAACATTACTCGGAATTGCCACGATACAACGGCCTATATCAACTTGCATGGAAAGATCATGTGGGCTCGTTGTCTGTTGGCCCGCGATACAAAATCACGTTATTTACTAAACCCTTGATCGTTACTCTTATGTCACGTCTCACGACAACACATTCAATTCATTATTCATTCAATGGCCTATTACACGTCACTTTGAGTAAATTCAATTCAATTTTATGCAATGTGAACCTTATTATTACATATACATATATATATATATATATATAATATTCTTAAGTAAACTAGGCTAGTTTATACCGGTTCAGCCGTTAGACTAGGCTTTACGGCAACAATGAGTGACGACCATGATCTAATATATATATGATGAATGAAGGAGTCGATTTACTATTGTGACTTGTTAATTTCATGCAAGTATTATTAATTAGTTGATTAACAACACAAACATGCAATGCCTTTAGTAGCTTGTGTTTGAAGGTTTAAGTTCAACTCCGCATGCTGCAATTTGGAGGCCAGCTCACAGCTAGTGGATCAGTTGGTTTCGTAGGACAGGACTTTACAAAAAAATTCACTTTTTCCAATAGTTAAGGACAGAGTACGTTTCTACTTAGCGGGTCACTAAGTAAGCCTGGAGCATACCTCAACATAGTCGATCTCCCCATACCAGTTTTCAACTTTTTTTCTCTGCTCCCCCAAAAAAATGGAGACTTTTTCAAGTTCTTCCAATTCAGAAAAGATTGATTAAAACAGTAATGATGGTTTACAACATGTGTTGAATTTTACAATGATTATGATATTATATTATGTTCTTTTTTTTTATAAAATCGGTCGTTAATCTGTAACAACTCTGATTATATTCAATGTTAAGTCGATACGTACACATGAGAAACATGCATGGAAGAGGCATTGATATACATAAACACCGTTTCATATCACATTTATTTGCTTATTACATGCATTAACATGTATGATGTAACATAACAACGAAATCTATATTTTGATTTCGTTTAACAAAGAGGTCATTTTCTCATTAAGAAATTTGGCAATCCAAACAGAGACAACCCCTTGTGAACAAACCTTACATTGGTCCCCTCAAACAACATGCACAATTTGGATCAAATTTAACATCACACTAGCTTTCCTTTTGTGGCTACCATTTAAGGTTGATTAATACTTGTCTCCAATAATATAAGTTTTTATAGTTCACAAGTTTTTATAATCACACATGAACAAATTCTTATAATATCAAAACCTACATATCAATTTAGATAAAACATCTCATCGTGCTATGAAACTTGTTCTTTTGGGCACCAATTACCGAAACATTCATGTAGCTCGTAAACAGCCCGATTGGTTAGTTGTACTTCTCTTAACGGTAATGTAGACATGTATTTTGCGCAAATATTTCATCCGGTAGCAACTAAACACTCAGTATGCATGTTGTAAGATATATTTCACACAAATTACCAACGGGATTTTGACCTAGCTAGCGGTATCAAATTGTAACTTGTTATATGAAATATCATTGAAATCTGATTGGAGACGATGTATATATGTATGGTTGTATATAACGTGTGGAGTAAGTGATAGGTTTGTCTTTTAAAAATACAAATAAAATTTGTTATATGAATTATAATTCACATATGACTATTTCATTTAAGATTTTAATTTTTTATACTTTTTTCCGTTATTTTAAATATAATATAAGATTCATCATGATGACTCATTTAAAATTACAGTTCTTATCAATTAAGTTCTTTTTTCGCTTAATTTAAAAATAGAATCTCCTACTTTAAATTATTAAAACATAATTTTTACAATAATTATATTTAATCAACGGGTTATAGTCTTGGATTTATAAAAAAACTTCTTCTACTATACCCTATCTAATACATGCCGATTTATAATTATAAATACAATTATAATTATAATTATAACATATTTTATTATAATAATAATAATTTATTTTTCAAAATAACATTCAGGTAAATAAAATAAATTCAGAGACTTTCACGTGCATCTAATCCACGTTTAAAATACAACATTTAAATTAACAAATTATCATTTAAATGTTGTATCTATTTTCTTAAGTAATACTGTAGTGTATTATAATACTCCGTATAACATTTACAAGGTATATATCTCGTGTGTATACACGGATTTAAACGCTAGTATACTATAATAGTAAATCGTCTAGTATGTAACGTATTATTTCTTCATGGTCGTTGGTTCAATATTCATTGAAATTTGAACCCGTGTACCTATATTCACGAACCCATGTTACATGGATCACCGGATCGCGATTTGATAAGTGGTTACCATCAAATTCGGGTGTTTGAAGATGTCTCGGAATATTGTTTTTTTTTCTACCGATAACGAGAACCGTTATTTGTTAATAGTTATATGTCGTATGGTTTAGGAGCGAGAAAGCTTCGATTGACATAGACAACGTCCCCACCACCACGAGCTCGTTTCATATACGAAGTAAGAAGATTTAGGGTTGAAATCGAGAAATTAAATAACGTTATCTTTGGAGGGTGTGGTTTCTAGTTTAATTTAAAGAACACATTTGTTTGTCTCATTTTCTTACCCTTTGAAATGAATGCCTACCAAAAATAGACGAAAGATTGAACTAAAAAGGGGGGCCGCAATGCCCGCATCCTCATGTGATCGTAACATGGTAGCCCCTAATTTCATAAACTCGTTTTCATTTACCTAATTATTTATTTATTTATTTTTATCTTCATTTCGTGTCACTCATAACTCATTTGTAATTTTTTTCTTGTTAAATTCTGAATAGATATACTGTCTGTCTCAATATATAATCCACATTTTGAATACGTCATATGTAATTAATTGTTGTTTGATTTATGTTCGAAACGTCTGAATAACGCAATAATAATAATAATAATAAAAATAAAACCAGCTCATTACGTGAAAAAGTGCAAACTTAGTTTGTTTAAAGTTTAAATACTTATACATTGTTATTTATTATTTTAGAAAATAAATTTAAAAATAGAGTACATAAGATACAAGTTGAGGAAGGAATGCATGTGCTTGTGAGGACCTACTTCTGTTTACCAAACAAGTGCATGTTCCATTTAATTTCATCTTTTGTTTTCATATCTAAATTATCCTCTTTCAATTTTTACATTTTAACGGGTATATTAATTAAAATTTTCTTTAAAATATATTTGCCTTAATTATTTTAATCGAAAGAAAAAGAAACTTATTTTGGATTAATTAACATCACTTAAATCAAATTCTAAAACTCTAGTATCATGTATCAGTTTCATAAAATGGTACATAAACTTGATGTAACGATATTCATTATCTCATTTTAAACTAAATTTAGGGTAACGCTATTTATCACATCAAAAGTTTAAAATAACTTATTTGATTTATTATAATAAAAATAAAATCTAAATTTTAGTCATAATACTATTAAAATTTGTACCAAACTGAATATAGTTTAATTTCTTTTATTATTTATTTTTAATGTTACCAATATTTAGTACGAAGTAATAAACTATTTATCATCTAAATTTAACAACTAGTATGAATCTAACGTAAAAACTTAATCAAAGCAAAGTTAATATGAAAATAAAATATAGTACAAAATAAACTTGATATAAATATTTGGTGCAAAAATTTGATGTGTATATATTGTAGATAAAATCTATTTTATTGGCGTGAGCAGAGAATATTATTTTAATGTATTTTTGGTGCATACATTTGAAGAAGCTCGACTTAAATACATATTGACTTAAGATAGAAAATGATGTAAGAATATTGATATATCTATACAGTATCTATAATGCATGTTGGTAGTTTATTTATAGAAATCTTAAATTAATACTCAACATTTCTTTATTTAGTAATTTGTCTAATTCCATCTAACAATATTATTATATCAATTTCAATTTTTCCACTTTTACTAAGTGTATTTTTACTAACCAAATTACCTCATCACGAGTAATTATATCACTATCATCGAGTCGCTATTACAATAAACTTTAATACTCTGCTGTAAAGTGCGAGTATTATGCTAGTTTATATTTATTCTTGCATTAGAATAACATTTTGTTTAAAACTCCAAAACATAAGTAAAATATAGGGAGTATTTATTAAATTATATGGTTCAATGCACGATTTGAATTATGAATATTCTAAAGTTTTTAATTTGCTAAAATTGTCACTTTCCAATTCGAGACTATTAAATCTTTCCCTCCCTCCAACTTCCCCTATATATATAAGCCTATCTTGATTTGATCCATTCAACCAAATTGTCCCCAACATTTCACAAGACTAGTAGTAGAGTCCTATGGCCGTTTCACATTTCACAATTGTTTCTCTACTTATTATTTACTTGTTTAATCTAGCCCATGGAGATTGGCAAAATGGTCATGCCACATTTTATGGTGGAGGAGATGCCTCTGGCACAATGGGTATAATTTTTGTATCCTCAAACTTGACTATATTTAGTTATTTACTAAAAGTTACTATTAAGATAAATGATGTTTCTTGTAGGGGGTGCTTGTGGTTATGGGAATTTGTATAGCCAAGGATATGGTACCAATACCGCGGCATTAAGTACCGCACTTTTCAATGATGGTTTGAGTTGCGGCTCGTGTTATGAAATGAGATGCAATGATGACCCTAGATGGTGCTTACCCGGTAGCATCATTGTTACTGCAACGAATTTTTGTCCACCTAACCCTGCTCAGTCTAATGATAATGGTGGATGGTGCAATCCTCCTCTTCAACACTTTGATTTAGCTGAGCCCGCTTTTTTGCAAATTGCACAATACCGGGCTGGTATTGTACCCGTCTCATTCCAAAGGTAGCATTTGTAATTAATTACTTACGGTATTTGTGATTAATATGAAAAACCTAATGTGTTTGCTTAATTACTTTGTATAGGGTCCCCTGTATGAAGAAGGGAGGAGTGAGGTTTACGATAAATGGTCACTCGTACTTCAACTTGGTTTTGATCAGTAACGTTGGTGGAGCAGGAGACGTGCACTCGGTCTCAATCAAAGGATCAAACACAGGGTGGCAAGCGATGTCACGAAATTGGGGGCAAAACTGGCAAAGTAACTCATACCTTAATGGCCAAAGCCTTTCATTTCAAGTTACCACAAGTGATGGAAGAACCATCACGAGCTACAATGTGGCACCGGCTGGTTGGCAGTTTGGTCAGACGTTCCAAGGGGCACAATTTTAAATTTATAAAAAATACAGAGGGTGAAAGTTCAAAACAAAAACTCAAAGATGAAAAATGGAAGTTTAAACAGTTGAAAGTTTATATGAATTTGTATAGTGCAGAGGTGACAAGTTGGCACCCGCTTACGTTACAACATTCAATATACACAATGATATATCATTTGAGTTGTAGTGTTATTACTCTTTTACCCTTCTCCTTTGTCAAAAACAGAGTTGATATATCATAAGCCTTTTATTATATATATATTTTTTATATTTAAAAAATAAAGAATTTTAGTGTACGATACGATACTATACTACGATGACACTTTACTATGGTTTTATTTGATGATCTTTTGAACTTTTGAATATAGGTATATACTGAACTTTCATATAGATTTTTAGATACAGGGTTCTTTATTAAGGTATGTAATGTAATACTATGAAAAAGGCATTATTCAGATACGTATCACCATAGAAAGATTTTTATTTTTTACATTAGGTACAAAAGATAAGTTTTAAGGAATGCAAAAGTGCATATGCTCAATAACCTCCACCCAGAACAAAAGCATAAACAAGCAGCTATATATGACATATGAACAGCCCTACACTATGCCAAAATGAAAAGAAACTGCTCCATAGACTTCTGGTTCTCACGCATAGTTCAGGCTTGAAAATGAGACAGCTTGGGAGTCAAAACGAACATCTCACAACTGTGAGCATCAACGGGTACGCCAAATGATGAAACTGCGTCTGCTACAACGTCTTTGTGCTACAAAGCAAGTCAAGATATTTGGTCAACATCCAATGGCATATCTACGATTTAAAACCAATGTATTTACTACAATTACAAAAGTATAATTTGTATATTTATCACCATTTCATATATTTTCTGTTTTGTACTTTACCACTACAAAATACTTGCAACGAAAAGTGTGAGCAGGTATACACAAGCTGAATTATTTTATAAATTTAGGGATTCAAAGATAATGATTTTCGGGTAATCTGCAGTATAAATCAAGGAAATACATATGTATATAAAGGAGTCTTACCTTCCACAAATCTCTTACAGAAACACTAGTGGAGGACTCAAGTCCAAGTGTATCCCATGAAACTTTAATCGTTTCAGCTTCTGAACATCTGTTCCAGAGAACAGTAACAAAACGGTTTCCAGACAAAGGACCAGCCCATACCTGAACTCAGAAAATAACATCAAATATACCAATTTGTCAAGACGAGTTTCACTTATATGTGTAATGTATATATTGCTAAAAAGAATAGAGGTGGAAATTTCAACCAAATCAATAAGGGAATAGGTCGGTTCAGGTTATGTTTTCTCTCTAATGGGTCAAAACAGTAGAAAAAACTTTGAAAGGAACGGGTCAACTGGGTCAAAAGTTGCAAAAAAAAGTGTATTCTAGTTTTAGTGCATAAAACCTATATATTTTAATTTATTATTTTCCAGAAAATAATGTTTTTTCACTTGGATGACCAGTCCATTTTTCCACCTCTGTTAATCTGTTATAGAGCTAAAGTTGGAGGACCTGTAGACAGCCATCTGTTCCTGAAGAGTTTACTTTCCTTCCCTGTATTCCAAGTGGATCTGCAAGACAGAAAATAAGTAGCTTGAAAAAATAATGCAATTATTATTATCTATTAACAGATAGCATATCAAATAAACAGGTTACCTTGGTTTACAGCAATGACCTCCTTATTGCTCAATATTTCAAATGTTTCTGCAGTCATGTTTCTGACATCACAACCTATAAGAAGTGGAGCCTGCACGTTTAAGCAGCCATAACCGATTAAAATCTAGATGAACTTAATGCGTTGAAAAGGTAATAAGAGCAAACACCACCTTCATCAAAGCCCATATGCTAAAATGTGATCGGTATTCCAAATAACCCATGCCTCCATTACCAACTTCTAACATATCCGGATCTACAAGAAAATCACAAAGAACAAAATTTAAGTACTCAAATATTATCGATTGGCAGAGAATGAATAAACATTTAAATAAATTTATTCATACCATTCCATCCACCCGGTCCTGCATAGGCTGCCCATTTGTCATTAAGATCAGCAATAGAAGTCATACTGAAAGAGAAATTAGTTAATTGAGTAAAAAAAACAAATAACTACAGCTAAATACATATCAGTTATTGCATAAAGTTTGAACCTTGCCCACGTGTCATTGATGTCATCTGTTGTTCTCCAACTATTTCCAACATTGCCTGCCCATAGAGCAGGATCATCTTCACCCCTTCAAAGTAAAAAAGAAAATTTATGATAAAATAATAATCCAAGTGGTTTTGTGAAGTATTATGACAAAAAAAAAATAATAATAAAATAAAATAAAAAAATCTAAACATGTGCCAAATGATTCATTACCACTCGCAAAGAGAATAAAATATTTTCCGTCCAGTTGAATTTAAAGCATCTCGCATTGGTGGATATCTATAAATATGAACCAATGTTATATGAATAACAATTTATCAAAGTTCGAAATTGGGAAAGATAAACAACTATATTATGAAACCAAACCTGTCAATGGGCTTAATGCCAAGATTAAAGCAGTTGTCATACTTCAAGTAGTCCACACCCTGAACAACATCACACACGAATTGTGATACATAGAATTAGAAATTTTTACTTTTATTTTCATTTATTTATTTATTATTATTATTATTATATCATTATTATTATTATTTTATTTTATTTTTATTTTCTTTTGTAGGCTGCATTTCAACTTACCCATGAAGCCCAAGTTGCTGCATCATCATTCTCATGAAAAAGTGAGGCAGGTCGTACTTGACAGGTAAAAACACTACAACATTCAATACAATCGATTAAAAGAATAGTACGTTGGATAATTAAAAGAACAAATGGACTTTATTGTACCCTGCAGAAGAATAGATACCAAGCTTGAGACCCTTTTCATGTACATAATCAGCAAGAGCCTTAATTCCAGATGGAAATGTTTTTGAATCAGGAACTAACTGACCCTGCAGAACCAGCCTGCAAAGTTAGCATTTCGGTACAGGTTGATTCGGTTTATGTTTTTATCTCTAATGGGTCAAATGAACAATATAATAATACATTGAACTAGAAAGGAAACATGTCAAATGGTGGATGTATGAAAGTTGTTATATTTAGATATAAAAGGGAAAAAAACAGAATCAAATTGTACTAATATGGTTTTTCTAATCATATCAAGACACTGATTGCATACAAAGAAATTGAAAAGCAAATTGTTTAGGTCATATCGACCTGCACCAAAAAGTTGCCTGTTTTGACCCTTGCCCAACCCGCCCACCTCCATTTTGCCACCACTAATATCTGGCAGGATTTTTCTATAAACTTCCAATCAAACTAAATTATTACTGTCAAAATGGCCCTAGCAAACCAACCTGATGAATTTGATTCAGTCACTTTTGAAGGGAAAAAATAAGGTTCCGTTGAAGGTTTTAAGGATGGTTTTCTTTAACGATACCATGAAAGATGCCTTTATTAGTGTACCGATAAAAATTCAGTAAGCAAGAGGTACAAGAATTTAAACTTACATTTGTGTCTCGTGTCAATGCTTCCCAACAATCATCTGTGTTTAGTAAAAGATATATTAACTTAACAGACTCAACAACCATTAACAAGAATCAAATTAAAGCATGTAAAAGAGTACCAATATTAACATAATCATATCCCAAATCAGCCAATCCAGTCGAGATAAGTGCATCAGCTGTCAAACAGAACAATATATCAGTTTTGTTAACAAACATCAGTCAACCTAACACATTATACATGCATATCAATACTCTCAGATAGTCATACTAGCATGGTACCCGCGACATGCAGTGGTGAATATCAGCCTTTGTTCGGCAACATGTCCGTTCAACAGTATTATGTCTTGTGTAATATATTAAAATACCAGTCTTATTCCAATGCACTAATATATGTTGTTTAAGAAAAACTTAAGTAACAAATAATTACGTGTAGTGTTAGTTTTGAAATTAGTTTCTTTCTTTATTCCATAGATCATCATATATTCAATGGTTGTAATAACTTAGAGTAAAAAACATATTACGTAAAAATTATTATTGGCCTTCAAATGAGGTCAATAAAAAGATGATTACAAAGATATGATAAACCATTGGTACAAGTTCTTGTACCGTTCGCGTTATATTCTGTATTACTCAAAATTTAAGAGATTGAGAATATTTATTGGCGTTCTATAATAAAGTATAGATATAGATATAGATATGTTGTTTAACCAAACATACTTTTGATAAATTCCATCTTTTTACACTACAGAAAACCAACTGACTTCATTGAATTTCATTTAGTAACAGAATTATAAACTTTATTCAATTAGCAATATGATATGATGTAACATTATACCAAACTGACTTCATACCTTATTCAGTATTGAAAGAATTGATGTTGTATATAATTTTGAAGTTAACATGATTAAAGAAAGACCAAACGTAAACCTAACTATAGTAACAACTAATGATAAATCATTCAATCTTACTAATAAATTTAGGGCTAATATCTGATAAGTTTGGATACATTTTCATGCAGTAAGAAACTAAGAACTAAAAGTAGTATAGTCAAATAAAATCAACCGTATTTCCCAGAATAACAAAAATTCGCAATAAATTTTACCTGTTTCCTTAATCAGAGTCTCATTTATCTGACAAGCAAAAAAATTCCAGCTATTCCATCTGTTCAATTCATTCATTCACGAAACAAAATCACCTCAAAAAAGTTAAAATCAAATCAAAAGATGAAAATTAGTCAAATCACAGCTAATCACTACAATAATTGAACAAATTACCCCATTTGTGGAGTCTGAGCCAATCCATTATTGAGCTGAAGCAATCCGTACAGCGAATTATCAAAAATATTAACAGAATTAACTGTTTTATTTTGTACGATTGATAACGGCAACACGCGAGCTGATGATGATGTTGATATAAACACAATTGTTAATACAATACCCGTAACTGATTTGTAATCCATTGATGTTATATTAGAAATGTAATATTATTATAATTAAAAATGTGAGTATTAATAAAATTCGGATTTATTTATAAGTGAACTAAAAAGAATATTCGTTAGAAATGAGGAGACGTAGAAGGGTCTAATAACAGGTGCGTAGTACTATATGCCTCAATGGTTGTACTTTGGATAAACCTTAATCTGTTTTTGTTGTGCTTATGAATTTATTATGATTTTATTTTATGATTTATGATGATACGACTTTGAGTTTAAAAGGAAGAATGATGATAAATATACACGTGTTAATTATTTTATTTCTTATTGAAGCATAGTTTTTATAATTGACCACCAATTAATACAATTAACTTTTTGATTCGTACGTTAACTTGTATTGTATATATATTTATATTGTATAACACTGCAATTCATATTTTTAATATATATATATATATAAGCTTTTTTTATATATATCAATACCCTTTATAATTAAATATCGACAAGGATAATGTATAAATAGATTATCCGTCCTCGATAAAGCTTGTAAACAGATTATTACGGAGTACTATTTAAAATTTTATTGACAAGCAATCTACTCTAATGATGTAGTTTTACTACGTGTAACCCATCAATTTGAAAATCTCATTTGAAAGGATATGTTTTTTTTATATATATTAACATAATAATCGCACTATAACATAATATAAAATTATATTGTAAATAATTAGCCGATGATAATTGTATATTATATTGTTATTATTCACAAATAGACAACCCATGATGATTTGATAACGGTACATTTTACGAGTTGGTGATTTGAAACTATCGCCGCAAACGAGTCGAGCTTTTATTGAGCAACTCGAGCTCGACTCGAGCTTGAGCTCGTTCGAGTCGAGTTTTATCGAGTTCAAGCTATCGAGCTTAAAAGTAGAACTCGAAATATATATCAAGTCGAGCTCGAGCCTTTAAGAGCTCGGTTCGAGCTATTATCGAGTTTTTCGAACTTTAATTAATATGTATATTTTTATATAAATGTATACGTAATTTTGTCGTACTTTAATCAATGATATTATTATTATACTTTAAATATTGTCGTACTATTTTACATATTTTTAACTAATTTTCACACTTTATTTGTATTTTCTATATATTTGAAATGATTTTTCGTATTTATTTTTATTTTTAATCTAATATAAAATAAGTTTGGGTATTAAAAATAATTTTTTATAAGAATAGTCGAGCTTTTCGAGTCGAGCTTGAGCCATCCTGAAACATTTTCGAGTCGAGCTCGAGCATTCATCGTGGAAGCTCTTCGATCTATCGAGTCGAACTCGAGTCTACCCTAAGTGAGTCGAGCCAAGCTCGAGCCGTGTCAATCTCGAGTTCGGATCGACTCGATTACAGTACTATTTGAACCACGGCGTTTAAGAGTGAAAAAATGTGTTCGTTGTAAAATTGGTAAGTACAAAAGTTAAATGTTGAAAATTTAAGGATGCTAAAAGTGGAAGGGCTAAGAGTTTCATATTATAATTCTAACATAAATATAAGTAATAGTGCATTTGTGGACATGTGATTTGTCCGGCGATGATAATCCTTACAGATGGAACGAACGTGTACCATTAAAATATAATATGAGGTCAGAATACCCTCCAAATTACCCTTTAGCTAAGTTATTTATACTCCGTATAGATTGATGTATTGTAGGTATATAGCAGGCAATATGTTATGTTTGACATTGCAAGACTATGTTTCTCATTGTGAATACATAGTTCTCGTGTTCTTAATACTGCGAATATTAGTGTGGTCTTCGTTTTGATTAATTTCTCAAGTTTCTATTATAATAAGTACTAAGTGATAACTATTAGTATTAATAATATTGTTATGATAAAAATACATGTTTTTATACCTGCTGCAAAGTGCGGGTAAAGAAAAACTCGTATTTTATCATTTTGAAAAAACTATTTCAATAATGTCATAGAATTCATGCATTCTTTCTGCTAGACTTCAAAGATATATTCTAAAGGCAACTCATTAAACGAGAGCGGAGATAAAATTTTCTTATTGAAATGAAAAGGTTATTATTTTGAGTTAATTACATTCATCATATCTGATGTTTGACATATATTTCACTCATCGTCTCCGGGTCGGATTTTTACGGGGTTTAGTCCCTTGACCCGAATTTTCGTTTCACTCTCTGTCCCTCAAAGGATAAAAAAGTCTTAAAATTTTAAGGGTATTTTAGTCATTTCATGAGGGATGATGGACTGTGAGTGAAATGAAAATCTGGGTCAAGGGACTGAACCCGCAAAAAACTTGACCTCAGAGACGAGGAGTGAAATGCATGACAAACATCAGAGACGATAATTAACTCTATTATTTTTACTTTTTTTTATCTTTAATACATCTAAATTAGATTTTTATGCAATTTATAACTTTTTGAGGGAACAGTTACTCACGTCATACATACGAATGTAGTTATGTTTATTGAATCTCATTCAAACTTCATCTTCCGCTTGTTTGCTTTTCCCCGAAACTAATAAAACGCAAATGTATTTTTCTTTGAGGAAACGTATATTGAACTTTGATACTGTTAATTCGTAATAAATATGTCGTCGCAAATCGTTGTTGCCATAAATATTTATGTTGTGAAGATACTTGGAACCTTCACTGATCACTAGGTACATTCGTCAATGTTTAAATTACTTGCGATGATCTAAAATAATTTAGACCATGTATTTTGTGGATATAACTGGAAACAGATTTTGTTTCATGTATAATTTAAGTGTTAGTTACAAACGGCCCAAACCCATTAACTACTACTAAATAGTGTGTGTCACTATTGTTGGGTCCATTTCAGATAACCTGTCGATTTTGGCATCTCATTCTTGATGGTTGCTAGTATTATTTTTAATTTTACTAATTTGGAACATATATTATAATTTGTTAACATAATTGGATTTGGATGTTATTATTATAAGACATCGATAGCGCTGGGCCGTCGGTTTGGTCAATCGGTTTTTTTCCGTCGGATAACCGACGTTCGATGGGTTTGTTGTGTGGGTCCCAGGCGAGCTAACGTTTGTAAAAAAAAAAGTTTAAAATATAGCCGTTGTATTTTTTTTTAACTCTCCTTTTACTCTATAAATACACACTCTCATTTTCAAACAATTCATACACTTCTTCACTATCACATCTATATTCATACAATTTTTCCACTATGTCTTCCGATTCTGATATTGAAGATTTGCAATCTATCACGGCGGTTTTCGATTCGACGGCTGCTATCGATATAATTAATTCGATAGACTCTGATTCGTCCGACGGAGAGGATATTCCGATCCCGATACCACGAGCTCCCTGGCAATACTTTCCTAGAGATCGCGAAGCAATGGGCGAGCATTTGTATCTAGACTACTTTGCCGAGCATCCAACATTTTCGGCGGATATCTTCCGACGACGTTATCGGATGAACAAGTCATTATTTCTCCGTATATGTCAAGGTATTATATCGTTTTTCCAATTTTCGGTACCTGACTACTTTACATATTTTATTCAACGGTTTGACGCAACCAGTAGACCTGATTTTAACGTTTGGCAAAAATGCACTTCCGCCATACGTCAATTGGCGTACGGTTATGCCGCCGATGCGTTTGATAAGTACTTACATATGGGTGAACAAACATCATACGATTGTTTGGATAACTTTTGTAAATGTATTTATTTTTCATCTATACTCAACCGAGTATTTAAGAAAACCAACACTACAAGATGTGCAACGTTTACATCGGCGTCATGCCTAGTTGCATGGTTTTCCAGGTATACTCGGAAGCATCAATTTTATGTATTGGCCTTGGAGAAATTGCCCAGTAGCATGGCAAAGTCAATACACTGGAGGTGATCAAGGTTGTCCAACGATCATGCTCGAAGCGGTTGCCTCTTACGATTTGTGGAATTGACACGCTTTCTTTGGTCCAGCGGGTTCGAGCAAGACATCAACGTATTAAATCAATCAGATTTGTTTAACGATTTACTACAAGATAGAGCTCCACAAGTAAATTTCACGATTGCCGACAAGGAATTCAACAAAGGCTATTATCTAGGCGATGAGATTTATCCGGATTGGTCCACTATGGTAAAGTCGTTTAAGCATCCACTAACACAACAAGAGATGCGTTCCAAGAGATATCAAGAAACTGCAAGAAAGATGTGGAACGAGCATTTGGTGTACTTCAGGGCCGTTGGCAAACCATCAAGAACCCGGCAAGACCATATAGCACCAATAAAATATCAAAAATCATGTATACTTGTGTGATTCTACACAACATGATAACTGAGGACAACAGACGAAATATGTGTCAACTAGAGGAGGAATATCCGAAAATCCCATCAACACGTTCATGGCAAGAAAAGATTTAAACTCAATTGCGTATGGACAAGGAATTACGCGATAGGGAGGTTCATCATCAACTTCACAATGCTCTAATTGATTACATTTCGCAACTCCCACCAAATTTTCGTAGTCGTCAATTAGTGTAATCGTTTTTTTCCAACTAATGTAATGTTTTTCTTAAAAAAAAATTATTGTAATTTTTTTATTTAATTGTAATATTTTTTGTTTTGATGAAATATGTTTTATTTAATTATTGTGTTTTAAATATTTAATTTATTAGTTGTGGGTCCCTCAAAAAAACTAACGAAACACTAATAACAGAGGTCTGTCAGTTTTGTGAAAAAACTGACATGGCCCGTCAGTTTCAATCTACGGTTGGGAAGAGTCTAATAAAACTAAAGGCATAATAAAGCTTTTTCTTCTTCTTTTTTTTAGAAAGGCAATCATACTCCTACAAGCTAACCTAGCCACACATAATATATACATCACACAGATATATACATGCCTACCATGAGACTTGAACTCTAACTTCTTAATTGAAGGGTTCATCAAATACTACTAGACTAAAGACCCTTTCTTAAGGCATAATAAAGTGAAATGTAACTATTTTTCTTATCGTATACATTATTTTTTTTTTTATAGTTAATTAATTATATTGCATTTTTAAACATCATAATAATCATCTTAAGTAACTTAAATCTCATTGTTTAATTTATTTTTGATTTAGATCAATTATATTATATAAAAGATATGAGAAGTTAAGAGTGTGTTTAGTTGGAGAAAAAATTGACATTTTCTAGAAAAATTTTATTAGAAAATTAGAAAACGCGTTCAAAATGAGTATTTTTCATAAAAGTTTTCCATGAAAATAGAAACCCTTGGCTTAATTATGATGATTAATTATGATGATTATGATGCTTAATAATGATGATTAACCCTTACAATAAATGTTGATAAAAAGATTTAAAAAAAAACATAAAATTTGGAGCCATTTGTTTAATTGTGATGATTAATCCTTATATAAATGATGGTAAAAAGATAAAACGTTTTGAGCTCTTTGTTTAATTGTCATGATTAACCCTTATAATAAATGTTGGTAAAAAGATAAAAAAACAAAAATAGCCCTTTGTTTAATATAACTTAACTATAATTTTTATAAAACATGAAGAATTTTAAAACATGAAGAATTTTAAAACATGAAGAATAATCTATAATATAATACTATATTTTTTTGAGTTTAATCATGATAAACAGAGGTAATAAATTGTAGGTTTGTTTTCATTATATCACTCATATTAAAAGGCTCACGTACAAATGGATCCTTTATTTCCAACTCTATTGAGAGAGGAAAATTTTTCACCAAATAAACTGTTATGAACCTTTTACTAGCATTATTTATTTATCAATGGTTTGTCTAAAAATTTTACCGTCTTTTATGTATAATCGAATAAAGGCACATATCGTAAAAAAACGTATTAACCACTTTATTTGTTCATCAAATACTCTAATTTCTCATAATAAAGTAATTGCTATTTTAAGTCTAATTCTAAACTATTAATTGTTCAATTGCTAACAGGAGGACGTATGCCTTAGCTATGGAAAGTGATGACAATTCGAAAGTTTCCATGGGATGGAACAAAAGGTGTCATATCTAGAACAATAAGCGGTAGTACGTAGTTTAATAAGTGAGAAATAGATATTTAGCACTGACTTTACTTATCAGTTCAGTGTGTGTCCATGGTGTCAATGTCTCTAATTGACCATATATTTATGTGTCACGCAACGTTCCAACTTATTAGTTCGTTGATTTAAAGAATATGGTGTATCATGTATCCGTCAAGAATGAGTGAAGTATGTGTATGTCTATGTATTTGATTCTCAAGGTGAATAAAGATTGATTAGAGGAAATGTAAAAGAAAAAATGATAAAAGCAAAATGAGAGATGTGTTATCATTAACTTTCAAAATGAAAAAATCTCTTTAGTAGTGGATGATATAGTTTTATGTTCATAAATGTATTGTTCTTATTTGCTATGTATTGATATTTTTATAATTTAATTTTAAACCTTGCAAAAAAAAAATCTAAAATAGAAGAAAATTGCAATATAAGTTTACATGGAGATCAACAAGGATCCGAGATAATATGTTAATGGTCTCAACATCGTGATGCCAAGAAGCGGTTAAAGCAAAGGGAGATGGTTAGTAATGAGAAGAGGAAAGAGGAGGAAATAAGCGATTTTCTCGAACTGATGAGATACTGCTAATGAAAGAGTGAGAGATGAGGCAATTGATACGTGGTCTTTCGATTGTAATTCATGTAGGTAAAGAAGGGAAATAGATATAAATTTTATTTCATGACTACAATTAGATATATTTTGCAATAAGTATTTTTACTACTTAACTTTTAAAATATTAAGGTGCCAAATCTCATATGTATGATGTAACTACATATGATATATATATATATATATATATATAATATTGAATTGCCAAACATTTTTATCTTAGATGTTTCTTAATAAAATACTTACACTTCAATAAATCGATAAAGTTTAAGATCCGTGCATCGCACGGGCATGAAAATTCTTGTATGGAACTAATATCAAGTAGAAACATAAATGCAAAAATGATACGATCATTCTTAAAAATAATAATTAATAATTACCATTTATTAAGTAACCGTTGTTACAAAATTATGTTAGGTTGGTTATCTAATGTCTAAAATTTGTTACGATTAAAAATACATTAAATACTAACCTAACTTTCATTGGTACTTTTTTTATAATCATGTTCTTTAAAACCACAATTCGCAAAACATAAAATTTTATGTCATGAATTCGCAATAACTTACTATTGATCAATATAAGATATTAGTTGCTTTTAATTTTAATTTAATTCTCATACACCGGTTTTATATAATTATAGGGTAAGGTTCAAATCAGAATGAGAAAAGTGTTGAGAATAGGGGTACACCAATAGAAATGCGCCACGTGTCAAAACCCCTAAACCCTAAACCCTAAATCATACTAAACCCTAAATCCTAACCCTTGCTAAAACCTAAACCCTAAACCCTAAACCTAAACCATGCTAAACCCTAAACCCTAACCCTAATCCTAATCGCAAATCAAATGTACAACTAATCCGTAACACATGTGTTACTAATTTGTAAAACCCACCAAAAAATGAAAAAAAAAACTCATTGAAAGTATAGCTTGTGAGATCTTAAATCGAAGAGGTGAAAACGCTGAAAAATATGATGCAATTTTCATAATTTTTCGACTTGTCGTTTGTGAGATATTTAGTTTTTAAAAATTTGGAAAAATGAGTATTTATGAAAATGAATGGTTGAAATTGATTCTCCTATTCTCACACAAAGTTGTTCTACTCATTTGAACCTACTCTATAATTATAATTATAATAATTTAATTTGTCAATAAAACAGGTGAAACAATTGGTTTTAGACTTTTTAGTGAAGACAAATATAACCACAGTCAAAGAATGAATAAAAGTAGGTTGGTGTACCAAATAACTTGGCCGGTTAAGCACGTGCTTATCACCTATGAGCCTAAATATTTTTCATAATAAACCCTAAAGATATCAAGGATGTCGAAATACCCCCTTTATTAATTTTCTTACCATTACTGGCCCCTATATTTTTATAAAAACATTGTTTCAATTAGGGGTGTTCAAATGGATGGATCGGTTTAAAACCGATCCATATACATGAATCCAAATGGATTACGGTTTCAAAACTATGAATTCGATCCGTCCAAACAAATTCAAAAACCGAACCAATCAATCCGAATTATTATTTGGATGGATCGGTTTGGTTTTTGGTTATCCAAACACATTCACAAATATATATGCTAAAAGTATGTTAGATATTATAACAAAAATATACAAAATGGATGATACTAAGTTTGATTTGTACAAGTTCAAATCAATATCATCTTCACTATATATTATAGTGTTTGTGAAATTATTTATCACATTTACAAAAATTAATGTGATCTTTAGCATCAACTATTATATACTAGTATTATATTTAGATATTTATAGAATAATAATAATTTGGTAACTATTATGTATCTGCATGTTTATATATATGTATATGAAATGTTTGAAAAATTAATATTGATTTCTTATTTGATTTTTTTGAATAATCCGGATTGTAGTTTACAAATCAAAACCAATCCGTAATCCGAAATAATAAGTTTGGTTATGATCCGAACCAATCCAAAAATCTAATTACCCAAACCATATAGTCCGATCCGAATTATCCAATTGGATAATCCGATTTTATCCGAACTGTGAACAATCTTAGTTTCAATTGTTGTAGAATAATTATTTGACCTAACACTGAATAATAGGCCAGAAGTCACATTCTTACCAACCTTACTAAGAGTTTGACAAAAATTAAGATATCATGACCCAATCTACAACTATATATTATATATAAGTAAGTATATATAGATATAGATATAAGCATAATTGTGTCACCGCAACTCTATTATCATTTTTTAGTTTTCCAAGAAGAACATTAAAATCGTATACGACAAAGACAAAACCTAAGAAATGACATATCGACCTATTTGACTTTTATAAGATCGGGTGATAAATGTTTGATATTTTTAAACTTAAGGTACATGTTTAATAGTTGCATGCTTTGCTTTTTGAGTAGCAATGTTTTTTCAAAACTAGAAAATAAAGAAGGTTGATCAAGTTGTCTATTACAACATGTTTAAATATCATAAAGGTAACTACTTGTATATATATAAAAATTTAGATTACACTAAATATCATCTAATAATTCTTAAACGACCTTACAAATGAAACTTTGAAAGTAAAACGATATTTAAAACTAATATTAACTTTTACTCAAATTTTTATTCCAATAATGTTAATATTAGTCAACACATATAATTCTAATGATGAATACTCCCTAAAAAATACGCAGATTAAGAAAAGTATAATCGTTATACTATTCTAAAATCTAAATATAAGATTTTATCTTTACCACATGTAAGTATTTTAATATGTTAAAATGGGTAATAGTTTTAGGACGTATTAATATGAAAAAATAGACAAGAATTTCAAAACAGAGGGAGAAATATACTATAATAATAATAATAATAATATTAATAATATAATAATAATTATAATAACAACAATAATAATACTCATATAATTTATGAATTAAATAGGAACCCTTGAGAAGGTGGTGAGTAGGGTAGACATCACATAATTTATGTACTTCCAAAATAAAGGACTAAAAATAGCAACTCAACAAAAGTATAAGGTGTTGTATTAAATATTGAAAAATAAATGAGGTAGTTAGACTGTAAATAGTTGTAAATTTGTAATAAAAAAATAGATGTTGATTGCTAACTAACCAACCATTAGTTAGACTTTGAACTCATCACCATGGCAGCTGATGAGAGAGAAACAGAAGCAGTAGGTTTATCAAGAGTTAGAGAGAGAGGAGATTTGAAAGAAAATGGTGAGAGCACCTTGTGTTGATAAAAATGGAATTAAAAAAGGAGCGTGGAGTGAAGAAGAAGATAATCAGTTAAGATTTTATGTTGAACGTTATGGCCATTGGAATTGGCGTGAACTTCCTAAATATGCTGGTAACTATTTTAAGCAGTGAATTTGTTTTATTAATTTGAATTATTTTTTGTTGATTTTGAGTAGATAATTGTTTAATTTGGTGTGGTGGATTGAATTAGGGTTGTATGTTGTGTAAATTGATGATTTGCTAAAGTTGTTAATGTTTAATTCTGAGATTTTGATTGAATTGCTGTCAAGTTCATATGTTTTTGGATTTCAATGCTTTGATTTATATTGAGTACAGAATTGTTTGATTTGTTGAAATTGGGGACAAATTGATATTGTGATTTACATTAGGGCTAGCTGATTGGATTTTGATTTGATTGAATTTATGTTATTTGAATGTTTTTTATTTTATTTAAATTAAGATTAAGATTAAGATAGTTCATTAACTACTCTTGTCATGCAAGTTTAAATTTCAAGGAATTTATTTTATTTCGAAGAAAAATTGTTCGATTTGTGCCAAATGGGGTAGAAATAGGTGTAATGATATCATTAGGGCCCAAAATGATGTCTTTTTTGGGTTTGTGAATCTTGATCCGTTAAGGATTGTTAAATTTGAAAATTTTGATTAAATTGTTATTGTTTGATTTATTATTTTTAATTTTTTTGTTGAATTAGGTTTATCTAGATGTGGCAAGAGTTGTAGATTGAGATGGATGAATTATCTTCGACCAACGGTAAAACGTGGGAATTTTAGTAAAGAAGAAGAAGACCTCATCGACAAGTATCATAAAGAAATGGGAAACAAGTAAGCGATCCACTTTCACTTTCACATCTCAAATCGTATTCCTATTGGGGAGCATGTAAATTTTGTTTTAGCAAGATAATTCCAACTTATGCACCTTCATAGGCTAAAATATTTGAATTTATTTTCAAACTGTTTTGGACTTTTGGTCATGCTAATAACTTGTGTTGTTTTGTAGATGGTCAGCCATTGCTGCAAAGTTACCAGGAAGAAGTGATAACGAGATTAAAAATCATTGGCACACCCACTTGAAAAAACGCACCCCTAAATACGTTCAAGATGTCTCTAGAAAAGAACAAACTTCTTTAGTGATTGAACAGATTATGCATTTCAACAGTCAACCTCCAAACGTTATTTCAACGTCCAGTACTAATGTTATTTCCAACGAATCAATAGCATCTCACAGAATATCTGATGATTCAATGGCGTCACAAAGAGTTTCTGAAGATTCATCATCAAATTCCTCAGGTGTACAGGGACGGTTTTTGATAGATTTGAATCAAGAATATGTAGAGGAAGAATGAATATAAGGTATGGAGTACATTGCTGATATATGGTACGAGCTTGAAGTAACTGTTCTCAAAGAGGTAAAGCTTTTCGATCCCTATTGAGAGGATTGAAAACTATTTAACTGTTGTTTTGTATATGCGCAACAATTTCTTCAAGTTTCATATCGATTTGTTATTTCTTTTGTTCTTTAGAATTTGTCTGGGAAATTTACATGTGCAGCACGAGTAAATCATTGTTTAATATAGCAACTTCTTATCATGATAGACTCCTGATGATTAATACTATACACTTGAATGATCATTTTTTTGTTCCATTTTGTCATTGGCTGATTCTGATATGTTTATAGTGGCTGCTAATCTTATCATGTAGATAGGATCATCCTTAACAGACATTGTTGTAAGATGTTCAATTAAATGTAAAAAACAAACCGCTAATTGAATTTTCTTTATACAGTTGTAATATGTGACAGAGTTTTAATGATGTCCTAAGAGATTTATTTGTTAAATTTGTGACAAAATATAAGACTGCCAAATAGACTATAGACAAGGAAACATGAATGGTTGAATTTATACATTTACTCACACTTAGCAAATTACACCAGTGTCGTCTCTGGTGGGCGTATTTAAAGTGGGAAAGGTTTAAGTTTTGCTTCACCCATCTTCCAAATCTTGATAGATGCCTTAACAGTTATATCAGTAGCATTGTTGAACAAGAATAATTTGGCTGCTTTATAGATTGCCTTTGTTGGGTACACCCTTGATGTTATTACTGTTCTTCCCCCTTGTGCAAAGCTTTCTATTATTGAATGATCCACCTGCATTCAGTATCATTCATTAGCATATCTATGTGTATAGTTAAAATCTGTTATTGGGAACGAGTTAAGAAGTTCAACCTTAAGTCAACCTTTTCTTTCTTTCTTTCTTATTTTTTTATTTTTTTATTTTTTTATTTTTTTATTTTTTTTTAAACGGGTTGGCCGTGTCTACTGGATACCGACCCTAACCCATTTAGACCCAATCCTAACCTCTTATTTTCATGTAAGGTTATTTATATTGTGTTTAGTATAATATCGGAATTGCCACCCCTAAAAATCTTAAACCCTTTGGTCGGATACGATTCAATTTGGTTTGACGGGTTCAAGTTTATTTATCTAAACCATAGTTTTGGGGATTTCACATACCAATAACCTCATGTTGTAGTTTTCGCCATGGAGTACAGGAACAGTGCTTCCATAAATTCTTTTACCAACGTCTAAAAGATTTGATGATCTGCATGAGTTTAAATTGCATATTGCATATATTATTATAAAGAAAGGCAAATGTGAAAAAGGAAAGAAACTAATACCAACCTTGATTCATCAGCACAAAAATAATTTCTTGACGTGCCATCAGGGTTTTTCGCAATGTAGTAATACACAGGAGTTTGTTCAGAACGTGCTGCATCAGCTAGAAGCACGACCCCAAATGGTCCCAGTTTGCCCCTCATGGCTGCACCCTCGCTTGTGGTGCAGTTGAAAACATCAGCTTCTTTTGTTGCTTTCAACGAAGCTTTGTTTACCCTAAATGTGGCATACAGGTCCATCTGTAACCATTGCCAAATAAAATGTAAGTTCATAAATCACCACTATTTGATCTCGTCTTTATGCATTAAACAGATCACCTGCGTAGTTGAGCCTATTTTAAGTGGTACAAGTGATCCAGGTCGCAACTTGATATTTTTGAACTGTTTGTGCTTTCCAGACCTCAATGTCTTCACTTCCTCGACAGGCCATTGAATCAGGTTTGTTTGCGTCTTTGTGTCCAACATCACGGTTCTTGGAACGTTCTGTATAATACAGTTAAAAGGAAATATAATACTCCAATAGAAGCTGTATTTGCAAAACATTATTGGATAACATATACGCATTCGACTAAATGCACGATAGGTGCATCAAAGTCCAAAAAGAAAATTACAAAAGCTTTTTTGGCACTGAAAATTTTCAAATAATCAGAAAATCCTTATGTGCAGCAAACTTCACCTAACATTTTTGCTTTCGTTTTCCTTTTTATATTTCAAAAAAGATGATCCTTTACATTTAAAACCCAAATTCACTGATTGTAAAGTCTGAATTAGTTGATCTTTTACAAGTAAATTGTTTACCTACCAACATATTTGCCCATCCTTTTATGATGTCCTCTTGTACAGTATCCGTTTCTCCAACATAGCCCCATAGGACCCGTCTCTTCTTACTCGGGTCATAAAATGTCTTAGATGCATAAAACTTGCCATAATCATATCTCAAACCGATACCCAAATCCAATTCATGATCCTCTGGATAAAACTTATCTTTAAATGGGTCATAGAACCCGATTGCATACCAATCATGTCTATCTTCATCCCCACTTTGCTTTATCACATACTTAGCACTCAACCCATCATGATCCGACATATCCAACCCGTTCGTACCATTTATTGAAACAGGGTAAAAATCCACACATTCCCACATACCCGTACCCGGTACAGAATGTAACATATCATCCAACAACTCAAAATGTGTAAAGTCGGTCGTATGATAAACTAAAACACACCCAATGGTATTGTTATATTTTGAGCCCATGACCATTCGGTACTTACCATCAGGCCCGCGCCACATACTTGAAGGGTCACGAAAGTCTCTTACACCGATGCTGGGAGGAGGGTAGATGATAGGGTTACCCTCGTATTTGACCCAATCGACAAGAAGGGGATCAGAAGAGTTGCGAGGGTATGCGAGGCATTGGAGCTGAGATAAATCATAGGCGCTGCCAGTGTAGAGCATCCTGATTCCACCATTGGGGACCCGAGTGGCAGAACCGGTCATGACACCCAGGCTATCGTACCACTGATCAGGAACCATGGCTAAAGGAAGTTCGAACCAGTGTATGAGATCTTTGGAAGCTGCATGGCCCCATGTCATGTTGCCCCAAATGACTGAACTCGGATTGTACTGGTAGAATAGATGGTACCAACCCATGTGATATAACGGGCCTCCAAATACATACATCCAATTTTTTAGTACGAAAAAAATGATAAATATATAGACTTGAATAAAGAAAATTGTGACACATGACAAATTATTGTATAAAACGAAGAGAAAGAAAATCACTAAACATGATGAACGAACATTCGTTCAATTTTTATATCTATTTAATTATGTCCATTTCACTGCTCTGTGGTAAAATAGTGCTAATACATTTACATGTTTGTTATTGAGGTATATATGCCATTTGAGATAACAATATATTGGAAAATTACACAAATCGTCTTTAAGTTTACTTCAAATTTCATTGGCAGTCCTTTACAAAATTTAATTACGTCAATCATTATTTCTTTTAAAACTTGTTACGCTAATAGTCCTTTAAACTAACGATTGTTAACCCCCCGTTAAAAAGGACCACATTTGATATTTTTTTATTCTTCTAATTTTTTTATTAAAATATAAATTATAAAATCTAAGATATGTATAGATACATTATTAGCTGCACAAAATTTTAATTTTTTCCACTGAAACATCAAATTTTATAGTACACCACCTAAATTCATCATCAATCATACATTTGTGACTTAAAGATTACGAGTCACATATTTAATTCTCAGTTTCAACGCCGTTTTACTGAAGCTATGGTTTTCGTTTGAGATGCTATGGGAGTAAGTAATTGATGCAAAAGAGAAGAGGTGGTGACTACTAAAGTCGTGATGAGATAAGATGAATGGGTGATGTAGGGTCTCTGGATGGTGAAATATGATGGTGAAGTATAAAAGTTTACGTTTCAGTGCATAAGAGAACCGAATTTGATGATGAATTTGCTAGGTATTATGGGGAAGATGAAATGATGTTCAGTACACGTATAATGTATCTATACATATGTTATTTATAATTTATATTTTACTCAAAATTTTATAAGAATAAAAAAAGTTATCATACGTGGTGCTTTTTAACGAAGAGTTAACGATCGTTAGTCTAAAGGACTATTATCGTAACAAGTTTCAAAAGAAAGGATGGTTGGTGTAATTAAATTTTGTAAAAGAATGTCAATGAAATGTAAGATAAACTTAAATGATGATATGTATAATTTTCTCTCTCATAATATATTCTCTAAATTCTAGAGTTGATAGTAATATCATGTATTAGTGAAAGGTGATGATACATTAACATTCTGTATTGTACATAATCAATACACAATTTTGATGAATTTATAAAAAAGAGTGGTATTACCACCCATTAGTAAATTGATTAAAACTCTTTCAAGTTATGCATATTAGTAAAACAACTTTACAACAATCTAATCGACTACATTTGATAACAAATTCTATAACTATTAAGTTTTGATTGATCAAGTTAGGTTGAAATAAATGACAATGAAATGACTAACACGTTGTTTAACGCCTTTTCGCTTATAACTCCTTTATTTTCATATCAACTTGAGCAATCATTTTCAAGACATTAAAATTTTTACTAAAACTGTATTAGTAATTCATTTATATATATATATATATATATATATATATATATATATATATATATATATATATATATATACATACACACACACACACATCACACACACACACACACACACACACATATATATATATATATATATATATATATATATATTGTCCTTACTATTAACTAGTCACACACGAAAATCTTTTCCAAAACATTAAACTTTTACTCAATCATTTATTTAATTAGTCAATCTTCAAGTGTCGATTTTACTATTAAATGGGTGTTACAACACTTTTGGTGAAATTAATTAATTATAATCAAATCAGATGTAGCACAAACGTAAAATATTATAGGAAAAAACAAGATCATAAGACGAGTACGTACCATTAGGGTCTGATCGAAGGGCAGATCAGCAAATAAAATCATTCATGAAAAACCATTCAAAAACATACATTAGTACACGAATTAATTACTATAATTACAAAAGAATTATACATAAAAAAAATTACAAACTGATTTGTCATCGTAAGTTCCTTTTTGATAACTAGATATTACGATTTATACAACCTACAAGCACATATTCCGTTACTAATATATGACTTCGTTACGACGTTTATACAGAAAACACAAAATAAGCCGTAAATTTGACCAAATTCGTCAAATATAAAACGGTCGATTTCAAGAGGACGAAGAAGGAGCATAATGTTAGTTTGTTACGTCAGCTCCAAAAGGATAAGTTGCCTTGAAATCGATAAATTTACAAAAGGATAAGTTGCCTTGAAATCGATAAATTTACGTGGAGTTTTATGCATGCCCGGCCCATACTTTTGGAAAAAGACTTGGCAAGTAATCTCTTTTTTCTAATTGTTATTTATTTATTTATTTCAGATAGATGACCCTAAATTCTGACCGATAGTATATACAAATCACACGTATACACATTTAATCTCATGATATTTGAACCAACAACTTAACTTCTTGATTAAAAGAAAATTTCAGCTGTTATATAATCAATAAATATGTTTTAATATTAATTACATCGAAAACTTAAATTATTTCTAATAATATCACTTGATTCAGATTTGGTTGTCCATTTTTTATCTTTTTTTCTCCCCGAATAATTGTTTGGTTTGCATGGAATTTTAAATGGTTAATTAGGTACATACCGCTTATAAAATCCATTTTGGGTCGAAAATGGTAAGCACATCGTTGCCATTCTACGCTAGCATTTTGGCTAAAGATTGTCCGCCACTCTACCACTCTTGGCACCGGTTTTAGCTTAACCTCTGGCGATGCTATACTAGTTTTGGTGATGGTAGATAATTGTCTGCCACCTTGTGGTTTTTGCAATATGTTGTGAACTATATCAACCAAAGATGTAACGACTAAAATGAAGACAAAGATACCGGCTAGGACCTTACAAGTCGATTTTGATCGGTGATTGTGAATATAAAAGGGGGTGGTGGTGGTAGAAGAAACCATGGTGGTGAATGTGATTCTTATAATTTAGACGCTGTATATGAACTTGTGGAAGAGGGTACTCATGGGTACTCAGCTCGTACTATGTCATGATATTAATCATAGAAATTTAGGGTTTGGTGCAAGCACGGTGTGGGTCCAAATACATTTACTAATTAAATATGGACATTACAACTTACAACTCGTAAAGATAATTAAGCATAATAATTAATTAATTAATTAAGTATTATATATAATAGAAAATTTTAGGAAATTCCCTTTCGAGATATTAATTGCTTAGAAGTAAGTGCTATGGTAATTAATTTAAGAAATTAAGCACGGAGTAATGTTTTGCAAACTACTTTCGATTTTAATCGGTGTTGCGCTTAATTAATTACATGGTTAAGAGTATGATTTTAACTAAAATTAATCAAACACCCGCTTTATTAGTAATATTATTATTAATTATTATATAATTAATAATAATTACTGTGTTTCCAATTTTTAATTTGGTGTAAGAATATATATTTAAACGAATTGAAAGACAAAGATTGTATAAATTGAAGTAAGTGAAAAGTCATTTTAGATGTATGTGGTTGATATAAATAAGCCTACCTTTCATCCTACCAGAAAGGTGTCGATGCAATGCCAAGAGATAACACGTATTCATGCAAACATAAATTCTTATTGTACGTGGACATCTCGTCTTAACTAAACAATATAATTAGGGTTTAATTAGTGTTTTAGAAATGCAATTAACTTGTCTCTGATGTCTATTGTGTTGTATATGTTTTATTTTCGCTTCCTATTTTTAATGCATTCAATTTTAAAAAAATGTGTTTTAATGTATTATGTAATATTTTTGATGACGTGTCAACCTTTACGGATGTCACATGTCACTTTTAAACAGACGACACATCATTAAAATACATTAAAACACATTTTCTGAAAGTTGGATGCATTAAAAATAACAAACGTAAGTAAGGTACATACAATAGACATCAGACACAAGTTAAATGCATTTCTGAACACTAAACCATATAATTAAGCAGAATTGGACTCAAATTTCTATCTATATTACAATTATTAATAATTTATTAGAAATCTTGCATATAAAATGGGTACAATAACTATTAATTTTCGTGGATCGTCAGTCGAATCTACCTGAGGGTAAAAGTGACCCATCAACCGCTCACGACCCGTCAATTGGTACTAATTTTTACCAATACATGCGGGTAAAATTTTGCAGTTTTACTCGATTGATCACCACGATGAGTGGATACCTGCGGGTCATGGATTTTTTCTGACAGTGGTGGAACACAAACTCAGATATCTTCCGAGATCTTGCTTCAATGGTGTTCCGATGCGGTCATCAAAAAGGGTTTGTGGATTATGTGGAAATACCGGAATGCCATCATTTTCGATAACAAAAAACCGAGGACTGCCACCTTGGGTGATGAAGTCAAGACGTCCTTGTATAATTGAATCTCTAGTCGTAGTTCTAATTAGGTCAAAGTTAATTGGTTTGAATAGATATATATGTAACCCGATTTTCATGTGTAATTTTTATGAGACTAGTTACTTGCTAGAGTTCATGGCCTTCTGTAGGTCATGAAAAATGGGGTTGCTTATCTTAATTTAATGAACATAGGTATTTTCTGTGCGTTTTGCTACCTGGATTAGTATTAGTGCAGGTGTAATTTTTGGCTTTTGCTTGTATCTGTTTGCACTCTTGTTGGTGTTCAGGGTATGTCCTGATTCACCCTTGAATTCTCTTTGTATTTGCTTATCATAGTGTTTGAAGTTAATATATTTCACATTTTCAAAAAAAAAATAAAAAAAAAATAGAGTTCACGTGTATATCGAGCCAATCTGAATTTATTTGCATAACCTTTTATTGCATTTACATGATGTTAATTAATTCATAAGCTATAGTAAGAAGTTCATGAGTTGGACTTTCAAAACTTTTAGCAGGTTATACACTTCTAGCTTCATTTTATTACAAAAATACGCTTTTAATTGGTATACAAAGTACGTCTTGTTAATTTAAATTGTGTTTGGTTAGTGGATTTTGGTATCTGAGAGTGAGCATGAGAATGATTTAAGGTGTTTGTTTTAAACATTTGAGTTATAAAAATTAAAAAAGAAACATATATATATATATATATATATATATATATATATATATATATATATATATATATATATATATATATATATGTATAATTTTAATTAGTTAACTTTTTTAATTAATTAAATTCTTGAGATTTTGATAAAAGGGTAATATAGTGTACGGGGATCTGTTTTACTCCTTAATTTTGTTTGTACTTTTTTGTATATAATGAAAATTGTGTTTTAAATTATATTTATTAGATTAGATATAAATAGTGAGGTTCAAATTAGTACAACAATTTTCTGTGAGAACTGGGGAACTAATAAGAACGCGTCACGTGTCACAAAACTCACTTTCCCCACGTTTTTAAAAATTAAATATCTCTCAAACAGTAAGTCGAAAAATCATAAAAATTGCACCATAAAAATCAACATTTCTTTTTCTTCGATTAGAGATCTCACAAGGTATACTTTCGACAAATATTTTTTTCCCGTTTTCGTTGGGTTTTGTAAACGAGTAACATATGTGATACAAGCAGGTAACACATGTATTACTAATATTATACAATCATAAAAAAAAAAAGTCGTCGAAAGTATATCATGCAAGATGTCTATTCGAAGAGAAAAAAAATGTTGATTCTCATGGTGCAATTTTTATAATTTTTCAAAGAACCATTATTGAGATAGTGTGTGGGGGGAAGGGATCAAGAGGTAAACAATTTTTTGAGGGAATGATGGAAACTAACCATTCATTCGCGATGAATAATAATCAAACGTAAAAAGGTATATTTTTACCAAGAAATATTAATCAAAACTGATGTTATAGCTACTAATACTCATATATGAACTACTTTTTAAAACTTATAATATCATATGATGAATATTAAGAGAATTTTTAACATTCATCATTTATGAATGTTAACCGAAGTGGATAATATCATTTTCTCTGAAAAATTATTGGTTAACATTCATCAACGATGAATAATAGTCAAAACGTATAAAAACATATTCTTACTAATAAATATTCATCAAAACCGATGTTATAACTACTAATATTAGGGTTCCAGAAAACCCGAACCGGGTTGGGTCAAACCCGGGTTTGACCGGGTCGGCTTTTCGAGATTTTTTCAGGTTAGGTTTTTAACTCGGTTTTTTTTACCACCTCTACCAAACACGCAATGAATATGGACCTCTAAAATGTAAATCCAATAACTTTGGGCCTTCAGTAGCTTAGCCCAACTAATTATATTGAATGACGTATGTTAGACTTTATAAAATCAAACTCCAAATAGTTGTAAGATTAGATAAATCCATCCAATCCATCCAATAAATAAATATAAATGATCAAAAAGTAAAACCAGCTTCTAAGAGCTTTAATATATTTTTTTCTATAAGTTAAAACTTATAAGATTATTTGACATAAAAAAATTTTAAAAGTTACCAAAAAATAATTTCTAGAAAAAAACTATTAGAAGTAAGCTATCAAAAATAAGTTGCTAGCTTATGAAATGAGAATTACACAAATACCCTTTATAAATTATGTATACTTTTTCTTTTTTATATGTCAATTCACAATTTTAATATTAAGCTAGTTTACTAAATATTTATAAAAAATAATCTCTAGATTTCAGCTTAAAAAATAAATTCCAGCTACTAGCTCCAACTATAAACTTATAGCTCCAGCTACCACTTAGTTTTTCCATATACACCTTAAAGTAGCTTTTTAAAATAAGCTTCTAGCTTATTAAATGAGAGATTATATAAATACCACTTATAAATCACTTATCATATATTTGTTTTGTATTTTTTTGTCAATTCACATAGTTAAGCTCAAGCTAGTTTCTCAAACATTTGTAAAAAAATAAGCTCCAGCTTCCGACAATAATTCAGTTTTATATGTACTTCAATCAGAATGCAAAAGAAAAACAAACAATTTAACATAAGAGTTGTTGTACACCCTCGAATAAAATGTAACAACTTAGCCTATTTAAACACAAATTTTGGTCATTAAATTGATTACAAATCTTAAGAAAAAAACAAGCCCAAAAGTCATGTACATTAGCAACAACATATATAGCATTACTCGTTTATAATAAAATAAATAAATAAATAACCGTCATTTTTGTAGTTCAATACTTGAACCAATAAATACAATTTCAAAGAAAAAATTATATGCATTTATCATCTCGGCCACCGTCATCCCTGACGGCAACCTACCACCGCCTTTTTTTCAAACATACCGGAAAATAAATCAAGCATTTTTGCCCCTTTCATACCATCGCCCATTTTCATGCCTCCTATCAAGACCAAAAAGACTATTGACATTTTTTACAAAATTATTATAATTATTATCATTGTTTTTTTTATTGAACAAAAAGTATTATTTGTCGGTCAAAGTGTGATAAAAATACTATTTCTTTCATCTTTTTTGAAAACAGATTTTGTCAACAAAAAGTTCGTCCTAAAATTGGTGTTTAACAATTGGCGCACTAACTACGAAAATAAATATTAAACACATATGAAGGAACTTGACATGTTTGCACGTTAGAATGTACATATTTGATAAATCTATTTAACATGGGTACAAATATTATTAATTTTTTTTTGCAATTTTATTGTTATTTGTAATTAAAAAGTATAAATTTTAAACTTAAACTTATGTCGACGTTTATATTTCTTGATGATGGAAACTTTTACTATCTTTTATTATTTAATTACTAGTCCTAAAACTCGTGTATACACACGGTCTGATAGATTTGTATTTTTTTTTTCATAAAAAACTGATAGAATCTTTATATGATATATAATAAATTAGAACATTTTTAGTTATATAAATTTTCATAAATTAAATTTTGTAGTTGTAATTTAATTTATTTAATGTTATTTTTTTTTCGTTTAAATCTTATTGTGATTGTGATTGTATTCGAATTGTAAGTACCAAACAACGTTTTTGAAATTATATGAGAAAGTAATAGTTAAATATTATTATTTAGTAACTAAAAGAAGAAATAAAATAATTGAAAACGTTAATTTAGTATGATTATTGAACTTCTATCAATCACTTTTTATTTTTATGTTTACTTTTTATTTGTTTTAATTTAATTAATATAATAATAACAATTATTGTTATTTAAACTAAAATAAAAAATTTAAGGGGTTTTATTTCTAAAATTTTGTAAAATTGAAGGACCTTGTTATTGTTATTTAAATTAAAATTAAAAATTTAAGGGATTTTATTTTTAAAACTTTATAAAATTAGAAGATCTAATTGACTAATTGAAAATTTTTAATTGACACATTAGATGGTTTCCTATATATAATTTAAGATAAGATGATTGAAAATGTCAAAAAAGTTGTCAAGTAACAATTTTATTCGACTCTTGACTTTTATACGAAACATTCAACAACAAATATTTGACGTATAATTAGTCAAACAAACACCATTTTCCACGCCATTTCATGAAAGGTTCAAATCATTGCAATGACTAGTCAAGATACGAAATACAAAACACGGCAATATATGTCAATTAATTAAAAAAACAACTGCATGTAGTATGAAACACCGGAAGCATGGCAATTAATATAGTGTACCAGTAGTGCAGCGTATGGTACAAGCCTAAAATGCATCTGAACTTGATTCTAAAAAGTAAAAAACCTCATCCAAGCCGACCACGCTAAACAAATTACGCAGAAACGCCTCCAGAAAAACCGTTAATTAACTAACCAAAGAAATTGATCGATCACTTTATATATAAATCTATAACTTATGCTCAATCATCAATGATTAAGTAGCTAAATATATGCATAAAAACTATTATATTCAAATTAAACCTTTTATCATCAACGACCTTGACGTGAATACGTTTGAAATACAATATTTATTTATGTAACCTTTTACCACCTTATAACTTGAACATGATCTGTTCTATAGGCTCATACCTCTGTATCTTGATTTCTAAGAAGACTCAAACCCATGTTTGGTTGATGACCTATGACCATGTAGCAGTGATTAACATGGTCAAGACCATGGCTCAGTAGAGGATCGTTGCCTGCTCATCTTTGAAAAAATTATGTTTTAACGATATGGTTATCAAAACTCGATAAATTGATGCATTTTTGGTGCATCTTTTTTTGTATTTACACCTCAGAAATAAATAAATGAAAATATAACGTGTCAATTCTGCTACAATAAATAAATAAATCAATGAACAAATGCACATAATTAGTGCATTAATCCTGTATATATAATTTACATCTCAAACTCAAAAAAGAAAGAAAAATGTATCCTAGTTCCAAAGCTGGAAAACGAACGAACTAATCAAAATAGCTTGACAAAACTCATCTTCTACGATATGTCTATACGATATGTATATAAAAAACGTAACATCTACCGGGCTTAATTATTCATGCCGTTAGTTCTTCTGCTAGGTCCAGAAGCCGGAACACGCGTTCCTTTCGGTAACGAACTCATGAACAAACTTTTATATTTTCCAGGATTGAATCTCTTTGGCAATGGTGATTCCACATTTGGCGATGCTACGAAAGTATTAGTTGTCAACGGTCTTGCAGCAACGGACGCGTATTGCGAAATGAGGATCATGGAGATGAGAACGGCTACGAAGAAGTGGAGATTTATGGATTTTGTCATCGGAGACTTTGGAGTTGAGTTCGAAGAAGAAGAATAAAGTCTTTAGACTTTTTTGTTGATGGATTGTAGAGCAAGTTGTTGAAAATGAAAATGGGAAAAAAGAAAACAAAGGGGTGGGGAATATATAGAATGGGAAGGGGTTGAAGAGGGGAAAAGTAGAAAAAGTTGAAAAAGTCAAACGTAATGAAAAAGTCAATGAATACAGGTGTCAAGGGGGACATATACGCGTATTTACATGCAATGCAATTCCTTCGTGTTTGTTTGGGGGTTACGTTTTGAAGGTATATTGCAAGGCAAAAGCGGTAGCGTGTGTACGGGGTAAGAATAGGGTGAATTAATTGCAATAAATAAAATAAAATAATAATAATACAAAAAAAAAAAAAAAAAGAGAGAGAGAGAAATGAATCCGTATGGTCTACTTGAATTTACAATTATAGTTGAAGAAACACAGTTATGTTTTTATTTAACAAAACCATTAAATAAGTATATGAAACAAAGTCAATATTATAAAATTATTAGTCAACATCAAATTTTTGGCACATTTTCTTCATTAATAGTTTATTTCACCACTCGAATTACCGATTAGTTGGTGTAGTTATAATGAATATAAAATTATAATGCATAAGTCTATTTAACATTATATGTAGCTTAACAACACCTAACTCATATATTATTATCTGCACCAATATATATTTTTCTGTAATTATTAATATGAAATATTTAAAATTGAGAATAAAAAAAAGTTAATTAATCATTTGCATGGTAAAATAGTAGTTTAGAGCAAACACGTGAGCACACCTTCAAAATGTTCATTAAAAAGCATTAATTGGTGACTTGATAGTTATATCTTGTTCATACGCTTGACCATAAAATGTAAAAGTTATACATTAACTTTTCTTTTTCGTAGATAAATTTCCAAACACTTTTGCTACTTTAGTTAATTTACTAAGCATAATCTAGAGTTAATTTTGTAATTCAACAGCTGGTTCTTGACCTATGTGTGTCAGACGATATAGATTTTTTTTTTTTTTTTTTATATTTATCAATTACTTTATACTATATAGTTTTAGGTTCATATTATTAGACACATCATATCGAATATTTTTCGTAGAAATTTGACAAATATAAGTATGTACTTTTCTACGTAAATGGTTCCCGAATGGTAATTTTGTGTGAATAGGCAAATTTAATATTCTGTAATACTTCATATCATGCATGCTTGTTAAACTCGATTGCATCGAATCGAATGTACTATATATTCGTCTCTTAGAACTTTATAACGATCTCACATATCTATTAGTTTTCTATATTAGTGTTATTCAAAGAATATGGTATATGCTTTCTTTTTGTACGTTATATATACAAATAATACATTATTTTATTTTATTATATACTCGTGTACGAGTAATGATAAAAACAATTTTCACTTCATGTCGTAAGGGCAATGCACGAATTGTACGGACCCCTACCAAGTATGGTAAGTGCATATAAGTTACGTTATTTTAATTTCTGAAAGAAATTAAATGATTTTCAATCACGTGGGACTAGTCTCGACGACCATACATAATAATTGTAATTGATTGATCGAACTCACTTTCTTGCAGAATGAGCTTAAATTTCAACGACTTAAGTAATTACCTACAACCAAAATCATCAAGTCAAAATTCAAATTAACCACTAATCATGAATATAATCGATCCTAATAAAACAGCTAACACCAATTAATCAAAATCAAATATATTATTAAATCCTACATTACAATTTCTATACTTATGTCAAGTTATACTCCAAAGTCTTGCGTGTCATGTACGATTGTTAGCCCTTAAAGTCGTTGTTAACAGAACATATACAATTAATGTTTTTTACATGCTTGTCGTAAGGAATTTAACGTGAACATAAACAATCAACAATGAACAACGATCAGTTGATCACTCTGATACTCATTATTTGTTAGTAATTAACCAACCAGATATTGCACGCATAAGCAAATTTTTGATTGCTTTGCCTCTGGTTTACGTCTTACATGTAATATATATTGGGGCTTCTCCGAACTTTGTTCTATCTCTTTTTACCCGGTATGTTAGATATATGCTATTCCAAAAAGAAAACGTATAAGTGCAGTTACAGACACAAACAATAAACAAATAAACAAACACAAATAATACGGCACACGAATATATCTTACGTGGTTATATCATATCTCCGATCATGTAGATCGGTTTCTTCCTCGTAGCCAAACTAGAGAGTTTTATCATTAAATTTGTGACTTAGGAGTATACAATACAAACGAGCTATATATGATTTATAGGAGGAAACGACTTAAGTAACAAGAAAACTGTACATTCACTTATGATTCTATGATGTCAAGGGATTACACCAAAAGTAACATGAATACAAATGTTACATTTAAAACGTTATTACATTCTATGAAATATACAAAAACATATTTGACGGTATACTACAATGTATTTAAAACGGCCATATTCCCTTGTGCTGTGGCTAGCGCGTCGGTGTTGAATCTGCCCCTCACGTCTTGTGATGTCATGTCTACGATAGCACTTGGCCCCACAGATACTCGTTTGGTCCAATTTGCCGGAACATGTGTTAAGGATATAATGATTTAAAATTTTAAATTGTTGGTCGATTGGGGGTGGTTTTGTTTTCCGTTCCCCAAGTGATTATCATGGGTCTTAAAATAATGGATTGGAAACTGAGGCAAGTCATATAATATGGTTTGGTTAATATTTAGAAAACTTTGGCTTCATAACGTCTTTTGATTTCAGTGTAGTTATGTGTTTCGTGTGGCAAATAATATATATTACCAAAATCCTATGATAAGGTTGAAGTAAATATAAAAATAAAAATACATTATTAAATCAATAGCGAATTAACAATTTAGTCACCGTTTGAACGTACTCTCAAGTTACAAAGTAACATGATAGATTAATTATATCGACCGGTGTTGTGACAGAAAATAACTAGAGAATATGGGGACCTATGGCATATGCAATCATAAACGCGTTTTATGGAACCACTGAGTTAGAAATCCTCGTGTAACAACCGCATTCGTTATTTCGTATTGACATTGGGTTTTTGAGTTCTTCCTTAGAGCCTTATTTTCGTTGTCCCTCTTGTATTTGTATTTGTTGCCTATTTAAGGCCATTTAATGCAATGCGTCGCTTTTCAAGAAAGAAAAAGATTATGAGAAAGAAAAAGTGAAAATCTACTACTTGTTGAAATGTTTTGCTAATGAAGACATGAACACGACAACACGTCGTGCTAGCACATTGAATATTACCGGCCTCCTTCTTTGCAGATAGAAATACTCACCTCTTGATGGTGATTTGTCGTAAAGAAATAGAGAGCCGTTTGGGTGTGTGATCAAAATATACACCATCACACGTGTGATTGACATGTCAGAACTTCGAATCTGTGCATCAACATATATGGATAATTTGTGAACATGTGATTTGCCGAACGTTGATGCTCCTTGCGGGTGTGATGTACGCATACCATTAAAATATGTACATGGGTCATGAGTACCCTCCAAGTTACCCTTTCAAAATATGCCCCATCCTTAATATATATCTTATTGTTGCAATGAAAATTCCCAATATTTTCTGAGTTTCATACATGTTACCAAACAAGTTACAACAACTTTCCTGAGTTTCTCTTTAGGGGCTATATATTGGGGATCGATCACGCTCTCATACTACTCGTTGGGATCGATTACCACTGCACCAAAAACACACAATCTTATATAAGCCAATAATAAATCGTACAAAACAGAAAAACCACGACACACACCATTTTTGCATGGAAAACCTCTCAAGCGATAGTAAAAATCACAGGACCAGCGCATACTTGAAATTCCATTATATACGAACAATATTACAAGATGGACGCTCCTCTCAACACTCTTGAATATTATCAAGTATCCTCATACCACTCTCACCGGTGGATTAAAATAACGAAATTCGCGTCGTCGTTATTGAATCACCGAGAATATTACACGGAACGAAGGGAGACTCACATGTACTATTTTTTTTTTTCAACCTCCTACTTAAAAGACTCTAGCTCGTACTCCTATATTTATAAGTAAATCTCACCTTATCCACCAAAACAAATATCACTTCATAATTTTACTTGATCTTCTAACTCTCTCTATTTTAAAAAACTGAAACATATTCCAACACTATAGATGGATGTTGCTTAAAAGTGATTATTAAAAATAGTAGATGACAAAAAACTGATATATTTGTTCTTGCATTGGCCGGAACTCGATACCACGTACAATAAGGCCGGCCATCATTCCTTCGTAACTTATTAGTGATATACCTCCAGTCAGACCCGTTTCGCACAATAATACATCTCCCAAATCTCACTATTAGATTAATAACTCCAATATCAGAGTACCTTACGATCCTTGAAGTAATCGTATACTAACCACCTCATCGATATGCCTCGGTCCATAGCTCGTATCAAACCGCCATTTTGACCACACCAATGGGCAGACCTATCACCATCTACCATGACACGTACCCCATGTTGTCCATTTCCTACAATTCAGGAGACATGAACGGAGGGACCAACTCCACATAAAAAGAAGAATCGTCATGGAAAATGACATAACAAACATTCTCCAACATAACACATCACTCAATCACATAACTATAAATTCAACATTTCCGGCAACTCTTACCACCCTTAATCAAAATGATCGTCAATCAATCGGAGAGTAACGAGTTGTCAAAACTCAAATCCAATCTTTGTACTCAGGTACATTTTTCGCTTGATCACTTATAAATTTCAAATGTATTGAGATATACCTCATCTTTAAGGTCAATATTTGAGTTGAATTTCCACACACTAACCTCCATCCACTCATCTCCTCTTTGTTTTGGGACTTGTTTTGATAACATGTAATTCAATGGAGTTGGGGTTCGGAAATTAAAGGTTTCAATTTCTTTCTTATAATTACCTTTAGAATAGATTTCGTACTTTCACTGGACAATGCAACCTACATTAGTTGTCTCTCCAAACGCAACATATCTGTAGAACAATCCGAGACAATTTAGATTTTACAAGGTCTGATTTTTTTTTTTGTTTCAAAGCTTTTGATTGACATTAACCATAGCTAAGAAATGTGACACTTTGCAGACATGAAACATCAACATCTCACAAAATCAATTTAACATACACAAACCAAGCAAAAATATATAGATTAATACTTTCTATTGACCCTAATCATACGAGAAGTTCCGAAGAAAATTTTAAAAAATACAGCAACCGAATATTTAAAAAGTTCCCCATTTTTCTTTTTCTGAATCATAAACCCAATGTTCCATCCCTAATTGCATAAGTTCGAGAAATTTATCAATCGTGTTGATTAAATCCCAATTGAAAATCATTAGATATGGCAGTTTTGATCACCTACTTAAACGAAAGTGATAGTGATACGTATCATATCATATATTACCTATAATATGGGTGTTCTTATTACCCAAGACGTATTATGTCATTTTATCCACCCATTTTGTGGTAATAGTAGTAACATGCAAAATTGTTAGGATCCACATCGCAAATGAAATAAGTCAATAACAAGTTGGAACATAATATTTCAAAACACATACACGCAAAATTAGTTTTGAAAATGAAATCTCAAACGCCCTATAATAATTCTCAAGTTAACTTGCACAAATCGGACTGAAATCTATCACATGGAAGAAGTAGAGTTTTCAAGTCCACGCTTACGATTTGTATCTCTATATGCTCGATATACTTGCAACTTCCTTCATCTCTCTCATCGATCACAATTCTGTAGATACAAATCTATACATACAAACTATGATCATAACCAGATCCCCAATCCATTCATTTCTATCATTCTTCCTCAACATTCATCCTCACGAGACCTACACCGTTTTCTACTCCACTTCCTCTTTCTTCTTCGTAAGTTTTTAATTTAATTTTACTCAATTCACGCAATCCTAATATCACTATTTTTATCATTATATATCGACTGTAAAGTATTGTGATTATATATAAATATGCAGGTATTAACTGCGTATTTTGTCGTTTTGCCGTTACGAGATGAAGGTGCGATATCGTTAGGTATAGGTAATATACCTGGGTTGTTTTTAGGATCGTTGATACTTACACTCGTTGCTGCACCTCTTTCTACGCTCATTTTTTCATTGCCTAATCTTCCTAAATCTAAGGTACACTTTCATTTTGATTTCATGCTCATTTATATTAGTTTTTGCTACTAGTTATTGCAATTTTTGATATGTATGTTAGATTAAAAGTGGTTAGGTTAATCATCGGTTTCAATTAGGTTCATGAATAAGTAGATGTGAAGGTTGATTGCTTGTATCGTTCTTTTCATCGTCCAATTTTCGTACGCTCCATTTTCATGCTCAGTTTGATCCGTTTTTTACTAGTTATTGCATATGTATGTTTATTTAATGGTGGTTTCTGGACTCGATTAGATTCATTATCGATTTGGATTTCAATTAGATTGATGATTAAGAGATCGAATAATTGGATGTGAAGGTTGATTGATTATGTTGTACTCAAATTAATAAAGGAGAGTAGTTAAGGCGATCATAATTGTTATACTCTTACGAGTTACGAGTCGACTTTTATGAGCTGAGTCAGATTACCCCTAAAACAAGACGACTTAGACCCTGGCTCTTAATTGACCTTGACCTTTAAGATAGTACTCGGAAGAGTCATGTCGACTTGTGACTCTTATAATACATAAAATCGGGCAAATTTTCAGACAACGGTTGGAGGGTTAGAACCAAGAACCGCTTATGACTAGAATTTGTTTTGAATTAACCAGTTGAGTTTATTGCCGGTTGGCGACTTCACCATCGACCCTCTACTTTTCAACAAAAATCTTAAAAGATGATTAAAGAACGGTTGGAGGGTTAATGGTTGATTGAGGAGTATTTACTCATGCCTAATCTCAAGTTTTAACTTTTTAAATGTACATAATAAATACAATATATTCTTATTAATGTATTATATGTTGTTTACTTAAATTTAATAAATTTAATCCATCTACTTACGAACTTAAAATTCTGGAAACTTGTACCATTAACTTTGTCAAAATTAGGATCTATATGATATGTTATTGCTACTTATTGGTGTCTACTTAAGTGTGTGTGTGTGTGCCATGACTCTTACGAGTCGAGTAGCGAGTCAACAACTATGAAGGCCATAGCCCATAGGTATGTTCAGACACTTTAGGTTCAATGTGATTATGTTTATATGGATTTTGATTAGATTTGTGCCTGAAAAATGGATATTAGATGCTAAGGTTGATTGATTATGTTGTACTTTTTAGTTGTTGTATAGGATTCACATGTGAAGTGCTTGTACTTGAAGTAAAATATAGGAGAGTAGTTGATTCAATAGGCATGTGTAGATAATGGCCAGAAAAGTGACTCTTGAATGATTATAGGTTCAAAGTGCTTTGGTTGATTATCGATTTTGATTAGATCATAGTTGAAAAACAATTTAGCTGCAAAGGTTGTATAAGATTATTGTGTCAATGCTTCTATTGCAATGAACACAGGAGAGTAGTTTACTCTGCTTCATATGATTTTACTTTTTTATATAGTCATCAGTATACTTGTATGTGAAAACTATTTGGTTATTTATGTAACTTTATGTCAGTCTTGTATTAGGTGTATATATTTAGTCATGTAGCTTGTTGACTACCTGGAAGAGCTTTGTTTCATTCAAATCCTTCTACTTATTTACCATTGGTTTTTAAAGTGTTGGTGAAGTGATTAATATACATAGATGATCAAATCTATCATTGCTTAAATCTACTATCGGTAGGTCTCAAATATGGAAATATGCTATTTCTTTAATTATAGAAATCTATAGAAGGTTAGGGATATTAGTTGAATATTTTTTATTTGAAATTCAATTAGGGTTCGTTAACGATCATTTAGAGAGATGGACGCCCCTTGAAAGCAAGCCGATTTTGTAGTTCGTTCTTGTTCAGTTGATTTTAATTGAAATATCTGTTCAGCTGATAATTTTCTGCATAATTTCTAGCAACTGTAGAGATTTCTATGGTTATGATCTTTTTATAGTACCTTAAAGATGCCATTTAATAGCAACCTAGCTACATAGATGTTAATCTAAAAAGAAATAAACCATTTAGTCATTTACAAGCACCTTCGTATAAGTAATGTACAGTAAGCCACCCCTGAGTTCCAAGTAGATAATACTTTAGTAATCATTGTTCCTTTATTGTTTTCGTTTTCCCTTATTTAGATCCCACTATCCCAGACTGCTATTTGTTTGATTTGTAAGCATATGGTTGTAGATACAGTTCTTGTCTCCCTCTTTATATTGTTCTACACAACACATTTTCCCTGAGCATCACACATCGGAACACCGATCACTCGTAATCTGAGGTAAAAAGAGTTCACGATGGGAGTATCTAGGAACTCTGTACCGTTGGTTGTAGATTACAGTTCTTGCTTTTTTGTTTAATGTTGTTTGTATAATATTAGTCTCTAATCCTATCCTGTAATAAGTTTCTGTTGAATTCCAGGCTTTGGTCTTGATATACAGGTTTTTCAGTGCAAGTCTTGTGTTGTTTTTCATTCTATGGGTGCTGTCTTCTCCTGAAAATACATTTCCCAGCTTTAAGGTAAAGATCGAACCTATATTGAGTTATGTCTTAAGATAGTGTTTCTTACATTTGCATTGGGTAATTCTGTTATCTGTACATTTTCAGGGTTTCCTCTCCATGCAGTCCACCATAAAGGAGGATTTAAAAGTTGAAACTCAACCTGCTTCAACAAATCCTACGGACTGGGACAAACATGGATGGTTTTACATTTCCGTGAGAATAGGCTTCTTCTTATGGGTATCACGCTGTTCTCATCTCTATCTGGTTATCCTTTTTCTGCATATGTCATTGATGGTCATGAATAACCGGGTGGTTAGAATTGCATTTTAAAATGATTATGTGATTTTGAATAATCAGAATTAGATCAGATAATTAATTCATTGGAATATAACAGGCTATACGAGATAGAAATATGATATGCTTTTGCTGCTCAAAGCTGTAATAATAAGAATTTCAAGGTTTCAAGGTGTCTGTCACATTTTGATTATTTTGGATAAATAATATGTAGAATGACAAGGACATTCCTGTTAGGAAACTGAGATACATATTTGTGAGATAGGAATAAAAGTCTCAAATTAAGTTAAGAGAAGGGGTAATCAGCTAATGTTTCTTTACTTGCATAATCAGTTTTGTGGATATGGAACTGATTACCTAAAAACCTAAATAGTCAGCAGAAGCCAAATCTGTTTACCCAGATATGGACAACTAATTAATTTGGCTGCTAGTCACAATAATCAGATAATTGGCCTCGAACAACTTTTAAACAACCCTCAAATCTGCTGCTTTAATAGTAATTTCCCCCATCTCTCCAGGTCGCTCTGCTAAATCTTATAACTATATCCTCAACATGGGCAAGAGTCACTGATGTTATGGACAATGAGGTACGTGTGATGCCATGTTGCGAGCTTCTTCTTCTTCTTTTCCATGGCCGTGCACGCTTTAATTTCATCTTGTATTCAGTCAGGTTCAAGACTGTTCGGATTTATTGGTGCCGGTGCTACGTTTGGCCAGCTTTTCGGTTCATTATTTGCCACAGGAATGGCCTGGTTGGGACCATGTATGCTTGCCCTCCCTGTTTCTGGAAAATTGTTATTGTGCCTATTTTGTGTTCACTAATCAGGTTTAGTTACTCCTTTTCAAATTAATTTTGGCTCTCTTCTTTCCAGATCTTCTGCTATTTGCTTCCCTTATGATGGAATTTGCAGCCCAGTCATCCAAAAGGATCAATAAGGATATATCTGATCCTTCCGAAGAATTACTTCCCCTTAGGTTCTTGTGAAGTTATTAGTTTACAACGTTATGCTTCATTGAGACCACATAACTTAGACTCTTAAGATTCTGTCTTTGTTTTGTTTTGTAGAAACACTGAAGTTGATCACCAGGATGAGGGCAATGAACTAGATTCATCTGATCACAAAAAATCGCCACGTACAGCTTCAAATTCAACTATTGACTCAACAAAGCCTAGCTTTTGGGCTTTACTGGACGGATTTTGGCTTATATGGTCATCAAGTTATTTGTTGTGGGTGTCATTATTCTTGTGGCTAAGTGCAGTGACCTCTTCCTTTTTCTACTTTCAGGTAAAAGGAGGCCTTACTTATTTTCTGGTTAATATGTCGTAGATTTGGCAATTTTTACCATTTACTTATGAATGGGGTTGATTCGGGCAATGTATTGTCTATGTCAGGCCAAACTGGTTGAGCATTGCACAAATTGTATGCTTAATGCAACATCGTGAGTTACTTTATCTAATAATAATTGAAATTATATAACTTCTAAAATCGTATATCTGACACATTATTAAAAATGTATTTTTTTTGGACAAAACAAAATGTTTTTGATCATCCACACCTGCATGGCCCTTTTCAACCGGTACAAAAGTTATCAGTTCAAGCCCGAACCCAGTGTGATCCGCTACCCAACCCACCCTTGGCTCCTCTTGTATGTTGGTGTAATCTAATCTACTGTCAGTGCTGATTTTTATCTTATTTTCTTAAACTGCAGAAAGTAACAGTGATTGCCTCTACTGTTTCAACCCCTACCGGAAGAAGACGATTATTTGCACAAATCAATAGTTTTATTGCTGTTTTTATCCTGGCTGGCCAGCTTACGTTAACGGTATCCTTTCTGTTGGAATTCTTCTAAATTAACATATATTTAGCTCCCAGAGCACATGTATCTTATTATGTTTCTTAAACACTGTAAAACTTGCCCTTCCTTCAAAATTGTTATATTAATCCTATATATGAGAAAATATCATGTTACTACGTATTATTTTTTATGGGTTTAAACCTAAATAAGATACCCATCTCACCTGCTCCAACATTTTGCCTTTCCAGCTCTTTATTGACGTAATTAACATACCCAGATTCTTTATCCATTGCTTTCTCAGCAGAAAGTAACTACAACTTTCACGATCTAAAATGGAGTTTTTGAACCACCAAGTTCATAAATATATGAAGTAATTGGTTTTACTTCAACTGTGTTGTTGATGAAAGTCTGGGAATGGGCAAAAATGTTGAAGTATAATAGAAAGTGAATTGTTTATGCTTGCATCATGCGAATTGTTGTACTACCCTAATAAGTGTCACTAATCATTGACTTGTAGTATTATACAAGCTTATTACGCATGATCTTCTGCTAAAAATTCAAATGCAAATTAGTCGTTCTTTGTGTGCAAATGCTAAAAAGAATGACAATTGAAGCTTGCAAGATAGAGGGAATTTGAATCTACCATTGTACTTTGGTACTTGATGTTAATCAAATAATCGCCTATTCTTCCAACATGTAGTCAAGTATTTTTTATTTATTTTTTTCGCATTTTTTTGAATTATGATGATTGGTTTGCAATGAAAAATCAAATAAGATGGCTTTAAAGTAAATCACTTGATCTTTTAATTATCTAATATATTATATATTCCAACTTTAACGTTTCTATACATTTTTGTGATTACAGGGGCGGATTCTTACTGTAGCTGGGATTACTATAGCTCTTTGCTCTTTACCATTCACTGCCTTTTTGAATTCAATTGCTATTGCTATTTGGCCGACTTACCTAGCAGTTGCCGTCTCTGAGACCATTCGGAAGGTTTACCTACTTTCTTGAAGTCTATATAGTCTAAATAGATTTGTTTCTGTACTTGAATCCATGATACTTTTTGAAACTTCCCATATTTGAATATGGGTGAAGGACTAAAAGTATGTAATTGATCGTTTTGCAGGTGGTAACCTATGTTGTAACTAGGCCAGGAAGAGAACTCCTATTTACTGTTGTCTCACAGGATGAGAAATACAAAGCAAAGGTACCATCCACACCTAACCTCTAAACATAATAAACCACACCCAACTTTTATAATTTTCTTAGTCATATGTGAAAATATAAAATTGAACATTCTGGACAAAAAGTATTCCCCATCAAATGAACCAAACCCGTTTCTACCCACTTAAGGAACATGACTTGTTTTGACCAGTTTACAACCCGCACCACTTATAATTTTTTTTGCACAATATACATAATTTCTATAGGTATGCATAGATGTCCTTGTCCAAAGATTTGGAGATGCAACTGCAGCAGGGATGTACAAGCTTCTTCATAGCACGCTCAATGGCAAAATAACCCACATTTCTCTCTATGCTTTGCCTGTATGCGGATTCTATCCATTGTTACTTGATTATTACTGTATAATAAAAGGGAATTGAACTTATACCCGTTTATTTTCAATGTTCAACAGGTCTGCATTTTATGGGTATTTACAGGATTCCACTTGGGACGTCAACAAACACAACTTGCCAAGTGCCAAAATCTCCCTTCCTCATAAAACTAAATCTTGTTTATCAGGTATATTGTCATATGTTGTCTTATAGTTAGTTTTTCATGATTTTATTGGATCTCAAAATAACATATGCTCCTAATTCCACTAAGTTAGGATTGTCATACAAAGCAATAGATTCGTTATGCAAGGCATTGCTTCCACACACAAACACATAAGATATATTTATACATACACACTTTCTTTATTTTGTTAGAGTTCGTTGTATAAATATCCTGATATATATAAGTATAATTACCTATTTAGGCTTAGTCAAACATACATGTAGATGGATCATCACTAATCATATGGACAACCCTTGTCTACAACTGCTACTTTGACCTCATAAAACTCCGACACTTGTCTTTTTACATACTGCTCGTCTTCAGAATGCGTAGTATACTAGTCTAAAATAAAATGAATATATGCTGAGAGCGTAGGTACATGACACATGCAGCAGACTCATTCCAGAACGTCTTTTTAAATTTAATGGGAATAAACGGTCTTTTCATTTCTTGTCATTGGAAAATTAAATCCTTTACTGGTATCGTACCCCCATGAATATTGTGTCCTTGTATTATGCTTTATTTTTAATTATTATTATATTTTATTTTTATGACAACATTCACATTAAACATATTATCAACTTATATATAGCTAATTGAGATTGAGACTAAGCATGATGTGAACTCTCATATGAAGAAGATGTTATAGTGCAAGGATATCTACATTTCATAGGTAAATTTACTAATATTCATCCATCATAAATGTTACTGAAACTACAAATGAACTGTAGGTTTCTTAACTTTGACTTGTGAACATTCAAGTATATAACTAAGTACTTAGTTAAATATTGTAACCAATCGGGCATAGCTCAAGTGGTACCGCCACTGCAACGCTCAGACCCCACATGTGTGACCGACATGTCAGGGATTCGAACCCGTTCCTCAGCATATGTGGGTGATTTGTGGACAGGTGATTAGCCCGACGTTGATGCTCCTTGCGGGTGGGGCGGACGCGTACCATTGAAATATGGTACGGGGGTCAGGTGTACCCTCCAAATTACCCCGTAGTTAAATATTGTACTTTTTGTTTAAAAATATGGGATGTGTTTGGCAACCAACTAGCTAGAGATGATGCTTATGTAGCTAGAGCTGATGGATAAAAATTGTAGTTGAGAATTATTTTGATAATCTAGTTGAAGTAGCTTCTCATTTAGAAGATTATAGGAGATTCTTTTTCTAGATTATCCACATATTTTATGTTTCCAAACAAGACTAAGAGATGAGATTGAAAAAATTATAATCTCAATCTCTAATAAGCTCTAAGAATCCCTTAGAAACTCTTGCACCAAACACACCTATGGGTGTAACGTCTGATTTGGTATATGTATTTCTAACTTTCTAAAACATTCAAAGGGAAAAAAGAAAAAAAAAAAAAAAAGATTGGACTGGACTGGAATTTAATTTGGGTAAAGAAAGTTTGGTGAGTTTTCACCAAACATCGTCCCTACGGATCATAAAGGAGGAAGTGTAGGCATTGTGAATTTAATGCCAAATTCAAGTTTGCTTCATTATATCACCCATTCGTCCTTTCACTTCATTGTATTTCCATTTTCCAACAATCAGATAGATTTATCAGATAACAACAAATGTCTTTTTTATTATTTTAATTTTATATATTTTAATTATATATATATATATATATATATATATATATATATATATATATATGGGGATCAAAAGAGAAGGTTATTTGGGTGGAGAAGGAGGAGAAGAGTTTTCAACCAATCATTTAATTAAAGGTCACAGGGTATTATGGGTATTCAACTAATTAATTTTATCATCAATTTATATAAAAATTAATTACTGATTTTCC